>CAJZCY010000003.1:5062500-6337500 GCA_914969975.1 Anopheles atroparvus | reverse complement strand
CTTATCGAGCATAACTGCAGATTTTTAGTACAATTGAAGGTGTGTATCTCATACTGACACTTTGGGCAATATATTGTTCGATATCAAATTTGTTGGATATTTTCGGCGCAATACTGGACTATTCAATTGCATTATCTTTTTTGTTTGTTGATGAAGAAGGAATCCTCATCAGGACCCCTCTCTCGACATGGATCTCCGGTTGGTTCCCGGGTCACCCTGTTCGAATCTGCTTTGCAGGCAGCCCAAAACCGGAAATGTGGATGGATAGTGCATCATACGACAATGTGCAACACTTGTTGATCATCTCCAAACGATAAAAAAAAAATCCTTATTTTCCAAACCCACATGCATTGCATTTGTGGGTATTTTTTTTTCAACCAGCAGAACCGAGTTTGCACAAAACATATTGATCATGTATAAAAGTGCTAAACACCACTACTTCTTCCAAGTGTGTGTGTGTATGTGTGTATTTCTCTCTCTGCCTCCCTCTCCTCATCTCTCTTTCTCTCTCTTTCTCTCTCTCTCTGTGTTGGCGAGCTGGCTGGTAGGCTTGCTGGCCACGTGGTTTCCGTGAGCCGTATGCGCGCGATTGTTTGCCATGTGTTGGCCTCCTTCTTTTCCCCAGCCGTCGGGTCCGCAACGCACCGACGTGCTCCTAAGCTAAACTAAACTAATCTATTTATGATTCTTAAAAACAGAATAATGTCAAAAATAAATAATTATTGTTATCATTTAATTTTTTTTCCATCGTTTTCCAATAATAAAATCGGGGACCGATTAGATGACCACCCACCGCCCCTCCCCCTGTGTAAGTTGGTTCATTTGCTTTCCCCTCTAGTATCTTTTACTAACCACAAATTCTCTCTACGATGCTGTCCGGCATCCCCATCCCACCGCTTTCACATGCACACACGCACGCACACACAAGTACCAACGCACAGCATTCTTCTCGGGCGTTAAATTAATGGGGTCACCTTCCTTCCTCAAGCACTTTGGCGAAAAGTAGCCTTCACCGCATTGTTTCTACTTTCACCAACAATTACCTATGCTTGTGTGTGCGTGTGTGTGCGTGTGTGTTCGTACGATCACTACGTTTCTATGTTTCTATATCGTACTACACTGTTTGTTTTTTCTTCTTCTTTTAAACGACTATAACTCATCCTATCCTCTCAGCGTGATACTTGTTGTTATGCATGTTCGTGTGTGTGGTTTTGTTTGTATGACGCTATTACTATACAAAGTTTATGTTTGTTTGCGTCTTCTTCTTCCTTAGCTTTTGATTTGTGGCATATCTATATAACCCTTTTCACATTGTTCTATCTCTTCTTCTCTACCAGTTCCCTTTCATTTCCCCTTTTTTAGTCACAAGAGGTGACAAGAATGAGCACATGGGTGTACAATTTTTCGTTTCATTTTCATTTTCACTTTTGTTTGTATATTCGTGTGTTTACGTAACACGTGTGTTTGCATTGTAAATCAGATTGAAATGTTCTGAACTGTATGTGCATGGGCGTCGTCGTCTTCGTCAAACGTCATTCCTCGTCCTCCTCCCTCTCCTATGCGGTCGCTTTTTAGGGCATTGTTTCGTTTGTGTGTAGTAATAGTGTTATCGAACGCACAAAATATGCGGAGTCAAATATTCCCACTCCACCTTACGGTCCACCGCGAATGACGCGTGCGTCTCGCCGACTTTCCCACAAGATTGTTCCGTTTAGTCGACACCGAAACATAAAGCCGGAGAGGCCAGACCAGTCATGCACCGGAGCGTAAGTGAATGCTATGGTTCGCGCTCATATTCCTTATCCACACGACGACGCGTGCGAGGAATAGATCTCCACTCAATCCATTTCCCATCCATCCACAAAAAGGCTGGAATATGGCTGGAAGGAGCTCGAGCGTACCGTACAACGTTGTTCTTTGATATGCGCAACCAAAAACGCATACGTAATACACACACCAGCAACAACAACAGGACCGTACGTTGGAAGCGTTATTGTTGCGTTAAAACAAGGTCTCAACTCTAAAATGCATCTCATCCTCCTCTCGTTTCATTGGTTTGCTCCTTCTCACTCCACCTACTCTTGACGACGTTTCGACGGCCCCGGGGAATATACTCTCGGTACATTCTAATATCAGTTAATGTGTGTTAGTGTGTGTGTGTTGTGTTTACTTTTGTCTTAATGTCTAACAGAACGTGTTCTTCTTCGCTCCTGGCTGCTGATACTATCTCGCTACTACCTACACTACATTTATAAGCGTCATTTACTCATTTTTAGTCAAATCGGTTGATCGTCCCGGTCGGAATCGTGCTGATCCTTGCCGACGCCCCCTCCGGAAAGGTTGAGCGAGGCGGTGCTGCTGCTGTCGGAGAACCCGCCAGCTGCGGCAGCCGCTGCTGCTGCCGCCGCCGCCGCCGCTTTCGCTTCGGCAGCCATACGTGCGGCCGCGGCAGCCGCCTGCCGTCCGGCAGACGAACGGAGCTCACGTTTCCTCTCCGGCACACCGACGACCGAGGACGATTCCAGATCATCTCCACTGCGCGGTCGCTTGCTGCGCGTCGTTCGGCGACCACCACCAACACCGGAAGGAGTCGTCGAAGCCGCTTGCTGCGCGGCGGACGAAGCTGCCGCCTGTGCCGACGTGGTACCTCCGCCGTTCGATTCACCACCGCTAGAGTTGGCCGCCTCCGTGCTGGAACGGGTCGACTTTCGAGCCCCCGAACCACCGGCCGTGGCGGACATCTGGAGCTCCGGGGTGGACTTTTCCGACTCGGAGCGATTCGCTTCATCCTCGTCGGCACCAGCGTCTTCAAGAAGCGATTGGTTGTGATGATGATGATGATGCTGACGTCGGGATGACGTTCTCCGACGTTCGTCTTCTTGATGGTGTTGCGTGCCACTACCACCTTCTCCTTCTCCTACTGATCCACCACCATCACCTCCCACGGCTTCATGATCCGATTCGACCAACGGTTCCTTCGCACCTATCGACAGTGACAAATCGTCGTGAAGGTGATGGCGATGATCACGTTCGCGTCCTTCGTCATACGAGCCGGCCTCCGAACGTGCCGCAGGAACCGATAGATGTTCAACGTCTTCACGAGGTCGCTTTACCTCCGTTCCTGCATCACCGACAGCCCCTCTCGACGATCCGTCCATCAGCATCTCCCCGGGTGGATCTCGACGACGCTTGGACGATTCACCACCACTTCGATGATGAAGACCTCCTCCTCCCCCTTCGTCATGGTCCCCCACTTCCTCCTCCCTGTGGTGTCGTCGGGAGGCGGTAAGCATTTCCTCATCCTGCTGCTGCTGCAATTTCTTTTGCTCGGCCACTGCGGCCGCCGCCATGATGCGCTGCTGCTCGATCAGTCGCTGCGCTTCCTGCGCTTCGTGCACCTTCTTCAGGTGTTCCTGTTGTAGCAGCTTCTGCTTTTGCTTCAGCAGCATGATCTGCTTCTGCGGGTCTACGTCCGCCTCGTTGTCGTTCGAAAGCACGCCACCGCTCGACTTGGACAGCTTCGATGGTGCGATCAGATCCTCCAGGTCCATCTCGGGCGTGTTGCCGTGACGCGACGAGGCAGAGCCACCACCACCACCGGTCGCATTTTCCGCGGATACCCCCGTCGGGATGGCTGATGAAGAAGCCGCAGACGAACTCGTTGCCGCTGCTCCCGGTGAGGAAAGGTTCTGTGGACCACCGAGGGCGGTCAGGGAGAGTGAGGCGCTGAGTAAGCTGGAGCTGTTGTTGTTGCCGGAGGAGGAGGACGATGAGGAGGAACCGCCGGGGTTTGCAAGGGACACAGAAAGACCGGCAGCAGCTGCACGGCTTAGGTCGGCCGCGACGCTACCCTCCACCGACGAGCGGAGACTCCGCTCGGCCGCCGCCACCGACGATGCCAAGACGGCAGCTGCGGCCCGCTGTTGTTCTTCACGTTCGCGCCGCTCTAACCGTTCCATCAGGCGATCACGCTCGTGACGCTCGTGACGTTCGCTGCGTTCCCTGTCGCGCTGTTCCCGATGATGGTGATCGCGTTCGCGTTCCCGTTGCTCCATCAGCAGGCTGCTGGTCGTTGCGGACGTGGAGCTGCTCGAAAGGGCCGGACTCTTGGCGCTCAGGTTAAGCGACGAAGAAGACACGCCACTGGCAGGCGATGGTGCTAGTGAGATGGTCGTTTGGGAGGGCAACGATGCGGCTATACTGGCCGCCGCGACCGGCGTCAGTGTTACCTTGTCCAACCCCAACAGGGACGCCGTCGAAACCGCATCGGCAGCGGCGGCCGCGTTGCTGCTACCCGCCGCTGCTGATGCGTTCGAGCGACTTGACCGTGGAGACGATTTCATCTCGTCCGATGTTCCGCCACCCAAAAGCAACGAGGTCGTCTTAGGATCTAGCTTCGAAAGATGGTGTTGCAGTTGGGCCGCTTCGTGGCGTGCCCGCTTCGACGTTTCGGACGGCGATGGCGGGGTCGGTGAGGAAGAGGAGGACGACGTGGGAATGAGAGAGATGGCGGGCCCAACACCGAGACTACGGGCCAACAGCTCGATCGGGTTCTTGCTCAGCTGCTCAAACGCGTCCTTCAGGTCCTGGTGTTCACGTGCCTTCTTCGCCGCCGACGGTGACGACGATCGGCTGCTGCCGCTGCCACCAGCTCCCGACCCACCCCCCGCTCCGGAGGAAGCCGTCGACGCCGACAGGGCATGGGCGGCCATTCCCGCAAACAGTGCCTGGCTGAACTCGGGCGGGATCGGTAGGGGCATATCCTTGGCCGACATGGCCGCCATCGCTGCGGCGGCTGCAGCGGCCTGAGCGGAGGCACTGTTGCTACTGCTACCACTTCCACCCTTCGACGAGTGCGACGACGAGGAGGACATTTTGCTCGAGCCCGAGAAGGCCGCTTGCATCGCGGCCAGGTCACCGGGGAATCCACCGGCGGTAAGCGTCTCCAGAATCTTGCGCCGTTCACGCTCCAGTTTCTCCAGGGCCTGCTTGTTTGCCTGTTGCGCCGCGGCACTCTCCCTCGCTCGCTTATCTGACGCACTGGAGCCACTGCCACGTCCACTGCCGCCGCCACCACTCGATGAGCCGGCGGCCACGGCTGCCGCTGCGGCTGAAATGTCCAGCCCGGCCGAACGAGTCAGCGACTCGAGCAGGTGCGTGTCATGCGGCAGAAGGAGACTCAATTGGGCCGCCTCGCGGGCCGCCTGCTGGTGAACGGCTGCGGCCGCCGCTGCTGCTTGCTGCTGCTGTTGGCTCAACCCAGACGAACGGCCCTTTCCACTGCCTCCCGGTGAGGAGGCCGACTGTGAACCGCTGCCGCCACCCGAGCCCATTCCTCCGCCACCGCGCGAATTCTGCTTGCCCGATTGCGACTGGCGCGAGGTGGTCGTCGAGGTGGTTCCCGTGGTGGCTCCACTAACACCCGACAACCCGTACGGATTCAACCCACCCAACCCGAGTGGCGTGTAGAGCAAGCTCGGATTGGGGAAGAAGAACGGGAACTGACTGTTAGCGGCGGCCGCCGCTGCTGCTGCTGCCGCCGCGGCCTGCTGTTGCTGCTGGCTCTTCGACGATGAAGAGCCTCCTTGCTGCCCGGAGCCAGATCCGGACGTTCCAGCGCCATCGTTTACGGCCGACTGTTGTTTGCCGCGCGATTTTCCGCCGCCACCCTTCGAGGTCGTGCCTCCAGAAGCGGCGGCGGCGGCCGCTGCCGCACTGAGTGCCGCCGTCGGATCGAGCCCGGCGGCCGCCATCATGGCGGCGAGGCTTTGGGCGTCCATGCCACCGCCGGCACCACCGCCCAGCCCTCCCAGCCCCGCCAGATTCGAGAAGAGATTCATGTTGTTCAAATTCCCCAACCCACCGAGACCGGCCAGCCCGGGCATGCCCGCTCCGAACGGCATCAGCAGCGGGTTGTTCTTCGGATCGAAGCTGCCCAGTCCCGGGATGCTCGAGAGCAGGTTCGCGTTCAATCCGGCTAATCCTGGGAATTGCATACTAGCGGCCGCTGCGGCCGCTGCCGCCGCTGCTGCTGCCGCATTGCTGCTGCTCTGGGAGTGCTTCTTCGACGATGAGGCTGAGGAGCTTGATCCGCCGCCGCCACTCGACGACTGCTGTCCACCGCCACCGCCGGCAGAACCCGATCCGTACTGATTCGCGGCTGCCGCTGCTGCGTTCTGGGCTTGCCGCATCTGCTTCGCCGAACTGCCACTTCCGCCTGCATTTTCGGAGCCCTTGGCCGACGAGAGAATGCCCGGGCCGCCCGGAAGCGTAATCGATTCGGCCCACTTCGGGTCGATCTCGTAGGCCGGATTGTCCGCCAGCCACTGCGTGAGTCGCTTCAACTGGGGCGCCTTGTTGCCTGTCAGCCGCTTTCCGTTGATTTTGTTAATAACGGCGACGTACTCGTCACCGGTAAGGTTCTTCCAGTTGAACGCCATCGGGTTGCTATCGGCTTGTTGTTGTTGTTGCTGCTGCTGCTGTTGCTGCTGTTGCTGCTGTTGCTGCTGCTGCTGTTGCTGCTGATGGTGGTGTTGCTGCTGCTGTTGCTGCTGTTGCTGCTGTTGCTGTTGCTGCTGTTGTTGCTGATGGCTGCTGTTGGCGGAACCGCGCGTAGACCGGGAACTGGTACCACCCTGCGCCGACGATTGCGAACCTCCCCCGCGGGACGACCTCGAGCGCGACAGATAGTCCATACCCATCGCCTGCTCGGTCAGGGCGGCCGTCTGTTCCGCGAGCCACTTGTTGACCTTTGCGTCGTGCGCACTGCCGTACTGGCCGAGCTTCGAGCTCAGTTCGGCCGCCTGCTTCATCTCGGCGAACATCGCCTCGTACGCCTTGCGCTGCGGCGAATTGGCCGGCAGTGACTGGATGAGCTTCTGCTGTTGTTTCAGGAACGCCTGCTGTTCCACCTGGGCCGCCTGGGCGAAGAGCGCGTTCAGGCTGTCCTTGGTCGACAGTGCCCCTCCGCCGCCCATGCCCTGCAGGGCCGCCTGCATGCTAGCCGCGGCTGCCGCCGCACTCTGGCCACTACTGTTCGACGAGGAACCACCCCGACCACCACTATCCTGGCCCTTTCCTGGATTGCCCGGCACGCTTGTCACGGTGATGGTGAACGGTTTCTGCGGTGGCTGCTGGCTGACCGAGGACGGTGCGCTGGCTGGCGTGACCGACACGCTCGGCGGAATCTGCGGCTTCTTCATCGAGCTACCGGAGAAGCTGCCGCCCGGTGGCGTCGGGTCGCCAAATATCGTCTTGTGCTGCTCTTTGGCCGCCGACAGACCGAGCACGATTTCGTCCAGCTTGCGTCGCTTCTTCTCCTTCCCAAGCGGTGGCTCCTCGATCGGTACGCTCACGTTGTTCTTCTTCATTAGCTTCGAGAGCATATCGTTCAGCTTGCCCTTGCCAGCCGCCGCTGCCGCTGCTACTGCGGCCGACGGTGACTGCTGCTGCTGGTGCTGCTGATGGGTCGCACTCAGCATTCCAGACGACGAAGACGACGAGGACATGTTCGCGCTGGTGATGCTGATGCCGCTTGGGAGCTGTGATGATTTTTTGTTCTTGCCGATCGAAAAGTCCTGCACCTCGCTCAGATCCATCGGGCCGCTACCCATGCCACCGAGGCCACTGCTATTCTTGATCATATCGGCAATGTTCACCTTCGGTAAACTATAGCTGTGAAATTGAATGGAAAAAAATTAGCATCGCAATAGAACACAAAAACCCATATTTTCCTTATGCTCTCTTTCTCTTACCTCGAAGATAAATCGATCGGTGTCAGTGTGCTGGAAGTGCCGGGGATAAGCGTGGGCTTCGGATAGGACATCTGGTTGTTGCGTGATCCATGCTGATGAGCTGGTGGAGGTTGCAAGGCGTTAGCGTTTCCACCGGAACCACTACCGGCCGCCGCGCCTCCACTTCGAGCATTGCTTCGCCCGCTGACCACCTCCTGCACGTCGTCATCGTTCCACTGCAAGCTACCGCCTCCACTGTTCGGTGTCGAGGTGTGCGATTGTTGCGATTTGGAACTACCGGAAGGTACTGGAAAGTAAACGGCGAACAATATTAGTCGCAGCTTGCGAGAAGTCAAAGGACCAATTGATGGGAATTAATCGAAGCGCGAGTTAATTTCATTACAAGAAGACGGTAAAAGGATTATTCTATAAAATCCATTGCTAAATCATTGTTAGTCCTATTTTGTTGTATGTTTGGATATGTTACGAAATAAGCATTTTGAGGCACTTGTGTATAAATGGAGATCATAATAAGGGTTCACAAAGTTCTTAGAAAAAAAAGGCTGGTGCGGCTGTGTATGTGTGTGGACGCAACCAAGAGAACAAAATTAGGGAAGCAAAATCGGTCATTACCTGGACTCTGAGTATTATTCAGCAGCGCATGCAATTTCGCCCGCTCGGTCTCAACATCGATAGCAATGTGACGCTTGCGTTTCTTACTTGCCGGCGGCATCGTAACGCCCGCAGCGGCCGCGGCCGCTGCATGTGCAGCCGCCGCCGTCATACTCTGGTGGTTCATCGCCGACGACACGGATGATGAACCGCCAATGCCGACTCCAACACCGCTACCCATGAGGGAAGCGACGACGTTCCCGGGAGCACTACCGCTTCCACTTGCCGCTGCAACGGCTGCCGCAACTGCTGCAGCAGAATGCTGCTGGTGCTGCTGTAGTTGTTGTTGCTGCTGCTGCTGCTGATGCTGCTGGTGCTGCTGGATGGCCGCCGCCTGGCTGCTGATCTGCTTCGCGTTCTGGTGATCGGTCGTGATCGTGATCACGTCCGGCGTGCTCGACGCCGAGCGGCGCACCGCTTCATCGTTCAGTGGGATGAGCCGTTTAATCGTCTCGTACAGCGGAATGTCTAGGTCGATGCCGAGACAGCCAGTGTACGCCGAGTACGACTTGCCGACGGGCCACTCACCCTGCTCCACGCAGTAGATGATGTGGCCGACGCGTCGCTCGAGGGCAAAGTCGCGGAACCACTTAACGATCATCGACGTATCGATCATGCTGGCAAATTTGCTCATATCTAAAAAAAAACAGAAGCAACAAGAAGATTAATACTTATCGTAACACACATAACAAAATAGAAAAACATACTTTTCAAATCTTCTTTTGTGAAACTACTGCTGTCCAACTGCTTCAGCTTCATTAGAGGCTGGAACACTTCCAAGTCGGGGAAGCGCGCCTTCAATTCGGCGGCTTGCTTCGAGCAGCGTTCCTCTTCGGTCAAATTGACAACCGCCGTCACGGTCAACGGTTTCACCTCGACCGGCTTCTTGTCCTCGACGATGATCACATCCGGAGAGGGGGAGCGAGGTTCTGGTTCTTTCGGTGTTTCAGGAGTGATCGCGACCGGTTTTACTGTGGCTACTGTTGCAGTAGTAGCAGCATCATCGATTATTTTGTCAGTCGTCTCCACCACCACCACCGCCGCCGCGGCTTCCACCGGTGCTGCGGCGGGAGCCGTCTCCTCGGTCTCCTTCTCCGTCGTTTTCGCGTCGGAATCCTTCACTGGTGACACGACACATGCAACTGCGGCGGTGACGTCAGACGTTTCGGCAATCGTTTCTTCGACCATTTGTTTTTCCTTCTCCGATTCTTTTGCCGGAGACATCGGAGCTGCTTCTGGTGATGATGCTGCCTTTGGAACTGCTCCATCGGTTACCGATAGGCTAGTGTCTTCCTCTATTTTTTCCGGTTTATTCTCGGTTGTCTTTTCTTTCTGCTCGTCCGCGGTGGTCTCGGATGCAACCGATTGTTCTACGCCATCCTTTTCTTGTACAACAGCGGAAGTTTTATCCTCCTTTTCTCCACTTTCGCCCAATGTCTTAGCGGCGTCAGTATCGACAGTCTTTTTAGGCGACCCCGGAGCGACGGTCGTCTCCAAGATGTTCTGATCGTCTTCCGATTTGCGTTCTTTTTCAGTCGATGATTCCACCAGAGCTTCCCCGTCGCTTATCGGTAGGACAGGCTTTTCCGGTTCCTTCTCTGACGATGATTCAGTCTTTGCTTCATCCTTCTCCACCGACGCTGGCAACTCGTCGACTTCCATTGTGGCGTCTTTCTGTTCCGATGAGGCGGCTTCTTCAACACTTTCGGTCGGTTTATCGACCACCACATCGGACGTGTCCATCTTTTCGTCGACCTTCTCCTTCTCGTCGACGGCGTCAGGCTTACTGTTGCTGATGTTGCTGTCATCTTTCTCATCGTCCATCTTCTCTGTGGACTTTTCGACAACGGCATCCTCCGATTGTTGAGTTTCCGATTCCATTGTCGCAACCGATTTGTCGTTCTCTTCAGTAGTTGTTGCTGGCGTATCTACACTCATTTTCTCCTCTCCTTCGCCCTCAGGTTGTTTTTCGCTACCGTTCTCCGCCGATACGGCAGGAGCAACTTCCACTGCCGGTGATTTTTCCTCCTCAACCGATTTTTCCGATGGTTCTGCGTTCTCCATTTCGACGGCCACGGCGGTTGATTCATTGATTTTCTCAGATGCAGTCTCGTCTGTCGTCTCGTCGTCTTTGCCGTCCTCTGCCATTTTTTCCTCAGCTTTGGCGGCGTCTCCGTCGGCGGTAACAACTGGAACAGCCGCAGAATCACTCGTTTGCTCGACCACCATCGATGATTCTTCGGATGGCATGTCCTCCTTGGAAGGCTGCTTTTCTGTGGATGCTTCCTTTTCAGTTGTCACCGTTTCAATCGTTTCCTCTTCTCCTGCCTTCTTTTCGACTGAAACCTTTTCGACAGCTTCCTTTTCGAGAGATGCCTTTTCCAACACCGATGGCTTTTCAACTTCTTCCACTAATGACACGGAAGGCTCTTCCGTGACGACTTCACCGTCATCTGAGGAAGATTTCTTAGCAGCTTCGGCAACGCTCTCCGGAGCATCCTTCTTTTCTGGGCTAGAAGCCGTAGGCGTAATAGTGACAGCATTCACCGTTGCCTTTTCATCCTCTAGAATGTCCTTCGGTGACTCGGTGTTTTCTGAAACTTCCTGTTTCACCGGTGACGCAGGAGACACTTCCAGCTTAGGCACAGTTTCGGGAGTTAATTCCTTTTCCACTCCTTCAGCTGTCACCACCGGCCGCACTGCATCCTTCTCACTCTTCACCATTACATCCGGAACGGCGACGGCTGGCTTCTCCGGCGAGGAGACCTTGTTGGACGCAGCCATAGCCGCTGCTGCAGCCGCTTCCGCCTTGGCCGCGGCCTCCGCCTGCATCTTCAGCAACTGTTGGTTTTGCAGCTGTATCTGCATCTCCAGCTGCTGCAGGTACTTCTTGGCGGACTCGAAGAACGGAAACTCGGGATCAGCCAGAATGAGCTGCTCCGACCGGTAGATACCGTACTTCAGCACCGCTCGCAGTAGCTCCCGATCGTGCCGCCCCGGTATCCACCAGTCGGGCGTATCGAGGTTGTTCTCGCACAGCCGAATGTTTTCCTCCAGCTTCGGGTGCTTCACGATCTGGCGCGCTTTCGACAGTAGTTCCAGCCTGTCGAGAATGAGCTTGGCGTGATCCTCGGTCACGTCGTCCACCAAACCCTCGAGTCCCTTCTCTTCGTCGCTCAGCTTAACGCCGGCCTGACGTTTGCACATCGCGATGAACACCTTGTAAAAATCGCTCAGATTTTCATCCGTCTTCTTGTCCAGCTTTGCGAACACCTTGAAACTACACGGAAAAAGAAACAAAACATCCATCCATTAGTTATGGTGTCTAACCAATGGAATAATCTCGGATCTTCGATTCACTTACCGGCTCCAGTCGGGCGTAGGGACGGTCGTGTTGGGCTGTAAATCGATGCCATAGCCCGTGAGGACGCGAATGAACTCGTTCTCTTCGCGCCGCGTCCACTTCTTCGGTATCTGCTCCAACCGGACTCGCTCGCGTTCGCGCATGACTTGTTCGTTCTTTTCGCGTCGCTCCATTTTCTACATAATTCGGAAAAAAACAAACATTAAGTCCCGTGTGATATACTCGCTAAACCTCTAATTCTCCTCCTGAAAAGCATGTTTACAGTGTTTTGTGAAGTACAAAAGTACTAAAGCAACGTAAACTCTCCTCAAAATAATATACATACAAAACACAAGAGAACTATAATAAAGTATCAAAAACGTAAAAACCTATAGTGAACACTACCTATATAACTATTCGACGAATTCTGCTTTCCTACAAATCTATACTGACTAAAAACAAATATCCAACAAGAAAAAGTACTTCCCACAACCGAGTTATAAGTTACATCAACTGAGAACAGCAGGTGAATTAAAAATTATTTCTCAGAAATGCGGATAGGAATAACGTCTGCGTCTTACATTGGACTTTTCATAGCTTAAACAACGTGGGACCGGGTGTTCACCCGAGGCTCATTTCTCTAATGTTAGGTATCTTTGATTCCCTTTTCTCGAATAACCCAAAAAAAAAAGAGATTTTCGATGCTCTTTAAGAAAAAATGCTCACGAAAGAAGAAAGAAATGCGAAGAGAATCAAAATGGTTCAAATATACACGCAATACTAACCAAATACATTGCTAGCTTTTGGAGATCTATGTTTGCCAGCTGATTCGGATCGGACGGGTTCAGACCGAGCCCCAGGCTGAGCATGAGGCTGAAGTCCGCCGCCGTTGGCATTCCGGCCGTCGGTGCCTGCAGCCCACCGCCTCCTCCTCCTCCTCCCGTGCCGCTGGTTGATGGTTGCGGCTGCTGCTGTTGTTGCTGCTGTGATCCGACTCCCTTACCTTGGGGACCGACACCGGAAGTACCGGTACCGTAACCACCAGCGACACCGCTCACCGAGGACGGACCTCCCGCCGAGGGATGATTCATGCCCATCACCATCGGTGACCCTCCCCCCGGGCCGCCCATCTGCGCTGATCCCTGCTGCTGTTGCTGTTGCTGCTGCAAGCATGTCAGTTGCTGCTGTTGCTGCTGGGGTGGAGTGGCAATCATTGGACCCGGAGTGGTCGACGGGGTCGACGGTGACGAGGATGACTGACCGGAGAGCGTCGGAGTACCGGCGGGTGGAATAATCGTCTGAAGCTGCATACAATCATAGGGAAGTTGGGGAGGATGATCACGTTGGAAGTTGTTTCCCATTTTCGAACGAAACATACACCGTTCGGTTCGACAGAAATAGATCCAACGAACGTAACATGGTGAATGAAGCCCGATGTTGTTGGCAAGTTGTTGATTTTCGAAGGAGAAAAGGAACAATCGGAGGAGTAAAATCGATTCATTAACAAAATTGCATCACAGTGCTTTCGGTTACTCATTTTTTATGGTTAACAAAGAAGAAAATGGTTGAAAATTAAACAACGGATGAATTGTGAAGAGATGAAATAACATGACCGTGCGAAAGAAGATGCGAGGTTACGAAAAAAAGGATGCATGGAGATGGATTCAAGATCACAAGAATAAACCATATTGAAAATCCTTTGAGCAAGACGGACGTACTTGTTGTCCACTTGATTTCCTGAAGAAGTTAAATCCAGTTTTATAATATAAATTAAATGTGCATATTTGAAAATATAAACTGCCATACGCAACACGATTATTAACTCATTTAAATAAGGATTTTTTCATTTAATTAGATTGCTCTTGGTGTAAAATCTATTCGACTGGTACCAGGATGCCAGTACATATACAATACATCATATGAAAAAGGACAATGGAATATTATTGAGACAAAAAAGTACCGCCAAAACATAAAACATACTCTCAAAACTACATGTGCTTTCATACGAATCTTCATTGATGTTCGATATACGAGAGAAAACACAATCGATAACATAATTGATATCCAACGGGCATGCAGACAATAACAACTATAAAGACGAGTGAATGTGCAATGACAATGATGACATGAATATAAACTATACTCTTGGTGCAAGCATGCAGATAGAAAATGAACGATAGGTGTCCGAAAAGATGGTAACAACTGGAGAAAAATGAGCTCCAGTGACAACGCTTATCATGGTTACACAAACGTCGGTGCTTACCTTGGCCTTCTGCTGTTGCTTCAGTTCCTCCTTCTTGTAGTTGCGCTGGTAGGATGTGATGACGCGCCGCAAACGCGTGTTTAGATCTTGCATCGTCGGCCACACCAGATCCGGATTGAGCAGGTCCGAAGGGGCCGGTGTAGGCGCTGCGCTAGTTGTACCAGCTGTGGATTCTTCATCATCTAGATTAGTATTTTTACAACAAAAGGGGGGCCATTGTTAGGATAAAACCAAATCTACCATCTAAAACTCTGCTCTATCTACACGGTGATGGTGTTGATGATGGAGGTGCAGATGATCCTTGTACAGATATGGAGGTTGAAGATGTGATTGGTGGAGGAGGTGCAAAATATTTGTGACTAGCCTTGGGAAAGTTGTGCAGGGTGATATTTTCCCGTTAAATCAATAAGTAATTAATAATAAATTAAGAACATAGTAAAACCCAAAGGCAATTAAAGAAAAGTATTTTTTTTTAAATCAAATACTACTTGAAAAGGTAAATACTTAATTAATAACAAACGCAGTCGAATCTGGATGGAATAAAAACATGGGAAATTCTCCATTTTCTTCGATCCTACATCAACTGGATTCGTATGTTTTGTGTTTTCATTGACAAGCTCATAGACACTCCACATATTGAGGTAGGAAAACGGAGAGGGCGCTAAAGATGATACGGTTGGTGGGAATCGGGGAAAATGGATTCATGAAATCTTGATCGATGATCCCACTCACCATCCTTTAGCTCGATGCCGACGGAGGCCGCCCGGGTTGTCTCCGAGGGGCCACCGTCTTCCTGATCTTCGTCGTTGTCTCCTTGCTTGGAGTTGGCGTCGTCATCGGTTCTATGGAAACAAGAAAAAGGTAAAAAATGGGATATTTATTACCTTGGTCGCAATGCTTTTGAAACAATAGAGACATTTTCGAACTGATTGCAAAAACAAGATATTCAAATGAACGCAGCGCTGTGAAATAAAAGTATAGTGTATGCAGCAAGATATCGCGTTTATTAAGCGTTCATTGAGTGGAAGCGCTCTTTCGTTAGAATGTTGCTGTTGTGTTGATGAAGTATTAAACAATGCACATTTTGCTCGATGAAGAGACATTGGATTATGAAACAAATGATGGAGAGTTTATGACCATTGCGAAGTTATATCGCACAGTGGAATGAAAGCATGGTTTCGATGCGGTAAATGGGTTGAAAGGTGTGGTCAGTTTTATGTCACAACTGCCGAAGCAGCATCTTATTCGCGTGAATCGTTCGATATGACCACAGTATATATAGAAGCATGATGTGCAGATAGACAGAGCGAGGGATACTATGAATCGTGGCACAACTCTGCTCTGCTGGGAAAGAAAAAGCAGTTTGTTAGTTTTCCGCCGCGCCTAAACCAATCGGACAACATTGTTACGTACAATCCATTGGCGGCTTTTTCTGGCGCGTAAACTTACTATTGAATTCCTAAAAAATAATATAAAAAAGAGCTTGAAACATTGGTAGGTTAATATAATGAACGATAGGAGTAGAATCAAGACGGCAAACTTTTCGTACTCGAATTGAATCCGTGTCCGACGTGATCAGACGGAAACAAAAAACATACACACAGGAACAAGAAAAAATGTACAAACGATCACACAGAGGATACAGTTTTTGGGGAGTAATTTGCATTTTATCAAGCTGAATGAGAATACACAAGCCACGTCGAGTGAATTGAAAGGGATTGAGATTTGTTGATGCAATTTTCGTGCCAAGGGCCAAGTGACCTCCTAGGACAAGCGACCAAACAAAATCTCTAGAAAGGGAAGTTAAGTGAGTAAGTAGGACAAACATTTAAGATGTATCGCTGCATTTGATATTTGTAAAAAAGGTAACACAAACAGGTGTGTGTGGTAAACAATTGCGAGAAGAACGGAAAAATCAACACAGCAAAATCAAAACAGCTCGGACGAGAGCTCAACAGACAGTACAGAGGAAGAAAACGAGAAAAAGATGAATAAAGCAAACGAGAAACTTACTCTTTGACAATCGCTGTCTCTTCGACGGTGCCATCGCCGGGACCGCAGTGGCTCTGGAAGCAGAGCATCGGATCCGCTCGCATCGCACGGTAGTTTTCGCAGCCCAGTTTGTACGTGCCCACCAATAAACTTCGATCGCAACAATTTGGATTCCACCATGAGCACGGCAGCTGATCAGGCGTAGGCGGTGGCCGAATTGGGAGATCGCTACAAGAGTATACGGAAGGAACAAAGGAGCGACACGCGCCACGCACACACGCACACACGTGGGAGGGGTAGTGTGGTAACAGAAAAAGAAAAACTTAAATCATTTTCTCATAAACGTATTGGAGGCTGGTGGGGAACGAGGGCGGGAGGCGATACTTAAGACGGACGTTCATTACTGGATGCTTCTTCAAAGGGATTGTAGAGATATAGATAAAAAGAATAGGAAACGTGTAGGGTTCTTTGATTTTATATAACAAAACTCCGTGAATTAGTTTGAATAATGCATTCAAAATGGAACAGATCAGGCTGCACTTTAGCCAACACTACTCTATGCGTACGTTGTTCCTCTGTCAAAGAACCATTTGTCATTTGAACATAAAAAAGAAATCAACGCAAAGGGACAAAACTAAAACAATCGTTAGAGAAGGAAGTCTCGTAGCAAAATTAATATCTTTTAAATATTTTGGTAGCCTTTAAATTTTCACGCCGCGATTTGCCATCTGCATTTGCTCAATAGTGGGTTTTCAATTGGATTTCGCGTGACAATTTTTGTTTCGTTGAAAATGCAATGTTTGATGATTTTTAAAGACAAATTTCACACACATACACAAACACAGAGAAGTGAAAAAAGAACACACGGTAGTCGACTTTTTCTCGACCAACATTTAGAACGTTGAAAAACATAGTTCTTCATCCGGCAAAAGAATGATTAGGAAAACTACCCACCCGCCAATGCACCGACGAGAAAAGAGTGGTGCACGATCGAGAAAAGCTTTACTCATAAGAATTTACATACATAAAAAAATTGGAAACACGTATGAAGGAAAAACACTAAGATTCAGATCGAAGGAATATAAGCTCCGACAACAACAAATAAATTGAAAACTAAACTTCAATACAGAGTCTGGAAAAGACACGAAAAGTTGAACTTGAGTAGTACGAGAACATGTGGTGGTAAAAGGACACAATATGGATGTGGAAAAGCATATTGTAATTGGGGAAAAGGATAAAAACATCAGAAATACACATACAACATGTAAAGAGACGAACAAACAATGTAGAGGAAAATCTAAAAAACGATTGCAGTTCGTTGACACTCACAAAATGTCACTGTCAACAGACCAATAGGCGGAAAAGAAGTTAGAATAGGAATTCTTTATGATATGCTTTAAGAAACGGTATGGATTTTGTTTTCATTCCTTTTGCAATGGATAATGCGACGGCGGGACAGAAACGTGAAAAAAGAGGAAGTAGTGATAAATACATTCAAACGACAACATATTTTCAAAAAAGGAAAAACATATTTGTCTGCGAAGAGAGGTGAATTATTGAACCACCAAATTCGCATGACCCGGGAGTGTGTGTTGTGTATGTGTAGAACAAAGTTCGTCGCAAACAAATGCCCTTGATATTGTTGTGCAACGAATGAAGATTGGATGGTTATGTTGCAGAACAAAAATTACAGTCAAATATGAACTAGAGTAGAGCCAAACAAGAGAGTGTTATTTATCCTTCCGTATGGATGAACGATGATTATTCAGAAATAAAAGAGAGGGACTTTGTGAAACATTAGTACGATATTGAGTCACACATTGAATGAGTGAACTACATTGGTAATGATGTCCTGGGACTATTAAAGAATTACTTGATGATGAAAAGTAAAGCCATATGCAACCGTGTTAATGTAAATGTTCAAGCCAAACCAAAAATGGAAAGTCGACGCAGTCCCAAGGCATTACACGATGTATTACCCAACTTGAAATTAGAAAAAAAAATCAATGATGCCCGTTGGCAACTGACGAAATATGGAGTGTTGTGGGCGGAAGAGTGTTAACAGGGGGAAAGGAAGGAGAATGAAGGAAGAAAGAAAGCACCAACAATTCTATCGCCCATCAATAAGCAGCAGGCAAAAGTGGTGGTCTGTGTATACCTGGCATTGGCACCCTCGTTGATTTGATTTACCAAATCGCCGAGCACCTCGTGCTTGATGTAGTACAACATACGAACGCGCAGCAGCACCCTGGAAGATGGAGAGAGGCAGAAAGATCGAAGATGTTAAAATGGAATAGGACAGCCAGTGATGTTTTTGTTTCTGCATTGCCTTCATCGTCGCGTTAGACGACGGATGAAATGAAAGCAAAGCAGACACACATCGAGACGGGACTGACGGCGAATCGAGAAAGCCAACATTTGTTCGTGCTCACTTGTTAGCGTGTCTGGTGAGGTGTTTCTTGTAGTTGATGTCGAGCAGATTGTCGGCATCGTACTTCTCGTCCTTGCTCCAGTGGTGCGGATCGGACACCGGGGTAGTAGTACCGCCAGTGTCGGACCCAGATTTGGCCGACTTTTCCACCTTCGGACCTGACGAGTTCGAGGACGCATCCTCGTTCACATCGCACGTCACAGCAGCACCACCACTGGCTGATGCTCCTCCGCTGCTTGTCGTTGCCATCGCATTGGACGATGACGGAGTAGCGCCCAACCCTCCTGCAGTGACTGCGCAGCCACCACCGTTACCTCCTGCCGACTCCCGTTTGGGTGTATTACAGGCGGATGTCGATCCGGAGGTTGATTTGCGTCCTTAAAAAACACAGGAAATAAAAATCAATTCCTAACTTTCCTTCCCATGCTTCTCAATTAGTCTTTTTATTACCTTTGGCGTTACGTCCCCTCGGTACCAAATTGTGCAGTCCACTGTGATTCCGGGCGATTTCCCGCTGCTCACCGCCCTCATTCGGTGTAATCAGGTCCCAGATGAAATTTTTGATCTTCTCATCACCCTGATACCGTTCCAGACAGTAGAGCAACTGTAAGAGAGGTAGGTTTTGGAAACAAAATAAACGAAATTAATCAAAATCGGGCAAAACGGGAACCGTTCATTCATCAATTAAGGAACCAAAGCAATCAATCAGTGTGAAAATTGTGAGAAGGACAATGTTTTTTTACTCAGCGAAAACCTAAAGTTTTCTCAATATTAGCATAGCAATCATCATGATAAAGTGGTGGTTGAATAAATCCCGGTACGCGACACAGCACTTGGTGCTACTTACAATCACACGTGCACAATCTTCCACGTCCTGCTCACGCCAGCCACGCTTGAACTGTCCCTGCTCGAGAATTTCCGTCCATCGAGCCCAACTGTGGGAGATTGAAGAAGAAATATATGCATTAAAATCACAGACCAATGATGCTCTTCTCAACGGTGCGAACTTACCCGTGCGAAAGAAGACCCTTCTCCACCTTGAAACACTCCGATCGTGCCCAGTTTCCGTAGGAGACCTCGTCGGCACCTAGAACCGCCAGTGTTTCCCGATCGCGGGGCACATAGTCGTCGTGCTGCATTTGCTGCTGCAACTTCTTGCGCTCCTTCGCACCACGTGTGCGCTTGCTGCGTGTTTTCAGACCACCGCCGCCCTCCTCGCCGTCGCTACCCTGCTCACCGGACGACTCATCCGAGATGTCCATCACGCCGTCGTCGTGACCGTAGCGCTTGATCTGCGTTCGGCGGCGCGGTTCCGCAATCACAAGGTCTTCCGTTTCGTCTTTCTCGCACGCTGTCGGGTCGATCTCCGCCCTCTTCGCCCACTTGTTCCAGAAATCCGGATCGTCGATGTTGATGTCACTCCGGTTGGCCGACGCGGCGAACGACGCCTTCGAGAAGGTGGAGCCCTTCTCGCTCTCCATCGTGATGACCTGCGTGCGCCGGAGCAGGATCGAGTCGATGTCCTCCTCGCAGAACTTGTCGCCGGCATCGTCGTCCATCACCGCACCGTACGCGCCTTTCTTCAGCAGGTCCTCGATCTCCTTCTTCGACAGCTGGCGCTGTGTGCCGTCCTTGTTCTGGCCCGTGTTCATACTTTGAAGCACCGCCTTATCGAGGCCGAGCTTGAGCGACGCCTTGTCGAACATTTCGCGTTCGTACGTGTTGCGGCACAACAGTCGGTAGATCTTCACCATCTTCTGCTGGCCGATACGATGGCAGCGGGCTTGCGCCTGCAGATCGTTCTGAGGATTCCAATCGCTGTCGTAGATGATGACCGTGTCGGCCGCCGTCAGATTGATGCCAAGACCACCCGCCTTAGTGCAAAGCAGAAACACGAACCGGTCGGAGTCGGGCTTCGAGTAACGATCGATTGCCGCTTGTCGCAGGTTACCCCGAATGCGACCGTCAATCCGCTCGAATGGATACTTTTTGTACATCAGATAGTCCTCTAGGATGTCCAAGCAGCGCACCATCTGACTGAAGATCAACACCCGGTGACCGTTGGCACGCAGCTTCGGCAGCAGCTTGTCGATCAGCACCATCTTGCCGGACGAAACAATGAGGTTCTTGTAGTATGACTCCGCGTCTTCGCCGTGCTGCTGTCGGTAGTCGTACTGGATCTGATCCTCCGCACCGTTCAGCAGGTACGGATGGATGCAGCACTTGCGCAGCTCCATCATTGTGTTCATCAGGTTGGGAATGTTCGCCGACGTGGTACCCTTCATGAGGAAGGAGAAGTTCTGCTCCAGGATGCCTCGGTAGTACTTTTTCTGGATGTTCGTCAGCTCCACCTCGACGATCGTTTCCTCCTTTGGGGCGAGCGACTTCTCCACATCGTCCTTCAATCGGCGCAACATCATCGGTTTCAGGAGCGCCTGCAGCTTCAGTACCTCGCTCTCCGTCTTCAGGCTGCCAAACTCACGAAGGAAGTCCTCACTACAAGCGAACTGGCTCGGTTCGAGGAAGTTCAGTAGCGAGAACAGCTCGTTCACGTTGTTCTGCAGCGGCGTACCGGACAGGAGCACCCGATGTTCCAAGTTCAACTGTCGCAAACCTTCCAGCAGCTTGCAGTTGCGGTTTTTCAGCCGGTGCGCCTCGTCGATAACGCACGCGCGCCAATTGAAGCTCTTCAGATCCTGGTAGTCCGTCACGATCATCTCGAACGTCGTGATCAGCACGTTGAACTTGGTAATGTCCCGGATCAGCTTGCCAGTTTCGGTGCGATAGTGCACCTCGTAGTCCTGAATCATCTGCCGACTGGTGGCCGACCCGTGATATACGATCACGTTCATTTCCGTCCAACCCTCGAACTCACGCTGCCAGTTGGGAATGGTCGAGAGTGGCGCAATGACCAGGAACGGCCCCCGGATGCCGTACTCGTACACGGAGTTCACGAACGTAAGCGACTGGATTGTCTTTCCTAGACCCATCTCGTCCGCCAGGATGCAGTTGTTGCCCTTGTACCACGAGTAACGCAACCAGTTCAGGCCCTCCAGCTGGTACGGTCGCAATTTGTTGCCTCCCTTGTACGTGGGCGACTCGGGCAGCGCCTTCCACTGGTCCGGGTGCGGCCGCTTCTTCGTTTTCCACTCGCTCTTCGGCGGGATCTTGTTGAACCGATAGTATTGCTCGATCTTCGGCTGGTCCACATCATCCTCCAGCTCCCACGTGCTATCCTCGTACGGCAAGCTCTTCCACTTCACCAGGTAGTGCTTCACCGTCTTGCCCTCGTCGTCGACGAGCTCCGACACGTCCAGCACCCGGTCGACCTCAACAAAGTCCGGATTGAACGGCTCATCGTCTAGGCTCTCGAAGATGTTCAGCTGCTGTTGCTGCTTCATGAGGAATCGTCGTATTTTGTTTCCCACGCGCTTGTCGCCCTTCAGCAGCTCGTCCTCCGTGCGCCAGTCACAGTGAAGGTAGGAAAAGTTGCGATACTTCACGAAGTACTCCTCCACCTCGATGTACACCGGTTCCGGTTTCTTTTCCTCCTCCACCTGTTCCGCGCCCAGCGTTTCCTGTTCCTCCTTCTTTACTTCCTTGGTTTCTGCTGCTTCTTCGCCGGATTTATCGGATATCTTTTCGCCATCTTCAGTCGCCGCGAGAAGCTCCTTCTTCACGAGCGTTTCTTCCTGCTTCTCCTCGTCATCTTCTGCAAGTTTCTTGTCAGCGTGGCTAGATGTGTCCACCTTTGCCTTGGAGACTTCTTCTTCGTCAACATCCATCGCCGCCTCATCCTTTTCCTTGTCAACCCCCTCTTCGCCGGCCTTCTTACAATCATCGCCTGCGGCCTTGACCTGTTCTTCACCACTAGCCGGTTGGTTATCTTCTTTTCTCAAAGCGGCATCAGCATTGTTTTCGGAAGGAATTATCTCCTCATCAGTTTCCATCCGTTCTGCCGTCGCTTCGGCGGTAGATGCTTCCCCTGCCGCCTCCTTCTCAGCTTCGGTAGATTCTGGTTGTTGTTTGTCTTCCCCGTCCTTCGGTGACAATTCTTTGCCCGTTTCCTCCCTCTCATCCGTTTCCATCTTTTCATCGGCATTGGTATCCTCGGCAGTGGTGTCCTTCTTTACCAGTGAACATGATTCGGCCGTGTCCTTCTCGACGGTGTCCGTTGCAACACCCTCCTCCGCCGTTGTCGCTGCAGAAGCTTCATCAAGCTTTTCCGACGACTCTTGGAGAGTTTTATCTACTTCGCTCTGCTTGTCTTCCTCCTTACCGGAAAGAGTTTTCTCTTCAGGTTCAACCTTTACCGCATGTATTTCATCTGGTGCACCGGTTTCGCCGCCCTCTTTGGGTTCGGCCTTAACTGCGTCCTCAACTACTGTTTCGGTCGGCTCCGGAGTTTTCTCCTTCGGAGGAGGTGGTGGTGGATCTGGCTTCAGCTCTCGTCTTCCCCGACGTACAGCAAGCACCAATTGAACAACCTGGCGGGTCAGAGAAAAACAAATTAAAACAGAATTATTTCCACTAGTTTGAAGCGTCAAGAACCCATGAGACTTGATGAACTGAAGGAATTACTCACCATCGAATCCTCCTCTGCCGTGTTGACGTAAACATAGTTTGCGTTGGGTTTGTTTGCGTCATCAGGGAGCTTCCCATCCGCACCCAGTTCACCGGTTGCTGCCCCTTTCGAGGAATCGGACGTGGACACTTTGCCTTCTTCTCCTTCTCCTGTCACTCCAGGCGCACCGGCTACGGTACCATCGCCTCCAACGCCACCAGCAATCACGGAACCATCCGGTGCGACACCACCGGCCTCGCCAACTCCTACTGCAGCCCCACCGGCGGTGCTATCACCAACGTCTTTCCGTTCTCCAGCTGCCCCACTAGCGACGCCACCATCCGAACGTCGATCCTTCCTGCTAGGCGATGGCGAGATGAGACCCGACTCGTCGTCGGAGAAGCGCAACATTACGTCGTCCACGTACTTCTTGCGCTGCGTGTTTCGGGCCGAGCGGCGTTTCGAGCTGTCCGCTTCCATGTCTGGCGGGGGCGAGGGTGGCGGTGTGCTCAGCAAATCGTCCCCTTCGCCGTCGGATTCCGTCACGATCATGCGGCTACGGCGGGAACGACTTTTCGATCCACCACCACTGGACTTACTGCCGCCACCACCACTGCGCCGTGAGGACGAACCTCCGCCGCTCGGGCGACTACGGTTTCGGCTACTGCCCCCACCACCACCTCCTTCACCTCCACCTTCCTTGCTGCGTTTGCTGCTCTTCTTGCTCTTGCTTTTCGTGGGCGTTTCCGTCTCTCCCGTGGCACCTTCTTCGGCCGGTGGCTTGCCTTCCTCCTGGTTCACCTCGTCGCCCTTCGTCGCCAGCTCACTTTTGTTGATCTTCGACACGGGAATGTCGTCAAAGTCGGTGACTTCCTCTGTTGGAACCGCAGAACTCCCGTCGGTGGTGGTGATTGCGGTCACAGCAGGTGTTGTCTCTCCTTCCCCCTCTTCGCCACTCATCATCGTCGTCGTCGCCGCCGTCGTCGTGGTAGAGATAGTTTCCTTTGGTTGCTCCTCTCCATCTACCACGCCTCCCTCGACAACCTCTTTCGTCTCTCCACCGCTTACCGGGGTCCTGTCTTCACTAGTGGCGACTGTGGCACTAGTCGTACCATCCGATGCTCCCCCTTCCTCCTCCTCCTCACCGATGGCGGACGATGTTGTGGGTGCTGTCGTTTCTGTTGCATCACCACCTTCTGCCGCCGTCGACTCAGGCACCGGAGCCGTCGTGTCTTCTTTCTCCTCGACGACCGCCTCATCATCGGGACCACTTGGCATCGGCGCCGGGTTGGCATCATTCGAGTTTTGCGCGTTCATCAGCGAGGCCAACGACTGATTTTCCTCACTTTCGCTCATCGTTGTGCCCGCCTTCGACAGCTCCTGCTCACCGATAGAACCGACGTCCGCGGCGTCGTCTTCCATCGACAGCGAGTTATCGCCGTCGCTCGAGTTGACGCTCTTGCGGTTCTTTTTCTTTTTGTCCTTCGAATCCTTCTTTTTGCTCTCCTTCTTAGAAGGCGCCGTCGTGAGGAGGGGTTCCTTCACGCCGCCACCAACTCCACCGTCAACGGTCCCCGCCTTCGTGGACGGTTTCTTCGATTCACGTGGCTTGCGGGGTTTCTTGATTTTCTTCCCACTGGCATCGGTTGAAGTGTCCAGATCGCCCCCGCTGCAGGACAGATTGTCCTGTGAAAGGTCACCACCCGTGAGGCCGCCACCGCAACCCTCCAACGCCATCAGGTGATCGTGGAAGCTACCGTCCGAGCTAACCTCCGGCAGACCCGTTCCCGCCGTCACCGAATCCTCTGAGACGGGCAGCAACGTCGTCAGCGAAGCAGGAGTCGTCGTTTCTGGCACTAAACCAAGCGGACCCGGCGCCACATTCGGTAACGATGTTTCATCGCCGGAAGTGATGATTCCTTCACCGCTCATCGAGCCTCCATTGCCTCCTCCTACTCCTCCCACACCACCCATTGGCGTCGTCGTCTGCCCGGCCACTGCGGCCGCCTCCTGTTGTTGCTGGGCAAGCTTTTCGGACTTCTTCGTCCGCGGTTTGCGCGGTTTGCTGGACTGCGTGCGGCCTCGACCGCGCCCCGTTGTACTAGTCACTTGCGGGCTATCGATCATGGCTGCCGCTGCGGCTGCCGCCGCCGCTGCAGCAGCAGCTGCCGATGGCGTAGGACTAGCGAACATGGGTGGCAGCGACGACTGGAGCAACAGACAAGGTTGCGGGCCGAGCCCCTGGCAACCGTCGCTCGTTTCGTGCTGCTGCAGTATCGCAATCCGCTCCTGTAGGCGCATAATCTTCTCCTGGTTGTCGGCCATCGGCAGCTTGTACATCTCCTGCATTTGCTGCTGCAATGTCGCTCGCTCCTGTGCGTGCGACATCGGTGTCTGATACGGTGGTGGGGGTGGCGCTGGTGGTACCATCATGTCACCCGGCCCAGCACCACCGCCGACGCCCATCGTCGTTTGTCCTCCGACGGTTTGCTGTTGCTGCTGTTGCTGTTGGGACATCACCGTAGTCATTGCATAGATACCTGCTGCAGGGGGTTGTGCCGTCGGAGGGGCAGCAGACGCTGCCGCTCCGATCGTTGGGGGCATTTGACCAATCAACGCCTGAGCGTAGGTAGCCGTTTGCGGATGACCTGGTCCCGCGACGGCACTGGTGGAAATGATCGGTTCACCGCCGGGTGATATCGTCGTGCTGCTGTCGTTGACCGACGTCGTCGAGGTCGGCACTAGCGTCTGGTGGTCGGGGCTCTTCGTGGCGGTCGTCACTTCCGGAGCTTGCAGGTCCGTCAATTCCGTCGCCATCGAATCCAGCTGCATTTGTTGCTGCTGTTCGAGTGTCGACGATTCAATGCTACCCTGCTGCGCGGTGTTGGTCGTTCCTCCCGACATGCTGTTCGTCTGCATCATGCTGCCATCGGCAGAGTGGTATCCGCCAAGTGTGTCCTCGCCCGCCTGCTTCGCATCCAGGAGTGACTGGTGGTCTCCCAGGTTCACTGAGGAGGAACCCTCCTTCATCGTCTCATCCAGCAGGCTATCCTGTGCCAGAAGCAACCCAGTGCCGACCGAGTGCTGCTGGTGATGGTGCTGCTGTTGCTGCTGTTGTTGCTGAAGCATATCAAAATCAGTGCCGGACATGAGCGAGTTCGAGTTGGACGATTTAGACTCGTCCGTGTTCGATTCGGCAGGTGCGGGCACAATGCTGTCGCGAGATTCCTCGTTACTGCTGCTGCTTCCTCCTGCTGCCGTCTGCTCGGCGGAAAGTGAGTGTTGCTGTTGTTGATGTTGCTGTTGCTGTTGCTGCTGCTGCAATTGACGTTGTTGGTCGGCCACAACGTCAACACCTGCCGCTGCAAGTGGATTCAGTGCGTCGTGCGAGTAGACTGACTGCGATACACCAACCACCGTTGTCAGTCCAGCGTTCGATACCATCGTAGGGCCCATACTGGACGGAACCTCATTTGCGTTGCTAGAAGCCAAGCTGTCGATCAGACTGAAATCGGAAGTCGGTGGCACCGTCACCTGTTGCTGCTGCTGCTGCTGCTGCTGCTGTAGCGGTTGCTGCTGCGGTTGCTGCTGCGGTTGCTGCTGCGGTTGCTGCTGCGGTTGCGGTTGCTGTTGCGGTTGCTGCTGCGGTTGCGGTTGAGGTTGCGGTTGCGGTTGCGGTTGCTGTTGCTGTTGCGGTTGCTGTTGCTGTTGCGGTTGCTGTTGCTGTTGCTGCAGCTGCTGCAGCTGCTGCGGTTGTTGCTGTTGGTGCTGTTGCTGCTGCTGTTGCTGCTGTTGCTGCTGCTGCTGCTGCTGTTGTTGCTGCTGCTGTTGTTGTTGCTGCTGCTGCTGCTGTTGTTGCTGCTGCTGATGGTGTTGCTGTTGTTGATTGCGATGGTGCTGCTGCTGTTGCTGATGCTGTTGTTGCTGTTGCTTCTGCTGCTGCAAATGCTGTTGTTGATGCTGTTGATGTTGTTGCTGCTGCTGCTGCTGTTGCTGTTGTTGATGATGCTGTTGTTGTTGTTGTTGATGATGTTGTTGCATCTGTTGCTGATGTTGCGAATGATGATGCTGTTGCTGCTGCGGTTGCTCCGAAACCGCTTCAACCAGTCCAGAAGTTGGCTGAAGATGTTGATGTGACGGAGACTGAAGCTGATGCTGCTGCTGTTGCTGTTGCTGCTGTTGCTGTTGTTGATGCTGTTGCTGCTGCTGTTGCTGCTGCTGTTGTTGTTGCTGTTGCTGTTGTTGCTGCTGCTGCTGCTGTTGTTGCTGTTGCTGTTGCTGATGGTGATGATGATGGTGGTGCTGCTGTTGTTGTTGTTGTTGCTGATGATGGTGATGCAGATGATGGTGCAAATGATGCTGCTGCTGATCCGTAATGGACGAAATCGGTGGCAGTTCCACCACACCCTGCTGATGCGGATGCTGTTGATGGTCCACCAGTGGTCCACCGGAGGCACCTCCAGTACCGCCATGCAGCGAGGGAAGATCGTTCATCGTCGCAACCGACGGCGGAACCAACCCTCCTCCTTGCTGTTGTTGTTGTTGTTGGGCCTGTTTCGGCTGGTGCTGCTGCAATTGCTGCTGCTGCTGTTGAGATTGCTGCTGGGAAAGGTTATTCACACTCTGCAGATGCTGATTGGGGCCGCTTGGCGACATCATCATCTCGTCATTAAATGACGGCGAGTGGAGTTGCTGCGAGATCGAATGGGACAGGCCACCACCACCGCCAACACTGCCACCAAGGGACGCGTGGTGCATCGAGGACTGCTGCTGATGCTGAGCGGGAGTGTGATGCTGTGCGGATTGCGGCGGAAGATGCACTCCCGGTTGGAGCTGGGTGAGCATCGCCTGTTGCTGCATTTGCTGCTGTTGCAAGGACGACATTTGCTGCGGAGGAGGCTGCTGCTGCTGGGACGAAGGCTGAGTGGCCGCCGATGGTTGCGAAAGGTGCGGCTGATGAAGACTATGTACAGTTTGCTGCTGTTGAACGTTCGCGACCGAGGAGGCCACGTCCACTGCTCCGCCACCTACACCAGGCTGCTTGTCATCCACCAGACTGCCGTACGGCTGCGGGGGTCCACCAGGTGGTCCCGTTGCCGACGACGGCGGTATCACAGGCATGCTAGTTTGCGACACGGGAGGAATCAGGCTGGAAATGTCGTTCAGCTGGCTTATCTGCTGCTGTTGCTGCTGCGTATGAGGTCCCGTTGGAGGCCCGTGCGCTCCCGGGTGAAGGTGGGGTGCGTGCGCCCCATGCATCGGTGGCATGTGACCGACGGGCGGTGGAACTGCGCCCATACCGTGATGGGCACTACCGTTGATACCGCTACTGCTGCCCGGTCGCTGCTGCTGCTGGACGGCCGACATCGGTGGCCACTGTTGCTGCTGCTGATGCGGATGCTGCTGGTGCTGCGGGGACATGGGTAACCGTGGCCCCAGTGGCGACAGTGGATTGTTAGCCATCTGCTGTTGGTGGCTCGGGGGACCACGGTAAGACGCTGCCGCTGCCGCCGCCGCTGCCGCCGCCGCCGCCGCCTGTGCATATTCCATCCCAGAGCCGACGACGCCGGCACCAGGTGGCATCACCATCTGCTCCAGTGCTTGCAGTGTCGTGTTGACACCGCCTCCGGGCCCACTGACGACGCTACCGCCAGAGCTGGAAGCAGTGAGCTTCGTGCCGGCCTGCGGACGGGGGCTTTGCATGCCTCCCGCCACACCCGCCGATCCCGCCCCTACCAGATGCGGATGGGGTGAGTGAGACGAAGTGATCGGTGCCTGCGGAGACTGCGATGTTACCACAGGTGGACCGGGCGGTTTCGCGGGGGACATCACCGGCCGCGGGGACATCTGCGTGTGTGGCGACATTTGTGGTGGCCGGGGCGACATTTGGGGAGACAGCTGAGGGAAGGGCGCCCGGTACTGGGGGCTGCCACCGTGCTGCGTCGGCTGCTGCTTGGTTGCCGCGTTCGGCAGGTACG
This sequence comes from Anopheles atroparvus, assembly GCA_914969975.1. Classification (NCBI taxonomy): domain Eukaryota; kingdom Metazoa; phylum Arthropoda; class Insecta; order Diptera; family Culicidae; genus Anopheles; species Anopheles atroparvus. The sequence continues at coordinate 6,308,524 of CAJZCY010000003.1, read as the reverse complement.
ACTGCTGCTGTGGCGCACCGGTTCCGTAGCCACCGCCGCCACCTCCCGCTCCGGTGGGACCGCCTCCACCGCCACCCGGAACGCCGGGCATGGCCGACCCATGCGTCATCGGGTGCTGCTGCTGCGGCCCGAGCGGCCCGCCGAGTCCGTGCAGTCCGGCCGTGGCCGGATTCGGTTGCTGCGAACCCGGATGCACCATTCCCGGGTGCTGTCCCTGCTGCTGCTGCTGCTGCACTGACTGTGGACCGCCCAGGCCACCCAGGGCGGGATGGGAATGCTGCTGCGGCTGACCGCCGCTGTGAGTTTGGTGCAACTGCTGCTGTTGTTGTTGCTGGGATTGTGGGGGTAGGTGGGAGGGCTGCTGCGACGGATGCGTCGGCGCTAGACCTCCCGGTACCACTCCACCTCCTCCGCCGGGTGGCTGCTGCTGGGGCGCGCCGAGCTGGTGCAGGCTTGTGGGGACCTGACCGCTACCGACGAGATGCTGCCCGTAGCCGCCGCTCGGATCCAGCTGGTGCTGGTTGTACACGTGCTGCGCCGATCGAGCCGCGTGCTGCTGCATCGCGGCCGCCGCCGGACCGTAAGCTCCATACGCGGACTGTGCCGCTGACGGCGCTCCCGGATACATCGAATGGCCCGGCTGCGGATAGTGCTGCGAGACCCGCTGCTGCTGTTGCTGCTGCTGCTGCTGGGCCTGCTGCTGCTGTTGCTGCTGTTGCGGTTGCTGCTGTTGCTGCTGCGGAGATTGCTGTTGTTGCTGCGGTTGACCGAGCGATCCGTAGCCCTGCTGGGGCGGCATCATGCCACCCATCATCGACTGCTGCGTGGGGTACTGCAACTTTTGCGGGTCCTGCTGCGGGTAGCCTCCCATGTGCTGTCGATAACTGCAAGTGAAGAGAAATAAATGAAATTAGTTTCTCGCTACGCTACGCTACCAATCAAATCCGCGATTGCAAATGCCTCAACTTACCCTGCTGGCGTCTGCCGCTGTGCCGGGCCCTGGGGCGGTCCTTGTGGGAGACCGTAGCCCATCGGCGACGCGTACGGATTGGCTTGAGGTGGGGGCGGTGGCTGCGCGCCCCACACGTCTCCCATCCCAGCCATGCCGGCGGCGCTGTGGTCCGGCATCGAGTACATCGAGTCAGTGGCGCCCGGCTGGTGGTACGAGGGATACTGGGACTGCGGCGGGGGTTGCTGCTGCTGCATCGGGTGTGGGGCCCGATGCCGCGCGTACGGTCCACCGGCCTGGCCACCCGGCGGACCCATGCCCCGCGGGGCAGTAGGATCGTATCGATAGTAGGCATCCCTGAGAGAGCAAAACGGAACCAATAACAAATTAATATGGAAAAGAACGAATCTGCGCTGGATAATGGAGAGGCGCAGCAGCACACCTGCCGTGCAGCATTTCGAGAAAATTATCTTGTTCTAGCGTCATTTCAACTAAACTTCCACAGATTGAAGATAAGGGCGATAAGGATTGTACTGCTCGAGATACCGATTGCGAAATATTTAAAAAGAAAACGGCAGAAACAACGCAACGTAACGACGAAGATTTAGCAGTCCGTCATCATCATTACCGATTTCAAATCTATTTCTGGGATTCGCGAACGTGCGTGAGTACGCTCACGACGACTCTGCAGCACTAGCTCGAGCAATCGCCGTTACAAAAGCCGTTTAATAAATGTTACACCGGATCGGCATGTTTTGCGCTATAAATAACACATCATGCGTAATGCACCGAAGGGAAGATCTTGCAAGAATTAACAAATGCCTTCACCATCATCCATCGGAAAGGAGTGGGTGTAAAGCGAAGGCGGTTCAATAGTAGAGTAGAACAAAGCAAAAAGCTGAACCAACATTCCAAAGGTGTTCCTCTCTAAGGAATGGAATATTTGATGCAATTACCAACAATTCGGAGTATTGGCTGACGCATAACATTCGAACAAGATAACCTGTTTTTTGTGGAAGAAAGGATATACTTACATTTCAATTTCTTATATAAAAAGTAAATCGGTGGACCCTTGGCTCTATCGTTGTATGGTTAGACGTACTGCTGTTTGTCATATATACCGTTGCGTATGTTCTTCTAGCAAAGTGTTAATATTCCTTCCTCTACTCCTCCTTCCTCGGTCTCTCCCTCTATCCCTCTCTCTCTCTCTCTCTTTCTCTCTGGCTGTACACACTCACACGTTACTCTGACGTTGGCCACCTTCCTCCGGCTATGCCAATGTTTGTTGGCTGTGTCTTTTCACGCGTTTTTTCACAACTCTTCTTGTATCGTTTTTCCAGCTGTTTTTATTCTTACTTTCCAGCAAGTATCATGTGTATGTATGTGTATGCTCTCTTGCCGTTCGCATGAAGGTGTTGTGCTGCAGTTGAGTTGTCCAGTTCACTCTCTCGAAACTCTGACCCGCGCAGCAATCACGATGCTGCTGATTGTGGCGCGATACTGTTGTTGTAGTTAACGTTGCTGCGATAGCTGCTCGTGGTCATCGGCCAGCCCGGATAAATTTTCATATCTTTGTTTTTCTTTTTCTTTTTTTTCAGTATATAATTTAGTCCTACGAAGGGGTGGAGGTGGCGCCTTACTTACAAGTATTACTAACTTAAAGAAAAAGAGTGAGAGAGACAAAGAGAGGAGGTGATAAGACCGGCAGCCACAAGGAAACACACAATCTCTCCTTATTCTTTTCCGCTTCTCTCAAGCGGATTTTTCTCTTCTTCGTATCGAAGTTAACAAAAACAAACAAAAAAAAACAAATGAAACGGAAAACTGTTACGCACTTTTTTTTCTTTTTTTTTTTAGCAATCTTTTAACAAAATGCTAGCGTTTTCGTCCGGTTCACTTGTACCCGCCCTCTTGGGTGGTTCTTCATTTGCAGTGTCTGGTGCTTCGTTTTGCTGCTTGGAGAGATTGAAAGAAATGGCCAGCGTTACGTTACGTTAATCATTCCCATGAACAGGAGAAGAAGGGAGGGCGCTACAATGATCCATTACATTTTAAGGGTAAAGAAACCCGTAATCCCCAGGATTTCTTCACAATTAAAATGGTGCTTTCGAAAACTATTAAAATGCGAAAATCTAATTCCTCTTCACTGTTGTTTAAAAAAAAACGAATAGAAAAACTGTTCCACGATCGTGTGGTGCTTTCGTCCTGGCGCAGCAATTTTTTGCTGCTTCGCATTAGCATAGACTCAAGTATTAGCATGCGAGCAATTTGATCTGAAAAAGAAGAAGAAAAAAGAATCATTAGACATCTCATCTGTCAAACATGTATTACTGGATTTTAATGCATTGCTTTAAAATATGTAAATTCATGTTTTGTCATGAGTTTGCCACTTCCATAAAAATAAACACAACTTCAAAGTTCGATTCGATGAAGAAGATTTTCTCAGGTGCAAAAAGGGAACAAATATTTGGCCACATCAAACATTTCCTCGACATCGCTTAAACACGTCATCTAGACATAGGAAAATAAAAACATTCGACCAATTCCGAACACATTGGAAACAGCTTCAGATCAAAACCCGGAGGAACCGTTCGGTTGCGGACCTGCCAACCATTCCCGGGAAAAAGGAAATGGAATGGCAAATAAGTGCAGTTTTTCTTTTGCGAATATGGCACATGTTCGTCATGTGCGCAGTAGTCATAAGTACTGCTGCCTTTTTGCTCCCCTCTCCATTCACACTGCACCTTTTTCTAATATCATTTCCCATACGACTCCTCGACATCTCTTTCCATTCGCACGGAGTGTTTTTCCAGAGAGTTGGTGTAGCGTTTATTTTTAAACTTTTCAATAAAACCAAAAACGAAACATTCTTCGAACATGTGGTGCAAGTGCATGTGTGCTGCAGCAGGGTAAGTGCACGTTCCATTCAACATTTTCTACGCAATCTCGCGCGAGCAAGAATTTGTTTCATACTCATGTAAACTGGAAGCAGCATTCATGTGGCAATGATAGAAGGTTTTGTGAAACAGGTCACATTTTTCCGTCTCGAAACTGAGGATAGCATTTTTGCAACACGGAAGAAACATGTGTGAGTTTGAACATGGTTTATACAGGTTTTTATGCGAAGGACATTTACCCAAAGTGCTCTGATTTGCGATGGCAGTGATGATCTCCGAAGTACGATATGAAATAGAATAATGGAAGGAAAAGAACTATCAAACGGACAACGCATTCAGCGATCCAAATCCTCCGCAAAGGACCCCCTCCCCCTCTTCCAAGACCTTTGGCAAAAAGATACATTTCATTTGCAATTTTCGGTCGCACAGGTCGTTTGCTATTTTATTTTATTTTTTTGTGCCATAGAATAAGCACACACATACACACATAAGCGAGCCCTCGGTGGGGTTGAACTGGAGCTTGCGAGAATGTTCTGCACTGCGATGGGAGACGACGGGAAATAAATCCGGATGGCTAATGGATGGCTGTCCGCCTGCGATCTGGCTGACCGTGTGTGGGTACTCTTTCCGGCAACCGAACCACCACACTCTGTTAGGCTAATGAAAAGGGGTCCCGCACAGGGAAGGGTTGCGATGGGGCATGCCAGAAGAAAACGAATCCTCGGCGCTTCCTCGGCGTCGTTCGCCTCTTATTGGTATCGATTTTTTCAGCCTGTCCTGCGACAAAAATGCGCCCGTAAAGAGCACACGTACGTTTGTGTATGTGTATTGTGTCGAGAGCAGCATCATCGCTGCAGATGGACAACATCGCACACAAATGTTCCTGCCTCTGCGATTCAGTTTTGATCGGCATTGCGACACAGATCTTCGAATCATTTCACAACTAATCGATTCACAGACATTTAAGGTTCTTCCCGTCCCTCGTTGCGTCTGATTAGATTATATATTTATGCTCCGCAGTTTCACAATCTGTTGTCAAGCGACGCGCGCTAAATGGGAAAAGCTATACGCTTATGGAGTTTCTTATGATCACATAGAGCGCACAGCATCCCCCGTTCAGAATGCGTCCTTTTTTTACCGTTTTATTTTTTCCAGTGGAAACACGTTCGCAGCTTTTGTCATTTCCTATTTGCCCAACGTTGCGTACAGAACTGGAGAAGAGCATTACCATTGTTCTGCACAAAGTGAACCAAATACGAAAACTCTTCCAAATACACTAAGGTTTGTTGCGTAACTATTTCAGCTATTGAAATAAAGAGAAAACAGAAAATACCGCTCAATTATAACGGAGCGTGAAAAGACATGTCAACATAAAATTGGTTCCTGTAATGACGGTAACAAACAGTGATGCCTCAAATTGCCGCCATTTGCGGGGTGAGACTATGCTTGAAGAACGAAATCATCAGCTCAAAAAAAAAGGAAACAAATGCGACGCTCAAGGTTAGCTCTGCAGTTGCAGTAAATGGCCTGGGTAAAACTGGAACCACCTTAAATGAAAGGCGGAAAGATGTTTTAGAAAACTGACACCAAGAGATCTCTTCTTCCACCACTTCTTCTTCGACCAAAGAGGGGAAGAAAACATGTTCATAAAGCAAACAGGATGACCAAACCCAAAACCAGAGCAGCAAACAGTGATAAGGAAATGTGTGACGGATGAAACATTAGCAAACGGCCCGAAGGAGGCCACAGGTACGTCGACGACGAAAGAGATGTGGGAAAGGAAGTTAATTTTTTTTCTTTTTCAAAAGAATAGAACAAGAAATAAAGAAACGTTCTTTGTGATCCGGTTTTGGTAGTGGAGTGGTGAATTTATTTATTTTTTTCAAGCGACTTCATTAAAAGTGAACAGTTGTGAAATGTGGTGAATGTTGCGCGGGCCCTTCAGTTAAAAGCGCAGGAAAATGCGCTTGTGTATTGGTGTTTCTTTTCTTCCGCCGTGTAAAAGCAGAGCGCTGGTGTGCCGCGATAGTTAGCCAGCTCATCGAATTGCTCTGCGGGAAATGACACCGAGCAAAACGAGAAGGGCCACCACGGGCGGATGCAGCGAACGAGCGCCGGAAAGGGTACGACGGTACGATGCTGCGCGCGGCATGTGCCGGGTGTGTGCTTAGAAGAGTAACGGAGTTTCTTTCGCCGCGGTGGCCCTTAGTGGCATTAATGCTTTGCTACTTTGCTTGCCCGACGCCGCCGTTGCTGCTGGCTGCAAACACGCTTGAGATGTCCCCCTAGAATAAACACGCTGCTACCAATACAACCACGCAGCCGCGCGCAACGATGTCGAACGGGTATCACCAATGTCGTCGTCACCAATAAGAAGAGGATGGTATTTGCGTTTGTCGGACGCCATGTTTGATAATTGTACCCCATTAGGTGCAAATGGAGTTCGTCGTGTTCACCTCCGCGGTGCTATGGCGTTACTCGAATTCGGCGTGTGTTGCAAAAAACCGACACGAATGTACCCTCTCGCCAACCATTGTGCTTCATTTAGATAATGTTCGACCAGGTCCCTGGCGCTGTAACTGTCATCTCGCGTAGCCGTATCAAACTTACATTTTGGTGAAAATCCCTCCGAATAGATTCGTTTGAACCTTTTCATTAATTATTGACCTAACACACGCTCAACAGCTAAGTGTGACCATTCAAACTCTGATAGAGGATAGTGTACAACACATCCGCTGACAAGTCCATAGGGTGACTGATCTGTATGTAACCATGGACAAACCTTGGATCCCCCACAAAACTCCTGTGTCAAACACATCTCACACAAAATCTTGATTGAAATATTCATGGCAGTGGTATTTAAGTATGTATCGGAAAGCAATCGTCCCGATTTGAAGAAGAAAAAATTGCAGTTCGAATCACTTCCGCATTCACCAGATTGGCCATATTGGGCTCTAAGTGATTTTTACAGTTATCACCAAATCATGAGCATGGGATTGAGCAAACCCTTTTTTTATTTTTATAAAAATGAACAGGGTCGAATTTGTCACAACGTTGTTGTTATGATAGTCTTCCTAAGGACTTATAGGCTCTTGAAAAAAACTATACAGACAGTCGCGAAGGCCGTTCGGATCGGAAAAAATTGTGGGTTCATCGTTCCATTGCTCATCAAAGTGAAGGGGCAACGCGAGCTCCGCAAACAAAGAAGTAGAATCTACCTCCTCAATAAGCCCAGGCTATAAATTATATTAAGACGACCGAACGACGCCGAGATTTGTTTTGCATTAGAGCGTAGTGAGGGGCGCGCACCTCAACGGAGAGAATTAGCAGCTTTCCAAGGAGAATCTAATACTATTTAAAAAATTTAGCTGTGCTATGATCCACATCCAACCATGGACAAGGTGCGCAATTGTGCTGGTGTACGTGAGCGATGATGGCGTCCCGTAATAAGGACCGGCTGTCTGCCTGCGGAATCGGCCTATGAGAGATGAATGATGACGCCAAAATCGAGCGCGCGCAAGTCAACCCAAACCGAACCTAACCTAACGATCACCGACCGTCCCGCCTCGCCACCTCTCGACCTTCCTTCGCTTTGAAGATCTTAGAAGCTTTTGGCCTCGCTGCGGGTGAATAAACTTTCGCAATGGGAGAAGACGCGAGATCGAGCACGTTTTACAACATACTTCCCACAACAACACCATTCAACCAAACCGCGATCGACCATACACACACATACTCACACATCGTGTGCCGAACGAAATGGGAGATGAAATGGGAGCTTCAACTTACTACGTATGGATTTGAAGAAAATACGATGGGTTAGATAAATTCAATCGTGTCTTCAGCGTCAGTTTCTGCGGCAAAGGCCATTGCATTTGCCCACTGCTGGTTTCCTGTTTCTGTTTCTTCATCTCTCTACTTCTGATCCATTCGTTAGCGTGTCCACATTTCCTTTCATCCCCCGATTCAAACTGAAAGCTTTTTTTCAACGTTAACAGATAGCACCAACCAAATCGGACCCAAGACTAGACAAGAGATGGGTGATGAAGCGACAGTGCAAAAGCAAAGGGAGTGAGATTTTGTAACGGAAAAATTGAAATCAGATTTGATGCAAACTTTGAACCTCATGAAGGGGTTTTAAAAACAATGTGTGTACATTATTTCTGATGCTGATACTACGTACACGCTTTAACTAAGAATTAAAAAAAACCCGAGTCCTAAAATCCAAAGTGATTCATTTTATGATGTAAGAGACAGAAAGAAATAAAAAACGACTCTGATCTTTCTCTTGTTGTTTTAGGGCGTTGTCACAAGACTCATGACGAATTTTTTTCCCCTCACACAGAAGCCACCACATGGGAGCTTCGTTAGCCGCCAGAACCGCCATATAATGAATCTGAAAAATGGGCGACTGCCCAGCGCTTTTGTTTCTGTCGAAAATCCCACACATTCTCCGTTACCACGGAGCGAAACGTGCGCCATAGAAGGGCGAGAAAGTTCCACAATCTCTGACCTCTGAACTAGAACATAATCGAACGGCATTCCACCAACCTGTGCTCTGCCGTCTGTTTTATTCCAACCCCGGATGGTGGAACTTGTACTTTTTTTTTTTGTTCGGAGAGAGCTACTGAGAAGTGAACCTACCAGTAAACTCACCCAACCTAAAACTAAATCCTCAAAATTATGTCCTTTTCCGCTCGAGGCTTTTTTCTCGATTGGGCCACCTTCATCCTTGTCGTGACTTATCCACACACATACATTAAGTGCCGTCATAGAGAGAGGAAATCGGTGGCAGTGCACCTGGGGACCTGATGATGCACAATAACATTAAACATACACAGATGCAAACCACAGAGCGAGCAGGACGAACAAGGGCCATTAAAGGCAAACAATCGATCGGCTAAACCTTCTTTTTTTTCCTCTCGTAAATCTTTTTGGCTGTAGTGACTTTTGGTATAAGTAGTTGAATACTTTTTTGTGAAAAAAAAAAAAATAAATGAGTCTAATTTCACCAGCTTCCGATTTCCGAAAAATCCAGAAGGTGCTCGATGTCATTTTAAGAAACAGAACATCTTTGAAAAAATGATTCCTATTTGCATGTGATATGTTTGCTGAAGGTAAAACATTGTAAGAATCAAACAGCCTCGACTTGTCATCGGCACTAAAGTTCGGCTCATATCGACCAGCTTGTCCGTCCAGCGCGCATCCAGGAATTTATGCTACTAGACGAGCTTGTTCCAAGGCTCATATTGTCCTTTTCCGGGAGTGCTTCCGGTGTTTGCCTGACGCAATAAGCAAAAGGCGCCAGTCATGTTATCTTGAGGGAGAGATCTCCCGTAAGTAGGAAGCTGGAAAAAGGGGTTTATTAAAGAAAAGAAGTTGCCACTTTCGCGGGAAGAAAGAAAGGAAAAAGCTATCTTCCGGCGCGTTGAGGACGAAACACATTTTGTCCCACGCAGACTGCACACGGGCAGAAGAAACACGGCGGAAAGGTGTAAGAGGTAGTCGATAGGCCAATGATGAGGACGATAAGGATGACCAGGAGTGGCAAAGTGTGGTCGTACAACACACAAACAAAAAGCACACACGGACGATGTGGAGACGACGACTGTGATGCGCATGCCTTAAAATTAGCAAAACCATAATTCATCTCCCCTTTCACTCTGGCACACGCTCACTCCAAAGTGCGTTGGAGATGAACGTGCCCCCGCTTTTTGTGCTTGAATAACTTCACGCTCTCTCTTGCTCTTGCTCCTGCTCTATGTGCTGTAGGTATCCTGCAAGATTTAAGGCACACGTACAACACACAAATACCAGTGACATTCGTCCCTCACACAGAGGAATGGTAAGGGATACGCCGGCGAATCCGTAGCGGCGAGGCGGTTGATATAAATGGTTACGAATGGTTGGACAAATCTTTCTTTTTTACTCCCTCTGCCTTGTTCGCTCTCTGGAATTGCAGCACTTTGGAAAATCGACCCATAAAATCGCAGTCGCCCACAACCATCGAGGGCACAGGCACAGGAGAGACAAATGAAATGAAATTTTCCATTTTCCCAGACAGCCCTTCTTCTGACCGACCGACCGTTTCCACCCACTCCCGAGAGCACGGGTTGCAACCGGCAAACGATTGATCCTTTCCTCTCATCTCCTGCGGAATGAATGCCAGCTCAGTTTTCCTCCTCTGGTTTATTGAACGGAGCGAGGGGAAGGGCAAAGGGATTCAAATCAGGTTAGATTGGCGTACATCTCTCCCGTCTCTGTCCCTCTGCTTCATTATGTCCCTCCTGGCCCACTCTGCTCCACACAACCAAGACCAGGCGAAAACGATGACTGTACTTATTTTAGGTTCGATTTTTCGGCAAAAGAATAACAAGAACGACAAGATGGAAGAAAGAGAGTGCAGCGAGCGAGGAATAAATTGCGCGAGCAAAAGATACGACTGTTGTATCTCTGTGTGTTTGCCTGAGCAATAATTGCGATTACGAATTTTCCATTAGGCAAATCGCCACGCTCCGCGTTCCCTCTGGACGCTGCGGTACAATGCTTGATGTTCTCGATGCTTCGACAGCCTACGATGGGTTTTCTCCTAATTGACCGAGGTTGAAAGAAAGAGAGAGAGGGTGAAAGAGCGAGAAGCGAGAAAAGCGTTCGATAAAGATCCACGCCGCCAGTTCGTATCAAGATGAATAAATGATGTTTTTTCGAGAAAAGCAAACCATTCCTGACAGTTTTCGATTGCACCACATCAAGAAATTAGCACGAACAAAAGAGATTAATATTGGAATGTTAAGGAATCATCTCTGCAAGACGACTAACTCCTCTATTCTGTTACTTTTATAATTTATCAGATCTCAAATTGTGGCTTCTACATAAACTCGACTCCTGCGAACCGAGAATCTTAATCCGTCACGAAAGTGACTGCGCGAGTGGTGATTCCGACGGAGAAGAGGAGGGACGTCTCGCGAGTCCTCCTCGATTCTGCCCCAGGTCAAAAAGTCTCGAACGCATATGCCCTTCCGCTTCGGTTGGACTCATCGGGGCCGCAAATGGAGGAGATTCAGATTCGCCTTTGGTTCATCATGGTTTGTTTTGTGTTAAGCAACATTCCTTTTGGGATCCCGTGAAGGAAAGGCCATTTGGGCGAGATAATATTACCTGACAAATAGTACCACGATTGGCGATATGTTAAACGCTGGTCAAAACATCTCAATGACAATTACCTGCAAAGAAAAAGGGAAAAGAGAAAGAGGTTAGGATGCATCGATTTAAGGCCTTTCAAAATACAAAATAATACTGTTTCCATTAAACCTTCCTTCAGGCGACCCCCAAAGGCGCTCTACTCTTTCGATCCACATTACTCATAAAACATCTGCGCCATCATGTAAAAGGCGGACGTAAAATCCAGACAAGCTACTTCTCATTCCGGAGACGGCTGATGGGCGCAAAGTTCGAAGGACGAATGTCGCATCGACCGAGTCCTTTTCTTTTTCGTTATTTCATTTTCCTGAAACCTGACCGCCTCGAAGTCGTGTGCCAATGGCAGCGATGTTATGCAAGGGAGCATGTGTGTGTGTGAGTCGGAGCATGGAAAATAAAACCCACCACTACACAATGTACCCCGCCGGTGCGCACCAGGGGAGAAGAAAGATTAGAATCCGGGCCGGACCGCGGAACATGCAACACCAGGAGGAGGTCGTTAGTGGTCGAGGAGGGATGCAAAGAGATTTGGTTCCGAACGATCCGAAATGGTGACGGTCGTTTGGTGGTGGTGGAAAGCGCGCGCGCCCTCCTGGCAGATGGTGACGGATTCTCTTAATCTTTCTCACATTGCTTTCTTGCCGGTTGTCCTTCCTTGTGCGGTAGTTTCAACAAGGATACATTAGCAACAAGACAAAATTAGTAGAAAGATAAAAGAAAAAAAACGATCGCTGCCATCTTCAACGAACGGAAAGAAAGGGAAGCGAAAATAAAAGAAGGCTCATCATCATATTGGCCACCGTGGCGTGGTGTTAGCTGCTGCTGCGCCTTCTTGCAGATAGAGTTGAATTGCACACGCCACTACTGAACTGGCGCTGTGGTACCGTAGGTAGTGTGCGTGTGTCCTTATGCTCTTGTCGTTAGCGGAAGTAGCGCGGGTTGGATGTTGTATTGCGTTAGAGAAAAAAAGATACATTACAACGGTGGTGTATTCTTCCAGGAACGGAAGAACAACACCACAAAAGCAGAGTGAACAAACCGGGCCAAACGAAGGAGAGTAAGGACATTCCTGAAAGGGACTTTAAGTGCTACCATCAAATGGTATTCGTGTGGTGTTGTATCATCATGTACAATGAGTCAAATGAATATCCTGCTGAAAAAAAAACCTTACATTCGGAGAGAGTACCTAACGTTTTTTCTCTTTTAACCCAATTGGGCACACAGTAATATACTCATGAATTTTGTGCTGTTCAAATACGCCCAGGGCATCATAAAACATCGACTCTTCGACAACGGAATTACCATTTCGTTCTCCTAACAGCATAAGGGGCCATATCTACACAAAGTAACGCCAGAGCCAACAATCGTGAAAAGAATCTGCCTGCTAGTGTGTGCACACCTACCTCTCGGCCATTTCCGAAAATGTGAGACTTGCGTCAACTTGCGCGCATGTTCCGAAAGGCACATCAAGAAGAGCTAGCACAGCGCGAAAGCAGTACGTTTGTGTATTGTACCATCATCATCCTCCTCCGCCTGCCGTACGGCCGGGTGGAGATTAATTCGACCCTTCCTACCACATTACCACCGTCCGCTGATAGTAGATGGAACGCGCTCCTTTTCCTACAAAGGGGACGACCGTCTGGTCTATGCTTTGTCTAACCTCCAAAAGTATCTGCACTCGAACGTCAACTATTCGAACGAACGCGTTATCGACGAGGGCAGGCAAATCTAAATGACTGCTCGCTCGCTCTCTCTCTCTCGATCTCAAACGTTTGACTTGTTTGTCAAGAGATGATTCGTATCTACCTCCTCCAGCAAGAAAAACCAACTCATTGCCTTAGCACAGCAACATATATCTGCTGCTTCACAGGAACACACACAAAAAATCTAATAGAAAAGTATCAATCGCTTCAACCAAAACATCTGCGATCTGAGGCGGCGAAAGTAGAGGAGGAAACTGTGAATCGATGTTTGACTACGCACACATATTGGATAAGCCAACACCCCTTCTTCCTTAGGATTCTTTCAACTCCACAACATCCTCCGTCCCAAAGGCCGTAAGTCATATCATCTGGGAGCTGCAGAGGATCTAGAAGTGAACTTCATTAGCCATCTCAGTCTACCGCTGGAAGAGATGGCAGAAGGCATAAAAACGCATCGACGGGACGATTTTTCTTCTCCGACTTTCAATAGATCCTGTCATATCCTCATTTAAAGCCCCTCTTTTCCTCATTTTCGACATTTTATGTTCCTGTGACGTCATATGGCATCACGTCTTTTTGTCGTTATTTTTTTGCAATTTTTTTTTGAAGAGTTTCTTTACTTTTATGATTCGTATCTTCGTACAGCGCCCTCTACAAGTCAAACTGTCATTTCGAACGTCCTTGCCGGCACTCGCCTGTCCCACCACAACACTTAGGACCATCAACCTCCGCCGCTCGCAGCGAGCGTTTGTTTTTGTTTCTGCTGTACCACTTGCTGCTGCTTGTTTCTCAACGCAACCATCTCTTGACGCCGAACCCAACTTCCACACTTTGCCTTTCCACAACATCTTCTACTCGCTGTTGATGATGGTGGCGCGTTTCGGCGGAGGGCACGGGGTTCATTTTTGCTCACGCTCGTCACGTCATCGCTCCCTCCATTCCTGTATGCTAGACACACAAAAAAAGAGATGCCCTGTATGAGCTGCACGCCTCGGCACACTCACAAAACTGTACTGTTCACACACAAACAAACGGTGACAGAACGCAACCAACCAGCGATCAGCTGATGCGAGGATTGAAGGAAGCCATCAACAAGCAGTTGCGCAAAAACTGTAGGATGGAAGGCCGCAATATAAGAACTGCGGGTAGACAGGCGGTAATCGAAAAGCCCAGCGTCATCGCAAGCCTAGAAAAGTTTACGGTTTTGTGGAGTAAATAGGCGTGCGTGCACCTTAAAACATCTCTGGCATCGTAATTCGAGAGCTTTATCGTCCTCGTAACTCGCGTAATAGCCCTACACTCTACTACTTCGACAGATATTCCGCCGGCTTCAACAACTTGACAACACCTTGCAACCTACTTTAGTGCTGAGTTTTGCCCTGTGGAGGATCGCGGACTCGCAAAGCAAAAATACAACTTTAAGGACTTTTTGCTCCAGAGCACCAAAGACAGTGCGCTCCTCCTTCGAGTGCGAGGAGACAGGGAATGCAGTGGGGGGGTTGGAAAAGCCGGTGTGATGCCCGCACACCCTCCAACCCCACCCAAAACCCTCAACAACACCGGCAGGCAACCGACTAGCACAAAACACAAACGTGATGACGGCACGAACACACTTCACCCATCTACTCAACTTCTTCCAACGTCTCTCCCCTCTGCGGCGTGACGCCACACGTTGTGAAGAGTGAGAGGGGCGGGGGTGGGGGGCAGTTTCCATCGCCACCACCACCGTCGCAACCGCCGCAACCCCCCAATATAAGCGCCATCACCGTCATCATCATCATCAGCCTCACAAACGCGACTCGGCGGTTTCGTTTGGGACCGTCACAAAAACACGGAACAACAGCGAACGCACACACACAAACGCGTCCGCGCATTCCGCTCCTCTGTGAACGGAAGGAAAGCACGCAGTCTGTGCCGCATTTCTCGGTTGAAGAGTACCATGGCGCCGCTTTCCCACACACGCTCCAGAGACAGCACAACCACTGGCTGCCCCTGCCATTCGTTCGCTTTGTGTTTCTTTTTTTCCACTTTCACACCCTTCCCTCTCATCCTACACCCACAACTGGCAGGGGAAGGAAGGAAGCGGTAAAAAAAGACGACGACGTTGCGTCGGAATTCCCAGCGTGGCGCGCGCGGCAATTCTGGGCACTCGAAGCACGCAGTGTAAACGGGCCGATCTGACAGCTACCGGTAGAGCGTGACCGGGAGGGAAGGAAGGAAGAAAAGTGTACTTGGATGAGTCTGCTACTTTTTTCGCCAACGTTCCTCGGCGCTTCTTTCTCCCATCACATCAAACCCGGAAACCGATGAACCCCGCAACCCGATGAGGTACTCTCTCTCTCCCTCTTCTCACACCCGCCGGCTTTACCAAGAGCGTTTGTTAGTGTATTTTTTGTTTTTATTCCTGGCTCTTCCTTCTCCGATAACGTCGAGAATTCGGTTCGGTACGGTTGTGAAAATGCCAGTCCAGACCCTGGAGAAGAATCCCACCCAATACTGTCGTCTATCCTGTGCTTGTGGCTGCACGCTTGGAAGGAAGGAACGGCGGTAATGGCGGTCCAAGAGAGCTGCTTCTTCCCTCCCATGTCTCCACCTTCCTCTCACACGAAAAGACACCCTTGGCGCGCCAGCGGTTTTGTTTGACGGGAGAAGGAGGAGGACCAAAAGTAGAGAGCTGCTTCTTCTTTTGACGGTGGTTTTGTTGTTTCGGAACTTCCCCCGTCGGGTCCCTCACACGCAAACCACAAACCCCCTCCCATCCCTTCACCCATCATTTTACGTTGTGCCGCGCGCCGTACAGCAACAAAAAGTTCGCTCTTGCATCACACCACAAACGCTGCGCGTCGTGCCTTCGTTCGCAGCCGCACGATCGTTTTATCACACAAACAAGACACACATACACAGGCGAAGTGAGGTCAAGGTCGTTTCAGGTCGATCCCCTTTTGCGCTCCTGTACATGTGTCTGTCTCATCCAACCAGCGGGAAAATGGCAGGAAGAAGCATTTGTTCAACGGCATACGTTTTTTTTTTGTTTTCATTCAACAACCCCCCCCCCCCCCCCCCTCTCCACTTCTATTGACCAGGCTCGGCTATGGTGTACAGACACACGTACAGCACGTGGAATGGGAATGGAATGAATGGTACCGGCTTTGACAGCACGCGGCACGTCGTGCCTCTTTAGAAACGCGAGCGTTGGGGGAACGCATACACACACATACACACACAGCCACGGGCACGCGGCTCGCGTTCAGTAGAAGCTGAAGCTGAGCTGCAGCAGTTTGACAGCACAACATAGCATGCCGTGAATAACGTCGAGAGCCGTTGGTAGCGATCGATCAGAGGAGTCTTTGGGGGGGGGGGGGGGGGGGGGGGTCATCTGCACACACAGCTGATGATGACGGTGCGACGTCACAGCAGCACGCGTTCGAGAGACTGCTGAGACTGAGAGGAAGATTAGGTTAGGAATTCATTTTTTGTTGGACAGAAATAAACCGTTGGTTGGTTTGAAAGTGTCGTGCTGGAGCAGACGCTTGACCCTTGGTAAAGCAGAATGACAGAACACACACGCGCACAGCCACGCGGACATAGAGCTAATCACTTGCTCTGTCGTTCAGAAAGAGTGCAGTAGAGTGACGGTTCAACCGCGCCACCATTTTGACCATTAGACAAGTGAAGTGCGAACTCAATGATGGTGATTTATATTGACGTTAGTCGTTCGAAAGTAAAAAAAAAGGGTGAAAAGAAGAAGAAAAAACGAGCGTACATTGGAAGCAAACTGCAGCAAGGTGCGCCGCCATTAGTAAGCAGGCGCGCAAACACACAACCCCACCGAAAGAACGAACCTACGACGACGGGTTGGGTTCGTGGAACTTTTGCACCAAAAATGGAACACCGACATGCACACACACACAGGCACACTCGCGTACGTAGTACCGTGGGCACCCTTGCCAAGGTGCCGTGTGAAAGGTAGATGCGACCGAAAAGTACATTAAAATGGAGGAAATGAAAGTTGGAGGACCGCGCGAATCCGCGCACACCATACACACGGGCCGGCGGCGGCCGAGAAGAAGTCCCTCTACCTCTACAAGAGCGCAGAGATGGAGCAGAGATGAACAGCAGAGCAGCACACAATGGCAGGCGGCCGCAAATAATCCTGATGACGTGCGCGCATTTGCTCTCACCGATCTCAATTCGACTGATGTATACGTACGCGTACGTGTTTGTACTACCAGTAAACGCGAATTATTTCTCTCTCCTGCAAATCATTTGTTTTATTTAATTTGTTTTTTTTTTTTCTATGGTATCTATTTTTTTGGCTCTCACACAAATTGCAAGGGACGGACGGCGGATCGGTTGGATTCATTAAAAAAAAATTGGACAAGTGGACAAACGCGCATCCTCATCTCATCTTAATGTCCAGTGGTCGATCGAAGGGTTCACCATACACATTTTGCCGCATCGGAGGTGATTTTGGCCGCTTTTTCGCCTACTGATAAGCAGCCTTTACAATGGGCGGTCGGACGGCCAGTTAACAAAACGTAAGTCCCCTATCTTTTCCTCAAACTATGGGCAAAAGGGGACGAAGCAAACAAGTCTTACAAACAGATGACAGCAGCACTTTGAATGTTTTGGATAGAAACTTATGTGTTCCCTTGATGGCTAACATTTTAATTGATCAATTGAAGGAGATGGACCACCACTATAATGCCGTTTAGGAAAATAATAAGGATAACGTTGCTGCGTTTGGCTTACAAATTCATAACCGACACGCGTACTGAAAAGGGTATTTTCCGGTACACCGTCCATTGTGGCTGGGGGCATCGCACAGTAATCCCCTTTCACATCCACGGAAAAAAGGTTCACCCCGCATAACCCTCTTTCAGTTTGGACGGCACGGTGAAGAAGAAAAAGTAAATCATTTATCTCACCGAAAGCCACACTAACACTAGCGCAGAGGCTACTCGCGGCACCCTGTACGCTCCACACCATCAATTGGCAGATCAATGCGGACAGGACAGACAGCTTGCTTGCTTGTGCGCAAATCCACCAACTACCGACCGAACGGACGTGTACTAAAATGCACACAACACGTTTGCATAACATAGCACATCAATGTGCTCGTCTAGAAATTAGCGGACATTAGGAGCACAAAACTCAACTCAAGTCATAGCTGGGCTCGATAGGGTGAAGAAGATTGGTGTGCGTTGTTGACACAATCAAGGGGGCCAACGATCTGGACTAAACATGATTCGAACCGCCATTTGCCAACCTCCACCCCATCCCAAACCCCCCCATCGATGGCGAATAATCACAAATTCGTAATCGTTTTCAATTCCCCGGCCATTTTGCATGTGTTCGACGATGACAATAGAAGTTCCGATCGATTAAAGCTGGCTGTGGCAAAAACATGGAGGTGCAATAGTTAAGAGATTACACGTTAGTCAGTGTCGAGTGTAGTCTAAGGAGAAGAAAGTACCCATCGCCGACATAAGAGGCAGGTGTTATCATTTTACAGCTGTAACCTTAGCCCTTAGCAGGACGATTTGCTTTCCTTGTGTAATAAAAACATCCTTTCAGCTGCGACCAACGGCGTACAATAGAGAAGGAAAAAAGAAACACCCGCGAGGTAGCGACGACACGACGCGTGCAAACATAAAACAAAATGGCCGATCGACCGAACGATGGACGATGTGGGGTGCCGGAGAAGAAGAAGACCCTCACCTCTGCTGCTGGCCGATAGGCAATTCATAATGTTTCGCCCGTGTTCGAGACCCTAAGCGCCGAGAGAAGATGTCACCCGATCATCAGCAATTTCGCTGTGCCTTATTCTTGCCGTGCTTGCTTTTGCTCTATCCCGGTGACGGTTAACCCCTTCGCGCCACCAACGCCCTAATATACTGAGCGGGAAAGGGAGCGGCGGATTGGAAGGAGGCACAGAGATTTCGTCGAGGTGTTTCGTCGTTCCCAGTCTTATCTCGTCTCGAAGACACCAATACCACATCGAGATGGCAATAAAGAGTGTGACAAGCAGCGTTTAAAAGGGTCTCCTCTCGTTGAATGATAATCGCGTGTTGCTGCATGCTTCACAAACCGCAACTATCACGGAGGCGACGTGTCTTAAATAGGGTGCTAATTTTTTGCATACAAAAAACAAAAACCTGCCCACAAGCTGGATGAGCAATTGAAAAAGGAGGAAGGGAACGAAACTATCGCATTTCACAACTGGGGAAGAAGATGTTATTCTTCTGTTTGCCGTTGGTGAAAAAAATAAAAAGCGATGTTGGAAAGCGTACGAAAGATGTTTGTCGATGTTACACAGCACCACTTTGCCTTCCTGCTTTTTTGCTTTTCCATTGCCGCTTGATTTTCTATTTTTAAACTAATACCCCCCACTTACTACCACCACCATCATCTATTTGCCAATTGATAGGAAACAAGGTAATTTGTGTACGCGCACTAATAGAGTGTAGTGAGTGTACGACGCCATCGAAATCAAGAAGCGGATTTCGTCGTACGATGTGATGTGGCTGATGCAAATGTTTCCGATACTCTATCAAACTGATATATTTTACGTTACCTTCCCTGAACTGAAACTCCCTGAGTGAACATTCAAATTCGTCTTAGGTTCCCTTATGGCCTAAGCTTTTCCAGACGACTGGTGATGAACTATTCATAGCGAAATGTATTTTAAATAATTAATCAACGGGACAATGTGGGTCTCAGAATACCAAAACCATTTGAATAAGCAATGCAATGAATTGGAACCCCAAAATCACTTTTAATCCTCGGTCCACCTAATTTCCAGATGTGTGAAATACGAGTACATACGGGCAAATTTTATAAAACCGGTAGCAACAACACACAGCTCGACTTCTCTATGATTTACAAACAAAAGGCTTACCTTCTCTTGGACTGCTTCCGTCGTAATTTGGATAAGTCCTACATTTGCATCGATGGAAAAACCATGTTGATTGGTGTCATTGTCCCTCCCACTACCCACGTTAGCAGAATGTAGTAAATTTCCATCATATGCTCACTCACTTTACAACAACTTTGGGGAAAATTTCACTATGCTTGTTGAGGACATTAAGGCATCAACCACTAGACACGGATTGTATCGTTAAACGAAAAAACACCAAATTGTTACTTCGTTTATGTGTAACATAACCTTTCACATTTTCGACCCAACGTCGACGACAATACACTGTGACGCATCCATTCTAATTAGTCGCATACTCTGAAGAAGCGGCCTAATGTGGTGGGGCCAGGGGGTTTGCTCGATTAAATTCCTTTCGCGTCGCGTCCAGTCTTTCAAGTGTGCGCGTGTGTGTTTGGTGTTTGCGGATGCCATTGCAATGCAAAGCGCAATCGATTTTTCGAACCCCACGGATACAGAAAGAGCAGAAGCTGCCAGGCCAAGCTGCTGACGGATGATTTTTTTCTTCCGAATTCTTTCTCTCGAATATGTCGAATGTCGATTGAAATTAGAATCCCTCAATCTGATGTGTACATTCTCTTCTTGCTCATTTGCTCAAGCACCCGATTCCGCCCTAATGATTTCAGCCGCAGTACAGGTTTAATACATCTCCATTTTGGGGAAATATAGTTCCACTTATTTCCCAATATGCAACACGACGAATCGAATCGAAAACAATTTCGCCTACACTACACGCTGCTCTGTGCGTGAATAGTTGTTGGAGAAAAGGGTAGATTTCAACATTTTCAAGAAAGCGGCTATCGCTGCTCCGTTTGCTGGTAAAGCAATAGTTTCACCAATAAACCCTTAAACACACCAACACACATGCATGGGGACGCAGGCACATATGGTGCAATATGATGCTGACGATTGACTGACGTACAACCCTAGTGCAACACGCGCATAAATGTAACAATTGCCTGCCATCTTTCAAACACAACGCAATAGCGCGGACGAGTGCATCGATTATTCGTTTATTGCGCCAGGAAGCAATGAATGAGTACACGACGACGTTCGACCGAAAAGATATCGACAGAGACAGAGTGCTGCTGCTTGATTTTCTGTGTGTTCAAGTGTGTGGTTTTCTTCTTTCTTTTTTTTCGAGGCTACATTCTCGCCTTATATGCTCCATGCTACGAACAGCTCACCTCACCGGACAGCCGAGAAACACAACTCGGCGGATTTCGATCCACGGAAACCACCGGATAAACCGACGAGAGAATCTGTGTACCGAAAGCCTTCTGCAAACCGCAGCCGGTGGCCAACATCGGCAGGTAGGCGAAAGCAAACTCTGAAAACGATTGCTTCCATGGCGATTTCGTCGTGACAAGAGAACTGTCATTCGGCCATAAAATAATGCTGTATATCGGTGGCTGCTGTTGCAAACGTCGTGCGCGAGCGGAAAAACCGAGTGAGAGAATTGTGTGACGTCTAATCAACTCCACCATCCGGATGTACATGGATGGCAAGGAGCGATGGCAGACACAGCCCAACGGAACCCAACGGTTCTAGATCATTTCCGAGGAGCTGGAGGCAAGCCAGTCACTACCCCTTCCGGCGACTGGCCAGTCCTGCCCTATCCATAAGAAAAACAAAAGCAAGTCAAGCCAACACCTTAAGTATGATGGACGAAACAATTCGGTTTCGCGACCCAGCAACACAGCAACCCCCGTTTTGTTGTTATTGTTGTTGTGGGACTCTCCTTTTTCACTCTCTCACTGTGTTCGCCCAAAAGCCAAGAACCAGGAGTTGTTTCTCCACAGCACAGCAGCAGCAGCAGCGCATCAATAATGAGCAAAGGTAGCGCTGCACATTCGATTTTTTTTTTTTTGTTTCGCCAAGTTCACCAAATGCCGAAGATTACAAGTGCCACCGCACAGATGGGAGATATTGGTTGGCAAGTATGTGGATGAACTAATTTTACTAGCCCTCCGCGCGGAGACACGGAACACACGACCACATTTGCACTACTTTTCGAACGAACACTGCACACGCAATTGCACGATTCCGCGACTTCGAAAACGAGGAAAACCACAGGCGACTCCAAAATGAATGGGTGCGAACTGGCAGCTCTAAACTATCGCTCACTTTCTCGCTCTCTTTGCTGCCGAGGAACGATCGAACACTTTTAATGGGGTTTGGAATTCTTAACAACTCTTATTACGTTTGATTGACACAAGAAGAAAAAAAAAACCATTCATTTCACACAACACTCTTCCGGTGGACGTTCGAAAAACCGAATCGAATGTCACCGTTCGAATTGGCAAATAGTGGCAGGCATACTTCGATGGAAAAAAATGGGCAGCCAAAATAACTTTCAACATTACATGCACTCGTCATCATTCATTTTTACCACACGCACACCACACCGGCGATGGGTTCCAATTTCTTTTCGACGGCGACGACGACGACGATGACCTTTGTTAAGCGAAAAGATTCGCGGTAGTGTGGAAAGGGTAGGGGGGGAACGGGGACGACCCCGGTAGGCAGCAAGCGGGGGCAAGACAAATTACCATCGTAAAGCGAAATCCAACGTCGACACGAAGGAGGATGATAAAACACACTGCGCGGCCAACAACCCACCAACACACGGCGAAAAAGGTGGTGGTGCGTTTCGTTCTGCTACTGCGACGCCATTATTATAGTGCCCGATTGTTTTGTCATTGCACGGCACGGCGCGGGCGACGGCTACCTCTTGCTTTTTCTTCTCCACCTCCACGCCTCGTGCTGCGGTTCTCCGGCGGCGGCCAACCGAGCCAGTTCACGTAACGACACTGGACCTTTGCTAGCCGAAATCATTGGAAACGATCCGCAATCGCACCGCACCTCTGTACCCTAGAGCCGGCCAGAGGGGGCGAGACGTCGATTACGCTGGATGAATAAACTGATAAAAACTCGCGCATCGCGTGCCGTGTGTCCGCGATTTCTCTTGCGTGCGTCCGACGATCCCGTACAAGAAGAACTGAGAATCGTCGAACGCCGTCGTCTAGATGATGATTGGCAGCGGCGACACTAACACCAATGCAAAAGAGCTATCATCACGTCGGATGCCCTACACCACACTAGCGTTTTTTTTGCTGGTAGTGGTGGTGTGTTGTCAAGCGCATCGAACACACACACACACGCACGCACACACTACGCGCTCCCATTCAACCTGAGGCAGCGCGTGTGTTTACAATGGTGGGTTGAATCAAGCTCAGCCGCCGGATTTAGCCGGAAACGGTAATATCGCCGTCAAATTAAACCATTCAAGAGATTTTTTCCAAAAATTCTATGGCAAAATAAACAGCAACTGGCTTGGCAGCTAATTTTGGGCCACCGTATTTATTTGCTCAGGATGAACATTTTTGTCCGCCCTACTCCCTTTGGAAAGATCGGAATTCTTTTTTCGATGCCGGTACAACAAAACATAAAACCTGCAAGCAGCCGCCGTCGGCACTGAACGTGCGTGTGTGTGTGTGTACGCGGAGCATCAGCGCAAAGCTCAACGCACACACAGCGGCGCGTCATATAATCGCATCCAACGACGCGCTTTCCCACCACGGACGGCGGGCGGCTTTGAAATGTAGTGGTGCGATCACAGAGTATCGCAGCTACGCGCTCCTGTACACACTCTTCGAAGTGTGGTGGTGGTGCTGGCAGCAAACACAGTCGCGTAACAGCAGGACTAACACTTTCATAATGACTTCCTAAAGCCGCCGTCGTTGATGGTACGCCGTCATGTAGAGAAGGCAGCGGAAGAAGAAAAAAGGCAGCGCCTTCAAACATGTTTCGCTGTCACGATATTACGAACACACACTCCCGGCTTACACCGACCGTTCACCGCCGCCGTCGGCGGTATATTCACCGCGACACACCGGTCCTCCACACACGGTTCTTTTCTTGCAAACCTTTCCTTGAGGCTTTTCTCTCATGCCTCTTCTTTACGGTATGTGTTTTGTGCTTTTCCATACCTTCTCCTACGTCTTGCGAATACAAAAAAGGAAAGATCGACCAAAATTCGCACAATTCACGAAACGGTTAACCGTTTTTCTGGGCCAATTGTAAACGAGTGTTTTTCTTGTTTAAAAAATAAATGGGTCCCGCGCACTCTCCGCTCATCTGCGGGTCGACATGGCACGTGAAGGATCAGTCATCGGTGCCAACAACTCCTCCGTATCTCGTGCCATTTCGTGACCCATCAACGTATGTGTAAAGGTCGATTTCAAAGCAACACCCACCCAGCATAGAATCGTGAACATCTTCGCATGTGGCATGCTGCTGACTTGTCCATATTTCCATATCTTTCCCTCTCTGTCATAGGGGAACCATCGAATCGCACCCGCAATTACACCGCTTTCGATTTGCCATCGAAAACCAAACGGCGAAGCGACACCACATGCAGCAGTGTCGAAAAGCTAAACACCCGATCATGGCAGCCAACCTAGCGGGTAAGAAAGAAGAAAAAGGTTGATCGTTGGTCGAAGCAGAAGGGAACAGAAGAGAGTTCAACGACTAGCTGTGACCGTCAGCTAAACTATAATATTATCTCCCCCCCAAAAGCTTGAGCTTCTGCTACCTCGCGGGATTCAGCAAACTTTCTGACTTACCGCCTGCTAAAATACCCTTCGTCGTCGTATGTCGTTTTCTTTTTGATGTTTGGCAAAAATTTCATGTACATTCTGCCTACAAAGAAGCCGGAGGATTGCTCATTTAAAAGTGCAAGTCAGGAATGTTTTTTCCCGATGATGTAGGCACAACTGTCCTCTATAATGATAATGCAGCGCGTCATCTGGCGATTGGTTTAAAGGAGTCAATAGGGACGAGAGGTCAAGGAACATTTGACCCACACTCAAACGATGAAAACGTAAAAAAAGCCGAGGAAATGGTGGTTGTTCGTTCTAAGAGAGTTAAATGTTTTCAATTTCTTTGACTTGTTTTTATCTAAAACTTGACAATTATCGGAATTCGATCTCTATGATTTCTTTCTGTTTCCAAAATATGAATTGCTCAATTGACCGTGGACATAAAGGAGAATTCACTATAAGAACTGAAGACGATCCCTCGAAGCGCGTTTAAAAGGTGTTTTGATAGGTGGACTTTTAATTGGGCCTTTTATTTTGAAAGTGACAAAATAAAGGTAGATTTTAGCTTAAACAATTCACGGTACTTTTTGGACAGAATGTATTCCATGGATCTGTCAGTTGCCTAATGCAACGTGAATTGTTCGCTCAAAGCCTGAAAATATAGAGCCATACAAGCCGGTTGTATACTTTACTTTTCCGTATGTTTTAGCATGAAATGATCCTGTTCTTCCATCCTCTTCCTGGACCGGGTGGTGGTGGTTTCTTGCGGACAGAACCATAACTGCTGCGGGTATAAGAAAAGAAAAGATGCCCTTCCCTTCTGAAGATGTGCGGGGTGGGTCTATCTCTATCTCATCAACATGGCACGCGCGCATGCTTTGCGGTCGGTCGGTCGTGCACAACACGCAACGGGAGCGCGACCGGAAAGTAAAGATGCGACCGCGAGAAAAGGCGGAACAGAGATGGAACACAAGAAGATAGGTACGTAGCGTATAGTAGTATGCCACCACCTGGTGTGCTTGTGTATTTGTATTTGGCAACGATTCCGTGAGTACGTCTCGGTGGCGGCCATCGGTCGCCACTTTTTCTTTTCCCTAGCTGTTTCCCAACGGACGGGCAGCAGCAGCAGGTTAAAATTTGCTACAAAAGCACATACCAACGCGGCGAATGGACAATTGTGAGCTGCAAACAACGACGGACGGACTGTGGTCTTCATCGATTCAATGACAATATGCATAAGAAGAGGAGTTTGGAATATAAAATTAAAAAATAATGCTAAAATTGGCATAATGTGAGAGTAAATTTTACAATTCCTGTGCTGCCCTTGTTTAGCGGAAATGTTAACTAATAGATTTTTCGTAATGTGTCCAGAGCGCACGCGGGGAAGCGGCCAGAAAAAGCGTTTGCACTTAAAGAAGTCATTTCCTTGTTTCTTCTTCTTCATCTTTTTTTTATTTGTACCCCGCCGCCAACCTCTCCCAAACCAAAAAACCTATCCGGCAACAGCAGCACCACCAGTCGTCATTTAAAGCAGTTTTACCTGCAACGATGCGGATTGAGGGAATGAGCGAGACGGCTACCGTGCGTCCCCTCAGGGGGGATATATATCGGCGGGGCGATCAGGGAAGGTGCGAAAGAGAGCCATAGGGCGCGCGCAACAATCGAAGGATACTCGCTCGAAAAAAACCGATGCTGCCCCGGTACAGCAGCTATTGGCGGAGTTAAAAGGAGATGAAACACGAGTTCGGACGATCCAGAGAAAAAAAAAAGGGAAACATCATAAAAACTATGACGCGAAGCGTACGACGTCGACGGGCACATATCGCCCTGCCAAGAGGGAAACATTAAATAAACCATATTCGATATAAACGGACGCCCAAATGCTAATGCCGCGGTTGCGAATGTTGTTTCGGGAAACACGAGTGTGTCAATCAGCCGCCATGTTTTACATTTTTATACTTAAATATAAGATTCCGTCGAAACAAACCGACGCCATCAGTAGCCAAGCATCGATCGATTTAAATCCGATAACCAAAAACAGGTTTCAGACCATCCATTGGGAACGTCGGACGACCATCCGAACAAACCGGAAACCAACCGGAAGGGAGAATTTAAAACTTTGCAGCTAACGTTTTATTATCAAGAAATCTGAAAGCATTTTTGTAATATAATCGCTATTGGCGAATGTACGTCAAACTTTTTTCAGACGTTGGATAAGGTGAAACATGGAAGTAAATTGCAATGACATCCTTAAAAAGATGGTCACTAAAAATAAAAAAAGGTTCACAGACCAAATGAGAATCAAAGTTAACATTCACTTACCTTTGCATGTTGAAAGCAGAAAGTAGCAAGTCCACCACGTACTCGATTAGCTCGCGGTGTTCTCGCGCGGTCTCCGATCTTTATGCGCATTCGATTTCCAAAGGGGGAAAAAAACAACAAAAAGAAATAGGAGGAAAATGAGGCTGCCCCCCAACAGGGAAGCCTACGAAGAAGAATGGGGCGCATGAACGACGCCGCCGTCGATGCTGCCGCCGCCGTGTGACATGTCGTTCGATTTCGTCGATGACTTTAGCTCCACAGGGTTTTCCTCTTTTCCTTCTTCTTGCTTATCTTGCACGCTCGCCACACGGCTTTGCCACACAAACACAATAACACTGAAGACCGCGGCTAAATGAATATGTCTTGCCGTTTGATCGCTTTCGTCTTCTTCGGCGCCGTCTTCTTGTTCACTTCCAAACGTAACCCTTTTCCATATAATTTCACAAGGCTTTACACAAAGATTACACTCAGCACCACCATATTAGTGCGATCACACCGAGCGATTTTTCTCTCTCCGCGTACTTCTTTTCTCTTCATCGAAGTTACAATGGCTCTACTACTCGCGCGTTTTGACGTTTTGAAAGTGAGTTGAATTGTGGAATTGCCTTGCCCGGAGAATTGCATTGATCGAGTCATAGAAATCTAATTATCGATTTGCTGTTCAAATGATTAGCGGCAGTTTGATGGATGGAATAATTTCGGCGAATTCATTTGTCCATGTCCGTCCATGATCTATCAAACAATTTAGCGAATTTCATTGCGATTGACCTTTAACGCAGGTAAAATGTCGTTTGACTTCCATGTCGTCGGTAAAAAAAAAAATCAGCTTACTTTGGACAGTGTTGTGAATGCAAAGCCACAGGAAAATACACGGCGCATGTAATTCGTACATTCAGCACATCGAACAGTGCCTAATGTTTACTAACATATTGGAGAAATACATTAATTTTAAAAATACACTATTTTAAATTTTGGTTACAAAAACATACAACCCCCTGCCCCCTGTTTTACGTGAAACCGGTTCAAGTGGAGACCAAATCGGAGACCAACCGTTTCACGAGATGAGAGAGCGTGACCCATGCCGGTGAGACCGAGAAGGGCTCACCGTACGACGGCTCACTTCTCACTTCATTCCTGGGGAAGCTGACAATGATGCCGTTGATGATACCCGCGAGTAGAGACCGAGGGTAAGAGACAGAGCGAGAAGCAACATAAATATACAAAATACAAAAAAAGGACAAATATACATCGCAAAGCTTCTCTCTGTCCCTCGTGCGCGCCTCTTCCCGCAATCGGAGGGCTCGTCGCACTCGCTTGTTCCAACTAAAATAACACCCGTCAATGGGCAGACGGGTGTGCGGTGACGGTGGCAATCGGTTCCTTGCACCTTGAGTGTTCTTCTGCATATTCGTTTGTTGTTGCTCGCGCTTGCTTCTTCTTCTCTCCGCTTCCCGCCCGCTTCCGGGCCCACATCTTCGGCAAGGCGGAATACACTCGCGCTCGCTCTTTCTACCCTGCGCAGGGTACGCTCGCATTCGCACTTGTCCATTTGCTCCTACCAGGGCGACGGCGGCGGCGTTGACCAGCATTAACACGACCCCACCAGCACCACACCACACACTCTTAATTGCAATTGAAGCGAAATGTTAATTCGCATACGCCGAATGGACCCACGAGGCTGAAAATCCTCCATCTTTGCTACCCGGCCGTTTGTGACGTCGGCGGTGGCAAGCCACCAAGAAGAAGTTAAAAAAAAACGCATACGCACACGATGGTTCCTAACGATAATGGTTTCCTAGAATCCATGTTTGACATGCCCGATTGGTTCGCGAAACAAAATAAAAATGACACGAAAGTATTTTTCCCTCGCCCATTTGGTGACATTTCATTCATATTTCACGCGAGCGGGTTTGAAAGGTGATCCATATTCGTTTTCCAATTCGCCGGGCGGCAGCAAACCCCTTCAGATTTGGGATTTTTTCGTTCTGCCGCATGAAATGAATCTGCCGATTTTTTCCTACACTACCGCCGCAGGCGCCATCTTAAAAGCCATCTCTATAATCACTTTTTTCACTATCATCTTTTCACCTGAATGATTTCGCAAGGTTTGGTTCGAATTCGGGAACACTGTTATAGCACAAATCTTTTCACTGAATGATTTACAAGTGCCTACAAGACTTTCAAATTTTCAATCGATTCTGCTCGGGGAACCATGTTAACACTTGAGAAATGCACACACACACACACGCACACATCAGCGCGTTCTCAGCTTCGCACAGCAGTATTCGCTTACAACTCGGTTGTAGGAAAATATTTTTCCATTTGGGTGGATTGGATCAACACTCGAAATTCACTGACCGACGCGGTAATGACGGAAGAATTTTCTATTGCTACCTTCATCACACTCACTGTTTGCTAATTTTAAGAGCCACCGGGAAATGTCCCGGCATATTGTTGGTATTGAAGAAATTGAGCACGGTTGTTCCACGAATGTTGATGGTGCTGTTTAATGCGTTTAATGTTAACACCGAGTCAGCAAAAATCCCATAACTAAACCCATCATCTTTGCTCATTAATGAAAAATCTCACTACACACCGACGCCATCACGCCAAAAATCGATCACATTTCACCATGAACGTTCACCCCACGCTGCAATTATTTTAACATTCCGTAAAAAAGCGATTCAACCGGCGATTCAACCGGTAACAATTCAACGTATCACATTGAATGAATCAAACAGAACACACTATTTTACAACTCGCAGGAAGAAGATCCCAGCGATCCCGGTATATAAAAGAACGCACCACACAGAAGCGGACCTCACCATTACGCACCATTAAAAAACACCATTTTGTTTCTTCTCATCGATACGATTTTTATCTGTTAGCTTCTCTCCTCGTCTCTTCTTCGCTCTCCTGCTTCTGCTTGCTTGCGCTGCACGCTGCTGCGCTGCTGCTGCGGCGGCGTGGATGATCGAAGCAGCCGCGCTAGACAAGTGAGGCGTTGAAGTGTGCGAGCATCGCCAGTTTCTCTCAATCTCGAAGATCCGAAAAACCGATTCCGAGTTCGAACCGATTTTGGTCCAAAAAATTCCGCCTGCGCAACGACCAAAACCGGTTCGTAGGGGTTTCACGTGTAAACCGGTTCAAACAGTCGCTAAACTTGAACCAAACCCGGTTCCGCCTGGGTTCAAACCGAACCTAGCGTGCAGCTCCTCATCGAGGTTTTTGAGTCCATGGAGTTGCAAGTCAAAACTGATTCGACATCGACGATGGTAGTTACAGTTGAGGAAGGTTGCTTTTATTTTACTCGATTAAATGAATCGAAATTTAAAAAACCTACTGATTTTTCTTGAGCAGATGAAAATGCATTAGTTTCGAAACGAAAACATTCGAGTTTTGATATTTTCTACCGGGTTGATCTATTTCTGTGCATCTGCTTTTTTCTTCATCTTTTTTGGAGGTTGCATATCCACTAAATCATCAACTTCCTCATCATTGTCAATTGCCGTCACATCCATTGCGTCAACCGCATCTGTCACACTGTCTTCCTCCACATCGCTGATTTCCTCTTCCAGTTCTGAGCCGGAATAATCATCGCTATCCATATCATTTTCCTTTCGCTTCCGCAAGATAACACCAGCTTTGCCAAATCTACGTCCTTCGGCCGCGAGTAGTATCTTATTTGGAACGTCCCGGACAGCTCGCTTGGATTGCTCTTCACTCAATCCAAAGATGAGACCACTGAAAATTTAAGAAAAAGAAAACAGCTCCATAAATTGATCCTATTATTCTCATCCTCCGCCGCGCTTACAGATTTGCGATATCATACGGGCTCCTTAGTTCAAAGGCGTTCTTGGCGCCACTCGAAATCAGCACATTTTTCGATTTGCCATAGAAATGATACCGGTGCGCTCGTGTGATCGTTGCCTTGCGTTCGGTGGAATCAACGATGGCCGGGGCGTATTTTATCTCGAATGCGATATTTCGCTCCACCGCAAGATAGTAAAACTTCCGATGCAACTTTATCCACTGCGCATTTTGGTTATATGTGATGATATCACAAGCCAAAGTTTGGCACGCATACTGCAAACTAGCTTCTCTGGTCGGCAGTGCGGCAATAAGGTCGTAGCCTCGGACGTTTGTCGATTTGTTTAGCACCAACGAAACGGAGGCATCTTCAAACACGACGGTCAGTCGGTTGAGCAGTCGGATTTGTCCGCCAAAATTATCCTGTACAAGTTCGAACATTAATTAGCACACCTGTGGCTATTTTGTGACTTTGAAAGCAATGTAGCTACTCACCCTCAGCTCTTTCAAGTTATAAGGTTTCGGGACATCCTGCTTCTTGTTGATAACAGCCGGATTACTTGCATCAAAAGTCTGTTCAATGGCCACATTCCGGTATCCTACTGCAAGCTTTGCAAAGATAGTAAAACGAATACTGACTGGTACGTGTTATTTAGCAAACTTACACTCAATTGCCTCGGCGATAATGGGTTTGAGCGCCGCCGTGTTTGCCTCAGGAATGCACAGATCCGAAAAACCGGTGTATTTGTTCATTTTTCAACCAATTTACGTGCATTGATTTGAGACGCCGGGTGTTTGTTGTGAAAACAATTCCAAATGAACGCACGTGGTCCGTGCACGAATGTCATCGTCTTTTTTCGAGCAGTGCGCTTGAAAGTCGAATTTGACGTTTTGGATGAATTTAGATGGTGATTATTCGTGAATTTAGAGTTCGAATTTAAATCCAAGGATTCAAACGAAACGGTTGATTAAAAATTGCTTGATTATTTACCTTTGCAGAACGGTTCTCAACCTTTTTAGAATTCTCTTAATAAAACCGTAAACAAACTCTTGGCAGGTTTCAGGCTGCAATCACAAGCCCTTTTTTATTTACAAACGTATCACAATTCCTCAATCAACATGTTTTATGCCACAATCGATTTCTGGTTGACAAGGTGTCCGGGGAGAGGAGCAACATGAACGGCTCCCGGGTTCGCGGCAACATATTTCGCAGCATGAGCCTGAACCGGAAGATAGTTGTTGTATCCGTATCCGTATCCTTGGCCCAGGCCGTATCCATGTTCGAGTCCATGTCCTCCGTACAGACCGAGCGGGTTGACCGTCTTCAGAGTGTTCACGTTGGCCTGGACGACGGTCGGGGCATGTCCTAGTCCGTATCCTCCATACAGACCGAGCGGGTTGACCGTCTTCAGAGAGCTAGCGACGTTGGCCTGGACGACGGTCGGGGCGTACTTCGATCCGTAGTATCCGAGCAGACCGTTGTTGTAGGAAGAGTAGGGAAGAGAGGCCGAGTACGGGTACGACAGTCCATGGTCAAGCACCGACGAGTATCCCAGGCCAGCGAGAGGATAGTAGTGGCCAAGTCCTTCGTAACCGCTCAGGCCATACAGTCCCGAGTTGTAGGAGTATGGAAGCACCGACTGGACGGCTGGAAGATACGATCCGTTGGAGACGGCGGCCAGAGCCACGACGGCGAGCGCGATAAAAGCCTGTTTCAAAGATCAATTAAATTTTGTCATATAAATTAAATTTTGTCACTGTTTTAACTCACCTTCATGTTCACAGTGGAGTGATCCGATTGATTTAGTTTGATCAAGGAAAGCTACAAATGAACTGTGATCGTTTGACCCGCGGATCGTCTGCTTTTATAACGAATCGCATGGAACGATCGCTTCGCAAGTCCTTGGCGCAATAGTTTTCCTTTCGTTTTTCACTTCCGGCAGATAGCGCTATAAAAGATGCGTTCAACCAGTTGGTGGACAACAGTTTTCATTCGTTGCTCTCATCGTCACAACAACGTGAAGAATCAAATACAATAATGAAGGTAAATATCTGCAACATTCATCTATCGCTCGTTTTTTCATTGCTCAATTCAAATGGTTTGCAGTTCTTCGTTGCAATCATCGCCCTGGCCTTCGCTGCCGTTTCCCAAGCGTCCTACCTTCCGTACAATGATGTGCTGTCCTACCAGGGATACGGTTCTGGCTTGCCCCTCTCGAAGGTCGTCGTCGATCAGTCGTACGGTCTGCCGGCAGTTGTGGACAAGTACTCCTACCCGTCCGTATACGGTTCTTATCCGGCGGTAAAGAAGGTCGTCGAATACCCATCGGTTGCCCCACTGCTGGCCACCAAGGTCGTCGACAATAGCTACGCCCTAGGATACAACAAGCTGGTAGCTCCGGTAGTGGCCACCAAAGTCGTCGACAACAGCTACGCCAACTACGGCCTGGGATACAACACCTATGGCCTGGGATACAACAAGCTCGTTGCTCCAGTAGTCTCCACAAAGGTCGTTGATAACAGCTACGGCCTGGGATACAACAACTATGGTCTTGGATACAACAAGCTGGTGGCTCCGGTTGTTGCCAACAGCTTCGCCCTGGGATACAACAAGCTGGTGGCCCCAGTTGTCGCCTCCAAAGTCGTCGATGATGGACTGTGGAACTACGGAGGATACGGATTGGGATACAACAAGTACCTGTCGTCTGCTCCAGTTGCCAAATATGTGTTGTAAATGTTAAATAATGTTGTTCTAATAAACTGGCTCCGATTCATGCTGTATTGCTTCTAACCAAATCTGCACTCGTTTCAAGTCGCTGTTAGTTCTCCTTTATTCTTTGATCGTTTGTTCTTCGTGCGTTTTTAGAAAGGAATCCAACGTGTATGCGCTCGCGATTGGTTCGCTGTAAATTATTCTATTCATTTAACCTGCCTTCTGGTGTACATTATTTCCCAACATGCATGCATTCAACGTCGTAGAAAAATAAAGCCATTGGATAAATAACACAAAAACCTGTTGAAATGATTTTTTATATGATAATCAGTCATTCACCAAAACCCATTTCACTACCCATTAGCATTATTAAAATAGCTACTGAAGGGCCTTTTGTAATATTTTGTTTTTTACTTTTAACAATCACAACCTGATTTTTAATACAAAAGATTCACCCAGAAAGAAACCCAACGTTAAAAATGAAACTAACCATTTAATAGCTTTTTCATATGATCAATTGATCGACTGATTAACGAAACAATTGCTGGTTAACAAGGCATCTTTTGCAAAACGTGAACATTCATAAATTATAAAGGAGGGACACCATGTTGAAAGTATGATTAAGTTTCAATAAATTGTATATTATTGCAAGTCGGGCTTTATTTACAAACATATCACAATTCCACAATCAACATGTTTTATGCCACAATCGATTTCTGGTTGACCACGTGTCCGGGGAGAGGAGCAACATGGACGGCTCCCGGGTTCGCGGCAACATATTTCGCAGCATGAGCCTGAACCGGGAGATAGTTGTTGTATCCGTATCCGTATCCTTGGCCCAGGCCGTATCCATGTTCGAGTCCATGTCCTCCGCACAGACCCAGCGGGTTGACCGTCTTCAGAGTGTTCACGTTGGCCTGGACGACGGTCGGGGCATGTCCTAGTCCGTATCCTCCATACAGACCGAGCGGGTTGACCGTCTTCAGAGAGCCAGCGACGTTGGCCTGGACGACGGTCGGGGCGTACTTCGATTCGTAGTATCCGAGCAGACCGTTGTTGTACGAAGAGTAGGGAAGAGCGGCCGAGTACGGGTACGACAGTCCATGGTTAAGCACCGACGAGTATCCCAGGCCAGCGAGAGGAGAGTAGTGGCCAAGTCCTTCGTAACCGCTTAGGCCATACAGTCCCGAGTTGTAGGAGTATGGAAGCACCGACTGGACGGCTGGAAGATACGATCCGTTGGAGACGGTGGCAAGAGCCACGACAGCGATCGCGATGAAGCACTGAAATGGTTAGAAGAATTAAGTCGACGCTCCGCTGTGACAAAGCGGACATCATCAGTCAAACTAACCTTCATGTTTACGGTTGAGCGAATAAGACAGATTATAGAAACCACACGATATAGTCAACAGTGGAACTGTGCCCATCGACCACACGATCACCCGCTTTTATAAGGCAGAAAATTAGAGTGTGTTACCCGGAAGTCCTTGATGAATTAGATCAGTCTTTCACTTTTCAGACATGTTTCGCATTTTCCACCACTTGGTCGGAAATGTTGCCATTGACGAATGGTACTATAAAAGGCGACTCCTACTGGCAAAACAGTATCAGTTTACCCACCGTGTTCGATTGAAAATCACATCGCGAAAATCTAGACAGTTCATCATGAAGGTAACATTTGAAATTGTTACACTTCGAAGGGCAAACATCACTTTTTTATTTTAAATTCCAGGTTTTCGTCGCTATCATTGCCCTGGCATTTGCCACCGTTTCCCAAGCGTCCTACCTTCCGTACAATGATGTGCTGTCCTACCAGGGATACGGTTCTGGCTTGCCCCTCTCGAAGGTCGTCGTCGATCAGTCGTACGGTCTGCCGGCAGTTGTGGACAAGTACTCTTACCCGTCAGTGTACGGTTCTTATCCGGCGGTAAAGAAGGTCGTCGCATACCCATCGGTTGCCCCACTGCTGGCCACCAAGGTCGTCGACAACAGCTACGCCAACTACGGATACAACACCTATGGCCTGGGATACAACAAGCTCGTTGCTCCAGTAGTCTCCACAAAGGTTGTTGATAACAGCTACGCCCTGGGATACAACAACTATGGTCTGGGATACAACAAGCTGGTGGCCCCGGTTTTTGCCAACAGCTACGGCCTGGGATACAACAAGCTGGTGGCCCCAGTTGTCGCCTCCAAAGTTGTCGATGATGGCCTGTGGAACTACGGAAGCTATGGACTGGGATACAA
The DNA here is from genome assembly GCA_914969975.1 of Anopheles atroparvus. Lineage (NCBI taxonomy): Eukaryota > Metazoa > Arthropoda > Insecta > Diptera > Culicidae > Anopheles > Anopheles atroparvus. The sequence goes on along the minus strand of CAJZCY010000003.1, from coordinate 6,273,142 downwards.
CAAGTACCTTCCGGCGACTAAGTACGTTCTGTAGACGGAAAGAAATGGTGTGATATTCCTTGCATTGAAACCGACCGTGCGAATTCTTGTTTTAATTTTCATCTTTTTCGATTTTTTCTCGACTTTATTGACCTGTATATAAACCGAAATTGAATAAACCTGTTTTTTTGTTCTTCATTATAACAAAACTCCTCGCGGCTGTTTATGCTGTGCCTAATGACGGCTAATAATGTATTATTCCTAAACATTGTATTTTGCTGGGTGATCTTTTGACTAAATTTTCTTTTTTATAACAGTGGGGGTGTTTAATGTGGACAATATTATTCAAACCAAAGCTGACTGTAGGCCGAGGTTCTATTACCCAAATGGTTTTGTGTGCATAGTAATGCCTTCCCTGCACTATATCTCGCGTGAATCGCGAAGATTATTCCATCAGTACTCGATAAGCTAGTGTCATTTTAATGCGTACGCTCGCTTTTGTTTTTCGTATGTTGGGCAACTTTTTTTTCTTCTTTAATGATGGAACAATCCCTTTCATTAAACCATCCGTACTTTGAATTTTTGTTTTGTTTTTGGCTCTTGTCCTTTCCGCTCATTATACATCGAAAAGGTGATGAAAAAATGAATCCTAGTGTTAAGTACTATTTGTTTTACTTTATTTTAAATGGTACGTTTTTCGATACTGGCCAACGGCGTTCGCCTTTCTACGAATAGCTGTTTTGTTCATTTGGCTAATTAGTTTCTATTATCCTGCCGTGATGCAAGTAGTTCTTTTTATTCGATCTTCTTGTATTCCGTATCTTACTTATTCTTAATATCTGCCAGTTCTGTTGGGTATGATGGTAATATTCTTTTTTGTAGCTTTCTTACAGTTTCACGGGAAAAAGTGCATCTAATAAAGTTTCGTACCTCTTGTATTATATCCATCCACCAATAAGTGCTATTCACAGTTACAATTACTTAGAATATATCATCCGTTAAGTTGTATGTCATTTTTACATTCACCTGAACTGCATCTTTCCTCCTCTATCCTTCTTTTGCGGACGTTTGACACCAACTTTTACTCGATTTCGTGAGGCGTTTTTAAAGTAGTGAAACTAGGACCTCATCACATTATTATTTCCCATGGACTAGGTGCGTTAAGTCACTGGACTGCAGACGTTTTCCGAAGAACAGTCCAGTCATGATCAGTGTTCCAAAACGAGTAATATTCTTGTGAAGATTTGTATTAACAGATGCCTCATTTATTACTACAAACCTTCTTTTTATGCCCTTTTCTTCTCTGTTTCCAATCTACGTTGAGTTAAGGTTCTTTTCTCAGTTATCGGTTGATACGCAGCACCCTACTAACACTCAGAACACTTGTCTTTTCTTCGTTGTTAAGTCCTCAGACCGATCCTGAAAGTATGGGATCCAAAAGAGTAGAAACTCCTGCAACGTGAGGATGTTGTGACGCAAACATCAATCAATTTAAAAATCAAATCTCCGAGTAACGATCTCTAGACGTTCCGCGATCGGTGTGACATAGAAAATCGTTCATGAGCACCGGGTCGGATTGTACGAAGCATATACGTAGCAGTAATTTGGGAGTCTAATTTTCCCAGAACAAAATACTGCAGCTCGATCCGTGAAGCACATAAAAGTACAAGCGATTTAAAAGATGAACATAAGACAGACAAGAGGAAGCGAGATGAGTAGAGAGCAAGAGAATGGCAACAAGCTAACGTTACGCCACCAAGGAAGATCTTCCTGCGGACCGTCCGCTTGCCTACCATGCATTGTCGCACCAATGCGGTGCTTCCCGTATCAATGTTTTCCAAATCTACATTTGTTTCTCGTGTTTCCTTTCCCCTTCTTTCCGTGCGTTACTCTACCTTCTACTCTATGGCAATATATTTTGAATGAAAATAAAACATAAACAATATCCATCAAATTCCGTTTTTCATATTTTATTCCGTTCATTCAGTTTTAGCGTTACTTCATTCTGTGTTTCCGTCTGCATTGGTTGCGCTCCAAAACCTTCCAAGTCCTTTCCAGACCCCAGGGGGAAACGGGTGATGTTTGCACGTGGACTTGGATTACCTTCATCTGTCAGCATATAGCGTTTCGCTCTTTCTTTCTCTAGCTTTTCATTCCATTTCCAGCCGCGGAGTAGTACCACGTTACTACTCCTTTTCTTGACATTCATAAACCGGTCCCTTTTTTTTTTTTTTGCTATTGCCCAAAAGCGCAATATTTTACGATCTCTCCTCACGTTTCCACGATGATTACTAATTACTAATATTCTTAAATGTCATTACCGTTCAGCGCCCCCGTGCGATTAATCATGCGCGCACGTCTTTTGCCCGCCATCGTGATCATAAAGAGGGGGGGGGGGGGGGGGGGGGGGGGATGATGGTCACAAACATACGTTCTCATTCACCCTGTTTTGCACATGCACACACAGGCACACACATACAGGCAAGCACACTCGCGCAAACATACACTCTCTTTTAAGCCCTTTGCACATTCACACTCTCGTTCTCTTTCGCACATTGTGGGGGTTACATATTTGTGTGTTTGTTTAGCTTAAAGATTTATCGGTCCTGCTGGCCGCTTTTTTCTTGTCCATTCATAATCAACTGCTCTATCTGCTGGCGCTTTTGCTTGCTGCTGCTATCTGTTTGCTTCTGGCTTGATCTACCATTTTCTTTCTAATTATTACGTTTTTTTTTAAATCAAATTATGTTTGTCCTGTTCCGCTGCACTCGATATTTCTTCCCATTTTTAAGCAGCAATGTTTTGTTGTTTCCTTAAATTTCATTGTCCATTCTTCACGCTCACCGTAATCTATGCTACTTAATGTACCCTGCGAAAACTTTAGCGTTTCGTCATTTCCTCCTTTCAAACCTTCCAATTTTAGCGAAAAAAAAAAAACATAAAAAAAACTTTATTTTAATGATCTTCGTTGCAACAACCCATGTGTCGTTTTACCTAGGACTCTTCTGCATCTTTTTCACGCCTTCTCTCTGCTTCCAACTCTCTTTTTTTAATAATCTCTTCCACCGTTCCTCCTGAACAATTTTTGTCCGCCTGATTGAATTTCAAACCGACACAAGGGGACAATCATTCAATACGGAAGTAGTAGTAGTAATAGTTGTAATAGTTGTAGTAGTAGTAGTAGTAGTTATTCAGTACGATACTATATTACTTTTAGCTGGATAGAACTAGTTTAATCCCTTTATCCTTTCGCTATCATTGTAATTTTGTTTGTTTTTACAGTACAACTTCTGCCGAGCGCTAAATCAATGTAATTCAATCCATTTATTATATCCTGCTACGTTTGCTCCTTCCTTTTCATCTTTGCTCCGTGCAGGAGGAGCGTTACTTTTATCAAACATTTAAAACTAGACAAATTATAGATGAAAAAAAGGGAAGGGGGGACGCAGAATGCATTTACGTTTTAGTTCTTCGAGGGTGCCGCGGCTTGCTCCGGTGACATTCGCCTCTTGCGCATGGCCCTCCTAGAGAACGGTTACTTTCTTACTACTGCCTACACACCAAACCGTGTAAATGTGCCTCTCTATGCGTTGTTTTCTCTCATTTTAATTTTTTTTAAATCTGCCCTAATCAATCAATCGCTTGCACAGAACCATTTACCACCGTTTGGCTTCTGCATTCTGCAAAGTGTGTGTGGGTGTGTGTTTGTATTTCTGTTTTTAATTTTCGTTTAGTTACATGTTCAACGAGACGCTTACATTGTTAGTTAGGTTAGTCGATTTCATTTAGTTGCATTTGCATTTTCCCCTTTTGTATCTTATCACGCTCCGTCGCTCTCTCTCTCTCTCTTCTCCCCAATTTGCTGCTAGTGCCGAGCACTTTTGCTCCAATCAACCCCTGTCAAGCATCAAACGTGTCTAGATTTGTTTCCTTACTTGAGTGTAAACTATCTTTCCCTAGTTATCGATAAGGACCGGAAAGCTAGCATTGCGTGACCGTTGTCCACCCGCCACCCCCTCTCCCCCCCCGGCTGCCTAAGCCCTACACTAGAAACCAACAATGTACCACACACACGCGCGCTACCCTCGGTCAGTATCCTTCGAAATCCTGAGCCCTGCTCGCCGCAAATATCGCTAAACCCTCGCGCTATTCATTTGAACTAGTTTATGTTTTTCCCTAACTCTCTGCTGAGGTGTTCGAACAGTAGATCGGCAGTAGCTCAGCTCCCCAGCCCTTCGCGCGCCCAAGAAGAGGTCCCGACAAGAGGTTTAGGCGTGCAAGTCTCTTACTTGTCCTACTAATTCATCATTCATTTACCTAGCTATTTTCTCTGCCCAAGAGGAGCGAAGAGTTTGCGGATGTGTTCCGTTCTGACGGTCGTCCACGGGAGCAACGCGTGAACAACAACTGAGGGTTTTTGATTGTGGCGTACAATTTCTCTCGTTTCATCTTAATAAACTAATACAGAAAAGTGATAGCCTTCCAAACATCTGTGGAAAAAAGATAGATAGCAAAATTATATTCATTTCCCGCTGAGAAATAATTTTCAATAATTTCGAGGGAAAATGTGCAACCGATTTGTCCCTTGGAGGAAAAAAGGATGATCAACGAGGTGTGATCAATGAGCACACATACACACAATTGAAACACACATTCACACACACACACACAGTACAAGAAAAAACATATTCTCATTTGAAAGAGTTTTCTTCTTTCGTCAATCAATTGTGTGGGTTCTTTTAAACAACATTTCAGAAACGTTTGCTTTGTGGTCGCCCCGATAACGCACTCTTGTAGCCGGGAGGGGAGGCTGATGGCCCATTATAATTATTATTATCCTGTACCGTCCGGAGAGATCGGGATGTGTCGGCGAGACGGCAGTATTCGTCTTTCGTCCTTTCAGCACGGCGCAGTTTCTCCTAGCGCATAGCTATTATTATAACTACTACTATAAATCTACTGTGTGGGTATGTGGTTTGCAACGCCCACACACGTCCTATCCTTTCCAAAACCCCATTCGGCGTTGAACAGAAAATCAAGAGAAACAAAAATCGTGCGTTGGTCAAATACATTACTTTACACTTGCTTATTAGTTCCTTTGTTTTTTTTTTGCCAAACCCAATCGGTCAGCCTAGACCTCGGAAAGATGAGATAAAGAGTCAACAACTGTCTCTTTTCTCTTCGACTAAAATCCTTCTTTCTATCGTGATCTATCTAATGGTTCTCTTTGCGTTGATACGCTGCCTTTAGACAATGTGTTTGTGTTTGTGTGTATGGATGTGTGGTGTTGGTTGGAAGTTTATACCTCTAATCAGTCCTACCAGCTACTGAGACGAAGTGGTCCTGCTCGGGTAAGATAGTTCATAACGCATATATCTAGTAAGCGAAGGAGGCTGTGTGGTTTTTACTTTTCTGTTTTGTTGTTTGGAAGCTATGGGAAATTCGCGCAAGGATGTTCTTGTTGTTTTTGTTGTTGGGGGTGGTAGCAAACTAAAGAGACAATTTAATATTATTCCGCATTTCTGGCGTCCAGATTTTGCCCACGCAGCCGAATCGACGATCGGCGCTCGGGTGTGTCGTGCCGCGAGAAGGAAGCTGCCACCACCGGGTCCGAGTTGTCGTTGTTGTTATTGTGGGACGACGGCTGGCCGCCCATGGTCGGCGGCGGTCCCCCGACCATCATGCCGCCGCCGCCCTGCTGCTGCTGCTGCTGTACACTTCCTCCTGCGCCCGGCGCCTGTTGTCCCTTTTGCAGCTCCGTCCGGATGAAGTGCTGCAGCAGGTGGCGGGTCTGGGGGGACATCTCCTTGTTCTTGTCGGCGGCGGCTGCCGCGGCCGCTGCTGCCGCCGCTGCAGCACTGCTGGCGGCGGAGGCCGTGTGGCTGCCAACGATGGCCGCGCCGCCGGGTACACCGACGCCACCGCCAACGGCTACTCCTCCCATGCCGCTGCTGTTGTTAGCATTGCTGGCGGCGTTAAGGCCGCCCGGCACGATCGCACCGACGCCCACGCCGGCCCCCTTGGACGGCGTCGTAACCGAGGCCGTGTTTGTTATCTGCTTCTGCTGCTGCTGCTGGACCGCCTGCTGCTGCTGCTGCTGCTGAGTCTGCTGCTGTTGCTCGTTTTGGGTGGCGCTCGGCGTTCGACTCTGGCCGCGCTTCATGCTGGTGAACGCATTCAGGTTCGGCCGCCCGAATTTGAGCATATTCCAGTCGAATACGTAGTCGTAGACGAAGCCCTGCCGGTGGAAGAGCGCGCGAAACAGCTTGCGCAGGTAGCAGTAGTCGGGTCGCTGGATGAAGTCCATGTGGCGGCAGTAGGCGAGGTAGAGGCTGAACTCACGCGGGAAGCCCTTGCACAGCTCCTCGACCGGCGTGGACAGCTTCTTCTCCGAAATGCGCTCGTACTTCTGGCGCTTGTTGGCCGCCTTCAGGCCCTGCCACGGCAGCGTGCCGAGGTTGAAGTACATCAGCACGTAGCCGAGCGACTCGAGGTCGTCGCGGCGCGACTGCTCGATGCCAAGATGTGTGTTTATGGACGCGTACCGAGCCGTGCCGGTCAGGTTCTTGTTTTCCCGGTACGGGATGTGCGACATGCTGCGCGAATCCTTGTACTTCTTTGCCAGCCCGAAGTCGATGATGTACACCAGGTTGCCCTTCTTGCCCAGCCCCATCAGGAAGTTGTCCGGCTTGATGTCGCGGTGGATGAAGCTGCGCGAGTGTATGAAATCGATACGGGAAATCATCTGGTCGGCGAGCAGCAGCACCGTCTTCAGCGTGAACCGGCGCGAGCAGAAATTGAACAGATCCTCGAGCGAGGGGCCGAGCAGCTCCATCACCATCACGTTGTAGTCACCCTCCGAGCCGCACCACCTGATCGTCGGGATGCCGACCGCGCCCTGCAGCATCTTGTAGAACTTGCTCTCGATGTGCAGCTGGGGGTGCTTCGTTTTGATGCACTCCAGCTTGATCGCGACCTCCTCGCCGGTGGAGATGTTTGTGCCGAGATAGATGTCACCGAACGAGCCGGAACCGATCTTCCGACCGAGTCGGTACTTGTTGCCGACGCGCAGCTCCATCGTGTGGTGTTTCTGTTCGCGACCCTTAGACTCCTACCGACTGCTGCTGCCGCTGCTGCTGTACTCTTGTTGTTCACTCACTCCCCTACAGCACTTTCCTCTCGCAGCTTCCCGTCAACGGCGTCGGCCTCCTTCCTCCTCCTCCTCCTTTCCTCCTGGCTTGCAATTCTGGCGCACTCCCCGTCCGTCCGTCCGTCCTTCCGCACTCTGCGCGCTAACACTTTTCTTCTAGGTGTCAAACGATGGACGGTTCTGCTGCGGCTGCTATTTCTAATGTCCGATACATCCACGCCGCCATAGATCCAATCCAATTCAGATGAATAGTGTCCGGAACGCAAAAAAGAAAGAAATATAAAATACGCTTAGACAATTTTGTAGCAAAAAGGTTACGACGAAAGACAGATAAATTGTACACGGAGACGGCGGCTGGTTGACCTAACACTCGATCGGACCACCTCCAAAAGTGTCTTTCTATTTGATCTCGAGCGAACTTCGCACTCTTCATTCGGCTGCTATGATGTTGTACGGAATAATTCGAAGCGAAGTGAAGACGACTGCCTGGCTATGGGGCCACCGTTACCATGGCAACAGTGATGGTCTCTGCGTTATGTGCACGCCTACTGGTGCTGGAGTTTGCTGGCGGAGGTCTCTCGATCGAGGAGGATCGGGGCTGGCAGGCGGGCAAATGGGTAATTGGGCGACTCTCGCAGGGGGCAAGGGAGACCGCCGATTTTTCGTTTTCTTGCTAGGAGGGGGGGAAATACGTATCGACCTCCACGAGGCAATCATCCACCCAACGGATTGCTCTCGTACCATTCTTCCCCCCACAAAGGATCATGTGCCGATTTCGATTGAAAACTGCATAAACGACACAATCTCAACACACGTGCGGATCCGGACCCTACCACCCGCGTTCACCCCCCTTCCCTCCCTCCGCTGTACCTTTCCACCTGAGATGAGTGCGAGTGGGAGGAAAACATGTTGCACTCAGAATAAGTTTTCCACGAGCCAGCGCACAGCACAATGTACAACAGATGGTGGATACTCTGTGTTACAGTGAACTACATTACATTAGTACTTATCTCCGCTTCATTCGAATTAACTCTGCGCCATCTCGTTTGCGTCCCTTTCTTCTCGGCAGTTTTTACGGGTGGGAAGAAAACCATATAGCCTCGGACGTTGTTTTTTTTCCTCGTTATTTGTGGATTTTGCGACACAAGTCACAGCAGCATCAACAACAACAAAAACCAGCAGACGAAAACTGCGGCATGATGGAGTACGAGACGATCACAATACGCCATACTCTATACCCCGCATCCATGACTCACGCCCCGACGGGAAGTGTGGGAAACGTAGGTGAGTAACAACATAAAGCAAAACGTGTCTCTCAAGGAAACCCATGGACGGACTTTACACAACCACGATGCACACAGTGACGAACCACGGACGTCTTTTTTCGTCACGAGCGTGCGTGCGAGGGTGCGTTTGTTCGTACTGCCTTTGGATGGCGGTGATGGTGGGGCGACAGGACTTGCCTTATCAAACTCGCCACTCTTCCTATGGTTTCACCCTGCCATGGCTGCCTACAACACTGAAGCACAATTGTACAACTCTGAACCTACTAGATTGTTTTCTGTTCCACCTGAACACGCACACGACCTAACCTCACACTCGCACTTCACAAACGTCAAATATTTATCGAACTTTTAGCTGGACCACCTTTTCAAAGGGTTTGGGTGAGATTGGATGTAATAAAAACAATTCGATTGCATATCACGACCGCAGCACTACAACTGCATATCGTTCATAATGTTGAACAACGGCGATGGTGCGGCCCACAGTACCCTCCTTGGGTACTTCTTGGAGCAGAAACAAACCCCACGAACAACGGTTTGCTATTGTTTGTTTCCTCGTTGTGGGTGAGCTGGTAGGACAGCAACGCACATACTATACACACAACCATCACACCCGGAAACCCTTTGGTTCGATACAATTCTGCATCACTTACACACACACACACACACACACACATCAATCCACGAAACCAGTTGTGGTAGGGAGTTTCAGGGTGAAGGGGGAAGGGAATCTCGCTGCCCAGAGAGTGGCTTAAGAACGCAGATGAATCAATCAGTTTGTCCCGAATAACTTCTCGCGCTGTCCGTCTCTCTGCACCTTGCCACCGACGTGCGGAGAAACTTGACACGGAGTACACCAACACACACACACACACACACGCGCATACGCAAGGGTTAGGAGCAGCGCACATTCCGGTACGTATTTCCTACGGTTGTACAGTGCAGAGGCGAATCAACAATATGCGTTATTTTTTTCTTTTCTTTAATATGTATCGCATTTTCCCTTCATATGCACAGATTTTCCAAAACAGGGCTTACGGGGGTTCCGAGTACGATTACGTGGGGTTTAAGGGTCGCAATGCGACGCAACAGTTCTGAGAGTTTTGCACCTTCACCTTTCCTAGCAGCTTCCCAGGAAAACGGAATAAAAAAGCACCGAGCTACGAAGAATACTGCTGGTGCTGCCATACGAACGATTGGCTTCCTTTTGTCCGGCCGTAAGTTGGAACCTAATGGCGTAAACGGCGAGAAACAAAGAATGAGGAAGAAACGTTAGGTAAATGCCCGCCTCTCGGAAAAGGACGAGGACAGCCGACAAGTGCAAAAAGAATGAGAAAGTCACGGGCAAAAGGGAAACACAAACACACGTCTCCAGCTCCAGGTTCTGGAGATGGCGATTGCCTAACGACCGGAGCAGACGAACACAGCTTTGCGTGATTGTGTTCTGTCATCTCTCTATTGTGAACGAACCAGCACCAGCACCACCATGGCGGTCGGCCCGAAAGAAGTTGGACAACGAGCACAGAACATCGGAGGAACACCACCCCTCAGCCCAGGCTTGCCCGGGGGCAGAATCAAAAATTATCAGGGGAATCCATAAAATATTGTATGACAAATCCGCGGAATTTAACACACGAAGACATTCTACGCGGAAAGTAGCCTAATCAAATATACACTTGTGGGGTTGTTCGCTGGCATTTGTTCACCTTCACTCCGGCTGCTGCTGCTGCTGCTGCTGCTGCTACTGCTGCTGTCAAGTTCGGCCGTCGCTAGGCAAACTTGTTCAGATTCAATAAAGACGAGTGAAAAAAAAAACAGCGAAGGCGGCTGGCTGGCGACTACTCTCCGTTCCGTAAAATCACATACACTCGTCTCCACTACTACTCCGTTTGTCCTTCCAATTTTCGCGTGGTTCATCAGCGTATCTGACACAAGGTTACCACCATTTTCCCCTAGAGCTACGCGAGCGAGCAGAGAAAAGAGTCGCGTGAAAATGTGCGTTCAGCGATGATGGAGGCTTGATGACGATGGTGGGGCCACCACCATTCTTGGTAATCTTTTCGTTCTGTGCTTCGCTTTATGCTCACCTTACACCAGCAACTCACTACGGAAATCAGATCGCAGGCTGATTGCTGAAATGCTACTACTCCTGCTCTTCGTCGAACGACGTCACTTTCTCTAGGAACTAGTGTTGCAAGTTTCGTGAAGCACCTACACGGATCGATTCGTTCCTAGAAGAGGAACGACGAATCCCATTCCGCACAATTGACAGACTTCAGGTTCTTTGGAACGAAAATAAAACTTCTATTCTAACAGCCGCCAGTTTTGAAACAGGAAGGAAAAATATGACGATGCAGCAACAGCCACTTGTCGAAGTGTGATGCACACTCAATGCCTACAAAGACTAAACTGCTCTGTATGAAAAGAGAGAACATCTTCCAAACGCGTAATCTGTCTTCGGTTATTTACTCTTTACTTTATTTTTCCCATGATCCAAACTGCCTGTGTTTTATTCACGTAAGAAACTGAGCCAAACCGTAGTTCGATACCACCAGTTTTTTTTTAAATAAACGCCAAGAGCTGGGGTAGTTGAACCCCGCAATTCTTTACGGGAAAATCAGACTAGGTACACTGTGCGATTCAGCGATTTCTATGAACCTAACTTCACGGACCCCTCTCCATTTCTTTTTTTCCTGAAATTCGCGTCACTACTATGGCGTACCAAGATGAATGAAATATAACAGGTGGGATCCACAGCTTCTCGTGGCAGCCATATTGAAATCGATTTTAACAATCACGAGTACCCAAAGTTTGCAAATCAGACATTCGTTGGTCATTTCGTGGGGAATTCGAGGCTGCTAGGTGATCGACAAGACGTTTGACAGTGCTGTATGTTATGGGATGACGCAACTAGACATTTAGGCCGGTGTCATTGCTCCGTCGGACACTTTTTAAATCGGACGATATGTCAAATTTTATATGGGATTTGAATCAATTTTTTTTGATTAAATCGGCCGATTTTTATCGGCCGATTTTGCCATCTGTCAAATCCCATACAAAAATTTGACATGTCGTCCGATTTAAAAAGTGTCCGACGGAGCAATGACACCGGCCTTATGGTTAGTGCAGTCCAATAGCTTACAGTGCTGTTTAACGTGCTACCAATATGCTATCCTCGAAATGCGTCTTTTGGGGCTGTCGGAAAATCGGAAATTCGTTTGTCAGTTCGAGAAAGGCTCGAAGATAGCTGTCCTCGAGATGCGTTCCTCGGGCAGTTGCCTTGCTGTCGCGGACTGACAGTTTACAATGACAGCAGCCAGAGAAGGTGTAGTTTCGCCGCAACGCATCAACAACGCAAGTGAAGCCGATATCTCTGCCGACATCGTATTCTAGTTGAAAAAGATGGAAACTCTGTATAGCGTACCATTCTATCTCTTCGAGGTACCGAACCTCAAATTGAAACGACCTTCATGGCTACAGCAACCATCGGCAATGACGGTCTTTTCGTTTGTGTTGCTCTCTTATTTCCTTGTTACCGGAGGTTTGTTTGTCGGATTGGGCGGCTGTGTCGTAGAAAATGTTTAACATGAAATTTGCTTTCAGGTATCATTTATGATGTGATCGTCGAACCACCGAGTGTTGGATCGACGACAGACGAGCATGGCCATTCGCGCCCGGTCGCTTTCATGCCCTACCGTGTTAACGGACAGTACATCATGGAAGGTCTCGCCAGTAGCTTTCTGTTTACGATCGGAAGCCTAGGGTTCATTATTTTGGATCAGACGCACACGCCGGGCAAACCGAAGCTGAACAAGATTCTACTCATAGCTATGGGCTTTATCTTCATCATAGTATCCTTCTTCACTTCCTGGATTTTCATGCGTATGAAGCTGCCTGGCTACCTGCAACCCTAAATAATAACAGCCTCAAATTTGTAAGCTTCGTCGTGCTTCGGAAAAATAAATATAATTTTATTATCAAATGGTTCGCTCGAAAACTTAAATTACATCACGAGTAAGGTTATTCGATTTTAACGCGTTTTTGGAGTAAATGGATTTCGTAGAGTATATTCGTTTTTTTAACATACTAAAGTCGAATTCGGAAGGAGCTGTAAGTAAACAACAAGTTTACAAATTGAATTGAGTGCAATGTGCGTAAATTCAAAGTTCAACTCACTTAATGAAGTCCGATGATTTGTCGATGATGTGCTCGAATTCGGCAAACGACAGAGCTCCATCATCGTCCAAATCCGCTTCTTCGAGAATATTCTGAAAAAATAAGTCGAATTACAAATAGGGAAGGGTTCATACAGGACATTCAAGCTTACGTTTATCAGTTGATCAATATCGTTGTGCCCTAGGTCAGAGTTGTAAGCAACCAGTCGTTGGATGACTTGTTTCAGATCGTTCCTGCCAATCATATCATCCCCATCAAAATCTGCAAATTTAAGACTCGCTTTAATACACGCAGACAGCTCCAGCTAGTTCTCCGCATCTACCATAAATCCTGAAGGCATGTTCCGCCTTCACCGATTTTGGTGCAGCATCAGAAAATACGGACATCATGTCGAGGAAATCTTCGAAAGTAATGTCCCCATCGTTGCTGGAGCTAAACACTTTGCAAATACGATCACCGAAGGGATTGGCCTTTAGCTCCGGGTACTCAAGGACTTTGCTCATTGCCAGCTTTGCATTCTTATTGTGGCCAACTTTCTCGGGGGCAAGGTTCTTAAATTTTTTATGGGCACTATATTCCGGACACAAAGAAGTATGGAAAAGAGGTGAAACACAGTGCACTCATTACAACAGTGCAGAAATACATTGTGCAGGAACACTTACTAGAGAATTTCCTTCTTAGTAAAGTAAGTTAGATCTTCGTAGTCTTGAAGCTCATCTTCAGTGAATTGGCTTTTCACTTGCCCCATTATAGTGGGATAGTGTCCGAAATTTAGATTTAGTTCGGTTGAAATGTGTTGCGAAGGAGATTTTCTCAAAAATATTACGATTGAAAAGATTTTGTTTTGATCTGCATAGGTATTTGTTTAGATTGAACTGACAGTGAATACCCAGTGAAAATAAAATCTTCGAAAAGTGTCAATATGAAATCGATTGCATGTAAAATTAATATACTAAAAAGTTTGGGTTTCGTTATAGGACAAATTTAAAAATGATTGTTAAAAACCTTTTCAGTTAAAATTATCCTATTTTATCATTTTTTTGCGATTTGTTCTCCTTCAATGGAAGCAGTTCCGCAGCGAATACGCTATATAGACATTTTATTTTCACTGAGCTATTTGAAAAACACGTCAGAACTGCTGTCAGTTGACAATGCGAGAGAACCTGCAGATGTCCGTACGACCACGGAAGATTGTTGTTTTGCGTTGAGAAAACGGTATGGTAGGAATAAAAAAGTAACATCGTACGACACCCGCGCAGAGAGCAGACGCTCCAACCGATTCTCCCGTTTCCAATGACAGAAAGTGTTCTACAGAGGAAAAAGTAGATTGGCTTCCCGATTACTATTTTGATTTCTAATTCGAGTGTCAGCGTTTCGCGTATCGCGTGTCGGGCGGTGAAGAGAGGTGTAAATTGTTGTCGATCGTCGGACGCGAATGTCGATCGTCGGTTTCCACCAGCGCCACTACTGGTCCCGCGAAATTGTGTGATCCGTGCGACTGTTGGAAAATTTTGTTCTTCAGCAAAATTCAACCACCATCGGTTGCCATAGTGTGAGAGCGACAGCGAAAGAGAGAGTAAAAGTGTTTTTCAATGCGAGTTTCCCGTGGTGCAGTTGTACAAATCCTGTGTTAGTGAATTCATTTCTTCGATCGACCGTTTTGTCAATGTGTCCCGGAGTGGTAGAATAATAATGAAACCTAGCTTATGCTACACCTACTGCACGCTGTTACTGGTATCTTTCGTGTCCAGGTGAGTTTCCTAGCGTTTCGGGTGTCCAGGCATCGATGGGGATGCCGTGCCACGGCCTTCACATCAAACAGGGTTGGGATGGTTGACAGGGACTACGACAGAATGATGCTAGCCTAGATTGTGATGCAATCGTCAGCTGAACATCAACGCCTGCTGCGTCTGCCAAGCGCCACCAATACCCGATTTTCATCGCGCTGTCACGGCGACTACGCTCATCAGCCGTTTCATTCATTTCCCTTGCTTTTCATCCACAGTTGCACACTGTTCATCCTAGTGGCCTCAGAAACGCTGAAGCCAACCGGCGATGATCATTCGCAGCAAATTTATCACTATCATCATCATCAACAACAACGACATGGTGCTCGGGCGGTACAACCTACGGCCGGAAATCCGGACGGATCTGTCACCGGCAACGATGGTGCGACGCAGGCCGCTGGAAGTGTGCCAACGGGTGGCGGAAATTTAGGGCTCGGGAGGATCTCCGCCCCCGGGAGTATGCCACAAAAAGTGGTTCGTGAAAGCCACCCCCACTTCGACGGCCACTCCGGCGAGCACGAGGGCAAGCGCCTCAATGTGAGACCACTCAAGAGGCCCTCTAGTAGTGGTGGAGGGAAAATTACGTCCAAGAAGGATATTCTCATCGAAAAACCCAGCCCTCAGCCGGAGGAACCACCGGATCTGAAGGACGTCATATTTTTGGACACTATCTCCAAAAACGTTGGCGTCACAAACAGCGGGTAAGTGAGGCAGGCACAGGCCCGGGGGGGGGGAGCGAAGATCTTCTTTTATAGGAGGACGAACAACATCCGTTTTCTTTGTTCACATGATAAGACAACATAAGGTGTCTGCACTGATAGTGAGTTGTTGATGGAGGGAGGAATGTCATTGCCGACATTGCCTTATTTTACCGTTCATTTCTTTTGTGCATTTTTCTAATGTGTTTCTAATGCCAAATTCTTCGGGGATCGCTCGGTCCAAAATAAATTCAATATATTTTTAGAAAAGAAATTTAAAGCGATATCCAAATCATTGCAGCTGACATTTTTAGTAAACCACCGCTGAAGGTCATCGAAGATGGCAAGCGTGTGCGGCTGAAGGAAACTTTTGCGTCTTCAAGGTTGCATGGTACGCGTGTTGCATTTACATGTGTGGCATTTCAAGGGGGGTGGCCTTCCCTAGTTCAGGAAGCCCTCCGTCACGTGTGCAGTACGCGTGTCGTAGCTTGGGCACACTTGTTCGCGTTAGTATCAGCCGCACCTCGTGTGAAAATGTGTGGCTTCTTGCCGGTGTTTTAAGACCCAGCAATGACGATGATGGTCGGCCCCGGTAGCTGGTGCGTATGCTTTCTGCTCCAATAATTTAATAACTGGCCGCGCACTGGTCGCAACATTTTGTGGTGGAAATGCCACGGATGATGTTTCCAAGGCGAAAACGGGTTGGCGAAAACGAGGAAATCAAAGTATGTTATCACAGGAAGTAGACAAAACGCAAAACCAAAAAAATTACAACACAAGCACGGAGTAAATTTTTCCACTTGATAGAGTTGAAACGATGTTGTACAACCACGGAGAGCCGGGTTGATTTATTTCACCGTGCTTTCCTATCATTGCACCGTCGTCCGTCGTGTGGGGAAAGTGCAACGAACGGAACAAAAAATGCAACACCCTGCAAGCAGACGGTAGCCAGTCCAGCAGTGCGCCCATTCGGTAGCAGTCGACGACGACACTGTACACTGTGTGTGTTGAGCGGCGGGGGTATCAACGTGTCGGTTGAACGAGATCGAAAATAAAATTAAATCGACCTTGGCGGTTGCGCGGCCGCGCTTGGAATCAGTTTGCTGTTACGTCCGCCAACAGACGGCGGCAGTAAATACATACTTAAGGATTTTGGATCGGTTGAAACGAAACGCCGTAATGCGTTGATTATTTAAGACGGTCGGGTTGCATTTTTTTGTTCGCCCGTTTCTCCGGCTATCGAACTCTTTCTTCACAGTGTCTTTGCGAGTTGTTTCAGGTGTGCTTATATTTACTATCTTGGCGGATGAATGTCGGGTTGACGAAAATGTTCCATTTTGTTTTTTAAATGTTAGTTCATGTATTTTTTGTTACATTGAGTGACGATTGCGCGGGCATCGTTTGAAACAAGATACAAATTAACATTAATAGACTGCATTAATTGATCAGTTACATGTAACTAGATAGCTGTAAGTACAAATATGACTTATGCCGTTTTGTTTCATGTACTTAGCTTTTAATCTGGAGCCGAAATGCCCTCGATATAATTCAGCACGTGGATAAGGCATAATCATCGCGAACGGTGATGCCGCCGACGAGTTGTTCTGAAGTGTCCACCCTGCATAATGATTTCCGCAGAGTTCAGCGCCACGCGACGGATGGGAACGTATTGCTCGCTTTTGGATAGCACGAAATTGTCCTCGTCATCGGTTTGGTGGAACATTTGCGTCAAGGTTAGAGCACGGGTGGTGTGCTGCTCACGACAGGGGGTTTGAACCGCAATGTTTGTGGCATGTTTCCAGGAGTTTGTTTAGCTGTAAATTTGTTGATAAAATTTTGTCCACCCAACCCACTACGTTCGACAATAAACTCGCTATACTTGTATTGCGGAAATTGAGCTAGATTATCAAATAAAAGTTGCCCTATTTTAATTAAGCGTGCCACGTGGTGTCGGCAGCATATGGTAAAACAATTTGATGACGCATATTACCACTGTCATTTGATGAACTAAGCTATATCTTATCGGTCGGCTGGTTGGTCGCCCTTGCCTGGTACACAGCGTAACATACTTGCGGTTTTAATCAACTTCCCTTCGCACCCTGTTTGGAATTATAGGGCATTTATGGATGCGCGACGTTCGTAGAATATGTTTCCGCGTGCAACCTGTTTGATACTCCGGAGGTCAACAGTACGATGCATGGATCGATGTACTAAAATACGTTTCTGATGTGCCTGGAACCAAGGAAGTCTTGGAAAGAAATGGAAGCAGCAACACTAATTCGAAGCTGGATCGACTACTAAGATCGGCACGACCAACAAACACGTCTCAGTGTGTGTTTGTGTTGCAATGTGATCCTCGGTTAAAACCTAAATATGGTGTTTCCTCTCGCTTTTCAACCGGTTCTCGTGTGCCCTGCCAATGTTTGTCCGGTCAGCCGTTTCCGAAAATCCATGTTTGGTCAGGTTTTTTTTTCTCTGTATGTTAGCCTACGCAAAGTCGCTTGGCTCGCAGGGACCTGAACACTTTTGAACCACGTCATTACTGGTCGGAGTGGTTTTGTTTGTAGTGGCGATAGTAGTTGGCCCCTCCAACACTTGAAGTACGCCTGCACGAGAGCGGACGAAAGAAATAACGATGAGGGAGCACCCCCATGTATAAAGTAAAATGTGAAATGCACGTAAATGCATGCCTTTTGACGTAGGCAAGTTTCACGTTGCATCTCCTTCTAAGCTGAGAGCAAACAGTGAGACGAGATGAGATTTCGAGAGAGAGAGAGACGATCGCGATTGTCAAAACCAAGCAGATGAAGGAAAATCAAAAAGCCATCGCACTTCCCACCGAAAGTGACAGAATGAAACATAGCGGGAGAGCGGGCTGCTGCGATGGACCAAAGCGCTGCTCCATCCGTCCGTGGTGGTGACGTTTTGGTGCTGCCGTTGCGAAGGCGCAGGTTTGCTTGTTGGCATGGCGAGACGCTTTCCGCTCCGCGGCGCACAGCGGGCTGGATGTTGTCGCGACAAACTTTGCCACCGTCATCGTCGTCGTTGGCGCCTCCGTCATGATTATCGCCCGTTTGGTGGTGGAGCCAACAGCCAGTCACAGCAAGCCAACCAGCGGGCCGCATCGGTCGGGTGTACCATTTGAGCGTAGGTTCAGTGTCAATTGAGTTGTTCGTTTGTACGTTCGTTCGTCCGTTCGTTCGTCCGTTGGTTTAGTTTGGTGTTGTCGAACGCGGGTCGACTCCGTTCCGTTCGTACGTTTTGTCCCTTTAGGTAGGCCAGGGTTTCCTCCCAACGCCCTTTACCTCGTATCGGTGGAGGTGATGTTTGGATTGTGCTGTGACAAGAAACAAATAAGGCCTGTTCATTCAAAGACCTACTGTTCAAGGAGTCTTTATTGATTAGCCTTCGCGGGTGCAGTGTGGTGCCAAAAGCGAGTGTCATGAAGCGTGGGGAAAAGGAAAATAAAAAAAACCCGGCATGATTCCATCCAACAGCGACAGTTGAAAGTGCCTTCCCCCAAAGAAAGGGTGCGGTACCGAATAGCGTCTGAAAACGTTCACGGAATACCGGGTCGATATTATGTCACCGCGGTGTCGGGCCAAAGCATCTGGTGCCAAATGGATGCTGCCAGACGAACCTAGGCGTAATGGTGCCCAAGAAGAATCATTCATCCCAAAACCACTGACCGCATTGGCATTGACCATCGTGCCATGCAAGAGAAGAAAAGCGTGAATGAAGCGGTTGATGGGCAACAGTGAATCGTTTTTCCCTCTGGCATCTCACACACGTGCAGGAGTGAATCTTGACACCGTCGATTACACCCCCCCCCCCCACCCCCCGCCGATCCTCAGCTGACTAAGGAATGTTCTACATGCTGCTGCACTGCATGTTCCGGTGTCTGATACGCCGTTAATATAGTGTGTGTGTTCGTTCAACCCGTTCCGTCTAGAGCAAGTGTTGGTAGAACTCCCCCAAGGGGGAAGAAGGGGGAAGGGGGGGGGGGCCCTCTCCCTTAAGAACGCTCATTCCGCGGTTCCTCTGTGTTGGCGTCTATGTAAGGCCATTATGCAATTTGTCATACTGATTGAGAAGTGCAACGAGCGATAGAAGCGTGCGTGTGTTCGTGTGCCACCAAACACCTTCAAGTGATGCTTCGGATCTATGAATGCTAATGCACTAACTTGTGGTAAAAGTTGAGGATGATTACTTCACAGCTCAATGAAAGGAATGAAGTTCATGTTAATGTTTCCAACGGTTTAACAGGGTTTTCCGTTAACGCAAACAGCACACGGACACCAGGGAACAGGGGGAGATGTCGAGATTGGGAAAGCAGCATTTCTTTGTAATAACTTTGTCCCGGGGAGAAGTGGCCCAAGTGTGCTGTGGAAAGGGCTTGCGGTTTTTGCTTCATATGAAAGAAAAATGTTCTTCTCAAAGGGGAGGTTTAATTTGATGCCAACTTGGAGAAAATTGCCCGTGCTCGTGTAACGCTCGTACTTTTAATGCAAATAGGATAATAAAATATGCATCTAAGAATCTTGTAATGGCATATAGGGGTAGGCAGACATCACTTTGTTGAGAATTACGCCTCTATGGCGGAAGAATATGAGTGAGCTAGATAGAAGAGATCAGTGGAAAAGAAATGACTGAATGTGAATCATTTGTAAGACAGGCGAATCGTGTAACGTTTTTTCCGTTAATTAATACTTCACATTTTCTTTTGCGGCGATTTAAAAATGGTGTCCAACCTACAGTTCTGTCGAATGCGACAGTCACGATCGTTTAGCACGATCGAAATTGTTTGTGAAACTTGTCTACCAGTCAACGTGGATTGAGCTCCGTCTAGTCTAGTAGTCTGAGTTAAGAGAGTTCTGGCGCCACATTGTTTTTTTTTGTTCGGCCTGGAACATTCGACCAAATGGAACTTCCATGTACAAGCGGTAATGGTTCGTTTTCGTTTGTGGAACGAGCTAAATGGGTGAACACAGCCGGCAAGTGCCCTCATTCCTTGCGATAAAAAAAAAGTACCCCACTAAGGAACGAACATTATCCTGCCCAGATGGAGCAGCTGGAGTTCTTACTCGCGGGTGGCGTGTCTGAGTCACGCTGTGATATGTTGAAATGAATGCTGGAATTCGAATTATTACCAACCTAGCTGGTTCTTGCATCATACTAGGAGGAACACTTCAAAATCACATCTTAAGCCGAGTTTGAGAGCACCTAACCGAAGGAGAAAGTGTCGAAGTCTTCAACGAACCTTTTTGTTAGTTAAACATAGGTTTTCTCGTGAAATTGTTAACCGCCGAGCAAAACCGATTCGGCCCACGTGTTCGCTTTTTTAACTGACGCAATGCGGTCGTAACTGCGGCATTTGTTGAGTGGCTGGGAAAAGCAACCGGTATGTCCGGATCGTGAGAAATAGCAAGAGAGCAGAGACGGAAATCTTTACCATTCGCGCAAAGCAAGACATCGGCCGGTGCATTGATTCATTGCGATCTTTTATTTTGAAAGTGCAAAGCAAAGACAAGAAGAAGAGAGAAAGGACCGTTCCATTAATTGCATTCCCTCGTGCGTTATGGAGCGTTGTTGCATTACTGTGAGCAGTGAAAGTGTGGCAGAAAGTTCGTGGGAAAGCAAGGGGGCAGAAAATGCAGCAGGATGAATGCTCTCCGGTTGCCCGCAATAAGATTACGCAGCTCAGCTGACCTCCGGGGAATCTTCTCTTGCGTAATCGCACTCCATCGAGAGCAGGTTCGTCTTCGGTGGAAACGAAAGACGACATTCATTAACATTCTCGTTTCAAGTTTGTTTTATTTTCCCCGGTGCGAAATGGAGCACATTGGTGCAACGCATTTTTGGGGTATGCAAATTTTTCGTGAATTTAGCATAAATTCGCTCCTGCTCCTCTCAACCGGTTCCGGAGTTTTGTTTGGACGAAACTTAATGGGGTTTTCTTTTAAAATTTAAAATCCACCAATCGAGCTCTGGGTTGGTTTTTTGTCTTATTCTCTTTTTTTTTTTGGCTTGTTGATCTTAAAGTTGGCTCGCTGGCATGGTAGAACGTTCACTTGCATTGAGGGTCACCCTGATCGGTCTGTCCTGAAGGCTGACCAATATAATCGTTGGATCAGTCGAGGTTATTGCAAAAAACTTAATCTTATCGAAGCTATACACAACGGGGGCGACATGAAGTGTTCTTTGCTTCCATCATTTCCCTTCACTTCGCATAATTAAGCGCTCATGATAAAGGTTTTTTAGTAGCTCGGGATCATGGTGTGGGTGGGTTGGAACTGGAACATAACATTCAAAAAACGACAATAAGTCATGAGAATAAATTATCAAACGAATGTTGTGAGTTCCAGTCTATATTTGAGTCTAAATTTCCTGTTATCAGTATTTTGAATGAATCATCCTGATGGCTAGCTAGTTGGGTTAAGTCACATTGGAAAACGGGACAATATGCTGGGCATTATCAAACATTCTACTATTCCAAGAATATTACTCTGCCAAATGTATCTAGCGATATGAATGCTCCTGGGACATCCAGCTAGAACGCGGTGGAGTACTGGAACACAATTAAATTAACATTACTGTGTGTCACTTCGTCGTTTGTTGGGATCTGGAAGGCTAATAGCAGACGACAGAGAGAGAGAGAGGGATTGAGATTGTAAAAAAAAAGAAAGATTAGCCACAACGACGACTACAGGCTTGTTGCCAGTTTTGTCACGCCAAAGGAGAAAAAAAAACTTTGTTTCATGCGCCGTTCCTTAGTATCGGTCATGTGGTTCGACGTGTACAAAGTACTTTTCCCTTGTGTACTAGCCTGATTAGTCTAGTTGAGTGTCTCACCCTAATCGTCCAAAGTGCTACTGCATATTTAAAGCATGAGATTACTCCGCCGCCCTTTCAACTGACGTAAACGTGCACTTTTTTGTTGTGGCGCCAAATTGATCGGTCCGGTATAGTTTTTACGTCTTTCTTCTGACCCTTACGTTGCCATTGATTCTAAAAAAAACAACAACTAATCGATCGTCGACGACACGCTTGACGAAGGGTTGATAGTTCGCTTACTCCGGATGGTGGCTCCACAGAGTCGAGTCGCCCTGAACGGTCCGAACAATGCATACTATCCTTTGGTCACGCCAGGGCTGGCGAACAGACAATGTTTGTCCGTTGTGTCGATTTTTTTAATATGGTTTGATAATACAAAGTTAAGTCGATCAATGTGAAAGATTCAATAAGGGAAACATATATTCTGCGTCGTTTTTGTTACAGTTAATTCTATTTTAAACCTTTAGTAGAATGTGGAATACCTCAACTTTCTATATGCTGTTTTTCTTTCGTTGTTTAAAACCTATAGTATGCTAAAAACTCGATTCTTTGTCGACAAGCTGTACGCTGGGACCTAATTGGTTTATCTTGAGATCTTTAATATATGAATTCTCCTTATACACGGAGTTATTGGAATTTGCTCTTGGAACATTTAAAATTGTGGTGCAATCGGTTGAATTTAAATAAATGTTACTTGCAACGAAAATAAGAAAAACAAACCAATCCTCTGATTCTCTTGAATAGCAGTTCGCCTGCTCTGACTGCGGTGGGGGAGATGGCCATGATCACCAGAAAAATTGCGTCGCAACAGTCGCAGACATCCAACAGCGTGCCATAGTTCGTCTCGCTCGAGACCATTCTCGACGAATGTGTTCGTGGGATTGTTGCGGCCATCCATCCAAAACACGGCTGCGACGAAATCTAATCAACGTTTTTCATTTTTCGGTGCGTTTCGGTGGGTCATACCGAGCCACTTCCTTATACAGATTGGTCCAGGCTTGTGACCCGAGAGGTTTGTGAGCTTTTGTTTTTTTTTTATCAGTCGTTCAAGGATGCTGTCGGTTGTTTGGGTGCCAGAGGGCAATGCTTTTCGTGGATTGTTCTGTTGATGGCACGTAACTGCGTTGTATGTGATTTTTTTTTCAAATTAAAGAAAACAGCAAACATGCTGGACGAAAAGATGGACGCCATGATCGATGATCTATGCTTCTCAGTTTGTTTTTATTTATTGTTTAGGTTCGCTTTCAAAGACGGCATCGGTCTCTTATCACCTCGAGTCTTTGCGCGGGGAATTCACTCTTGATACTCGCGGACACTGATTTACGATCGGCAAGCGGATATAAGGAGGAGGGGGTGGATTCTCTGTTGGCGCTGTGGCTGACGCGCGAGAGGCGCGAAGGTTTGTTTGTGTGGTCGTCGCGGTGAAACCCCCTTTCGGCGTAATCGAGCCGGTAAACAACAAAAATGACGTGGTCGAATCGCGAAATGATTCGTGGCGTTCCTCCCTTTTTCGCGGTCGCGCGAGCCACGCGAGAGCTCGAATGATGATAAGGGGAAGAGATAATGCTGGATGGGGTTGGTGGAAGCTGTTTGTTTGTATGTTTGCTGTATTGGTTTGTAAATTACGGTTGAAACTGCCTACACGGGGCTTATCAAAAAGGAATAGAATTTTCAGGAACATTTTGTCGCTCGATGTCGTGGAAGTGGAAAAGCGAAACACAATGGCAGGCACAAACGCCAACGCAACAATAGCGAAGCACAGTGGTGGTCGATGCCAAGAATGTTGTCGTTGTTCGCTTAAATTAACGTTTAGCTTAACTAGCTCTGATCGTGTCGCTTTCTCTTGGGTTAGCTTCCTATCTTTGCTTCAAGTTAACGCAATCTTTGCGGGGCAGTTGACAGGCAGTTGACAGACCGTGCTCTGTTGTGCTTAATCAGCAGTTAACGCTACCGACTTCCGTTCGTGATGCAGAAAAATAAAAAGTCGACCTCTTGAAGATGTGACGATGAAGAGCACGTGTTGGGGGAGGAGAAAAGAACCATCTCTTTCTTTTCTATTTTGTTTGTTAGTAAAAGCGTAACATAAACGGCTCAAATATTCAAAACATTCTAGCATCTGAGTAGTTTCTGCGTAGCTACTACTCCACTGCCCTGTTTTATCAATATCCCTATTTAAATGATGGAGCCTTTTTTCCTGAATCTATGTTCTTATAGCTTATTATATAGAGACATACATTATTCAGCAACGAGTAAAGTTGCTCCGATGCTAGATTTGAGCCGGTAACGCCCAGCTTGGGGAGTCGGAGCTCCTATCACTGATCTACGAAGTCAAACAGTCAGGTGTTCTTCATCTCATCCCTTTTATTTCGAGAAACTGAGTTTAAGAAGCAGGATGCACATGCACGTCTTGTCCGAGCCAATTTGTATTGCTTCGTATTGGAATTTTGTTTTATCACACCAACCACACTTCGATTGGCGTGAGTATGCATTGGCGCCTGGCTTTTCCAAGGGACTTCGACGCAACAGGAGAGGCTCTCGCGTTGATTGACGTAGTACAGTATTCCAAGCCATTTCCTGAAATAAGAGCCCCGGTACGTTATCTGATCACACACCAATCCGATACGACGGAGATTGTTGCGGTGGTTGGCCCAGTCGGTCTCTTTGTTTTCCTGTAAAACAATATCTTTACTATTGTATGCTTCCTTTTGAAGTGTACAATTGCCCGCCGACACGGGAGATAATTTCTCTAACCAGCCCTACACCGAAATCCCTCCGCTCGTTCTAAGTTTGGTTTTGTTAGTTTGGTTTAAAGTTAATTGTTCAAAAACTCCAGCTCTCACAGCGTGCGTCAGGGGAATCGGCAAATATTGTATTACCTGGTCACGTTGTCACGTTTACCATCACTTCAACTCGTTGGTCTCTTGATTATAGCCGAGAGGACCTTGAGAAGTGAATATACATAGCGAGCATTGGTTTGGGGAGACAGTTTTAAACTCCCTCCACACGACGAGATAGCCCTTTTTGCCTCTGGCAGGTAGTGCAAGTTTAGATCTTTTAGAGACAACAACGAAATTGCAGCCGTGGCCCGTGTGGACACAAATTTATGATTCACGTGGCTGATTTATGGAAATAGTACACATTTTCCGGTGAACCTTTCGTGCCAGTTGAAGTTCGAAACCGGCGCCGAACTGATCGCGTTTCACTTAACATCGCAAAGGGGACCACCGCTATCAGCCGTCCTGTTTTTACAGTGTGTTTGCATGAGCACTCGAACGAGATTATTCGGCTTTTGTGTGGTAATTTCTTCAGTTCAATCTAGAACAAACTTTTGAGAAACTTTATGCGACACGAATAGAAAAGGAAAACACCACAGGCCATACCCGCGTTCGCACTACACCGAGGAGGAACATTTTCGCCCTACGGAGGACAATCATTATCATTTATGCCGGTTGTTTCGTCCCATGCAACAACGACCCAGAACTGAGTGTGTGTGTTTGCTTAGCTTATTTGTTTGTTTTAAAATTCATTTCCAGGCTAAAGCGTGTGACAACAGCGCGAAAGACGTGAATGTGCACGAAGAGTCGCGTCGGGAGGCAACGTTTTCCCTTTAGTTCGTAAAAACAAACGACCGGGACCTTCCACGGTTGCCACAGTCGGACTGTCTGGTTCGTGCGTCAAAGTGGCTCGAATTGGCAGCTTGCAGACAACGTGTGCCTTTCTTCTGCCTTTGCGGTGGAGCCGTGTTCGTTATCATGCAAAATTGGTGATTGTGACAAAGAAGAAAAACGTATCAACCGGAGAACCGCCAGGCAGCAGTTTTAGTTAGTTGCTTAGTCTAACTCGCTGCCGATGCACGATGATGCCCCGCTAAAAGACGCAGTTCCGGCCTAACAGAGAGTGTGTGTGTGTTATTTTTGGTCATTTCGATTTTGATTCTCAACTGATCTACCTGAGTGCGTACTCCGAGAACCGGGCTGCTGCACCCGAATGCCCCATTGGCCATCGGTCGATGTGTACATGGTGGTCAATCTGTACCTGGTCGCGTTTTGCTACGTCAAATGGCAGCTCTCGATGAAGCTGGTGGGCGCAATTGCCGGACACGTTAGCAAAATGCGCAAGCTGAGCGTGCTGCTGACGGTCTGCTGGGTTGCCCTGTTCTCGCAGATACTGGCCATCTCCAACCTCTACCATGATGGGTAAGTGGAAGCAAAGAAGAAAGCCCCGAGGCTATAACGTCTTTATTACACTTCCGTCCGCTGATGTTGTTGAATAAAATGGTTAGGATACATTTCTACTACAAAGGACTAGTAATGCTAAATGACGTAGCAGGGAAACACTTTGCGATAACGAATTATACATTGGACAATTCGGTGACTTCTTCCTGAGGGTATGAAATGTTTGCTGTGTCATAAAATCTAACAGAAAAGATGACATTGTACTATTACATTATTGTACTACTACAAGAAACTTCTCCGTAGAAATGTTTCAAATTTTCTCCCCCGATGCTGGTCAACCTTGCACTTGAACTGGCGAGTCGAGTGTTTTCTCAGGGATAATCTGAGGATATATTTACTACCATTCCTCCTCTCATATTTTCTAGTGATGGACAGCAAAGAAATAAAAATATTCCGCATGTACCGCGGTCTTTGGGAAACAAATTATTTTCACTGACAGCTAGTGACAGTTATGGTAATTATGGGTTTTCCGTGGCCGCATGAGGAGTGGTGGTAGAGAGGTTTGTTTTGTACGATCCATTAAAAATAGAATCCTCTCCAAGGGAAACAACATACGGAACGAAAGTTAATGTACGAAAAGAATACAGCAGCACAACTCACACTGTGAAGTATTCATGAAACCCGCAGATATTACGCCTAACGTATACGGTGGATATTATTGTCTCGGTGGCCCTGGACTGACAATGCACTGTTACGAGAGGTTACGTTTCGCCTGTGGGAAGGATCTTGATGACAGTCAACACACGATCTACGTTACGCTTATCGCGTGTAATCTCTTCCGTGTGTCTGTTTCCGGAAGTGTGACTGTAGATTTTGTTCATTTGAATTATTTTAATGCACCTGCAGATTCCGTTAGATTGTGTTGAGACTAGGAGAACCTTGCGGTCTGATGAACCAAGAATCGATAGTGAATCGATGACAATGACTATGCAAGATGGATAGGACGAGGATGGAAGAACGAAACTGCGATCAGTTTACCATCAATGCTTATCTGCGTTGTCGTTTGAGATCTTCTTATATTATTTGCTAAATGCGCTGTACATCGTGCCCCCGTCAGCATTTGTTTGATTATCCTGCTCGTTCTGGGTGTTCTTCAAAAAATCTGACTCAACTTCTCTCTTCATCCTTTGTCGTTTTAGGTTACAAGACATTCCAGGCCCACCGTCGGTCATAACGCTGGTGGACAATCAGCATCGTGAGCTCAGCAGTATCGAAAGCAAGTTGGAGGAGAATCTAGAGGCAACGCTCAAGAATCTCTCACACAACAACGTGCTCAATGTTCCGGGTTCGGCGGGTGTTTCGTTGCATGGTGACGAGGAACAGCATACCCAGCAACCTCAGCAGGAGACCACCGATGGGGACGAGCAGGAAAGTAACAATGGAACGATCGAGGCAGAAGGTACTGTTCAAGTGGAACCATCTGCCGTGGAACAACAAGATCAACCACTGCTTGTTATGGTCCCGGTGGATGACGGAAAACCTACACGCGAGCAGGTGCAAGATACGGCCACGGAGGACACCAATAGTACACCGGAGCTTAAACCACGTGAGGTGAATCTGACCGAGGAAAACCCGATGCCGGTGTTCAGCGAGTGGGCCCAGAAGCAGATGGCTGAGGCGGAGAAGAAGCTGGGAGAGGTGGTGAACGCGTCGGCGATGAAGAAGGGCACCAAGCCAGCCGGCAGTAAGACGGGTGGGCCGATGAAGCTGCGAGCGAAGAACTACGCCGCGCCCGAGTGCGGCGCCAAGATTATCGCCTCGAATCCGGAAGCGCAGAGCACGGGCTCGGTGCTGACGGCGCCGAAGGACGAGTACCTGCTGAACCCGTGCACCAGCAAGATCTGGTTTGTGGTGGAGCTGTGTGAGCCGGTCCAGGCGGAGCGCATCGAGCTAGCCAACTTCGAGCTGTTCTCGTCATCGCCGAAAGAGTTCAGCGTTTCGGTGAGCAACCGGTTTCCGACTCGCGACTGGGCCAACGTTGGCCAGTTCACGGCGAAGGACGAGCGGGACGTGCAGAGCTTTCCGCTCCATCCGCATCTGTTCGGGAAGTTTGTGCGCGTGGAGATCCTGTCGCATTATAACCAGGAACACTTCTGCCCGGTGTCGCTGTTCCGCTTGTACGGCACTTCGGAGTTTGAGGCATTCGAGACGGACAACACGCCGTTGCAGCCGGACGACGATGAGGACGAGGATGAAGAGGAAGCGCTGGCGACGTTGGCCGAAAGGGAGGTTGCGCTGGAGGGGACGCTGCATGATCGGGAACATAAGGAACCGTCACCGGTGATGAATGAAGGTGGCATTGAGGGCACCCCTCATTTTGTTGATCCGTCGGGAATGCGCGGAGGACAAGAAACGAGTACTGGTGGGTCGGTAGATGGCACCGGGAAGAAGACGGGAGGCAAACATCCCAACAACATTCTCAAATCGGCCGGCGAGGTCGTGATGAACATGGTGAAGAAGGCGGCCGAGGCGCTCGGTAAAACGGGCAACGATAGCAACGACGACTCATCGAACGGTACGGCGGAGGGCGGAGGAAGTGATCTTTCTTTCGCCCGTGGCACCGTCCTTCAAGAGGGTACAACACCCTCGCCATCGCCATCATCATCAACGCAATCATCATCCTCGTCCTGTGTCACATTAGCTTATACGATACGTTGCGTTAACTGTACCGACCGTTTTCGGGCTCGGCTCGAGTCCACGGTGAATTGCAAACACAATCTTCTCACTAGTCTACTAGGGATAGCGCGAATCGGGCGGTCGTTCGATTCCGCCCAGCATTTTCTATGTGCCAACGTGTTAGGGTTTAACTTGCCGCGGGCCGTCGATACCGACGCCCACGAGTTGGGTGAGTCGGCGGTGTGTTTAAACATGCGCTACAGTGTACTCAACCTTCTGCCGGACGAGCTGGTGGCCGGACTTTGTAATGTGGTAGCCTATAACCTGAAGCTAATCCCGACGAACGGTGGTGAGCAACAGCACCCGTCGGAAAACGATGAAAGTAAACCGACGTGGAGTCGTGAAGAAGGGGCGACACCAGGAGAAGACCATCGGGGAGAGGTACAGATCGGTGAGAAGAGGATCATCGAGGGAGACATTCCAACACACCAACATTCGAACGATGTGAACGGACAAAAATCAGGGCAGCAGGATCAGGAACAGCATGCGTCGATCCGCGTAGAACATTCAATTGATGTCGCACACACGGCAGATTCAGAAGGTGGCAGCTCGACGCAGCACACGATTCCTCCGAAGGAAGACGTAAATATGTACAACGTTGCCACCGAAACTCCTCCACCGTCGGATGGAGCGGCGGGAGGCCTGGACGAGCCTGGACAGAACTTGCCCCCGGCTCCTGTTGCAGCAACAGGTCAACAGGACCATCATCTACACGACCGGGAAAAGGAAGACCATCAGCACCACTGGGAAACGATCGATGAAACGGAGGGGATCCCCATTGGGGGCGTAACGGGTGGTCCTTCCGGAACCGGTTCGACTATGGTGGCCAGCTCTTCGAATGGGCCATCTTCTATGGCAACGGCGAGCACGGGGACGCAAAAAGTACAGCCGGAAAGTGTTTTCCTGCGGCTTTCCAATCGAATTAAGGTATGTTTTTGAAGAATTCGATGTTGGTATATGTAAAAAAAGTCCTCCAGCATGATCATTTATATTTTGTGTTTTGTGTCGTCCATTTCTTATAGGCCCTGGAACGAAACATGAGTCTCTCGGGGCAGTACCTGGAGGAGCTGAGCCGACGCTACCGAAAGCAGGTCGAGGAACTGCAGCACTCCTACGCCAAGACACTGCACGAGATCGAGGAACAGAACCGACGGATGCGCGACAGCGAAACGTCCCTGCGGGAGGTGAACGATCAGCTGCGGCGCGATCTGTTCGAGTTCCAGACGATGGTAGCCGACTGGCGCAACGTGGTGCTGGCGGTGCTGGGTGTCGTCGTGCTGTTGCTGCTCATTCTCATCCTGTTCGTGCGCTCCGTGTTGGCTCAGGGCGGGCGAAGGGGAGCGCTGGCGGTGGACAATCAGCGACCGGCGCCCCTGCCCCAGAGTGTCATCGATCGCGAGTTAGCTCAGGTTGGCTCGGACGCTAGGCCAATCCGTGGGCGCATGTTGCGGCGCAAGTCGATCGATGGGATGCCGGTCGCGGGAGGTTGTAGTGGTGCCACCGTGAGCGCCGGCGATGGGTCCGTGAGTTGTGTGAGTAGCTCCTCTGGAGTCATCATTGCTACGGCCGAAACATCCACCGGTGGCTCATCGATGTCACCGGCGCGACTCCGAATGAAGCGACCAAGCGAGGAAGCGCTTAACATTAGCGGAACGTACGTGAACCTATTGATCGATGACGGCGGGGTGAACGTGGTACAGCGGAACCAGACCCAGACCTTGGTGCCGGTGGCCGGGGATAGGAAGAAGTCGAAACACAAGCACCGGAAGGTGTCCGCCCCGTCGATGATGATCACGGTGGGGAATGTGATAACGTCCACTCCGTCGACGGTTGTTCCCGCCACGACGGTTGGGGATCGTTACGAGCTCCCGAAACGGTCCACCTCGATGGTCGAACCCCGGGAGCAACGGTTTCGGCTGGTGAACGGTACCGATGGGCAGTCGTCGCTCTCACCGGACCATATCCGTAACCGTATCGACGAGCTGCCATTCCTCGAGGACAACGACGAGTTTATCATTCCCACGGCAAGCGATCTTTCGTACGATGAGTTTATGCCCGGTTCGACCGCTTCGTCCGGTGCGATCGCAGCCATGCGAGAAGAACTGGTGGACGGAGGCGTTATCAACGGGAGCGAAACCACCGAGGACGTCTCGGAACTTCCGACGGACCTCGCTGGACGAACATCCGCTGACGCGAACGGGGTAGTGGAGACGAAAAAATCTTCCTCTCGACGCCTTTCGTCGCCGGCCTTCTTCAAAACGTCTCTGCTGCGGTCTAGTCTTGGGTCGAAGAAGCGCTCCTCGAAGAAAGCCACCAACGGGGACTCGCACAGTCAAGCGGCCGGTAGTAGCGGAACCAGCAGCAACACCAGCAGCACCAGCAACACTAGTAGTCATAGTCATAGCAGTAATAGTTCTAACCTAAGCGGCTCCAGCGGGCAGCATTCCACCGCCGCTACCACCACAGCAACGTCTGCGGCCAACGGTACCACGGGGTCCGGCGAGGGTGAAAGCAGCAAAGACAGCTGGTACCGGTGGTGGTCAGAAAACAGGAAACAGGAGCGGTCACCGTCGTCGACCACAGCCGCCGCGGTGTCATCTAGTCAGCAGGATGCGACCACCAATTCCTCTGCCTCCTCCACCAAGCAAGCACGGCGCGATAGGCTAAAGGCGAAATCGGAAAGTCCTCCCACCGTCAAGGAGTCCGCTTCCGAGCAGCAGCAAATACCGGTGAAGCTGTCCGTTTCGTTCAATGGCGATCTGACGGGCAACGGTGGAAGCAATAGCACCAACGGGCTGGAGGACCGGAAGTCGGGCAGCCGCGGCAGTATTCGACGGTTGTTCCGGAAAGTGTTTTAGCGGGTGCGCAAGAAGCCGCCCGCCACCCGTGCAGTAGCAGCCAGCCGCCGCGTCGATATTAACTAAATACCACATAGACTGAACCTCCTAAGACCGACTTCCCTTTCCATTTTCGATCCATCAAGATCTCCCCCCACACGGCGGTGCGATTTAGTTCCTTCAGGAGTACGTGAGAGAAGAAAGCGAATATACGCGTTGCAAAATGAACGCGTGCTCCCAGCACCCCGTGGGCACCTGTTTCCGAACGTTTCTTCAGCAACGGGACACAACGCTGAACTCTCACGCAACTACTACGTCCCTTGTTTGTCATCCTTGTCCAACTTAAGTTATAATCGTGTAGTGTACGCATACGATAGTCAGACGTTAGGAAGTAGGAAAAAGTTAAATCCAATTAACGATGCATTGCTAGAAACTGTTGTTTGTAACAAATTCGTAGCCTGTAGAGGAGAACCCGCCAACCGGAGCGATCGATTATATTGTTTTCGAAAGTTGTGTCCCTTTGTCGTTCATTCTTTCGACTAGCGTTTGTATTTTATTTTGTTCTGTGTATTGCTCTTTTTAATGTCAACCCACTCGCAACACAAGGTGAGCAACGTAACGTGGCGTTGGGCATTTCAATTTATGCATTCGTGACTGTTCCTTGCCTTAGGTGTATACTGTTCGAAATTGATGTTACAAACAAAAAACTGTTCTCGTTGGAAGAGAAAAGGGGAAGGAAAAAAAGTGCTTCAAAGTTCCTTGAACAAAGAAGTAAAAGAAAAGCGAAGAAAACAGACCTTTTGGAAGCAGCTTGGCGATTACTTTCAATGTTGAAGTGCGAATGCAAATTGCAATCGAGGGAAAAGGTGAAGCAAAAAGCTTGAGCAAAAAGTAAGATTGACAGGGGAGCATGTTAGTGGGAAGCAACAACTGTTGGCATTCATTCGGCATTCTCGGATAACCAAAAATTAGATATACGTAAAAACAAGGGGCCGATACCTGGCATGGTTAATAAACACAATGAGCGCCATACACATGATAAGTGAAGCAAACGTTGGCATATTCTTAAACGCGTGAGTGAGTTTTCCTTTCAACTGCGGAGGGGTCATACACCGGTAGAATAAATTTAAAAAAAAAATTGGGTTAAAATCAACATCAATAACACCACCATATATTAGCACATTCGACAAACGTTGCGGAATTCAGTAAATTGAGAAAAAACAAGAAACGCAGTTAAAATTAATCTACACAATAAACCTGTTACCCGTTTTACTCGTATACGCTCTGGTAGATATTGTTAGCAAATTGCAAAGGGAAAAAACGGTGAACGGCAAAGGGAACGTTGGCCGAGGGGAAAGGATGGTGGAAAGCAAGGGGGGGGGGGGAGAATCGAATTAAAACTAATCGTATCTGGTTCAACTTGTAGAAGGAATAAATTATTTTGTTAATTAAATAGTACTTTTTCGTGTTTGCAACATTCTTTGCGGGGTCGAATTTCTTGAAGAAAAAAAATCGTATATTTGCCTATATTTTCAGTGCGTTCACAAAGTCGCTTAAATCGATGAGCTCCTGTTCGTGTGTCAGTTTCTCCTTCCTGGCCAGCTTGTTCACGTCGTCCGCTGCCGCGCGCAGTTCCTGCTGCCAGTGTTCGGCGTCCTGTAGCCGTTCGTTGTCGGTACAGTAGAACACCTCGTTCACGTCCTCCTCCAGTTTGTACGAGAGGACGTACTTAAAGCTTTGCCTCAGCGAGGCAACCGTCGTCTCTCGCAGGGTATCGTTGCGGCAGACCAGATTGAGCACGAATAGTCCCTCGTTGCCGACAAGCTGACGTACGTTAGCAAGGACGTGCCGCTCGACAAACGCGGCGGGCGGACAGCTCATACCGACGGACGGATCCTTGCTGTCGACGTCAAACAGGATGGCCGAACAGTGTGTGCCACGGGTGGCCTCCTCAGCCAGGAACCGAATACCGTCGTCGATGACCACCCGGAGCCGGCTGTCGAGCGTGAGGCCAAAGTATTTCACTGCGATCCGTTCGATTTCCGGATCGATTTCAACCGCCGTTATTGTGCTCGACTTGAGGCACTCTCGAATGAAAGTGCAGAGTCCACCGCCGCCCAGTCCAATGACGGCCACGGTGGAGGAGGTAGTTGCGGTTTGTTGGTCGGTTTTTTGCGCTTTCGCTAGTTTCGCGGCCAGTTGCACACCGACCGTCATGTAGAGATGATGCTGGCAGGCGAGGTACCCCGGGTCGATTACTTTCTGTGCCGCGCGGGAGCCCCGTACACGGGCCATTTTGAGGGCCGCTTCCGACTGCACCACCGATTGGTTGGCGAGGAAGATGAGTCTACGGAAGGCGCGTCCATTATCGCCGACGATCTCCTCCACGACGTACTCGCCCGAATGCTCCGAGCGTCCGGTGTGGATCGTTTCCCGTCGCCCAACCTCGGCACCGATGGATAGATACGGAATCGCTGCACCCTGCAGTCCACTCGGTGCGAGCGATTTGACGCTTTCCGCCAGTTCCGTCTTGACCGCCTCCAGGTCGTTGTACACGTGCCCTCGGTGCAGTGTGACGACCGCGAGCCGGTCAAAGTTGGCCGAGGACTGAAGCTTCCGGCGGCCCTGCGGTGTCGCGAACAGCCACTCCGTCTCGCGGCCCTGCGGCACGATGAAGGCCGCATACTTTCCACTGCCTCGCTTTGCGGTTTGATCGAGCACGTGGATTGTGTAGCGCGGCGTTTGCTTGTCGTTCGGATGGAACAGATCGATCGACACCTCGGCCATCCCGGCGATACTACCGCGTGCCAGTCCATTGCAAACCATGGCCGCCTTCTGCGCGGACGCCACCGCCGCGATGAGTTCCGCTGGCTGTTGCACACGTTCCATCTGATCGCCGGCCATGCAAAGCTCGAGCACTCGCATCGGTAGGTTTTTGAACTTTGTCGCCACGATGGCAAATACGACCAGCGAGGAACCATCGGTGGCTGCCGGCTCGTTCGTGTCGCGCCCACCAGCATCCGGGCAGCGCACGATACGCAGCATGAAATGATGAGTGGGGAAATATTCCACCACCTCCCGCAGGATGTGCTCCTGGAGTAGCGAAATGCAGACGTACCGCCCGCCGGAGCGCAGGACGCGACCAATCTCTAACAAGTACTTTCGTACGGTACCGACCACCTCCTCCGATTGGTCGGTGAACAAAGCGTCCAGGGTGCCCTTATCCAGCACGACGGAGAAGGATTCGTCCGGAAGCGACATAGCCGTTGCGTCCATCTGGCACCAGGTCATTTCGGGGCGCTGAGTACGGTTCGCTTCCTGCATCTGCTTGATGACCACCGGGGAGATGTCAATGTTGGTAATTTTCCTGCAATGTTACAGCATTAGCGCCATTCTTTACGTTAGCGTTCACAAAAACACTCACTTGAAACCGACATCGTAGAGGTCTACACTGAGCTTGGAGTTACCGCAACCAACTACGAGAATTTCGTCTTTCGGTTTGATGTATTTGTGCAATTGGCCACAGAGTTGTGGGTACTCTCCATACCTTATTTGGAAAAAAAGTGTTTCATTATGAGACCGCTTGCCAACATAACCATATTTAGAAGTATTTATTCACCATTCAAATGCTTGTTTTCCACGTTTACGGAAGAAACTGTTCCAATATTCTGTCGAACCGAAGTCTGCGGTAGATTTGGGCAGTAAATTCATCGTGCACACGTCGCGAACGTTGTTTTCAGCTCCTTTGCCGGCTCGCACGATGTCTGTCGAGGCAAAATATAAACAAACGAGCTGTTGAGATATGTCATCGGAGAGGTTGCCCGGTGTAAAAACTGCGACAATTTGAGTTCGTTTCCCCGCGTTGTTCCTTGTGGCGGGAACAAAATGTTTGGAAGCGTGTTTGAATTTCTATTTTTTTGAATTTTTACCTTTCCTGTACGGCACATCTTTCTTTCCAGCACATGTTTTACTTGAAGGACAACAACATTTTTTTATTTTAGTTTTAATCACTTGAAATTAAAAAAAACATTGTTTAATGTTAAAATCATCTTCATTTTCATTCCGTTCGAGTTTTGAGCTCACACCGCGATGTTATGCGCGGATTCTTACTGGCCTCCGAAATGGGGTTCAAAATGTTCACCATGCCTCGCAATGGTTACAGAGGTTTTTTGGGTGTTTTTTGTTTGTTTTATCTTTCTGGTTTGCTTACGCTCCTGATACACCAAGGCTTTAGACTACATTTAAAAGTGCTCGTAGAATGTTTTGTGGTTTTTCTTAATCGGAATTTGAGCTTAGTTGCATCATGTTTTCCTGCCTGTGCCAGTTATAATTTCGGCACACAAAACATATATCATCTTAACAAAGGTGTAGTTCAACAATTTACTTTTTGAAAAAAAAAAAACTTATTACTCGCCACTGCGTGCGTGTAGGAATTTTGTTAATCTGTTCACATCTGTTATTAGTTTGCGTGTGTATTTTTTCATTAGTCTATCGTTCATTCTATTGTATCTTACTCAGTTTCCTTCATTGGCTTTTCATTTCATTTCACTGTGCTGATGATGCAGTTCCTTCTTATCTTCTGACATATTCGCTTTATTTCTCTTTCCACGTCCTTCTTGCATCGGCTAGTACAGTTACGATTTTCTCTTTGATTGTTTGCGATTTTACCTCCATTGTATTCGTCACATTTTTTCTATCAGTTATAAAATATACTCCAAATCTACGTGTCATCCATCGAAATGTGTTCTGATAATAATTTAATGTAATTTTGCCTTGAATTTCAGGAATCTCTTTAATGCTCGGTTCAATCTTTTCGTCTAATGTAATAGTGAATTTAATACGTTTCATTTTTATCTTCCTCAAATCTGTATCAAAAACTGTAAAACGTGTGTAGTTACATTAATTTTCTTGTTTGTTTTTTACAATTTTTTTCACATCTTAACGTTGTGCTTGTTAAAACTGGAAAATAATAATGCTTTATGGCAATCCGTCATGATAGTTGCTCAATTCATTTGGTTGAACAAATCGTCGAGCATATCATGATTTGTTTCATACAGCAATTTTAGTTGATTGGAAATAGTATAATTAATTCGATTTCTTTAAATCTGTTCCCTGAAAAATTTCGAATCAATCAATTCCGTAAGAATTTCTGTGAGATGTGATTCCGATCTGATTCACACAATAAAAAAAAAAAACAAACAAACTAACTTGTGACTAGAACTATCCTCTCCGTAAGGATAACACTGAGTCCGGGGACAAACCAAACGATTCTGTAGGCGTCTACTTCGTGTGATGGAGAAGCGCGATTCTTGCACTAAACCAAATACGTGTTTGCGAGGGCCTTATGATCGGTCGGAACTATTGTTTGAATCTGCTTGCAGTGCCCACGATCGGCGGAATGAAAAATTTTGGGCGATCGGAGGTGAATCCGTTAAACCTTTCCCCGGCGTCCCCATCCTGGTTGGGTTGGGTGCACCGGGGAAGATGTGCGAACGCACGCCCAACACCTAGCCTTTCCAGCCCGGCCGACCGGCGGACGGTGTGTGGCATATTTATGATCCATTTCTATTGTATTTGTGTGCACCAGTTAGTATTCTATTAAATCTGCTGTTATATCTGCTATATCGGTAAGATTGGTTTGAAGTCGGAGAACAAGCGGTACGCCCCATGGCACAAACACACACACGCACACACACATGCACGCACACATCACTGCACACAAAGCTTCCTTTGCCATCTGGTCGGACAATGCACTTATATTGTATATGGTTTAAGAGATGTGGTTTGTTGGGAGATACTATTTGCATTTCATTTCCTGTGTGTCAGTGTACGCTATATTGTATTGCCTGCTATTGTTATACATGTGACATTTAACTGTTGATCTGTTGTAGTAGCTTAAACGGAAAAGGATGTATTTCAAAAAACGATCTGCAACTCATGACCGGAGAGAAGTAGTTTCTGTAGTTCATATGGTTGTAGACCGGTTCTATTGGTTTCCACCACTACTGGACAAACGGTGATCGAGCCCACTGACGCCTCACTGCGTTTCCTCTCTCTATCTCTCTCTCTCTCTCTCTATCTATCTCTTTTTCTCTGTCTCTTTCTTTCTTTATCCCCCTTACTAATTCCTTTTAGGCCTACCATTTTGTAACGGTTTTTTTTTCTCAAAGAGCATCCGCGTATCTGCTGCGATTTTGACTGGCGATTTTCAATGCGATGTCTCACCGTGGTGGCCCCTTCGAGGTGGTTTGCATGTATTCTGTTTGGTATGGTTTGGTATGTTCTCTATGTTCCTATTGCGAGTGTGAGTTTGTGGTTTCGTTTGTGGTTTTTCTGGCTCCTACGGAGAGGAACTGTGCTATTGCGGTGGCTGATTTTCGGTTTATTTCTTTCTTAACTGTCCTTCTCTGGTGCTTGTGCTTATGAACTATTGCGCCTGCCGATCGGCCGACCGATGGCAAAACGGAAGCGTTGTGTCGGGGCACGCGCCCCTCCCATGCAGATCGGCGTGCGGTCATGGCGTACCACTTGCTCTTGACGGATGGGGCGGTAGGCGAACTACCCCCCGCACCCACGGGGGTATATTGATGTGTTTGGTTGGTTGGTTTCGTTTTCACGAACCGGTTTGATTGTAGTACGGTAAAGTGGCAATATATATTGGTTGTGTTTCCGGCTGGTTGACCCTAGTTGTGTGCGCCTCCATGTGGTTTTTTTTTGTTTTCTTCCATATTCCTTGCTATGGCTTGGTGTGGGGTGAGGATTGTGTGAGCTTTTCTTTTAACTTTGACTTAAAATGGCGGTAAGACTGACTGAGGCAAACGTTTACTGTTGCTTCGGTACTTCTTTAACTAAGAGGACATGCGACCCTTTGAGCTGACAATCAGCGTCGGATAGATACACGTACACGAATATAATATATTCAATATACTATATATGATTTCTTTACAAATAATGTGTAGTTTTTAATAGACAATACAATTTTTCCTATTTTTCCCATCGTTTGGCAGACGATGTGTGTGATTTCCTTCTTCCCCTTTGAGATATACCACCAGCGCATATATCGTAGGAAAAGAAAACCTTGGAAAGAATGGTTGTTGTAAGTTTGTCGTTTTCATGCAGCTCGTGAGGGAACGATTATGGTCAGTATTGCTAGTACTTGGAATCACCAGTCTTCCTGCATTTTCTAGGGCTTCCGTGTCACATTCGCATGGCGATTTCGGCGAGGCGAGTCACGGAACTGGCGAAGGGGCAAACTTGCAACAAACTTTCTTTCTAGATGTGATTGCCACTAGCTAGTGTTAAACTTTTTTCTATACACAGTTGCAACCCCGGTCAGGGAGGGGGAACGGTTGTCCACCCTCGCTTCCGGTCCGCCACGATAGGAATATAAATTACATTCAAACAAAACATTGCACCGGTGTGTGAGTATTTGTTTCCTTTTTGTTTGCTAGCCATATCGTCCACGCTTACTGATGGTTATGGTAATATACAGGCGACCATCGTGAGCAAAGGAAACACTACGGTACTGTACACTGATTCCGCCGACTTCCACTTCACTTGCGCAAGAGTATGTCGATGGCACGCTTCCCATTTGCATTTCGCAGCTCGTTATCGACACGCTTCTGAAGAAGGTTGTAGATGTCGATCGCTTGGAATTCGGCCGCCAGGTGGAGCGCCGTGTTGCCGCGCGCATCACCGTGGTTTAGTGGAAGCTGCGGAAGCTTGAGGATCTCCCGCACGACGGCAACGTTACGCGAGAAGACGGCATAGTGCAGTGGGGAGCGTTGTTCCAGGTCAAGCAGGAGGTCACGCTCGACGGGCAGCACTTGCGCCCCGAGGATCGCCCGGACGATCGCGAGGTTCCGGTTGCAGATGGCCGTGTGCAAGATCGACTGACCGTTGGCGGAGGTGATGGTCGGATCGGCACCGGCACCCAGCAGGTGCCCGAAGATGGGCTCGCTGCCGGTTTGCGCGCTGATGTGTAGGGCGGTGAAACCTTCCTTGTTCTGCGCGTCCAATCCGTACCCGTTGGCACGGTGCAGCTCGACGCAGTAGCGTACGATGTCCAGGGCGCCACGGAGCACGGCCAGGTGGAGCACGGTGTTGTCGGTGTCACACTCGGCCTCCACGACGAGCCGTACCACCTCCGGGCAGTTGTTGACGCAGTACCGAATCACGTCCAGGCGGCCAGCCATTGTCGCGATCGAGAGCACGTTGTGTCCGAACCGGTTCCGGTGCTCCACGTCGGCGCCATGACGCAGCAGAATGTCTAATGTTTCCAGTGGGGCTCCGGCCAGCGCGTGGAACAGGGGCGTCGATCCGATCGTGTCCTTACTGTTGACGTCGAACAGGTCACTCTCCAGCAGGTATTCCAATATCCGGTTGTATCCCTCTCGGGCAGCCCCGAATAAAAGCTGGTGTTGTGGTGGCTGCTGCTGCTGCTGAGGTGTCTTACTGCCACGAGGTATCGGTGATAGGGCGGCCAACGTCCTGCCGATCGTCTCAATCGAGGCGCCCTTTTGGAGTAGCAGATTGGCAATATCGAGTGCACACTTCCTAACTGCGATCGCAAGTACTGCGTCGAGATTTTCTGTCGCTTCCCCATTTCTGCGCGAAATGTGCTCCAGGAGTGTCTGTACCAGGGGTGTGTTTCGATTGCCCACGGCTAGCTGGAGTGGCGTCAGCCCTTCACTGTTCGCGAGGGTAGGGTTTGCACCGTGCTTGAGGAGGATCTTCACACGCCGCAGTTCGTTGCAGAGGCATGCCAGGTGGAGCGGGGTGGTGGAGTATCGCGGACTAGGCACGTCGATGTCGTACAGCTTCAGGAACTGCTGTACCGCGCGCTCATCCGGTGCCCGGTGAAGTGGAGTGAAGCTGTCGCCGAAGTTGTCGCCGGGGGAAAGGCTGTACTCGAACCGGTTCGTTAGCCGCAGAAGCTTCTCCACGAGGGGACGGTTTTCGAGCTGCTCCGGCAGGATGACATTCTCCACCGACTGTCCACTGTTGAGCAGTATCCGGGTGAGCCGACCCGGGGCACTTTCCAGCGCCATCTCGAGCGGACTCTTGCCCAGCGAGTTACGCACACCGACGGGTGCTCCGTGGCGTAGAAGAGCCCGTACGATACGCACATTGCGGCATTCGATCGCAAGGTGAAGCGCACTGTTTCCATTGGTATCCCGTTCCTGCACGTTGGCTCCATGGCGGAGAAGAAGTTCCACCACGTCCGCATACCCTCGGCGTGCGGCCACGTGAAGGGGAGTCTGTCCTTGTCCGGTTGTTTCCTTCCGGTTCACGTTGGTCTTCGCCTTGTGATCACTTTCGAACAAGAACTGCAACACGTGTAGCCGGCGGAAGGCAGCCGCTTTGGTGTAGAGTCCACCGTACTCGACCCCATTGTTGGCCAGCATAAACTCGACGATCTCCTCGTTGCTGTCGTCGCAGTATTGGAGGAACAGGTCGACGCACGCACTTGCCACCTTGGCACTGAGAAGATCGTTATTTTTAAGAAACACGATAGCGTCTTGGTCGTTGTTGAGGAAGATCCACGAGTACTGGCTGCAGCCGTGCTCGCCGTTGGTGTACCACTTGGCACCGGCGTTCGTGAGAGCCTTCACCATCTCCACGTTGCTCAGCTTGCAAGCCACGTCGAGCGGTGTGTGACCGAACGCGTCGCGTAGGTTGAGATCATGGCACTGGTCGAGCAGTAGGTTGAGTAGCTCCACGTTCCCCGACTGGACCGCGTAGTGGAGAATCTCCGTGTTGCTGTCCGCGTTCACGTCGTAGTCCGGGTGAGTCTCGAGAAAGCTCGCGAACAGCCGATCAAAGTTGTACACCATCGGGATGGCGTCGATCTGGCCGTACCCGAAGTCGGTCACGATCTTCGAGAGGATATCCTCGTCGTTGCTCAGCACCGCCAGATTGTAGCAGAACTCCCGGCGGGCCCTCACATCCCCGAGGACGCTGTGCAGCGGCCGACCGCCCGGTATGGCAGTGACCGGCTCCATAAGGTAGGCCAGTGGTTTTAGAAACTCGTCCACCCGGTCGAAGTCGAGCAGGTGGCCAAGCAGCATACAGCTCTGCTGCTGTATCAGATGATCGACAATCCCGTGGTTGAGGTGGGACTGTCCGAGTAGGGACGCCTCCGCACGGATTGTTTCCCGTATCTCTCCGCATGTCTGATACCGGAACCCGCTCAGGATGGCTTCCTGGTGCTTCAGCAACGCAAGTTTGCCGGCAAAGCTCCATCGGTGCCGCTCGTAGATCTCTGAGATGATATTCTTCGAGAGCTTGATCACACTGAGCGCGTTCAGCAGGATCGTCTTGGAGCTCACGTTCGGTATCAGTACCTCGTAGGTGATGTGGCCATGCGCGAGGTAGTTACGCAGGTTGCGCCCCGTCAGAACCGGCACGTAGTTGCATAGGCTGTCGCGGTTGTTCGCCAGCTTGCCCGACAGTGCGTTCGTCGCCTCCAGCATTAGCATCTCGAACGCGATCTCGTCCGTGCGGTTGAACGTTTTCATGTTCATGTTCTGATCGAGGAAGAGCTTCTGTAGTTGGGCCACCTTCTCCTCGGTGGCGCGTTCCTCTTCCCGCTGCAGGTCGGCAAGTAGGTTGGCACCGTACGCAACGCGGTGTCGCCGGAGGAGTTGCCGCAGCAGGTCGTACCGTTTGGTTGGATTGTCTGACATCTTGCAGAAGATGGGATCGTCGGCGGGGATCGGTAGGCGAACACCGGTGGCTTCTTCTAGCCGTTTCAGCAGCGCACTGCCGCTGGTCGTGAGCTGTAGGACGGGTGGTTCTCGTGGATCCGTGGGACTCCTGCACAGTTGCCGATCGATGGTGTACAGTACGCGAACTACCAGAAGCGCTAACCGTTGCTCCAGAGAGCTGCGGCGCCGCAGTTCTGGCAGATCCTCGTAGAAGTATCCAAGGAGGGCGTCGCGCAGCTGCACCAACAATTGCCGATCGATTGCGTGACTCCGCTGGAAGACTTGCAGGTGCGAGCGGAACGTGTGGCGGATTTTTTCGTGACTTTGGTTCGACTTTATCTTGGAGATCAGACAGTCCACCATAAGGATCGTACTGCTGAACTGCCGGTGCAGCACCTTGTAGCCGTCGATTTCTGTGGCCAAACGGGAGCGCATTCGCTCGAGACGGTCGTTTGGAGGCAGTCCGTGCCGGTGATACTCGTCCCCGATTGCGTCTAGCAGCGTGCCGATCTCGAGCAGTGTGAACGGGGCGAACTCCAGATCTTGCAGATAGTCGGATGAATTGTGCCGGAAGAGGTACGCGTAGTAGGATTTGATTTCCTCCAGGCTTTTGCTGTTGTACAGTCGGTTGATAAGTGTCTTGATCGCTAGTATATGCTGGAGATTCTGCGCGCACAGGAACAGAGACCGTAGGATCTTTAGGTTTCGGTGCACCTCTTCGTAGTCCAGGGAGTCGTCTCTGATGCGAAGGTGTTCCTGGGGGTGTTCCGCAACCGTGCAACCGTTCGAAAGGAGTGAGAGTAAGTCCCCACCCCGACGATAGTGAGACAAATAGTCCCGAATCTTCGCACAGGCCAGTATCCGCTGTGGTGTGACGACGTTCACGAAGCTCTCGGCATGCCGCGTGATGGTCGGTGTGTCGCGTCCCCCTCGTAATGTCTCACAGATCACCTGCACCACGCGCTTCATGGCCAACGTTTTGATCTCCCTATCGCACGCCCAGTCCAAGTCCAGCACCGAGTCAATGTATTCGATGGCCCGATTGATGGCGTGCAGTTCCTTCATGCGCCGGTAGCTCTTGGTCAGCATGCGGAACACCTTCCGGTGTTTGTCGGACAGCTTCGGGCGGGCGGTACGCAGATAGTACCGGTACCCGACCGCCTCCATTTCAGCCTTCCGCCGTACGTCCTCCGGAACTAGATGCTCACGCACGATCTTCCTTTGTTGCGTGAGCAAGTTTTGCTCGGTCAGCCCGCAGGTGGGCTCGTCAAACGCACTGTCCTCACTGGAAGAGCTCGAGGAACCCAACGTGCGCTGCCGTTCCGTCCACAGTTCGTGCAATCGGGTGCGATACCGCTGACCATCGGAGCTACCATCGCTATGACCCCCGGTGACCACGTAGTGACAGAACATCAGCTCCCGATTCCGCTCGGCTGTCCAGTGGAACTTCCCGGGCCGGTGCTTCGGGACGCTTGTCTCACACGGAACCCCCGTGCTGGAATTGCTCCCGGTGGAACCGCTGCGGTCCTCCGAAGACGAGGATAGACTGGACGTTCGCATATCACCGTCGGGTAAGGCGATGCCTGGCAGTGCGAGAATCTTTTTCAGCTCGCCTGCAACGGCCCCCAGGTAGAGGAGTAGCTTCCGTTTGTCGACAAGCATTTTGTAGATGTCATAACGGGGCGGATTTTTCCAGATGTGCAGAAATATACCTATAATAGAGGAAAAAAAGAATAGTGGAAGAACAACAACAAGGAAGAATTAACAACAAGTTAATAATGTTATATAAGAACTATCAACATTTTGA
Organism: Anopheles atroparvus; assembly: GCA_914969975.1. NCBI lineage: Eukaryota > Metazoa > Arthropoda > Insecta > Diptera > Culicidae > Anopheles > Anopheles atroparvus. The sequence goes on along the minus strand of CAJZCY010000003.1, from coordinate 6,228,971 downwards.
ATTCAGTCATCTTCTTTTATTTAACAAATATTGGTGTAAATTTCGTCCAAATCAGCTGTTCTTGAATTCAACTGATGTTCAATTGTAGATACATTCAACGGTCCTTTCTGGTAATAGAGAGTGGTAACATTCTTAATCGCTCAAGAGCTTACTGGTCAAGGGTCTAAGAAAAATAAGCTAAAGAACTTTTGTTCATGCCTACTTCTAATGGATTCAATCGTCCCTTTCTCAGTATAACCGGAAAGGGTGCATTTTTCAGGGGATTTGTTTTGCGATCGAAAAAAAAAAATGCCGATAATCCATTCCGTAGGCATCGTTTTTACCAGCCTTGCTCAGGCTTAACCGAATTTGCAGGCTGAAGGGATTCTACCTTCCTTGCGAAAACGGGCCAGGACCGATTATCGTCCCAACTGTTTACTAAAACAACGCTCAAACACACCGCCTTCATGCCTTCCGGGTTCTGGAGTCCTCCAAGCAATGTGTGTGGGTTGGCAATGGGGGTCGGCTTTCGTTCTCGTCGTCAGCATACGTTGTCCACTTCCGAAGCATCCGCCTACCAGGGCAGTTTGCTAAATTGTAGTCCAAAGTACCTATCAGGAAGCTTTCTTTCATTGAACACAATTTGACCTTCCCTTCTCTCGCCGAAGGACCGGGAGGAGAACTTTAAAGGCGATGGCTTTCATTTGTCCATTCTGAAGCTATGTTTGTGTGTTGCCCGTTTCGGTGCGACGGAAGATAGAGGGATGAAATTGGTGGATGAAACTATTTTAGCAATTCATTTGCCACCCGCCTCAACTCGCTTAAAGGATTCCTGGCCACGAAAGTCAAGTCTGGTGGCAAGATGGGCGAGAGAAAAGTTCTGTTAGATCAGCTTCTTTACACCTTCCCACTCTCTTTCCCTCCCTTTCCCAACCCGTGGCACTGTTCATTCATCGATAATCATTTTCATCATAAAAAACGAAAACCCCAACGTATTGCCTCCTGCTTCCCTTTGCCCTTAATTCCCACGTGGATGGGAAATAATTTAAAATTTTACCGATTAAACCTCTCTCGGTGGAGTTTACCTTTCGGCCATCGTCATCATCATCGGCGTCCGTCCCTCACCTCTTCCCCCGGTTGTTTCCACTGATCGAATGTTCGCCTTAAATTCTAACCAATGGTACATCTCAATCCTCTTTTTTATCGTTCGTTGCAGACTCCTCTCCCCACCGGTCCAATCGGGAGCATTAAACTGGACCTTTCTTGGCACAAACCAGAACCTCAGGTGGTGCCTTCCATATTGTGCACTTTTGTGCGAGTGAAATCGGGAGGAAAGCAAAGAAAGAATGATGCCAGATTTGCTGCCAAAGTGTCCTGCGGGCAATTTTTTGTTTTTGCTGCAATGACTTTCAGCGCTTTATTCTACAAGATTGAGAGAGCTTTTTTTGCCGTTGTTGGGGTTCTTTGTGCTCATTCTTTTGTTTTTAAGCTCGGTTCTTTTTTCTTCGGCAAATGGGGGAAAAGGAAGGAATAAACAAATGCCCAAAAGAATGCTTCGCTCTGGTCAGGACGCAGCATGTTGGACTTTGGACTAAAGAAAGGGCTTACGCTCGAGATAAAAAATAAATAAGAAGATAAAGCACAAGCAGTTGGGAGAGGTGAAGAACTGGGCGCTGGGAAGATTTTACAAAGTTTGTTTTTAACTTTTCAGGACGGTTCTATTTGTGTTGGCTTATCGTGTTTTCTTTTTTTTCGTTTTTTCTTCGCGGCACGGACAACACGGATGCAAACAATGGATTAACAATGAGGGAACATTTCTGGGCCTTTTTTGTTGTACTTAAAATATTTTACTCGAATACTTGCAGCCAGTTTACAAGGGTTTTCTGCTCCTTTTGGGATCAGTGTTTGATTGATGGCGGACCGAGTGAGAATTTCTTAATTTTACATTGCGCATTTGTGGTCGTACAAAACTGCAAACGCCTTTTGTTCGACTTTTTATACCTAGGAGAGCCTCAAATTTAGCAAAAAGAAGGCACTTTCTCACGTAAAAACCTCCCAACCCGTTAATTAGATAAAAAATTATCTTAAGAAACATTGTCCAGTTCTTGATTCCTACTTTAACGATATAAGCATTGTTTGAAAAAATATTTTTTTGGAAGATGCAGTTGGAAAATGGTTTACATAAAACTTTATCGCCATTTTGTTGCTCTCGTGTGTCCATTCCTTATCGCTGATAGGTTCAATCATTATAGGCGATTGGCAGGAGATAGACGGAAAAAAGGGACTGAATGAAAAAAAAAAACCTGGCCTCCGTATACAACGAAAAAAAGAAGGAGAAATCATCAAACACATACCCGTTCGCTAAACCACTCCCTCGACGCGCACGGAAGGAGCAAAATGCATTCGCGCTCCATCCCCAATTTATCCCCTTCCCTCCCATTCCCCAGCGTTCCGATTTCCCAGGCGGGAAGTACATAATAAGCATTCACCAGTGCGTGTTCGGGTATTGGCCGTATCGGCAATTTTTCACCAGTAGTAGCAGCAGCAGCAGCAGATGCCGTTTCAATGGAAATGGAAAATCGGTGGCGCGTTGCGGGTCGAGAATGAGCGTGGAAAAATATCCGTCAATATTGTTCGTCCGTTTATGGTAATATTTCCCAGCAACCCCCTCGACATCAAACCACCACCCATTCCCTCGCCTCTCCCGAGTCTTGTCGTGGTGCATGGAGAAAGCGCACGATTTCTATTCATGGTCGGTGGTCGATGTTGCCTTCCTCGTTCATTTTTTTTTGTGTGTGTGAGGGTATCGCCTTCTGTTGTCTTTTTTCACCGTGGAGGCAGTACGTTGTGCTTTTTTTTTCCTCTACTTTCGTCCCGGAAAAAGGCTCCGGAACGCTGGCGCTGGTTGGCGTTTCCACATAACAACCGCATCGAAGGTTTCGGCGAATCGCGATGTGCGTGAGCGTCAGCGAAAAGTGCGTGTCCGGTCGGGGTCCATATAGCTGGTGGGCCGTTTTTCATCACCCACCCACGCACACACACAAACACACAGACATATACACAGCCATCGGACACGCGGTGCTCTTTCACGCATGCGAGGGAGGAAAAAAAACGGCAGCGCACACACACGCCAAGCGAGGAAAGAACTCGATCCCCGAAACGAAACCAAACCCCACTCTGTCTCGCAGACAGACGCGCGGCCGCCGCACGCGGGCACGTCCTCTGATTCGTCGGAATCGCAGAGGCATCTCGGGAGGGCGCATTTCCACTCACCCACTCCGACGCCCGGGAGCGGGTGGTGAAAGAAAAACGGCGAGGGTGCAAAAACGCAAAAACGAACGGTCAGTAAAAACACGGACGGTCGGTGCGTGTGTCCGCCGGCCGTGCACCGCGGGAGCGAAAGGGATGGAGCGACGATGGCAGCAGGACATTCGCCACGGGACGGACCAAGGTTTACTCGAGCCATGGCCGACACACGGGCACAACCAAAGCGAATCGGAAACGGAACGGAGCGAAGTGAAAGCAACCAAAAAGTAAAAAAAAAAAAAATACGCCCACTTTTCACCGGGTCCCCATTTTTCGTCCTCGTCCGATGGTACGGATGCATCCTTTTCATCCTTCTGAATTTTTTTGCTCGTCTTCGTTCCCGCTACGCAACGATGCAACCCTCCGCCGCCACCGTCAAGTGCCGTGTATGTGTGTGGGATATTGTTTGGGGCGGCTTCCCTATCGTCGGCTGGCCGTTATCTGTACTGGCACGGTACGGTGTGTGCCTTCGTTCTATTTTTTTGTTCGCTCCGCACTTTGCTTTTATTTTGCGTCTCGTTTTTTCGCAGCGATTTTTCTCGCTTCGCCAACCGATTGCGCTGACCACACGGCGTGCGCGCTCTCACTCTCGTGTCCTGACGCGGCCTTTCCATCCGAAGCACATTACCCTTCGCATACCGGGTCCGGGGGGAAATGTACATATTTTTTTTCTTTTCCTCTTTTTTTGTTGTTGGTATTTCCCCATCGGTGCCGTTGTTGTTATGCGGAGTAAATGAGCGGGGGAAAGAAAAGGGATCGCGTGGTCTTGCGCGATATTTCACCACCGCTCATTATTTGGGTTTTTTTTTGTTTGCTTCGCTAGGTGTTGCTTATGGTTAGTTTTTTATGCTTCATTTTTTTTCGTTTATAATTTTCAACCGAGCTCAACGATTGGTTGACCGTTGCCCTGGCGGGGATGATTGGAATGAGCCTGTTTGAGTTAAACAAGAAAAAACCCTCTATCTAGTACATAGCATTCACGAATCCGAATTTGTCCATCCCGGAACGCCATTCTTTCGCTGCTCGGGGAGAGTTGTCGATGGTAGGCCTCCATCGTTGCAGACCTTCAGAAAAAAAAACATATTGCAGCAAAAAACCAAATGGCCCTTGGGCAAAGTGTAAGTGTTAAGCGGTCGACCAGTCGGGGAAGAAAGGCTGTTCCAATTTTCTCACGTAAATCGGCACTTCTGGCAGGCCGAACCCGGGAATTCGTACAATTACATTTCCCCTACCAGCATTTTGTTGCATGGTTGATGAATTTAAGTCGATGCATGAAGACGTACCCGATAGTTATTCAGTTGAAAGTTGGAATATCAGCAGAAAAAATAGAGTTGATTGAGCAAAAACTATCCAAAATTTGTTTGTTTGTTATATCTCAAATTGCTAAATATCTTAAAGCAAAATAAAAAATGTTAAGCAAATGAAATAGTTCATTAAGTTATAGTTGTTTGAGTTGATCTTCAATAACGAATAAGTTCTGCCTCAGTGTTGCAAAGAAGAGATACATTCGCCGAATAGTTTCTTAAAAATACAAAAGTTAAATTGATTACAGTAAGAAAGATTACTTTCCAACACTCATACACATTTTCCTACTATGCTGAATAAAAGGATTTGTATTTGAAAGAATTCAAACGGTCAACGCCATTGCCAATGATTGAAACTGCAACCATCCATCCAAGCAGTCCATGTTGAATGGTTTCTACATACACGCGCCGAACACACAGTTGCAATTCGTCAGCCTAACACTGTGCCACGGCGGCGAGTGCAATCTCCTTCGACGACCTTAAAAACTGTACGATCCTTTTGCCCGGTTTGACTTTTGGTACAGAAAGGACTCCCCACTCTGCCCCAAAGCGGGCTTAGCTTTCGCTTTCGTTAGGCTGTGCTATGCAAAGAAGCGTCGCTGACTCCCGTTGTATCAAACAATGGCAACGAATACGTAAACACACACACGCGCACACAAGTACACCCGTATGTCGGAGAATGCGTCCTCCGCCAGACTACGGGTGGTAGAACGACAGGACGACCAGGTCCGTCCGCCTGCTGACCCATGCTGTGCACTCTCGTTGGGCCGTTTCCTAAAATACGTACGTTCGTCAGACATCGTCCTCGTTGCAACGATGTTGAGAGGGCAGCCGGAACGGGAAAACGGGCTCGGTTCTGATGGTCCTTTCTTTAAAGGGGTTATAGACAATCGAAGTGAGTTCGTAAGCGGGTCTACATGCGATGGTCGCGCGGCAACGGTGGACGAGGACAGGAATGTCTGCTTCCGGTACCGAGACCTTCAAAGAGTAGACCCACATTCGGACGGCCACCTGCACACGGTCGAGTGGACTCACTTGCCGAAAGGATCTACGGTGGAATTTGTTGTTCCCCTTTCGCATTTCCGTTCAGCCTTCCAGCTGGCACAGTTTCGTTGCCGGTTTCAAAAAAAAAAAAGAAAGAAAGACCAGTTACAAAGGATACAGGAAGAAAGGTTTTACACCTCCACCGGACGAAAGGCCAAACCGGAAGAGAAAGCAATCAAGATGAATTCTCTTGAGGAATGAGTCCTTTCGACGAGGGTTTTTTTTCACTGATCTCTCCAGCGATCAAACAGCAGTTCCAGACAGCTGCCGAACGGGATGAAACATTGCAAAAGAAATTGTATTTCCCACTTCCACATTGCGGAACCGATCGGTACGTGATGGTTGCCGGAGCACACTCGGTGGAGGGATTTTCCCATCCCCAGGGCTTCGGTCACGGTTCGGTTGTATCTCGTTGAAGTGCGCCCGCCAGGACTTCCGCCCGCGGTCCGCGAACGTCCCGAAAGGTGAAGGGGGGAGGGGGGAGGGAGAAGGCAGGGGGGATGGATAGTGCGGGTGAAGAAAGCGTCTTTTTTAAACAACCTTTTCTCGAACGCCCTACCCGGTGTGTGGCTTTTTTTAAACAACTTTTTTAAACAACTTTCAATTGCTCCAACCGCGTCGAGAAGCGCGACGACGGCGAACACGGCGGCAGCCTTCTTACGTGTCTGCTCCCCTCCCCCCTCCCTCCCTCTTGTCCTCCCATGCGAGCCGCTTCACATTCCAGCGGAGGCGCACACACCAACACTTCGGGCGTCGAGGCATCGCGCGCGCGTGTTTCTGTAGATAGTTTTGCCTTCCCTCGCGGCGTCCCCGTCTCGCGATGCCAGCGATTGTAGTGGTGTGTGTCGATGGTGAGTCTAGAAACGATTCCCCTTGTTACCTCTCTCTCCCCCGTCCCTCTTGGGCGCTGCCGACGCTTCGCTCCCTTAAAATAATAATAAATACCGTCGACGTCATCGCCGACGGAAGGGGGCCCCTCGCTCTTTCCACACGGGCCATTCATCACCGCGTTGGCGGCGATTCTTAGGCGAAAGGGACAAGGAAGAGTGTGGGAGGGAGTTCGAGGGAGTGGGGGGGGGGAGCAGGAGGTGTGTTACGGGTGTCCGGGTGGAAGTCCTGGGGTTAGTTTCAATGTGGAACTAGCTGACTTTATGTGTCACTCGTTCCTTTTCTTTTCGCACTCTCTTACTCTCTCTCTCTCTCTCTCTCTCTCTCTCTCTCTCGCTCTCTCTCTCTCCATCTCCCTTTAGCTATCCCTTGTACGAAGTCCTTTTTATTTCTACCTTCTCGCTTTCTCTAAACAGTGGAGCCTGCTTTACGACGCGCGGGTTGGCGCGTTTACTATTGCTGTGTAGCGTTCTGCTCGGTTGTGTCTATGTGTGCGCAAGGATAACGTTTCGCAGCACGATGGGGAGGAGGATGCGCAGAGGGAAGGGAATCGCTCCCACTCTCGTACTGCCACCTTGGTCACCGTGCGGCGTTCAGCCGGGAGTCGCTATACGACGACGGACAACGGTGCGTGAACGAAATTCGATCAACATGTGTTACAGTGCGTCTCGGTTTGCATTGATGGGGTTTCATTTTTTCCCCTTTCTTGTTTTCCTGCAGTGGAGGTCGAGTAGGAATTGTTTTACATAGTTTTTTTTTATTTTGCATGAGCATTCTCGTTTCATTTAAGCTATACACTATCAGATCTGATGAAATAAAACAGAGTCCTTTTTCAACTTACTAGAGTAACCCTATACTTGCTAGACTATTTTATTTTTATGTTCTATCACTGTGAAATATTTTCTTAAACCACCAAAATATTGGTAAGCTAATGTATGAAATGAGAATTATTATTGTTGAAAGTTCAAAAAAAGGAAAGGACTTCAAGCTGATTAATAATTTGTGTTGGATAGAAAATGTCATACAACTCTTGAATGGAAAAAAAATTACACGCACAATAGACAATAAAAAACACACAAACACATAAAAATTGAAAAGATGACAAGCAGGGCCCGACTGTCCCGAGGAAAAGTGCGTTGAGTTGTAGGTGGAAAGATGGAAACGTCAGCCCACTGTGGAAAACGGTTTCGGTTGAGCTTCTCCACCCCCATTTCGATTGCTGCGATTGGAAGCATGGGTTCGGGATAGGAGGTTAGGGAGGTCCTTCCTTGCCCAGGCCTCCTTCCTCTCTTCCACCGTGCCGTAACGAGCCCACTCACGGTTTAATCGAGTATCATTTCTAATCTCGTCGTTCTCGTCCGACCGCCGTGAGTGCTTGCTGCGTGTGTGCGTGTATAGTTTGCTGCTAGTGGCAACCAGGAACGTCAAAAGAGCAGGAAGGGGGTGGGAGGGATGAGGTTGTGTTGTGGGTGGGGACACGCGCGCTAGAGTGTCTATGTGTGCGCCCTCGAGTGCGTATGCTCCTGCTGCTGTTTAGAGGCTTAGAATTTTGTTTGCTAATGAGCGGACGCAGGCACCGTTTCTGCCGGGAAACCCGCGCCTTTCGCTCTAAAGCCTCCCCTCCCCTTTCCATCCCGGACGGGGCATCCACAAAGCATTAGTGCGGAGCATCGGTGGCTCGAAGTTGGGGGGAAATGGTAAGGTGCGCTAGAGTCGACGAATCGAAGAGTGGTTAGTTTTAGATCTATTGCATGTGTTGCCACCTCCACCAATATAAATACGCACATACGCACGCACTTAAAACGGCACACGCACGCACGAGGACACACTTACAGGTGTGGATACATTCTCGTATCAGATTCGCGAGATTTTGCGAGCCCATTACCAGCACGATCATTGCGCCCCATAATCATCAGCACGTTCTCGATTGAGGACTAAAGGACCAGCACACATACATTCACGCACCACCCCTCATTCTTTTCACCTCTCTTTTCCACTCTTTTTTAACGGTCTCTTATTTCCCTGCGCTGTGGACATTTGTGGGGCACCATGGCAATGCTGGTGCCTGGCTCCTGCTGCCTTTCATTAAAAGTAGAAACTATATATTTCTAACATTCCCTTAAGGCTAGCGGTCCGAGCGGCGGTGGTGTGAGTGATTTGCGGATAGTTTTTAACGCAGGCAAAAATAATAACAACAACGGCAGTGGCAAAAAAGCGGAGCACAGAAAATAACACCGCACAACAGTTCGCTTGCTGCAGCACAGGGCAGGGGAGTTGGGGGACGCTTTTTCCTGCCTCGACTGGCTCGTCTACTGTGTAGCAACGGACAGATAATTTTCGTTTCGAAGTGAAACCGTCACTCGAGCGGGTGGCGAGTAGATGCGAAAAAGAAGCGGGGCAAATTAAAATTTGCAAAAGTGCCAACGAGGTTGGTTCTGCCGGACGAAAATCATTATCTATTGTTACGAGTTGGTGGGAAGGGGGGGTATGAGGACGGTGGGGGTGCGGTGTTTCCTGGGATCGCTGTAGGGATGTTTAGCATCCCTCATCCTCCCTGGAGATACAACACCCCGTTCCAGCCGTTATGGCAAGGTGCAAAACGGGGCGAAGGTGAACCGTTTCTATTTCTCTGCTTCCGAAGGGTTTAATTTTCGAGTTTCGAGTTGTTTCCGGTTCAATTGCTGCTGCGGTGGGTTGCATGTATTTTTTCCTCTCTTTTTGTATCCACTTTTGGCTTTGTTTTTCCGGGACTTTCAGTTTTTTTCCGTTTTCCTTAAGCTCATTGATCTCAGCTTTGCATATCGTATGCATACGGGTGTGTTTTTCTACTCCACATCTGGCCTCATCTGGGGAGGCGGTGCCGCGAGGAAACCCTGGAGAAGAATCCATTATTTATCGCGGGTATTAATATAAATAAAATCTATGTGCCAGCACCCCGAAGCTGCAACGCTGCACCATTCGGTTCGCTCGAGTTTTCTTTCGTGTCATCGAGGTGGTCGGGTCGGCACTATCGTTTAGAATGCAATCCCGTTTGACCGTTCCGGACCATTCGCTGGACCGTATGTGTGTGAGTGAGTTTTTTGTGTGTGTTGATTTTTGCCCCGAGAGCTCCCCGGACGCGTTTAGTGGTGTTGAAATAGATGGTGTTAGTACTTTGCAAAGTTTTTTTTTTTCAATTGCTGTTGGTTGCATGTATCATCTGTAAAATTATTTTCCCTTTTGCATGCTCCAGGAATAGTGCTGAGTTGGTGGTGGCAAGGTAGGGTTTGCGGGTTCGGGTGGTCGGTGTGGGGAGCTCATAAAACACACTGGCTCGCATCGATAATTGTGCGTGGCTCGCACCGGACCGGGTAGGGTTTCGTTTTATCCCCGGGAATATGGCCAACGCCGCGCAAAGGCACTAGACCAGGCACATCGCAGGACGGCACAGTGCAGACGCAAACCCCGTCTGTCTAATTGTTTTCGTTTGCCCGCGGTTATCGGAAGGTCCTGGGAAGCTGAGAACAGTTCGTGCGTTTCACGCGCGGCCGACGCCGAGGTTTGCGCGGTTTTTCTGCCTGCTAATTCTAATCAATACGAAAAATCGAACATTGCCTACCAGGCCGGTAGCCGGAGAAAGCAGCCGCACTGGGGGCGGCATTGGGGCTCGCGGAGAGCATGCAAGTGAAAAAGGTTGCTCAATGAGGCGGGCACATAAATGTTGGATGCAAAAATTAACGCCGCCTGTACCGAACAGGGCACATCAAAAGGGTGTTTAGAGAATAGAAAGATGTACCGTGTGGTACGCGGCGCTTTTGATATTAGTTGTTAGCATAGGGGAAAAAATACAGACACATACACATCGGTATACTCGCACATTCAACGGATTTGTTTGCTTTTGCCGAGTATGCACTATCGCAAAATAAGCTACATCAAATGGACGTACAATGCCTTTGGAGGTAAATAGTGCATGTATGCAATCCGATATAAAATACTTTGAAGTGAAATTTGCATTAGAATATAGTCATGGAGGCGCATGGTGTTTTTATTTAATTAAATGGAGACGCCTGGTATTTCGAAGCGCTACACTTGCAAAAGAACAACAGTTTTATTATTATTAAATTATTGAGGTGGACGGTCAAATACAATGGTATCTTATTACTGTTTTTTTTATAAAATCTGTCATGCTTGCATGAACATTTCAAACGTATTAAATAGACCTGCGTTTTGTCGGAGTTAGTTTTGAGAGGAGTTTAGTGTTTCTGTTATTAAAATCTTCAGTTTTCCTACGAGAAGGTTATTTGTAGTTTACCGCGGTCGTCAGCCAGGCCATGGGCCATACCGCTTCATCCCACTTTTTCTTTTCTTCCGCAGCGGAAGATTTGGAGCATAAACGAGTCTTCTGCCAACGCTTCCGCGAGTGTACACCGTAATTAAGAAAATTTTAAAATATTCCAAAGCTATAATTTCCACCTCCCGTGTCGTTCTTCTACAACATCACCGGACGGTCATACCGTGGACAAACGGATACCACTTCACGCGCTGAAGATGGGAGCACAAATTGAATGAAGCACCAAAGGAGAAAAAGGAGCAGTGGTAAAAAAAAATCTCCGTGTACATAGCTCGCTTTCCACGGATTCAATTACGTCGGTGGGTGCGGGTGACGGGAGGGGTTGTGCAGGACGTTTGTTTTTCCTCGATCCGTTGGCGAGTGCGAAAGGTTTCAGCGTTCATCTCCATTTTGTTTGTTCGTTTCCGTTTCGATGGCGAAAATTTGTTCTTAAATGAAAACTCGAAACTTGATGGTCGAAATTAAGGGCGGAGAGAAGGGTAGCGACAAGGGGATGAAACGTTTGCACCAGCTCGTTGCTTATTGCTCGTGGTTTTTTTTCTCACTCGGAAAGGAGCAAACCATCCCAGTCAAACTTACACAAAAAAGGAGACGAATCGAAAAAAAAAAAACTGGATGGAACATGAATACCGGGTGAGGAAAACTTCAACCCGATTCAAGCTGAAGGATGGAAGAACGAGTGGTAGATAGTAGTTAAAAATAAAATAATACAAACCATCTTAAGATACACAGACCAGCAGGACATTCCAGCCATGAGGAGAGCAAACCAGAGAGAACGAGCGAGAGGAAAGAAGAAAATGAATCGGAAAGTAGGATGAGGATATCAGAAAATGAAAAACCGTCTTCCCTGAGCGACGGACACAAAAAATGTGGACGTTTCTTGGCCCATGGCAAGTCCTTGGGACGGCGTAAGAAAATAGGAAAATAGAAATAATGCCAACACCAGCAGCAGCAGGGAGCATCGTACCGAAAATGCTGTCAGATAAAAAAGTTGTTTAAATAACAAAAGTGTACGTTATTTTTCTTCTCCCTTTCCCTCAGATTCTTGCGAATGGGTAACTCCTCCCTCTGGGCTTGGTCCTATCGTTTGAGTTGTTTTAAACGCCGAGCTCATTTCATTTTTTTTATCCGTGTTAGTGTCTCTTTTTTTATCTGTTTCCTTGTTCAGCCTACCGGGGCAAGCAACGGGACAGGCTTTCTTACCCTTGCCTTTCCAGTCGAAGGATCTCGCCTGAGCGCAGTTCTTTTGCGTGTCTGGATTTTTCCGTCCCCGTTTCACCGTTTCAATTTATCTGTTACGTGTTTTTTATCCTTCTTTTCACCTCAGTCTCTTATGTAATTCCTACCTCTGTTGGCCAACGTTGGAGGGCACGTTCACATTTAATGTAATGTCGCTTCCTCCATTTTGTTATTTGGCGCTGGACCATTCGGGGTTGAGCGCTGTGCTTTAGCATTTTCATATACTCTGTATATGAAATCCAACAAAAGATGTCATACAGAATAAGTCTCTGTTAAAGAAAGTTCTTAATTTAGCCTCCGCTTTTCGTATGGTTTTGCCGTTCTGTCTACAGGTTCGATTTTCCAAATTAAACTTAAACTGGCAGAAAATTGGAAGGCAAACTGACGGAATTACAGAGAATGAAAGAAAGAAAGAGAGCGGAGTGATCGTTTTTAAAACGACACAAACGTAAAATATGCTATCGATAACAAAGTAAATGGATTTAATGCTGCAGTGAAGGCGAAAACGGAGGTGTGGGCAAATAAAAAAAGGAGCAGAAACGATCACGAACGAAAACGAAAAAGATGAACGGTTGAAAAGGTCTAAAGAACTGTAGAGCATAATAATAAATACATTAAAAACGAGACTGCATACCTCTTCTACCCTTCCGACGCATAATGCATTCCGTACCTTTGAATAACTTTCGAGTCGAGTAAAACGGTCTAAGTGGAGGAATTTATTGTAGCCCCACGCGACATCCAGCTCTCCCGTTCTCTTTTACCCAATGGATAATGGAAAAGCGGGATGAGCCGCACGGGAAAAGAGGCGTGTGAGTGTTTGCGAATGTCAAAAGGAAAAGCGAGAAAAAAGTGTCGTCCCTCCTTCCCTCTGCTCTTCCGAAGCTGGCGATGCGAATGGCAACCAAATGCAGCAGGAAGATTGGAGCTGCAGTTTTTAAGAGAGTTGAGGGAGACTTGTGTAGTGCTATAACCTTAATCCAGACTCTCCCTTGTCGAGCTTTCAATTACTGGCAAAAAAGTTACTCCTCCAAGCCGGCCGGAAATGGGAAGTGTTGGGAGATTTAAAAAAAAACAGGGTGTGATTCGCTTTCCTGCTCGCTAAGGCTTGTAGGTTGTGTCCAACATAGACGGGATGACAGTAAAAAAAAAAAACACTGAATCCTGCATTTACATAAGAACCGGTGGACTCATAAAGTTTGAAAAATAATTCAAAATTGCTTGATGCCCACAACAATCCAAAGAGCATAAAAGTATGAAGAGGTTGGAGAATTATTATTTTAAATGTGGATGACCATATTTTACTCTCACACAGAAAGTTCCTATGGCATACAATTACCATGCACAAAATGAAATACTGAAGTCCTTCACCCCCACGGCAGTGCCGCTTTTGTCTTGCCATGGTGCAAAGAGTCCGAGACGAAGCAGAGCTAAAGCCAGCGAGTCCGAAATCGGAGAATAAAACCAAGGGGGAAATCCCCTCCGAAACACGTTGAAGTGGCGATGAGAAATTTTCCTTATATACATCATACCACTTTTTTGTTGTTGCTCTGCACTAGTTTTTTTCCGGTGCAGGATAGACCCACTCGGTGAACGATCGGCCAGAATCCAGGAACAGGAAACGGAAAAGCTGCTTTACTGTGGTTCTTTTTTCGTTCGTTTCAGCAAAAAAAAAATCGCCAGTCCGAAACTGTACCTCATGCCGTACTCTCGTGTTTCCATTGCTTGCACCGAAACCGGTGGTTTTATTTCCCCCGAACGATGATACTTCTGAAGATAGGAGTAAAAAAATCTAAAAAATCATGAGAAGATGAAGAAAATGGAAATAATAAACCGTACGCTGCAAATGAAATGTTCAGGGAAAAAACCATAGACAATGCAGGGGTTTCAATTTTATTCGCGATCTAATTAATTTAGAAAAATATAGTATTGAAAATAAAATCCATTGAAAAGCTCGCTTTAAATTATTATATTTTGAAACAGTGAATAAGAATTGAAATTTCCTTGATGTCCTCGTATACCTTCCAATTAAATAGGAAACGACTTTCACACTCAGGAGGAGTGTGACTCGTTCCAAAATAATCCTCATAATTAAATGATAGGGGGTGGGTGCGCGCTCGTCAATTTTTCACATTTCAAAGCAGAGTACACTTTTATGATTTAGCAACTGCGAAAGCGAAACACAAGCACTCTCTGCCCGCTGACGGAGTGCTTACAGTTTGCCGACCATTTGTCCGCAGCGCAAAGCTCCGTCCGAGCTCGAGGAGGGGACATTTTTCAAATGAAAATATTCTATTACCCTCTCGGATCGTGCAACGAACCACCCGTACCCCACTTGGTTGGTTTCTGCCTCGGTGTGGGGTGAAATGTTATTTTAGCAATAAATATCCTCGCCCCACAGGACACCCAGCACAAGGACGGCTCGAGTCTCAAGAGTCGAGCAATGAAAATACGATAATGACAGCGGAGTTGATGTTGATGTCGCCCCGAGACTGCGTTGCGCTGGCACCGGACGGGCAGAAACAAAAGCAACCAGAGGATGGTGGTGGTGGGTCGGTTTCCCATTTTTCCTTTCGCCCGCTTTGTCACCATCACTCAGAGGGCAGGACGGAGGCGGCTACAGGTGGGCTATCGGGTCCGATCGGTTGAAAGAAACCTTTCATCGCATCTCGTCCACATTTTCTTCTTTTCCTGCAACCGAAGAAAGCGTTGATGATGCTGGCTGCTGATGATGATGATAATGATGGCGTTGGTCGGCTAGCCAGTCGAAGGCACACAACTGTGCAGCGAATCAGTTTTCCGCGGCTCCATTTTTCACTACTCCGATCGCACAGTTCCATTACTCCGCTGTTTCCATCTTTCCCCGTTAGGAAAATGTAGTGTGCATGGGTGGAGAAATGGTAGGGGGGGTCGTCCATTTTCCAGTTTTCTTTTCTTCGCCCTTTTTTTTTTTGCACTCCTCATCGCGTAACCCCAGCGTCGCACTGTTTGGAGTCCGGCAGTTTGTATTAATTTTCACATTTTCATTTGCCATTTGCATTTTGTACGCGCGCGTGCTGGCGAGGGCGGAGGGTGGGTGACGAAAGAGGGGGAGGGATTCCGGGGCCGGTGAACATCTAAGAAGTGGAAATGATGGGATAAAACCCATCCAAGTGCAGACGAGTAAGCGAAAGAGAGAAAAATTAATTTATTTCTCGCTGAGTAAAACATAAATTAAAAAAAAAAAACCCTCCTACCAGTAAAGTAAACGAAAAAAGCTCGCCGTCGTCGCTTTGGCGGATTTTTCCCGAGTAAAAGTTTCAGGGCAGCCGGCAAGCGATGGTGAGGTTGACGAGTGAAATTGGACTGGTCAAGGGGTGAGAAAACGGGACTTGACGAGACGGGACGAACACCTTGAGCCCGTCCGTCCATCCTTCAACGGGGTTCTTTTTTTATCTAAATTTTCTCTGTTATGCTATTCTGTTTTCCAGTGGCCGCCGTGGAACTGGACCAACACAAAAAAAAAGTTTTCGCTCCCGGATGTACGAAGAGCAAACTTTTCCCGTCCGTTGTTGTCCTTTATCCACCGGAGGAAGTTTTTTTGTGTGTTTCCGCTGTCACTCACTTGCACTCCACCGGAATGCAGGGTTGTGGTGGTGAAAGAGAGAAGAACGATCATAAATGAGACAAAACTAAAAAAACTATAGCATGGCATTTCCTCGAAATGAAGGAGAAAACGGACATCTAGGTCGCCTGGATTGAGGTCGGAGGGAGAAGTAAGTATAAATTGAAGTTGGTTGAATATTAAAAAGGCTTCTGCCCTCTTCGTCGCTCGCTCTCCCTAAACGGAACTTCCGGTGACGACCGTTCGGAGATGGGCGCAAAAGGCAGCAGGTACGCCTGCACAGCTTCAAGCTGGGAAAGAAAACGACGACGACGACGACGACGAAGACCGGTGCACATCGGTTGGGGCAATCGGGCTTAAACTGCACCACTGCTCTCGTAAACTCTTTTAACGTCGGCCGCACTCCTTTCAATCTGCAATCATTTTTCTCTAGAATCCTCCCTCCTCCGGGAAAGCTGGCAGGCTAGAACATCCATCGTATGGGAAAAGCTATCGGTTCAGATGGAATTTAAAACACTAGCAGATGGTCGTTTCAAAGTGTTTCGATTGATGTTCTCGTATCATCTTCGGAAAGCGATCGGAAGCGATGGTCACCTGTTGGTCTCCGAGTCCTGCGAGGATAAACGTGCATCCATTACCAGTTTATGCTGCTATTTATTCCTCATTTTGTGTGAGTGTTTTACTTGTCTGAAGAAGAACAGTGGGATGATAGTTTTTAGTTTAGGATGTTGCAACCTCTCGAGTCCATCAGTGTATTTTTTTTTTAATTCTAAATTGTTTCTCAACTCACTGTGATGATCTCATTAAATGACACTTCTAAAGTGATTTGGCAGTAAAAACTTGTCTCGCCTTCATTAATTGCGTTCATTGTAGCTGGTAAGCTTGCCTGCTGCCGCAGTCGAGAGGAAATAAAAATGAAACACGTCTTTTTTCCACGTTAATCGGTAATGGCTGCTCGGGCGCCTCCCCACTGGACAAGACATTTGCTTCTATTGCCACTTTCCCGGTCCCGGTTTGCAGAACCATTCGGTCCAGTCCGTGCAGATGCTCGACGCGCCGTGAATTAATTATCTTTCCTTCAATTAAATCAACTGCGCGAGATATTGGGTAGAGGGGAGGGAGGTTGTTTTTTTCCTTCAACAGTACACCCAAGGCTTAATTACGTTAGCTTAATAGCATTTTTGGTGATTTTTCCCTAGTGTTTGTCACCCCCCAGGAGTCCCGTCGGTCCGTTTGCTGTCGATGATGACAATTAAAATAAAAGAAAAAAAAATGAATTTAAGTGGAAACTTCACACCATGCTGTCCAACGTCTTGCGCATCTAACGCTGATTGGTCTAATGAATGTTATTTAAATAAGAAACTGAACTTGTCAAGAGCAAAGTTGGGGTGGAATATTATTCAAAACATTTGGGTATTAATTTATCCCTGTTAAGAATCTTACGGTTTTAATTGATTCAATGTCCTGCTTAATTTAAGAACATATTCTTCCTAGATGCTGTATCCATCGAGTCGAATAGACCGCATCCTACAAAAATGAACGTTTTAAATTTATAGTTATGTGCCAAAACGAGTGAATGAAAATATAGCGTAAAACATTTTGCGCTCTTAAAATCGGTTGATTTGCGAAAATCGAACCAGTCGAGCGGAAAAAACGAGGGTTTGCTCTCCAACGAGCAAAGCGACCGATGCCTTGCTGCCATCCCGTCCATCCACTCATGCCTCTGAGCCGAGTTTCTTGGCCGCCCCCACCGGACAAACGACGACGATGATGAGGTTTTAATTGTGTTATTTTTTAATTAGGCAAAAAATTAAAACGTTTGTCCGCGCGAGAACTTGCACTGGGCGACCATCGTTGCCCTCGCAGTTGGAACGGAACGATGGACACATTTTTGCGTCGCTTGAGATTGCTCCTTTCGTGCCACCGCAAGGCGGAAGAAGGATCGTCCTTGGACGGCCGGAAAGAACTGAAGATGTCGATGGTTGAGTTGAACGACTTGATGTGGCGTTTTTTTTTTCTTCTCCCTGGATGGTTTGAAAAACTCCCTTTCCGGAAAAAAGAACGGCGCTTCAAAAGTGTACTCAAACGAGCTCAGGTTGTGTTCGGGCACTCGCAACTGATAGAAAAAGGTCCTGTGTTAAGCTAGCGGTAGGGAAAGGGTGATTTTCGTAATTAAAAATAACGATTTTTTCCCATTCCATATATAACATTATTCCAATCCGGGAAGTGACTGCTTTGCTTGCGATTCTGTTTTTTTTTTCCTAGACATAATACGTTCCAATGTATAACTCTAGGTGACGTTTTACATCTTTTGTTGACATGCTGGACACAAGCTCCGAGCGCGGGTTATTTTATGAAATTTATTTAGAGCCGCACTGCCACACCCTGCCTCCCTGGCGAGGGAAACATTTAATTTAATTTATCTCCAGACCTCCGGCAGAGCATATAAAATCACAAAATATTGCACCGTAAAGCCCACCGCCATCGTGATTACCCCTGGCGACGGCCTGGAGACGGTGAAATGGTTCCGCTACCATGCCTGCTGCCGCTGGTGCTAATTAATCAAACGGGACGTTGTCTAACGGGTTGTTTCTCGCGAAGAAATGTAAATAAAAGTATGAATCATCTTACAGCAACGGGGAGGCTCGAGCAGGAGGTTGGCTGCGGCTCGGGGTGCGGTAAAAAATGTATGGAATAATAATCATTCTCCAGCGGGGTCTTTGGTGTTTTGAGCTTCGCCAGTCGCAAGAAACAGCCTTCCATTACGCTCGGCTGGCTTCATTTGGAAAAGCACGAGGAAACGAACCTTCGTGGGCGAACCGAGCACTCAAAGCAAGCAAAACGGTGCTTTGGGGGAGAGGAGCCGAAGCCAAAGGACCAAGGGCGGGAGGGGGGCTAGATGGTCCAGGGCGAGAAAACAAATTGTGGAAGAAAAAAAAGGAAGACAGAAACAGAAATTGTTCCGAATCATAAAAAGCCCGTAGCTCTCTTTTGTAGCTGCCGATTTTTTCCGCCCCCATTTTCCATTCCCCTATTTCGCCCACCGTTTTTCTCTGCCGCCCGCTCTCTGCTCGTCCTTATGTCTCAACTGACAATCCCCGCCCTTCTTCCGCACTCGTTTTTTCTGCTTTCGACGGAGATTCGGTCATTTTCCTCGCCAGGCCCGCCCGCCCGTCGGCACGTTTTCCGCCCGCATTCTACTCTGGAGGAGTTGTTTTCTTTTTCTTTTTAATTTCAGTGCTTTCCGTATTCCGTGCTGCTGCTTCTGCCGCTGCTGTGTCCATCCATCAAAGGGCTTTGTTTGTGGTGCTTCGTTCCGGCTTTTCCCTGCCCACTTCGGACGGGCCCCCGCGGCTTGAACGAGCTTCCTTCGCAACCGGCCATTATGCGGAGGCCACTGCCATCGAATAACCATCCTCCCATTGGTTGGGGTTCCTACCAACCCGGTGCTGTGTGGCCGTTTTTTGTCTACTTCCTTCCGTTCCTCCACCTCGAGCGCTCCGTCAAGACTTTCGGTAAACGACAATGGGTGAATCGATGGATGGTGGAGGGGGGGTGAATGGTTTTTCCGGAAAGCGGGGCAAGCAAATGATATAAAAAGTCTTTCTCCTACCCAGACGTTACAAAGCGTCCTTCTTTTGACCTAGCGTGACTCGGGACGTTTTTGTGCTCTCAGTTCGATAAATTAAGGGAGGAAATGTAGAGTCGCACCATTTTGTCTCCTTCGCCAACCGGGTTTGTTGCCAAAAAAAAAAAAAACACATTCAAATAAATGTTACAGAAAGCTTGATGATTGAAACTATTGAACAACATTTGTGCCTAGTTTGAAGTTTCTTTTGAAACACTCTGTTATTTTATAAATAGTTAGAATAAAATGTCCAACTTATTTTGCATGTTTTCAAGTAAAACGACTGCGAAGGAAACGCTTCAAGTTAGAAAATGAAAACCTGCCGACGCAGATGGATTTGAGCCATGGAATGTGCAAATGAACCATCATCTTGTGCAGTTTATGTGAGGTGACTTTAGCTTTTTATCTCTACCCCTCGCCGCCCAGTTTCGGACCGTTACCAAAGTTTTGCCCCGGCAAGTGATCCCTTTTCTACGAATGGACGATGGTTTTCATTGCTGGTCAGCATTAGTTGTGCATTTTCCCTTTTTTTTTCCTATCCTTGGTTGGCCCCTTGCTCTAGCCGCGTCTAATGGGGTTTGAGACGCTTCGGCCACCAATCATGGGACCGGTTGTGGTTGAAAATTGCGAGTTGAACGCGCCCAGCCCGACGAAAAAAGCAACTAACAACCTTGTGATTAATGGCACCTGGTGAGGTTTCACAGTGGTTCGCTGCAAGAAGTTGCAGTTTCGGTTCGGTCGGGTCGAAAGTGATGAATAGGAATAATGCTTGGCGTGATGAATGGAAATATGGGTGGGAACTGCTGAACTGTGTTGTTTAAACCGTGCATGAAAAAAAGGTATTTCAATCTAAAACTCAGCCATTTTAGAAAAGGGTTATTAACAGGATGCAAATTTATTTGAATAACTTCACTAAAAAAGACGGTGAAAACTTTTAATATGTACAGTAATGAATTAAGAAAACATGCATTTTATGCTATTTAATAACATTATCGTCTAATTTTGAAATCTAAGCTATACTTCTCTATGTAAGGAAGAAAGAAAAACTTCACTTCTCGGTTAGAAAAATTAAAAAATGTCTTCATCATAACCTTTTCTAGGGTTGGAGAGTTCTTGTTGCCAAAATGTGGCATCGACAAGCTCCGTTCGGTTGCGTAAAGCTTCCCTTGGAGAATGTCTTTGATTAACTACCGCAAGAATAAAAAAAACGAAACAGAAATGAGTAAATAAAAATATTAAACCGTTCCGTTACTGCAAACACCGACGGAACAAAACGGTGAAGGGTGTTTGGTGATGGGCGAAGGGACGCGTCAAGAGGCCGCAATAAATCATGAATGGTATGTATGTGAAAATAAAACCCTTTCCAGCAAACCCCCTCCCTTTCTTTTTTCTCTAGTATGAACACACATTTTCCATTGTTTTTTTTTATAAGGTTGTTGCTCGCTATCATGAATCGCTGTCATTTGATCCCGGAGAGCGTGATATGAATCAACCCTTCCTGGGAAGATAAAGTGACGTTTTGGAAGGGGCTGAACGCTGCGGGGAAAGGTGAGAAAACACTTTCTCCGGTGTGCTTGCATCGACTTGAAAAGTCGGAACATTTTCACCAGCAGCACCATTGGCTATCCCTTTTTCTTTCGTTTCCGTGGAAAACTTGAGCCTTTCTTTTCCCCGGCAATGCTCCAACAATGCAGGACAACACACGCAGGACGCGTCCGCGGGACGTTAGGTAACCTACACGACGGCGGCGACGCTTGCTGACGTAAAAAATAAGCAGTTATTTTTCAAATTATGCACACCGAAAGCTGATGTCGGCGGAATGGCGTGGCAAGTTGACTTTACTCTTCCCGTGCAGGGCGTTTTTCGAACCGCAACCGTCTGGTGGTGGCTGGCTGGCCCTTTCTTAGTCCTTTTTGTTGGGGGGTTTTTTGTAATTTTGTTTGTGAAATGGTGCACCATTTCCACCATTTTATTCCTGTCGAGATTTGCCGAAACGAACTCTCGGAAGAATAAAATGGGCAAGCAGGGGCATCGGGTGTGTTAAGGTTGCTCCTTTTTTCCATGAGATATTTTTACGCCTCGTCCTTCCATCCTTTCCTCCGTCTCCTCTTCTCATTCCACAGTTGCAGTTGTTCGACGGCGGTGAGCTTAGAAAAGGTATATTCGATACCGACGGAAAAAGAGAATTCATCCCTCCACCGCCCCATTTTGTGGGCTGTGGGGCGAGGTGGGTTTTTGCCAGCGGTGGTGGAGGGTTGAAAAATACGTCCAAACGCCACACCGAACCCCAGAAGGATATTTTAAGCAGTACAAAAGCAGAAAGGATACGGACTGTTTGTTCTCATTAAATCTCATTCCGGCTCGCCCGTTCGTCGCAAGGAAGGTTTTCTCGCCGGAAAGGGGTGGCACCCGAAAGGGTGGCCGCAAGAAAGGTGAGGAAATTGTACGAAAAAGCGCAACAGTAGAATAGCAACGCAGAAGAGCAAAGACAATGCGACGATACGGTGGTGGTGCTTTTTCCGATATCCTATAAATTTCCCGGCTGCCCTGGCGTTGTGCTGCATTTCTAGAGGTTTTTGCTCGTCCGTCTTGCAGATTGTCCTGCACTGTGCATCCGTATTTTGGTGATTACTTTTCTGTTGTGGTAGCAAACAAAGCTTTACTACCGACAGCAGTAGGGACTCTTTGTTACAAAAGCATTCTTTTGTGGCACCGTGTAGGTTGCTTTACGCCACACCGATGTTTTTAATTTGATTTTCTTATACAAATATAATACAATTGTATGCAATCCTACGATGTAGTTTATTTGAAATTCAGGAAACAGGGAACACTACATGTACAACCAAACCAATTGATTTGTACATGAAACACGAGAAAATGGACCAGTAACACGTGTGCTTTCGAAAGAAGCAAATGCGCAAAAGAGTCCACCTGTCGTCCAACGGAATAAAAAGTAACGAAAAGGATCGATAAAGTTAAAAAAAGGATAGCATTATTTTAGGATTCTGGCAAAAAAAAAAACTGGGGAGAAATTGAGGATTCCTAACTGCAAGACAAGGATACCAAACTTGGCGGAGGAAAGAGAGGAAAGGCTCACACCAGCACATTTGAACCTAAAGTCGACCGCATTGGGCTCAATAAAAGCAAGGAGTGGGCAAAGGCAAAATAAAAAAGAAGTATCTACCATCGTATCCCCCTTTTTGGGCGGGTTTGAGCCACTGCCGGGCAGGATGGAAAGGACGTGCGCGCGCCACAAGGGGTGAAGATAGAGAAAAAAAAATAAAAAAAGCCCAAGATATAGTGGCCAGGGCAGCAACAAAGCAAAGAAAAAAAATACAGAAAAGTGCGGTCGTTGTAGTGTGTCAGGAAAAATCACCCCTTACCCAAATGAACACTTTCATTGCTGTCGGTGTGGGTCGGTGTGGCATGGGCTCGTGTATGTAATGGTTTTGATTTTTTCTTATACACACGTTCTCCTCAGTTCGCTTTGCCACTGCAGCAAGAAAGTGCCGGCTGTAATGGCATCGTTGCTCCTTGTAAACTTGGAACGGCTGGAGAGAAAACTCTTACCACTACTCTGGCTGGAATCGGTGGGTTGGAGGAAAAAAGGATGGAAAAGGCCGCCGTCGCTACAACATTGTTAGCGCCTTGCGTGTGAGCCACGGTGCGGTGTATGTTAACAAGTAATGTGTTGATGTGGTGTGAAGAAACAAAGAAAGCGAAAAAAAAAATGGCGTAAAACATCAAGAAAACATCGCCGTATGGAGGTTCGAGGGTGTCCGGAGAGAAAACTCCGGGAAATTCGCCAATCGGAAGCTTCTGCGTTAGTTAACCTCCTCGGTACAATCGTGTCCACAAATTCGCGTATGCTTTTCACTTGATGTGAATAATATTTTTAATTTAGTAGTAATTTTTCTTTTCTTCGCGTCCCATTCGATGATTTTTTTCGATTTTTGCCCATTTTATATTGGTTTTTTTTTTGTGTTGCAATGTAACTGCCATTTGTTGCAACCCTAACTTTCGTAAGTTCTAAGTCTATAATTCTATTATTATACAATTCCAATTCCAGAATGTAATGAAATAATTATTTGCTTCCTTTCAATTTTTTCTTCAATGTTCGAGCTTTTTTTCCACTTTCTCATTTCATTCCGTTTCTTTCCGCAAATAGTGCGCCATCTTCGGCTTCACAAACGACTCCGTTTGGAGAAGGTTGCAAGGCTCGGCCGTAGGGCAAGGCAACTGCAGGGAAGTTCGCCACACTTTATTGCACGTATGTGCCGGACGGTGCGATACCTCCCGGTGGCGGTGGCATGAGAATCCGGGCGTGTATGGGTGGTCGAATGTGTATAGGGCCTCTTCTCTTCCCACGGTTGTCTGACGGTAGACGGTAGACACTCGTATGTGCCCAAAAGGGGGGGTACATACAAATCGTGCAACCGACAATGGGGCGCTGTGAAGTGAAGGCAAGAAGGACAGAAGGAAAAAAGGTAACCCCAGCATGCTTCAGTCGGCTTCAGGATGGACTGTTTCCGCAGTTTCGGTCCGTGATTCGGAAAAGTGGCAGTTGGAGGCCACTTTTTTCGGTTTGTAAACCCGACAGAGGAAAAAGATGCACACGAAAAAAATGGTGAAACGTGTGCACGAGAATAAATGAAGAACACTGGTTATGTGACGTCGAGATTACGTCGAGCTTGGAGCTGAAAAAATACCTTCTTCGCACGGGGAAAACATACCGAGTTGGCAAGATTTTCCTGCGGAATGATACTGAATGCAATGAATCTTTATGAGACATTTTTATGCAGCCTCTGCTTTTCCGTTGCTCTTTGCATGAAGCTTCTGCGTGGTCGTTCTCTGGTAACCTTTGTTCTGAGGAATTGTGGAAAAGGACGTGTGTTTTAGGCAGTGGCTTACAAAAAAAGGGACAGGTGTTTTTATAAAGATACTATGTCGTCATTTTTTAAATCCGTTTCCTTTCTCTCGCCATGGGGATAGTTCGGGTTTTCTATCGATTGTTTTTTTAATAAATATTGTTTTTCTTTCACAAAAAAAGAGATATGAGAGAGAAAAGTGTTATGTTTAGATAACCCATGAAGTTATTATATGTAAAATACTGTAATCCTTGAACATACTTCATCTCTCACCAATACTTATAACGGATAGTTTAATGGGGAAAAGGGGAATTAGCTTCAAGTTTGTTAGGAATAACTCTAGTGCTTCATCCAAAAGATTCCATACGGAAGCGTCCATCTGTGACGTGTGGCGCCGATCGATAATATATTCACACTGCGTCTGTGGGCGAATCTAACCGCCACACTCTGCGTGTCTGCGTATGTGTGGCCGGGCTGACCGGTTCGCGTACGAGCCTGGAAATAATTTGTTCGGACAGCTGAGCCGCTCTCGCGTACGACCGGAAACGCTAAACGCCGGTGGACATAATTGGAGAACTCCAAGCGCACACAACTTGCCGATGGGACAGAGAAACAAATTACACACCTATTTAAGCTGAGGGCGTCCGGGATAGACGTGAAAAGGGGTTTTCATAAGAATGTGTTGTGAAAACTTTGCAACCCTCTTCAGTCTTAACTCTCAACTTCGAAATTATGTTGTCATGAAAAGCACACCTTTTGTGTGTGAATGTTTTTCAAAGTGTGGCATTTCTTTAAATAAAGTTTTGCTGAAGAGCAACGATAGAACATTCTGGGTATCGATTGCAAGGTACGGAAACGCGTTGGTGTTGGTGTGTGGGAAATGTTTTCAGAAAATCGTTTAATTTTGATCGCCCACTTTCCTTTCACGACACAAAGGAAGCTTCACCACGGGGAAAACGTGTCTGCACATCATCTCGTGCGGCGCCAATTTGTGGTGAAACCGGGATCACTTTCACTGCGATTTGATGTATTGCCAAGAATTTCCCCCCCGCTCCCTGCCCAGGAGCACGGGGTCGGGGAAACCCGAAATCGGCCGTTCGCTGTGGAGGGATTGGATTATCGTTTCAACAGTTCATTAAAGCAGCGCGCGAACACACACAGCGCGCGTCCACGGTCGACTTGTTGGGAGCGAAAGGCAGCTATTTGCTGGCGTACGTGAACGTCTTCGCAGGACGACGACGATGATGACGACGATGGCGATGGGGATCATTGGGACGGATCCGTTCTTCGCTCGGTCTCCCATGCAGCATTTCAACCACGGTATCCCTTCGGAACGCGCGAGACCTCCATTTTGGGAGGCTGCGTTGGCGGTCGCGACGGGAAAGGTGAACTACCGCGCGTGGGATCGGATGGCACAGTTTCAGAGAACGGGAAACGCACCTAGCCAAAGGCCGGAGCCGAGGTCGAGGTCGTCTGAGCCGGCTGGCCGGTTCCGTTCTTGCGCGTTCTCTGCGACCTGAAGACTGGGAAGGTAAGTTGTGGCCGGAGCAGTGTGTACTCGGTCGCTCGGACTGCCCAGCCGTAGCTGGCTCGTCCAACAGTTGGGATTGAACTTGGCTCGTCGACCCAGTGCCGCTCACCTGTGGGACACGTCGTACGGTTGAGGTGTCGAAAGGTGCTGCTGGCGTGTCTTTGGGGAACTAGTTTATGTGCCAACACGACCCGCTTCTTGAGCTTGTGGACTCCCCGCGGAGGGAGAGGATTCATCGTAGGCCGCACAGAAGAGGGGAGGTTCACAGGGAGAACCTTGTCCATGTAACGTCTGAGCTCCTACGTCCACACGGGAAGGTAACTTAACCTCCAAGGGATAACCAATGAGTATAGATAGGGGCGAAGGCCAAGATGACGAAGGTTGGTCCATCGATGACGAGATACCACACCATCTCGGCTTGATAGGGCATAGTCTTATAATCAACGACAAACAAAAGGAAACGGAAACGATAAATGGTAAAGGTTCCACGCGATTATACGATAAGTGCGATACCTGCATCCAAAGAGATACGGATGGTTGTTGGTTTTAAGGAATGATTGTATTGCTTGATTGTTCTTTTGTTCTTGAAAAAAGGCGGTCTTGATTATGATGTTGATTTCATCATGAAAGCGCATTATTGACTATTTCAGTTATTAAAGTATGGGTATTACAATTACTTGACGAATTTTGTACTTGTTTAAACGATAAAAGTTATTGTTGTTGACGAATCAAGAAAGGAAACCGAGGAAATTTGACCCTCCTTCAACATACTACATAAAAACGGGTTAGAGTTTACATAAGTTACAAAGTTTAGCATTTATCTTGCCCTAAACAATCCACCGTTCGCCACTCCCGCTTCCCCTTCCCCATTCGCGGGGTCAAAGGAGTTAAAATCGACAAAACAAAACCACCCACTCACTCCCCCGGGCGGCCAAAGATGGACGATTTTAATGGTGATTTTTCACCCTTCCCTTCTCTTTTCTTACCCTCGACCAGTGGGTCGTAAAAAGGGCAAAACGAAGATACATGTACCGTCCACCCCGGACCTAGCGCCGCTAGGTATTAAATCAAACTCGATGTGCGTTTTATTATCCACCAAGGGCTCATCCCAAAAACCTTCCGGGCCCGGGGAGCCTCCTTTGGCTCCTGCTCTTTCTTCTCCTGAATCGTCATCACTCTTCTGCCATCGTTTTTGTCATTGACGTTGGCCTGCAAGCGGCCAACCTTTTATGATGTATCGAGGCGGTGTGCTTTCCCTTCCCTTCACTATTTTTTTTGCATGTAGAACGAAGGAAATTTGTCCGCACGGGTGGCGAACAAGACGAAACAAGCTACGGCATGCCGGGAAAGGACTGTCTTGGGCCAGGCAATGAGCAACATTGTTGCGATGTGGAGAGAAAAAGGGCGGTAACGTCCACCACGATGGAAGGGGTGCAAGTTGCTACTGGGTATGTTCCATGGTTGGGATTGGAAAACGGACCGAACGTCTGTAAGTAACGTTGTAAATCAAACATAACTACCAGCGGACCCGAGGCCTACGAAGGAACGAACGGGGGACTGTTGCTGTAACATGGGGTTTGCCGTAGGAAGGGCTTAGCAGAAGATTTGTGAGACTGCAGCTTATCGTTGCATATGTTATCAGACTGGCAGGATGGCAATAGGATGAACTAATGTACAAAAATAAAAAAAAGACATAAATTGCTCTGCTTAAATAAATAGCGTTTTTTGAAAATAGATACAAATAAGAAGGAGCAAAACTAATCTAGTGAAAATCAAAATTCAAAGAACTTTCCAAGAAGTGTTATACATTTTATAATTATAATTGGCAAGGGCTTCATAATTTAAAGCTGAGGCAGAGAATCGATCACAATACCTTACCTATCATTATAAGAATTTTCCACAATCCTCTGAGTGGAAAAATCCTTCAAATCAAATTGTAACGATGGATAAACGACCCGTCTTTTACGAGTTATTCAATTTTCCCTTAATTCACATGCCCTCGCCCACGGTGGTGGTGTGCGTGTTTAGTTTTCGATTCCTGCCATCCCCACGGGACACTTGCATACGGTGCACGGTGTGCTGTCGGTGTGTGTGTGTGTGTGTGTGCCCGAGGAGAAGCGTTTACGCTCCAGCAAATCGCCACTAGCGAGCGGGAAGGCTGAAACGAAGGATAATTATTATTATTCCCCGTCAGTAAGTACATGCACATCAAGGCCCGTGGCGCTCCATCGTGCGTCATTACCTCGGTGGCTCGATCGGTTATGGACAGCATGCGAGACGTACCGGGAACTCACCGGACGCTGGGAACTCACGCAAGAGGGAGTATGCGACTATACCGGTCGGCGTCGTTTGCACCCGTTCTGTTTGGACGTATCTGCCTTTCCGAGTGTGAACCGAATCACTACACAGCAATGGGCTCGTGCTCGTCCTTCCCTGGCCCCCTGTTATACCCCATGTCCCATAAAAAAAAACACTTCTGCTGCAGCACATTGCGTTTTTGCCTGCGTTCGCACAATTTCTTCCCGCTTGCGAGCGGCAGCGAAATGGAAACGGCCAACAACAGCCACCAGGCGCCTCCACTGTCGTTACGTTAGCCGGCCGTGCTGGAATGGGTTTTCTTGGGCCCGAGCTCACCATCTCCTTCGCTTCCCTGCACCGTTTTCTAGCCCGGCACCACCCTCAACCATCCGTTGCGCTGCAGGAAATGGTGCTTTGTTTTGCAGACGTAACGAAGAAGCGAGTTCGGTGAGGGAAAAGTTGGAAGTCAAGCGGGGCGGGAAAGTACGGCTCCTCCCACCCTCCAGGGAATGGGATCTGGTCGTCTTGGAAAACGTCTTAGAAAGTGGAGTGCGTCTTACGAGCCGGCGACGACGAACCGGACCTAACATCATTCCGAGACAACAAGCTGCCTGCTGCTCCCTGGGAACCCCATTTCACTACATATAATATAACCGTCCGTTTCGCTTTCGCCCGCCCCGGCTCGATTCTCGGTCTCGATATTCCTCCACCCCGAGAGGCCAATGGCACAGCGTTAGCAGGTATGATGAAGGTAATGTTTGTGGGCGGTTTTGAATTTCAAATCGAATCCATTCTTTGGAGGAGATGTTTAGGTTGCACCGGGTGGCCTCGAGAGGGGTGGTTCCAGCAGCTGGACGATGGACGACAGCCTTCCTTCCACTCCAGCTCATCATTCGGTTGGTTGGTCGTTCCCTTCTCCCTGGCAAAAAACCTTGCTCGGACCACCCACCACCCCGTATTTTCTCATTAAAGCAGATTTTCCATGGCAACAGCGCCCCGCAGCGGAAGGAGGAAGGAAAACGGGGAGCCGGTTCTCGAGAAAGTCTTGGGCTAGAGTGGGTGGTACTCCCATCGCCTTGGTGGGACCGTTGTTTAAGACGTTGCATTTCTAACACCCCGTATGTGCTCCGGAGTTTGTGTTCGTTTGTTCTTTTCCCAAAGCTCCTCTAACATCTTTCTTTCTCTTTGTTTTCCAAATGAAAATCGCTCCCATACATGCTTTCCCTCTCTTTCTTCTCGTAGCTCCTTCTTCATACGTTTTTTGTTTTGCCATGATTCCCAAAATCTTTATTGTACCCCGCCGGATGGTTCAACCGGTGGATGGAACGGAGATTTGAGTTAGGTCCACTTCGCCCTTGGTTTGGCTTTCACCCGAAGGGAGGGTAGGGTAGTCTGGGGAGCACATCGAAATCCTTGCCTTCCACTGCGAGTGGGTGGATTAAAGCGAGATAAGCACTCCTGCGGGACCGCCTCCCATCCCCATCGTTCTCCCACTCCCACTCGGTTGGGGTTTTTGCTCAAGAAATCTTGCGAGAAGGACCTTCCATCCCTCCATTCCTTCACACTCAGTCCCTTTCTGACCGGTACATACCAATTTGGGCTCCCCTCCCACCCCCCCCCCCCCGTAGGTGGAATGGGATCCTTTCCTTCATCCAAAACCATCCCAACATTGCCTCGATCCGCCCTCTGTGCTCCAGGTCAAAGAAACAAAGGTGCAGAATGTTTCCCGGGCTGCTGGCCATCCAACCAACCGATTGGGATGGTGTGTGTGCGTCTGTGTGTGTGCGAGCGCACGCTGGAATACATATTTATTCACATATTCATTCGTTCGTACGTGTGTGTGCACAACTGTATGTGTGCCGAGGGGCCGAACGGGAGCAGGGCTGTGTGTCTTAGCATTTTCTTAGACATTTTACGGGTGTCCGTGTGTGCACGTCTTATCTTTAATGCATGCCTTCACATACGGCGGTGGGTTGGGTGGCACACGTACAATCCGGCACACATACACCCAGGACTGTGTGGCTCGGGGCCATCGGGGGGTCGAGATTCGAAAGTCGAAATTGTTTCAGACTAGCCTCCACAAAACCACAAGGAAAGTCTCACTCTCTCTCTCTCTCTCTCTCCCTAGTTTTGCTACACCTTTCTCTTTTGTTGGCAATAATCCTTGAGGTTGAGGATAATGAAGCTCGTCTTCGTGTGCCGTGGATGAGGTAACAGGGATGTACTGGAGGAGGGTCAAAACTTGGAAGGAACCGTTACGCCATGAACGAACGAACGTGTGCTGCTAATAATGTACAGCGGAGCGCTTGGGGACGCAACGGACGAATAATGAGAAAAAGGACTCGAGATCCTTTATTAAGATGCCACCGCAACACGTGTGTGTGTGTGTGTGTGTGTGTAGGTGTAGTTTTGTACGGATGACGTTCGTATGTGTGCTCTGTGAAGGCGAAGCGAGCGGGCGGTGGGTTGTGGATGAGATGAACCGTGCCGTTTTCTTTGCTTAACAGACCACCCCCTGAAAGGTCCACTTTCGGGAGGTTTTCCGGAACTCACACCTCCTATGAAACTGCTCCTGCCCCCCTTCGTTAGCAAAGCGGATGCTCGACCGGGATCGGATGCCAGGGAAGGGGTTTCGGTGGTCTTATGCAAATATAAAACACTACCGATGCGATAAGAAACGTGGAGGTCCTGCTGTCTTGGACACAATCATCGTCTTGGAGCGCCCGGGCTCCCTTTTTCGGACCGACTCCCATCGGAGCACATAAGCTGCCACATGCAGACACACATACGAGCCGACTTACAATCGGCAAGGCGGTGAGCAGCATATCAAGACGGGAAGCTCTCACACGTACGGGGACTAGGTTTTCTTAAGAAGACCTTTCGCAAAAACAAGCCGGGTTGCCGCAAGTTGCTTCACATACTGGCACACATACATGGGGCTGCACATACACACACACACACACACATGTGCCACAGGGACGAAGGTGCACGCACACTTACATCCCCTCTTCGAAGCGGAACGCGTGCATATTTCAGCGTGTCCTGAAGATTATCGAAAGTGGACGCGCGAGTCTGCGGACGAGAAAGGGCTTCGAGGGGGGTGAATGTATTTGTGTATGTGTGGCCGCTGGAGGTGTACGTGTGCCGCACTGGCCGGGCCGGGCGATGGTTGTGCATAATGCATGCTCAGAGTTCAGGCGATTTTTTGTTTGTTTTGCGTTCTCTCCGCTTTCCTGCTAGCCGATATTCTTGGGATATAATAGGCTTCGAAGATGCGCATGTTCTTAGCGAATTCGTGCGGGAAGACGCAGAAGAAAATAGTCGGATGAGCTAGGGAGAGGCCGAGGGGGCAGGGTTTGTCGGTATTGTAGCGGCGCTTGGGCAGAAGGCATTAAAATTTGAACCGAAAGGATTAGGTTGCATTTTATGCCCCAAATTGGATATCGATCACGGTGAGGAGAAGGCGCCAGAAATCCTGCCCGAGCATTAATGGCCTCGGGGCTGCTACGGGACCTGGTGGATGAGGCGGGGGACATTCGCAGGATTAAGTTTAGGCTCCTAAGATGAAGAAGCAGATCCGTTCGGGGCAGTGCATACACTTTGCCTGGAGGAATTAGCGCAAATTAGTGTATTGTTAAACACGGGGCAGTTTTGGTTCGGCTAGCACCGCTCGTCTGAAACAACAGTCCCTAGGACGAAGCGCAATCCATCTCACACAATCGCTTCGATAAGACGCCCGGAGCTACGTTGCCGGCAGCGAAAAGCGATATTGCTGGAGTAGTCAGCTAGAAAAATCGTGGGAATTAGATTGACGTGCCAGCGATCGGTGTCGATAATTATGTCCGGGGGCGCATTGGGCGATACAATGACGACGGTTTGATCCGAAATGGGCACTAATTGGGAGGTAACAGTGGACGGTTGCTTAAGCAAAATATTGTTCAAACGTTGCTTGAAGCAAGCGGATCGTGTTACAACATTTGAATCCAAAGTATGATACTACTTGCAAAAGGTTAAGTTACGTTCGAATTGATAGATAGAATACATGATTTAGATTGGGCTGGTAATTGCTGTTTTGAACATTTGCAGGTAGATTTAAAACTCAAAGGAATTAAGCGTTTAAAGAAAAATCAGTTCGAAACATGAAACACTTCTTGAAAACATTCATAAAGATCGTTTTTACTCCCAAGCATTGGTATATAGCACAACACAATGTATTGTGGTTCCTACTTCAATGTAATACTCCACGCCTGCATGCGTCAGCCATGCCCTCAATCCCACAAAATGGCGTAATTACTTTATGTGGGGAAGCCTCATTTTTTCCAAGAAACCATCATGACTAACTGGGACGGGCAAAGTGCACCCCTCGAACTAAGTTGTTCTCCATGCCATCGCTCCAGAGCGTCCATTTCTTGTTGGAAGTAAGCGTGGTTGTTAGGTTTTCCATTTTTTCCCCCTCTGTTGCTAGGTGTTTTCTTGCTTAAGGAAATTTTCCCGGAAAATCCAATCGAGCTGCAGTCAATTGAATCTAGTAAGGTTAATACACGTACACGCTGTGGGCGCGCGTGTGTATGCGCTTGGAAGAGAATGTGTTACGTCCGCCAGGGAGTGCTGCAAAAATAGTGCCATGGGTAAGAGCAAATAAACACGAATGAAAAATGAACGCCTCATAAAAACGGGATAAACACCGGCATTGCACTTGTTTCCGCCGAGAAGGCAAGCAGGGACGATTGAACGGAAATGTGTGAAGTGCAAAAGGCAAACCAACGGGGAAAGATATGTTATAAGCAAACTGTAATCACATCTTACCTCACAGCACACGAGCAAGAAACAGATTAGTTTTGCCGGGCTTAAAAGTTTACTTCTGGTCGCGTGTAAAAAGTTTCACACTGGAGAAGATCAGTATAAGACTTCAAGATAAACCTCCGAGAAGGTAGATACACATTTGTGAAACAATACAAAACTGTTTTACTGCATGAATGGTGAAAAATAAAACAGAATCAGGCACAGGGCACCAACGATGCATTCTCTCTTGCACCAACGATGCACTGTTTGTCAAAAATAAGCTTTAAGAAAATTTAAATTTGTTTAGAAAAATCGATGCCTTTGCCAAACATTTCTCCTTGTAATGCATTTTTCCAGTTTTCCCCTTTCCTCAGGCAAAGGTTTGTTTTCTCTTCTGAACTCTTTGCTCCCCCTTACAACTTTGTACATTTTTCCGATGCAATTACCACTACACCGATACGATGTACACGACTTTTGTGCCGTTGTTCTTCTCTTGCTGCCTCTTCTCCTTATGTTGCCTCTTTATTAGCTGATTCGCATTTCATGGCTCGATCTCTGTGCAAATAATTTCTCCCCACGGCTGCCAACGAACTAACTGATCCGCGATCGTTTCCACCCCCAATCGCTCGGTCCCTTCTGCTTTCTCCTTCACCTACTTGCAGTTCCAACAGGGGTGCTCCTCCCTTCAAACCCATGCCTCCTTTGATGATCTTTCAACGCGGGAGAAAATAATACTGCACCCGTTTGTTTATCTATCTTTCTGGTGGCGACTAGAAGGCCATGATTTCCGTCCGCAGTGCTGCTAGGATTTTTTTTTTAATTTTCTATCATCCACATCTCTACTCCCTGTAGACGTGAAGCAAATCCGCGAATAGTTTGCAAGCTGCTCACCGTGTTGCTCACGGGCTCAATGATGGATACAACTAGAACTTGGATTTCTTATACACATGAATGCTAATGTTATTGAAATTGTTTCTAATAATATTTTTCTTCTAATGTAAACAAAAAATATTGTTAATTAGATTTGCCATGGTTACGTGGCATGGCGTGGTAGAAAATTAGGCAATTTTACACGTTGAAGATTGTAACATAATTTAAAAAATACTACAATCCAGACAAAGAAGCGTTATTCTCCACTCTAAGACTTGCGACTTAGGTTTGAGACTATGACGGTGCCTTTCTAGACACCCTTTCTTCCAACTACGCACCGCGGTGACTATTTTTATTTATGATTTTTGTCTTCTTTCACGCTTCTCGCCCGCCGCTCACCACCCGTGATCTTCCTCCTGCGCCATGCAACGGCATGACAAACACGGCGAGCAATGCAGCCAAAGTGCAATTGCATCTTGGGCGACAGAATGCGTCCAATTGCCCGCCGTTCCGCTTGCAATCCGTCCACCAGTCAGGAAGGCCCATACACACAGCCTGGATGCGTACTTGCAGGATGCTTTTAGCTAGTTTCTTTCCGTCGTCTTTCATCCTCCGTTTTGTTTTATTTTATTGTGTTTGCCATTCGTTACACTTCTCGCTTCGGGCCGCGACCGCAAACTGTCTCCCGTGCAGGGAAAATACTTCCATTGCTTTTTTTATTATCCATCGGCGAGTGAAAGAAAGAAAGAAGGAAAGCGAACGAGCGAGATGGGCCGAGTGGAGAAGCCTGGACAGAAGGCAAGCAGACGGGGCAGCTGTGAATTAAAACAAGGAACGAGACGAAAAAAAAAGTCATAAAAATATTGCACATTGCAGTGCACCGCTTATCTCTTTTTCTCTCCCTCTCTCGCTCACTCTCGCACTCTCTTCTTTCTCTCTCTCTGACCCTCGGCAGATGTACAAACGGCAAACGCAGCGATGCACTTTTTCTTCAAGTCGGTCGGTTTGCAAATTTGCCAACGGATTACGATGGTGCGGGCGAGGGATAGTGGTTGCATTCATGTGTGCGAAAGGCATGTGCAGCGGTGGTTTAAGACGCCGTCATTTCTGCGCTGCATCCCGCTTCGCAGATTCACCACGGCGGTGGTGTGTGTGTGTGTGTGGTTGTCCGTGAGGCCGTTTGTTGGCGGATGCATTTAGCGTCGATTTGCGCGTACCGCGATTTCCTTTTTTTTTTTTGTAACTTCTTGCCTTGCCTTCGCGCCCGCACTCGCTCCGTTTTGTTTATTTTTTCCTCCACCACACACACACACACACACACACACACAGGAACGCCATCGAGGCGCAACTGTTGGATGCATTTTGCGGACAGGCACGGAGGTGTCTGTCTTCTGGGGCGATTTTTTATTCGCGAATGAGGGTATTGTGTTTTTTTTAACTGATTTTATTTTTACCACCCTTTCCCCATTCTCCAGGGGCAGAGTGTGAGTTATGGTACGTGCACGTAGGTGTTGATACAAATACTGCCGCACGCTAGCGGATGCTGATGACCCAGGAAGAAACAAAAAAAAAAAAAAACACTGCCGTAATCTTACCCAAGAGTCGTAATAAGATAAGGAAAAAACCCAGTTCTACGTCGATTGTCATGTTCTTTTTTTACACAAGACAACTCAGAGAAAGTTTTAAAGTATCAGTTCTACGGTCGCCTAGGGACCCCATTGCGTTTAAGCTTCTTTGTAAATATCTTCACAAAACGGGCACTCAAATCATAAAGGAAGTGTAATTTCGTAGGTATTTCAAATGTTTGGTAATAGACCGAAATCGTGCTTAATCATGCGTATTTAAAGATTTCGAAATGAAAATGTATCATTATGACGTATTGTAATAAAATCATTTGCAAATAAAATCATGTAGCATTATACGGAAATCAATAAATCCCAATGGAAGAGAGCCGATAATTGAGATGCAAATCACCGCACGGGGTGTAAACAGAATCGTTTTATCAAGATCAACTCCACCCACTCCATCCGGTCAAGTATGCTTCACACCTTCGTTCGGCACGCCAACATCACATGCGTCATGGACCAATTAGTAAGCAATCCCCGAAAACGTTTCCTCGTCGGTCACTTAGCCGGGCCAGGTCAATTAAACCTCACACCGCTTGCGACGAGCCCATTCCCCAGGCAGTCGGAGGGCGATCCCTTTTTTCGACGAGTCGAGACGAGCGGAAAACGGGAGGCTGCATCCCCCGTGCTCGACACTTGCGTTGGCAGATTTGGACGTTGCGGATGGATGGGTCCAGTTTTTCGGGCCGGCGCTCGGTCCGTTACGCTTTCTTTCATCTTTCAACGCTTGATGGCAGCATCAAACGAGTGGAAAGGGGAGGATGGGGGGAGAGAGGGGAGGAAAAGAACGGAAATAACGAACACGGAAACACCCCCGAAAATGGACAACTGGCCCCTATTTTCCCAGGGATTTGGCGTTCTACGCCCGGCAGATGGTTCGACGGAACACTCGTTCCGAGCGACTTTGAATCGGGGAAAGGACGTCCCACGGTTAACGGGGTTAACCACCAAATCAACCCCAAATTTGTTCCACTCCCCCTCCCCTCCACCCTACGCTTGCCGCAGCGGGCAGATTATGTTTTGACCATTTTTCGGCCGGAAAAATCGGTAATCTGATTACTCCGTCCCGCCGGAAACTCTGGCGGAAGCGTGTGGGGGCAGCATGGGTCGTAAAACGGGGTTTTTTTTTTCGGAGCTAAGCCAGAAGGGAGAGCCCGACCGAAGGACGATGAACCTTTCAATGAGGGGTTTTGTTGTTGTATTTTTTGTTGTTTTTTGTTGTCGTTACGTTTTCGAGCGCCCTACGACGTCCAAAAATCCGACCGGACCAACGTTGTGCCGCACGGAAACAGCTGTTTCGGGTTTCGGGCAGGAAAAGTTGAATGATTTGTTGCCGACAGCGCTACGGTTACGATGGGAAGGGAGAGGCTTCGCTGGAAGCGGAAAAAGGGCAATGCCGGGGTGTTGAATGGAGGCCGGCTTCATCGTGAGCCGGTTCCAAACAAAACTGACCATCCGCAAGCCGGTAAGGCAAAAGCGTGCCGGATTGGAGTTGGGCCTCGGGTGAATATTTTTATTTTATCTTTTCATCACTATCACCGATTGATGATGGTTTTCGTTACGTTCGTGTTTTTTGTTTTTTTTTTTTTTGCAACACAGCCACATATGGGATGTTTTAAACATCATCTGTTTGCATTTTTTGTCTTCTTTTCGTTTGGTGTGGATGCTTTGGGAGGGTTAATTACATACGAGGTGGTGCATTCATGCATAGGCGTTCCATATTCATGAATACCGAAGGATACGTTTATGCCAGCTGTTATTGGTACTTATCATTCATCAATCAATTATCCCGCAATCGTGTGTGTTTTAATCACATCAACAAAACAATCAGAATACATCCCGTGAAATTCCTTTCCGTTTTAAAACGATCAAACTTTGATTTCGGCAAGGAATATGATTTTTAAATTCAAAAATGTTCTCCCATTGGTCGTCAGATAACGGGGGGGTTAGGTTGTTAAAATAATTTGAAATATGTCGCGATTCCATCTGTTTGTACAACTTCACGAAAAGGGTCGTCGTTTGCGGAACTCGACACCGGACGACGGGGGAAATATTTTCCTCCGTTTCTCCATTCGCGGGATGTGCGTCTGTGGACGGGGGCAATTGTAATGCAATTGCATTTATGTCCTGTACGCCCGAGGGGGTTGGGCCACCTTTTAGCAACCGGTCCCGGAGCGTCCGTTTGGCCGTGTGTTCGTGTAAGTTTCCGCTCGGGAAAGATGTAGATTTAGTGCAAAAAAAGGGGGAACCGTGATCGATGGTATTTTTATGCATAGTCTGACTCACCCGGTCCAGACATTTGCTGTCCGTAGCGTCTAACATGCATCGATACAATAGCAACGATTGAATCTGAAGAAAATACGTCTGATTTTGTTACAACATTAAACGTTGATACTCCAGTTTTCTAGACTAAAATATGCATTAATTTATGCAATATCGAAAACTTTCCATGATAGGTTTGGAAATTTAAAAAAAAAAAACAAACGGAAACTGGTTCTCATTGAATATACACGTGCCGTCTAAAATAATCCCTTTTCACTTGTTCCGCAACGGGTCCGTTACGGCACCGGGAAGTGAAAAAAAGGGAAGAAGGGTTCAGTGCGTTGAGTAGCGCCAGGAAGCGTCTCGATGTAAACGGGAAACGCGATGGGCCATGGGGTTGGTGTGCTGGAAATAGTTCCTTGCTCGCATCCGGGACCGAGCGGAACGGTAGCGTGCCCGGTTCGTCTTCTGCGCCCGACCCTCGGGGTGGTGAGTTTTTTGTAAGCAGTCTCCCACCAAACCGTGCAGGTCGAGTTGTTGCCCGAGCGAGAGCAAGCGAGTGAGACGGGACGATTGGATGGACCGAGCGCGAGCAGTTCGCGTTCCACGACGGGATGGAAGGATTTTTTAAAAATCTCGCGGAGGTTGTTTAACGCAGCGTGATGCAGCACGAGCTGGCAGATGAAACGGAACGCCTCGCCGGAACGCAAGGAAAGACGTCTGGAGACGTAGCGCGCTCGGTGCGCAAAAATGCACGCTGCGGGCAACAAGGTGAGAACCATCTTGGTAATCTCAAATGAGCAAATGATTTGCATGGAAAAGATTACTCCCCGGTTGCTTTTATATTTGCGATCAGGGTTTGAATGTTTAATTTAATATATTAATCTAAATGTAAGGAAAAGTTATGATTTTTTCCGGTTCAACTTTAATAAATATGTAATTCCACTCAGACGTTATGAACTCGGTTCTTTTTCACGTCAGTTCCACTCTACAAAAAACGAAGTTCACATCAAATCGGTTAAAATATCCTAACGATGGATCCTTTTTCTCGATAAGATCTTTTTTCGGAGCGCAATTTCTTCCGCTGAAAGAAAACGGACCAAGAAAAGGGAAATGATGTGCGTGGTGGTTGTAACTGCCGCTACTTATGATGGATGGATGATGACGATAACGATAGCGATGACGACGCTCCCGGGCCCGCGGCATTAGTCGCGGCAAACGGCAGCGAAAGTTGTTTAAATAGGAGCAAACCCGCGGGTGAAAAGGCACAAGAACGACTGCTACTAAAACTCTAATTCCCCTTTTGCTCGCGCTTCGAATGCCTTTGCGCAGTGCGTTAGGAATCATTAAAAAACTAGTTTCATTGCCGCGCCGCCCCGCAGGAGGCAGAGCACAATGGGGTTCGGTGAACCGAGACGCCGCAGCTGACGGATGTAGTGGGTGAATATTTCTAGAATTTTCAATCCATCGATCCGTGGCGTATGAATTATTCAAAGAAAAAGCGGATTTGCTTCGTACAAGCATTTTCGCGGCTTATTGAATCATATGTGCACATTTTTGAATAAATGCGCGGTACGTGAAAACTTAGGCTTCACATCCCGTTTTGTCACATTCGGTGAGATCGTCCTTTTTCTCTATGAAATTTTTCTTCTCAATGCGTTGCGAGGACGCGTTTTGCTGCGGGTAGACTTCTGACTAGACGAAATCCGGAAAGATCTCGTGTAAAAGATGAGTCCCAGCATGATTGTGACTTTATGGCGATTTGATGAGCGAAACGAAATCGGGTTTCTTTGGATCCGTGTGAAATCGTAAAGATCCACTTCATTTGTAGAAGATCGATTTTAAACATATCAAAATAAAATGAATCACCAGCCTTGGCGGGGCCAGAACTCACCGATACAAAATTCCATGTGATGCAGCGGCAGCTGCTTGTAGTGGTTTCGCACGAAGAACAGGTTCTCGAGGATGTAGGACAGCCGCAGCAGGAACAGGCTGTCGACGTCCATCAGGTTGTGGCCGGCGTAGGCACCGCACAGCTCCTGCACGTTCTCCACGATGGCCCGCAGGCGGCGCACGTTCTCCCGGCGCACGTCCGCCCGCGAGGCGCCATCGTTCCGCAGCCAGTAGTCGTGGTTGATCAGGATCTCGGTCAGGTACGACTCCATCGGCTCGTCGAGCGGCACGTTCTTCAGCCGCAGCTCGCCGTACGCGCGGGCGATGATCAGGATCTCGTCCTCGTACCGGAGCCGCTTGAGCGAGATCAGGTACTCGAACAGCTGCAGGTTGCCGCGCCGGATCAGCCGGTAGTAGGCGCGATGGTCGTCCAGCTGGGCCGTCTCGCAGCGCACCAGGTGCTTGGCCACCTCGTCCAGCCCGTTCGCCAGCGCGAGCTCGGCCGCGGTCAGGCGCTTCTTGTTGAGCGCGTCGCAGTCGGCACCGCGGGCCACCAGCAGCTCGACCAGGGCGAGCCGGTGCTGGCGCGCGAACACCGCCCGGTGGAGTGCCGTGTTGAAGAACTTGTCGTCGCGCGCGTTCACGTCCGCCCCGCCGTCCAGCAGCTGGCGCACCTTCTCCAGGTCGCCGCTCTGGACGGACTCGAACAGCATGCTGGCGGTGGCGGCGGCAGCGGCGTCGGCACTGGCCAGTCTCTCCGGTGCCGCCATCTAGAGTGTCGGCGTGTGTTTGGGCAGCTGCCTGCGGCCGAGGAATGCCATGGCCCGCACTGCGTCCTCACGAGACTTCGGTTGAAATGAGTTGTATTTTGTTTTGTCTTGAAAAAAGTCTTTTGATTTCAAAGCCCCTCCACTTCGCGGATATGACGGGTTTTGTTTCTTCTTTTCTTTGGCTTTCACTAATTTGGCGTCACTAAACTATGTTTCCTTCTTGTTTAAATCCAGACCAGCTTTAGAACTGTGCTTGAGAGTACCCTTACAAGTCGAATTTGTGCTAGAAAATGAATCGAAATTTTAACTGCTGTCCATGAGAAGGGAACTCCTTGCTCGGAATTGGATTTTACTTTCGATCGATTTCACGCACTTGACCATTGACACGAATATAAAGCGGCACAAAAAAGGAGCAACTAACAACCACCATTGGCACTTGAACGGGGGAGGTGGAGGGGGGTGGTGCGGGACGGAAACCTTCCTGCCAGGACTGCTCGATGTTGGTGTCAGTGTGCGGCCAGTGCCGTGTCCTCGTCGTGTCCTGCCGCACGGAGGACCATCTCACGACAGACTAGAGCACGGTGTGGCTCGCTTGCAACGGATCGCGCACCGTCGTTGCGTTGTCTTACCGAACGTCGAAGAAAAATCACAGCGGAACCGGAAGCAACGGGGCGCGCACGACACCCGGGAATGCCCGGGCCACTTTTCAGGGGGGGGTGGCGCCACCGGGGGAGCGAGTTCGCGTTTCGCGTTTTCGCGTGAAGTTGTTTAAAAACCGACTCCGTTTGATTGCCAGCACCGTCGCCGAAAGTTGCTTAAAACTTGGCGCGCGAATTCGCTCACTCTTTCTCACGTCAACACCGCGCAACAATGCGGGTGTGGGGGAGCGGGGGTCAGGCTGGCACTCTCACACACAGAGAAAGTATCGGCCAAGAAACGCGCCGGCTGCTGCGGCGGAGATGACGACGGCCACGCAGGGTGTCGGGAAAAAAGGCGCGCGGTTGCTCTCCAGTCTCGGCGGATCGCGCGCGCGAATGCGCTTTTAGGAGCGAAAGGGAGAGAGTTTGAGATGGCGATAGTACGCGAACACAAGCACACGGCTAGCTAGCTCCGAGAAGTGCACCCACAACTGCACTTGCAAATGCACGCACACGGCGGGAGAGAAAAAAAAAGGAAGACAACACACGAAAACCGGACACACGAAGCGGCGCGCTGGACGACGGACTCTGACCCGCGATGTCCGCTTTTTGTTTGCTCTTTCACGGTTGTTTGTTTCGATGTTGAAGGTAGAAGCATCCGACACTTTTTTTCGCTTCACTTCTCGTTCACTCTTCACAGCTTCACACTGTTTACTGTGTTATTTACCCAAAAACAAAAATGCATTTCATTTTTATTTCAACCAGTTCCGACTGTACACACAAAGTTGCAACCTTTGCTTTGCTTATGTAGTTTTAACTTCAAATTCACGGTTAACATATTCTTCTGCATTTGTCACTGCCGTTCAAACCGAATTTCTATCATCTCCCTTTTCGACACACTCACATTGTAAATAATTGTTTCTAATGGTGCCCTGTTGCCTGGCGCTAAGTATAGTTGCATGCCGGCACTTTCAGACGATCTGTCCGGCTCACGCTGCACTCCTCGGCTGAAGTTGCAGCAGCCGGCCAGCGGTGCCGTTGACGGTGTGTTCGT
Organism: Anopheles atroparvus; assembly: GCA_914969975.1. NCBI lineage: Eukaryota > Metazoa > Arthropoda > Insecta > Diptera > Culicidae > Anopheles > Anopheles atroparvus. The sequence continues at coordinate 6,187,061 of CAJZCY010000003.1, read as the reverse complement.
TTGCCAGGCGACGGAGCGGTACTGAAGGCGTCCAGCGCGAAAAACCATAACAATCCGAGCGCTCTGTGTCGTGGCGCCGCGCACGAAATCACGGAACGGAATGAACGAACGCGCGCGTGCTATTGCGGTCGGATCCCTTCGGGCTCCGGTTGAACGGCCGGATAGGTGCGGACGGTGGAAGGTTGTCCCGACGGGTTGTAGTTACGCACCTTCCCTCGCACGTGCGGTCCTTTCAGGATCATATTGCTTTCTCTTTCTTTCTTTTCACTCTTCTGTTACGTACACCGGAAAAGGGACAACATGTTTTGGGGGGCCATCGCCACTATCACCTTGACGGAGTCGATCCTATCCGATCCCAGTTGACGGATTCAAATCAGATTCGGATTCGATTCGGATTCGTTTGATTTTATTCGGCTTTAAGACTCCATCTGATTCGATCCTAATCGTAGCAGCTACCGATAGTTTATTGTTGCGATTCGTGAACCGAGCTATCTTGATGCGGATTGTTTGGACAGGCCTCCTCTTTCACATGTAAACCGGTTGAAATTTAAACTTATCGTTTTGACAAATCTGGATATATCGTGTCAGTTGATCACAAATATGCATATACCATTTTCACCGGGTGTGCAATTGACAACCTTTCGAGCGTCAGATCAACACGGCATTTGAATTGAAAAAGACAACGATTGTTTGCGGTCTTCTGTGTTCCTGTTTTGTTTTCTATTCATACTGTGATTATTTTTTAATAAGTGTTTCAATTCTGAAGAAACATTTCGAGCCAACTTTAGAACGGCTGTGTGGTTTTGGATTAGTTGTGTTCTTGAACTTTACCCACGTTTATTAAACTTATTTTCTGTGTGCGATGAGCCCGGGACGCTCCGTAGAGATGTCGTACATACTGGATTTCAACAATCACATTCAGTCGTATTTTATCAGCAGCACCTACGGCAATGAGACCCTCGTCAACCGCTGCTTGGAGGTACTTCAGTGATTTCCAGCATTACGATGTACCGAGGAGCAGTGATAATGTTTGTTTTCCCCTCCTCACTTTTAGCAACTGGCGTCGGGTGGTGAGAACAGGTCGTTCGACGTATCCGGCTACGAGTGCAATGTGTTTTTCGTCCATTTACACAAATTGTTGAGCCATAGCTTAAAGAAGAGCACTCTGCTTTGGTCCGTGATCGGGGTGCTGGAGGTTGCTGTAACAGACGACGAGACCCGGTTAGCGTTGGTAAACAAGTTTCGCTTTCTGCCCGTGGTTTCACTTTTGCTGCTCGAACTGCACACCCCGGAGCAGCAGAAACGGGTGCTTTCCCTGCTCCACCATCTCTCCTACGGGGCCAACATCGACGGGCAGGAAATGTTCATAGAGAAGCTCATCCAAAAGCTGCTGAGTTTAATCGAACAGAACCACCAGAAGAAAGAACGCTGTGAGGTAGCTCAGCTCGCCCTATCGATACTGGTGAATCTGTGCCACCGGGATCTCTCGACAACGTTCGTGCTGACGCGCAACACCAACATCTCCGGGTTTTGCAAGCAAATCAAAAAGTTCGGCCTGTTGGCGTGCAAAATGTACATCGTACTGGAACAAAACGACTACATCAAGGAGATGGATCTGCACTACCTGCTGCGGATGAGCTTCGAGGAGGTGCGCTTGATGCTGGCATCAAAGAATAGTTTCAGCCTGAAGCACGTTGTCGATTTCCTGCGGTACGTTAAGACGCTGGGCGACACTAGCGGCAGCCAGCCCGTGCAGGCGGCGGTGACGGATGAGTACTTCAATCGCGATCTGAAGGAGTTTCTGCTCGAGATCGAAAAGCACTGGGACGACCGAGAGAGGAACGATAGCGAGGAGGCACCGAAGAAAAAGGGCAAGCGTAAGGTGGAGCTGAGGAAAAACCGCACCACGGATGGTTTGTTCGAGATCTTGGAGTGTATCGTGTCGCTCAAACCGAACGACAGTGAGCTGTACCGGAAGATATGTGAATTCGGGCCGATCCGGTTGATCAATAACGCGCGGGAGGATTGCTCGAAGGCGGTCGATTTACTGCGAACGATTTTGGAGAAAAACCCGAAGGACGTTGCGTTCGCGGACGAGTGCAAAGCGGTGCTGGGCAGTCTGATGACGACACTGACGAACAACGACGATCAGCGGCTGGCGATTGCTTTCGCTCGGTTGTTGACCACGATTGGAAAAGCTTTGAACGCGAGTGACGAACCGATGAACGAGGTGGCAGAGCAATTCTATCAGCATCTGTTCGGGAGCATGCTGAGTCAGTCGCGCGAGACGGTGCCGTTCGACTATTCCATCGGCGATGGGCCGGCCCGGGTGTACCAGTGGGCACTGCATACGTTCACCGAGCTGGCAAATCTGTCTCCGACGCACTGGTACGCGAAGGTAACGAACCTGCTCAAGCAGAAACCGATGCAGTTCCTCGTTGCAAAGGCTCTGACGGGTGGCAGTGATCTCGAGCTGCTAGAGGCGATGCTACAGGTGGCAACGTCGTCCGATTTTCCCAAGCACGATGTGGCGGTGATGATCGACATGCTGAAGAGCAATGTGCCTCAATCGGTCATTTCTTCCCCTGTGCATAGCAGTCAAAGCACTGCGAACGGTTATCTTCAACCGCCGACGGGGTATTCCTTCGTCAGGGCCCTCAGTAGGGATCTGCAGGACCGCATGGATCAGGCCGTGGTACAGATGCAGGATGCAAAGGCGGCTGGCCTGATAAACGACGTGGAAAAGTCGGAGCTGGTCGAGTTCTACACGTACAAAATCAACATGCAGACAAACCTAATGAACGACCTGCGCAACAGCTTAGAATCAACAACGGCCCAAATAACGACACTGATGCACCAGAACCAGCTGCTAATGGCGGAGATCGAAAAAATTAACAAGAAAAGTTTACCCCTACTGTTGAAGGAATCGGCGTAAGTATTAAGGTGTAATTGAATCAAACGTGTCTCATGACTAAAGGGTATACTTGTCATTCGGTCATAGGCTGGAAAACGAAAATCGGCTCCTGGAGCGCGAACTGGTCATGATGAAATCCGCCGCCGCGACCTACGACAAGAAAACGAGCCAGATGAAGCAGGAGCTAGCGGAGTACATAAAAAAGTACGGCGAAAAGAGCCAGAAGTGTGCGACACTGGTAAAGGAAATCGAGCATCTGCGTACGCGTGATGATAATTACGAGAAGGAAAACAAGCGTCTTCACATGGAGCTCGCGGTCATGGTGAGTATTTCCGGTCCCCTGCCTATCCTTGGCGTTTCTCTTGTATGCGCACGCCGTCTTCTGTGTCTCTACCGCGCACTGCCTTTGCGTTTGTTTAACCGGGCAAAATCCTTCCTAATAGACGAAAAATCGTGACGATGCGCGCAAGTTACTGAAACTCGGCGAAGAGGACCGACAGAAGCTCACCGAGCAGCGCGATGCCGAGCGGAAACAGTTTGAGTGCAAACTGCGCGAACGCGAGCGGGAAATATCGAAGCGGAACGATCTCGTACAGCAACTGGAGCAAACACTTGTGCAACGGGACGGTTCGATCGAATCGCTGGAGGCGGAAGTCACGGACATGCGCACAAAAGTGAAGGACCGGGAAGACCGTATTGCACAGCTCGAGGAAGATCTGAAAGAGAACGAAAAGATTCAGCAAGCAATCTATAGCTTAATGAACAAGAACAAGAAGTAGTCGAGTAGAAATGTTGTCTGTTTAAGGTGAGAAGTATTTTTTAATTGTAATATAATGATGCTCCCGCTGTTTACCAGCGGCTTAGAGTTTGTAACATTTTAAGCAATAATTACGGGCCCATAAATATTTTTTAAACAAACTTTAACGACAGATTTGGTTAGTTTTTGTTTCAGCCCTTGAAAGATTCGAGATCGAGAGTTTGGTTAGCTTGCTCAATTCTTTTTATTAATATTGATAAATGTTGTGATCATTTATTTGCCAATGCTTACACACAATTAAGTTATTAAACGTAGAAGGATACAACCCGTGGTCCCTTTCCATTATAAAGTCGCTTTACAGAGTGTCCTTGTTGATGATCTCTATCAGTTCAGGGTTAGCGAGCATCGTTTGATGTGTTCCATCGATGATTTTGACGATCATCGACGAGGTGGTAAACTCTTTCAAACCATAGTCCTCCTCAATGTCGCGGATCACTCCAGAGCGCACGAGCACCAGGGGCGAATCAATTTTCTCCCGCGCATCGATCGCCATGTTCATTGCGACCTTGATTCTATAGAACAGAATGCGCAACATTTTGCGCGAATACTCCTCGGAAAACGGGTTCGAGTCGCGTGCCATTTCCATCGTTTTTGCAATCCGTTTCGCGTATGTCGATTGTTCCATTATCGTTTCGATGATATCGAATGTTGCTGAGGGAAGCACAAACGAAAGCACCAGCGTAAGAATGGTCATTTGCAAGTGCTCGTCGTCAATGCCCGAGAGGTGGTTGCTAGCAAAGCGCTGAAGGTACAATGGAGAGCCATCGATGAGCATCAGCTTTCCATGGAGGGATCGTGCCTCCAGGCGCTTCACGATATCGAGTGCCAACAATGCGCCGAACGAGTAACCGATCACCAAGAACTGTTCCGCCTTCGCGAAGACGGTCTGGAACATCTCGTCGAACACGGAGTCCACGATACCGGAAACGGTTTGTTCATCGGAAGCGTTGGCGAAGGACTGCAACACGAAGGTTGGGGCATTGATTTCGGAGGCAATTTTTACCCACGGTGGACTGGAAACGCTCTCGATGCCCGGAATGATGAGAACGGCCCGCTCGTACTCGAGATCGTTCGATTTGGAAGGCAGCCGAAGTACGGTATGATGGCTGGCCGCCTCGTCGCCAAAGCTGGCCAATAAGTCTTCCAGCTCGAGCTGCTTATTGACAACCCCGCCCGCCTCGTTCTCCGCCTTGGCATCGGCCAGCTTTTGCAGCTTGGAGAAGGTGAGTGTGCGCAGATCTTGCGGCGTCAGCACGATGTCGAAGTCACGCTCCAGCACTTGCCTTATCTCGACGGCCATGAGCGAATCCATACCAATGTCGGCGAGAGTGCTCTCGACGGACACGGACTTCATGTCGCGAATGTTCATGATGTTCATCACTGCTTCGACAATGTTCTTTGCGCCACCGCTGGAGCTACGCTTTTCCGCCACGACCATGCTGGCCACGATGGGATCGTCCGTCGTGAGCAGTTGATCGAGCACCTGGATGCAAGAGTAGAGTCTCTGTTGAAGCGTACCACCGATCTCCATGTCGAGTTTATCCTCCTGCATATCGGCGACGATGCCGACCTCTCCGATGGCACCCCATTGGATCGCCTTGCCGGGCAATCCCTCGGACACTCGATGCTCGATGATTCGCTCCATAATGGAGTTCGCCATACCGTAGTTGGATTGTCCGGCATTTCCCCGGCCGCAGGATACGCTGGAGAATACGACAAAGTACTTCAGCATAGGGCAGAGCTCCCGAGTGATCGCATCGAAGTGCTGCGTGGCGGTGGCCTTCGGAGCGAGGCACTCTGCGAACTTATCCACCGACTGGTTTTCCATGATGGCGTCCCTTAGTTGTACGGCCAGATTGAAGATTCCGGCCACGGGTCCCAATTGATTTGCTTGGAGCAAGAGTCGACGACAACCGTATTCGGTGGAAATATCCTCCGTTGAAATACACACCTGAACGCCGTAGCTCTTCCATGTGCTGTGAAAGAAGGGAAATAGTGAGCAGTCGAACGTGCTGTCTTTCTGGATTTAATGAAGAGATCTTACTTGATCCGGTACTGCTGATAAGGCTTCGTGATGCCTCTGCTGGAGCTGAGAAGCACCTTTCGACAGCCTCGAATGATTAACCAGTCTGCAAGCTCGAGGCCAAATCCACCGAGTCCTCCAGCGATGACCATAGTTTGCTCGGGATTGCAGTAGACTCGCGGAAGATAAGAAATAGGAACGGACGCGAGATCATCTTCATTGTCACGGATCTTAAGCACAACTTTACCAATGTGCTTAGCTGTTGCCATGTAACGGAAAGCCTGTTCGATCTCTTGCGCTTGGAAGACGGTGGTTGGAAGCGGTTTTATGATGCCCTTGGCAATGTCTGCTACAAGAATTTTATAAACTTGCATCATGAGATCTCGTCTTTCGCTGAACATAAGATCTACAAGTACGGCGGTGAAAGATAGTCCCTTCTGGAAAAGAGACAGTGCCAGCTTGGAGTCCTTCATCATATCGTATTTTCCAATTTCCAGGAAGTGTCCACCCTTCGCAAGGCAGCGCACCGATGCCTGCAGCTTCTCTTCGGACAAAGAGTTGAGTACGAAGTCGACTCCTCGACCATTGGTACGTTCTTTGATGAGCTGCTCGAAGGTGATATCTCTGGAGTTTCCAATATTGTTGGGGTTAAGCTCAGGGAAGTAGCTTAACAAGAACTCCCGTTTTTCCTTGGTGCTGACGGTGGTGAAGACTTCGAGACCATAAGCCTGGGCAACTCGAATAGCAGCGAGGCCAATACCACCTGTTCCAGCGTGGATGAGGATGGTTTTGCCTTGGCGGATGTCTGTGCTGATAAAGAAAGCAGCATAAACGGTGGCGTACACCGTGGGTATAGTGGCTGCTTGTTCCAAAGTGATTTCATCTGGAACATCCAGAGTAAAGAGGGGATCAGCCTCAACAATTGTAGCCATGGACCCAGCAGAAATGATACCCATGACTCGTTTCCCGGTAGCAGTAACTCCAGAGAACTCCAATCCTAGCACACACTCTTGAGAAAGTCTGTCAGTGCAGAATGTTTCAACTGTGAGGCGACCGGTAGCAAGCATGACGTCCTTGAAGTTCAGGGAACTGTACACTATTCTGATGAGTGGACTTGTTGGTGGTCGCTCGGTTAAGGGACCAACCATCCATGTGAAGGAAGACAGATCGCCGGGCTTGGCACAATTTGCATAGCAATGTTTGGTAACCGGTTCGAGATGCCGGTGCTCTTGCAGTTTGAAGTGGCGATACAGCCCCCACTGTCCATTGCGATACACGTTGATGGCAAGCCCCAGCTCGACTTGGTCCTTGTAGAATGGATGCGTTGGATCAAAGGGTGGAGCGCTGGCGTCATCGATGAAGAAACAGTACACACTTTGAATGTTGGGCTCCTTGCGGATGCAGTTGACCAGTCCAATGATGCCCGATGCATGGTCATTTTGAGCGTAGAGAATAACCGGCTTTGTTTTCACTTCATTTTTCAGTTCCAGTAGCCAGGAAAGAGTATGATCGTCGCTGGACACCTTGATGACATGTGCATCCACGTTGGAGCTCATGGCGGACTTCTTTTGTTGATACAGAAGGAACATCTCGTCTTCAATGAAGAATGTGCTTACCAGATGCAGCCGACGATGCCCTTCAGGGATGGTGTAGCATTGCGACTCCCGCAGTAGAATAAATCCTTGATCGGAGAGGCAGTTTATAGCATCGGAGATGAACTCATCGTCGGTGAAGAGATTCTCACAGATGAGGAGTAGCACGTTCCGTTGTTTCATGAGCTTGTCCTCGGTGATGGTGACGTTGGGAATGGGCTCAGGCTTAGCATTGGAGACAAGAGTAAGAAGGGCTTTAACCAAAGGAAGATCACCGATTGCATCACCAAAGTGGGAAATGATTGGAGCTTTCGTTGGAGAGTGAATCTCGGCAACAGTGAAGAAGATGGTGGCTTGATTCTCGAGAATAGTTTGAACGATGATAGACGCGACATCCGTCAGTTGTAGGACTTGTTGGGGATAGTACGGTAGGAACCGATAGCTTTCCAAGACCGGAACACCCGGGGAGAGACGGCGAGCGATGGTACTAGCGTTGAGTCCGTGAATCTCAATACCCCCGCTTTGCAGTAGGTTAAGATCGCGGTCAAAGGAAATGTTGTAATAGGGCACTCCATTATTAGTATGCTGCAGAGATATTTTTTGTTGCATTGGATCAATTTTGATGGAGTTTATGCGTGTGGGAATCATTAGCGATCGGGAGTCGAATGCAACGATCGCCACCTGTAACATACAATCCAATAGTGCAGTCCAATTCTGTTTGCATTCGATCTTAGCGCTGGAACCGTCGCTGGCAGATTCGATGACTGATTTAAAAAACCCTCCATAATGGTACCCCCGAAGCCGAAGTTCTTTATAGAAATCTTTTCTCGGTAGGGAAACAGCATGGGTGTTTCTCTGTTGGAGAGGTTTTGGCTCATACTTTTCGAGCGTCCGCACGTATCCCTTTACAACAAGTGCCGACCCTTCGATCACCTCAAAGTGTCCACTAGCTTCGTTGACTTCCACGAACAGTGTGACCGTCTGGCCCGTGGTTAAGGTAGTCGCTCGTAGAAATTCTACTTCCGTAAACTCTACCGCCACCTCGTGCATTATGGTGCCGGTTTTGCTAGTAAGGGTGTCCCAAACAAGGTAGAGGTATTCGGTGGCCGGTATTAGAACCCGGCCGTCGATACAATGACCGGCGATATACTCTTGCTCGGCAAGAGTAACGGTGTGATGGTTGGACCCTTGGCCGATCATCCGCTTCGTCCGAAAGATGCTGACATGCCAATCGCGGGTGTGATCCCAGCGGATCAACGAAGCAATCATAGGTGTTTCCAATGACACCGGAAAAGTGACCGGTGGGTACAGGTGTAACAGGTTGCAATGTTGCCCATTGATGAATGCGCTAAATAAGTGAAAAGGAATGGAATTGATCAGGTTGACAAAAACAAATCTCCTTCAGGTATTGCACACTCACCGGCCAATAGTACCAAGGAAGCTTTTGAGAATGTTATCGGTGGATTGAATGGATGGGAGTGGTTGCAATACGATCTCATCGCTCCCGATGCTGTTGAACAGCTGATTCGAACACTTTGGATCGTAGATTCTAAACGAGAGCACTGAAGTTGCGTTGATCCATTTCTCGCTGGGTTTAGCTACCGGGAAAGACTGCAACACGATTGCCAGTTTGGTGTTCAACGCCTTATCCATAATGATTTCACGATAGTTGAACGTTTCCGGGTTGTTATACGACGTCAGCAGTGCGCCGTGGGTGAATGCAATTCGAATGGCATCAGCAAGCGATAGCACCCCATCGATGTAGGCACACGTAATCTGACCGATCGAGTACCCACCGTAGTGGTCCACCTTAATACCGATGGCTTTCAGTACGTTGTAGATGGAGATTTGCAGCACGAGTGTCCAAACTGCCCGATGCAACGTGCTCGCTTGGAAGCCCGTTGTAAAGATACCCGCATATTCGGGTGCTTTCAGCAGGATCTTGCACTGCTCGTAGGTTGCCTTGAACTGGGGGAACGCTTCGAAAGCTTGCAGCGTTTCTTGCCAGTCGTAATCCATCTGCCCGAAAACCAACGTGAACTTGGGAACGACCTTCTTAGCCTTGGCGACATTCTTCTGAACGAGCATCGTGCTGCCATCCTTGCGGGCTGCGAAGATGGCATACCCACGGGCGGTCATTTTGGCCAACTCCTTCCGCTGGATGTTGTGCGTCAAGGCATACAGCTCGACGTCGAAGTTCTGTCTCCCGACGCCATCCAGAAAGTAGTCCACGGCGTTTACTGTGCGTCCACTCCAGAAGACTAGCCGTGGCAGATCGTCCGAAGGGAAATTACCCTGAGCTTTGTTCTTCGTGCTGGCATGCAGCAGTGCGTGTGCATTCGCTCCACCGAACCCGAACGAGTTTACCGCTACCAGGGGTCCCCCAAGTGGTGTGGTTTTATCGACCACCTTCAGATTTCCGTTCAACAGCGACGGTACATCCGTGCGCGGCTCGGTGAAGTTAATGTTCGGTGGAATGAGGTGGTTGTGAATTGCAATGACGCACTTGGTCACGGAGCAGATGCCAGCAGCGGCTTCCGAATGGCCAATATTCGATTTCACCGATCCGACCAACAGGGGCTCCGTCCTTCCTGGACAGAACACCTTATCGATGGCGTCACATTCCTCCGGATCGCCCACAACCGTCCCGGTGCTGTGGGCCTCCACGTAGCTGATGTCCTTGGGCTCGTACGGCACCTCAGAGTACAGCTCATCCAGCAGCTGCTTCTGAATCTTGTTCGAGGGGAACGTGATGCCCTCGAGCTTGTAGCCATCGCAGTTGGTTTTTGTGTTGACCACGTGCGCGTAGATGCGCTTCGAGTCCTTGGCCTTCTGGAGCAGAATCACCGCGTTAGCCTCGGCACGGGAGTACCCGGAGGCATTCTTATCGAATGGACGGCAGACCCCATCCGCGGCCAACACTCCCAGCAGCGCGAACTGGAGCGTAATGTACGGATGGAGCGTCAGGTTGGTACCGGCGACAAATGCAGCGTCACAATCGCCCTTTCGAATTGACTTGCACGCCCAATCGAGAGCGTACATCGAGCTGCTGCAGGCCGTATCCAACGTCATAACGGGTCCCTTCAAGTCGAGAGCGTGAGCTATCTTAAGCGCAAGCATGCTTCTGGAAAAGCTGAAATTTTCACCGACCAATCAAAACATTATAGGCAACTGGGGAAAACCAAATGAAGGAATACAAACACTAACCCGAGCAGTACGTTTTTATACGGCATACGAATTTTCTTGTACGTCCAATACGTCTCAGTCTCCGAGATGGAAACTCCCACAAACACGCCCGTCCGGGAGCCGCGCAGATCGTCCAAATGTAGCCCTGCGTCTAGGATCGCCTCATGGCAGTGCTCCAGCAGAAGGCGATGCTGCGGATCCATGGTATGTGCCTCTTTGATGCTACATCCGAAGTAGTCGGCATCGAACTTTTCCAGATTGTTCAACTTGCCAAGCCGTTTCGGTATGTCCGGGTGGGTATGACGCCAGCGATCCTCCTTATCGTCCACAAGATCAACCTGAGCGTAGCGAAGAGCCGGGTAGTCGTTAAAAGCGGTTCCGGGAGTCAGCACACTAACGTCACTTTGCTTACCTTGGTGTACAGGTTTTGCGCAAACTCTTCCACATTGTTCGAGCGCGGGTATTTGCCCGATATTCCCGAAATAACGATCGAGTTCTCGGACTCAATCGGGGCAACTGGCAGCAAATGAGTCGTCATGATGGTCGTCTGCGAACTGGTGACCAAAGCGCACCAAAGAGAATCCATATATACTGTCTGAGGGCTGGGTTGGGAAACTTGCGAAATGCAAAACAGGGTCGCCCGATGTGGAATATTGCAGCAGCAAATTGCACTGTCGTTGAAAACGCCGTGACATTGAACTTTGCGGGATGCTAATTAATGTACACGCGTGCTAAACGGTTGCCAATTCATTTTAAATTAAGTACTGCATTGATTACAGCTAAATGAATAATTTTTGTCTTGTATACGTTATTCGGCTAAAGCCACGGGAACATTTATCTTAAAAACTATTACAACCACCTTTTTCGATAGAAAAGATTAAATACGCTTGAACTTTTAATGAAATGTTGATTTAATTCTTCATTTTGTGACATCATGCCATAATTCTTTTGCATTTGTGACGTAAATGTTTCTTTCCGAGTATTAATAGTATAGTCGACTGGATATTAATTCATGCTTGATAGTGTAATTGAATAATCTTATGATGAATGGATAATAGCGTAGGAAAAAAATGCATTATAGCGTATCCTTATTAATGATTTCGATCAGCTCCGAGTTAGCGAGCATCGTTTGATGAGTACCGTCGATAATTTTCAAAATGAATGATGATTTTGTGAATTCGCTCAATCCGTAATCTTCGTCAATGTCGGTTATCATGCCGGAGCGCACCAGCACTAAGGGAGAAGCCAGCTTTTCCTTAACCTCGGTGCTCATGTTCATGGCGGCCTTCATGCGGTAGAACAGCACCCGCATCATCTTACGAATGTAATCTTCCGAAAATGGATTGGACTCGCGGCCCAACTCCAGCATTTTGCTGACGCGATCTTCGTACGAAGATTCATCCATGATCGTTTTCATGATGTCGGTAGAGACCGTGGATAACGCAAAAGAGGTCACAAGCGTGAGGACGGTCGTTTGCAGGTGCTCGTCGTCAATGCCCGAGAGGTGGTTGCTAGCAAAGCGCTGAAGGTACAATGGAGAGCCATCGATGAGCATTAGCTTTCCATGGAGGGATCGTGCCTCCAGGCGCTTCACGATATCGAGTGCCAACAATGCGCCGAACGAGTAACCGATCACCAAGAACTGTTCCGCCTTCGCGAAGACGGTCTGGAACATCTCGTCGAACACGGAGTCCACGATACCGGAAACGGTTTGTTCATCGGAAGCGTTGGCGAAGGACTGCAACACGAAGGTTGGGGCATTGATTTCGGAGGCAATTTTTACCCACGGTGGACTGGAAACGCTCTCGATGCCCGGAATGATGAGAACGGCCCGCTCGTACTCGAGATCGTTCGATTTGGAAGGCAGCCGAAGTACGGTATGATGGCTGGCCGCCTCGTCGCCAAAGCTGGCCAATAAGTCTTCCAGCTCGAGCTGCTTATTGACAACCCCGCCCGCCTCGTTCTCCGCCTTGGCATCGGCCAGCTTTTGCAGCTTGGAGAAGGTGAGTGTGCGCAGATCTTGCGGCGTCAGCACGATGTCGAAGTCACGCTCCAGCACTTGCCTTATCTCGACGGCCATGAGCGAATCCATACCAATGTCGGCGAGAGTGCTCTCGACGGACACGGACTTCATGTCGCGAATGTTCATGATGTTCATCACTGCTTCGACAATGTTCTTTGCGCCACCGCTGGAGCTACGCTTTTCCGCCACGACCATGCTGGCCACGATGGGATCGTCCGTCGTGAGCAGTTGATCGAGCACCTGGATGCAAGAGTAGAGTCTCTGTTGAAGCGTACCACCGATCTCCATGTCGAGTTTATCCTCCTGCATATCGGCGACGATGCCGACCTCTCCGATGGCACCCCATTGGATCGCCTTGCCGGGCAATCCCTCGGCAACTCGATGCTCGATGATTCGCTCCATAATGGAGTTCGCCATACCGTAGTTGGATTGTCCGGCATTTCCCCGGCCGCAAGATACACTGGAGAATACGACAAAGTATTTCAGCATAGGGCAGAGCTCCCGAGTGATCGCATCGAAGTGATGCGTGGCGGTGGCCTTCGGAGCGAGGCACTCTGCGAACTTATCCACCGACTGGTTTTCCATGATGGCGTCCCGGAGTTGGACGGCCAGATTGAAGATTCCGGCCACGGGTCCCATTTGATTTGCTTGGAGCAAGAGTCGACGACAACCGTATTCGGTGGAAATATCCTCCGTTGAAATACACACCTGAACGCCGTAGTTCTTCCATGTGCTGTGAAAGAAGGGAAATAGTGAGCAGTCGAACGTGCTGTCTTTCTGGGTTTAATGAAGAGATCTTACTTGATCCGGTACTGCTGATAAGGCTTCGTGATGCCTCTGCTGGAGCTGAGAAGCACCTTTCGACAGCCTCGAATGATTAACCAGTCTGCAAGCTCGAGGCCAAATCCACCGAGTCCTCCAGCGATGACCATAGTTTGCTCGGGATTGCAATAGACTCGCGGAAGATAAGAAATAGGAACGGATGCGAGATCATCTTCATTGTCACGGATCTTAAGCACAACTTTACCAATGTGCTTAGCTGTTGCCAAGTAACGGAAAGCCTGTTCGATCTCATGCGCTTGGAAGACGGTGGTTGGAAGCGGTTTTATGATGCCCTTGGCAATGTCTGCTACAAGAATTTTATAAACTTGCATCATGAGATCTCGTCTTTCGCTGAACATAAGATCTACAAGTACGGCGGAGAAAGAAAGACCCTTCTTGAAAAGAGACAGTGCCAGCTTGGAGTCCTTCATCATATCGTATTTTCCAATTTCCAGGAAGTGTCCACCCTTCGCAAGGCAGCGCACCGATGCCTGTAGCTTCTCTTCGGACAAAGAGTTGAGTACGAAGTCGACTCCTCGACCATTGGTACGTTCTTTGATGAGCTGCTCGAAGGTGATATCCCTGGAGTTTCCAATATTGTTGGGGTTAAGCTCAGGGAAGTAGCTCAACAAGAACTCCCGTTTTTCCTTGGTGCTGACGGTGGTGAAGACTTCGAGACCATAAGCCTGGGCAACTCGAATAGCAGCGAGGCCAATACCGCCTGTTCCAGCGTGGATGAGGATGGTTTTGCCTTGGCGGATGTCTGTGCTGATAAAGAAAGCAGCATAAACGGTGGCGTACACCGTGGGTATAGTGGCTGCTTGTTCTAAAGTGATTTCATCTGGAACATCCAGAGTAAAGAGGGGATCAGCCTCAACAATTGTAGCCATGGATCCAGCAGAAATGATACCCATGACTCGTTTCCCGGTAGCAGTAACTCCGGAGAACTCCAATCCTAGGACACACTCTTGAGAAAGTCTGTCAGTGCAGAATGTTTCAACTGTGAGGCGACCGGTAGCAAGCATGACGTCCTTGAAGTTCAGGGAACTGTACACTATTCTGATGAGTGGACTTGTTGGTGGCCGCTCGGTTAAGGGACCAACCATCCATGTGAAGGAAGACAGATCGCCGGGCTTGGCACAATTTGCATAGCAATGTTTGGTAACCGGTTCGAGATGCCGGTGCTCTTGCAGTTTGAAGTGGCGATACAGCCCCCACTGTCCATTGCGATACACGTTGATGGCAAGCCCCAGCTCGACTTGGTCCTTGTAGAATGGATGCGTCGGATCAAAGGGTGGAGCGCTGGCGTCATCGATGAAGAAACAGTACACACTTTGAATGTTGGGCTCCTTGCGGATGCAGTTGACCAGTCCAATGATGCCCGATGCATGGTCATTTTGAGCGTAGAGAATAACCGGCTTGGTTTTCACTTCATTTTTCAGTTCCAGTAGCCAGGAAAGAGTATGATCGTCGCTGGACACCTTGATGACATGTGCATCCACGTTGGAGCTCATGGCGGACTTCTTTTGTTGATACAGAAGGAACATCTCATCTTCAATGAAGAATGTGCTTACCAGCTGCAGCCGACGATGCCCTTCAGGGATGGTGTAGCATTGTGACTCCCGCAGTAGAATAAATCCTTGATCGGAGAGGCAGTTTATAGCATCGGAGATGAACTCATCGTCGGTGAAGAGATTCTCACAGATGAGGAGTAGCACGTTCCGTTGCTTCATGAGCTTGTCCTCGGTGATGGTGACGTTGGGAATGGGCTCAGGCTTAGCATTGGAGACAAGAGTAAGAAGGGCTTTAACCAAAGGAAGATCACCGATTGCATCACCAAAGTGGGAAATGATTGGAGCTTTCGTTGGAGAGTGAATCTCGGCAACAGTGAAGAAGATGGTGGCTTGATTCTCGAGAATAGTTTGAACGATGATAGACGCGACATCCGTCAGTTGTAGGACTTGTTGGGGATAGTACGGTAGGAACCGATAGCTTTCCAAGACCGGAACACCCGGAGGGAGACGACGAGCGATGGTACTAGCGTTGAGTCCGCGAATCTCAATAGCTCCGCATTGCAGTAGGTTAAGATCACGGTCGAAAGAGGTGATGTATTTCGGCACCTCGTTCTCGTTGCTCTGATTTGCGGCCTTGTGTTGAATAGGATCGATTTTTAACGAATCGATACGCGTTGGGATTGCCAACGAGCGGGAATCCATAGCGATAATGGACACCTGCAACATGCAGTCCAGCAAGGCGGTCCAGTTGTTTTTCCACTCTATCTTGGCGTATGATCCATCGGAGGCCGCTTCGATGACGGATCGGAAGAAACCTGCGTAGTGGTATCCTCGCAGGCGAAGCTCCTTGTAGAAATCTTTCGATGGTAGAAGCGTTGCGTCCGTTCTACGCTGCTGAGTCAACGCTGGGGTGAAATTTCTTAGAGCCTGAATGCGCCCAGTTACCACCAGTGCAGTTCCTTCGCGGACCTCAAAGAAGCCGGTGATTTCATTCAAATCTACCGTCAGGGTTACTTGCTGGTCTGGGGTAAGCGTCGTCGCTCGTAGAAACTCGATATCGATAAACTCGACGGGCATCTCCTCGGGGATGAAGCCAACTTTGCCGGAAAACGAGTCCCACACGTAAAACAGGTATCCCGTGGCCGGAATGAGAATTCGCCCGTCAATGCAGTGACCGGCCATGTAGTCCTGCTCGGAGAGTGTAATGGTGTATTCGGTCGTACTCTGGTCAACCATGCGTGTCGTTTGGAAGTTGGTGACGTGCCAGTTGACACTGTGATCCCATCGAAGGCGTGGTGAGATCATGGGGGTACCTTGTGATACAGGAAACTGGATCGACGGATAGAGTCGAAGCAGATTGAAGTGATGGCCCTGAACAAAGGCGCTGCGGGGGAAAACCAGTAATCTTGTGTTAGAACCGATCTTTGAAGACACCGACAAAAAGAGGTTGTACTTACTTGGCAAGCGATGCAAGAAAACTAAGAACCACTTCGGTTGGCTTCACGCATATTCCCTTGAGGGGATCCAGGACCGTGAAATGGCCCGTGCCCACCATTTCATACAGTTTTGCCTCGGTCGTGTGATCGTACATTTCAAAAGATTGCAGCCGGCATGCGTTGATCCATCTGGACGTTGCTGCGCGTACTCGCAACGGCTTCAGAACCTTGGCCAACTTTGAGTTGAGCAGTTTGTTTGACGAAACGTTACCATAGTCGATGCTTTCCTCTGCCTGATGTCCTCGAATGATGTAGCCTTGGGCATAAGCGACCCGCATAGCGTCGTGCAATGAAAGTGCGTCATCGAGATACGCGCACGCTATTTGTCCAACGGAATAACCACCGTACTGGATGATGGGTAGGTCCATTGCTTTCAGCATTCGGTAGACGCCTACCTGGGTGATGAAAGTCCACAGGATCTGCTGAATCGGATCGTTCGTCTGTCGGCTTTGATCGAATGCATCGAAGCCGCACTCCCGGATCGCCTTTAGGCACTCGGTGACTGTATTGGAGAACACCGGGAACTTTTCAAAAGCACCCGCCGTTGACGCCCAGTTCCTGTCGATGTGCCCGAAAATGAGCGTCAGAGTGGGAACGGTGTACTTCTTCGGAATGGTAATTGGAACGGCTTTACGGAGAATTTCCGCCGTGCCATCGTCGCGGCCACCGAAAATGGCGTATCCCTTGGTGGTCATGCGCGGTATTTCCTTCCGTTGGATGTTGTGCGCCAAGGCGCAGAATTCGGCGTCGTATGGTTGGCTACAGAAGCTCTCCAGGAAATGATCGACCGCTTCCGGTGTTCTGCCGCTCCACACGACCAACCGTGGGAGCCCATCGGTAGGATATCCACCGTTAATTTTTTCCTTGGTGCAATTATGCAGTAGGGCGTGTGCATTCGCTCCACCGAACCCAAAGGAGTTTACTGCCACCAGGGGTCCTCCGAGTGGCGTGGCTTCAGCGACCACCTTCAGACTTCCGTTCAACAGCGATGGTACATCCGTGCGCGGCTCAGTGTAGTTAATGTTCGGCGGAATGACTCGGTTGTGCATCGCAATGACGCACTTGGTCACGGAGCAGATGCCAGCAGCGGCTTCCGAGTGGCCAATGTTCGATTTCACCGATCCGACCAATAGGGGCTCCGTCCTTCCTGGACAGAACACCTTATCGATGGCGTCACATTCCTCCGGATCGCCCACAACCGTCCCGGTGCTGTGGGCCTCCACGTAGCTGATGTCCTTGGGCTCGTACGGCACCTCAGAGTACAGCTCATCCAGCAGCTGCTTCTGAATCTTGTTCGAGGGGAACGTGATGCCCTCGAGCTTGTAGCCATCGCAGTTGGTTTTTGTGTTGACCACGTGAGCGTAGATGCGCTTCGAGTCCTTGGCCTTCTGGAGCAGAATCACCGCGTTCGCCTCGGAGCGCGAGTATCCGGAGGCGTTTTTATCGAATGGCCTACAGAATCCGTCAGCGGCCAACACTCCCAGCAGTGCGAACTGAAGTGTGATGTACGGATGAAGCGTCAGGTTGGTACCAGCGACAAATGCAGCGTCACAATGGCCCTGGCGAATCGCCTTACAGGCCCAATCGAGGGCGTACATCGAGCTGCTGCACGCGGTGTCCACCGCCATGATTGGTCCCTTCAAGTCGAGGGCGTAGGCTATTTTCGATGCCAACATGCTCCTTACAGACCTACGGATGCAATAACGAAAACAGTTAATACACATTGCCTTACACGATATCTTCACTAGCTCCCTCACCCGAGGATGGACTTTTTGTACGGAGATTTCGTCTTCTTGTACGTCCAGTAGATTTCCGTCTCGGCGATTGACACCCCAATGAACACACCCGTTCGGGATCCCCGGATGTCATCCGGGTGCAGCCCAGCATCCATCAGAGCCTCGTAGCAGTGCTCCAGCAGTAGGCGCTGCTGCGGGTCCATGGTGTGCGTTTCCTGAAAGCCGCTACTGAAAAACTCCGCATCGAACTTAGCCAGGTTGTTCAGTTTGCCGAGCCGCTTCGGAATGCCCGCGTACATGTGCCTCCAGCGGTCTTCCTTATCGTCGACCAAATCCACCTGGTGCCAATCGATGGGAACACACATCAATCATTGAATCAGTATCCCGCTCACTGCATCTATCTAAAGTATATCCCGTACTTCCTTCCTACCTTATTGTACAGATTGTCGGCGAAATGGGCCACGCTGTCCGAGCGCGGATACTTGCCCGCGATGCCACTGATCACGATCGACTCCTCCGAGGTGATCGGTGTGATCGTGGCGGAAGACGACCTGCTCGGATACATGGCTGGCTGGTGGTTCGGCTTGGATGCAATGGTGAGTACTTGATGCACGAAAGAATGCACTGATGCACTGTCCGGGGCACAAGCTTGGTTTTATATTCGATGCCATCGAGGTGCAGTCGCTCACATAACAGGCGATTCGTTGGGTAATTGTGCAAATTTTGCCTCCGTATTAATATGCAATAAATAGCAAGAAATGGGCCAATGAATAGATACAGGTCAAGCGCCATGGCGAAAAGAAGGTGTTCTATTTTCATTCAAATGGCTGGGGGCAAAAACCCAGCCATGAACAATTTTTTTTTGAGAAAAAAAAAATTATAATCCTAAAAAATCAAACCGGTGGCGAGATACCCATCAATCAAAACGCATGTTTTGCGCAGTAATGCTCTTCTTGGACATTAAAAACATCATTTCACAAATGGCCTGGAAGCATTCGATCGGTTTAGGGGTTGTTTTGTGTTAGTACAGCGTTCATCAGTGCCGATGTTCCTAACCTTGAAAGTATTAATGAGTGCGAATGGTAATGGGCGGGTTGCCCCCGTGGGTTAATACGCCACCTCGCCAAGCCGCGATGCGCCTTTTGGCTCACCCGGTGCCGGCCGGGGAAGCTATAAATAATCAGTGCAGCGCTCGTTAGTCGGCCGAAACGGTTGCAATTTGCTGCAGTAAGTTATTGACATCGTATCGGTTGGAGTGGAGTTTGGTGTGCCCCTGTAAACATCCGTAAACAGTGCTTAAAATGACCAGTGCGAACATGGTGGGTGAAGAGTGGACAGACGAGGGGTGCTACCTATCCGGCCCATGCATCACATCGGCAAGTGAAAGTAACTCCACCGCTTTTTTTCCATTGCGGCTCCAAACGACTCAATTTTCTAGTGCGGGTTATGCTTTTTTCACCCAAGGAATATCTCCAACAGTCGAATCTGGCGAAATGATCTTGAGTGCGAAACATTGGCTCGAATGCTGTAGCATGGTGCCTATTAGTCAATTGAAGATGATCAGCGTTGATTGAGATGCGCCCGACCTTACGAGAATGGAAGTAAGCCGATGTGACGATCACCTCCGCGAGTTAGTTAGTTATTTGGCAGCACTCGAGCCCTGAAGGTCCACGCTGGATTAGAGGTAGAAATATCCCAAATCTCCAGCATGACGATACAGGGCGTGGAAGCACGTGGCCATTGGGCTTCGAAAACCGAGTTCCTCTTGTCGTGCATGGGTTACGCAATTGGTCTGGGGAACGTGTGGCGCTTTCCGTATCTGTGCTATCGTAACGGAGGTGGTGCCTTCCTGGTGCCCTACCTTTTGATGCTGGTGCTGTGCGGGGTGCCGCTGTTTTTCCTCGAGGTGTGCCTCGGCCAGTTCAGTGGAACTGGGTGTGTGACCGTGTTCAAGATCGTGCCCCTGCTGAAGGGTGCTGGTGTCGCGATCGTGGTGGTCAACTTCATCTGCACAGCGTACTACAACGTTATCATCTCGTACCCGATACTGTTCCTTTGGCGATCGCTTCAGGCCCAGCTGCCATGGGAAACTTGCCAGAACGCGTGGAACACCGACCGGTGTCTGGAGTTGCGCGACGGCCAGCATCGAGACATGTTCCTCAATAACAGTGGGTTGGGACGCTTCCGCACGCCGGCCGATGAGTTCTTCCAGTAACAAAATCCAAGACCTGTAGCAGTCGAAATTGTCCTTACCGCCCGCCTTCTTTGTTTTTGCAGCAACGAAATCCTTCAGATATCGGACGGCATCGAGCAACCGGGGGGCATCGTGTGGCCCCTGCTTGTGTGCAATATACTTGCTTGGCTTGTAATCTTTTGCTGCATCGCGAAGGGGGTCGAGTCGATCGGCAAGGTGGTGTACTTCACGGCGACCTTTCCGTTCGTTATCCTCGCGGTACTGCTCGTCCGTGGAGTGACCCTTCCCGGGGCGCTCGAGGGCATCCGGTTTTACATTGTGCCCCAGTGGGGCCAGCTGCTCGACTTGAAAGTGTGGGCCGACGCTGCCGTGCAGATTTTCTTCTCGCTCGGACCCGGCTGGGGAGGGATCGTAAACATGGCTAGCTACAACCAGTTCAAGAATAACACCAAACTCGATTCGATCCTCATCCCGATCATCAACTGTGGCACGAGCATTCTGGCCGGCTTCGTCGTGTTTTCCGTGCTGGGATATTTTTCCCGTAAGCATTTGATCTTTGCTTGCCGAATGGAATGCTTGCATGCAACTGATTTGTTTCGTTCATCGTTTTTCACAGATCAAACTGGTCTTCCCGTCGCAACGGCAGCAACCGGGGGACCCGGGTTGGCTTTCATAACCTACCCCGAAGCGATCAGTATGCTTCCATTTGCTCCATTGTGGGCTTGCTTATTCTTCAGCATGTTGTTTCTGCTGGGAGTCGATAGCATGGTGAGTAGAGGCTCATCTGCACCATTCACGGTCACAATCGCCTGACGCCGTTCCAGTTTGTACAAATTGAAGCCATCATATCGTCGGTCCTTGACGTGTTTCCCTCGTTGCGCCCAAAGAAGTTGCTCATCACCGCCGGTACCTGCGGGATGCTGTTTCTGCTGTCGATATCCTGCGTCACAAGGGTAAGGCCGACCGATTGTAAGCGAGGGCTTCACTAAGCCATCAACCTCTTTCCGGTTCGCCAGGGCGGAATGTACCTGATACAGCTGCTAGACTGGTATTCGGCTTCAATTGCGGTGATACTGGTTTGCATCGTGGAAGTGATCGCCGTGGCGTGGATCTACGGCTGCGAAAACTTCGTTCGCGACATTCAGTTTATGATCGACCGGAAGGTCGAGCGGTTCTGGATAGTGTCGTGGAAGTTTGTCACACCGGTCGTGTTGATTGTAAGAACAGTTGGGGGGAGTATTTGACTAGAAACGTTCTAACGAAATGGTTGTAACACAAATACGATTTCTTCCTGTTGCTAGTTTATTTTCTTCACCACGATCGCTTACAACACGGAGGTGTCGTATAGGACTGTTGCAATCTATCCTCGCTGGGCAGTTAAACTTGGATGGGCCAGTTGCTTTCTGTCAATGTTCTGCATTCCTGCGTACATCATCTTTAAGCTGGTCTTTGGGGAGGGGTCTTTTCTGACGGTAAGATTGGAGGTTATTGTAACAAACTCTAAGGCGATGTGTAAAACTCTTGTCTTCTATCTTCTTTTCTTAGCGGGTGAGGGAGCAGTTAAAACCGGAAGATTGGGGTCCAGCCGATGCCGATCAGCGTGCGTTATGGCATGCTCACATTGAGGCATCGTATCGAAAAGCGTGACGCAGCACATATCGTAGTTATTGTGGTGAGAATGTTCCGTGAAAATTGTCTGTGCCATATCGAATAAATCTAGGCCACCGTAACGACTGTTGGGTTTGTTTTGGTAACGTGGATCGCTCCCGGGTTAGCAGCAACATTGACCGATCCACCGGCAACGGTCTGCACGACGGCGGAGCGAGCCGCCACGTGGTACTCGGGGGCGACGTAAACCGGTGCCGGATAGAGCAGCTTCTGGACGTGCACTTCCGGTACATGAACGTACCTTTGGACCGAGACCGGATAGTAGGCGTAGCGTTGCTTGTGGACCGAGTGCTTGTGAAAGAACGGGCTCGGACTGGCACAGACGGTAGCGAGCAATGCGAACGCAACGAGTGCCGGCAATGACTAGTGGAGAGGTGGGAACATAACAAACAAGAAGATGTTAAACTATTTCCAAAGCATTGCCCAGCTCTGACTTACCTTCATTTTTGGTGATTTTTGATGCAATATGTGTTAAATGGCTGAATTGTGAACAGCTACTGATGCTACCGTTAACGTTTGTCGGGAGTATTTATACGCTAGGTCGGTGGATTAGTTTTGGAAGCATCTTTCTAGTACCAGATGGACCCCTGATGTGCTGCATCGTCTCGCAAACGTCCATGAACTTTACAAACTTGTTTGGAGTTCATCGTGCAGCACAAAATACGTTTTCATGTTTTCATGTTTCGATTAGATCTAATACGGATGGGACTATTGCCCGGGGTCTTTGAACACTCTATTTCAAGTCTTCAATCTGCTCTGCTCTATTCGAGATTAAACGAAACTTCTTTCTTCAAATAGTGATGTTTCAAAAAGTGAAGTTAATGCAGATTATTTCATTGCTTATTTCTCGTATCAGTTTTGTTAAATAAACAATACCAAATGTTTTAAAGTACGAGCAAGAAAACGGAATAAATGTGATAGAAAACAAATGTTTCATTCATTATATGATGATAACTGATCACAATCAATGATTTAGAAAGTGCCAAATTGGAGAAATGTTTATTTATGTCCGAATTCTTTATACCGGCAGCGTTCAGTCCGAGCCTGGTGCAGCTTCCAGGTTGAGCTGCTGCTGAGAGAAGGCGTGTCCGGGCAGAGGAGCCTCATGCACAGCACCCCGGTTGGCGGCCAGGTAGCGGGCTTCCTTCTGGTAGAACAGGGCCGGGGCGCTGTATGCTACCGGGGCGGTGTAGTAGAACGGAGCTGCCGCATACGCCAAGGGGGCCGGGGCGTAGGTCAAGGCCGGGGCAGCCGGGGCGATAAATTTGGCCTCCGAGTTACTCTGCACCACCGTCGTGTGGGGAGCCTGCAGGGCCAGAGGAGCGGTGTACAGCAGGGGCGCGAGTCCGGCTTCGGCTCCGAAAACGACAAGAGCCATCATGACTACAGCTGCGATGCACTAGAAGTAGTAAGTTCAAATTAATCTTCACTTCTCTCACTGGAAAGTTCCTCCTTTCGATAGCTTACCTTCATGATTGCCGGTGAATTTTTTTTAGGTGGATGGGAAAGAATCTGTCGATCGAACACTCAGATGAAATCTGTGGCTTCTGCTCTGAAACTAGCTGCCTTTTATAGTCCCCTCCGAAGTTGGCTGTGAGCGGTGCAACCGTTTTTAAACATACATAAAACATAAAAAAGTCCGTCTTGAGAAATATTCTCCTTGGCAATCAGATAATAAAATCGCGCCGGTAATAAAGGAGGAGAATCATGAAGCAGGAAACTACACACAAACACACACACTAACACGGGAGAAGGAGCATGAAAAAAGATGAAACATATAAGGCTTATAACAAGTAGATCAAGCATCCCGATCGGTAAAAGATACATTTTCTCGATGCGAACGCGAACGCACGCCAGTTACGCGCAGAACCAGAACAACAATGTGCAATTTGCGCGGGTCAGTGCACTCGAACGCGGTACAGGCCGTATTTGCGATGCAGGAGGGAACTGGTTGGAGCGATTTTTAAATTATTTTTTTCCCTTTAAAACTATAAGCTCGTTGCGCTATTTGCAATAAAATTGTAAACTGGATTACACAGCGTCGATCACAATTCCCACCAGGAAAACGTGGAATATTTTTTTGAATGATATCACTGCAGGGTATAAATACGGTTGCATCGGTGCTGATTGGAAGCAGAGCGCAAGTGGCAACCTTTTCAAACACAGTCCGCATCTTTTACCCCGGTTCGCAATCATGAAGGTAAGCATAAAAAATGGTGGCTTATTGAGCAAGGCCGCTAAAGTGTATCTCTTAATTTGACTCTTGTCTTCCAGTGCATCGCAGCTGTAGTCATGATGTCTTTGGCCGTTTTCGGAGTCGAAGCTGGACTAGCGCCGCTTTTCTACTCGGCCCCGCTGGCCTTCGAAACATCGCACACGACGGTGGTACAGAGCAATCCGTCGGCGAAGCTGATCGCCACGGCTCCGACGCTGGCATACGCATCGGCTCCCTTATCGTACGGGGCTGCACCTTTCTACTACCCCGCCCCGCTGGCGTACAGCGCCCCGGCTCTGCTCTACCAGAAGGAGGCCCGCTACTTGGCCGCCAACCGGGGTGCCGTGCACGAGGCGCCTCTGCCCGGACACGCCTTCTCTCAGCAGCAGCTCAACCTGGATGCTGCGCCAGGTTCCGAATGAGCAATTCTGTAAATTTGAAATGAAAGTCTAAAAAAAAAATAAAGCTAAACCATTTCGGCTAGTAATAGCACTTGCATTTGAAATCTAGTGGAAAGAAAAAGTATAGCATACGTACGTTAGATACACATTTTGGCATCTTGGTTTGCTAACCCAGATCGTCGAATCGTCGTTTTGGCAAGGAAGGAAACGGAGGAAATTTTCAGTCATTGAATTTGTTCTGTTAAATTTCGGATCTTGCCAGGTAACAAAGTCTGAGAAACGAGAGACGCACACATTTTTGGTGACTGCAGATTTTATTCACATTCGAATACGTTTAAACTGTTAGATTAGGTTGCACGGGTGGTTTTCAATTCGTAATTTCCGTTCCGTTTCGTCAGCTTTCCAAAAGCAAGGCTATCGAAAGTGCGGCTAGATTCGCTCCAAGGGCATCGTATTGGTCAGCCTAACTACGATGGCGTGAAGCGGGCAGGGGTTTAGCCTTAATAGGTTCCCGGTGCCGGTTCGACGTTAAGCGACTGCTGGTTGACGGTGTGGCCCGCCAGCGGGGCATCGTGGACGGCGCCCGGCGTGGCCGCGACGTAGCGAGCCTCCTTCTGAGCCACGACGCTCGTGGCGACGGGCTGCGCGATAAAGGTCTCCGCCACTGGGGCTACCGAAGCAACCGGGGCAGCTTCGACGACATCGGAATCGGAAGCGTACACGGTCGGGGCAGAGTAGGCAACGGGCGCAACCGAGGCGTAACGTGTCACGGGTGCGGAGTAAGAGACAGCGGTGGCCGAGTAGGAGATAGCCGGGGCCGAGTAAGATACAGCCGGGGCGGCGTAGGAGACGGCCGGGGCGGCATAAGTGACGGTCGGAGAAGAATAGGTGGTAACGGGAGCCGATGGGGCCGAGTAACTAATGGCCTGGGTGACGTACTTGGTCGGCGCGACGTTCTGCTGAACGACGGTCTTCTCGGCGGGAACGGAGTACGCCGTTACAACCGGAGCCGAGTAGGTGACAGCCGCCTGGTCAACGTATTTGGGAGCAACGTTCTGCTGTACGACGGTCGCTTGCGGGACCGAGTAGGCAGCGATTGTGGCCGGGGCAGCGTATGTGACAGCAGCCGGGGCCGAAACGTACTTCTGTTGCACGAAGGTCGTTTCCGGAACGGCGTAGGCGGTAACGGCCGGGGCCGTGTAAGCAACGTATTGCTTCGGAGCTACGTTCTGCTGGACGACGGTCGTCTCGGTGGGAACGGAGTACACCAATGGAGAAGGGGCGCAATCAGCGACCACGGCCAGGGCGACCATCACTACGGCTACGATACACTGGAGAAGAGAACGAGCCAAGAACACATCCTTCTATCAGCAACCACACGTGTTATGCGAATCTTGCCGGTGGTCGTCTTACCTTCATGATTGTTGAATTTGCGTTACGGCGAGGGCGTCTAACCTGGCGAAAGATCGATCGAATTCTGATCGTTTGACTAAGGCCGTTCAGCTTTTATACGTTAGCCGGCTATTCTTCTTTTCCCAAAAATCTCTCACTCCCTTAACCAAAACAGGATTATTCCATAAACACAAAGGTTAATTGTGTCTTAATTTTTTTTATTAGACTTGTCTTGATCGGACGGATACAACCACCAAATAACGCAACAGAATAACGAATCTCGCAATACGAACAGAAGAACAAAGCGAAAATAACTAACGTACGTGAATAAGCTGTGACAAACCATTTGGGGCACGAAAGGCAGGGAACAAAAACGAAAATGAACTCAAGCGTGGTGGTTCGAATGTTTGATGAGATGACATTTAAAGAACGAATTTGGCAAAGGGAGCAGACGGAAGATATTTGTTGTAACCCAGTCCGTATCCACCGTAGTTCAACAGTCCATCATCGACGACTTTGGAGGCGACAACTGGGGCCACCAGCTTGTTGTATCCTAGGCCGTAGCTGTTGGCAACAACCGGAGCCACCAGCTTGTTGTATCCAAGACCATAGTTGTTGTATCCCAGGCCGTAGCTGTTATCAACGACCTTTGTGGAGACTACTGGAGCAACGAGCTTGTTGTATCCCAGGCCATAGGTGTTGTATTCCAGGCCGTAGTTGGCGTAGCTGTTGTCGACGACTTTGGTGGCCACTACCGGAGCTACCAGCTTGTTGTATCCCAGGGCATAGCTGTTGTCGACGACCTTGGTGGCCAGCAGTGGGGCAACCGATGGGTATTCGACGACCTTCTTTACCGCCGGATAAGAACCGTACACGGACGGGTAGGAGTACTTGTCCACAACTGCCGGCAGACCGTACGACTGATCGACGACGACCTTGGAGAGGGGCAAGCCAGAACCGTATCCCTGGTAGGACAGCACATCATTGTACGGAAGGTAGGACGCTTGGGAAACGGCAGCGTAGGCCAGGGCGATGATTGCAACGAAGAACTGCAAACCATTTGAATTGAGCAATGAAAAAACGAGCGATAGATGAATGTTGGAAATATTTACCTTCATTGTATTTGATTCTTCACGTTGTTGTGACGATGAGAGCAACGAATGAAGACTGTTGTCCACCAACTGGTTGAACGCATCTTTTATAGCGCTATCTGCCGGAAGAGAAAACGAAAGGAAAACTATTGCGCCAAGGACTTGCGAAGCGATCGTTCCATGCGATTCGTTATAAAAGCAGACTATCCGCGGGTCAAACGATCACAGTTCATTTGTAGCTTTCCTCGCTCAAACTCAATCAATCGGATCACTCCACTGTGAACATGAAGGTGAGTTAAAACAGTGACAAAATTTAATTTAATTGAAAACATTTAATTGATCTTTGAAACAGGCTTTTATCGCGATCGCCGTCGTGGCTCTGGCCGCCGTCTCCAACGGATCGTATCTTCCAGCCGTCCAGTCGGTGCTTCCGTACTCCTACAACTCGGGACTGTATGGCCTGAGCGGTTACGAAGGACTTGGCCACTACTCTCCTCTCGCTGGCCTGGGATACTCGTCGGTGCTTGACCATGGACTGTCGTACCCGTACTCGGCCTCTCTTCCTTACTCATCCTACAACAACGGTCTGCTCGGATACTACGGATCGCAGTACGCTCCGACCGTCGTCCAGGCCAACGTCGCTAGCTCTCTGAAGACGGTTAACCCGCTCGGTCTGTATGGAGGATACGGACTAGGACATGCCCCGACCGTCGTCCAGGCCAACGTGAACACTCTGAAGACGGTCAACCCGCTCGGTCTGTACGGAGGACATGGACTCGCTCATGGATACGGCCTGGGCCAAGGATACGGATACGGATACAACAACTATCTCCCGGTTCAGGCTCATGCTGCGAAATATGTTGCCGCGAACCCGGGAGCCGTCCATGTTGCTCCTCTCCCCGGACACCTTGTCAACCAGAAATCGATTGTGGCATAAAACATGTTGATTGTGGAATTGTGATATGTTTGTAAATAAAGCCCGACTTGCAATGATATACAATTGATTGAAACTTAATCAAACTTTCAGAAAAGTGTCCCTCCTCTATGATTTTTGAATGTTCACGTGCTGCAAAAGATGCCCGTTAACC
Organism: Anopheles atroparvus; assembly: GCA_914969975.1. Lineage (NCBI taxonomy): Eukaryota > Metazoa > Arthropoda > Insecta > Diptera > Culicidae > Anopheles > Anopheles atroparvus. The sequence goes on along the minus strand of CAJZCY010000003.1, from coordinate 6,158,889 downwards.
AGCAATTGTTTCGTTAATCAGTCGATCAGTTGATCATATAAAAAAGATATTAAATGAGGTGAGTTTCTTTTTTTAACGTTGGGTTTCTTTCTAGGTTAATCTTTGGTATTAATAATCAGGTTGTTTTTGAATTGTTAAAAAGCTTAAAAATATTACCAAAGGTCGTTCAGTAGCAATTTTAAAAATGCTAATGGGTAGTAAAATGGGTTGTAATAAATAAAAAAGCATTGCAAAAGGTTTGTGTGTTATTTATCCAATGGCTTTATTTATTCTTCGACTTTTCATGCATGTTCTTTTGGGAAATTATGTACACCAGGAGGGAGGTGAAATGAAGAGTATAATTTACAGCGTTCCGGGAGCAGCCTCGACGTTCAGGGACTTCTGGTTGACGGCGTGTCCGGCCAGGGGGGCAACATGCACGGCGCCTCGGGTGGCAGCGACGTAAGAAGCCTCCTTCTGGACCGGGGCGTACACCTGAGGGACGTACTGGGCTTGCTGGTAAGCATAGGCGGCCGGGGCGGTGTAGGCAACAGGGGCGGCGTAAGCGACCGGGGCGGCCTGGTAGATGGTGCTTTGGGCAGCATAGCTGGCCGGGACAGCATAGGTGGCCGGGACGGCGTAGGAGACTGGAGCCGAAACGTGGCTGGCGTAGGAGACGGCTGGGGCAGAGTAGGCAGTGACGTACTTGGGCACGACGTTCTGCTGGACCACGGTGGTGGAAGGCACGGTGTACACCGACGAAACATCAGCCTGGGCGACGGCGACCAGAGCGACCATGACTACAGCAGCGATGCACTGTTCAGTAAAGGAGGGAAACACATTTGTGGCGTTGGACAATTTTCTTCACAGCTACGGCAGCGCGTAAATCTCGGGAAGGACTGGAAAAATGAATCTTACCTTCATGATTGTTGATTGGGGGTTTTCTGGTGGTTGCTGGTATGTGATCGCGTTGAAGATTGTTCTGATTCTGATTGATGCATGCGCCAACAAACGTTTATATAGCACCCCAAGGGGAAGGAACGCTTTTCGATTATCAAACAAAAAATCCGTTTGTAAATGACTCACAAAAAATGTACAGAACCAATCCCGAGCGCATACACGATGGATTCCTTTCTAAAAACGCACGACGAACAAACGATCAAAGAATAAAGGCGAACTAATAGCGACTTGAAACGAGTGTAGATTTGGTTATACGCAATACAGCATGAATCGGAGCCAGTTTATTAGAACAACATTATTTAACATTTACAACACATATTTGGCAACTGGAGCAGACGACAGGTACTTGTTGTATCCCAATCCGTATCCACCGTAGTTCCACAGGCCATCATCGACGACTTTGGAGGCGACAACTGGGGCCACCAGCTTGTTGTATCCCAGGCCGAAGCTGTTGGCAACAACCGGAGCCACCAGCTTGTTGTATCCCAGACCATAGTTGTTGTATCCCAGGCCGTAGCTGTTATCAACGACCTTTGTGGAGACTACTGGAGCAACGAGCTTGTTGTATCCCAGGCCATAGGTGTTGTATCCCAGGCCGTAGTTGGCGTAGCTGTTGTCGACGACTTTGGTGGCCACTACCGGAGCTACCAGCTTGTTGTATCCCAGGGCGTAGCTATTGTCGACGACCTTGGTGGCCAGCAGTGGGGCAACCGATGGGTATTCGACGACTTTCTTTACCGCCGGATAAGAACCGTATACGGACGGGTAGGAGTACTTGTCCACAACTGCCGGCAGACCGTACGACTGATCGAAGACGACCTTGGAGAGGGGCAAGCCAGAACCATATCCCTGGTAGGACAGCACATCATTGTACGGAAGGTAGGACGCTTGGGAAACGGCAGCGAAGGCCAGGGCGATGATTGCAACGAAGAACTGCAAACCATTTGAATTGAGCAATGAACAAACGAGCGATAGATGAATGTTGGAAATATTTACCTTCATTGTATTTGATTCTTCACGTTGTTGTGACGATGAGAGCAACGAATGAAGACTGTTGTCCACCAACTGGTTGAACGCATCTTTTATAGCGCTATCTGCCGGAAGAGAAAACGAAAGGAAAACTATTGCGCCAAGGACTTGCGAAGCGATCGTTCCATGCGATTCGTTATAAAAGCAGACTATCCGCGGGTCAAACGATCACAGTTCATTTGTAGCTTTCCTCGCTCAAACTCAATCAATCGGATCACTCCACTGTGAACATGAAGGTGAGTTAAAACAGTGACAAAATTTAATTTAATTGAAAACATTTAATTGATCTTTGAAACAGGCTTTTATCGCGATCGCCGTCGTGGCTCTGGCCGCCGTCTCCAACGGATCGTATCTTCCAGCCGTCCAGTCGGTGCTTCCGTACTCCTACAACTCGGGACTGTATGGTCTGAGCGGTTACGAAGGACTTGGCCACTACTCTCCTCTCGCTGGCCTGGGATACTCGTCGGTGCTTGACCATGGACTGTCGTACCCGTACTCGGCCTCTCTTCCTTACTCATCCTACAACAACGGTCTGCTCGGATACTACGGATCGCAGTACGCTCCGACCGTCGTCCAGGCCAACGTCGCTAGCTCTCTGAAGACGGTTAACCCGCTCGGTCTGTATGGAGGATACGGACTAGGACATGCCCCGACCGTCGTCCAGGCCAACGTGAACACTCTGAAGACGGTCAACCCGCTCGGTCTGTACGGAGGACATGGACTCGCTCATGGATACGGCCTGGGCCAAGGATACGGATACGGATACAACAACTATCTCCCGGTTCAGGCTCATGCTGCGAAATATGTTGCCGCGAACCCGGGAGCCGTCCATGTTGCTCCTCTCCCCGGACACCTTGTCAACCAGAAATCGATTGTGGCATAAAACATGTTGATTGTGGAATTGTGATATGTTTGTAAATAAAGCCCGACTTGCAATGATATACAATTGATTGAAACTTAATCAAACTTTCAGAAAAGTGTCCCTCCTCTATGATTTTTGAATGTTCACGTGCTGCAAAAGATGCCCGTTAACCAGCAATTGTTTCGTTAATCAGTCGATCAGTTGATCATATAAAAAAGATATTAAATGAGGTGAGTTTCTTTTTTTAACGTTGGGTTTCTTTATAGGTTAATCTTTGGTATTAATAATCAGGTTGTTTTTGAATTGTTAAAAAGCTTAAAAATATTACCAAAGGTCGTTCAGTAGCAATTTTAAAAATGCTAATGGGTAGTAAAATGGGTTGTAATAAATAAAAAAGCATTGCAGAAGGTTTGTGTGTTATTTATCCAATGGCTTTATTTATTCTTCGACTTTTCATGCATGTTCTTTTGGGAAATTATGTACACCAGGAGGGAGGTGAAATGAAGAGTATAATTTACAGCGTTCCGGGAGCAGCCTCGACGTTCAGGGATTTCTGGTTGACGGCGTGTCCGGCCAGGGGGGCAACATGCACGGCGCCTCGGGTGGCAGCGACGTAAGAAGCCTCCTTCTGGACCGGGGCGTACACCTGAGGGACGTACTGGGCTTGCTGGTAAGCATAGGCGGCCGGGGCGGTGTAGGCAACAGGGGCGGCGTAAGCGACCGGGGCGGCCTGGTAGATGGTGCTTTGGGCAGCATAGCTGGCCGGGACAGCATAGGTGGCCGGGACGGCGTAGGAGACTGGAGCCGAAACGTGGCTGGCGTAGGAGACGGCTGGGGCAGAGTAGGCAGTGACGTACTTGGGCACGACGTTCTGCTGGACCACGGTGGTGGAAGGCACGGTGTACACCGACGAAACATCAGCCTGGGCGACGGCGACCAGAGCGACCATGACTACAGCAGCGATGCACTGTTCAGTAAAGGAGGGAAACACATTTGTGGCGTTGGACAATTTTCTTCACAGCTACGGCAGCGCGTAAATCTCGGGAAGGACTGGAAAAATGAATCTTACCTTCATGATTGTTGATTGGGGGTTTTCTGGTGGTTGCTGGTATGTGATCGCGTTGAAGATTGTTCTGATTCTGATTGATGCATGCGCCAACAAACGTTTATATAGCACCCCAAGGGGAAGGAACGCTTTTCGATTATCAAACAAAAAATCCGTTTGTAAATGACTCACAAAAAATGTACAGAACCAATCCCGAGCGCATACACGATGGATTCCTTTCTAAAAACGCACGACGAACAAACGATCAAAGAATAAAGGCGAACTAATAGCGACTTGAAACGAGTGTAGATTTGGTTATACGCAATACAGCATGAATCGGAGCCAGTTTATTAGAACAACATTATTTAACATTTACAACACATATTTGGCAACTGGAGCAGACGACAGGTACTTGTTGTATCCCAATCCGTATCCACCGTAGTTCCACAGGCCATCATCGACGTCTTTGGAGGCGACAACTGGGGCCACCAGCTTGTTGTATCCCAGGCCGAAGCTGTTGGCAACAACCGGAGCCACCAGCTTGTTGTATCCCAGACCATAGTTGTTGTATCCCAGGCCGTAGCTGTTATCAACGACCTTTGTGGAGACTACTGGAGCAACGAGCTTGTTGTATCCCAGGCCATAGGTGTTGTATCCCAGGCCGTAGTTGGCGTAGCTGTTGTCGACGACTTTGGTGGCCACTACCGGAGCTACCAGCTTGTTGTATCCCAGGGCGTAGCTATTGTCGACGACCTTGGTGGCCAGCAGTGGGGCAACCGATGGGTATTCGACGACTTTCTTTACCGCCGGATAAGAACCGTATACGGACTGGTAGGAGTACTGGTCCACAACTGCCGGCAGACCGTACGACTGATCGAAGACGACCTTGGAGAGGGGCAAGCCAGAACCATATCCCTGGTAGGACAGCACATCATTGTACGGAAGGTAGGACGCTTGGGAAACGGCAGCGAAGGCCAGGGCGATGATTGCAACGAAGAACTGCAAACCATTTGAATTGAGCAATGAACAAACGAGCGATAGATGAATGTTGCAGATATTTACCTTCATTATTGTATTTGATTCTTCACGTTGTTGTGACGATGAGAGCAACGAATGAAAACTGTTGTCCACCAACTGGTTGAACGCATCTTTTATAGCGCTATCTGCCGGAAGTGAAAAACGAAAGGAAAACTATTGCGCCAAGGACTTGCGAAGCGATAGTTCCGTGCGATTCGTTATAAAAGCAGACTATCCGCGGGTCAAACGATCACAGTTCATTTGTAGCTTTCCTCGCTCAAACTCAATCAATCGGATCACTCCACTGTGAACATGAAGGTGAGTTAAAACAAACAGTGTTATGTTGGTGTTATGTAGTCAACAAAATTAAGTGACAAAATTTAATTGATCTTTGAAACAGGCTTTTATCGCGATCGTCATCGTGGCTCTGGCCGCCGTCTCCAACGGATCGTATCTTCCAGCCGTCCAGTCGGTGCTTCCGTACTCCTACAACTCGGGACTGTATGGCCTGAGCGGTTATGAAGGACTTGGCCACTACTCTCCTCTCGCTGGCCTGGGATACTCATCGGTGCTTGACCATGGACTGTCGTACCCGTACTCGGCCGCTCTTCCTTACTCTTCCTACAACAACGGTCTGCTCGGATACTACGGATCGCAGTACGCTCCGACCGTCGTCCAGGCCAACGTCGCTAGCTCTCTGAAGACGGTTAACCCGCTCGGTCTGTATGGAGGATACGGACTAGGACATGCCCCGACCGTCGTCCAGGCCAACGTGAACACTCTGAAGACGGTCAACCCGCTGGGTCTGTACGGAGGACATGGACTCGAACATGGATACGGCCTGGGCCAAGGATACGGATACGGATACAACAACTATCTTCCGGTTCAGGCTCATGCTGCGAAATATGTTGCCGCGAACCCGGGAGCCGTCCATGTTGCTCCTCTCCCCGGACACCTTGTCAACCAGAAATCGATTGTGGCATAAAAAAGTACTACAATAATTCACAAAATATATGATTGCTGTTAATAATGAAAACATATCGTTGGTTTTAATGATTTTTCAAAGGTGCGATGTTCGATGACAAATTCGAAACACATTTTGATTTGGTTTGCTCGTGATACTTTTGCAATAAAGCGTATTGCTTCCTTTGTTTACCTCAGATAATTCGGAAGCTTCACGATAAGCAGCTGAATAATAAAATGTTATCTACCATTAAAGGCCCAAATGGGCATGCATGCTTTAAATGGATGCAAAATGTCGCTCAATTATGATTGGTAAGAAATAATACGAGCTATTCGATAATTTCGTACTAACTTGTTTAGGTTATCAAATAAATGAAACCACTAATATAATATAAATAATTCTCGTCGTATTTTCAAGAATTTCTAATTTTTTTTGGATAAGCAAATCGTGCCTTGCAACATGTTTTACCATTTTACAGCGCAAATATGACGTGGTTTAACATGCGATTTATGTTCATTTAATGAAAGGTACATTATATACATAGTTGCTTAATGATATAAAATAAAAAAGTGCATGCGCTTGGAGCCAAGGGAAAACCCAAAATTCTGGTTGTACAAGAATCAAATCGAAAGAATTCTTCAACGTATTTTTGGCATGCTTTTCGTTTATTTACACATTCCATTATTAATTTGCACTTGAACGACATTATTAGGCCACAATCGATTTCTGGTTGACAAGGTGTCCTGGAAGAGGAGCAACATGAACGGCTCCCGGGTTCGCGGAAACATATTTCGCAGCATGAGCCTGAACCGGGAGATAGTTGTTGTATCCGTATCCGTATCCTTGACCCAGGCCGTATCCATGTTCGAGTCCATGTCCTCCGTACAGACCGAGCGGGTTGACCGTCTTCAGAGTGTTCACGTTGGCCTGGACGACGGTCGGGGCATGTCCTAGTCCGTATCCTCCATACAGACCGAGCGGGTTAACCGTCTTCAGAGAGCTAGCGACGTTGGCCTGGACGACGGTCGGAGCGTACTGCGATCCGTAGTATCCGAGCAGACCGTTGTTGTAGGAAGAGTAGGGAAGAGAGGCCGAGTACGGGTACGACAGTCCATGGTCAAGCACCGACGAGTATCCCAGGCCAGCGAGAGGAGAGTAGTGGCCAAGTCCTTCATAACCGCTCAGGCCATACAGTCCCGAGTTGTAGGAGTACGGAAGCACCGACTGGACGGCTGGAAGATACGATCCGTTGGAGACGGCGGCCAGAGCCACGATGACGATCGCGATAAAAGCCTGTTTCAAAGATCAATTAAATTTTGTCACTTAATTTTGTTGACTACATAACACCAACATAACACTGTTTGTTTTAACTCACCTTCATGTTCACAGTGGAGTGATCCGATTGATTGAGTTTGAGCGAGGAAAGCTACAAATGAACTGTGATCGTTTGACCCGCGGATAGTCTGCTTTTATAACGAATCGCACGGAACTATCGCTTCGCAAGTCCTTGGCGCAATAGTTTTCCTTTCGTTTTTCACTTCCGGCAGATAGCGCTATAAAAGATGCGTTCAACCAGTTGGTGGACAACAGTTTTCATTCGTTGCTCTCATCGTCACAACAACGTGAAGAATCAAATACAATAATGAAGGTAAATATCTGCAACATTCATCTATCGCTCGTTTGTTCATTGCTCAATTCAAATGGTTTGCAGTTCTTCGTTGCAATCATCGCCCTGGCCTTCGCTGCCGTTTCCCAAGCGTCCTACCTTCCGTACAATGATGTGCTGTCCTACCAGGGATATGGTTCTGGCTTGCCCCTCTCCAAGGTCGTCGTCGATCAGTCGTACAGTCTGCCGGCAGTTGTGGACAAGTACTCCTACCCGTCCGTGTACGGTTCTTATCCGGCGGTAAAGAAGGTCGTCGAATACCCATCGGTTGCCCCACTGCTGGCCACCAAGGTCGTCGACAATAGCTACGCCCTGGGATACAACAAGCTGGTAGCTCCGGTAGTGGCCACCAAAGTCGTCGACAACAGCTACGCCAACTACGGCCTGGGATACAACACCTATGGCCTGGGATACAACAAGCTCGTTGCTCCAGTAGTCTCCACAAAGGTCGTTGATAACAGCTACGGCCTGGGATACAACAACTATGGTCTGGGATACAACAAGCTGGTGGCTCCGGTTGTTGCCAACAGCTTCGGCCTGGGATACAACAAGCTGGTGGCCCCAGTTGTCGCCTCCAAAGTCGTCGATGATGGACTGTGGAACTACGGTGGATACGGATTGGGATACAACAAGTACCTGTCGTCTGCTCCAGTTGCCAAATATGTGTTGTAAATGTTAAATAATGTTGTTCTAATAAACTGGCTCCGATTCATGCTGTATTGCGTATAACCAAATCTACACTCGTTTCAAGTCGCTATTAGTTCGCCTTTATTCTTTGATCGTTTGTTCGTCGTGCGTTTTTAGAAAGGAATCCATCGTGTATGCGCTCGGGATTGGTTCTGTACATTTTTTGTGAGTCATTTACAAACGGATTTTTTGTTTGATAATCGAAAAGCGTTCCTTCCCCTTGGGGTGCTATATAAACGTTTGTTGGCGCATGCATCAATCAGAATCAGAACAATCTTCAACGCGATCACATACCAGCAACCACCAGAAAACCCCCAATCAACAATCATGAAGGTAAGATTCATTTTTCCAGTCCTTCCCGAGATTTACGCGCTGCCGTAGCTGTGAAGAAAATTGTCCAACGCCACAAATGTGTTTCCCTCCTTTACTGAACAGTGCATCGCTGCTGTAGTCATGGTCGCTCTGGTCGCCGTCGCCCAGGCTGATGTTTCGTCGGTGTACACCGTGCCTTCCACCACCGTGGTCCAGCAGAACGTCGTGCCCAAGTACGTCACTGCCTACTCTGCCCCGGCCGTCTCCTACGCCAGCCACGTTTCGGCTCCAGTCTCCTACGCCGTCCCGGCCACCTATGCTGTCCCGGCCAGCTATGCTGCCCAAAGCACCATCTACCAGGCCGCCCCGGTCGCTTACGCCGCCCCTGTTGCCTACACCGCCCCGACCGCCTATGCTTACCAGCAAGCCCAGTACGTCCCTCAGGTGTACGCCCCGGTCCAGAAGGAGGCTTCTTACGTCGCTGCCACCCGAGGCGCCGTGCATGTTGCCCCCCTGGCCGGACACGCCGTCAACCAGAAGTCCCTGAACGTCGAGGCTGCTCCCGGAACGCTGTAAATTATACTCTTCATTTCACCTCCCTCCTGGTGTACATAATTTCCCAAAAGAACATACATGAAAAGTCGAAGAATAAATAAAGCCATTGGATAAATAACACACAAACCTTTTGCAATGCTTTTTTATTTATTACAACCCATTTTACTACCCATTAGCATTTTTAAAATTGCTACTGAACGACCTTTGGTAATATTTTTAAGCTTTTTAACAATTCAAAAACAACCTGATTATTAATACCAAAGATTAACCTAGAAAGAAACCCAACGTTAAAAAAAGAAACTCACCTCATTTAATATCTTTTTATATGATCAACTGATCGACTGATTAACGAAACAATTGCTGGTTAACAAGGCATCTTTTGCAGCACGTGAACATTCATAAATCATAGAGGAGGGACACTTTTCTGAAAGTTTGATTAAGTTTCAATAAATTGTATGTAATTGCAAGTCGGGCTTTATTTACAAACATATCACAATTCCACAATCAACATGTTTTATGCCACAATTGATTTCTGGTTGACAAGGTGTCCGGGGAGAGGAGCAACATGGACGGCTCCCGGGTTCGCGGCAACATATTTCGCAGCATGAGCCTGAACCGGGAGATAGTTGTTGTATCCGTATCCGTATCCTTGACCCAGGCCGTATCCATGTTCGAGTCCATGTCCTCCGTACAGACCGAGCGGGTTGACCGTCTTCAGAGTGTTCACGTTGGCCTGGACGACGGTCGGGGCATGTCCTAGTCCGTATCCTCCATACAGACCGAGCGGGTTAACCGTCTTCAGAGAGCTAGCTACGTTGGCCTGGACGACGGTCGGAGCGTACTGCGATCCGTAGTATCCGAGCAGACCGTTGTTGTAGGAAGAGTAGGGAAGAGAGGCCGAGTACGGGTACGACAGTCCATGGTCAAGCACCGACGAGTATCCCAGGCCAGTGAGAGGAGAGTAGTGGCCTAGTCCTTCGTAACCGCTCAGGCCATACAGTCCCGAGTTGTAGGAGTACGGAAGCACCGACTGGACGGCTGGAAGATACGATCCGTTGGCGACGGCGGCCAGAGCCAGGATGGCGATCGCGATAAAAGCCTGGTAAAAATGAAGTGTTGTTAATTGGTCTCGTAATTTATTTGTGCTAAATAACCTTCATGATTAGAAATTTGATGTTCAGGTGGATCTATTTGCTTTCGCTAGCTGTAGTGAACTGTGAATTTCCTCGAACGGAGAATCATATTTATACTGTGTAAACACATTGACATTGAAGTGGAAAAAGGATGACTTTTATAAAAAAAGGTGTGGCCTCGGTGCCTTATTAATGGGCCATGGTAGGGATGAAATAATGTTCACTTCTCAGAAGCATTTGGACAGCAAAACTAGTAAACCGTGACTAGCAGTCGTTTCATGGTTGATTGAATTGTCTTATTGATAGAGCTGTAAATGACCAAAGCGATAGGATGTTGTCATTTAGCCATCTTTCCGCATCGAATCGAATACACGGTTCTGACTGTCACAGCAAATCTGCGAAGCTTTTGGCTTTGACGCCAATTTCATACAATCAGTGGTTTTGTATAAAAGCAGAAGTAAATGTTTATCGATCATCAGTTACAAATCAATGCTCAAAGAAGCATAGTTCGTCAGTAGAGCAAATTCCACAAACTTTTTCTTAAAATGAAGGTGAGAAGCTATAAAACCAAAACATTGAATATCGAAGTTTGAAAGTAATATAAATAATCTTCATATGGTATTGTCATTGTTATTTGAAAGGCTTTTATCGCGCTCGCCGTCGTGGCTCTGGCCGCCGTCTCCAACGGATCGTATCTTCCAGCCGTCCAGTCGGTGCTTCCGTACTCCTACAACTCGGGACTGTATGGCCTGAGCGGTTACGAAGGACTTGGCCACTACTCTCCTCTCGCTGGCCTGGGATACTCGTCGGTGCTTGACCATGGACTGTCGTACCCGTACTCGGCCGCTCTTCCTTACTCTTCCTACAACAACGGTCTGCTCGGATACTACGGATCGCAATATGCCCCGACCGTCGTCCAGGCTAACGTCGCCAGCTCTCTGAAGACGGTTAACCCGCTCGGTCTGTATGGAGGATACGGACTAGGACATGCCCCGACCGTCGTCCAGGCCAACGTGAACACTCTGAAGACGGTCAACCCTCTGGGTCTGTACGGAGGACATGGACTCGAACATGGATACGGCCTGGGTCAAGGATACGGATACGGATACAACAACTATCTCCCGGTTCAGGCTCATGCTGCGAAATATGTTGCCGCGAACCCGGGAGCCGTTCATGTGGCGCCCCTGCCGGGTCACACGGTTAATCAAAAGTCAATCGTGGCTTAACTGTGAATAAAATCGAAAAGCATGTACACACCTTTAACGCATTCTTCTCCTTCATATTCTCATGCCCTCATGTCGCACTGCTTGTTAAGTCATCTGGACCAGCGATCTGGTTAGAACTGGTTCTACCAATCCGAGCCACTGCACGCCTTTGCCACAGGAATCCGGGAGTCGAAATGCGGAAAGACATGCGGACTGGTTTTGATGTTAAGATTGTCCAACCTCTCGGCGGTTTGGTGGTGGTAGTGGTTCGATTAAACCTTTTGTCAATTGATCGTTGTAAGAGTTCATAAAAAAAAAACATAATCTTGAGCAAGCAGTGGACATGTTGCGGCAGCGTTTCCTCAGCCCATACTGTGTGTGAAATAACAAATCCACATTCAATTCCGCAAAGACATCCAAATTTAAATCAACCTTATTCTAGGTCTAATCATTGATAAGTGAGGTAGTGTCGGGCTAATAGTTGAGCAAAATTTTAATTTAAAGCTCTTTTTATACTCACTCACAGCTTATTCTTCTTCGCCTCAAAGACGATCGTTGTTGCCTAGTTCAAAAGCCCTGCCCTGACTATTCTCGATAAGGAAGTCCATCGTGTATGCAGACGGGTGTCGCAAAGAGAAATACTCAATAAAGGGACTCAAAGAGGAACGGCGTGAACCGCCATCCATAACCGGATCGCGGTTCGCTAGGCTCGACCTTGAGATTGGCATTGCGTGATCGATTTCTGTAAGCGTAACTTTTTCACTCTCCCTTTATGCGATAAATCGAAACCGGCAAGCTGCGGAACGAGTCTTCGCCTCGTCTCGTTGGCACACGCAGCTCTTTATACGTTCGTCCATACCAAATCTGGCGTGCATGCCTCAGCGAGAACATGACGATGTCTAGGGGCCGGTAATTGTTGAGACGGGAATAGAGATCAGCGAAAGATCAACCACGCCCCGGGCCGACTCCACCCAACGGCTTCTGCCCTCGATCAACCATCGCTGTGCTAATGTGTATATCGCAGCCTAGGTGTCGTTCGTTACAACCCAAAAACCGCGTCCCTTTCCTCCGTTTCTATCGCGGTTAGCGCAACCGGTTAGGGAAGAAACAAATCTGGTTCCGGAAATCGGAGGCACGCGTTACCTGCCACCAGCCGATTCGGACACCGATTGGAGGAGGCGTTTGCGCAATGCCGTGCCCACGAACATGATGTGTGGTGAGTTAGAATTTTGTAATCTAATTACCAAGAGCTGTTTGACCCTTTTTTAAATGTTGCAGACGTCTGCAAAATGGTCACTGCTCAATTGTAACATACTGGTGTTATAAGAGGGTTTGACAGCATTTGATTGACGAAGCCATCTAGGCAGCCAGAAGTTCAAGCTTGCAAACTTTTGCAAAATACTTCAGAACCATCAGAATGCCTAAGCACCTTTTCTATGGCAGGCAAACGAATGAAAAAGGATGCTTGAACAACTTCCAACTCATTCGCAGGTTACTATGGTATGTAATTTATAAGCTGAATTTCCGTTTACAAATGTATGCAATTTGTTGTCCTCATCTCTTTGCAATTATTGAGAGCATTCTGTATCATTCACGTGAAAATTTTGATTATTCGAAAATCATGCAACCTAAATCGACACTTGAAATACGATGGAGATGAAAAACAAATGAACAAATTTCCAGAACAGAAGAACGATCGAGGAAAATCATTTTTCATTTTTGTGTGTCTCTTATCAAAGGTTTTATCACAGAGCTCGATTGGAAACATCAATAGGTGTAAAATATTTTCTGCTGGTTTTCCATCAACATTAAATGTCATCCATGTGCAACATCATTCAAACCGCCATTATTACATTTGCAACAGCTCAATCTATTTCAAACTATCCTCATTTCCAAACATAACCAAACGTTAATCCGCGCGTAAAATCTGGGAATCATAGGGTCTTATTTACAGCGTTCCGGGAGCAGCCTCGACGTTCAGGGACTTCTGGTTGACGGCGTGTCCGGCCAGGGGGGCAACATGCACGGCGCCTCGGGTGGCAGCGACGTAAGAAGCCTCCTTCTGGACCGGGGCGTACACCTGAGGGACGTACTGCGCTTGCTGGTAGGCATAGGCGGTCGGGGCGGTGTAGGCAACAGGGGCGGCGTAAGCGACCGGGGCGGCCTGGTAGACGGTGCTTTGGGCAGCATAGGTCGCCGGGACAGCATAGGTGGCCGGGACGGCGTAGGAGACTGGAGCCGAAACGTGGCTGGCGTAGGAGACGGCCGGGGCAGAGTAGGCAGTGACGTACTTGGGCACGACGTTCTGCTGGACCACGGTGGTGGAAGGCACGGTGTACACCGACGAAACATTAGCCTGGGCGACGGCGACCAGAGCGACCATGACTACAGCAGCGATGCACTGATGGATGGCATGGCAATAGCAAACAAGATTAGAATTAACATGGGTCTTAAGGGATGCGCGTTCGCGATTGAGCACTCGCAGGAAACATCGACTTACCTTCATGATGCTTGTTGTGTGGGGTTTGGTTGCGGGTTGGTTGTGGTTGGCTTGGAGCACAGTTTTGATATGTCTTCCATTTGAAGAATGTCCACTATTTATATGGAGCATCCGAGTGAGTGGTTCACCCTGTCCGGTTGATTGATCGGCGCCAAAAATCTTAAAAAAATAACTTGATCCCCTCCTCGTTTCCTTCGGCGATGAATTTCGCCAAGAAATCGCGACGAAGAGGAACGGAAAGTCCTTTGACAAGTTCAAGCAACAAAGAAGGATTACGCTAGTCGCCGTTCTGGACGGTTAGGCACGGTTAGGTTTGCCGTCACGCATGTTTTTGCTGCCTTGTTTTATCTTCCAAAAATCGAGCGGAGAGTCCGGAGCTCGCTAAACCACTTCCTGAAGAACACCCTCGTATAATTCGGTCGGAACACACAGGCGGAACAAGTACGTCCAGTAAATAAAAGGGAATGTAATTCTAAACCGGTACAACTTCTAGCCGAGTTGGTCAGCAGTGAAGGAAGGGGTAGAGGGCGGGTGAGGAGTTGTAGCATGCTGAACCAAATTATCGAAAGAAACCAGAACACCCCTAAATTGAAAAAAAAACCCCTGCCTGGAAGAAACTGATCGAAACCAAAAGTAAAGCATCGCCCCGAAGGCACCGGTCTTGGTGGCGTCGTCTGAGAATATAATCGCCAGCAAGTCGGTGGCATTTGCCAGTTCGTGCGTTCAACAGGGCAAAGAACGCGCCGGGGCGTGACGGGTTGGGTGTTGTGGATTTTGGCAATCCTCATAGCATTTGCTAAGTCAAGCATGCAAGCCGAAACATGTTTTGGCATTCCGAACAAGAATGGTTTACGGCGACTAGGCGGACCTACATCCACTTTTTTACATACCTGTTGTTCACAGGTTAATATCACTTTTAATAGCTTAAAATGTATCATAACAAAAAAAAAAACACCTTAAGAGATTAAACAACAAGACGTAATTTGAAACAACTGGTTTTGCAAAGAAATGTAAATTTGAAATACCTTTGCAAAAGGTTATCGACAGTAAACTGGTTTTTTATGCAGCAAACAGATGAAATGATCTTAATTGATATTTAAATGTATTAATCAGTTGTCGGACCTTATGGTAACTGCAGTTGTTTCGTTTTTGAGATTTCATTTAACGCAGTTCATCTAATCATTCAGATATCGCTACAAACAAAATGGGAGCGTTTTGAAAGCGACTGCCACGAGCTAACCTTATGATGTCGGTTGAAAAACCAAATATTTAATTTCCAAGCTCAATTTATTCCTGCTACTTTCATGTGAAATACAAATGAGTGAATCTTTTAATTTTGTTATAAATGGTTCTGTTTGGTTCTTCACTAAACTTTTCATAAGCTGAAGTGTACATTCATGAATTATTAAGCAGTCATTTTGTGGCACATAGTTCCGTGTTTCATGTTATGGAAAATTTGGCCAACCTTAACCGGGTTAATAGTTTCTAATTATTGATTATTTAAAAATTAATCAAACCCCTCGTGCATGATTTTCAAAACATGCTCATATGTTCAACTTAGAGTAAAGGCACCCAAGAGAAATATAAAACGCAGAAAAATGTACAATATCACAACGAGCTTTTATTGCGCAGCATTTCAACAGTTCGTCCTATGTTATCAATTCTTCCCACCTTACAGAGTGCCCGGTGCGGGTTCCAGGTTGAGCGACTGCTGGTTGACGGTGTGTCCAGGAAGGGGAGCCTCGTGCACGGCACCACGGTTGGCGGCCAGATAGCGAGCCTCTTTCTGAGCCACGGCAACCACGGTTTCCGGCTGGTAGGAGTGGTAGGGCTCGACGTACGCGACCGGAGCGGCAACGGGAGAGGCCACCGGGACACCCTGGTAAGCGTAGTTCCACGGAGACACAATTCGGGCGTACGAATTGTCCTGTACCCAGCTTCCGAGGGTGGCCGGCGCCAGGTAGGGCAGGGCCGCTCCGTTGCCCCAGTAGGTGACGGACGAACCCTGGACGGCGACGGCAAGGACCATCATGACTACAGCTGCGATGCACTAAACGTACAGGGGTGAGAAAGAAAGCACGTGAGGTTAGAAATTTACTCCAGAAATGCGCAACATTCCGTGCTTTTGCTTACCTTCATGATTGTTGAGTTTGGGCTCGAGTTGAGTTGAGTAGACTCTAGTGCTCCTGAATGGTTCGGTTGGTTCTGATGCAGTTCTGGTAGCGTCGACTGCTTTTTATAACACACCCGCGTTTCTTTCGTTCGATCGATGGAGCGTTCGCCAATACCCGACTGGCCAGTGACCTCGTAGGTCGTACGCACACACCGATCGTATCCTGCGTAAGCTCCCCAAACCATACTGTTCGGTCGCCTCCACTCCCTCCACTATGCCGCACATGAGGTTGATCGATTCTTCCATAGAGTGCTACCGGAAATCGCTTTGAAACTACAATTTTAATTGAACTGCGGTGGTAAAAATGATCAACACGTTCGAAAGTAATCATCGATGGTATACAGTAAATGTAATCAATCTTTGTAGTAGTTGGATAAAAAACAAAGAGGCGCGGTCCAAACCCTGTCTTTGTAAATGAAAATATCGCTTGAAAGAGTCGTCAGTACAATTGTCCTCTTCTCATTGACAAGAAACAACAATGTGGGTGATGATAAAACAGACCTGGAAAAAACTTTGTTCCTGTGATGTTGATGGCTGTTGGATTGATCATGATATTTCAGTGTAATTGTACAGAAAAAAAATCAAAAGAATGGGATTGGGAGAGAGTAGAACGTTTCCTTACTCAAGATTTTTAATTATAACTTATTTACTAAGGATAATTCTTATACGGTTCGTTCAATTGCATGGACACATTTGATTATTCTTTAAAATTTTTGGGCAATAGTTGTAGATTTGAATAAAAACTCTTATTCAAACCAGATAGATGTTTGAAATGAGTTTGAACGGGAATCAGATAGAGTTCGCAATTGCTTTTGCCACAGTTTAAGTTTTAAATTATCTCGTCAGCATAAACTAATGATTACAAAAGATAGAAATTCCCTATTAAAAAAGTTAGAATATTTTAATATTCAATGACAATGACAGAAAATGTGAATTACTTTACCAGAAAAAGATCTGTCAATATATGATTCAAAGAGATAAAATGGGGCCAAATGTTCTTGAACAGCATCTTGGATCTTTTGCTGGTTGCTTCAACATACAATTAAGGGCAACTCCTTCAACAACCGGCAGATTAAGGTTTAGATGCTTATCGAAATTTGTTGGCACGATATCATCAAGATATCCGCTTTAGCGCAACCTAACGCTTGATGTCTTTATTGAACTGAGCACTCATTATGGAAAGCATACCTCCAGGTCCAACATCCTGCTGTCAGAAATCGCTCGATCCATCAGTGTAGGCAATTCCGAGCGAATGTTTGAGGGTTCAAAGTATGCGCCAGGGTGTCAAAACCCGGCCTTTCCGCTTCGGCTGATAACTGAAAGGAATGTACGCACAGGTCCAGCGTCGGAGGAGAACGTTCATTACGTTCACCGTCTACTGCCGCTACATTTACTTCTTCGTGCTAGACGCACAAAGAAACGCCTGCGAATGATTCCGGGGAAGTCTAGGCTGTGGTGGGGACACCCAGGATCCTTGCGCTGGAGGGCTTCGCATTTATTGTTTGGATTTTTTTTTTGTGTGTCTTAAATTCTAGTGAGCTTTTTCGAAACAGATACAGTTAGTGGAGGCTAGCTCGGTTGGTTGGTATAAAAGACTAGGTAGGAGTTCCACTAGAGCCATAAGTTGGTTGAGTTCAGCCCAGTTCAGAAGCAACCTTCCATTTGCGAACCTAAAAGCAAAGCAAACAAATCCATCAAAATGAAGGTGAGTGGTTGGCTGGGTTTATTGCAAGCAGGATTTTGGGGCGGCTTTGGGAAGTTGGGAAGTTCTAACCAGTGTTGATCCCGCTTCGCAGTGCATCATCGTTGCAGTCATTGTCGCGCTGGCCGTCGCCGCCGAAAGCAGTGCCATCGTGCCGTACTCCGTCCCGCTGGCCTACTCTGTTCCGCAGACCACGGTCGTCCAGCAGAACGTTGCTCCGAAGTACGTCGTGTCCGGCTACGCTGCCCCGCAGTACGTCGCTGCCCCGCAGTACGTCGCTGCCCCGCAGTACGTCGCTGCTCCTTACGCAGTTGACGCTGCTTACCCCGTCCGCAGCTACTCTAGCTACGTGCCAGCTGCCGTGTCCTACGCTACCCAAGCCGTCCACCCAGTGGTTCCCGCTGCCGTCACCTACGCCGCTCCTGTCTACGCGCAAGTGCAGAAGGAGGCTCGCTATCTGGCCGCCAACCGTGGTGCCGTCCACGAGGCTCCCCTGGCCGGACACACCGTCAACCAGCAGTCGCTCAACCTGGCCCCGGCTCCCGGAACCCTGTAAATGAATGATCCTATCCTTCCGGCGCCCTGTGAATACGTCCCTACCTCAATAAACGAGTCCTAAACTATTATCCTAACCTGTGGCTTACTCTTGCTCATTCCAACATTGCTAAGGTCCTTAAGTGTCACATTTAAATTTAATCTTTCTTCCTCTTTTGCCTGAGAAACCTCGTTTTACCATTGAAGATCATGACATCGCATTTCGCTGCCGCATTCTTGGATGATGTATTTCTTCTGATTCTCATTTTCCGGACAACCGGACTGCATGTGTTTCTACATTTCCATTTACGAACCGGCATCATTGGCTGCCTGAATCGATCAGCTGCCTTTTTTCCAGAAATAAACGAAGACATGGAACTGGTTTGCGGAAGGCGATCGCGATCTCCATTTGTGCCGCGCTGAGTTCAACCACTTTTGAGGGTGGACAGTTTCTTGTTCAGTTATGTCAGCGCGTCCATAAACACCTAGTCGCGCCGAAGGTCGCCCACGATTGACGCTTGCAAGCACCCGTTTTGGGTGGGGTGAACAAGAAACTGCAGCGTGCGTACGCGCGTAAGCCTTTCCCTTCCTCGACTTCCGGCGACCGCGAGAAGGTGGCGGGTTAGTAGTCTACGTGTTCACACATTCCCCTTCCAATGAGTTAAATCTGACGACGTTTTCAGCTGATCTGCGGCGCGGCAAACTGTTATTATAAAACCTTCGCAGCTCCATCATCTCGTCCAATGCGGCTCGTTCAGCTGCTACATGGCGGAACAACCGGTTCCGAAGCGTCGACATTTGTGCGCCACCGATTCCGCACGGCAATGATCTTGAAAATTCGGTCCCGCTGAGGTGCGTTTGTGACGTTTGTGCGTGACCCTCGAAACTCTCCGGTTTTAACGGTAATGGGGCGAAAGTCGCTTGCATATTGCTACGAACATGGGAGGGATTTGCTCTGTTGGTTCTTTTTAATGTGCTTCTTTTTTATGCATGCTTGTTAACCGGTTTTTAGTAGAGTAGTCACAAAAACCTCGGGTTGCTCTGTAACGGGTTGGATCCGACGCCTCTTGAAGGCTACTATAGGCTCTCCTCCCCAACTCCTACTCAATACGTCCGCGACGTACAGAACGGTAACTTGTCGCCTAGATATCCAAGCTTGGGTACACGGGGAAACCCACCCCCTTGGGCGGATGGGCAGCAAGGCTGAATTGAGAGGGGGAATGGGCTGCTACATGCTAGCAGTTCATCCTCGAGCGTCGGTTCTCCATGTTAGGAGCGGCTCGAACCAGCGTCTGTTCCCCATGTTAGGGGCGGCTGTTTTTCCTGTCCTGGCATCCTACGGGACGTAAAACAACTAGGATGCGTTGATCCACCGACGAGATAGGAGGCGGGGGGAGAGGCCTTGCAAGCCACCCCCTGTAATATTGCAACGAATAGTCACCATGAAAAATTACCGATTTGGACCAATCATGCCCGACCCACGCAACGGAAAAAGGACTACGATTGGAAACTCGGTACATGGAACTGCAGGTCTCTGACATCACCCGGGAGTACCAGAATACTCACAGACGAAGTGAGAGCCCGCGGCTTCGGACTAGTAGCACTTCAAGAGGTTCGCTGGAAGGGAGTCACGGAGCGTCGCTACCGCAGCGATTGCATGATCTACCAGAGCGGTGGAGATAAGCACGAGCTCGGTACGGCGTTCCTTGTTATGGGTGCTATGAGGAAGCGTGTGATCGGATGGTGGCCGATCAACGACAGGATGTGCAGGTTGAGGATACGTGGCCGTTTCTTCAACCTGAGCATTATAAATGTGCACAGCCCGCACCTTGGGAGCAGCGATGACGATAAGGATGCCTTCTATACGCAGCTGGAGAGGGAGTACGACCGCTGCCCACAACACGATGTGAAGATCGTCATCGGGGACTTTAATGCTCAGGTCGGGCGGGAGGAGGCCTATAAACCAACGATTGGAAGCTTTAGTGTCCACCAGCTAACCAACGACAACGGCCTCCGGCTCATAAACTTCGCATCCTCGAGGCACATGAACATCCGTAGCACCTGCTTCCAGCACAAACCTCGTTTCAGCTACACCTGGAAATCACCCCAACAGACCTACTCCCAAATAGACCACGTTCTAATAGACGGAAGGCACTTCTCGGACATCATCGACGTACGGACGTACAGGGGCGCAAACGTCGACTCGGACCACTTCCTGGTTATGGTGAAGCTACGGCAGAAGCTCTGCGCTGTAAACACTCTGCGTCACCGGCCTACCCCACGCCTAAACACGGATCGGCTGCGGACACCTGCTGTTGCCGAGGGATACGCGTCAGCGCTTGGGGAAGCGCTACCGGACAACTACGCGACCGCCACAATGTCCCTCGATGACCACTGGCGTATGGTGGAGCAAGTCATCAGCAGCACAGCCGAGCAGACACTAGGCCACAAGCCACGCAACCAGAACAAGGAGTGGTTCGATGACGAGTGCAGGCGGGCACTATCCGAGAAGAACGCAGCGCGCGCCCGAATGCATCAGCGCGAAACCCGTCAGAACGTGGAACACTACAAACGACTGAGGACCCAGCAAAACCGGCTCTTCGAGAGCAAGAAGCGTCGCTTCGAGGAGTCGGATGAGCAACTGATGCAGCAGCTTTCTCAGTCGGGAGATTCTCGCCAGTTCTACAGGATGTTGAAGAAGACACGAGGCGGCTACACGCCTAACGTCGCTATGTGTCGAGACGAGGTGGGCAACATTCTGACGGACGAGCGAGAGGTGATCACTAGGTGGAAGTGCTACTTCGACGGGCACCTGAACGGAGCGGAATCAGGGGAATCCAGCGACGGCGCAGGCAGAATAGAGCAGCACATTAGCCTGGAGGTAGATGACGATGTGCTCCCACCATCCTTGGACGAAGTCACTAGTTCCATCAAGCAGCTGAAGCAGAACAAAGCAGCTGGTAGCGATGGGCTGGTGGCAGAACTGTTTAAGATGGGTTCGGCAGAGCTTGCTGTCAGTATGCACCAGCTAATTGTGAAAATTTGGGACCAGGAAAGGATACCGGAGGACTGGAAGCTGGGTGTCATCCACCCAGTGTACAAAAAGGGTGACAGGATGGACTGTGCCAACTTTCGAGCCATCACAGTCCTCAATGCTGCCTACAAAATCCTTTCCCAAATTCTCTTCTGCAGACTCGCGCCCCTTGCTACAGATTTCGTCGGAAGCTACCAAGCTGGATTTGTTGGAGGCAAATCCACCACCGACCAGATCTTCACTCTACGGCAGATCCTCCAGAAGTGCCGAGAGCACCAGATCCCGACGCACCACCTCTTCATCGACTTCAAGGCAGCCTACGACACCATAGACAGGAAGGAGCTATGGAGGACCATGCGGCAGTACAGCTTTCCTGAGAAGCTGGTACGGCTGTTAGAGGCTACAATGGAGGGGGTGCTGTGTAAGGTGAGGATTTCGAACTTGCTGTCGGATCCGTTCGAATCTCACCGGGGTCTGAGGCAAGGTGATGGACTTTCCTGCCTTCTATTCAACATCGCTCTGGAAGGTGTCATGAGAAGCGCGGGGTTCGACATCCGTGGCACGATTTTCACCCGTTCACTCCAATTCCTCGGCTTTGCGGACGACATCGACATCATCGGGCGGAACACCAGGACGGTGTGCGAGGCGTACACCCGACGGAAACGCGAGGCCGCAAGGATTGGACTAATGATCAATGCGACGAAAACGAAGTACCTGCTCATCGGTGGCTCTGACAGTGACAGAGTCAGGTTGGGGTGCAGTGTATCAGTGGACGGCGACGAACTCGAGGTTGTGGAGGAGTTTTGCTACCTCGGAACTGTCGTAACTTCGGACAACAACGTGAGCTGCGAAATCCGGAGGCGCATTGTTCAGGGGAATCGTGCCTACTATGGGCTTCACAAACTCCTTAGGTCCAGAAGGCTGCTCCCCCACACGAAGTGTGCAATATACCGCTCGCTGATAAGACCGGTCGTTCTCTATGGGCATGAATCTTGGACTCTGCTCACGGAGGACGCCAACGCGCTCGCAGTCTTCGAGCGGCGCGTATTCCGGTCTATTTTTGGCGGCGTGTGCGAGCAAGGCGTGTGGCGGAGAAGGATGAACAACGAGCTGGCTGAGCTATACGGTGAGCCGGACATCCTGACGGTGGCGAAGGCCGGCAGGATTCGTTGGTTGGGGCATGTCATGAGGATGCCGGACTCATGCCCCACCAAGAAGGTGCTCACCAGCGACCCGCCCGGCACGAGACGACGAGGAGCTCAGCGAGTTCGGTGGATGGACCAAGTGGAGCAGAACCTGCGAGATATCGGATGCGACCGGGGATGGAGAGTTGCAGCCATGGACCGAGTATCCTGGAAAGCGATTGGTGACCAGGCCATGTCAGCAAGACGTGCTCAACCGTGAGC
The DNA here is from genome assembly GCA_914969975.1 of Anopheles atroparvus. Taxonomy (NCBI): domain Eukaryota; kingdom Metazoa; phylum Arthropoda; class Insecta; order Diptera; family Culicidae; genus Anopheles; species Anopheles atroparvus. The sequence continues at coordinate 6,136,126 of CAJZCY010000003.1, read as the reverse complement.
GGGCCAGTTAAGAAGAAGAAGTCACAAAAACCATAGTTAATGCACAACTGAATGGCACAGTGGAATGATTAAATGATTTATGCTACAGCTACACTTGGTACCTTGACCAATCACCGGATCGAAGGTTTGCAATTAGGAAAACGAGACAGTAATGCGCATGTAAAATCATCACGAGCCGTAACACCGCAGACTAGGTCGTGAAGAAGCCCGTTGATAATAAATCGGTCTAGAGAAGAACGAAATGCATATAACAGCTTTGCGTTCAACAGAAAAGGCCGCAAAAAAACATTATTTTTCATATTCTGCAACACCCCGAGTTCGTCGCTTTGGAAACATAGAAAGAATCTGTGCTTATTTTTGTTAAGTGCAGTTGTATTTGATAACGACAGTTGAGGTTTTTGGAAAATCAATGGGTTTTTTTAAACCGATGACAAAAGAGTTACAAATGATCAAATAGATGAAATTTGTAAAAAAAACCAACTTGCAAATCGCTTGAGTAAAAAGCAAACACCAAATGCAGCAGAAATATTGATGAAATCACGAAAAAAAACTTCGAGATCGAGAATAATTTTAAGAATTTAAGCAATTTATATAAAATGTTCATTTATTTCAATAAGCAATCGCCACTGAGAAGCAGTGTAAACAATTTATGCCACAATCGATTTCTGGTTGACCACGTGTCCGGGGAGAGGAGCAACATGGACGGCTCCAGGGTTCGCGGCAACATATTTCGCAGCATGAGCCTGAACCGGGAGATAGTTGTTGTATCCGTATCCGTATCCTTGACCCAGGCCGTATCCATGTTCGAGTCCATGTCCTCCGTACAGACCCAGAGGGTTGACCGTCTTCAGAGTGTTCACGTTGGCCTGGACGACGGTCGGGGCATGTCCTAGTCCGTATCCTCCATACAGACCGAGCGGGTTAACCGTCTTCAGAGAGCTAGCGACGTTGGCCTGGACGACGGTCGGAGCGTACTGCGATCCGTAGTATCCGAGCAGACCGTTGTTGTAGGATGAGTAAGGAAGAGAGGCCGAGTACGGGTACGACAGTCCATGGTCAAGCACCGACGAGTATCCCAGGCCAGCGAGAGGAGAGTAGTGGCCAAGTCCTTCGTAACCGCTCAGGCCATACAGTCCCGAGTTGTAGGAGTACGGAAGCACCGACTGGACGGCTGGAAGATACGATCCGTTGGAGACGGCGGCCAGAGCCACGACGGCGATCGCGATAAAAGCCTGTTTCAAAGATCAATAAAATTTTGTCATATAAATTAAATTTTGTCACCGTTTTAACTCACCTTCATGTTCACAGTGGAGTGATCCGATTGATTGAGTTTGAGCGAGGAAAGCTACAAATGAACTGTGATCGTTTGACCCGCGGATCGTCTGCTTTTATAACGAATCGCACGGAACGATCGCTTCGCAAGTCCTTGGCGCAATAGTTTTCCTTTCGTTTTTCACTTCCGGCAGATAGGCAGTTGGTGGACAACAGTTTTCATTCGTTGCTCTCATCGTCACAACAACGTGAAGAATCAAATACAATAATGAAGGTAAATATCTGCAACATTCATCTATCGCTCGTTTTTTCATTGCTCAATTCAAATGGTTTGCAGTTCTTCGTTGCAATCATCGCCCTGGCCTTCGCTGCCGTTTCCCAAGCGTCATACCTTCCGTACAATGATGTGCTGTCCTACCAGGGATACGGTTCTGGCTTGCCTTTCTCCATGGTCGTCGTCGATCAGTCGTACAGTCTGCCGACAGTTGTGGACAAGTACTCCTACCCGTCCGTGTACGGTTCTTATCCGGCGGTAAAGAAGGTCGTCGAATACCCATCGGTTGCCCCACTGCTGGCCACCAAGGTCGTCGACAATAGCTACGCCCTGAGATACAACAAGCTGGTAGCTCCGGTAGTGGCCACCAAAGTCGTCGACAACAGCTACGCCAACTACGGCCTGGGATACAACACCTATGGCCTGGGATACAACAAGCTCGTTGCTCCAGTAGTCTCCACAAAGGTCGTTGATAACAGCTACGGCCTGGGATACAACAACTATGGTCTTGGATACAACAAGCTGGTGGCTCCGGTTGTTGCCAACAGCTTCGCCCTGGGATACAACAAGCTGGTGGCCCCAGTTGTCGCCTCCAAAGTCGTCGATGATGGACTGTGGAACTACGGAGGATACGGATTGGGATACAACAAGTACCTGTCGTCTGCTCCAGTTGCCAAATATGTGTTGTAAATGTTAAATAATGTTGTTCTAATAAACTGGCTCCGATTCATGGTGTATTGCGTATAACCAAATCTGCACTCGTTTCAAGTCGCTGTAAGTTCTCCTTTATTCTTTGATCGTTTGTTCGTCGTGCGTTTTTAGAAAGGAATCCATCGTGTATGCGCTCGCGATTGGTTCTGTACATTTTTTGTGGATCATTTACAAACGGATTTTTTTGTATGATAAACGAAAAGCGTTCCTTCCCCTTGGGGTGCTATATAAACGTTTGTTGGCGCATGCATCAATCAGAATCAGAACAATCTTCAACGCGATCACATACCAGCAACCACCAGAAAACCCCCAATCAACAATCATGAAGGTAAGATTCATTTTTCCAGTCCTTCCCGAGATTTAAGCACTGCCGTATCTGTGAAGAAAATTGTCCAACGCCACAAATGTGTTTCCCTCCTTTACTGAACAGTGCATCGCTGCTGTAGTCATGGTCGCTCTGGTCGCCGTCGCCCAGGCTGATGTTTCGTCGGTGTTCACCGTGCCTTCCACCACCGTGGTCCAGCAGAACGTCGTGCCCAAGTACGTCACTGCCTACTCTGCCCCGGCCGTCTCCTACGCCAGCCACGTTTCGGCTCCAGTCTCCTACGCCGTCCCGGCCACCTATGCTGTCCCGGCCAGCTATGCTGCCCAAAGCACCATCTACCAGGCCGCCCCGGTCGCTTACGCCGCCCCTGTTGCCTACACCGCTCCGACCGCCTATGCTTACCAGCAAGCCCAGTACGTCCCTCAGGTGTACGCCCCGGTCCAGAAGGAGGCTTCTTACGTCGCTGCCACCCGAGGCGCCGTGCATGTTGCCCCCCTGGCCGGACACGCCGTCAACCAGAAGTCTCTGAACGTCGAGGCTGCTCCCGGAACGCTGTAAATTATACTCTTCATTTCACCTCCCTCCTGGTGTACATAATTTCCCAAAAGAACATGCATGAAAAGTCGAAGGATAAATAAAGCCATTGGATAAATAACACACAAACCTTTTGAAATGCTTTTTTTATTTATTACAACCCATTTCACTACCCATTAGCATTTTTAAAATTGCTACTGAACGACCTTTGGTAATATTTTTGAACTTTTAACGATTCAATAACAACCTGATTATTAATACCAAAGATTAACCTAGAAAGAAACCCAACGTTAAAAAAAGAAACTCACCTCATTTAATATATATTTTATATGATCAACTGATCGACTGATTAACGAAACAATTGCTGGTTAACAAGGCATCTTTTGCAACACGTGAACATTCATAAATCATAGAGGAGGGACACTTTTCTGAAAGTTTGATTAAGTTTCAATCAATTGTATGTTATTGCAAGTCGGGCTTTATTTACAAACATATCACAATTCCACAATCAACATGTTTTATGCCACAATCGATTTCTGGTTGACAAGATGTCCGGGGAGAGGAGCAACATGGACGGCTCCCGGGTTCGCGGCAACATATTTCGCAGCATGAGCCTGAACCGGGAGATAGTTGTTGTATCCGTATCCGTATCCTTGGCCTAGGCCGTATCCATGTTCGAGTCCATGTCCTCCGTACAGACCTAGCGGGTTGATCGTCTTCAGAGTGTTCACGTTGGCCTGGACGACGGTCGGGGCATGTCCTAGTCCGTATCCTCCATACAGACCGAGCGGGTTAACCGTCTTCAGAGAGCTAGCGACGTTGGCCTGGACGACGGTCGGGGCGTACTTCGATCCGTAGTATCCGAGCAGACCGTTGTTGTAGGATGAGTAGGGAAGAGCGGCCGAGTACGGGTACGACAGTCCATGGTCAAGTACCGATGAGTATCCCAGGCCAGCGAGAGGAGAGTAGTGGCCAAGTCCTTCGTAACCGCTCAGGCCATACAGTCCCGAGTTGTAGGAGTACGGAAGCACCGACTGGACGGCTGGAAGATACGATCCGTTGGAGACGGCGGCCAGAGCCACGACGGCGATCGCGATAAAAGCCTGTTTCAAAGATCAATAAAATTTTGTCAATTAAATTAAATTTTGTCACTGTTTTAACTCACCTTCATGTTCACAGTGGAGTGATCCGATTGATTGAGTTTGAGCGAGGAAAGCTACAAATGAACTGTGATCGTTTGACCCGCGGATCGTCTGCTTTTATAACGAATCGCACGGAACGATCGCTTCGCAAGTCCTTGGCGCAATAGTTTTCCTTTCGTTTTTCACTTCCGGCAGATAGCGCTATAAAAGATGCGTTCAACCAGTTGGTGGACAACAGTTTTCATTCGTTGCTCTCATCGTCACAACAACGTGAAGAATCAAATACAATAATGAAGGTAAATATCTGCAACATTCATCTATCGCTCGTTTTTTCATTGCTCAATTCAAATGGTTTGCAGTTCTTCGTTGCAATCATCGCCCTGGCCTTCGCTGCCGTTTCCCAAGCGTCCTACCTTCCGTACAATGATGTGCTGTCCTACCAGGGATACGGTTCTGACTTGCCCCTCTCCAAGGTCGTCGTCGATCAGTCGTACGGTCTGCCGGCAGTTGTGGACAAGTACTCCTACCCGTCCGTGTACGGTTCTTATCCGGCGGTAAAGAAGGTCGTCGAATACCCATCGGTTGCCCCACTGCTGGCCACCAAGGTCGTCGACAATAGCTACGCCCTGAGATACAACAAGCTGGTAGCTCCGGTAGTGGCCACCAAAGTCGTCGACAACAGCTACGCCAACTACGGCCTGGGATACAACACCTATGGCCTGGGATACAACAAGCTCGTTGCTCCAGTAGTCTCCACAAAGGTCGTTGATAACAGCTACGGCCTGGGATACAACAACTATGGTCTTGGATACAACAAGCTGGTGGCTCCGGTTGTTGCCAACAGCTTCGCCCTGGGATACAACAAGCTGGTGGCCCCAGTTGTCGCCTCCAAAGTCGTCGATGATGGACTGTGGAACTACGGAGGATACGGATTGGGATACAACAAGTACCTGTCGTCTGCTCCAGTTGCCAAATATGTGTTGTAAATGTTAAATAATGTTGTTCTAATAAACTGGCTCCGATTCATGCTGTATTGCTTCTAACCAAATCTGCATTCGTTTCAAGTCGCTGTAAGTTCTCCTTTATTCTTTGATCGTTTGTTCGTCGTGCGTTTTTAGAAAGGAATCCAATGTGAATGCGCTCGCAATTGGTTCTGTACATTTTTTGTGGATCATTTACAAACGGATTTTTTTATGATAATCGAAAAGCGTTCCTTCCCCTTGGGGTGCTATATAAACGTTTGTTTGCGCATGCATCAATCAGAATCAGAACAATCTTCAACGCGATCACATACCAGCAACCACCAGAAAACCCCCAATCAACAATCATGAAGGTAAGATTCATTTTTCCAGTCCTTCCCGAGATTTACGCGCTGCCGTATCTGTGAAGAAAATTGTCCAACGCCACAAATGTGTTTCCCTCCTTTACTGAACAGTGCATCGCTGCTTTAGTCATGGTCGCTCTGGTCGCCGTCGCCCAGGCTGATGTTTCGTCGGTGTACACCGTGCCTTCCACCACCGTGGTCCAGCAGAACGTCGTGCCCAAGTACGTCACTGCCTACTCTGCCCCGGCCGTCTCCTACGCCAGCCACGTTTCGGCTCCAGTCTCCTACGCCGTCCCGGCCACCTATGCTGTCCCGGCCAGCTATGCTGCCCAAAGCACCATCTACCAGGCCGCCCCGGTCGCTTACGCCGCCCCTGTTGCCTACACCGCCCCGACCGCCTATGCTTACCAGCAAGCCCAGTACGTCCCTCAGGTGTACGCCCCGGTCCAGAAGGAGGCTTCTTACGTCGCTGCCGCTCGAGGCGCCGTGCATGTTGCCCCCCTGGCCGGACACGCCGTCAACCAGAAGTCCCTGAACGTCGAGGCTGCTCCCGGAACGCTGTAAATTATACTCTTCATTTCACCTCCCTCCTGGTGTACATAATTTCCCAAAAGAACATGCATGAAAAGTCGAAGAATAAATAAAGCCATTGGATAAATAACACACAAACCTTTTGCAATGGTTTTTTTATTTATTACAACCCATTTCACTACTCAATAGCATTATTAAAATTGCTACTGAAGGGCCTTTTGATATATTTTTAAACTTTTCAACAATTTAATGACAACCTGATTATTAATACAAAAGATTAACCTAGAAAGAAACCCTCCAAAAAAGAAACTCACCATTTAATAGCTTTTTTATATGATCAACTGATCGACTGATTAACGAAACAATTGCTGGTTAACAAGGCATCTCTTGCAACACGTGAACATTCATAAATTATAGAGGAGGGACACATTTCTGAAAGTTTGATTAAGTTTCAATCAATTGTATATCATTGCAAGTCGGGCTTTATTTACAAACATATCACAATTCCACAATCAACATGTTTTATGCCACAATCGATTTCTGGTTGACAAGGTGTCCGGGGAGAGGAGCAACATGGACGGCTCCCGGGTTCGCGGCAACATATTTCGCAGCATGAGCCTGAACCGGGAGATAGTTGTTGTATCCGTATCCGTATCCTTGGCCCAGGCCGTATCCATGTTCGAGTCCATGTCCTCCGTACAGACCCAGCGGGTTGATCGTCTTCAGGGTGTTCACGTTGGCCTGGACGACGGTCGGGGCATGTCCTAGTCCGTATCCTCCATACAGACCGAGCGGGTTAACCGTCTTCAGAGAGCTAGCGACGTTGGCCTGGACGACGGTCGGAGCGTACTGCGATCCGTAGTATCCGAGCAGACCGTTGTTGTAGGATGAGTAAGGAAGAGAGGCCGAGTACGGGTACGACAGTCCATGGTCAAGCACCGACGAGTATCCCAGGCCAGCGAGAGGAGAGTAGTGGCCAAGTCCTTCGTAACCGCTCAGGCCATACAGTCCCGAGTTGTAGGAGTACGGAAGCACCGACTGGACGGCTGGAAGATACGATCCGTTGGAGACGGCGGCCAGGGCTAGGATGGCGATCGCGATGAAACCCTGTGGAAAAACGTGAAATTAGTCAATGTTCAATACGCTTGGAAATGTTTAGTTACCTTCATGATTGTAAATTCAATGACAAGCTGTTTCTGTTCGTTATGGTTGATAGTTATGTACTGTGAGTTTCATCGAATGGATGGTGATATTTATACCAAGAAGGCTAATTTTGGCCTTGCTTTTTCCTTTGCGTTCACACTTTCTGATATTTGAAAACATCTTGCTAAACGAGCTGATCACCTTTTTTCCAAGGATAATGACCATTTGGAACGACGTTTGGCGCATTTGACGAGCTAAGAAACGAGCCTGACGCGTATTGGGAATTCGAACGGTAGCAGTTGCCCAACCAAGCGTGGATCTGCTTAATTAAATCGGAAGTCGATAGTTTAAAGTTTACTATCTTTAGCACTTCTTCGGTCGGCATCGCTATCAGGTTGTGTGCTAGCCACGCGAGGTGCTATAAAATGAAGGGCACTTTTTGAAAACAATTCTGTCCCCGCCTCGCCCGGTTCACATGTTTCGTATATAAACTGAAATCTATTCACTGTCCATTATCAGTTGAGGTGCTGCGGTCAGACATAACAACACCAATTGTACAACTGAAGCAGACAAAAATCATCATGAAGGTAAGCGAAACAGTTCAATCAGTTAAGACAAAGCATATATTTACATCAACAACTTATGTTTGATTAGTGCTTCATCGCGATCGCAATCCTGGCTCTGGCCGCCGTCTCCAACGGATCGTATCTTCCAGCCGTCCAGTCGGTGCTTCCGTACTCCTACAACTCGGGACTGTATGGCCTGAGCGGTTACGAAGGACTTGGCCACTACTCTCCTCTCGCTCGCCTGGGATACTCATCGGTGCTTAACCATGGACTGTCGTACCCGTACTCGGCCTCTCTTCCTTACTCTTCCTACAACAACGGTCTGCTCGGATACTACGGATCGAAGTACGCCCCGACCGTCGTCCAGGCCAACGTCGCTAGCTCTCTGAAGACGGTCAACCCGCTCGGTCTGTATGGAGGATACGGACTAGGACATGCCCCGACCGTCGTCCAGGCCAACGTGAACACTCTGAAGACGATCAACCCGCTAGGTCTGTACGGAGGACATGGACTCGAACATGGATACGGCCTAGGCCAAGGATACGGATACGGATACAACAACTATCTCCCGGTTCAGGCTCATGCTGCGAAATATGTTGCCGCGAACCCGGGAGCCGTCCATGTTGCTCCTCTCCCCGGACACCTTGTCAACCAGAAATCGATTGTGGCATAAAACATGTTGATTGTGGAATTGTGATATGTTTGTAAATAAAGCCCGACTTGCAATGATATACAATTGATTGAAACTTAATCAAACTTTCAGAAATGTGTCCCTCCTCTATAATTTATGAATGTTCACGTGTTGCAAAAGATGCCTTGTTAACCAGCAATTGTTTCGTTAATCAGTCGATCAGTTGATCATATAAAAAAGCTATTAAATGGTGAGTTTCTTTTTTGGAGGGTTTCTTTCTAGGTTAATCTTTGGTATTAATAATCAGGTTGTTATTGAATCGTTAAAAGTTCAAAAATATTACCAAAGGTCGTTCAGTAGCAATTTTAAAAATGCTAATGGGTAGTGAAATGGGTTGTAATAAATAAAAAAAGCATTTCAAAAGGTTTGTGTGTTATTTATCCAATGGCTTTATTTATCCTTCGACTTTTCATGCATGTTCTTTTGGGAAATTATGTACACCAGGAGGGAGGTGAAATGAAGAGTATAATTTACAGCGTTCCGGGAGCAGCCTCGACGTTCAGAGACTTCTGGTTGACGGCGTGTCCGGCCAGGGGGGCAACATGCACGGCGCCTCGGGTGGCAGCGACGTAAGAAGCCTCCTTCTGGACCGGGGCGTACACCTGAGGGACGTACTGGGCTTGCTGGTAAGCATAGGCGGTCGGAGCGGTGTAGGCAACAGGGGCGGCGTAAGCGACCGGGGCGGCCTGGTAGATGGTGCTTTGGGCAGCATAGCTGGCCGGGACAGCATAGGTGGCCGGGACGGCGTAGGAGACTGGAGCCGAAACGTGGCTGGCGTAGGAGACGGCCGGGGCAGAGTAGGCAGTGACGTACTTGGGCACGACGTTCTGCTGGACCACGGTGGTGGAAGGCACGGTGTACACCGACGAAACATCAGCCTGGGCGACGGCGACCAGAGCGACCATGACTACAGCAGCGATGCACTGTTCAGTAAAGGAGGGAAACACATTTGTGGCGTTGGACAATTTTCTTCACAGCTACGGCAGCGCGTAAATCTCGGGAAGGACTGGAAAAATGAATTTTACCTTCATGATTGTTGAGTGGGGGTTTTCTGGTGGTTGCTGGTATGTGATCGCGTTGAAGATTGTCCTGGTTCTGATTGATGCATGCGCAAACAAACGTTTATATAGCACCCCAAGGGGAAGGAACGCTTTTCGATTATCATAAAAAAATCCGTTTGTAAATGATCCACAAAAAATGTACAGAACCAATCGCGAGCGCATTCACATTGGATTCCTTTCTAAAAACGCACGACGAACAAACGATCAAAGAATAAAGGAGAACTAACAGTGACTTGAAACGATTGCAGATTTGGTTAGAAGCAATACAGCATGAATCGGAGCCAGTTTATTAGAACAACATTATTTAACATTTACAACACATATTTGGCAACTGGAGCAGACGACAGGTACTTGTTGTATCCCAATCCGTATCCTCCGTAGTTCCACAGTCCATCATCGGCGACTTTGGAGGCGACAACTGGGGCCACCAGCTTGTTGTATCCCAGGGCGAAGCTGTTGGCAACAACCGGAGCCACCAGCTTGTTGTATCCAAGACCATAGTTGTTGTATCCCAGGCCGTAGCTGTTATCAACGACCTTTGTGGAGACTACTGGAGCAACGAGCTTGTTGTATCCCAGGCCATAGGTGTTGTATCCCAGGCCGTAGTTGGCGTAGCTGTTGTCGACGACTTTGGTGGCCACTACCGGAGCTACCAGCTTGTTGTATCCCAGGGCGTAGCTATTGTCGATGACCTTGGTGGCCAGCAGTGGGGCAACCGATGGGTATTCGACGACCTTCTTTACCGCCGGATAAGAACCGTACACGGACGGGTAGGAGTACTTGTCCACAACTGCCGGCAGACCGTACGACTGATCGACGACGACCTTGGAGAGGGGCAAGCCAGAACCGTATCCCTGGTAGGACAGCACATCATTGTACGGAAGGTAGGACGCTTGGGAAACGGCAGCGAAGGCCAGGGCGATGATTGCAACGAAGAACTGCAAACCATTTGAATTGAGCAATGAAAATACGAGCGATAGATGAATGTTGCAGATATTTACCTTCATTATTGTATTTGATTCTTCACGTTGTTGTGACGATGAGAGCAACGAATGAAAACTGTTGTCCACCAACTGGTTGAACGCATCTTTTATAGCGCTATCTGCCGGAAGAGAAAAACGAAAGGAAAACTATTGCGCCAAGGACTTGCGAAGCGATCGTTCCGTGCGATTCGTTATAAAAGCAGACGATCCGCGGGTCAAACGATCACAGTTCATTTGTAGCTTTCCTCGATCAAACCCAATCAAGCGGATCACTCCACTGTGAACATGAAGGTGAGTTAAAACAAACAATGTTATGTTGGTGTTATGTAGTCAACAAAATTAAGTGACAAAATTGTATCGATCATTGAAACAGGCTTTTATCGCGATCGTCACCGTGGCTCTGGCCGCCGTCTCCAACGGATCGTATCTTCCAGCCGTCCAGTCGGTGCTTCCGTACTCCTACAACTCGGGACTGTATGGCCTGAGCGGTTATGAAGGACTTGGCCACTACTCTCCTCTCGCTGGCCTAGGATACTCATCGGTGCTTGACCATGGACTGTCGTACCCGTACTCGGCCGCTCTTCCTTACTCTTCCTACAACAACGGTCTGCTCGGATACTACGGATCGCAATATGCCCCGACCGTCGTTCAGGCTAACGTCGCCAGCTCTCTGAAGACGGTCAACCCGCTCGGTCTGTATGGAGGATACGGACTAGGACATGCCCCGACCGTCGTCCAGGCCAACGTGAACACGCTAAAGACGGTCAACCCGCTGGGTCTGTACGGAGGACATGGACTCGAACATGGATACGGCCTGGGCCAAGGATACGGATACGGATACAACAACTATCTCCCGGTTCAGGCTCATGCTGCGAAATATGTTGCCGCGAACCCGGGAGCCGTCCATGTTGCTCCTCTCCCCGGACACCTTGTCAACCAGAAATCGATTGTAGCGTAAATGAGTTGGTGGAAAAATATGCGACGAGCTTGTAAATAAAGGACTTTTGATGCATTATGAAATAATTTTTGAAGGTGATATTTTCATTTGGATTTCCTTTCAGCTTCTTTCATCTCACATTTGATTGTTAGCTTGAAACTTAATATGTATTAGAGTTAAGTTTTTAATAAGCGACTTCTCTCGTTTTTATTGACTCAGGTTTGTTTAAAGTTAACCGATTCGAACTATTTCTTCAATAGTCCCTATTCCGTGAATGTCGTTTACAGAGTGCCTGGTGCTGGCTCGACGTTTAGGGACTGCTGGTTGACGGCGTGTCCGGCCAGGGGAGCCTCATGGACGGCACCACGGTTGGCGGCCAGGTAACGAGCTTCCTTCTGTGCCACGACGGTGACGGCTGGCTGGGCGACCACGGTGGCGGCCGGAGCGACTGCGACTGGGGTGGCTTCGACAACGTCCGAATCAGCATAGAAGGTAGGGGCGGAATAGGCCACACGCGCAACGGGGGCGGCGTAGGAGACGGCCGGAACGGCATGGGAGATAGTTTGTGCAGCATAGGTGTAGGCTGGAGCAGCATAAGCGAGGGCGGGGGCGGCATAGGTGATTGGGGCAGGCACGACATACTTGGGGGCCACGTTCTGCTGGACGACGGTCTTTTCGACGGGAACGGAGTACACCAGTGGAACAACGCTGCATTCAGCGACGACGGCCAGGGCGACCATGACTACAGCTGCGATGCACTACGATGCACAAGAGGGAAGACAGTACCATGAAGAAGATGAAATGCAGATCTGATCCGTAGAATCGTAGAAAGGCCAACGTTAAGAACATCGCGACTTACCTTCATGATTGCTGTTAAAGGGTTTTGTGGTGGTTGCTGGTATGTGATCGAGTTGAAGATCGTTCTTATTCTGATCGTTTGGGCAATGAGTCCGTCTTTTTATAGTCGCGGATTTCGGGTTGGAAATGTTTTCTTTAGATTTTTTCGGGTAGTTCGGTTGTAGAATACGTTGTCCGAAATTGTAGCAAAAAATTTGCTTAATCATGCCGATCTAAGGAAATGGACTGACATGGGAGGATCTGTCAGGAACAGGTTTAAGTCGGTCGCAAACTGGTGTAGCCGAATGTTGATAGAATTCCAACATGTATCAAATTACGCTGCTGGAAGGCATGTCACGCTGATCGTTTCATCCATTTACGTTGGATATTAATTTTTTTAGTAAATAAAATAACTAGTTAGACAAGTGTAAGTGATACATATGAAGGACTATCGACTGTGTTTCTGCTTTGTTTTCGATTCCATTCGCATTAAGCCTCATGAGGCAATGGCGGAAGTTTATTGACGAATTCCTTTTCCAAGCTTTACCTTTGTAGTTGCTTGGACCTACCCCAACATGTCTGGCGCCACCCGAACAATCGCATCAGTGTGTATGTGTTCTCAAAAGCTCGGCGAACCCGGGTTCAAGAAACATTAATCTTTCCGCATGCTGGCAAACCACGCGCTCGGTTATAGTCTGCAATTTGTTGTACACTTTCCGCAACTGCGCTAGAATGGATGTTTATTATGGCAGCAAACTGTGCACCAGGTACATAAAGCTTGTTCCTCTCGTCCCTCTTTTCAGTTCATCTCACCTGCCCTTTTTCGAATGGGCAAGGCTGTGAGTACGAAAAGTAAGAGATTACATCGAGAGGGTGTGTCTTACGTCAAGTGGCTGCATAGTGCCCGGGACGGACGGGCCGCAGTGTGCAGTTGCCAGAATCTGTCGTTGATTGATTGCCGTTTATCGACGCCGGCTGGCCGACCAGTGGATTCTTGGTGTTGCTTCCGCGGGTGTCTCCAGTAAGGCACCGCAAGGGGAGGGAACTACAGCAATGGTTTATGCAAATGAAAGTTCACAATCCCTATCGAGTCCCTACTTACGGGACTGTTGCAAAATCGTTCAATTTGCGGGACCGGCCGATTGACGGATATGTTCCTAGTTCTGTTTGCCATGTGTCTATCCCCCACGAGTTCAGCATCAAAGTCCCAGTGAACCAGCGCTTCAACACCGACTTGTGATAAATCCGAGTGGTAGAGGTGGATTTACCATGCCTTTAATGAGCTCGGCTGGGATGATTGAGATACCAATGCTGTCGACGACAGCAGCCCAGCTGACCAGGTAGATTAAGTTGTCACGCCGCAATGAGCTTTAAAAACACAAACTGCTCGAATGCAGGTTAGCTTTCCTTGATCCAACGAACTTTTCTTCTTGATGTAGCTCAGGCCGCATGAAGTTTCGTCGATGCTCATATCTCTCCATTTATGATGGATCTATACAGCAAAATGATGTGTCAACTTTCAATTTAAATTATGTTTCACTTTGAGAGTAGCAGGGGTAAACATGATATAATTGGTATTTTAGAATTTATCCGTCGTTAATAAATTAAAAGCAACATCCCGAGCGATTCAATACCTATAAATTAGTTTCAAATATTGCAAAATAAAAGAAATGGAAAAAATACATTTAGTTTATCAAATGACTTGCACTTTAGTGAATTCCATTCACTTGATTGAAAGAACTTCCGGGAAATAGTGCTTAGTTTGTTAAATGATTAACCATTCTTTATTGAAGGACATCTGTTCGGGGAGATTTACCGCAAGTACTTAGTGAGAGGCGCCCCAATGGCCGCCTCGGCCGTTAGGTACTTTTCGTATCCATGTCCGTAACCATATCCGTACGCACCGTAGGCTGCCGGGTAGCCCCAGTGGTTGGCAAATTTATCGGCAATGTTGGCCTGCACGACGGTAGTCTTCAGTTCCGGGCCACCGTAGGCGGCGTAGATCGAGGAGTAGGGCGCGTACAGGGGCGCATGGGCCGCAACTGGATGGCCTAAGCTGGCTGCGTTCTCCTGCACCACCGTTGGCCCATGGCTGCCCCAGTAACTGTAGGTGCCGGAGGGATTGCCGTAGTACGCGGCATACGGTGCCGCGTAGCCGTAGTCCGTGTAATGATCGGCGTAGTACGCACCGGAGTGATGCCCGACAAGATCCAGTGCCGGGTACGGCGCGATGTAACCGGCGTCGGTGGCTACAGCAACAGCAACCACAATGGCAACGATGGCAAAGGTGGTCTGTGGCGAAAAATGGGGAAAAGGTGGAAGCGTTCTAGAAATCCTTGCTTTGTCAGTATCTCGAAGGTCTTATCACATACCTTCATGATGGCGTTGTTGGCGGGCACGGTTCGACGGTTTTTCCGGTGAATGTTCTTGCACTGCAGCAGCTGGCACTCTACGATCGGTGCAGTTCATGGCAGGTGGTTTTATAAAGGCTCCACAACCATCAGGGGACGCAGCTTCGCCAAGCCCGGGAGTCCACGATCAGAACCTTGGCGTGCCTTGTCCGACAATGAGATGAAATTGTGGTGCGCACAATGTTCATCGAAGCGCAACTGTGCTTCGTGTCTTACAAGGTTCAGTCGTGGGGAGCAATTATCTTTACCGCCAGAGCTACTCCAGAATGGGAACAACGCGTTAGAACTAGAGGTGCCCTCCGCACCTGTCACCGGCCGCTAAGAATACCGAGTGACTGGAGAAAGCTCACCAAGCAAGGCATCGAAGGTGGGGTTGATAATTGGAACCATTTGCCAGGACACCTGCCTAGGCCCCTGCTGCTCCACACGGGGCTGGTTCTTGGTTCTAATTGATCCGTAATGGTCGCGGTTTGATTGAGTGGGGTTTGTTTTGTTTGTCACACCGGGGCTAATTTAAATGGGCTTCGTACATGCGTTTACCGGTCCAGAGCCATACTTTCCCACAGAACCAGCCCGAGTAACATTGCGTGTGCGGAAGCCGGAGTGGCGTGCCTGGTTGACCAGAGCCAGCTAGGCCAAGGCAGGGCAGCTTTCGGGCAAGTTCTGTATGTGTGTGTGTTTTTTTTTGTGCCACCCCGGCTAACTATTACGTTATTGAGCAGCAGCCACGTTCCAGGATACCGACCGAAGGCTGTCCGTGTCACCGCGCACGGAAAGACAAACTGGGACCAGTTCGCGGAGTTCGCGGGCTGGCAATTAGCATATATCGTACGATGCATGTTCTAGCCGGCCCATACGGCTGGCACGAAGAACGATCGCGTAACCGTCACCCTCGACGCAACGATAAACACCGATCGGTCAAGTAAAATGGGCGAGGGTGGCGATCTATTTGCGCTTGCTTTGTTTTTTTTCCGAAAGAAAAGATCGAACAGGCTTAAGATAAGGGAGATGGTGCTTGACGGTAGCCTTATGGGTAAGAATGCGCCACTTTCTAGGGTTATAATTAATGACTAAACTCTATCTTCGCATCATCGGGCCAATGATTGGCGTGTTTAGTGTTATGCAAAGATAAAGACAAAGTTCCTTAATAAAATTGATATTTAATGATCGGCCTTTAGGTGGATCGATTAATCTTGTGTTTTGTTCGTTCCTGGCGTGGGCGTGCGGCAAACCGGAGTACGTGAGAGGTGTCCTGTGAGCATGTGGAGCTTATAACGCCATCCGCCTTGCAATAACTTACTCCACCAGAGAACAATTTCCTGAACTATGATGGCCTTTTCCGAGCATGGCTTTTGACTAATGACTATTTTGTAGTTTTGAAAGATTTGGTTTTGTCATTCCGAATGCTCCATGATTCCATGAGCAACTTCCAGGCACGAAGCAGTTCCGTTCCAAATGAATTTAGAACGAAAAATTGATATCACTTGAAACGGCTCAAGCAAACTCCCACAGGAGGCTACCCACGTTCGCAGCGTACCACTTTGACTAATTAACGCAATTATCGAACGTGACATATTAAACTCTCCCGTACGGTAATTAAGCTTTAAATCTCCCACCCATTATCTAATCGAGAGCAGTTCTTCGGCGCGGCCTCCGGAGGTTCGTTCGAAAGTAGTTTGCGGCCGACTGCGACTGCACCAACCACCGAAGGGGAGGTGTCCCCGGGGTGGAACCAGTTGTTCGAACGCTTCGGATTGTCTTTGTTGCGGTCGCGGGCTGTCTTCGTGGTACGCGGTGGTACTTGGGGTGGAGCCGATCCGTGATTCACGTCACGTATCGGGATCATTTTGTAATAGGCACCTTACTGCACACACTCGTGGGGCTGAGGTGGTGTTCGCACATAACACCTGGAACCGATATCGTCGGTTGATGAGATCGATTGAACTTGGCACGAGAAATTGCCTGCGCAGGAGGGGGAGTGGTATGACGCAAAAGGGCCGACTGCACCAGCGGTGACACAAATAGAATGGCGCACGGCTCGGGCTGACCTTGGCACCGGCAGGCAATAGGAATTCCGGAAGGGGCGCCATTTTTGTAGAATTTTGTTTTTCGCACACAAAAGAACTCCCAAAGAAAGGCAGACCTTTCTAGAGTGCATAAGACGATCAATGGAAAATGGGATTTTCGTATCTAAATTGGCTGGTTGATGTTTCTTCCTAGGATCATATTACACAGAGCTTCCTTTCCACGAAATATTAAGGTCCCTTTTCGGCCAACAAAATGTCACACGTAGCATTTTTTTCGAAAATGTTTACACGCTGTGCAAAATACACTAAATAATCGGTTTTACACACTTCAGTTGTTTGGTCAATCGAAACTGAAGGCAACACATTTTAATGATGGGGTAGAACTGTTGAATCAATTTTCGTTGAGTGATAAAGAGGATTCATGATTTGAATTGGCTAATTAAAGCACATGTGGCTGATTGTTTTCGAAAAGGTAGCTGCTTACCCATATGTATACCTAAAATCAGAAGTTTGTTTATTTTATCTCATTTCATTAAACTGTTCACATTATGCAGAAAAAATGATACTTCTGCACAATTTATCAAATTCATTTCAAATTCAAGCAATTGAAAGTTATTTTCGAATTTTGATCTTTGAGAAAATAATCCAAACACAAGTTCCGACAATTTTAACCCTTCAATCTCCAACACCAAGAATGAAGCCAAGAAGTAAATTCGTTGTGCAAAAAAAGACTCAACAATCGCCTATCATCGATCGGTTCAACAGGGCTGCGGAGCTGCTGGCCATTAAGCATTAGAATTCTTCACTACTGGATCGGTTCCGAATGGCTTGATTTCCGTGCCCCGCCGGTTATGCCTTCCCAGCGCTATGACCTTCGGAAGTCTTCGGACGCTTATGACCGCGCGACGATGCTTGACCCACCGATCTCGAAGACGGCGGCCAATATCGTGGCCCAGGAAGACCACGCGCGCCTCACGAACACGCCGACCATCGGCATGCCGATCCCCTTCTACCGCGGGTTGCACCGGTCACACCACCAGCTTTCCCCCTTCACAGAAGTTTGCATCGCTCGGCTTCATCTCGGGGTGCAACACTGTGGCCCGGCTTCCCTTCCTCTCTTTAACGGTCTCTTTCTTGCGAGGGGCTGGGCGTACGAATGCATTCCGATGCAGCAGCGATCGGTTTGGGAGTTCTCTGGGCGGCCGAAGTCTCGGCACGGGTGGCTCGTGGGTGCATTCGAAAAAAAAAAAATAATAAACGAGAAGATAGAAACGGGCAGCTAAGTTGTAATGGTTGATCGAATCGGTTGGCCGATTGGAGCGCGTTGTGCGGGCAATTGCGTTCGCGCAATTACTGCCGGGCCCGGTGAACGGACGAGAAGGGGCTCGATAGTATCAGGGCAGGGAGGAGAAGGGGAATGGACGTTCTCCTGTGGAGGGATCAGGTTCACCGGTCGATAGGCCAGCTGGTCGCCTGCCGGTTGCTTCGGCTGTATAAAAGGATCCACCGGTGGCCGTATCAAATCAGAAGTAGTTCAAGCGTTCTAACAGCTCCTCCAGCAAACTCAAACAAACCAAAACCCACCCAATCACCATGAAGGTATGCAGGATACCTTTAGCCATAGGAACTTTATTTTAAGTCTTTGTTGTAACTAGAGGACAAAAAAAATGTGGAAACAAATTGTAGAACAAATTGAATTTCAATAGTATTACATTCATGAAATGTTGAATGAAAGGATACTGACCATGTTGTCCCCTTTACAGTGCATCGTTGCCGCCGTTGCCGTCATCGCCCTGGCCGTCGCCGCCGAGGCTGGATACCCGTACGCCGGATACGGAGCCACCGTGATCCAGGCGAACGCTCCTGCCTGGCCGTACGCCGGATACCCGTACGCTCACGCCGCCGCCTACCCGTACGCCCATGCCGCCTACCCGGCCGCCATCGATGCCTACCACGGTGCCGCGCACGCCGCCATCTACGCCGCCCCGCACTACGGACCGGCCGCCTCGGTTGCGCACCACGCCGGAGTCGTCCCTGGAGCCACCTCGGTCACCGCCACCCGTGGAGCCGTCCACGTCGCTCCTCTGCCCGGACACGCCGTCTCGCAGAAGCAGCTCAACCTGGCCCCGGCCCCCGGAACTCTGTAAACTCGTGGATTATACAAGGCAATGAAATCGAAAGACATCATATCAGGACGGATCTGAAACTGGAATGCTGATAGAAGAAGACAATAGATAGTACCACAACCACCACCACTTCGCCAACACTACCACCAGTCAAAGGGATGGTTGAGCCCGCGTCATCGTAGGGTGATCGGTTTGGGAGCTTTGCAGGAGGGAACTGACGTTGCTTCCTCTGTTCACCGTTATCTCTGCCGATTGTACATTTGCTGTAAATAGAAGTTATTTACATGAATAAATGACGATATCATAAACATAGTTTTGTTGTTCTGTAATCTGATGTAATCGAATACTTTATACAGAGAATGTACGTTTAAAACTTGAAAACATCGATCACTTCTTGCAAGAAAGTTTAAAAAAATTTAACAAAGCTAACAGACGAATTAAGCAATGCAGAATTGTGTTTTTTTTTTGTAAAATGATCAAAAAACTATTAAGCTTCAAAGTTTTCAGTAAAATAGGCATCACTGTCGAGGAGTATGCATAATGATGTTTCGAAGAAAACATATTAAATATGAAAACATTAAAGACTTCTTAAAAAAAACTATTGCTTAAATTTTGTGTATTGTGACTTCTATTGCCTACCATTTCCTCTCGAATCCCAACTTATATTATTGTTATCATAAGTGAACACAACTTCCTACTAACAATTTCTTGTCGAAGTATAATCATTTGAAAAACTGGTAATCGATCGTTATCAAATACCAAATGTTTAATATAAACAATTTTAGCATGTTTAAACTGAACATTTTTCAAATGAATTAAATAGTATACTTCTTACTGGATGGAAAGATGGAAATTCTTTTACATTTGCAAGAGTCACGCTTCTTCACGAATCTTGGGGCGTTTGAGGCACACTCATGATTAGAATGGCTTGATTTAAAAGACAAGGCAAAGCTTTATAATTTATACGTGTCTTAAGGTATGGTGCGAGTCCGACACTCTTATTTTAGGTCAATTCTTAAAATTTAAGCCACGAGCGGGCATGTGTCGAGGGAAATGTGGTGTCTTCACAGCTCTACAATCTAAAAACCTCACCAACGCACCATTTCAAGTCTAATACGGTCCCATCGTCCTTCACGCATCGACGCGTGCCGTGTTTGGTGATCTTTACAATCGAATAATTTTGGCAATTATTTTTCGATGCGCTCTAATTTTCTATCAAGAGGGGACTCTCGCTTTTATTCCGGCCTTTCGAAAATCAAAGAACCTTACTTGGAAGAAGATAATCGTCCTAGAAGAAAAATTCTGGTGTATAAATGAGCGCTCCCATGGTCAGCGAAACATCAGTCACACGCAACATCGTCTGCAGTACATTTGTTTCCAGTGCAAACCAAAGCAACCCCCAAAACCGTCCCAACAATGAAGGTAAGTTTCGACCCGGTGTAACTTGGCTGGAGTCGTTCGTCTGAAGAACTAACCAATCCTCTCCCTCCGTCTGAATGGCAGATCTTCATCGCAACCCTTGCCCTGCTGCTGGTGGCCGTCGCCCAGGCGTCCTACCTGCCGTACGGAGGCGGTCTTGTTGCGAACTACGCACCCGTCGGCTTCCCGGTGACTTCATCGGTCGCGTATCCGTCCTATGGGCTGTACGGCAAGTCGGTGCTTCCGCTGGCCACCAAGTACTCGTACCCCGCGGTGTACAACAGCTATCCGCTGGCGAGCAAAGTGGTGACATATGCGGCCCCGGCGTCGGTCTACGGAGGAGCCAAGATTGTCGGCTACGGTGCTGGCTACGGCTATGGCACGAACTTTGGCTACGGTTATAGCGGCAAGGTGCTGCCATCCAAGTACTACTATTAGGAAAAATGGCTTTTTTGAAAATAGAATCGGCTGAATGAAACAAAACGAAAGGAGCGGCGTGCAAAAGTGTGTGTAAAATGTGTAAAATGAGTTTTAAAATAAATTTGCAATAGTATCAAACCAAACCATCTTACGATGTTTTTTTGTTGCGAAATTTTTGTTTGAAATGTTATATAATACTTCCAGGAAGGACGAGTTATGCCACAACTGAGGCTAGGATATGAAATTGAAAGCTGGCGAACAGTGGCCAACAGACTTGGTAAAGCTTAAATAATAGATACTTCCTCATCTAGACTGGCCATCTGTTGCAAGAAGTGTAAGAAATATAAAAGATGTAATTTTGTAAAAGATGCACTGGTGCAAAACACAATTCATTGTTTTCGTCAATGATCTATCAAGTTCATTCTCTTTCTGTATCCAGACAAGTTAAGAGCTCGTATTCACAGTACATGTGTTTCTACAGTGGTAGGTCTCCTTATATGAAAAAATAACGTGTCTTTCTTTTACTACACATCTCCAAAGCACATTTTAAAGTGCTATGTTTTTCATACCGAACCATCCGAAGTCGATACTTTCATAATTGATGTTTTCTGAAGCGGATGTTTTTTTTTTTTTTTTTGTATAAAATGCTTCGCATTTTAGTTTTATTCAAGTTCTTGCATGAATCAAATCAAACGAACACAGAACGCAAACGAACGACTACTTAGCAGCTAATGAGTATGTTATCACTTGTTCAGCGTATTGCACCATGGCGATAGTGGGACGGGGTTGTCTTCATTTCCAGCGAGATGACAGGAAACAGCTTACAGGGTTCCGGGGGCCGGGGCCAGGTTGAGCTGCTGCTGGGACACGGCGTGTCCGGGCAGAGGGGCAACGTGGACGGCTCCGCGGGTGGCGGTGACCGAAGTGGCTCCGGGGACGACTCCGGCGTGGTGCGCAACCGAGGCGGCCGGTCCGTAGTGCGGGGCGGCGTAGATGGCGGCGTGCGGGGCAGCGTAGATGGCGGCGTGCGGGGCGTAGGCCGGCAGGGCGGCGTGGATGGCCGCCGGAGGCCAGGAGGCAACCGGGACGGCAGCGGGGAGACCTCCGTATGGCCAGCCCCAGGGCAGAACTCCGGCTTCCGAGGCGACGGCCAGGGCAAGGACGACGGCAACAATGGCGCACTGTAATAGAAAGGAAAAAAGGACGACGGTCACAACGATCCCGCTGAAGAAGAAGGATGCTTCCTGAAGGAACGAACACACACCTTCATGATGGCTGGTTGGTTTTTGGTTTTCTGGTACGTGTAACACGTTAGAACACTGAAGTACTCAGCTGTGTGGTCCGGTCGATTGAGCGTTTGAACTGTTTGTGATACTTATCCGAGCGACGCGAATGGGTTTTATACCGTTGCCTCGCTAACCTCTGGAATGAACATACAGAACTCGACCCGAAAGAAACCCTTGTCCAGGGATGCAAGAAAAAAAGAATGGTCGAAGCAACCAACCAAGTGGATCACTTTTACTCTCCACGAGGGCCAGTGGGTGACGCAGTGAGCGAACTAGTGAACCAGGAGCCTGAACCTGCTGCCAGCAATTAATATCGACGTCATCCACCGCCAGGTGGAAATACTGGGGCACATTTTCCACCCCATGTGTGAGACAACCGTGTGAAGAACCATAGCGTTTCTTGTGCGAGTTTGTTACATAGCTTACTTGATCTCACCGAATCGACAGCAAGGTGTGTACCCAAAGGAGGCCCGTACCGTCCGTGCCCCACATTTCCCCTGGTGGAGGCGTCGCGGCGTCGCCAAGGAATGGCGGAAGAATCGCGAACACCGAACCAATCGAGAGAGTTCCTGCCATGGCTAGCGCACCCAACAGCTTACGCCACATAACTTCGGCCAACTGTGCGATTTCGACCACCACCTGGCCTAGAGACTGCTAGTGGGGAACGAAGGAAAGGGGAGGTCATTTTTCAAGTTCAGCGATCGATTTTATTTCGGGTGGGTTCAACGAGAGCGTCCACACGGAGGTGGCACTTCAGGCCTTCCGAGGTTTCCCTTTGGCGTTGCGTTTGCGAATGCATCTCGCTGTGTGTTCGTGTGTGTAAGGCACGTGTGTGCATAAGGCATTCTGCATCCGCATCCCCACCAGCTGCAGCCAGTTCTGGGCTGTGAAAGGGTGATCGCCAGTTGTCGCCCGCTTCTAGCTGCGAACCGGAGAGCGAACCGGCCAACCAGGAGAAAGAATCTCGTGGCGTGATATATAGGAAAAAAATAACTGTAGCTAAACCGTTGGCTGGCTGTGTGACGTGCGGGGAAGGGGAGCGTTCGGGTGGGGGCGGTGTAATGCACATGCACAATTGCAAGCCTGCAACTGCAAGCGCCAGCGCGAGCGAGGTCGCGCTCGGCCGACTTGACGGGCGTATCTGATCGGGCTCGTTAGAAGGAAGGATTCGGTATAAAAACCGTCACGCCGGCCCCAGCAAGGCATCACACTCAGCTCGACCGTTCCAAAGGTACCAACCGCTCAAAACCAAACCAAAATCCAACATGAAGGTACGTCGGAGGAGCAATCGCAGCGTTAGGAACTCAAGATCCGCTTGGATCCCAGGGATTGATCCTTGGTGCGTTGGCTTTGGTGAATCTTAACAACTAACGTTCCATCCATCCCACAGTGCATGGTAGCTGCAGTCATCTTGGCCCTGGCCGTCGTCTCGGAAGCCGGACTCCTACCCTACGGTGGCTGGCCGTACGCGCACCTTGCCGCCCCGACCGTGATCCAGTCGAACGTGCTGGCCCACCCGTACGGTGCCATCTCGCACGCCGCCATCCACGCCGCCCTGCCGGCCTACGCCCCGCACGCCGCCATCTACGCTGCCCCGCACGCCGCCATCTACGCCGCCCCGCACTACGGACCGGCCGCCTCGGTTGCGCACCACGCCGGAGTCGTACCCGGAGCCACCTCGGTCACCGCCACCCGTGGAGCCGTCCACGTCGCTCCTCTGCCCGGACACGCCGTCTCGCAGAAGCAGCTCAACCTGGCCCCGGCCCCCGGAACCCTGTAAGCCGGGCTCCCTAGTCATCCCATCCTTCATCCCGTCCTGGACTCTCCTCTTTGCCAAAAGAAAAACAAAACTTATCAACGGGGCGGCCCGATCTGCAGCTAAGCACGCCAGTGCTGTGGGCGATCGCCGGCAACCGCTTCTATCATCTATCGCTATTCTGTCGAAATTACGCTATCCCGCAGGTTTTCGGTAGAGTGTTTTCGGTACGCATTCGGCACGGAGCGAGCAAATAAAATGAATCAGTAGAAATTTGTTTCATTCTTCTCACATAACTCGCACGGTATTTCATATTTTTGCTAGAAAGAAAATCTTAACTTAGGGGTTTAATGGTTCAGTGGGCTCCTCGCATTGATTCCTCGTGACGAATTACTTCTGTTCCGTTCCGTCGCAGTTTGCACTGAGAATCCTTCCTCTTTCATAATCGCTCCTGTAGCGAATGATATTATAATACTCGCTGATGAGCATAAAACCGTGATCGAATCGATGGGCAGCATTGTACTTCGTCTGTTCACGGATTGGACCATCATAGCACGGCCTTAGCTGCATTTTGTTTTTTAGCATGTTTGTGAAGTGGTTTCTGACATAAGTAGACCATTGCCTAAGCGGGTTCAAAAAACATTACCCCACCAGTGTCTCCGTTGCACTGGCTGATCCCTGACTGTCCGTCTGCACAGAACATGTTAGGTGTTAACACAAATCCGTACGCTAGGAAATCCTTTTCACTGCAATATTGATTATCCTCGACGGTAAGCGTCGCCATTTGAAGGAATTGAACTGGCTTATCATTACCGCTCCCCCCAAATCCAACTATTGTTCCTGGCCTTTCGATAATTTGGTTACGATCATCACCCATGCTCCACAAACATATGGGACGAACGAATTTTGTAGGAACGATATCGGAGGAGAGTTTAAGAACTGCAATTTCGTTTTCAAGCAAGTGGTTCATTATCTCTGGATGGATGATCAATTTTGACACGGTGAAAATTTGACGACCTGGTTGATATTTTTCTGAGCGACATCATTGTGTAATGTCTGGCTATAGCACTGGATTGATGAAATGTGATTTACTCGAAAGAACGTGTGCCCAACACGAAGCTCAAGAGCCAAATGGTGATGATTCCTTAGTTTTACCATCAGGAGTGCCAATAACATTCTGAGGCATAAGAATGGCTCTTTGGTTTGGCTGTGATCCTGTGCAACCCGAAACTGTCCGTTTTCGGTAGTTTCCGTTGTCAAACCGGTTTGGTTACTGTTGAAAAGCCACAACCAAAATCTGAAACGGGTACATTTTCATGAATTCATGTGCATTTTGGATGATGGCACGAATAGTTTACGATTGCGTTGCCATCGGTTACGAACGCTCGTAAAAAAAATGGAATACATCTGTTCTCCAAATACTCTCGCCTTTTTAAACCCTAAACATAATCTTCTCATAACATGCAATGTAAAACTATGCAGGAACACTAGAGCATATTAATCATCTCGTTTTTATCTTCTTAAAGGAAATCAAAGTACGGATGAGCTACCCAGCATTTGTGTACTATAATTTAATTGATTGTTTTTTATTTATTAACTCACTTCATTTCTTTGTGTTCCAGTGTTACCCAAATTAAACACTATTCCGAGAGATTTTACACCGTTTTTGTATCTTCACACAAACCTTCTCGTGACAAATAAGGAATGATAACCAAAAACAGCGGCAAAAATCAGCAAAAACAGGTAAAAATGCTAGCCATGAACAAACTGTCTATGAATCATTGAAAACTACTGTGTAGTCGGACAAAACATGCAGGACAAGTAAAGCAAACCGATGAATCATGAACAACTCTTTCGTTACCACGCCGACACTTTGTCCGAAGGAACACTTTAAACAACAGATTTTTCTTTACGGTGGGATACCTCGTAGGTGTTGAACGTCCGTAAGGGCCGCCACGCTTCGTCAGCTGAAATATTCGATTTGCATCCATCAGGATCAGGAAAGGTTCGGAAAGCGACGAACCCCTGTCTACTTAATTTCAAGTTACGAGTACGTAGATTTCCTTTCAACCCATTTAAATCGTAGTCAATGATCAGACAAACCGGTGGGTAGAAAAATCCTAGATCAGATTCACATAGAAAAGGTGTGATTCGATGATCAACGAAGTGAAGTGACACGGTTCAACGACAGGGAAAGTGAGTGCGTCTCGATAAATCGCGGGCATGTCTGCAGCTCAGCAGCTGGTCGGGACTGTGGGCGTTTGTTCGGTCACGATATATTGGCAGATAAACAAACAAACGTACGAAACCGGACCGACTGATTAGCTGGCGGCCCGGAAGGTCATCAGCGGCGGAAAAAAAAACCCGTGCAACCGTTCTGAGGGAAACTGGGAGGTGGTTCTAGAACCGCACCGGGATACCGGTGCATTCGTGAGGCCAATGTCAGCCGGATGCTGGCGCTGCAGCTTAGAAATGGGGCTAGAAATGGAGCTAGAAGTGCTGCCGGATTGATTATGGTGAACCATTTAGTTTCACGCGGCTCGGGCTGCATTTGCAAACTAACCCTGCCCGAAGCAGAGAACTTGGGTGGAGCCGATATCCTGGACCAACTGGAGCCAGTGAAAAAAAAAGCAATAATAAAACGCCATATAGTGGCTATCCTACAATGTCATATTCTGGTTTTCTAGGTCGCACAATGTAGGTGGCGGCTTATTTTAACCATTCGAAGTGGAACAGTGCTACCCCGGGTATAAAAGATCATGCTCAAGAACCGAGAATTGTTATTTTTCTACATTTCCTCCAACAGGTCAGCCGAAACGGTCCGCACAAACGATGGAGGTAGGTGAATTTTACACAGGACTGCTGGTCGTGTAGTTTTGTGCCTCCTGGAGGATCGTTACCAGTGTATTGTGTTTCTCGTAGCTTACTAGCTGGTTGTCGACGTTCGTCCTCGCGATCAGTGCATTGTCGTCGATAAACCTTCGCACGGAAGCCTCTTTTGCGGCACTCTCGCTTGAAGGATGGCCCTACTCGTTCCCGCTCGCCCCCTGGCACGATTTCTCGCAGGCATCGAGATTCGCAGCGCCCGTTCCAATCGTCCCGGTCGTATCCGGAAACCTGGCCGAGTATCCGGGTGCGATGGCCGTCATGGCGACGCGAGGATCCATACACATCGCTCCACTGCCGGGACACTCGATTTCACAGTTCCAGTACAACCTGGATGCACCGCCGGGAACGTACTAGTAACATTCTTCTTTTGTAAAACTTAATTTCAATAAATCAATCTGTATTTCTCACAGAATTTTCACTGTATATCGTTCGCTCAAACACACACACACACCTCAATGTGTAATCAATGGAAGTACTTCTTCGTCTCCGAGTTTGGTTGGGATCATCGAGTGTCTTGCGCGAGGTACCGCTTCATCACGGCCGGGGCGACATACTGGTTGGTGCTGTATCCTTGCCCCTTGATGAAAACATTCGGCACGGCCCAGGGTCCTTGGGTTCCACGTTGGACCGGCACGTACGCCACCAGCGATGTCGTCGTGGGTGCCACGAAGGTAAGGTACGGTTTTTCGTGATTGAAATCCTGTGGCTGGTGCTGTGGCTCGCTGGGATAGTGTGCGAACGAAGGTGGGGCGTACGGATGTGGTTGTAGGGAACCGGGAAACCGAACGATCGGGTGCTCCTGCACCAGACCGGTCTCTACGCGGTGGAAGAACTTCGGCAGCGGGAAGTACCCTTCGTCGAGTGGATGCACGGGGACGTACGGTGTGAAAAGTGCCGCCGGTATCGAGTGGGCCGCACAGGTCGTAGCCAATGCGGCGAGGAAAACGATGACAAAAGCCTACAAAACGGGAAAGAAAGTGGCCAGCTTTAAAGGGTTAAATTGAACTGAAAAAAGCAACACGAGATGCAACTTACCCTCATGGTGCTAGCTGTTTTCGGACGATGCTTCCTTCGACTTCAGGCCGTTGCACTGGTCAAGCACGATCTGAACCATCCGCCACGGTGATGCACACATTTTATAACGAAGAAATGTTCGACTGCACAAACCTTCCACTGTGTGTGGTATCTGTGAAGGCGCAGAGAAAGAAACGAACAACACGGTCGACGGATGCGTCTTCGCAATGGTTATCGGAGGTGGCGCACCTTACGCAACGGCAATCCACCCATCACGGCAGTGATCCAGTTTCGGAGGGATGAATGAAATTGTGCCTCATAAAACGAGTGTGCGGCACGCGTGTAGTGTTGTGATAGCCGACCTCGGCTCAGCCAAGTGTGAAAGTTACGCGTAAACTTGACCCGCAGCTTCGAGGCTCAGAAAAGTGAACGTTACAGAGAATAGGCGTGTTAATGGCGAGTTCCACGATTTTTGGAGTGCTTCAAAGGCAAGTTTCTCAGTGGCTTGTGGCAAAGCATCGAAAATGGAGCTTGTTACCATAGCGCTTTCTGCACAAGAAGAATATCATGTCGAGTGTTTCATTTGCTCGTAAGCATGCATTTATTGGTTGTGTTTAATACGAAAGCAAGAGTCTCATGAATGGGTAGAGTTTCGGGGTGGTGAACTAGACCCGGGGAGTTGTGCCAAAGAGAATGGAAAGAAAACTGACTAAGCTGACATTTCCCCCCCGGGTGCGGTTATTTCCGAGCCAATTGTTCTCCCGAGTGATTACGGCGTTCTACTCTGTTCCGGGAGCGGCCGCTAGGTTCA
This sequence comes from Anopheles atroparvus, assembly GCA_914969975.1. Taxonomy (NCBI): domain Eukaryota; kingdom Metazoa; phylum Arthropoda; class Insecta; order Diptera; family Culicidae; genus Anopheles; species Anopheles atroparvus. The sequence goes on along the minus strand of CAJZCY010000003.1, from coordinate 6,107,636 downwards.
GCTGCGTCTGCGACACGGTATGACCCGGCAGTGGGGCAACATGGACGGCACCGCGAGTGACGGACACCGAAGTGGCAGCAGGAGGCGGAGCTAGGGCTACGACGGCCGGAGCACCCGGAGCCGGCGCTAGAAGGACCGCGTGTGAGCCGTGGATGGCCAGGGCGTGGATGAGCGCCGGCGGAGGATTGGACTGGATCACGGTGGCGCCGGGGATGGCGAGTCCTGCCGGGGCAGCGATCGTGTAGCCCGGAGCAAGTGCCAGCGGGATCACAGAGCCCTCGGCACACAACGCCGTGGCGACAACGAGGACCAGCGCGACGATGCACTGCAAAATTAGAAGTAACCACGATCAATTCATCAATCCTGGTTTCCCGTTCCGCGCTCGGAGCACATGGCGAGGTACCTAATAATCCTTTGGCCAGCGGGTGCTGGAATGCTTACCTTCATGGTTGGTTCTACTAGCGATATCTTTGGGGACGCGGCAACAGTACAGCTTCTGAGGAAGGATTCACAAGTTGCAACAGGGTTCACTTTGACACTGCAGATCAGAATCTGATGAGTGTCGGAGCGTTGTGTCGCTTATTTATATCAACCACGGACCGCCTAGAACGATGCAGCTGAGGGACGTTTGGGCAGAAGATTACCCGTCCAGGGCAGCCCGGCTAGATCGGCAACTAGATCGAAGATATTGAATACATTACCACCGGGCGACCCAACCAGCCCTGATGGACCCTCGTCATGTGGATGATATGGCTCAAGATAGGAGTTGCATTTCATCAGCCATCGGCGGTACAGCAATGGGGTCCCATTTTAGGACCGGTTCGTCTCGTAGGGTTTGGCGGTGGAATTGGATTACAATAATTATTAGCATTCATTAATGGACTGCACTGGTTGTAGCACATGTTGATCGCGAGAATGGCGCACGGGATGGTCAGCTGACAATTTTGACGGATGGCGTTGTAATTGTGATGTAACCATACATTGTACGTCAGCGGGAGAGACTTCCTACTAAGGCAAGACGAGATGATCGTCCAGACACCTGACTGCAAAAGGAATTTCACCGTTTCGACGTTTGGTGACGTCGAATTCATTCGTAACTGTATCGACAGGCGTTCGGATCAGCTGTGGCTGCATCGGTGCTTCGCTTCCTCCATAGCGACACTCCTGCAGAACCTGAAGGGAGAAGCTGGTTTAGCTTAATTTGCAATTCCGCACAGTGCTACCTAGCGGGGGCTCCGTTATTCGAGACTTCTATAAAAGAGACAGCAAATATTCCAGCGCTCCTCAGTGTAGATCGTTCATTGATTTAATTACAGTCTTAAGATTCGTACGGAGTTTAATAGTTTATTCGTTTTTACTGAGAGTGTATGGCCTCTTTTCCAACTCGTTCCAAATATTCCAATTGTACTCTAGCGCTGGCACACAACTAATAATTTTAAGTGATTTCAACACCTTCTTGTGCTGCATCCGGGGGGCTAATTCCCTTTTACAATCACAGTAGATCAGGCCTCCAGCGGCGTTTGACAAATTGTCTGGCACCACCTTCGACTAATATTATTTACGGATAGCTTAGAGAGACCATTAAACCTTCCCACTACCGTTCGCTGGCGCAGTTTTATTACATGCCGGCTTAAGCACAGTGCATTCCACGAGGGTGTGAGATAAAAAATGGCGGCGAATCGTGCCGATGCCGTTGCATTTCTGCACGATATCACCCGGGTGCTATTTGTGTGCTGGCCTAGCTTCCCGTTTAAAGCTGTTTGAAATGTTGGGAGCACTGTAAAAAACGACTATGACTAAGAAAAAGACTCCCTCCCCGCCCATGCAGTCGGTTCGGTTTCATTCAGCCAATTTCGCGCCCGAAGACCATAGCGCCAACATCGAGCATCGGTATGTGACATTGATCTTGACGACCACGCTGCCCGAGCTGGTCCTCGTCGTCGTATCTTACGTTGGGGCGCGCGGTTTCTCGAATGTGCTAGCGGGACACTGCTGCGACCGGTTGTTTTCGGTTTTATGTATGGCTTTCTGCTTCCCCTTGCTCAACGACACCCCCCCCCCCCCACCCCCCCGCTGCCAACAACCCGTTGCTTTGCGAAGCGATCTCATGGCTTGCGTATGGCACTTGCGCTTTTGCGTTTCACTTTCTTGACTTTTTGTGTGTTCTCTTTTATGCTCGTTCGAAGTGGCTTGCTCGTAAAGCCCGTTAAACTGCCCTAAAAGGATTTGAACTCCCCGGACGCACACCCCTTCAACCATATCGAATAATTTCCAATTACCAGTTTAGGGTGGACGCGTGTTTAATTGCTTTGTAAGTAAGTAACCGTATCGAAACCTTATTCTAATCTCCATCCAGGTCCAGAAGCGTGGTTGATGATGAAATTGAATTAGTGGACATTAGACAACCACCCGCGAACGAAGGTTCGGTTCACAAATCAACCGGTTCGCTGTTTCTGCCCGCGCCGATGGCGGATTTTATCCTTTGAATGCGTGGTTAAGGTTCCTAAATGAGAAAAAATGATAAATTTTTATTGTAGTAAAATAATAGTCTACAATGATTATAACTAATTTATTTTACTAAAATAAAAATTTATCTTTTTTCTTATTTTTTCTCATACTCTTTTTTTAATTATTCAACATTTACGATTAATATTAAGAAAGAGATAATTGTAAATACATTTTTATTTGGAATCAGATTCCAGCGTGAGACTCCTAGCATATGCACACGTGTTCGTTGTATCTTTATGATCAAACGGTTTGGCCCGTCCCCCATGTTTTCCAACTTGAGTGTTTTTCCAATTCTGATTCCGATCGACAACAATACTTGAGGCCGGTTTCGGAGAATTTCCTTGTATTGCACCATCGTGAAATCTAAATTGCCATGCATCCACCATCGATCACCGCGCGTCCCGGGTCCCGAGATCGTTAGAATGTAGGTGGATTGCGCGCTTGAAACCCGTGTGCCAAACTCTATCTATTACCTTTGCGGAACCGACTTCGTACCGACCGGGCTCGCCACGCTAATAGGTCGCAAGGTGTAACGAAACCTGAGCTGAATTTCATAATATCTAGCTCGCGTGCCTGCAGCCCGAAACGATCCATAAGTTCTTTAGGGCAGACTGGAATCTACTGCCCTTCCTCTTCTCTTCTTCTCACTCGATCTCTCCGCTCGGTTGATGTAATCTGATCAATTGAACAGCTCCCAGAAAACGAGATTTGGAAAGTGAAAAAAAATAAAATAAATTGATGTTAAAAACAGATCAACGCTAAGTAGAGCACCAGGAAATGTGCTTTGGGCAGTCTGGACCTGGGCCTACCGCTGATGGAAATTTCGCGTGTGGGAGTGCGGTTTGGTTCGGTTTGGGAGGAAGGCGCGCAATATATTGACCCGGGCAAACATCAACAGTTCAGTCCGCGCAACGGTGCGGAGAAGTTATTTGCATATGCGAACCGAAGGAGGAATTTTTACTTTCGTTTAAGTTGTTATTTACTGCACCTGGGAAGTGCACGGTTCGACATATTAGCCAGTGGGTTTCGGTGGCGATGTAAGGCGTTTGAAAGATAATGTGATGGTTTATAGCATGGAATCGAAGCAGTACAAGGGCGTATGTTCTGCCCTTGCGTAAGCCGCAAAGAAGAGAATGGAAGAAGTACATGACGAAATGGTTCACGGTTTTTTCATCAGAAATATTGTGTGATAATTACAATTTACATCAAGGTCGTACGTATACTAATCGTATCATTATTGAGACTCTATTTATCATTCCTATAATTTGTAAACCGGGCAATAATTAACAAAAGGTTCGTTTTTTCTGGTATTGTTATCTCTAGTGTTTTTGATTAATTGTTCAGAGAGAAAATACTGCAAATGAAAAACATATATTTCCTTCGATCAACTTAAATATCTAGTTTCAAAACCTTAAACATACATCAACATATAAACATATCGCTTAAGTAGATTGCAATCAATTTTGTATACATGAGAGATTTACATCGATTACATGGAACCGTGCACCAATTTATGGAGGTATAAAACACTGAATTTGCCACTTAATCTCTTACGGCTTCTGCTCGACCGTGCCAGGTGCGACTAGTTTCTGGTCGACGGTGTGACCCGGCAGAGGAGCGACGTGCACCGATCCGGCATTGATGGCCTCGTACCGCGCCACCGGTGCCTTATCCGCGCCGGTGCCGTACTCCGTGCCGAAGGTGGCGATGTCTTTCACCACCGACACTTTGTCGCTGCCGAGTGTGGGCGTCGCCGGAGCTACCGGGACCGAGTTGGCACTGTTGACGCCAACGGATGGTGCCTGGGACACGGTGCTTGTAGCAGGCCCCAAGGAGGCTGCTGTCTGTGCGTTGCTGTTGTAGTGCAGCGAGGAGTAGGACACGGCGGCCGCGTCGGAGTGTGGCAGCCCGTGGCGAACCATCTGGAACTGGAGTGGCGTCTGCTGGAAGGCGTTGAATGATGGCACCGGAACTGGAAGCTGCGGAAGCGGGAGTGGCACGGCAGGCTGTTGCACCGCGTACGGATACTGAGCCGGGAATGGCACGGGGACGGGAGGCAGCACCTGCGCTCCCGGAACTTGCTGTACTAAGCCAGGAAACTGCTGTCCAGCTAGGAACTGTTGCAGCGGCCCGCCGCCGTAGGTGTTGAAGACGGCGTTCGGGGCGATCTGCGCTTGCCAAGCGTTGTACGGCACCAGACCCTCGTTGAAGAACGGATTGATCAGCTGCTGTTGTGCACGGGCAAGTGCCACAACCGACAGCAGCGCTATTAGAACCTTGGAAGAACATCGATCACAAGTAAAATAGATATGTTGAGACAGCACAAGACACGCATCCCTCGCAAAGGTACCTTCATGTTGGTTGATAGGTTTTTTTCACGCCCACAAAAACTAAACTACACCACCCAAGTCACTCCGATGCGAATGGACACAGTTTGATCGTAAAATCAGAGTACCAGTCGTTTTTATAAGACTTTTGCTAGCTGGCTCATCCGGCGGCCGTTGCTGCTGTCATCATTGATTGAAAAATTACGCCATCATGCGTTCGAGACGCCCCACAAGCATCGGAAGACTCGGCCGGTGGAAGGTCATCCTAGCGTAGATGACCAATGCCTAATGGTCACTTTCTAGCTCGACCCGAAGGTAGTTATAGTTGTCAGTGCACAGTGCGAACGGATTTTCAGTTGATTGCAACCGTTGCGGCCGACAAGATGCTATGCGGAAGTTCAGTTTCCTTCAACAAACAGACAAGGAAAACCTTGTCACGTGAAGAAAACGACACCACACCGTTCCGTTCCCCTAGACTTGTTTAGAATTTCAATTCGTTTTTTCATCGATTCTTCTTTTATGATCAATTTTGAAATCAGCTTAATTTTTAAACCCTTGGAAATCGCTTTTTCATTGTTTTACATCTTCGGACGGAAATGACGGAAGTGTAGGAATCAGAATGCAATTCTACACGACCCAAGCGCAATTCTATTTGAGCGTAGGTCCATTTTTCAGCCTACGTGAAAGGTTTCGCCGAAGTGTCCAGTATCCAGTTTCCTTATACAGTCGGTAGATACATACACTACACACAGCGAGCTCAGTGTGGAAGAAGGAAGCAAGCGAAAAGGAGCGGCGTTTTAATCGTTGGATTACTTAATGCAACTCTAAACCCCAGTCCCGGGTACATATAGCCGGTCCGTGGCACCGTGGGTCTACAGTACTGGTCCACCTTTGCAAGGACCCTGTTGCATTCTATGGACAGGCGCAATCAAGGAACCAAGCGCTGGATTGGAACTGGGAAACCGACGATCCAATCCCGGTGGACGCCGGTGTAAGCTCTAGCCTTCAAACTGTATGTCCGTATTTGTGCAGCTCGAACAATCGAACGATCTTAAACTAGTTTTTCTGCCCCGGCCAGGCCCGTGTCCATTGTCCGACCCTTGTTTGCACATTGAAGCTCTTGGAGATTCTAGTCGTTGTCACCCTCGTCTTCGGCGCGGGTTCGTATATGAGCAATCTCCATCTCTTTCACTTTCCTGCAAATCATGCGGCCGACCGTATCGTTCCCGTTTTCGCCGACTGTTTCGCCACCAAACATTGGTGCGTTTCCGCAAGTACAAACGATTGTTAGCGGCATCAGAACATGTTTCCTATTCCTCCACACATTCTCCCAGGCACTTGCCCACTCGTCAGCATGTCGACTTCAGTGGAACCAAACTTGTTTTTACTACCATCGATGGATATTGGCACAGCCGCTAAAGTGGTCCAGCTGTGGTCCGTTCCTCGGACTTGTATATGCAAGCGAACGTTACGCTTGATCGTGATCGCATACGCGCGTTTGGTTGTTGAACATGCCGCCGACAGTGGCGGACAGAAAAGAACCAGCACCACGAGTGTCGGAGATCTGCTTTGAATCTGATTGTAAGTGTCTCTTGAGTTCCGATTAGTACCCTTGCCGTTTGTTCGTAAATGGTCTACTATTCGAATTTATATAATTCTCTGATACGATCCAAGCCGGTGGTGTTTCATTTTGAACATCACCGTGCGGAAGGCGCGATCCAGTTCAGCGAGCTAGAAGTGAAACAGTACGCAGGAAGGTGCAGGAAGGTAGAAAAGAGAAATAAATAAATGGCAGTAACTGAATCAAGGTTACTGCCGCCTTTCTACTTAGCTCGGTCGTTGGCGAGGGCAGCAGACTCGCCCAATAGACGAACGCCATGAGCGAGGGCGCGGGCGCGTTTTCCGAACGGGGCACATTCCACAGCGCGCCATCTGTAGCAGGATTGGTTCGGTTTGTGGGGCCCTTGCGGGTTCGCCATGATCTCCAAGATCAAAGGATCTCCTGTTTTTCCATTTTAGAGCCACTTTAGATCGATTAGTTCCACAACGGCCATAGGATGATAATGATGAACTTTTCGAGAGGTTTGAAAATTGAGTAAGATCTTTAACCTTCCAGGAAAATTGAGTTTGTTGGTGCGACTAGAACGCGGCTGGAGGCAATAAAAAGTAGGTGCGCTTCGATCACCTGGCATTGTTTCTTAAACGCACTGGTAGGATTGGTCCGATTCCGCCAGAAGATTACGCCATGGATGTGATATTTAAAATCAAAAGTTCTTTTCAATATTGTTATTGCCTTCCGCCTCCCATACAACGATCAAATCAACATAATCGATCAAAAGGGTTAAGCTAGTAAATTCTGACAACCTTCAGCAGATAACTGATCGCTTCACAAGCTGCCCATTAGTGGATATAAATCATTTTTAGACGAATAAGATCAAAATCCTTCGGCCACAACTGAACTTCAGAAAATTCTCGATGGTTGAAATTTCGCTCCGATCGCGTGTGGTAACAAATCAATCCATCGGCAACCAGCTGACACTTTGCCCCGCATCTCCGACACCAATTAAATGACCATAAACCGTTCGCTCAGTCCTCCATGCTTCGTTTGAAGTATCGGATTTTCTATGCAAATGTTTCCGTTTGTATTTCTTTCTATGTTCCTTCTTTTTTCTGCCATCTGCATTGGCATTGCAAATGAGATCGCTTAATTTCAGATCGAACCCGGCGAACAGCGATTGAAGCCGGCAAGGTGTGTGTTTTCCGATGGTAGAAGTAGGCCTCGACCGATGTCATGCTTTGTCACTAATGTAGTTAGCGCAGTTGGCGCACCATTGAGCTGGTTGGTTGGTAAACGTCATGCCACCGATCGTAGTACACATTGAGTGATAATAATAAATCTTCGTTTCTGTTAGCGCTCATAAATGTCGAACTATTGCTGTCCACCGTGCTTAGTGTCATTTCTTGGCGTCATTTTTTCAGCATTCCAATAAACTTGGCCTTTCTTTGGATCGGAATCAGTGCCGGCGTACTGTTGCTTCCGATTCTAGGTGCTGGCTGGTTTTATGTGAATAACCTGTGCAACGAAATTGGTAAATTAATTAATCAAGCCCGACGGTGGAGCGCAACGTGATGGATTCTTCGGTAAGTTACAGTAAATTGATTCGGTAGTCCTTTCGGGAGTCTAGAGACCCTCTATGACAAGTTGTTACAGTTGTTCAACCAACATGAAGTAAGCTGGAGTATCCTCTCACCACTGTTTTTTCCTTCCGTTCCAGAATGGTGACAACGACACCAGCAATTGCTGGTGGGAACGGCCAAGTGTCATCTATGCGTGAGTACTAGTAATTTTTCTTCGTCAATCGTAGCGGAGTGTTCATCAAGCTGTTACTTCCGTCACGCCACGACCTCCCCTACATGATTCTAGACCCTTTCATAGGTTAAGGGTAGATTTCAGTACCAGCAAGCCCCTTCAACAGAGAGGCCACCGCCTAGAATGGCAGGAAGTAGAGCAATAGTTCCCATGGGAAGTAATTCGATTGCGTGTCGGCTATGGAGAAACGAATGTTTCCACCCTCATTCGTCGTGGCTGCTATCATATTTTTAACTGCCGCCGGCGAACAAACACGACATCCTTGACGGCGCATGAAGGCGAATGATATCCAGGAACGGCCAGAAACTGGGACGCCTACGAAGTGACAGCTTGATTAGACTTGCCCAAGACGATTTGCATTAAATTGTGGCTATGGGAGGCTAGGAAAGCCAAGGTGATGTTTGTAGTCTTATGTCTCTTTCTCTTTGTGTAATTTACAAAAGTACAATCCAAGAAATAAGGGGCAGGGTGTATTTGCATCCTGGGCTATTAGTTGTTTACTTGGGTGCGAAATGACGGTCGTCCGTTTGTCTGATGGAGCAGATAGAACTCTTAGGCTGTTCGAACGTTATTGTCCTTTTTTAATATGTTTGAATTGACTTATGAATTGACTTATGTTTTGGAAAAGCACTTAAAAAAACAAGTTTCAAGATCTTCAATTATCTTACAACTGTTCATTACCATGGGAAAATTTGATGTGTTAATGACTGGTCTAAAGGATTGATTGTAGAATGGAATTCATAAACTCGTGTGCAGCAATTTGTAGATAAGGATCGATAAAATTGTTGTATACGTTATTATTTTAAATATAAAGCGAAGCATCGATAAAATTTTAAGTTTTACCGCCCAGGCGGTGTCTCTTCCCGTCGCATATGATTGTTTATTCCTGCAGTCACATACGTTAGCACCATTTGGGGCACCATCCTCATTTTGTTGTTACCGCATGCTTTTTTCTCACTCTTTCGTCCGCAAGGAGCTGCTCCCCTGTACCCTCAATTCTCAATAGGAGAAATCATATGTGGTTGGTATTTGTTTGCTTGTGATTTTTTCTCTTTTCCAGTAGTTCTCGAATTGCTACCTTTCTTGCACATCCCAAACACGCCCCGAAAGGAAAAGTGTAGTAAAAGTCAGTGCCTTCGCCTTGACGGTTCCGAAACCCATCAAAACAGACATGCCTTATGCCGTTCGCGGTACTTTGGTGGTTGGGGTGGCTAGGACCTCTGCGGGGATGATGGTGTGAGGGATGGGTGCTGGGAATGGAAGCACGATGGTAGCGCTGTCTAGGAAAACCTTGTGGTGAGCATTTCGCCCGGTCCAACGTGCGGTAGTCGGGCCACCCACTCACGAACATCATTTCCACCCGCCAGCTGTTTGCAGCGCGTTCGGGCATGGTTGTGTGTATCTTCTGGCTGTTTTTTACTTTCCTTTAGAGGGAAAACCCCCGTTGCTAGCGAGTGACGGAGGTGAACCGGGTGCAACGACGAGGTGGGTGAGCCTTTTTTTTGTACCTCGATCCGTAACCCCGTGGGCATCACGGGCTCGTCGGCTCAATCGAGCGTCAGTTTCGGTGCCAACGTGAATCGGTGAAGTGTGACGCATACGCGCGCGAGAAGACGCCCGGAATCGACGCTCGCTTTTCCGGGCGTTTGAAGATTTTTTTCGCGCAGGTTTCATCACTGCGTTACAGTACAAAAGTGCAAACTTTTGTCAAAGTTAGACATCATCCAAATAACATAAAAGATTAAAAAAAGAAACCTTGAAATCAACATTTGATTTATTTCATATAAGTTCCTTGCTTTACGGCGGATTGATTGGCTCGTAACAAATGGATCCAATATTGGACGACGTGCTCTAATTTATCGACCCTCCCAGTGTCTTGCCGACGGAGTGGCGCTGAAAATGTGCCCCTCGTACAGAGAAGAAAACCAACCACGATCGCGAAGTCCGGCGGATGGACGACGACGGTGTTACTTCACGCGCGGAATGTGAACGGGCGGAACAATTAATTATCGATGATTTATGGACGGTTCGCCGCGGCATCGGACGTAAAGTGTCAACGTTCGCCCGGAACGGAAGTGGATACCGTAATGGGCGAGCAATTGGCCGATCGTGGTAGTTGGCACATAGTACGTAGAAGTGAAAAGCAAATAAAACTCACAAACTGTGATCGAAATGGGAACAGATCCTCGTACATGCTGCCGGTCTGTCATGTCCTGCGATGTGATTGATGGGTAAAAGTGACAGCAACAGGGCCGAGGTTTGCTGTAGGCAAGTGTTCTTGTGTGCTCCATTTCCTTTGCGTACACGGTTTCCACGGAGGTGAAAATGAACGCCAACAGCTTCTGGGGTACCATCGACCAGCTGCTCGGCCGAGAGGCACATAAGCAGAGCGGGCAGGACTCGCTGAAGGTGGCGGGCTGGTTGTCGGCTTACGCAGGTGTTCGGAAGGGCGGAGCGCAAGGGTAAGAGCCATGAGGAAGGAAATAGCATCTACCCTGTTGGACTCCAAAGGAAGTTTATGGCAGGTTTTTTAGACACAATCCATTCGCAAGCTCCCGGTAGGGATTCACGCTTTGCTGTTTTTACTTTGACATGCACACACATGATATAACAATACCACCGATCGTGTTCCTCATTTCAATCCTGGAGAATGTTTAACAGTTCTACTTATGGAAAATCGGATGTTTTTCGTGTTTTATAATCAATAGGAAATATTTATTAATAATTTAGCTCACCAGCAAAATATATCTATCGTTAGTTTTGTTTCCAACTTGAACCGAGATTTCTAAGCATAAATTCTTTAAACTAGTTATGGGTGTGCGTAATTTTCATGCATATGGTGTGAAGGTACATTTTTTCTCGTTCAATGTAAACCAATAACGCGCATCCTTTCCATCGGCTTTATGCTGTTCGAAAGCCGACAGAACATAGTTGATATGGAACCCATCCTTCCCGTTCCTTTTGTCCCCGGAAACGTCCGTGATATTGATAGCCTGCTTGATGCTATTAAGGGCTGCCTTCTCAAAGCGCCAAACGCAAGAGCATTGACCCAAAACATGCCATGCATCCATCGCCGGCTGAAATCGAAACAAAAATGGTAAAACTCTCCGAAAAACAAACAAGAAAACGTCTGATTCCCAAGTGCAGCACCGTTTGCACATGCAGTGGGGTGTGCAGTTGCTGCGAAACGGTGCAAGGTTCGCGCCCTGGTGTGAAGGTTGCCGCCAGGGGATGCAATGCTGAAACAGCTGAAGGACTACGCCTCCGTGTATATGTGTCACTGCGATAGGATAGTGATGCAGTCATGCGAAAAATCACGTGCATGCTCCTTCCGTGATAAATAAAATGGAAACTTAAATATTTTAAATAATCTCATCTCAAGCATATACTAAACTTTAATTATTAACAATACCAACTCATTTCGTTTTACTGCGTCTGTTACGTTTTAATAGTAAAATTTCAAATATTAAGCTTTCCTTATTCAAATGTCTCCGAAGGCACTCAAACTTTTGTTTCGACGAAAGTCTTTCATTTGACCTTATCGGTCCAAAACACATTCCGCATGGAATTCTTACCAGTTGACGCCATCTCCTGTAGGAAGACGACAATCCATCGTCACGCAACCCTGCCGATATAAATCACCGCGTTCAGTGTGTGCAAGTGCTCGAAGCCTCATCATCGACAACGACGTTGTACGATCGAAAAGTGGATCGCTTTTGCTGTCAGCTTAAAGTCTTTCCCCGTGTCCTTTATGGTGGTAGGGCTTTCCGAATCCTCCACTAGATATCTAGCCGGTCTGCATGCAAACCGTCTGCCGTCCCCGGGGTCGATGCGCGAAATATGCAAATGCAGACCTGGGTGATTCCTGGGACCTCCGGTGGCCGTGCATACATGCGAATATATGCGTACTCACTCGTAGCCTTGCCGAGCCGCAGGAAATCATCACGATGCCATTTCGCGCAGCTCCGTTGGTGGCAATGTAGGCGTTTGTTTTGTTTTTATGAATCGAATCCCCACATCGTGAGGAGTCGTGTTGCATCGACTCTTGCGGCTACGGAGCGCTATTGTTACCAACCGAAGAGCCCTCTTGAAAACGCCGCACCAGCCAGTAGATCCTTTCAAATCTCGTCCTGGCAATGGGGCTACTGCGTACCGACGACCGTGGGAAAGGAAGGTCCTCTCCGATATATTTTGTCGATATTTCGTGGCATTGGACAATATTGGGGGCTGTTAAATGTGCGGATATGTTACGACGGGGCTTGCTTATCGTAATAAAGTGAGATGTATGCGTCGTCTGCGTACCGGCTGAGCTTGAGCACGACGACTGCGAAGAAGACGAAGACAAACGTCATCCACCAGACAACGGTTGAAGTTGAAAAGAGACGCTCGTGAGGGTTGGGGTGGTCAATATGCAACAGGTCGCACATTACCGCCATGGCATAAACGTACGCAAGCGAACCTGTTTGCTTATTGCAACCACTTGCGCAAAACCGAAGCGTGTGTCCTCGCTTCGCTAGGCGAAGGTAGTCTGTATCTCAAGAGTTTGTTGTATCAACGTATGCAAATCTCCGGTCACTTCCTGCCTTCCTGCTGCATTCTGTGCGCCTGGAGAGAATTTTTTTTATTGACTTGCTTTCCTTATGAAACCCGGCGGACAATAAAAACCAAGATACTTTTTAAATATCAAATCTCATGTACTCGATACAATTTTTAATACCGTCAGGCATTAAATAACCTTCATGTTTTATAGCGTTGATTAAGGATTAAAAGCGTGCTAATTGTTATTGATGCTCTCTAAATTTATATGAAAGTCTATTCCAGTTGGATTGGTGAGAAACCCGTAGTTTTTATTTGCGGCTTTTTACCTTTGATTTCTTGGAGTGATCGTCGCATTTAACCCCCTATTTTTGCACGCCCATTCATGAGTTATTCAATATCGAACGGAACATAATTAAAAAAGACTTTCACCCTAGGCTTATGGAAGATTTTTCTCTCCTCAAGGGACGATGCCAACGGCTACAGCAATGACGGCTACACTGGTCTCTCCGGACGGACCTCCAGTTTGCCATCAATTTTCCCATCCGGCAATCAGCTGCTGCACGCCGACCAAGATGACTTCAATGGGGATACTCGAGACGGGCTGCTGGCGACGGGAGGAGCAACGAGTGGTAGAGGCGAAGGCGGCCAGCACGGCGGAGGCCGCAAAAAGGTCCGCTTCCGGAAGTCAAAGGTCCGGCAGCCGTACGACGTCGAGGTGCTACCGGTCGAGTATATGGGACCGAAGATCGAGTACAGGTGACTGGAAATGTACTGGCATGGTTCGTCTTTGGCATAAGTGTTTATTGCTGATGACAAATTCCCAAAGTATCATCGAAAAACGCTGACATAACGGTTAAGAATGTTGACCTGGTTTGAATTTGAAAATAGCAACAAACCAACGGCTATTGTCGACTTTCCAGTATAATTATCGACTTTAAGGCGCGACAGAGAGCGACATACGTTGCGAAGCTTTCGTGAGCTTTCGAAGCTTTCGCTGCCATTGCCAATGGCTGCGTACTTTGTAGAGATGACGTGCTTGTTGTGTTTTTGATGTGGTCCCACGCAATATCCTTTTGTAAACCGAAAGGACACAAAACGTTGTATCGGCGGGGTGCAAACTTAGAATTGGCTCGAGCTGTTCCTGAACATATACCCTGCACTACACCGAAAATGAGCTCTAGTTCATCACAAGCGTGAACCCGTTGATCGTTTGGTATAATGAACCATCTAATTCCATCAGACAATCGACAATTCGGATTTTGTGGAGGGGGCAAAAAAGCGAATTTGAGCGAAACAGTTTGTTGCAAGGTTTTTCAAATGGTTGATATCCTGTCCCACCATGTAACTTATTGGTTTTAAACTGGGAGTAATGCTGCAGTAACGCTTCGTATATGCTAAGGTATAATCGAACAGTTATAAAATCATTCGCAAACCTTCCAAATTTTGATTATTTTTAAAATAAGTCGGATTCTAAAAGGGTTTAGTAAACCATCAGCTATTTATAAGATCTCCGGTAGGACGTTGCGACGTAGTTTGCTTTGGTTTGTGTATTGATGTGTCTTTTCATTATTTCAATACTAGTCATCAGACGATTATTATAGCCATCAGCACCAATTTGAATTGTAACATAAAACTTTAATGGGAGGGTCGTTTCCTCACTCAAAATAAATATGTGTACAATCCATTATCGGTACCATACTATTGCATTGTTGTGAACAGTTCATACTGTAGCGATAGATTGCTTTAAAATCTTGCCCTTGACACTTCAAGCCATTCGCAAGCAATAACCAGGAGCAGTACGATCTTTCGAAAAGCCACCAAGACACGTTGACCAAGCATTACCTTCCTATCTGCCCACTGAGTGCATCGGCTAGATTGCCTGGCCACGAGCTACAGCTCACGGGCATCAATCCGTGCCGTTTACCAATCGTGATTGAATATTGGCTCGATCGAAAATACCGTATCTCCCCGAAGTGCGGTGCGAACTGTGCCTCCACAATGTAGCACTGACTCGAGAGGCGCGTTGGGAGTTTAACGTTGAGTCGGCATTTTTCTTCAGCTCGGTTATACTAGAGAACAACACAGACTTAGGGACGTTCGTGGGCTTTGGAGGCCTTAGGCAGACGTCCACGTGCGGTGTTGAAGAAGCTGTACAAAGCGAGAGTACAAAGCAAATGATTGTTTTTGCTACTTTTGCTATCTGCATTTGTTGCTATCAAATCATATTTCATTTAATGCATAATACAAAACAGTTTGTAGAACTGATTTCTTAGTTGCTGTAGATACCGTCGATTTAGACAAACAACACCAGTCAAATTTAAATTTAGTTTCACTTCATTATAACAAAAGTAGCTGTATCAAAAGTTTCTGGAGCAGCACTGTTGTATAATCCCCTTGAAAATTTGGCGTCCACTACCCTAACTCCAATAGGGATTTGTGACTATTCTTGTTATATGAATTGTTTTATATTCAATTGTTTTATTCGCAAGGATATATTGATTTTTTCATCGTCTGTCAATGCCATTTTTTGATATTGGCAATGACCACCGACATTGAGAACATAGAAGCTATGGAACAAGGCTTAATCCCAAAAAACCTCTCCAAAGAATTCAAGTACTCCATTCAAGTACAGAAGGCCTTTATTCTTAGGTTCAACTATTGAATTTTCTACTTCACTGTTTTGTTAGGCCAACAATTGTTGTTGTTGTTTATTCCTCCACCGCAGAAATATCCAGGAAAATACCGAATAGAGTCCACACCATAACTAACAGCGCTCAATCTTGACCTTGATCGTGCACCCCAGTTACGCGCCTCTTAAGGCGACTCGATTTTATTGTGTCAAACTGTCATAAATCAGGAGCGCGGCACCTTGCGCGAAGCCGCCGAATTCGGCACCTTCTGAACTCGACCACGTGACACTGTTCCCTGGTTGGCGCATTACCCTGCTGAATAAATGTTCCTGATAGTGCAAGTATTTGTGACTCCCGAATAGTTTTCACAACTTTACCCTCCCGGTGCTCAACAAACGGCCAAGCGACACCTACCGGTACGAAGGAAGCACGAACGAGACCTGCCGCCTGCTGAAAAGCGAATTTATGTCTTGTTTATACCCGTGGCCATCCATATTTAGTTCACCTCGAAGAGGGAAGAGCGGTGTGCGCTCGGGAAGGACGAACCTTCGTGCTGCTCTTGGTTCCTCGAACAATCGAAGTTTTTTTCTCTCTCCTGGCTTTAGCTTCCCTCGATTTTATGAGACACACGACGCGACCTAAGAAAACGCGTTAAAAAGAAACAACCCGAAAAGACGGTTTCTCGGCTTCAGATTATCCGATTGGGTCGAGCTTGAAATTGAATGTGACTACTGCGCCGTTCGTTTTTTGCCGTAGAGTTTTCATGTCGTTCAATTTGAGGAAAGCGATAGGAGGGAAAGGGGCTTAGCCTCCCGTAACGTTACTCGGCGACACGACCAATAGCTCGGCCTGTACAAGAATTGGCATTCCACTTTGGACTTCCCTTCAGCCATGCACTATGAGGAGCTTCCTGTCCTGTTATTTTTTGTGATTCCATTGCATTCTTTCGTACACGACCCTGTTGTGGGCTTCTTTGCTTGAATCGTTTCTTTTTGTTCTATGCTTTCCGTTGGCAAACAGATATTTTATTTATTTCGTCTCTTTTTAGCCCATTATTTTTTCTTTGGATCTTCGTTTTTTCGTTCACTTCTGCGGTGTTGAATTAGTTTTCCTCACGTCAACTAGCCATCAACACGGCATCATAGTGGCTCCAGCGAGGTCCCTCTTGCTTTGCCCCAAACTGTATGAGGTGTGCGTGTGGTAAACGAGGTGAGAACAAGAGTGCTAGAAACGTATCAGCACAAAAACAAAAAAATATAGCCACAAAAAAGGGCGTCAATGGGACTCGAAATATGGTGCCAAAAGATTTCGCATTGACAGTTTGGCACCAGAGTCCCAAACGGCTGGACGTGAGCGTGCGGTTTTTTTTTTGTTGCCCTTCGTGTTGCGTGAACAATTGAATTAGGTGGAATCCACACGTGGAAGTTGTTGACAAACCATCTGACGCTTTAATTGTTACGGAAGGAGGAGGACATTCTACAAATTCGTAACAATGAATTTGCCCTAACTTTCTTCGTATGGAAAAGAATGGTAGATTTTCCCGGTGGTCAGATAATAGGAAGGGAAAGGAAGTGAAATTTCGCTTGTGGAAGTGTCAACTCAAACGGTTATCTGCTGTGGAAACATTCATTGCTATTACTCGCCTCCTTTCTCCCAGTGTTGTGCCAAAAATCAAAAAATCAAAATGAAGAAAGCCAACAACCCGAAGAGTCAGCTGGAGAAGATGATGCTGGAGGAGGACTTTACGTTCTGCGAGTGTAATTTTGCCGTCAAGCCAACGAGACGGCAGGAGTGAGTATTTCAGGGGTGTTAAAGAAGGAAGAAAGAGACAGAAATGAATGAAAGCATTGAAATGATTACCTCGGTCCTTTTCGAGTAGAAGTTAGATGACGAAATCTTAATTGAAATCTTCGAGAACGCTGCCAGCTGGAGAGGATTGTTTCGGTGTTTATTTGTTTTTTTTTTCTATCTACATAAACCGTCAATTGAGCACAGGGGGTTTCGATATGAAACTGGTTTTGAAAGTAGCTTTTTTTAATGTGCTAAACCTTCCATTCAGGGACGAAACATTCTTTTATTTAGCAAACAAGACAGAAGTGAAGCGAGGTAGCAAGTATTAATTAATTAATTAGTATACTTGCATCATTCGACTCATTCCGTGCATCGTTCTAAAGCGAACTGCAGCCGATTTTTGCATTTGCTCCGTGAGCGTTGGTGCTAACGAAGCCTGCCAGTTTTCTAGGTTTTGCCAGCCTAGAGGAGGCGCATGGTGACTAAATGGAGGCGCATGGTAGTCCAATGGAAGCACGTGGTGGATATTTGCAAATGATTGCCTTTTTTCCTCGTCGATTACCTTTCCTCTCGAAAGCAATGAAGCCCAATTAAGTTGATTAATTAAGTGCTACGAACCAATTCAATAACGCGCACAAATCAAAACAAGTATGAAAAATGCTTAATAGCCCCGTCGCGTTGCATCCAAAAGAAAGGCATCCGATTGAGTTCTGAAAATAAAAAAAACAACAACTTTAAAATAAGCTGCTACAAGTGAATGAACTGATTTCTTCGCCTCTTTTGGTTGTGCAAATGACGGCGTAAGCCCCACATGACCTAAATCGAGTGCCAACGAGCGGTAAACAAGTAGCATCGCGCGCCCCTGCTGCGTCGACGGATGCATTTTTTAATTAAACCTCCGCAAAGCCCGATGCAAAATCATAAATCCGACATCATATGGTGGCGAATGGTAGAAGAAAAAAAGATATAATTAAATGAGTAGAAAACGTCCCACAACGATAACGCCTGAGCGCACCACGGCTTCCGCTTTCGACCGGGAGACATAGAATGATGAAAATAAATTACCTTTTTACGGCTGCCCTGGAAGGGCCGTTACTCGCGGAGCCAAGCTTGAGGTAGGAAATTGGAGCAGTTGGCATGAGGTAAGCAGCCAACTTGAACACATACTAGGTGAAAGGTGGTTAAACACGTTGTTCTTCTTCCTCCCCCGCATTATTGGACCGTAATACACGCGGCAACTGCCAACTCAAACTTTCCGTTCACACTTTTTTTCATTCTTCCGATTTAATTACTCTCTTGAGGATTTGGCTTTCACGTGACAACCGTTGCGGTTGTCCACCCCAGGCAAATAAGATTTTCTTTCAATACGTACAAACCTTCCCTGTGTTGTCACTAATAGGAAGAGTAAACATTTGTCAGTGTGACGAAACAAACCCGCGTAGGAGGACGTATTCAAATCTTAAATGGTGGGTGAAAATGCGCCAAGCTAAGACGGATCTCTTTTTGTTTTCTTTGTTACCGACTGCCGTTTCTTCCGTTTGGGATTTCTTGATACAGGGACGAAAATGTTTAATCAATCATGATTGACGGATCGGTTAGCATACAGCAAAAAAAAAAAAAAAAACGGTCAAAAAATTCCTTGCACCAAAAAAAGGACTGTTTTCGCTTTGCATATTTTTACATTTTTGCTTTTTTGTATGCTGCGTACACTGTGTAAAAAATAACTAAATTCAGTAATTGAAAAGTTAAATGGTCATGGCTAACATTTTTCCTGATAAACTACGCGTACATAAAATCATATAATAAGGCATGTACTGGGAACGTAAGGGCATGCTTTAATTTTAATTTTGTGCCTAACGCCATACTTGCTTGTTAAAGCTTTCGTTTGCCATGGTAAAAATGTATCAACCTTGCAGGAACAAAACTAGAACAAAAAGTCAAATGTTACCTTGTTAATTAATTATCTCCCATTACAAACAATGAGCATATTTTCACCCCAGCGCTACCACCGCGGGCAGGAAACCTATCGCTTCATACCAGTCAACCGCCAGTCACTGAAACTCCCTTCCTCAACCCGATTGTCTATGCCCGAAGGGAAATGGAAAAAGGAAACGACACGTAGGGCCTCGTGAGCGCAGGATTCCGGTGGCAACAGCTGTCTTCATTCACACGTCGGATGCACTCCTAGAGTTCCATTGTCTATGTGCGGGCATTTGTTGCACTTCAGTTCGCCTCGCCCCGTACGTGTGACAGTGTGATCACCGGCGTGACTCGGGCATGTCGTGCGCATGTAATCGTGGCGAATATCAGTGTGTCTCGTGTCAACGTTCACCGCTTGGGGAAAATGACATGAAAATGAGCCACCACCGTGTGAAACTACCGTGATGAATTGCGATAATGCATGAAGCGGAGAGAAGTGAACGGGCATTTCGAAGGCAAAGTTAGATTTTCCACCAATCCTCGTGGATCTGATTTTGAATGGTTTGAGATTTACCTGAGGGGAACTTAGTTCGCAGCACTTTTTCAAATGTTGCTCTATGGGGTTTCCAGAAATTGCTCCAAACAGGACTTATGTTACTTGCCTATCGCATAATCATCATTTTCATCGTCATCATTATCCACATGTTTCAACATTGTCTATGCAAAGCACAATGTCGTCGAGCCTCGCCTCGATGTCTCAATCGCTCCAAAGACAATGGCCTCCTCTCGTTTGGCATTCTATGCATTCTTGTTTTGCTAGCACAAAGCTCATTGCAAAGCCTCTTGACGTCTTCAGAACACGCGCACCGACTATCGTCTCTTCGATGTCCTTCCAGTGTCGAACAGAACGGTCGTTCTGGTTGTTTCCAATCGTCGATGGCAACGGTATTTATCAACTTTATGGGCACTCGATGCTTCGATATTCGATTTGCGTTCACGTCTATTTTTATGGAAGCCCGGCCCTCGACCCGATCAGACCTCGCGGCCATTTTTTTTTCCATTCCGAATTGATCCCGTTCGACCAAACCGAATCCCGGTGATAGAAGGTCTTTGCCTTTCTTATGTGAGGGGAGTGAGGGTGGGTGTTCTTTCAAAGGAACCTCTTTTTTTGCACCCTTGAACTTCCAGTGAGCGGTCGGTAACCGATGCAGCTGCTTTTTACATGGTCATAGCTTACGGACGCCGGGTACCGGGAGCCCAGTTTGCCTATTTAATTGTCCGTCCGAATCGTGGAATGATGACACGGGTGAAGCGTTCCATTGCGTCCTACTTCCCTTCATCCCTCTCCAGTCCCACCCAAACTGCACGTTCAGCAGCACTACGTGGCGTGTGTTGCTAGGCTGCCGGGGCATTCGCCCTCAGTCGCTCGGGGGTCGGCTTTCGCAGCACTTCGATGGTGTTTAAATTTTAATTTGTAGCTAACCCTGCTCGGTTCACTTTCACGCCAGTGTTTGGTGTTGTTGTTATTTTTTTTTTCTTCTTTTTTATGCCTTTTGTATTCCTTTCGCAAGTTAATGTGAAGCAAAAGGTGCAGCGAAAAGAAAGGGATTTGAAAATTCCGTGCAAAGAAAATCGTTTCCAGAAGGTTTCATTGGAACCGCTACTGGGGTTTGTACCACTGCTTGTTACTAAGCAAAAACCTTGTTTTCCATATCTTTAAAATATTTTTTCTTGTTCTGTCCACCTTGCATCCGCCTTAGTATTTTCTGATTTAAAATACTTTTTTAGCATGCGATGATGAAGAAAAAGACTTTCAGTTGCTTTTTGTTTCTCTTTGTCTAACTATTACTGGGAAAACTAGCAAACAAATATCATTCCTAACCATTAAGCTAGACACGTTTTATTTTATCGCACCATGGGCTAGATCAAATCATCCTTTTCCCGCAGCTCAGTGGAAGTCTCTGCTGCTGCATTCTTCACCACAGAGCACGTTCGTGTTTATTTTTCTTCAAACGCCACGCAAGGACTTTTCGAGAACTAGTCCAACGCAACAAAGTCGACCAACCGGCAAAGCCACCGATGCCGATGGGCAACCCGTGAACCCTTCACGCTTCGGTACAAATCTACCGTTTTATGGCGTCTCGTAAAAATATGATCACAATTATTACCGTTTCCGCCGCTGCCTTGTGCTGTAGTTATAGCGAATCGGCATCACGGCAGAGCAAACTTTGGCAGCTTTCGAAGAGTTTCGACCTGCCACCGTATGGAGAATTCGTGGGATATGGAATATGGTATCGTTCGATACGACCGATTTGCAATTCGTCTAGGCTTATTATTTCATCCATTGTTCTTCAGCTGTTCTGCGCGCATTCGCGCGGGGAAGATTTTCGAGGTTATGTTGTTGTTCTCCACCCTCTCTTCCCGCTCTTTGTGTTTGTCTTTGCCGGCTCCCCCACGTGCACCTGCGAGTTCTGGAAGGCTTTAACCAACAT
Source organism: Anopheles atroparvus (assembly GCA_914969975.1). Lineage (NCBI taxonomy): Eukaryota > Metazoa > Arthropoda > Insecta > Diptera > Culicidae > Anopheles > Anopheles atroparvus. The sequence continues at coordinate 6,086,059 of CAJZCY010000003.1, read as the reverse complement.
ACGAACATGTTTCGTTTGAGGGTGCCATTTCGTGATGTGCCGGCCAGTTTTTTGGCATTTTTTTTCTATTTCTGTATAGAACAAACACGAAAGCGAGAAGGACAAACGAGAGTGGGAGAGAGAAAGAGAGGCAGAGTTGAGTGAAAAGGAGGTAAAGAAAAGCGAAACTAAAACGCGATTCCCTGCCATCAGCCATGTGCCAGAATGTCAATACCAAGAGCGGCTGTCATGGATTTGGAACAAAGCGGAATCCGGCCGGTGCGGCGAGAAATCGAAAGGGTGGCATGTCGTTTCCTTTTATTTGCTGCTGTCCACATGAGATCCAGTAGGGTAGTGGAGGGTTCCATTGCACGGTGTGGTAATAGTATTCTATCCTTTACCTAGGATACACCGAATACGGTGTGTACTCTGCTCCGCTTTCGCTTCGAGTTGTGCTACGTTCGCGGCACCTGCGTTTAGTCAGTTTGCGCCATCGTAGGCCAACGGACGGATTTGTGCTTCCGTTATTGTACGACCACCGTGCTACACCGGTTCCGGTTTGCCAGCTTATCGCCCGGCCATCGGATTAAATTACAAACCACACGTGCGCAACGGCAGCGAATTTGGCGACACCAAATCGCCTCATTACGGTTAGTAGCGGGGATCGCAACGTCCCCGTCTTCTTTACCACCGAAGTGGGCGGAAGCGAATCTTCAAATCACTGGTATAGGCCAGTGCAGAAACGAATTGAAACTCGAAACTGCCAAAAAATGCCACAGTTGCCAGGACAAATAAGTGTAGTAAAAGTAACTAAACAGTGACTTCAGCATGTAACTGCCAAAAACAAAAGTCAAAAAACCATCTCGTTTGATCCTGTGTCAGCCTCAACCTCAACGAAATTGTGCTGCCTCGTTTCAGCGTGAACCTTCCCCGTGTGACCGCACAATTGGAGAAGTTGATGGGAACGAATGTGGTGCGGCTGACGGATCGTAAGTACATGCAGGAGCTGCAGCGGCGCATCCAGGAGGACTACAATGTTACGCTCGAGAAGCGCATCAGCGAGCGGGAGGTAAGTGTTAGTAGTATTAGGCCCATTGTTGTACCTACTGAACCCGGTAAGCTTGGACTCGGATTTCGACTAACAGCCGGAAACGGAAATTTCGTGACGGTTGACGAACGCCACCGGTTCACTAATTAGAGTTCAAAATTTGGTGCGTTAAGGATCAAATGCCGAAACGAAATGTGAATGTAAATCAGGTGCACGAGAACACGTAGCATTTCGCAGCGGAGCCCAGTAGCAGCTCATTTCGTAGCCTTCCTGAAAAACACGAGCACTTATTTAGTGGTTGGCACGACGTGGGTTTTGTTTTACTGCCAATTAGCCGAAGTCGAGCGAAAGTCACGCAAAGAATTCGTAATTATGGCATTGACAGTATACTTTATCAAATTCTTCGTAGGTAGACGACGGTTGATTAGGACTTGCATGATGATTCTTTGCATGAACTTCTCTCGAGTTAACTTAATACAATGAGAGCAAAATTCGATGCATGCGATCCGTTTGCTCTTGTGTAGGACTCTTTTAATGCTCCCTTAATTTATTTTAAATTTCTTCACCTGGATACATATATTTCAAAGCCCTATCTGCCGCACCAAAAAGAGTTGCTCCTCAAGTGAAAGTGACAAAAATGGAAATCAGATTTCCGACGCGCTCCACTTCGGCGTTGAAGTCCATGAGCTCGAGAGCTCTTGGTTCGATGACGTGCCAGCCGTCTATAGCGATGTCGACGCTGGGTGGAGCTGTACGGCTTGTGAAATCGATAAACGGCCTGAAACGGCACACGATACACGCAAGCACACCGGCCTGTGTCCCTAACTGCCCTATGACACTACGGACTCATCCCATGCCGTCTGGTTTCAGCTGCTTCGTCTCTCATCGATAGCACATCCAACTGTCTCCGGGAGGTCGTTTCCGGCTATTCTGTTTTGGGGGTCTGTTTTTTGCCGCCCCTAAGGAGGTGAATGTTTTTGGACGAGTGTCGAAATCTGGGCACGGAAGGCCACGTGTCACCCTCCCTCTCTTAACCCCCCCCCCCCCCTACCTCCCTCCACCCGACAGTCGACAGTCCTACCTTGTGTCCCAAAACATGATTGCACCATTGCCGAAACTTACGTTAAAGTTTCTCCTCCAATTGGACAGTATCAGGTCGATTGCGATAGAAAATCGATAGCTCGAGGTGCGATAAATGCCGCCCGGTAACAAGCTTCGCACGAGATGGGGGAAACGTCACATTTCTATACCAGAATGCACCATTATCAATGTGACCACAAATAGGAAAAAATGTCTAAGGGGTTAGCAATTCAAAGATTATTTCTGTAGAATAAGAGAATGAGGAAGTCGATGTTGTGTAAGTAGGTTTGACAATACCTTACTTATCAATAGAAAACAATGCTTAACTTAAAAAGGAAAGCTCAGAATCTCACTTCGTATTTCACACCGCAAAACATGAAACGACGACGGTTTTATTGTTTGAATAAAAAATATTACATTACTTAGGCTCAAACACGGAATTCAAGTATAAGAAGCTTTTCACAACAAGAGTACCGCGATAGGGAATGTTTAAAAACGAAACTGGATCCACAGTTTTATGTCCTACCTCGGCCATCCAGATCATGTGCCGTTCATTTTGATTTTATTTTCGTTACGTGCCTTTTTCGCCTTATTCAGGCGTTCATCCACGCTTCGAGGTTCGCAAAACCAGATTAACTTCATAGGCCATTAATACGTTACAGTGAACCGCTTGAACAGCATCGCGACGGGATTGCACAGTATTTAATGCGATTATCATAATCGCAATCCTATTTCGTCCTTATTCCATCGCGTTGGTCGACCAGCTGACAGAAGCCAGTCCTACAACACACGCTCCCGCTCGCAAGGCTTCTTACGTTTTGCTGCGTGATGTGATTTTCGCATTCGGCTTTCGGTGACATAGCAGTTGGAATGTACGTGACTGCATTGGGGGCGCATTTGAAGCGGTACCAATCTGCATGTGTGTGTATGTGCGTGTGTGCAGTTAAAGCTGTCCATTTGCTTCCTAGTGAAGCCGAAGCGATGCAGCGGACGTATTTCTCGATAAAGTCACCATCAACAGTGGGTTGCTTCGATTGGTGTGCCATCACGTGGGAAGGTGAGATGAAATTGACCTCTCGAGGCGGCTTTATCCTGCTTCCGCAACCACCACAGTAAGAAGAGAGTCGCCTCGCGAACGCCTGACGCAAAGTAAATAGCGTATCTTTTTCTATACATTCGACCTCGGGAGGAAAATTTCAATTCGTTTCCAGCCCAGGGTGGTGATATTTATCCGATGATGACATTCACCGTTGCAATGGTTGCTGGAGGGAAAACATTACTGCGGTTGGCGAATGAACGTGGTCCGCAAGGTGCATTCGAATCTAATGACGTCCGTAGGAGAATATGTGTAGGGTTTAGATAAATATTTACGTCGTTTTGTGCACCCTCATAATCGCGTGGCTTTAAAATAGTTTTGTAAAGCTTTATTTCGATCCTTTTTGTAGTTTTCCGTTGAAACGAATTTCATAAATCTTTGCTCCCACACGCGCTTTCACGCTTCTTAATGTACGCCATTAATTGCACTGCACTCAGTATCGTTTCTTTTCGTTCTTCTCTTTCTACCATTTCATATTGTTTTGTTGCACCGTCCATCCTGCGAAAACTTGAAACCATAACCACCATCAACACTCGCCTGAAAATGGCTTCCATTTGTCATGCGGATTCACATGCGTCACACTGCGTCTTCTGACTTCCATAAAACCGTCCGCAACATGCACACCATCACTGCACAGCACCGAGAATGGCAACGCCAGAAGCGGCTGATCCTGGACGGGAAGTATAGTCTGGAAAACTGCCCCCGGTCTCTGATTCCGTTGCATAGTATTGTGTTGGTAAGGGTGATGATAAGAGAATATAATCCGATTGGATAAGAGGAAAGAATGCTAATAGGCGATCCTCTTTCAGTTGGCCAGGGTTAAATGAAAGAAAAGTGAGGAAATATCACCCATTTCCCAGTTTCATATTCATTTTCTTTTCGAGTGTCTAATTTATCGCGTTCTGCCATCTTTCGCCCCTGGTGTCGACGAACAAGGCGAAGGAAATCGAGCGCGAACGAAATCTGATCCTTTCCGGAGCCGGCGACAGCATTCCCGAGGAGATGACCAGCTCGGTGTTTCTCGTGAATCAGAAAACCAACGTAAACATCCTGAACAAACGTGAGAAGGTATGTTTTGACGAAGGGAACAATAAATGGGGATGCATTGATGGATTTTTCGTTTTCTCCTTTCTCGACTCTTGCCAGCTGAAAACGATCCGCGAGAAGAACGCCGAACGGCTGATCAAGCAGGGCCACCGGTGGGAGCGCGAGCGGTTGCAGATGGAGGAGCAGAGCCGGGAGCGGGAGATCGAGCGACGCACCAAGCGGGAGGCGCTGCTGGAGCAGGAGAAGTTGTACATGATCGAGGAGAACGACCGCTCACTGAACCTGCTGCGCGTCAAGACGAAGAAGGGCCCCTGTCGGGACATGAACCTGCGTTCGGTGCTGATGCAGCAGCGCGAGGAGCTCGGCCGCTCGATCCAGAAGCGTGACTTTGACATGAAGGATGATCTGAAGGTGGACGCGGACGGAGGCGGGGGCTCGCTGGGACGCACGGAGCGACGTCGGGGCGGTCGGCGAGGCCAACGCAAGCAGCACCAGATGCAACGGCAGCACGAGGTGAGCGAGTACCAGGAGTCGTCCTCGCCGGAGGAAGGCTACATCTCGATGGCCAACGCTGACTCGCCCGACGGCCTGCAGACGTCGATTGCGATCAAGGTGGCGAAAGGTGCAAGCCGGGACTCGGGCGACGAGTCGGAGGGCGAGCAGGAAGACTCGGACACGGCCGCCGGCGGCAAAGGACCGGAAAAGGATACTCTGGAGCTAGGCGTACCGGAGGAAAATGGTTCCGAACATTCCGAGGGCATGCCGGAGGAAACGGAAGAGCAGGAGCCAAAGCCGGAGGAGCGAGAGGCGACGGAGGCCGAGCTGGAGGCGGCCGAGGAAGCCCGGCTACGCGAGGAGCTCGACAAGACGCTGATGGAGAAGAAGAAAGCTCGCCAGGTGCGCAACGAGGATCCGAAAATAACCAAGCTTAAGGAAGCGGATGTAAGTGATTGTTTACAGCTCCTGTTTTCGTCTCGTTTCAAAGCCATTTCTTTCCCTTTTCCACCTTTCAGACCGTGGCCGATATCTACAATGTTGCCGATGAAATCATCGTCCTGGAGAAGAAGAAATCAAAGAAAGGATTTGGCAAGTAGGGAGCGAAAATGCCGGAAGGACATCCCACCGATCGTGGAGCTGCCGGAGGAGCACCGTTGAAGAAGTATAAGTCTGTGATCTGATCGGACCGTTTGTCTGTGCTTGTTTGTGTGTCTGTACCTGTTTTCTTTTTGTTTCGTTTACACTGTGAAATGTACCCAAAATTTACCGATAGGATATGGTAAATTTTTGTTTGGAAATGTTAATTGTCGTACGTGAGAGTGAGATGATTGAAAATATTTTTGTAGTCTATGAAATTTGACAATGAAATAAATTGTTATCACGTTTGATTGTTAGATATTGCAACGAAGAAGAGTTTTTCTTCCAAGACGATGGAAAATCACGGGAAAACTGCTTATTACTGCATACTATTATATTTCCTCGTAGTGACCATCATTGAAATGGTTCATGGGTTCCGAAAACGTGCGCACAACCTTCTGCTGTCCACTTACCGCAAACGGTTTACATTTGAACGCGCGCGTTCATTGAATTCATCGTCCCTGTTCATCGGCAGAATCGACGAAGCCTTGTCTCATTCCAAGGATTCAAGGATGGTCCCGATGCGATGCCCGAGCACGGTTTTATGAATGAAATGTGGTTCCTTACGTTCCATAGTACAACCGAACCCCACGCTGCTCCCACGCACCTCCATCGCTATACCGTCCGCGGAAAGCTCCACTGTGGTGAGAGGAGCTTCGTGAATCATCGGGTGAATTTTATTCTACATTCGTTTCCTAAATGAACTCCCCTGGCAACGCTATTCGTAACTGCAACTCCCGTTGCGAACACGTTGAAATGAATCTTCCAACCCGAACCTCACGTTTTTTTGTTTGCGTTTCTTCCGGGAAATCGACTCGTTGGGGGAGCTGAGAAGGATGGTGGTCATGGCAGGCTCGGTCCGCCCGGTTGCCGGTGAAAATATAAAAGCCAGTGGCGAGGCGAAACTTCCGTCAAACGCACTTTCAACAAGTGGTCGTCAGTTGGTGGTCGGTGATCGGATCGCAAGCGTAGACGGACTTCTGTCGCCAGCCGTGAGTGGGAAATACTGTGGACTTTGCACCTGCTGTAGTGTAGTTTTTGCTCTATACTATTCCAACCGGAAGCTGCGATGGAGTGTGGTTAACATCGGTGGTAGACTATGAACTGCAACGTTTTGGAGATTTTCTACCTCAAGGCGGATAGTTGTGTGTTGTGAGAATTATTAAACATGGTGGACGGAAGGGCAATGGTTTTCGGAAAAGAAAAATTCATCATTAAAATCACACGCCGTTTGGTGCTAGTGTTAGTGCAAATTTTCTCCGCAACCTAATACCCAACCAAAAGCCCTAGAAAGAATTGAATAAATTTGTATCTTCAGCCATCAGTGCCAAGCGAGAAGCCATCAAATGTGTCAAGCTAAATGCTCCCGTTCCGTTGAGTTGCGATCCTTTTGATGTGAGCCAAATGTCGTTCCTTTCGAGACACCCTTGAAGCCTAAGAGCGCCCAGAACTCGTTTTGAGTCCGAGCCGAGAGCTAGCTAATGTTGCTTCCGAGCTGTGGAAAAGCTTATTAGATTGTCCACGGCCGTCGCCTAATGCTTTTGGCGTCCATCAAAAATAGACCATCTCAGAAACCAAAGGCTGGCGGGACAGCTAACCGATTAAAAATACAGCTTTGTTGTGTGGTTCTTCGGCACTTAATTCAATTCTGTGCCGTCTCGAGAATGGAGGCGTTTGTGCAACGAAAAGTGGTGAAAAATTAATTTGTTTTCGTAACATTTAAGGTGCTTTAAAGTAAACATCGAAGTTGAATTATTCCATGGCCTACAGTGTCGGTTCCATGAAGATAGTTCGAGTCCCCTTGACGTCTCTTTCGAATTCCGCGTTAAGCCGTCCACCGTGTGGTGAGCCGTACAAATATTTGCTGAATAACATTTGTTTGCTGCATCTATACCGTGCATTTGCACATAGCAACCCCTGGTGATGCCGTCGCCGAATGTTTCATTTGGTTCCGTAGATACTGGCTTATCAGGCCACCGACGGCATGAGGCGGGGCAGCCAATTTATCGAACGCGCCCATCTGCAGCAAAAAGGGAAAACCCGACAATCGTTTTCCCAGCAAATCGATAGCAAACACAAACGACTTTGGGAAAATAGATATTTTTAACGTGCCGGGAGGCGTGAGTGCGCTTTTTTCTGCTTTTCCCTCATGAATTGGGGAACATCGAGGGGCCGGGGAAATATCGAACTGGGGAGGAGAAAGTATCAAATAATGATTACACCCACTGCGATAGCCCACAACCGTTGGAGCGTACGACCGGTTCATGAGTTTCCAATTTTCACACAGCCGATTTTTGAACATTTTTCTTTACGATGGGCTCGCTCCATCTTGGAGATATTTCCTTTGAAGTGTTTTCCATTTGTAATTTAGTAAAAAGTAATTGAGAAGTAAATTTAATCGCATTGAAATGACATCGAATGCCACCCAGCGATGTGTTTCTGTTGCTCACTGATGTGCTGCATTATTCATTAAAAGATGTTCGTTACTCATGCTGACTTCTAGTGACAAGTGTTTCATCGACATATGCAACCCAAAAATAACAGACTATGAGTTTTTTGTTTGCTCTACTTGTAAAACTTGTTTTTTCTTCTATTGAACAGAAGAAAAAACAACTTTACAAGTAGAGCAAAAAAAAACTCAAAAAAAAAACTCTGCTATTTTTGGGTGGCCATGTGGCTCGATCTGGGCCGGACACTCAGCAATCTACAAGTGCTCCACATAAAAACATTGTTACTGCTATGTAGAAAATGAAACTTCATCAAAAAGTAATCAGTACTAGCCAAATGGGCTTTTTTTTAAACAAGCCTGTTAGAACTACATTTTCCATAAAATAAGTTCTTTAGTAATTCCATCGCAGTCTGCCGGTAGCCATGTTTGGTTTTATTACGCAAATCTTGAAATGAAATAAAACCATGAACCTTTGATTACTCATCGCTAACAAATTGGTGCTTTGGTGTTGTCTAGAAAAACTCATGCTGTCGAGGAAAACGCTTAATCCATACAAACGAACGTGGTTACACACCCGCTTAACATTTTCCCAACGGAAAGCAAACAATTGTACGCCGTTTGAACGTTTAATGAAAGCTTGGATATTCTTTCCCTGAGATAATTGACATGGCATGATTCTCGTAAATGCAAACCATGTTTGAAGCATCATCAACGTCCCGTCACTCTACATTGCAACATAAAAACTTATCCTTTGTTCTTTTGCTTTCCGTATTGCAACTACTATGAATGGCACCATAAAACAATTTCAACGGTTCGTTAACTCAGTGTTAAACTCATCTGCCTGTATCATTCGACGTTGTAGAAAACTCGTTCTCCAACAAAAAGTTTTTAATAGGTTACGATTATTTCGATGCGTTTTAAACTGCTCTATCCTGAAAACAACTCGTTGCTAGGCCTAAAATTATGCACCAGTTATGCTACACGAATTGTAAGGATAATAAAATCGCCTCTATTCATCCTTGAATCAAGTGGTTAAAACGTTGTGCGCTCAATTTGTTGAAGACATTAGAGAAATTCACCTGACACGTTATACAATAAATTTAAGTACTTTTCTAATTGTTTTGAACGTTCAAACGATATTGTTTGGTTGAGATTTTGGTAAGGCATGGGTGGATTGTACTGAACTGAAAGGCCGACTCTACAGAAATTGGCCATCAAATGCCTGTCATCAGTTACCATTCTGCCCCCCTGAGGTAGCACAGAAGGGTTTGCTTGAGCAACCAACCACCTACACGCACCTAAAACCAGAATGCAGGCAATTGGAGCTCCAAAAACGTGCCCGAAACGGTTCTTGTATTGTCTTACACTTCACTTTTCCACGAATTATTAGCAAAGCATATGCAACCGTAGGCTTGGCAATGTGGTTCATATAAAAGTTCGAAGGTTTAAGGTTACATGAATGGGTTGACATTCTAGTAAACTTCGGTGAAAGCAACCAGAAATGAACTCTACAAAAAGTAATCATAATATGTTATCGGAAGTGTAAATTGATCGTTTTTCCGATCCGGTTCAACGACTCACTGATCCGGTAAGTTGTTCAAAAATCACCATCATCATCATCATCAATGTCCTCTTAAACGTCAAAAGAGTGGAGGGTGTCACGGAAAAGGGCATGTCATTTTATTTATCCTTTTGCTGCCCACAGGACAAGCGCCACCACTAATCCAGAGGAAGTTTTTGCGCCACTTCATTGATCACTTGTTGGGTGTCAAAAATTGGCAGCTGATTTCATATAACGCTCTTTTCATTCCAAACATCCCCTCTCGTTATAGACCGCCTTTCCAAGCCAGTTTTGCGGTGGAAATGTGAAAAAGTCGTATCGTTCTAGCCGGATGCGTAAATTGAGCCGAATTGTGCGGAAATCCGAATCATGGGTGTAGAGAGGAGGGGTTGTTTCCGAGAATTTGAGAAAAGAAAGAAAAGTGGTTAAAAACCGCGGTCTATCGGAAGCAAAAGAAGTAGGAGAAAGCATTTCCGGCCGCGAATCACCGCTCAGAGGAAGCCTTTCGTAGAAAGGTTAATAAAAGAGAGTTGAATGAGGTTTATCGGTTTTTATAGGCGGCCTTTGTATCATCATGTTAAATTTTGGGGAAACCTGCAACGACGACGGTGCCTTTTATTTTCATTCCATTCAGAATCAGCCTTGCATCGAAAATTGAACAAACGCCTGTACTGTGTCGTGTCGTTAGTAACAGACTGGGACGGCTCTTATGACCATTCATGGGATGGGAGCAAGTTGAAGAACGAGACGCCAACGCAGGACACGATTGAAAACGCAATTTTTGGCCCGTCATCGTCGCATTGAAGTATCACAAATGTCCGGACCGAAACACGCTTCAATCCTCCCGCGCTCAATTGAGACGCCATTTTGTGACCATGGCAACGGGGTAAATGCAATCAGAGCACCAGCGAAAATAAAAAGTGTAAGCAAATATGATCAGCTCGCCGGTACAAGCACGTAGAAGTCGTGAAAAATGGCCCTACTGCGAAGTTTAGTCGAAACCAGCGCAGTCGAAAAATGCTGCGAGCTGACGGTGGGAGGAAAAGTGAATTTGTATTATCCAATTTTTGGATTACGGCTGACGTCAGCATTGAATTGACCAGCGCCGAACGGTCAACGGTTCGGTCGGCAACCTGCCCCGTGTGCGCCACACGATTATGGTCAGACTATTGGGGTTTTATTTTTGCGTATAATTTCGGTTTCTTATCTGTCCTCGACGTCCAACCGGTGACTGCACGGTAGGAAGAGCCAGGAATGAAAACAGAACGACTCAATGTTTGCTCGTGCGTCTGTTGAAGCACCTTATTGACCGACGGTTTTTCGGAGTGGATTTTTTTTTTGCACATGAACAGAAAAAAGCTACCAGGTTTTATGAGCTTATTGCTCTAACATTACATTCAATGAACATAATTTAACTAAACAATTTGAGTTGCGGTTAGTTCTTGAAAAAAATGAATACAATTCTTTGGCTTCGTATTGAGCTCTTAGTATAACGAAAACTTGAGGGGTACCAGTATATTAACATCGCAATGTTTCTTTCCTTTTTATTTATTACACAAACGTTCAGCTGATATTGAATAATACGTGTTAGAATAAATTGAAAACTATGAAATTTAATTGACAGATTGACAATTTCAAAAACTACTTTAAGGTCATCTTCTGCATGACTTATTATGTCTGTAAGGAGTTTTTTTTATCCTCAGATCTACTCATGTTCTCAGATCTACATGACTTTAGTCTCTGGGATGGAAAAAATGCTGTCCCTTTTTGGAAATCTTACATTTAATTACACTTTTTTTTACGTTAGGGGTCCACACTAAACCGCTTCCCGGGACCGAACTTCATCCTATTCGAGCGTTGCGAGCGGCATTCATCCGAAAATATCACACGCGCCAGAAGGGGCTGCAAATGACGACAAATCGATTTTCGATTCGTCGAACGAGAAGCCTTTTTTTGCGTGGGAAGAGTTCGGTTTTTTTTTTTTCGAGATTTACCCGCCAAAACTCATTAGCCTCAGAAATCACCAATCCTTTATTGTGTAAACGGAAGGAAGCAGCTTGCGAAAAAGGAATAACGCCTTCGGGTCGTGATCTGACGACCGGGGAAAAAGGGACCGCACAGCGCGAGGTTGGTTTGACTTCAGTACCCAAGCAGTCCCAAGATTAGAATGGTCACTGGCAGCTGGCGTAAGAATAACTGATGTCCACGGGGCATGGGTTATTGCTGAGTAGTTTTATTTATTGAGCCATGGAATGAATTGTTGCGTTGCACAGCTTCCAGTTTTACTAGTAAGCATCAGAACTGCTTTGTAAAATGTTTCGATATTCTTTTAAAAGAATCGATAACGACCAACAAGCAACTTTATCTCATTAAATTAATGTTTAACACTAACGTTAGTGAACGCATTACCGTGGCTAATATCAATCGGGTGGAAACAAACGTCAGTTAGTTTTAATCCTCTCCTAATTGATTGACGAGCTGTAGCAAAAACCTCACCTCGCTTAAATGGTTCCGGAAGTCGGCTAAAGCCAATGACTACCGATGGTGACGGCAAGAGCTGGCCTAAAATTGAATGATAATAAATGATTAAAATGCATGTAGACGGAATATTAACCTAAGCACGATGGTGAATGTTAATTGCCCTGCTGAAGCCATAGCAGATAAGGAATCGTTATTACCACCGTCCCATTACTTCCAATTCACCAAGCTTCCCACTCTCTATCGTCCGCTCGTAAGGTTTGAAGACAAAGATATGCGCAATTTTTCTTAACCTTCTCTGGCTTCCAGAACTCTTCTGGATGCTCACATCGTTCGGCGTAGTAGCTTTTCGGCAGTGACGATGGCTGAAAGGCCAATGTCGTTTCTTTTGCTCTCTAGCCACTACCCGAGTTCCGCAGCATCACGCAATGTTTGCGATATTTTTAGAATTTCCACCTGCACTACTTAGTTCCTCGGTGCTCCACAGCCACTGGTAGAATCATTCCACACTTGAATCTAACCTTCATTCACTGCCTTCCGGGGAATGGTGTGGCTGTCCTACCGCGAAGTGAACCATGACTTCCAGTAACATTGGGTAGTAACTTTTCCGATGTTCAGTTCTCCAGTGTTGTCTGCAACACATAGACTCCAACAGGCATGGCCAACGAAAACGTTACTTGCTCACGTCACCGTGTCTGCTGCATTCCTCCACACACACGCACGTTGGCGGAAACTAACGAAACTCATGCTTTGCAGTTCGTCGCGTCATCTTCAAGGGTTCGCATTAGTGAAGTAGCGACTATTTCAGTCCAGAAATTGTCCCTCGTTTGTAGACATCCTTTTTCCTTCAAAGTTCTTTAACGATATTCTCAGCGCCAGAACGCAGCGGCTCGTTGTGTTTGGTTATACCAATCCACGTCACGTTTTGAGCAGTAGTAGCAGGAAGGGCCTGAGGAAATTTGGACGCATGGGATTGCTGATGTCCCTATCCAATGCCAGCGGGCATGGACTGAATTCCTTGCTTATTTCAAATATGCGATCCACAATCCCCCTGAAATAGCTCCAAGGGGTAAAACCTTCCAACGTTATTTTTTGGTTCCGGTTCGTATTAACTTGTCCCTTCACGCGTTAAACGTTGTGTGCTGCTCGTTTTTAAATGTTTATTTTTTTTTTCTTTTTAAGCAGACATTTGCCAACGTCGATATTACAGGAGGCTTTGAAAATAACACACGGCTGAGAAGAAGTTTTCAACGCTTGCTTGGGAGCCACGTTTTTCGAATAAGGCACGTAGAGTAGTGCAAAAAAAGAGATGACGACGATGGATGTCCCTACAGTGACTAACTAGCGTGGGTTCAACACTTAACGCTAAGCATAGGCACTTCAAGCACGCCAACTCCAGCGTCTTGCTGGTGATGTAGGTTCAATTCAACAACACCAGGGGGTTACTAACTAGAAATGTGCTGCCAGGGTGAGGTTGGGCACAGCATGGGAGCAGAAACAAACGACACTAATTGCTCTTTTAGCTCCTAACTGGAAATTGATTTCCTTCGGCACGAAGATGCACGTTGCCCTGTTTTTATGTTTTGTTTCCCCGAATGTCGCTTGGTGCCTTTTTATTTACAGTTCGGTCTTAGACCAATTTCAGAATAAGAAAGCAGCCCCTAACGAACCCGGGGTGGACTTTTCCACAATTTCTACTTTCATCCTCCTTTGGTTGTGCTAATTTTTGTTTGCTCATTTCAAATGATTCAGCTCACGACGGGTTGAAAATGGATTTTTTTTACTGGATTGTCAACAAGTCACAGGTCTCGTTTGAAATACGTCGGGCTACTTCATTTGTTGGTAATTTGCATACCCCGACAAAGAACTGCGAATGAAAGGGGTTGGTCAGGAATTTTCCCTTGAATGATTGAGTAAAGGGAATGTTTTGCTCTTACTCATGCGTTGGCCATCGACCGGACATCATCCAAAGAACAAATTGATTTTCATAAACCACTCATGGGGGGGAAGGTGGGAGTGCTTGTTTGTAAATTTTAATCACTTTGTGGTTTATTGTTATACTTCCTGATGTGAACTTCGGAACGCTCCAATAAGCCAGTTGTTCCTTCTACACTTCACGAAGCTTCGCTCGTAGCTTCAGCTTTCATTTGATTAAGCACTTAAAAAATTTATCGTATAACAGTATTATCACTTAATAGCATTAAACAACTACCTTATCATTATCAGTTTGTGAGATTTTTTTTTTGCACCTCCCATAGCAAAAGCAATCAGAAGAAAACGATTTTTGCAACAGCAAATCCTCTCGCCTCATAATCCTCCAGCAAACAATTTCCGCGCCTGAAAGTATGCTTTCCGCCGTGCACTTCGGTGTGATATTAATTTCCTGGCGTCGGCACTCGAAAGGATCGTTAATAAAATCGAACAAGCACTCGTTCATTATTTTCTAAGTGGAAAGTTGAAGAGTTAAACGTCAGAAAGTCCCGCCCCCCTCTACATTTGCCCAGTCCAACCGTCAAGTGTAGCCATCTCTCGAGTTTACTTGACGTCAAGCTTTGGCCTCTGATCGAGAAATTGTTGTATTGCTTCTCAGTGCAGTGTGCACGTCGCTGTGTGTGCGTTTGTTACTTTTCAGTTGACGAAATGCAATTCCATCAGAAAAACAGTTCTACAAGTTTCCAGCAAACGAAGTGCCGCCAGTGAAAACAATACCGAAGGTGATAGAAATACGTCCAGGACAATCATCGGAATCATCTCTCCGTCGCCAAATCACTCAACCGCTCGTTTGGAAGGCGTAGTTTCACCCACGAAAATGTTACGACCGCGGGTGCCAGCCGTCTACCTACTGGCGATGTTCTTCGTTTCCGGCTCCTACGTCTGGTGCTTCGAGGAACCGTACGTCGCGCGCCATCGGCTAGACGCACTGTTCCGCGCGCAACCGTCCGCCCAGAAGCATTCCGGACCGATGCAGGGTGTCGGCTCGGACGGTAGCGGTGTTGCCCCGTCATCAGTGTCTCACGGTTCATTAGCGGCCGAACATCATCCACCCCTCCAGCAGGAGCAGCAAAAGCCATCCTTCCAGGCGCTCGCTCCCATGGCACAACATCGTGGCGTTCTGCTGCGGCGGGCGGCGGAACCCGGTGGAACAGACAGCCGTCCCCGTTGGCACGCAGATCAAAGACCGAAGGTGTTCGGCAGCGACACCGTATCGGCCTTCCGTGCCCTGCCCGCACTCGAATTCGGTCACCCTGACAGCGAGGAAGGTAAGTGAATGAAATTAGATTTATCTTGGCCAATTTGGCCGGCACCAACCGACCCGATCCACTTTGTAGGAAAGAACAAGCGGAGCGGGGAGGAATAGAAAGGTACGAAATCACTGTTGCGACCTATACCAAGGGCGGATTGAATACCATGGGCCATGGGCTGATTTTGCAAATATTAAAGAACGGTTCGCATTTTCCGGTAATATTTTCGCATATCACCGACGCCTGTGTAGACCAATCACCCGCCGTGATGTCATATTTCTATCCCCAAGGTTGACCGGGGCACGAAATAAATACACAGTTAAGCTTGTCACGGCGTACGGGACGATAAATTGCATTTTCCTTTACCTTTGCTGTGCCGTGAATTGATTGTAATTGAGATTGATCTCAGATCGGGGACACAGGCTGCGAGGAAACGCTGCGAAGCGGTGGAAAAGTTACATGTCCCTTGGCACAAAGAGTGATGCCTGCCAAAGGCCGACGTATTCTTTGCCAGCGGTGAGTTTTATACGATATGCATATATTCCTTATTTTCCCGGAAAGAAAAGGATATGAAGATAAATATAAGTGATACGAAGGTTTTCAGCTCACGTTTGTTTTCCGGTTTCAGGGTTTACAAAGACAAATGTTTTCTTTAGAACGGAAAATATCTACTTCGTGCCGGTAGAAACAAAAACATGTTCCAGTTATATTTTCTATTTGAAACATAGTTTGATACTAATGCCTAACAAGGTGTCCATTCGCTAGAGTCGAGACTAACCTGTAGGCGTAGCTAATCCTGCAATCAATTTTAGTACAATATTCGATTCATTCCACTGCCAATGTTTTACTAGATGTTTGGATTCAAACGAGAACTTACTTGCCTACGCCTACGGGAGAAAATTGCTGACGTTCTCGTCATCCCAATTGAGACTTTTGTCCGCGGTCAGCGGCTCACAAGACCTTCGGGGTGGGGAAAAGTGTTGTGCAACAGTTTACAGACTGCCCATGGGAATCGAACTTTCTTTTATTACGCCAAGCACGTCATGGAAGTTTCATTGAACTTAGTTTTCATAGAACTTATTGAACACACACAACGGTTACACAAAATCTTTCCACTGTTTTTACTATTACTTACAAAGAAGATTGAGTTTCTATATCTGGAGTAACTGGAAAAGTAAATCATGAGTAATTTTTTTTTCTTGTCTTGACTGATCTTTATGCAGCTTTCTTGAAGCTGCGTACCACGGGGAATCAGCACCTATTAGGCCCTGTAATCACCTTTCGAAAAACGCCTCAAATGATTATCAAAAGATTTTGATTGTGCAACAGGGGAACAATTGTTCCCCCGAGAGAACTACTCACGCACCACCGCCAAATCAAAATCCACAGTTTCTGGTCCGCTTACGAATGCTTGTTTTTCGATTTCAGATTACGCCGACCACCAGCCCGGGGGACCCCGGCCCCTGGACACGTTCGACTTACCCGTCGCGCTCGATCCGGCCGAGAACGAGATCGGTGACAGTCCGCTGTCGATGGCCGCTCTGGGACGACCGCGGGTGGAGGAGCCGGCCGAGGAGTTCCGGCAGAACGGGGGTGGCCGCATGACGGAGAGCATCGATCTGATCCGGGAGCAGCTGGAGCGCATCAAGCAGGAGGAGGACATCGAAATCAAATCGAATCTGCTGATGAAGCTGTTGACGGAATTGCCCGAGGGACCGCTGCCGATTGTGTACATCGAGGACGCGACGGCAGCTGGGAACGCAGCTACCACCGGCGACGCTGACGGCGATGACGACGAAGGTGCCGAGGACGAGGACGAGGGCCGCATCGTGACGGAGCAGTTCACGCCGAACGGTGGCAAGCGATCCGGACGCTACTACCGTCGCTATCCTTGGAAGCGTCAAAATTCACGCAGCCGAACGTAAGTGACGGGACGAGTTTGCTCGGGTTGGGCGGTTGGATGTCTTCATATCCCTCTCCCTTTACCGACTTTCCGTGCACGGGAGATTGAAATTGAATTGGAATCAAAATTGAAATACTTTTTTTTTCGCAGCGTCCCGCAAAACAAGATGCGTAGTTGCGTTTGCACAAAAAAGGGGATTTCTCCGGTGGAACTCAAGCAAAACGGTCCGCTTTTATTGGGTCTTTTTTTTTGTGGGATTTAATTAGAGGAAGATGCGTTGGCAGGATATTTATAAAATGCGATTATGGAGGCAGGTATTCAGCAGCTTTTCCTTTGACGCATCAAACAGTTTCTTAATGTCCTATGAAACAATGCAGCAGTGATTGATGTTAAATAGATCGCGAAAGTAGTCCCAAGTGTTTGTTTTTGAAATTGATTTTTTCTATTTATTATTTTAAGATGAAAATCTCATGCTCAAACATGTTATTCTTCGATTTTCCTCTGCCGCTCCAACAGATACGATGCCGAGGCTCGCTATCTGTGCGTGCCGAGCCGGGACGATGTCTTCAAACTGCTCGTCGGTCTGCACGAGAACCGGGTCGGCAACCACCAGCGAACGGTCAACTTCTGCAACCGCAAGCGTCCGGCAAAGGCTATATTCACAAACATCCGCTTCCTGGGCTAAGGTTGCCACCGTTAGAACGAACGATACCACACACGAGAACGACAGGACGAGAAGCCGACGTGAACGGAGTGGAGGATATTGGGAGTATGGCTGGGTGCTGCCACTCCCTCCCATGGATGCATGGAGTTTCCCCAGATTGTTCCCACCCACTAAGCGTTAAGATTCCATGGAGAAGGTTAAAGCACACGAAAGAAAAGTTTTCCATTGTCCGCTCGTGGCCGAGTCGTTTTATCCCAGCTTGACGTGGCCCCAACAGCGAACTGGACGGTAGGTGCTGATTAGAGGATGCAATATAAATAGAAAAAAGGAATATCTACACACCGCTGTATGCCCTGTATTGTACACATTTCCTTCCCCGAACGAGCTAGAAAAGAGAATGATATACAACGCGAATACCCTCAGCACACTACACATCTTATCACATTAATCCTCCCGTTGACATTAGATAACTTTAAGATGTTTCATTCTCCGTTGCTCGAAATGAGTGCCGATGTCCTGCAAAAAAAAAAAAAGAAAAGAGCATCAACACAATAGATCGACGATGGAACCAGGGGAGAGGTAGACTTAGACCGGCACAGGGTAGCGCAGGGTAGAGCGCGGCTCAAGCATACGTTAGGCAACACTTAAAACGATCGACCTGTATGATAGCTCCGTGTGTAGTTGTTTGTGTATGTTTGTCGATCATATGATCAGTCTTGGTTATCCCCCCTCTGTCCGGATGGCAGCTATTTCCTTTGGTGGTAAAAGATAAACCAACGCACAATCACGCGTCGGTGGTCGGGAGGCAAGAAATCGTGTAAAAAGGTGTCCCAGAAGCAGCATTTGTGCAAGCAGCAACTTACTAAATCAATCCTCTATAGAAGTAGGACTATCAGAACATAGCTATATAAACCATTCATCGTGGGAGAAAAGAGGTGGGAGTGAATATTAAAAAAGAATTAAAAAAATTCAATTACGCATACAACAACAAAAAACAATGCACAACTAAATACACATGCACACAAACGTAAAATGTTTCCATTTACATCTCAACAAAAACGAATAAAAGTAAAATAAAGAATACAGTTGTGAAAAATCCTGTACTACGCTCAGCATGGCAGACGTTTCGGTGGTGATGTCCTTTTTTTATGACTTTCTCTCTTCCACCGGGAGGCTCGAAGCGGGGACGCCTCTCCTTGGAAAGAACGGGTACGTCACGGGGAAAGGTTTATCCTTTCCATCTCCGTTAGCAATGGCGGAACGACGGTCACCGTGGTGGCGGAAGTTGAATTATAATACCGACAAGGCGGACGGAATTCGAAATAGTTTCGAAGCAAGTTTCACTTAACGGCGAACTCTCCGTCGCCGCACTAGCAACAGGTGAGTTATCGCCATCTGAACACAATGATAATTTAAAAAAAAAACTTTCCTTCCGTTGGAAAAAGTCAACAACCCGACTGACCCTAATTGGATGAAAAGTTAATTTGTTAGGATTTATGTTGGAACAAGTTTGCCTTTACGATTTCCGATTTGTACTCGACGAGGATTAATTATCGTCGTCTTTGGTGCGTTTTATTTTTTTCTGAAAACATCCCCTAGAAGTTTGGCTAAGCAAAAGTGTAATAAATTTGTTTCAAAGTTATTAAAGGAAATCATTTGCGGGAACCGGATATTTCCAATTCATCTTCAGGCAGTCGAGTAATTTATTCATCAAATCTCATGTCTTGTGGCATCTTTAATTACCTTCCTTCCAGTAAACGGAACCCCTTTAACCTTGACTTACTGGGAAACCATTCGAATGTTTTGTCAAAGAAAACATGTAGCAGTGTGGGAGTTGCAGCAGTTGCGTCTCTTCATGTGTGTATTGTTTTGGTATGCCTGTGGTTTTTTGGTTTGCCCCATTTCCGCTAGCGTTTCTTCGACTTACCGTTTATGTTTGGCGTCACGTTTCATTTCATTGTTTGCCCGAGCGTAATGTGTTTCCTTGTTTGCCCCGGTACCGACGCCCGGGGCTGCACTTTCTTTCTCATTTCGGCCCCATTGAACGATTGCCGCCCGTCAGAGTAAAGGTTTCGCCACGCACTGTTCATCCCCCACCCTGTTTTGCCCCCAAACGTGAACGCCTTCTTCTCGCTCCCATTCATTCGAAGAGTGTTTGCCATCTGACACACAGAGATGCTAGCGAGTGTGAATAAGCCTGATAATCATTTTTCCTTTTTCATTCCAAGACGAATAAAGAATGCTTCTGATAGGGCAGCACTGAAGTAAAAACCTCCTGTTACAAGTTTAATACTCACCACCGGAGAAATTCGCCAAGATTAAATTGCAAACTGTAACATAAGCTAGCAAATGTCCTCGCTATCTTGTCTACGTCCCGTGCGAAACGAAACACTACATCCCACACCTCCACCCCTCATATGATAAAGAGCATTTTCCTACGATCTCTATAGTAGTGTGTCACCCTTCCGTGCCTGATCCGCCCACATTACCTCTTCCCCAAGGTGTGCGCTCTAGTCCTTCAACGAAACGCTCGTATATTATGCATGTAATACATCGCCTCCTACTAATGGTGGATAGGAAATGTCCCGTGCCCCCAGGGTGCCTTACCGGCAAGCTCCATTTATCTACGCAGCGATGTGTACGGGGCCAGCTTATGCTGCAGTCAGCGGAGAAGATTGCCGCTCGAACGGAAAGCATAGGTAGAATTGATAACATATGAAGAACCGGCATGCTTGGTAAAGTATTGAGAACCGGAAAGACTACAACTGCCCGAATTGCTAGTTAATGCTCTTCTACAACATGAAACTATGGTAAACTTATTGTTCATAGGATTCAGATTTATTTTGTGCTTGGTGTTTGGTAAGATAAACGATTAGTTTCTCTAATGGATTGCGCTTCGCATCAGACCACTGATTGATGTCCTTGCCTTGCCGCTTTACTGTACCAAACAGACGGGCTTGAAGAGCCACAGCCAGTCCAGCTTTAATCGGAGCCAATCAGCTACCGTAAAGAGGCACCGATTCGGTCCGGAACCTGGTGACGGATAGGAGAGTGACTGTACGAACTTCTCCGAAGCTTCCAGTGGGCGATAGTGTAGCTGGATCCGACTCTCCTGGGGTCGGACGACCGGTTGTGCTTCGTCAAGATTGTAGTAGAACACCTGTTGGGTGCTGGTCCGGGTGGTGCTGTTTGTGGTCTGTACGGACTGCACCGGAACGGACAGCAGTTTGCCCTCGACGCGTCCCATCTCGTAGCTGGCCCTGCGCGTCGGCTGCTCCACCAGACGCTCCGTGTCGCTGCGCTTCAGGGGGACTTGCTGCGGACAGTCCTCCTGGTACACGTCCAGCACGAAGCCCTGCACCATCGGGAACCGACCAGCCCGCGAGTAAATGCGGATCGTTTTCGTGGCGTACGGTCCAAAGTCTGCGGTGCGGTAGGTTTGCCCCGTCCGGCAACCGCAAATACGCTGCCCGTCGATCTCGATGAACCCGCCTGGGCAGCCCGGATGCTGAGCGTTGCCGAGGAGGAAAAACTTGAGTCCGATCACCAGGCGGCAGGTGTGCGGGGAGAAGCGCTGCACCTGCACCACGCAATCCTGGTTGACGGTGATCTGGGAGGGAAAGTTTGCACTGGTCAGATAGAAGCGTCGCTGGGTGAACGTGTTTCGGCAGCATGCTTGCGGCACAGGAACACCGGGAACCAGGGCAACCTGACTCTCGGGTTCCACGCGCTCCGTTGTAGGCTCGGGGAACTCGGGTCTCCGGTCTTCCGATTTAACCGGTTCATAGCCGGGCGGGGGACCACCGAGGGAGGTGGTCCCTTCCGTACCCGATATTGAAGGATAGCCAGGGTAGTACGGCGGTGGATATTGTGGAGTCCCGCTCTGCCCGGGGCCACACGGACTAGACGGACAGATTGGGGAGGTCACTGAAGGCGTCTGAGGATATGATGGGTAACTCGGATACACCGGGGGACAAGATTGATACCGAGGATCACACGACCCTCTGGGAGGGGCCGGGGGGAAGTACGGATAGTTTGGTGTAGCACACCCCCAGGGAGGATAGCAAGGAGCTGGACAAGGAACCGTCGCCGGAGGATAAACTCCGGGAGGGTATGTTGGCGTTGGGTACGTGGGAGAAACGTTGGTCGGTGGTGGCAGGTACCCGTTGCCTCCGGGATTAAACTCTGGCGGTATGTCCTGCCGGCTGCTCACGACCTTAACCTCTCCGGGTGAGACCACTGGTAATTCCGTAGTGGTTGTAAGGTCTTCCGTATTCGCTGCTTCGTCTTCGGCGACCTGGATCGTGGTGAACACCGTGTACGCGGTGGACGACTCTGCGGCCTCGTTGTCATCGCTGCACGGTTGCCTTGTGACCAGAATGCGGAACCCACGTGCCGTCCCCCAGCTGTCGGTGACAAACTTCATGCGCAGCACGCCACCGGGTGCGTCATACAACTTCGCACCAATGACCGTCCCGCACAGGACTTCCTCGTCGCCGATCGCGAGCCGATCCTTGCTGCAGTTCCTTGACGGTTCGAGTGCGAACTCCAGGAACTGAAAGTGATACTGACTGCTGCAGACGAACGGGGACTTGAACGTGTACTCGCAGTACAAGTTGCCCTGGTATCCCGCGGGGTATCCTGGCGAACGGATGTCACTCTGCAGCCGCTTGTACACACCGCCACACTCGACCACACTCCGACGATCGCTGGTCAGCGTAAACGCACCGTACCGTTCCTGATTCTGCCGCTCATCGTACTCGTTGATCATCCGAAACAGCTCGGCGCCTCCCGCGGAATGTTCCTGGCCGATTGTTAACGGGTGACCGCCCTCATTCGGACCAGCAAATCCCGCCAGCGAAGGTTCGATGGCTGCTTTTAGACAGCTTAGCACCGCGAACTTTATAATTGAGTTTATGATTAACTTTCTCATGGCTTCATCCAAATTTTCTCATTCACTTGACCGTCCGGTCGTTGCTGATTTACGTCCCGACAAGTTGACCTGTAGCACAAAAGCCACAATAAGTCTTTTTTAATGCACAAACACACGCACTTCTGTCGCTGGCACTTTCCTCTAGCCACAAATTAAATGTGACACTGTCTTCCGCACGGCGGCTGGTAACTGACTCTATTCACTTTCCTCCAGCACGGGCACTTCCAAAAACGTGAAGACTCGCTTCCGTCAAAGGCAAAATTCAAACGCGAACTGATCAAGACGTCGGATAGGCGGTCAACTTTTGAGCTCATCAATACATTTTAATGAGTACTTCCTCCCGTACCGGGTTTGTCAAACCGTTCCGCTGTGGGAAGCACCTCCATACATCCTGCTTGCTCACTCATTCATTGCGAGATAGCGGACTTTAGCAGGATGGTTTTAAAGTTAAGCCTTTGTTGACTCTGGAGTTTACTTTGGCGTTTACTCCACGGCAAACTCCGTGCGCCAGTCGTCCCTCATCCCAGTTGTCTCCCTCCCATAGCCAAAAACTCAACGTTCCCCAACTGCGTTGTGTCACTTCCGGTGACGAAGGGAGAAAAAGTGAAACTCCTCGCCACTTCCGGCAGCGTCACCCTCCGCATCGTTGGATTCGCTTTTGTTTACCATCGTTCTGGTGCTGGCACGTCGGGTGGATGGCGAAATAAACGTACGTTATGGACCGGAATGGCCACTCGTGTCGACTCATATCGATACACAACCACTTCCACCGCACCATCACTTTTCCTCCCTCCACTCGGCTTGAGGTGGGCTTTCATGTTGTTTGACTTTCGGCATACTCGACATGCCCAGCGGACCGGCGAACCAGTGAACCTTGGCGTGCAGGCAGAGTTTGTCGTAAAATAGTCCGTGAATGCTCTCCTACCCGGAGAAATCGATAAGGGTGAGCCGGCAAAGGTCGCCGGCGCATCGAGGACCTGTTGAAGGGATATTTATCGATGAGCCAATTACGCAACGTTTACGGCGTAATCATAAACGAAACCGGAGTGTCTACCTCACGGCAAGCGCTGAGTACGTACTCCGGAGAAAAGCCCTGCTGGGCGGGGGAGGCGGGGTTAAGACTCCCGGTGTGCCTGGAGCGCGGAAGTCTTCTTAATCTGTATTTCTTGTTCTCGGTAAGTGAACTTCTATTGCAGTATGATAAGCTTTTATTGGGACATTCCGGCCGTGGGTTGTTCGGAGAAACCAACGTCCAAAGTATGAAGGCAGTGACTGTTTCGAAACGTTATGGGAAGCTTTTGAGAGGGAATCTGTGCATGGTTAACCTTACAGATTGAAGTGATTCAAAACTGATCGAATCATGTCGCATTGAAAGACTTCTAAGAAATAAATTAAATGTAAAAAAAATTCAATTTCATAAGATCACCATTTACTCAAACGATCAATTTGGAGTCAGATTGCAATTCAAATGTAAGCTTCTGATTGAAGGTTTCAATAGATCAATTGAAGTTAAGATACTAATGAACGGTACATCTCTCAATCACAGATTTTCTAGAAAAGAAACTCTAGAAAAAAAACATAAGATGCTTTAATTTATTAATATTTAAAAAAATTAATCTCGCTTTATTTAATGTCTCATTTACATACAACACACATACAGCTAGCTCAATCCTGCTTTTCCTTAGAGTTAGAGGCGATAGATCGATAATAAGTAAATCGACTGGTGTATACAGTCTCAACAGTCTCAAAAAGTGCCGAACGGTCGAATAAATCATACAGAGAAGTTAAGCCAAGCTGCCGAAATCACTTAGACCAGCTTTACCTAAGGCACTAAGGCCACCCATTCCCCCTCCCACACTCATTCAAAATCAATACGTCCTTCGACGATCTTGGACGGCCCGTCATAGTTTACTTTTCACGTACTGGTCCGACTTCCGGTCGAGCTGGGCGTAGATGATGCCGGCCGGTTTGTCCACCGGCACGTAGACAGTTTCCTCCTTCAGCTCGGCGTCCTTCACCACCTTCGGAAACTTGCTGAAGTCGAACGTGAAGTAGTGCTTGTTCGGCATCGTCATGTCGATCGACGAGATCTCCGGTATCGACTCGAGCACCTGCTTCTCAGCCAGGTACAGCGTGTGCTGGACGCTCGGCGAGAAGATGCCCTTCTCCGTCTCGCCGGCGAAGTTGTTCAGGATGCACTGCTTCACCTTGTTCCAGCAGTAGTCGAAGTCGACGCCGGTCACCGTCGAGTACTGCCAGGACGAGCGGACCACCGTGCTAAAGATGCGGTCGAGCTGATCGGGCAGGGACCGATACTCGTCGTTGACGAAGTTCACGAACGCTGACTGGGTCGTCTTGAGGACACGCAAATCCGTCAGCCCGCTGACGACGGTCGGTTTGGATTCTGTCCAAAGGAAACCGGGAAAACGGATGGACATGAAAAACACACGACACTGTTTGCCGACGAAAGGGGAAATTCAATTACGGCCTCACTTTACCCTCTTTCTTCTGCGTAACGTCCGTGTAGCGGAGAGCCGTCGGGGTGAACACAAATGCGTGATTGTGCAAATCCGTGTATGGACCGGTGCCGAAGCCCACCCGGGACCACGGATACTCCTCGATGTGTATCGACACCTCCTCGACGTGCGCATACTTGCTAAGGAAGTGATGACACAACCGTATGCCGAACTCTTCCGGTGAATTCAGGCCGTGTTTGCGGGCCAGCAAGTAGACAGTGTTTTTCTGCGAATCCGTCGCCACGATGTCACTGTTGTCACCTTAAAGGGTAAAAAAGATTTAATCCAGCCCCAGATGCATTTCCGTCTATCACTATGACGTCATCGGAAATTAGCTCGCTTACCCTCGAGATAATCTTTCTGGCTATGCAGTTTCAGCTTCGTCCCGACCTCAAACTCCTTTATCGAATGCACCAGGCCGTTACGCACAACGTGCATCACCTTGACGCTATCCTTGCCGTACCCATAGTTGCTAATTAGAAAAGGTGAATTTTCGTTGTCCAGGTAAGCATCGCGGCTCTCAGTTAGAAGCTTTCGGGACATCATCTTGAAGCAGTTCTTTTGTAGCTTTACGTCCTTAGCTCTAATGAATCGGTAAGCTGTAAAGTTGCAACTTTGTTTAAAGAAGTTTACGATCAGCTTTTTTTTAAACAAACAAACATGAAATATACAACAGAAATAAATTAACTTCGAATAGTCGAAACATTACAAACTGATCCCTCATTGATTGTCTAACAATCTCTCTTGTGTAGTCAAGTAAATCTAAACAATTAATCACTCGGACGTCAGCTGAACCCAATGAAATCCCCGGACACCGGGTTCGGAAGGTTAGTGCTCCAATTTACGTCGAACAACATCTACCGCGCGCTTAACGGCGCAACAATGCAGCTCATCGTTCGCGGAACGGTAAGTTGGAAAACCGGTTATTTGCGCGGTCCCTATTATTATGGTTCTGCCAGAGCGCTAAATACACCTCCTTGTGGCATCAACGGTTGCCCGGGCCGATGGCAACGATAAGAGCAGCCAACGCTGGCGAAAAAGAAAACTCAAACCACCCCGAACCGGTTCTAAGGTGTCTGGAGCAGATTGACAGCTGATGATGATGACGCCATTGGTTCGTGACGGGAAGAATGCTGCGGACCAAAAAAACTGGCGCACACACTACTCCCAATGCGGTTACTTGAGTGCCTATTTTGCGCGCTGTCTTATCAGCCTCGGGCCAAAGCTCAGGGAGCTATAGAAATTTTCTATTGGATTATGTATTCCTTTTTGCAAATTTCGCGAACGAGCGATAGGCAAGCGATAAGACGTTTGTCACTGAAAGTGTACGCGCTTCTTTACACGCCAATTACCGCACCGTTCTTATCTTATAAATGGATTTAACACACATCGTATCAGCCCAATTCAAACTAATACGCTTAAACATCGAAAGGAAACGAAATCCAAAAGTCCAATCGTCCAAGTCAGAGCTTCTCGTAGTGATACGCCACGTTGTCTATACGGTGGCGTTTCGGGTGTTGCTGGTCGAATTTAAAATTTGAAAAAAGATTATCTTATCAGCCGTTCCAGACAACCCACCGGAGGAGGATAGGTGGATAATGATGACATGATGAAGCACAGCAGGGAGCAGGTGTTGGAAACGTGAGCAAACCAAAAAAGGACCAACGCGTTGAACGAAGTCACAATGGCAATTGCAAATATTTTGACAACCAGTACGCCTAGGTCGGAACTCGAGTTGGACGTGCCAGATAGCACGTAATCTCCAATGCGCCCAGCCTCACTCACTCTCCTCGAGAATGTTGGCTTCGGGCAGTGACAAGATGATGCCTCCGAGTCCTCTAGGAAAGCTCTGACCTGATCGATCTATCTCGCCGGCGGTGCACTTCTAATATGCTCGGCTGTTTCGACGCGGCTGGTTGGAAGGTTATCTGGGTTAACTTCTTTTTTTTTTAAAGGGTCGATCGCTTGATACCATTGGTCTATTTATTACTAAACCGTTGATGTTAATAATAAGATGCTTCGAAAAGAATAAATTGAGCGTGAAGGCGATGGATTTGCCTCAGAAGAAAACCATTTTTAGGTAAATGTTTGAATTCGGGTAGGAAGCAAATAGTTTAATTGTTATGTAGTGCAAAAACATTAAACAAATGTTGAGCCAGAACAATTCGATCCAGTAGAAACGTGCTAAACACCACCGAACACGTGCTTAAAGCAAAAAAAAACCTTCACTTCAAAATGCACGTTTTTTATAGTTTTTTTTTTTAACGTCCTTTCATAACAACTTGTGCATACACCATGAGCTTTACAAAACTGTGTTCTTTTTTTAAATACAAACATACTTTTGCACAGATATTAGGGAATCATGTGGTAATGTTTTGAATTCCCTTATGGCACTTTTTTCACTTACATGTTCCGATGTTAATATCTCAGGTTGCAATAATGAAACTTCTCTTCACTGCACCGTAGCCCAACAACTTAGGCAATGCTACTTCAGAAGAGATCACTGCACAACTTCTATTCCGATCCAAATTCCGTCTCAACTGTACCCTACCTTGCCAACGGTCAGCGCTTAAATGGTGCAGGCTAGCGAGGATCGTGTTGATTTTTCTTTCCTCCCGTCCGGCATACATGATGTAAACAATCGAGGGCGAAACGCTCGTCCCAGTAACGGCATCTTGCGTTCTACTCATTCTACAGCTGGCCACACATCCACCACAATCCGAGCCCGGGCACCATTCATTCGGGTTGCGATAATCATGCTGCAGACAACTGACGCTGACGGCTGGTCAAAAGTGGTTCGAATTTTCCGTTATCAGCGCTTGCCGTTTCTAATCGAGAACCTACCACCGGGAGCTCTATCGCCAATGGCTTGCTTAGAGATCGTCACAATTGCCCTCAGCCGCTTGCCTGGTACGCATACGGACTCAATCGATCAGACTCCGTGTTCTGCAGTTGCAGCATTCCAATTCCAAGTACAAAGCCTTTTTTAGTGTGGTCCTCCGATGCACTTGATGCTGCACTTGCTGACTCTTGGACGTGCAGATGGCAGTAGCCAATAGGAATTCCTTTGTGCGTCTCTTTGCACTACCTCATGTTTGCAAGACGTTAACCGCGAAGACAAGCCTTGACCTGATGAAGTAATCAAGGTTGAGTAGAAAAAAGGGGACAATGGCTGAGAATGTTACGATTCCTTTTGGCCAAATGACACGCAATAAATGTTGACAGCCTCGGCCTGTACTGTTGCGATAATGATGATTTGTCGTACAAATTTGACACAAATATTTTGTTTTCCAATCCGCTATATGGTTGGGATTTTTCCCTTGATTCATTCAAAGACAAACGTAAACAACGGAAGCTGATTGTTTTGTAAACCGTTAAACAATTAAATCAATCATTTCCTACCGAAGATGTTAGAGCATTCCATTCAAATGTCCGTCTCCGTGTTTGCGATCGTGTTGTGATCCTTCGCATAGTTTTATTTTCTGCTCACGTGAACCAAATAAACAATAACAAGATTCCCTGTTAACACGTGTTTGGTAAACAAACCTGCCAATTCGATTTAACTAATGAAAAAGTCGATTATAAGTAGAAGTCCATCAAATTCGATCATTCAACTTTGTAGTCCATTGAAATGTTGTAATAGTTTAAACAACAAGAAATGTTTAAAAAATATGAGCCTCTTCAGCTCATTTAATTGCATTAAATTATTCAATTTTGTTTACAAGCCAGTTTGTTCTGATTGAACTTGGTGAACCTTATCAAGATCGAACCTTTAGCTGTTGATTCAATCGATAATCGATCCTAAGAAATCTTTACGTCCAATTGCTTCGCAGATGTGCCTTCGACGCGCATAGCAATAGTCAAAACAAAGTGTTTTCAAATGGTTGCAAATGCCCTGAGTTCTTTCCGAGAACTGTTGTCTTCAGAATGGCCAATGTGATCATGTTGATCAACCATGGAATGGACAATGGAAAGGGTATATTTTATTTTTTTTAAACTTTTTTTCGTGCATTTTCAAAGGTATTATGCGTATTATTTTGGATTCTTCCTTGCTAACAGATTTATTTGTGCATAAAACTCAAGGTACATGCCGTGTTTAATAAGAATGAAATAGCACTTTCTGTGTGGTGTTAACTGTACTTGATAATTGGTGTAGCTGAAACACTATAGATAGAAAAAAGACAATTCCTTTGTTAACCGTTTCTTCAATTTTCCGCGACAAAATGCGACAAAAGCAACAGGAGTTTTATTATCTAAATTTTCTTATGCTAACAGTCGATTTATAATTTCAGTCGTCTTACGTCCGACATCAGACGAAAGAATTCCAACATGTTATCAACTGAAACGTCATACAATTTGCTATGGACCCACCTTAGTATAGTTCAACTTGCCAACGCTTCACAACTTTGTTTACGTTTGCAACCGCTGCTAAACGTCAAATTTCTAGCGTAACCAACGCTCGCTTGGCTTGTTTATCGAAATATTTTCATTTTATCTCGTTTCATCCCGGTCAGTTCGTCGAGATGGGCTCGAAAAAGCACAAGAAACATAAATCAGAACGGAAAGAACGCGAAGGTGGGAAAGGTGGGTGTTTGACCAGTGAATTTTCGAACGTATGACGGTCCCGAAAATTGGCTTCGGCGTGCAAGTGTTTGCAGCTGGCAGGCCTAACTGTTTGGAGTTGTAATAATTTCACTCTCATTCTCTCTTGCAAAACTGTCCCCGGCTACAGAAAAGTCTTTCAGTGTTGATCGTCCTCCAAGTTTGAAGCTTATACTGAAGGTAAGCGGCAATAGCTCGACACCGGAACACGGGAATGACTCGCCGGCGTACGGCATCCAATCGGACGGCGGTAGTACGCTGTTCACCAGCAGCGGTGACTATCCGGAGCGGCACAAGAAATCGAAGAAAAAGAAAAAGAAGAAGGACCGCGAGAAAAAACACAAGCACCACCACAAGGAAAAGCGTCACCGGCACCGGGCTGACGATACGAGCCACGACGGCGAGGAGGACGAGGAAGAGGAGGAAGATTTTAACAGCGTTGGAGATGAGAGCTCTCAGGCCGCGCCGGACCCGGTCGGTGGCGTGCACTATCCGGCGGCGAGTTCAGTGGCCGTTGCTGCCGTCGCGGCCGTCGCAAGCTCGTCCCTGGCCGCGCAACCGGTTACGAAACCGCTTCTGCCGGAGATATTGCTTTCACCCAAGCACGAACCGGATACCGGGCCAGAGTCGGTGCCAGAGCCGACGCACGATCCCGATGGAGGTATGCTGAGCGGGGGGCTAGTACCGAAAGAGGAAATAACAACCGCGCCAAGTTCGGTGACGACGGAGGAACCGCTGCAGAGTCCGGGCTCCATGCTGTCGTCGTCGAGGCCGGGCAGTAAAATCGATTTCCACGATACCAGCTCGAGCCAGTGCCCCAAGACACCCAACTCGGACTGCAGCGGACGGGAGCCGCGCAGCTGCGTGCTCAAGCTGAAACAGATGCGTTCCCCGCTGGCCAAACTGCTCGACCATCTGCTAAAGGCACTGGAGAAGCGCGATCCGCACCAGTTCTTTGCGTGGCCCGTCACAGACGACATTGCGCCCGGGTACTCCTCGATCATCCTCAAGCCGATGGACTTTTCCACCATCCGGCAGAAGATAGACGACAACGAGTACAACTCGGTGGCGGAGTTCAGCGACGACTTCCGACTGATGTGCGAGAACGCGATCAAGTACAACCACGCGGAGACGGTGTACCACAAAGCGGCCAAGAAGCTGCTCCATGTCGGCGCTCGGCTTCTGCAACCGGACAACCTGATGCGCTCACTCCGACCGCTGATGACGTACATGCGCGAGCTGACGGCGAAGGAGCTTGGTTTTGAACTGCCGATCGGGGCGAGCGATGGGGACGGGAGCGAGTTCCACCATCAGCACCACACGGCGGACTCGGCCGACGAGGCAATGGCGGCCGCGGTGGACGAGGGCATAAATGCGCAGATCGAGGAGGAGGAAAAGCGTAAGCAGATCCGACTGGAAAACAACCCCAACACCAAGTTCGAGGCGTTCGTCGATGACCTGACGGCGGACGAGGTACTGGCGCAGGTGCAGAGTGCGGCACTGAACGCGCGGACGAAGCTGCTGAAGCGTAAATCGGCGCACAAGCTCGGCTTCCTCAGGCAGCACAAGGATGGAACGACATCGATGAAGGTCCTGCTGGACACGGGCGTACATGAGGGCGGTGAAGGAGGCCCGGAACGGACGGTCACGCTCGGGGCGCACACGGGGAAGCTGCAGTACGGCACGGGACAGTTGCAGGGGTTCCGCGAGGATCGTCGAAACAGCGCCAAGATCGTGAAGCCGCTCAACTACGGTGCGTTTGGGTCTTTCGCGCCCGTGTTTGATTCTCGCTTCGCCAACCTCAACAAGGAGGAGACGGAAATGGTGCTAAACACGTACGGCTGCGAGACGGGCGGAGACTACGCGGAGAGCATCCTGCGCTTCGCCATGGACAGCCCGTTCGCCGCCGGCATGGCGCACAATCTGCTCGATGTGCTAACGAACGGGGAGCACCGGCAGACGTACGGCAAGCTGTACGAGTCGCACATGCAGCGCCAGGAGCGGGAAGCCGTCCAGCAGACGTTTCTCGATCCGGACGAGGTCGCGGAGGAGGTGAAGCGGTATGCCGACGTGAAGGTCGATTTTGACGCGCTCCGGTCGTTGTCCAGCCTCGGGGTGAACGTGCAGTTCCTGGACGACCTGGAGCGCCTGCTTCGGGGGGCAGATATCGGCCCTCAGTTGCAGCAATCGCTGCACGAAAACTCCGACCTGCTGCAGAAGCTGCACCAGATGCAAACGGATCGACTATCGGCCCCGCTGCCGGGCCATCTGTCCCACATCCAGCACCCGTCCGACGGAGAGCTGGAGCTGGCCGGGCAGATCACGAGCAATCTGACGCAGATCGCCAAACAGTTGCCACCAGCAGCGATCGCACAACCGCACGGGTTAAGAAAAGCAATGGGCATCAGCACGGGTAAGCTGCCATTATTTATTGAGTTCGAGAATCTCCCTTGTCGACAGATTGTTAATTCTTTTTTTTTTCTTTTTGCCCTAGTCGGTCTGGATGTTTTCCAGTCTCCTCCTTCGTCGAATGCTCCGTTGGAAACGGATCCTCCAGTACCTGCACAGGCTCTCCAAGCGCAGCAGCATCCACCATCGAACTGCAATCGACCGGCAACGGCTTCGAATGTCCCTCCAACAGCAATAGTCCCCGGTACGAATGGCGTCGCCACCTCTAGCGTCTCCGCGACCCCAGCAACAGGTTGGTATAACATCATTATCCATTGCAATTGGCCACAGACAAAAAAATGCTAATCGTTCTTTTTCCTCCAACAGATATCGACACGACTCCGATTGACATGGATCTCGAACCGGAACCGATTTCCCATCACCACCATCAGCATCATCCCCATCCGCACCATTTGCCTCCGCAACAGCAGCAGCAGCAGCAGCAGTCGATCATTCAGTCCAATCCGCCAACCTCAGCGCCGGTCGACATCGACAGTGAACTGCGAGAGTTCCTTGGCAGCTCCGGGCTCAGCTCGAACGGTCCACCCTCGACCGATGGCGCGGAATCATCCGACACAAACTGCATCGAGCAAATGCTGATGGATTGAAGCGAAAAAAAATGAAGAAGGGGCTTTATTTTTCATAGATTGTAAAAGAATTTATTGATTGAAACGGAAGAAAAATGTTTTGACAAATGCCAGCATTCTGTTGTTGCTAAACAATGATCCAAGGGTGTACCACGTTCGTACCATTTCGCTCCAAAGGAAACCTCATATTGCATTTGTAATAGAATAAAAAGGCAGAGGGTCGCCACGTTGACAGTATGGATAGAAATTTTAATAAATTTTGTTCGATATTAAGAAGCGTATAAAATATATATATATATATAAATTTGATCAAAAAGTTGCGTAATTATTCTTTGCTTTACTTTACCTTCCTTTAGACACATGTTTTGAAATGGTGACAGCAAATGCTAAAAACAAAATTAATTTAAACAGAGGTGTGTCTATGAAGTTAATGTTAAAATTATGTTTTTAAAGTAAAGTTTCTATTCTTACTGTATATTTTGTTCCAAGCCGATTTTTTTTACCGGCATCATGGCGACTTCATAACGCGCGCACTCGATGGTTCTACCGAAGCCTACCTTCACGGCGTATGCACGCGCTGCTGACAGACGGCTGCCTACCGCAATGTTCTGCGCTCCTGGTAGAAATTGTGCACCGTGCCGTCCGTGTGGTACACACAGCTAACAAACGGCACGCGGCAGCTGCTGGTTTTCGTGTATTGCGCGTGTTGCCACGGGCAACAGGAAGCTGTCGGCACGTGGTGGTGTGTAGCAGAAATATATACACCCGTGCAGCAGGCGAAGAAGGGGGAGTGAAGTATCAACAACATATGACGACGCCCGTCCGCGCTGAAACGCCGTGGCAGGCAGCCACACGCCGATTGGTGGTTTCCACTTCTGTCCGCCAGAGACCGAGACGACGACGTTTGAATTGGCCCCGCCAGAGAGTTTTTGCTTCCCTCTATTTTACTCGGAGACTATGCGCAGCAGCAGGTAGCGCGCGTACCAAGCTGCCCGTGAACGGCAGAGCCATCTAGCGGTCGCTGCTCGTTTCCCTCGCGAGCTTCGCTCGGTTGCTAGGCGACCATTCGCCGGTTTCGACGCAACGTCAGTCAGCCGGTTTTGATTCCCCCTTGGAAGGCCGCATTTGCCGTTTGCCTGCGCGTAGCTCCTGCTCGCCTGGTTCGACGTGGTCCTACCGACGACCAACCATCATGGACAAACGACGAAACAAACCGCCCGCCATTTAGAGAGATTTGGCGGCTGCTTCGGGCGATCTCAGCATGCCCTGCGATTGGTTGCCCCTTAGCGTAGGCAGCAGGTGTGGCTGCGCAATTTCTACTCATTTCGTTAACCAACTGCACGGCACCGTCAGGGGCAGCCATGAGCGTCAGGAGCTATCGCTTTATAGCTGCCAGCAGTACTGAATGTTGTGACTCGTACTGTCTCTTTCCTTTGCACCGCGTGTACCGGCAAGCGTGCGATGATGGCCACATTCGGCCTCACGTTACAGAAAGAGACATAAAGTACGTGCTGCGAGCACGCGCTGTTGTCGGATCGTCTTTTCTCTTCCGGCTATGAAATGTTTTCTTTTTGTTGTTGCATGGAAGCGCACGAACGCGCAGTACCAGGCGCCCAGCCGCGAGCACAGGCAGTCGAATGAATACGTTTGTTTCCACGTTAAACGTGTTGGTTTCGTTCGTGTCCATGGAAACGCATTTGTTTTCGTAAGCGCATGTTGAAGCAAATCTCTCCAAGCGATGTATTTTGAAGCGATCGCTGGCCGCTCGTAGCTGGCACGAAATCTGATGAATACAGCAAATATTTTTTTCGAAAACGTTTCACAAATTTTCAAACCTAATACTTTTGTTAAATGTTCAGTTTATTTTGGCTTATCGGGAAACCCGCATTTACCTTGTATTTGCAATTCTATTCGTGTGTTCTGACTATGCCCAATATTGCCTACTTGATTTTCAGTGATTACCTCTATACATTATCCTTTAGTATTTATCGATAATCTCGTTGTTATTAGAAATAGAAAATAGAATCATAGATACATAGTAAAACCTCGTAAAATGCAAGCAACTCCATGTACATTTTTTTTAATAACTGCTTCCTGACTTTTTAATTGATATGAAATTAAATGAACTGTCATTAATAGTAGCTAAAAGTGTATTAAAAAATGAAAATGTCTAAGGTGGAAGGAAATGATTTACGCAAAAAATACGCATCACAATCAGCAGCAGAAATCGCCACCGTTCGGACATGCTAATTATTACTTTTCAACCGGGAGTCGGTGACAGCAGTGGTGATTAATTACGATCTGGCGGTCTCTGTAGTTAAAGGGACTCCGTGGGTGGGTGGGTGCAGGGGGGGGGGGGGGTGTTGTGGGGCAGTGGCGTTGAACCTGTCGCCAGTTAAAAAGTAGAACAGCATCCCAGTCTGGTCCATTACGAATAGTTGTCGCTTCCAGCCCTCTTCGTCTGTCTAAGATATGTTTCTGGAACACTTCCCTATTTAACGTGAGATGGGTGTCGTGGCGTGGTTGTGGTGGGCACCTACTATTCTAACCGTTTTGATAATGCCCTTTACCCCAACATCCCTTGTTCAGTGTGCGGTTAGTATGTTCAGCGTGAACTGTTGACTACTAGATCGTTAACTTGATACCTTTCTTTGTAGATGTCCCGCAAACAACTGCTCAGCTCCATGGACATGATGCGGTCAGCCTGTTCTCCAAAGTTTAAAGTTTCCACCGGTAGGGAGTATACATAAGAAAAAAAAAATTATGTCTATACCGATATTCACTGTAGCATCCCAAGTATACTTATTGATCAGCTTGTGCATAATAAAATTTCATCCTGATAGAAATGCTGGACAGTCTGCGCCAGGGAATTTTCGAGGAGGACCGCGAGCTCAAGTGCTACACGATGTGCATCGCCCAAATGGCTGGCACGGTAAGCTACTTTGAAGAGAAGAATAGCGTAACAGAAAAGATTCATCATTTGTTCTTGGTCTAAAAATGGTGTGCAGATGACAAAAAAGGGAGAACTCAACATTCAGAAAACGCTATCCCAACTGGACGCCATGCTGCCACCAGGTATGAAGGAAACGGCCAAGGAAGCAGTTCTCGCGTGCCGAGAGACGCGTAAGTATATGAAGAAAATTAAAGATTCACGTGTGATGATACACAAGTGTTTCCGTGTCTTCTATTTGTCTCTACGGCAGAGGGCAGATATAATGATCCTTGCGAAAAAACGTTCTACACAACCAAGTGCCTCGCCGAGTACGATCGAGAAGCATTTCTCTTCCCTTAACCGATTAATCGGTTCCGTCTCTGGCAAAGGCACCCAGTTTTTGCGCAAGTGGTGGAGTTTTAACGATGGCAAAAGTCCCACACGATCGCATAAAATTAACCAGCTCGTAACAAAGATCACACAACAGGAGCGCAGCAGCAGCAGCAGCAGTAGAACGTGGACCAGCAGATTCTCAGTTTTTCTTCTACAACTTGAAGAAAACCAAGGGCACAAGGAAATATGTAATAGAGCACAAACCATAATGGTGGTGGTGAAGGCGACAGTAAACGTTGAAAATCTCTCCCTCGCATTCAGCCCGGCGACTTAGCCCTAGTGAAACGGAGGAAGAAATAAAAAAAACGCGGTTGAAAGGGCCAAACAATGCGTTCGTTGTCTGAATCGTGGATGATGGCTGATCGTGGGATCGCGTTGAGAAAGATGCCGCGCCTGGTTACGAAAGTATGTGCCTCCTCCTGTCACGTTATGGTTCACTGTTCTCGCTCATCTCGCGTGCTCATTGAACCGTGAAATTGGATAACATGCCCGACACCTTGCGCCCGAAATGTTGTTGATAGTTCGGGGAAGACCGCTTCCAACACTCGGATGCTGCGCAACGCATGGTCTACCCGCATGCTGCGCAGCCGAGATCTCCGAAGAGAGCTGTGGAGTGAATGAAACGACGATATGGTGCGTGTACACGTCTCCAACCACCCGCGTTTATGTGCGCACTGGTTTCGGACTGGCGCTGTCTCGGTCGTGTTGGATCGGTCCGTGCACCTCCATTCGAGCATACCAGCCTGGTAAGTGATCCGAAGCTGGTGTCTAGTTTCAGTCCGTTCGCGACGATCGTTCGGAGAAGCGATGATGATCGCCTAGGTCCGATCCGAGTTTGTGCCTGGGAACAATCGATATTCCTTAGCTTCCTTGCTTGTTACTTACTGTTGCTTACGAAACGTATTCTCTCCGACGTACAGCATTTATGTTCATGCATTGGCATGAAGCTCATGCATTTAAACATATTCCTTAAAGCTGCTGACAATCGTCTTCAATGTCCTACGCAAGAAAATATGTGTACTACTCGTCCAGCATGCTGCCCTGTCACAAGATCGTGTGATCTTTGGATCGAGTTGGAATCGTTTGATCTCGTCGGCGGGATCGCATCAGCATGGTGCGGAAAAGTGACAACAATTAAAAATGATCATTGTACAAATTTGAATTTTTAGGCTGTGGTACTATTGATTTTCAATGGTTCTAACAGCCAAGCTTTTGCCATTCATAAACATAAACTTGAAAAAAGTTTTCCCCTCAAGGCCAAACAACGAAAGTGAGAGACGACGAATCAAGCGGAACATGTCATCGCCTAACTGTTTGCATGTTGAACACAGTTTCACTAAACGTATCCCCATGGCAACGGGCGCACTAAAACATTACTGCGTTTTCATTTGCTTTTTCACGACGTTGCACAGCAGTCGAGTTTGGAAAAGTAAGCACCTTGAAGTAAGGCAGACGATTGACTGTTTTGAGAAATAGTTGAGGAATTGAGCAACCTTTGAAAGAATTAAATCGTCTGTTTGCCCTGTAGGCCATCATCTAGTGCATCATGGGGTCCGAATATTTCGCCGGAAGAACTACGCCGGAAACCTGGGTCGGCACTGGTGGTGACAGAATGTGGAAGATGAAACGAAGGGGCGGCAAAAATGCATCGATCTCGTATGAAGATGGCAAGGATAGAATGAACACACAGCAGAGCGACGAATCGGATACGGATACGGAAGCGCTTCCAGATGAGGATGGGTACACCGAGGACCACTACTCCGAGTCCGAATTTCACGCCGAGCTGGAAGAGGAAAATGAAGGCAGGGCACAAGAATTGGCAAAGCAGGAAGCGGCGGTAGATCGGGGATGCGAGGAAACCCATATTGAAGTATCCCATCATCCACCGTCCGTTTTCGAGGAGGACAGTCATCTGTTGCACATAGATTTTGTCACAGATGAGCTGAACCAGCTCGGTATGGGCCGACCAGCAAACCGACGAGTTGGTTCACTGTCGAAAAAGCTACCCGGTCAGCAGCATAACATCTCCTTCAGCCGCGAGCGTGTGCGCGAAATCGAACGGACCAATCACATCCTGCTTCGGAAGATCCTTTCCACCAGGTCGACACTACAGACGCAAGCTGGAGTGTTGAGGCAGACAAAAAGCACTGTAAGTAAGGTTTAACCCATCTGATGAATTGGCATTGAATAAGGCACGATTTTTTCTTCAATGTATCGTAGGGTTCAGCAAATTCCTCAAGGGTAACCAGTGCAGCTCTAAATCGTAAAAAAGGACAGAAAAAAAGCGCCAACGAAAATGGGGCAGACAAAAAGCACTGTAAGCAAGGTTTGATCCATCTGATGAATGGGCATTGAATAACGCACGATATTTTCTTTACTGTATCGTAGGGTTCAGCAAATTCTTCAAGGGTAACCAGTGCAGCTCTAAATAGTAAAAAAGCACAGAAAAATCGCCAACGAAAATGGGGTAATTTGCGCTACACTTATTTTCAACACAAAAATGTGCAATAAATGAGATCTTATTTATTTTAGATTCTGCTGAGAAAGGTAAACTCCTTTGGATAACCCTAGTGTGACAGGCTGAAGTGTTTTGGATGTTTTTTCTTAGTGTGGTTTTCTTTAAAAATTCCAATTCTCCCACAATAATTTTTTTCGATTTCGATTGTCGCAGATGATGTTTGGTTTTAGAAATGTATACTAAGCTCCGTTCATGTACAAATAAAAAATGAGTTCAAGGATCGTAGTTTCAGTAATCTTAACTTTTTATGTAATTCTCCTAATGGTGGAGCGAACATTCAAATGCTGACGACCCAACAACTTGTGGGAATCATCTTTCTACTATCTGGTGCATTTTTGGAGTTAAAAAAATAAGACAAACCTATTTCAATCCCAGAAAAAAGACGATCGTTCTTCATTCCAAGCTTATCTACACACACTGTGAACGAGGGACTCGTTTGTGTTATCAAATTCTGGGCTGCATATTTCCTGCCGGATGAATTCAACATGATCTAGCACGTTAGTTTACTGGGACAGCTCGGGACCACAACGATCAATGTCGATCAGCTGGGAAGTTCAGGATTTATTTGTTTCTTCTGTTGGTGTTTCCGTTCCCGATGGTGGAGCAATTATCGAGCAAGGATGCCCCATTAAGATTGGACGGATTCTAGCGGCGAGGGGCATTAGAGAGGTATCGTGTTATCGTCATCTGTGCCTCGAAAAGATTGCTGATAATAAAATGTGCTTGCCATATGTTGCAGCTGCTCATACGCAAAGGTGCGGGTGGGAAAATTGGTGTTACAATCCGCCGGTTGGCAGAAGGAAAACTGCTCATTTTTGCCGTCGCACGGAGAAGTCCCGCTTACCTGGCCGGTCTGCGGTTCGGTGATGAGATACTGTGCTTCGATGGAGTACCGGCTTCCGGGGGAGACCTGGCCAAGGTGCGCGAGCTGTTGCAGAAGAACGTACGAAACAGCATAAAACTGCACACCAAGGATAGGTGAGCCCGGCGATAGGGTAGGGAAAGGGTTTCTTTTGCTCTCAACCTCCAATTTGATCTTCCATAGATCAGGTGAACGTTACATTGCGATTACGAGAGACGCACATCGAGGTTATGGGTTTCGATTCGTGAATGGTGAAATAACGTCCGTTCGCCCGAACACGTCCGCGGAACAATGCGGGCTCGAAAGGAGGCTTCAAATTGTGGAAGTCAATGGAGAGGTCGTTGCAGGCATGAGCGACGTGGATATAGAAGCCATCATATGTGCCAGTGTTCATACAGTTACGCTATGTGTGATACCTACGAAAGTATACCGGAACCTGCTAGCTAGGTAAAAAACTCTGCCTGTGTCCTGTGAGATTTTAGTTGATTAACTATTTCCGATACTTTTACAGATTGATAGCGCCATCAATTGTTGACCCTAGCACTTTTGTCGAAATATGAACCAGCTATAAAAGACCTAATCATCGCAAAAGTGGAAATACAATGAAATTATCTTTCAGCTATCGATACGTCCTGTCAATCAGCTGTTGCCGAAATACCATATCAACAGTGGAGATACGCATGAGAGTATCGTTCAGCTATCGAAGACTGTAGCCATCCTCGAATTGTGTCCCTTGGGGACATGATGTGCCCTTTTTAGGAAATAAAATGACTTTTCATCAAATATATGCTGTTTCAATATTCTAATTTGTCTGTAATGAAATCGATAAAAAAGGGAAAATTCATAAGCTGTTCCATAAAAAGGAAAAAACATGATTGTCTACGAATATTTGCCAATTCGAACGATAAAAATGTATTACGTTGTGTAAACTGCGCTTAACATTCAATGTTTACATAAATTCAACGGCTACCAGTTGTCAAACCTAAACAATTGACGGTAAACAGCAGATTTGTTGAGGAAGCTGCAGAGGTCAGAGAGGAGCTGCCGAAAACTGATTCGCAACCAATAAGTAGTACCTACTTTCAGTTTATCCGAGCAACCCTGAAACAGCTGACATTAAAGAGCATTACCCTGCATTATAATCTCGATACGGTGCTGCTTATTTTCATCGTGCAAGTGATTCAGTCTTCTGTGTGTATAAAATTCATCTTCAACTTTCTTTGGACATTTGGCCT
Source organism: Anopheles atroparvus (assembly GCA_914969975.1). Classification (NCBI taxonomy): domain Eukaryota; kingdom Metazoa; phylum Arthropoda; class Insecta; order Diptera; family Culicidae; genus Anopheles; species Anopheles atroparvus. Next base: position 6,045,352 of record CAJZCY010000003.1, on the reverse strand, counting down.
TTTGCAGAAAAGTGAGTATATGAACATGTTCTTGATAAGAAGTGTGTACCATGAAACAATAGGATGAAAATGTTTGAAACTTCTTTTGGCTGGATTAATGGGAGAGCGGAACATGTATGTCCATGAAATTGATCTATAAAAAGAAGTTGGAAGGGCCGAAAATAGGCGATTTTCTTGCACACCGGAACACTTCAGCTTGGCAGAACAACAATTTCCTCTTTGACAAAAGAAAAATCTGAACGAAAACATTTGGAAATCGCGGCAGTTCGGCGTAATATTTTACCGCCGTATGATTGAAGCCGGTTAAACAAGCGGGCACGTTTAGGATGTGCGCTTGACTTCTTTACTGCTGGGTCGGGTGAGGAAGAATGGGTGTTGGATCGATTTGACAACGTTTCTCCAGTTGTCATTTGTTGGTTCGATGGGAAAATAGGTGTTTCGATTATTGTTTGTATCGCAATCGCGTGTAAAACTGGAGCCTAAAATCTTCCTGGGAACTGCATTGGAGAATCATTGCACGTTGTGAATTGTTTACAGTTAGTTCACACTAAATACATGTGCATCGTTAAACTTTATTTTGTGTGGAAACATTGAAACATTGTTGCCAAAGTGATCATGCAAGTTTGATGCATTAGTTCCGTTGCGGTCAGCCAGTAACTGTCTCCAGAGTATGGATTCGTTCTTCGGGTTCGATACCAGCCTATTGGCGGCAAGCAACGTCGAAGGCAACGATGCTGGAGGTGGAAAACGGTCCCCGGCATCGCGTTACTTCAGGGAGGACGAATCGGACGAGGAAGAATACGATGCGCTCAATGATGAAACATTCGGGTCGGCGGACAACAAAGGCGACTGGGAGCACATACACGAAAATCTGGTCCGTTTGGAATCGGGAGTGAAGGAGGACGATGCGGCTAGCAGCGAGCTGGAAGATTGTCACAGCCGGGCTCTGCAGCTGGAAGATTACGATCTGGATTTGAAGTTCAACTACTACGACACCAATGACGAAAGCGGTCGCAGCAGTGTGGGGGCTCAAAGCATCGGCGATGAGTTCGCCAGCAAACTGCGACTCGATCCGAGTATTTGGGGTAGTCCGTTAAAAATGACGCCACAATGTCATCAGCGGCCGCTGCCGCCGCCAGGTTTTCCTCAACCAGTTGCAATACAGCAGGGTGTGTCATCAGCATTACACATGAATACTGCCAAACTCGGCCGGCCCTCATTTACTTCAGGGTTGACGGCTGCAGCGCTTCCATCAGGTCTCACGCCACCAGTGAAGATGCTCTCGGTTGAAGACATCGAAAGAAACATTTTGCAGCAACAACAGCAACAGCTAAAGGAGCATCAGCAAAAGCTTGTACAGCACCAGCAGCAGCAGCAGCAGCAGCACCATCATCAGCAACAACAAAAACTGTTCGCACAACAACAGCAGGCTGCGCTGCGTATCCAGCGGAGACAAGCACAGCCTCCCAAATCCCGCGAAACCCTGCTAACTTCGAAAGAAGGTACCCTCAAAGCACAACCCATCGGTATGCTGCCATCATCCATCACTCCTTTACGCCCAGTTGCTCCTCCAATGCTGAGCCCACCGCAACTGCTGGCTGCCAGAAACGGCCTTTTCCCCGCCGTACCGGGCCATAATCATTCCGCACATTTGCTATCCCAAGCGGGCCGTCTGCCTTTGGGCATGTTGCCACCATACGGCCTCTTATCTGCCGCGCCATTTTCGGGCCCCATAAACAATCTTGCGATGCACCCGGCCTTTCCACACGCGGCACTTGGACCGCACGGTCTGCCTGGGCTTCTGCCGGGACCGGGACCGCTCGGGCAACAACGGCATCCAGTAGCACCGCCACCGTTTTTGCTACAGCCCAGCCCAGTGAGCACCGTGCAGAATAATCAGTTTAATCAACGTCTGGTGCAGGAGATCCAACAGAATCATCCTCTGTTGGCGTTCAATCGGCAACAGCAGCAGCTTGTAGCTGGTACATTTAGCGGCAATAGTAACGGAAGCAATAATAATACACATCATCATCAAAAACATAATTCTAGCCACAATGTGTACCATCATTATCAGCTGCAGCAGCAGCAGCAGCAGCAGCAGTATCGCAATAGCAATGGAATACCCAAATCGGGCCCCCCGATCGAGCGCGACGAGTACGCCAATCTGATGAGCAATAGGGAAAAGCAGTGGCTGATCGGGATCCAGCTAACACAGCTCAATTCCGATTGGCCTTTCTTTAGCGATTACTACTTCACCATGTACAAGGAGCGACTGGCGGTGCTCGAAGGTGACAGCCACGCAAGCCGAACCTACAAGGACAACCAACTAAACCACCCCTTCACCCAGCCCAAGGGTCACGCGCAGCTCCTGCTGATGTCGTCGATGGCGAAGAACGCCGGGATGTTGAACGTCGCTGGTCGGGAGAGGAAATGCTCAGAATCCAAGGCGGGTGGTGGACCGGCCAGCGAAGCAAAGGATGGTGGGTGCACCTACGCGCCACTGCAGTTTGAGAACTCTCTCGGAAAGTTGCAGTGCGGGAGCGTGACGGCGCCGCGGAAGATCATCGACATGGACGTGATGGGAGGCGACGAGCGTGACGTGAACGGTAATGGCATTAATTTGGAGCACACGGTGAGCCAGCGAAAAACGCGCCAAGTTCTGCTGCTGATCGAAACACTGTACAAAATGGTGCTGAAGCTGGAGGACTTGCTTAATCCCACTGCCATCGAAGCGATTACATTGCTGCGCGAGAAGAGAGAACGCGATCGGCAATGTTTAGCCAATGGAGGCGTTGACAGCTTCAGAGGATCGGTGGCCAGTCTTCCGGAGCACACGGAATCCTTCGACGAACTGATAGCGGCGCTGATTGGTAGCCTTTCGCAGGACAAAACGACATCCATTCTAAGTGTGCGCAAGGGCAAGATCCTACTGCGCCGCATCCTGGCAGTGCTCCGGAATCATCCGTTCCGCTGGACCCTGTGGGCCATGATATTCAACGCAATTCCTTGGCTCCCGCGCAAGGATCGGGACGATCCGGATGGTTTGCTGTTCAGCCTCTACGCCGAGTTTGAACGGCACGTGCAGGGCGGCACGGTGGCGGATCTGCTGCGCGTCTCCAAAACGTTCGACCCTTCTGCCGGCGATGGTGCAGCTGCACTGATGCAGTGCGTGGCAACCTGCAAGCTTCTTCTGTCGGCCATCATCACGATCATCTTCCAGATGGAGGTACTGTACAGCAAGAATCCACGCACACTCGACGAGGAGCAGGACGAATCGTCGTGGGTGGCGTTTTTGCAGCATGCGAACCGGATTGTGGTGGGGAAAGGCACCACTACTCAGGCAAACGGTAGTGCACCGATTCAGAGTAGCATCAGGATTAGCCCCGACAATAATATCGCACGCACGGTTCGTCTACACTTCGAGCGGTTTGGTGATCGCGTGGACGGGGCGGATTTGATGCACTTTATCACCGACAATGGAAACAGTGGCACCAAGTCGCGAGCAGATGGAAATTAATAGAAACTTCGCTTTTATTGGGTTGAATTTTAGACAAGAGATTCGCTTGGATCTTCCGACTACTTGAGCTCAATTCTTTTCATTCAGTCTACCAAATTTGGTAACAGAAGCGCGAGCGCGCAAAATATTTCTGTGTTTGCAACAAATCCACCATCGTGAAACGATGAAATGACTTCAGCCGGTTATTTATTTCTACAAACATCACACTTTAAAAATGTAAAAAAAAAACATCTAGTGTATGGTAATGGATAATGTCATAACAGCTCTCTTTTACAAAAAAATGAATTAAGCTTGATTCTGTCGAAAGCTGTGACCTTTGGCATCGTTAGAGACTGTTAAATGAGATATAGTAAGAGAATGAATAACTATATTATTGTAGGGGGCTTAGTGCTACGTTCGGTTTTAGCGAAAAGGTAAACTATTAGATTTAAACCATGGCATTACAATTTTGTGATTGGATTACTTGATGCAATGCGGATTATGAACTACACGATTTTTGTTGAGGGCAACTGAGAATAATGTCACTACAATAGAAAGCTTAATTTAACAAAAAAAACCGTTTGCGCACGAATCGTTACAAATAAGCATATAGCTTTCATTAGAATGGCAAACCCTTTGCCTTCAAATAAAATGACATGATGTATGTCCGTGGGAACTTGAAGATTGCTCTATAAATAATTCATTTTCATTTTCTAAAGACCTTTCATGTCTAAAAAATGGTTAAATTCTTTTCACTTTTTTTAAAGCTCAGAGACTGAACATTTAAAATTTGATTCTGTTTCGTTTATTTTTACTAAGATTTTACAAAAAAATTCCGTGCATGTATAATAAATAGGACACTGTAGTGTGTATTCTAAGGCAATGTAGAAAAGCATACCCAACGCTTGGTTTAGACCAATATTTACCAATATTTAATGCATCTGACATTATACCTGTTCCAAAATTGTTTCACAAATTTCGCATTAATTAAAAGCAGAAATAGATGGGTAGGGAGAACAATGTACATGGGGGTTTGCATCTTGGATTAAAATACCCACTGTTCCACATTGACGTAATTACTGCAGGAACAGTCAAAGAAGTTGTGTAGTAGCTGTAAAAAAAATCTCAAGTTAAGCAATCTAATTTTCAACACTAACAACATTTACCACTTGTAATAGTGTAGTAAAGCATAATCGAAATATCAATGGTTTATATTACGTGAAATGTGATTAGTATGTGACACACATGCAAGGAGAATGTGAAAGCACCCAATAAAAAAAAATCGTTTTTTTCAGTTTCGACATGCTTGGAAAGCTGGCGACAGGCAAATAGATAAGTTTTATTAATTCCTTTTTCCGGGAAGAAAATATCACAAACAAGACCGGAAGTTAAATGTAAACTTTACTATGTTCCTTACATACGAAGCATATTTTAATTTATTTTTAACTATGTTAACATGTTCGATTTCACAATGTTTCGGACATTTCATGTTAAATTGTTTGAAACAAAACTGACATAGTGTTTTGTAGCTAATTTCAGATACGAGCTGCCGAGATGGCTTCCTGTGCCGCTACACTCTCCTTGCTGGATCGCGATATGCGCAGTTTGCAGGTGGAGATGCGATCGGAGAAACCCGCCATGCGCCATAAGGCCTTCAGCAAGATGGTAACAATTCTCAGCAACCAGGAGGAAGATTTCCGGGCGTACTTGGACTCGGACAGCTTCGATACCGACTGGAGCGACGTTTTCGAGGCTGTCTATCAGGGTGTTCTCGTACAAAGTGGCTCTCGTGCCGCCTCGGTGAAGGGAAAAAATAACGACTTCTTTGTGGTGCTACAGAATCTGGTTAAACTTGCAATGTGCGGGGATGCGCCCCGGCTCCACTACAGTCAGTTGATTGGCAACTCCGTAAGAGCGTTGAAGGATGCATCCATACGCGCCAATTTCGGGGTGCAGTTCTTGCAGGTGCTGAACAAGTACGTTTTGTCAAACAAATGGGACCTGACCCCGGTGAGCTTCGAAGATTGGAAAGGTGAGCGAGTAAAGTGTGCATAAACGTCGAGTCGTTTCACTGCATCAATTGTGCATGACAGTGACAATGATGCTTTTTTTTTGCAATTTTTAAATGATGTTAGGTATGCTTGAATGCTGTTTTGAAATCATGGATGAAAATCAAATAGCGCGGCCTATTGCTGTTGGATGTTTGTCGTCGGCCGTGAGAAAGTTTCTCGAAAACTGCTCGGTCACCACTTTGCTGGCTGGATATCTTCCCAACTTAATAAATTACGTGCGGCAGACTGATAAGGTAAACGTATTGCATGGACTGATGAGCGTCGCATGCCATGTGGTGCAGGACGTAAGTAAAGATATTTGTACGAAAATAAGTTTACGCGTATTTGTCTCTCTAATGAATTTCTCTATCATTGAATGTTTTCCAGCTGGCGGTTGATTGCAGAACGGAGATTGTACAATTCCTTGATTCCTTTCTTCCCTATACGATCAAAGCATACGAGTCCAAGAACGACAGTAAATTGAATAGTATACTGTTACGCCTGATGCATTTGTCGCTAATCATTCTTTACCCAGAAGGAAAGCCACTGTCGCTCGCGGAAAGGCTCACTAACGATCTGCCCCTTTCTCCGCCGGCCGATGACACGGCTCGTGGCAAAACTCTGCGGCAATACTACTACCTAGTCATGTGCGAGCTTAAGGGCAATCGCTTGTTCAATACCGGGGTTGAGAGAGAGGTTGAGTTTACCAATGATTTCGTCAACTTTGCCGCACGGCTATGTTTTACGGTAGGTGTAAATGTAAAATTTCTATTAATAAAAACGAAATCCAAAATTTTCGAATTAACGAACTTCACCGGCAGATTCACTGGAATGAAGGGATTTGGGAAGAAATTAACAGCGAAGAATCAGTTGCTAAAAGGGTAAAACATTCCACTAAACTGCAAAGCCTTATGGATCTGATTACTAGTGACTCGAATAATCACGACTGGCGTTGGTAAGTCCTTGAAATAGGGTCACCTTTTGGCGGTAAATAGTAATAGCATTTTACGTCGGCTTTTATAGGTTCCTCATAACATCATACGTCTTGGAACGATATAGTGGCGCATTGCTTGGCGAAGATTATCAAGCGATGCTGCAGTTGCTGTGCGATATACAGCCGTCGCTTCAATTGACGGAACAGCTGCACGCATTCTATCGTTGTTGCGTCGTGCTGCTGAATTTTGAACGGACGGATGCATTCCGCTCGCTGGTCGGGTCAATGATCAGTGAAGCGTTTTGCAGGAAACGCTGGACTAAGATATTCACCACCGCATTCCGTGGTTGCACTAGTATCGCAACACAAGAGTCTGCCGAGAACAACACCCTTCTGCAGCTGCTCGTGAAACATCGCAAGTATCCGAGCGTTAGCTTCCTGGCTGGGACCGTACTGAAGGCTTTCTACACGCACGCCGTAAAGAAAACCAACGTGAATGTTGCTACCGTGCAAGCCATCTTGGAAACGTTGGCTAGTGTCGAGTGTTTGGGGAATGTGGATGAGGTGTTGGAGCCGCTGTTCAACTATCTCTACCCGCAAACCCGGGAATCCCAGGTAAAACATATCATTCATTCGCACGAGCGTTTGGATGCAAAATTACTGGCGAAAATATCGGTGCTCGCCGTTGTGACGAAACATGCCGTTGATGATGAAACGAAAAGCAACCATCTGGGCGGGCGGTCCCTTAACGGTGGAGCAACATACGACGAACAGGATGCTATATTGAGCTCGCTGGAACATTCATTGCTGCGGCGAAACGTAGATGAGTTGATTACGATGGAAAAACCTGGCGTCAGCCGAACTCATGACAGCGTTCCACCTCTCGAAGTTACGTACAATGTCACCGAATCTCTCTTCGAGAAGCTTTGCAACGCGTTGAATCAGAAGGAGAAGCATACAATTCCCGATAATAATTGTATGCTGACGATTATATTTATTAACATCATCTACGAAATGGAGCTTTATCTTGAGATGCTCAACATACTACTGCGCCACAAAGCGTACGACGAAGGGCAGTGTAAAAAGTGTATCCTGGCGAAGAAAGTACAGCTCAAGTTTCAGGAGGTGGAACTGGGCCTACAGCGTTTGCTAGATAACGCTGTGTCACTGAGTGGCAGCGAGTTAACGGAGATCGGTGACCGGTTGCTGGCGGTTGTTCGCGGACCTCATCATGCTTCTGTACAAAACCTTCTACAAGAGCTTGACATGTCCGTTGTCTTACGGTGGACGATGGCCCAAATAATTAATGCTCCCGGTGAAGATTCACAGTATGCGGAAGTACTAACTTCCGAAGCCCTTTCACACGAGCAGCGCACAAAACTGTGCTATATGCAAATCATTGCGCAATATTTGCAGTATGATGGGGTGAATTCCGAAGCGGCATACGACATGTTGAACAGTTTTGACCTAAACGTTTACAGCAACTTGGACCTGTTCTATATATTCGACCTTTGCCGCATTCTGCTGCGCCAACCGTCCCAGGAGTCGGTTGCCGAATGGGTATCAGGGCAGTTCATAGCTGTGTGCAAGCAACATCACACAAGTGTGGCCGTTACCGACGTGATTATCACGTTGTACGCAGGTATATTTTCGTGTCGATAGATAACAAGGTAATAAAGCACAAAAATAATACGCTGCAATTGGATCTTTTTACAGATCTCGTGATGTTCGTGTGTCCCTTTGAGAACACGGAAAAAATCGTCGCCACCATACTGTTCTCGTTTACAAAGAAGTGCGCCAATCGCACCTATTCGGCAGCCTTGCAGGCAAAGATAGTGGCTCAAATTAAATTCCTGCTAAGAGCATTTCCGCAATGCTTTGATTCCCCTTTGCACCAGAAAGTGTACACGGTGCTTGTGCCACTGTTGGGAAACCCAAGCTACCAGATAAAGATAGCAGCCGTGCGTACACTGCTCCATTTCCTGCAATCCGAATGGGCGTACCGGGAGGAGGCACTAGTGCCGAGAAATTACTACTCTTTTCAATCCAGGCTCTACGAAATGGTACAGTACGATGAGCTTCTGGCCGCGACCACAGTGGACGGAAAGGTGAACTCCATCAGTGCCTGCATACAGTTGCTTCTGGGAACGTTCAGCGTTAGCTATGCAATGCGCCGGCAAGCGTTACGCGATCTCATCGTGCTGGTCTATGCGGCAAATGTGTCCGATGGTACGCTATAGTAGTTTACTTTAAGATTACTCAGGCGATTAGGAGTGACTGCAAAGTGTTGTTCTGTTGCAGGAAAAATAACATCTTTGTTACGATTGGTCAGCGAGGCTAGTGGAATAGATGCAAAGCAAGTGCTTCAAAGCGATATGGACACCGTTCTGGAGCTGTGGATGACAAAAGGCTATAAGCTGAAGGATTTCCCCTACCGCTTGGCAGGAAAAACTAACACGTTGGAGGAATTTGTGAAACTGCACCGAAAGAATCTAGCCTTTGTGATGCTGTCCACGCAGCCGGAGCAATTTGTAAAGTTCTGCGAGTTCATCAAAGAAGAACCGGCGGCGTTAATGAAGGTATTTGTTGGGATTTTTTCGAGGAGAAAGTGATTTGAGTTCTATTTGAATTTTTTGTTGTAAATTTTCTTTACATGCGCACAGGCCATCGTTCCGAAATGTGTATCCTTTTTGCTACCGCAATATGCAAAATGTGAAGGAATGTCCCCCAAATACAAAGCGATGGCCGAAAGGATGCATAAAGCGATGGCCAGTTATCTGCGGTCGGTAGATCTGAACTCATTCATTCCTAGCATTATCAAATATGTTATCTACCGTCTGCACGATGACGATGAGCTGAAATTGTTGTTGGAGCAGGACGTGCAACGTTTCGGCAACGACGCCGTCAAGATCAACAAGACAGTCTACTTCCAAGCATTGGAACACCTGAAACAATCGATAAGCGAATCGCCTGCCCCGAACTGTTCGCTGCCCAGTTGGCTTTGCTTGAAAAATCCCGCTCAAATCGAACAAACGTTGATGGATGTTAAGCGCTGGTTCTGGGCCACCGACGAGCAGCAGCAAACGATGGTGCATTTGTTTCAGTACACGGTACTGTTCGAACACTTGCGCGAGTACCTAACGCAGCAGCAAGAAAAAAGCTTCAAGCCATACCTGGTGCGCGAAGTCGTTTACTTTTTGTGCAGTTTGCTAAACACCTCGCTTCCTGCGCTCCGCCTGGCCACCCTTAACAGTCTCGGACGGTTTCTACAGCTGGTGGTGTCGGCCAACGATGCCGAGGAAATGCTATCGGCACATTTGCATTTTATCGTTTCTTCTCTTTTGGAAGCGGAGGTACACGAGAAGCCATCGTCCAAGGTTGCCCAAAAATCTCTTTGCTTGCTGCAGCTGCTCATTGTGAACCATGAAAATACCTTCGCGCATGCGATTGCCAAACTGAACTACCTCCCCAATGATGAGCGGTTCACGGAACTCCGAGATGTAATTGAAAGACAAAAGAAAGCAAATGGCCAAACGTTGTCTTTAGAAAGGGAGATTGCCGTTTTAACGCAATTACCGAATCTGCGGTACGAGGATTTGGTTGCTCTGAAAATCCTTGTAAGTATTCTTCTATTGTTTTTGTTTTCTATTTCTGTATTATGTTATTTAATTTTTTTTATTTTATCCTTCTACATGTTTGTATTATAACAGATAACTACTAGAAAAGACGAATTAAAATCCATTTGTCACAAGTCAGCCATGCACAGTGTGACCAACGATGATAACAATGGTCTAAATCGACTTATTTACACACTGATAGAATTAGTGCGAAGTTCGCCGAAGTTCGATAAGGTAACATCTCAGGGTAGAGGGGCTTGGAGGGGCAAAGTGGATACGAGGGATGAACATGCAACACTTTTTATTTTACAGAGATCAGTCGAAGCACTGCGCTGCTTGAGTGAAATAGGACCGATCGATTTAGGCACCATGCTGCTAAGGTCAGAAGTGGAAACTGTTGCTTACGACACGGTAGGAGAACCTTGCTGTAGGGCTTAATACATTTGATCCGATAGGTAATATGTTTATGCGTTTTTATTTTGGTCAGCCTGATAATCTGGAGGAAGCCATTAAAAAAACCGCCGAAACCATTCTGCTGGAACTCAATGTACTGTTGACGAGTACAAATAATGCAGTTGGACGTGTTGCCTCACAGATCGCCTACCAATTGCTGCATGGAAGGACGTTTCATACAATAGGGGGTACGGATTTGTTCAACAAATATCCTTATAATGTCTATTGACCATCTTTATTTCATTACCATACGCTTTGTACTGTATTGCAGCAAAGATACCGACCCTTTTCCCGTTCGTGGGAAATTCATCAGCTGAGGTGACGCTTTTTGAGTACCATAGCGTCCCACGCCTAACGGAAACGCTGGCAAATGAACGAATCAATTTCACGGAGTTTGTGAAACAAGTGGCGTTCGCCCTGTTAACTTCGTTGAAAAATACGATGTTAACAACACTTGTCGAACAGGAAACATTCGCTGTGAAAATTGTCCCTTTGCTCATACAGATAGTCCTGAGGCTTTACGAACCCTCGGTGAACACCGAAATTGCCCTGTTTGTAAGTAAATTTCATAAACTAATGAAAATTAGACATGCAATGTTCTCTGTTAGGTCGGAAATAATTATGTTTATTTCATGTTGTTGTAGATAAATGATTTTTTTAAAAAGTTTGCAACAAGCCAAGCGGAATCTCCCAAGCTCTTCAATAATTCTAAAGCGATTCAACTAATGCTAGCGATAGTGGAATGCGTTCGGATACATAATCAGCAGTAGGTGTTAAAAATGCATACTCTCGTTGAGTGCAAATAACGAAGGATAAGCACCACCAAGACGCCATATAACTATACATTTAATTCTTTTGTTCTATTTTCAGTTTCACTCAGCATCAGATCGCATTGAATTATTTGCCAATAGCGGAAGCCTCGCAGTACTGCCAAGCCCATTTTAAAGCGATTCTTTACGGTGAGTTGTGGTATCAGGTGGAAGCAGCGCATGGAAACACGAAGCCGGAGAATAATCGGACCTTGGCGGGAATAATGAAGTCATGCCATCAAGCGGTTAGCGTGTTTGATGCTGTTAAGGCTTTCCTCAATCCCATACTGGACCGAACCGAGTACTACAGTTTGCAGCAAAACCACACTGCATCGTTGCTCTTTCTGGACGCTTCTCTAAGCTTTCGCGAAAACGGCGTAAACGACATGAACACGGCCGATTCTTTATCCCAGGCCGCAAAGAATTGCAACATGTACGGAGTAGCACGGTCCCTGAATGCGCCGGGTAGAGTGGATTATGAATGTCTCTGGCGTCTGGGCGACTGGAGCGGAGCCATCGATGGCGAGCAAACGGATGGTGGTGGAACCGCGGAACAAAACGGATTTTCCATACAGTCGGAACTGTTCGAGCGGGCCCATTACAAAGCCCTCAAGTGTCTGGAGCTGAAAGATGCGTTAGCCGTAGAGAGCGCCGTTTCCGACGGACGGAAGGCGATTGTCGAAATGTTTAAGCTGACGAGCACCGAGTCGACGAAGCACATCCATCACGGTTTATGCCGGCTGAGGCAACTGCAGCAGATTGAAGATTTCGGAGAGATACAATTCTTCAAAAAAATTGACTGCGAACAGGACTTGCTGGAGCAATGGGACCAGCAGGACCAGCTGCCCTACAGCGAATTCGGTTTCATGGAGCGCCTACTCTCGCAACGTTTGTCTATATTTAATACCGCGCGACTGCGTGCGAAGCGTAAGTGGATCCCGCAGGCTATCTACCGTACGCTTCTGCTGCTGATTCACGAATCGCGCCTACGAGGCTACAACGATTGCGCGTTGCGAAACATCCGCATCGCTGGTAGCTTTGAGTTACCGCCGAACGTCAAAGCCCTCGTACAACTGGAGGACGCGCAGCTGAACTGGTCGCTCGGAGACAGAAAGCTTGCCTGCGATCTGGCGCTGGAGGTGATGGAAAACCGAAAGTATAACGATCGCATGGTCAATGCGACCGCATGTCGTGTTTACGGCGAATTTCTTGCGGACAGCCACACGCAGGAGGTTGCCGCGTTGAACCATGATTTCTTCCAGCCATCGAAAGCCTGCGTCACGAAGGCGCTAGAAGAATGGAAGAACCCAAAGGAAGCGTTCCAACCAACGGAAGGTACCATTCCGCTGGATCATCGGTGCTTTGAGAGTGAGCGAAACTTTACCGTGCTGTACACGATTGCCAAATACGCCGATCGAGAGTTGGCGCGGGTAAGTAGGAACGGGTCGGACGAAGGGTAGCGCTATATGTAGATCGTTTGTTTCTCTTTTTGCAGCTGGATAAATTTCTACACTCCAAGGATTGGGATTTGCGCCAGCAGAACATATCCAAAATGGAACTAGAAATTGAACGTCTAGAGCACGCAGCTAAAGGGGCAACCGAGCAAAGGTGCAGGGAAATTAAACGGCAGTGTTACTTCACGCAGAAAAATATGCAACGCGACAAAAATGCAGTGGAAATGGTTCGATCGGATCGTTCGACCTACTTACAGCTAGCACTTGAGAACTACATGCTTTACGCCAAAGAAGCCACCGTCAAGAGCGACACGGTCATATTTAGGATACTATCCTTGTGGCTGAAAAATCAGCATGATGCTGTAACACAGACAACTTTTGAGAAATCCATAGACCAAATACCGTCACATAAGTTCATTGCCGTGCTTCCGCAGCTCACGGCACGGCTGAGCAAGAATGGCAAGGTGGGACAAACCGTTCACGATATTCTACTGCAATGTGCAACTGACCATCCTCATCACACTTTACCTTACGTGTTTGCACAACTTTACGCTTTCAAGGATCTCCCACAAAATGAGTAAGTTTCCTTCGGTCTTAATTAACTTAAATTAACATATCTCTCTTGTTCAACAGGGTCCCTGAAAATGACGACCGGCTGTTGGGAGCTAAGGCTTTATACGAAAAGCTGAAAAACATTCCGTCTATAGAGCATATTGTGTCTCAGATGAATCGAATGAACATTGCGCTAATTGAACTGGCAAATAAAACCATCTCCAAAAGCCCCAGCTTCCAGGAGTACACCATGACAGACAGGGATGCCTTGCGCCGTCTAACGAACTTGGACCGAATTCATTGCCCTACGGTCGAGTTACCGGTGGATGCACGCGGTTCCTATGCGCCGCTCGTGAAGGGTGTGTTAAAATGGGACCCCAAAGTAGTTGGCGTCGGTGGGATAAATGCACCGAAGAAGCTGACATGCCTGTGCCTCGATGGCGTGAAGCGAACGCAGCTCCTAAAAGGGAAGGACGATATGCGCCAGGATGCCGTGATGCAGCAGGTGTTTGGTATACTGAACATCCTGCTGCGCCACGACGAGGAAACGGCAAACAGAAAACTGTCGATACGAACGTACAAAGTGGTGCCATTGTCGAGACAGAGTGGTATTCTCGAATGGTGCAACGATACGGTCCCGATAGGTGTTTGGTTGACTAAGGGGCATGAGCAGTATCGACCGCAGGATTACAAACCTTCCGTGGCACGGGCAAAGTTTGCTAACGTAGGTGCAAAATAAACTCGTAAGTAGTACCAATACAGGTAACAAAATATTTTTGTTTGAATTTATAGAATGCTCAACCTGGAATGACAGTGGACAAGAAGCTTCAGAACTTTTTGGCCATTTGTCGCAAAATAAAGCCAGTGTTTCGGTACTATTTTATGGAACATTACCTGGAACCCGGCAAATGGTTTGAGCGGCGCCAAAACTACACCAAAAGTGTCGCCACCAGTTCCATGATCGGGCACATTCTTGGCATCGGTGATCGGCACGTGCAGAACATTCTGATCGACAAGCGTACTGCGGAAGTGATCCACATCGACTTTGGCATTGCGTTCGAGATGGGCAAGAACCTGCCAACATCGGAGACGATCCCGTTCCGTTTGACACGGGACATCGTAGACGGGATGGGCATAAGTGGAGTGGAAGGTGTTTTCAAGAAGTGCGTCCTGAGGAATATGCATATCTATCTATCAGTGGAATATTCAATGATGTTTTTAATGTTAATGTTCTAAAATCATGCTTCGATACTTTGCAGATCGTGCGAGAAAACGATGGAGGTGCTACGTAACAATCAGGCTCCGATACTAACTATCCTCGAGGTGCTGCTGTACGATCCATTGTACTCGTGGAACGTCCTATCGAACAAGAAAGCCAATCGAGAGCAGATGTCTGCGGACCTGGAAAACTCACCGGAGGCAAACAAGGAGATGGGAATTACCTACGCGGAGCTGACCATCAACGTAACGGCCGAACGTGCCCTCATGCAGGTGAAGAAGAAGCTGGATGGCAAAGAGGATGACAAGTTCATGTCGGTCGAAGGTCAGGTACAGAAGCTGATCTTCAGCGCCACCAGCGAGCGAAATATGTGCCAGCTGTTCCAGGGCTGGCAGCCTTATCTGTAAAGGTTAGTGTGTTTGTTTTCCGTTATCGCTGGTTTATCTTTGTTCCGTGTACAACCATAAGCTTTTAAGAAAGGAAACATAACGGTTTATTCTTTGAATATTGAGAAAAACAATTTTTCGTTTTTGCATAATAAATGCACGTCTGGCACGGCTTAAAAGCAATGTACATAACGAGGTAGCTAGGCTTTGATAAAAAAAGAAACATTTAAAATGAGGTAGCTTCGTTTGCCACAAACCCTGTGTGCGCGAAAGATCTGCTGGAGAAGCATAGGCTGTCTACCCTCCGGTAACTTCAATAGATGTGCCATTGACGTAGCTACTTTTGTCCGAAGCCAGAAAGGCGATCACTTCGGCAACCTCTGCAGATGGAAAAGCGAGCATTTTAGAATGACGCTGTGCCAGTATTACCTGTTCTTCTTACCCTCCGGATAGCCGAAACGGCGCAGAGCGCACTGCATGATGATCATATCTTTCACCTTCTGCGGAACCGTGCCGGTCATTGGGGTTTGAATGAACCCTGGTACTATTGCGTTCACACGAATGTTGTACCGACCAAACTCACGCGCCACCACCTTCGTCATCGCCTCAACGCCCGCCTTGCTCGGCGAATAGTTGGATTGGCCCATGTTGCCGGTACGCGCGACGATCGACGAAACGTTCACCATCGATCCGGCCACGCCGTGATCGATCATCGCACGACCGAACCGCTGCAGCATGAGCCACGTTCCCTTAAGGTTGACGTTGATCACCGCCTCGAAATCTGACTCGGGCATCTTGAGCAAGAAGTTGTCCCTCGTTATGCCGGCCGAATTGACGACCACCGTCGGAGGGCGCTTGTACCGTTCGAGTACCTGCTTCAACACGCCATCGATACTGTCCCCGGACGAAACGTCCATTTCGTAGGCCACGTTGGTATCTCCCGTCGTCGAATCGGGATTTTGCGAGAGCGCCGCCACCGTTTCCGTTGCCGCTTGTATATTCCGGTCCACCGCGACGATTATCGCACCATCGCGCGATAACAGCTTGCTGGTTGCTCGTCCGATTCCGGAGCCGGCTCCTGTTTACGTAATTGTACTTGCAGTTTGATATGCACCGCTTTGTCTCACGCGCCTCAACGTACACTTACCCGTCACGAGTGCCAGCTTTCCTGCTAATTGAGCTGCCATCGTGAAAAGGGTCAATCGTAGAAAACAGACTACCGGTGGACACTATCAACCAAAAGGGGTTTTCGCTCCGATGCTTCTTTCCCAACGCGGATCAAAACAAAACTAACCGAACAACATGTGATTGTGACGGACCGTATCAGCTGGCGATCATAGCCAAGGTTCGTGTAAAGCAAAGCAAAATATATTGCTTATCAACCTTGGTCACGCGCGGCATATTTCCAGTTGAGTACTTTTGCACAGGGGCGAGCATCCTTGTCGACTGGTCGCGGGGAGATTTCTTCAATTTAAGACCAAATTAGGTTGAAAAACGTTTGAACTTTAAATGAACCTGTATTTTTTTATCGTTTCAAAATCGGATGGTTTTATATCTTTTTATTCTTTCGTTAATGAGAGGTAAGAAGCAAATCAGTTGCGTCTTTTTTCTTCGCATCCATGCTTCCGGAAGTGGGTGATTTTTGTGTGTGTATAAGCTCCTTTTTTCGTTTCAAGTTCTATCATCCTGCGGTGAGTTTGGGCGATTCATTTGCTTAATCATTTGATAAGTGGATTGCCAGACAAACTTTGCAATTATGCGTCATATGAATAAATTTTACAGGGGATAAACTGTGTGGCTTAATATTTCCCTGTTTAGTTGTACATATTTTAAATTAAAGTTAGTAGCTGGCATCTCTTTGCATGTCATTTTGTAATACAGATGTTCAATAGACGAGTCCCTACTCCATTTCAGAAAGCGAATGTGAATCGGCGTATAGTTGCTCGCGCAAATGTCTGTTTTCTCTCACTTGCATCGTGGTAATCACGAGGAGCACTAGCACGAGGGTCCCCACAGCTCCCATGCTGGCAACATGGACATCCTCGAAAGTACCTTGAGTGGACGGAAAAAATGCATGAGTTGAGAAAATTGTTGTTAGATGCAGGCTGCTGTAGCTGCCATTCCTAAGGCCGAACGTACTTTCCCGGACGATGTGCCAGGTAATATTGGCTTTGCCTAGCTTGCTCCAACCGATACATATGTAATCCGCTTTCGTTTCGCCTTCTTCCAGCGTAACGGTGATTGTGTCGTTTCTCCAGGAATGAAGATCATTATTTTTTAACCACGTAAATTTCGGTGGAGGTGCGCCATCAATGTTGCATACCAACGTTGTGGATTTACTTGCAGCCAACGAGATATGTCTAACAGTTTTATCCCCAGTGGCGTGTGGACTAATAGGATCGTATATCGTGAACTGGAGGGATCTGCTCCACGAAGAACCCTGTTTGTCAATCGCTTCGCATATGAATTCAGCGTTCCTCGAGAATGTTTGCCTGCTAACATGATTTTCGTATGTCGTCTTCCAAGCGTAACGATCTTGGATAGTGATTGAACTTGCATGGGGAAACGAATTCTTAAGGGCATGACTGACGGTGACGTTTCGGGTGAAGTTATAGATATCCACCGCGCATTCGATAACAATATTTTCGCCATAAAGAACCTCGTCGGTTGGACTCACGAGCTTAAATTGCATGTCTTCTTCAAAGTTGCGCAAGTACACGTAGGACGTGGCCAAACCGTACCCTATGCGATTCGTTGCATTGCATTGCACCATGCCTGGTGCTGAAACGTTCCAGGAAGGTATCATAGCCTCAACATCGACTGAATGATTGGATTGTGTGAACTGTTCCAAAGATGCAAGAGTACAAAAGAGGTTTTTTTTTGCAGGATAATAGATGAAAAATATCGATCCACTTACTTGCTGGTGCTCTATCAGAATCCAATCTCTTTCATGGCAGTTACTATCGTTCAATCCCATGGTAGGACATGATTGATAATAGAACGTATAGTTCGGTTTTGGGTGCGCCTGTCCTTTACAAAGTAAGTTCACAGTGCCAGTTGTTCCGTTGGACGTTATAACATGATAGTCCTTCATTGTTATTTCAGGTTTTCCTGAAATAAAAAATGTGTTAGACAATAGCTAAGTGGAACTGTAACTTTATACGGTTTATGTTTCGGTAGGTTTACCACCGACCTTCTATTAGAACATATATGGGATACGCTGGTTGATGCGATCTGCCATAGCCTATATGAACGTTGATCAAGCCGCTGTCTTTCATCGTCGCGTTCCACACCTGGTATGAAGTGCTCGTCGTATTTTTATTTTCTTCGCAGTGTTTGAAATGTGCACAGAAAGGTCTTTCCTGATATTCGTCGAGGCGGCGGCTCGGCGAGATTGGTTTCTTTATGTCAGATATTGTTGGAAGTGATCCGTGGTGCACCGTTAAGGCAAATCTCTCGTTTGGCCGTACATCAAACGAGGCCATTTCGCACGTAAAATCCTCTACACATTTTATTTTCTTATCCATATCGGTCGATACTAAGAATAAAGGTTGCATGGCGCAAGTACCGTTCTTGAGGCAGCATTGGTATACACCAACATCTTTCCTCATCACTGACTGAAACCACAGTACTGCTCCTACTGCACGAAGACGATCTTCTTCATCTTGGAGCTGAAAAATTGAACATACACATTCTTCATTTTATCGACACACTAGTAGCTCAGTAGCACCATGCGAACCTTTTCATAAACTGTTCCGTTTCGTGAAAATCTCCAGTCTACTTGGGCATTCTTGTGCTCATCGGTTATAACGCAATTAAGTTTAATATGACTGTGCCCGGGAGCAAGCGAGGTACCGTATATGTACATCGAGTTGTCGCTCTGACTATTCACTACAATGTAATAGCAACCATTAATAGATTAAGCGGCGGAAATCTCCAAAATTCACTGGTAAATCACGCACCATGTCCAAAAGCTATCACGAAGGCAAGCGATATAAATGTTAACTCTTCGATCACCATTTTACTCGTCGTCCTATTGATTTGATAGATAAAAAAGTTTCAAATAACCCTAATTTAATGTATTCCTCGTAGGAAGTTTCAACCCCTTCTTAACACTGCACTGATTTAAATCTATTGCCTATTGGTTGCAAGAATGGTTGTCTTTTACACAGCTTGTTCTGGTTTACCTCAATCCGATGCTCTTTCTCTGACTATTCGTCCCAAATTGAACCTTTTGGTGAAAATTACGATATCTTTCAAACGATATTTACAAATGAAAGTATCGAGAGCGTATCATCTATGTTAGCTCAAGCCACGTTAAATCAGTAGTGATTCAACAAGTTCAAATTTAAGGATTTCTCAATACGCACTGAAACGGTGTTGCTTGTTGCAAACATTTCGGCGTCAACGTTAAATGGTTGTTTGGGTAACATAAAATATGCCAATGTATAGCTGGCTTAATGTTGTTTATTTGTACCGTATTCTGAGTGGGGCGGGCGAGTGTTGTAAATAAATAAAAGAGGAGCATGAAAGCAAAACGTGAGTTTTCTTGGAAACATAATCGCGCTCATATTCGAGCACCCCTTTGATGACGAAACACAACAAAATTGCTTACTTTTTAAGCGTTTACATTTAATCACAGTGTTTATTTGAAGTATGACGCAATGAGTTTAACTTCACATATTTAATTACTCGGATGTGAGGCAATGGGTTGGATTTATCTTAGTTCATAATACATTGCTGAGAACTTTTGTATGTTTTGTGTATGTGTAATTCGAGGTTACAGGTTTATGGTTGAATGCCCTTTATGTTGTTTGAAACGTATCGCATACCACCATAATTATCATTGCGATAAATCTGCATTTTCCGCCCAATTTACCCCATCGACCGAGTGACTTAATGAGGGGATTTTTGGGCCTAACCGCAGACCAGTCGATAAAAGCGACCATCTGGCGGTTCGAGTTTAGTCGTCGCATATTTGCCTAGCCAAAATGGTGTCTATGCTGCGAAGTAAGGTAGTGAAAATTCTTGGAGTATTCTTGTGGAGCCTCATCGCAGTACATTGCATCGCTGCGGTGGAGTTGAAGGACCACATCCCCGGAGAAGCGGTTGCCGCCGCCCGACATACCGCTTCTGATCACGTCCGGGAAATCCTCGGGCGTGCCTTTGGCAGCGACGATCACTCTTCCCACTCCCACAGCCACAGCTCGAGCTCGAGTGACGAGCACAGCGACAACAATGGGCGCCGCTGGGATCGCCACCGGGAAAGCTGCCGGTACGTCAGCCGCTCCGGGAAAGATTGCAAGTGCCGCTGCTACGATAGCAACGAGCGGCAACGGGCTTCCAGGCTTTTCGGAGGACGCTGAATCGTCTAGAGCATGGTTTTCTTCTACCGAAAGCAATTTAACATTATAGAGATGCTTAAAATAAAGTGATGATAGGCTCCGAAATTAAAAGAAATTTTCTAGTTGCTCTTGTCCGCTTGCATCGATTCCTACTTGCTAACAATGAATCTGATAGTACAAAGCCAAACGTCCTGTCACAAGGCAACCTGTGGGATCGCGTTCTCTCACCATCGCGCAAGAACTTTAGCTCGGTTTCCATTTCGTTCGCCTCGGCCAATCCCCGACAGTGTAACTGGAGTAAAGTCCACGTTTCTGGATGTTTCCTTTGTTCGTTGATCTTAACAGAAGTAACGTGCAGAGCCTTGCCTCTTGAAAGGTCTCGAAAAGCTATTTTTGAATTTAATGATGAAGATACTAACGTCGTCCTCTGCTTTGAGGGGCTGCTTTGTAGTCGGATCTTTTGTTCGAAATCAATTACAAGCCATCCAACGTGTTGTTTAATTGGTCGTCGTTACGTATTTAATTAGCCATTGGATTCATTCTGATCATAGATCAAAGTCGGACGACGTTCCTAACAGTTGATGCACTGTTAAGTTTCCTCTCTAGATCAAAATCCCTATCTCTCTCCATCAAAATCGGTAAACAAACAAATAAACATCACCTTTGCTTGAGGAGCATTGGGTTCCGGTGGTACAAATTTGCTACATCACGCACTCTCAACAGCGGATGACCGAAACATGCTAATCAGGCGCGCAATGATTCACCATCGCCACACACGTTTCGGGCATGTTTGTCTCCAATGTCAAGTCTACACCGAGAAGAGGCATTCCTTCGGCTACTAGCACCGCAACGTGAACCGGTTAGAGTTTAACAAACTTTGACCAACCATTTGTGATCTGGGAGGGTACGTTTCTCGATGGAATGGTAGAGATCGAGTGACTACGTGCAGGAACGACGTCGCCGTGGTCCATTTCCAAACTCGACAGAAGGCTACGCCAAGTCCGGCAGTGTGATGTTGAGCGAAGCGTATATTGTTCCAAAATTTATAGCCCACTATCACAGGTTGGCTAGCGCGCACATGGCACGGACGTGGATAAAAGGAATGAAACGGACACCTACGTTGTGACGGAGTGCCGCAAATTTAAGAACAATGTCTACCCTTGAAAAGAAAAGTTAGACCGTTGGACTGTTTCTAGTGTTGAGGGAAGGATTTTTTTTTCCTGCGCATGATGTAGTTGACTACCAACAATGGACCATATTGTTTCCGATGCGTTGTACGCAAGAGCTGCTGGGTACATCGTATCAGTATTTAAAGGACAATTCTTCCGCAAGCTAGCATTACTCTTACAACACATCCCGGACAAGTGACAGGCGGAGTTTAGGAACTACAAATCACCACTCCCCGTGAAACCGCGTACGATGAGGCCGATTGTCGTGTTGCTGTGTGTCAGCCTGGTCGTTTCCTGCCGGGCAACGACGACCGACCGCGAGGACGTCGCAGGCTCAAGAGATGCCGCACTGGCAACGTTTCTGCAGCCGCTGGAAGTGAGATTGCGCGACGACCGAATCCTTCCGGATCGCAGCGCGCGCGAACTGAGCTACCTGGGTAAGTGCGAATGGTTTAGTGATCGTAAGTTGAATGAAGGTAACATTTTTTCGCCCTACAGGAACAGGCTACAACTATAGTCCGTACACGGCGGGTCACTACAGCCCGTATAATCCGGTTTACGGAGGCCAGCACAGCCAGTACAATCCGTACAGCAGTCCGTACGTTGGCGGCCTGGGCGGGTATGGTTCTGGAGTGGGTGGTTTCGGTGGGGTTGGAGCGACCGGTGTTGGCGGTTTCATTGGGGCCGGTGGTCTGGGAGGAGGGCTCGGTGGTTATCCGGCGGGCGGGCAGTTCGGTTACGGCATTGGACAGAGCGCCTATCCGTACGCAAACGGATTAAACGCCCTTCAAAGCCCGGTGGGCTACGGAAATCAGCTCGCCGGATACTACAATCGGGGACTTTATGTTTAGAAGATTTTTCAATAAAAACGAAGCAGCCTGATTCAGGAAGTTGACCAAGTTGACTGATAAATAAATAAATGGTAAATCGAATTTTATACGGCATAAAAAAACTTAGTCTTGCTTCTAATTATATGCAAAACACACTTCTGGCCTTCTTTATAAAAGATACAAAAGAATTCTGTTTATTGCTGTTACAGAATAATGTGGAATAAACATGGAGATAAAACATGGAAATAAGTTTATATTTCCATCGATAACAAATATGATTCATCTAGATAAAATTTATGGTTTTATTTGCACAAAAAAAGCAAACCTTCTAAGTAGTCAACATTTGTGGCAGGAAAATAAGAGAAACATGCAAACAGAAACGTGTAGATTACCCTCATTGGATATGAATTTAAAACCAGTAAAAGTCATAAAGTAATTACACAACGCACCAAAATCCACACCGCAAAATTACACCATTCCAGTTCCGAACGATTCTAAAACGAAAACAATTTCAAATGTTTACGGAAGCAATCGAACCCCACCTAGTCACACGGGGAATTCCGCCAGAGGACAGACGCTTAGCTTGACGATAAGATACGCCGAAAAAAACAAAGCCAAAAAGCAGCCAAATCGTAAACAGCCATTGAATCAAACGATGCGAAGATGCTGGACGCGACGACGCGGAACTTCCCTGGCACGTTGCAATGGCCTTAGATCAACCGCAATTAGACTAACGTGGGACAAAATCTCTTGATGGGACAACGGACGACCGAAAATAAAAGCTTACCTTTGTTTCCCCGCTTCCCCGAACCTTCTAGAGTCGGCCGCGGATGAGCTCGGAAAGTGTGCTGATTTCCATTCGTTTATGCTTTTGGACTATTTTCTGCCCACTGTCGTTCCCGGTCTCTGAGCGCCGTTTCGCTGTTCGGCTGTTTCACCTCACACCCAACCGGTAGGGTGGCGACCGTTCACATGTACAGCTTGCTGATCGTCTGCTTCTCTCCCACCTTTCCCCATCTCCGCGTCGTGATGGTCTGCACGAAACATCCGAAATCCCGCACCACGGTGAGGCTGCGGCCGTAATATAAAAGCGAAACGTTTGCGACCGGGAGCCGATCAAACCGAAGACCACCATCTAGCGCGAAGGAGAAACGATCCTTACACTACGGAGGGCTACGTCAGGGCCGGAAGCATTTAATTTAAATAAAAAGGCGAGAGCTGCCTCTTTCGTACTTTCTTAGGTAAGCGTCTAGAAGGAGCTAAGTCGTGATTGAAGTGATTACAGTGATATTACAGTTCGTTTTTGCTGGGTTAGAGCGCTCGATCGTTCTAGAGAGGTGTTTGAACAGCAATCCCGCCGTTACTTGAGTGGTGCTAAGTTGGTGATTTTGTTGTGGCAGCACTGCAAGTGAGGATGATCTGCAGTAAATACGGTTCGCGGTGTGCTAATCACCGTTTTTGTCACCTAGATCATCCCAGCCAACGCGGATTGCCCGGGGATTTTATTCGTTAGGAGCTTCGTGTGTATTGTGCAGTGCAAAAACACACATAAAAGAGAAAAATGGGGAGCAATTTGTGAGCAAATAAGAAAAAAAAACCGCAAAGACGATAGAGAACAAAACTTCGTGGCTCGTTTTCTTCCATTCTGAGCTGCTTTCGCCAACGTGTCGATCATATGACTCACTGTGACCTAGATTTATCAAATAAGATAAGAATACATTAGTGATCGTGGAATGTTTAGCTTATCTGCTTTCTCTTCTTATATTTCTGGTTAATTTACATTTTCAGAAAGTGAATCGCAAGAAACGGAAAATAAATCACCAAAAATGAAATCGTTCCAAAGCAGTCTGGTGCTCCTGGCAGTCGCCCTGGTAACCTTCACCACCGCCTACCCAGCACAGCCTCAAGAGGATAGCCCAGGTGCGCCAGTGGAAGCGGTACGGTTGGTGCCGATTTCTGCCGTCGAAAGCGTACCGGAAGCGGAGGTGTCAGGCGATGCGGAGGGCGTCCGTCAGAAGCGACACCTTGGGTTCGGTGGAGTAGGCATTGGCGTCGGGGTGGGACTGGTCGGTGGCGGATTCGGAGGCTTCGGCGGTGGTTATCCCGGATTCGGCTATGGAGGATACCCCGGCTACGGATACGGTGGTTTCGGGCCAGGCTACGGATACGGCGGCTACCGCCGGTACGGCTACAGATACGGTGGCTTCGGGTACGGCGGAGGCTACGGCTACCCTCACTATTTCTAAGATAACTTATTAGCTATTAAAAAGAGAAAAACTGCTGGAAAAAATCGCAATAAAAATCTGTAAAATATATTTAAAAGCAAAACACTCGTTTGTTGTGCCACACTTTCGGAGAGCAGGGGATCTATTCTTTGCTCTAACTTAATAGTACCGTTCGTGAGAATCCAACCGTGACTACTGATGAGACAATGAAAATGAAACGTTACCTCATCTTTTTTGTTCAGTAGTACAAGGTCAAGAAACGGAAGGTATGGGAAATTTGAAATGACACGCTCGGCTCCAGCGGACAAACATGTTGCCCAACATCGTTGAGCACGGACGAAACAAAAGATTGTTAATAATTTGTCAAAATTCCACAGACATTCCAGGGTACAGATCGTGGGACTTTGGTCGAACTATTTTAACATGTCGCCTGTTAAACTAAGATCAATTTGCAATTTGTTGATTTGCCATTTTAGTTTTATTGCAAAATCATGGCAAAGTAATGGTTGTTTAAAGATGGTTTATCATGTTCAGTGCAATGGAATTGCTTTTAAATTTATTAAGATGACTTTAACGGTTATTGTAACTTCTATCACCTGTGAAAAATGTTTGATAACAATGAAGGATATTGGAGATGTTGTAAAGTAATAGGCAATTATTATTTAAAACTAGGCATACTAATTAATAAAGATGTCATATGAATGAACTTTGATCGTTAGTAATAGTCATTTTATTAATTAAACACTGTAACATCAATCGTTAGATTGAATAGTGATCCCAAACATTACGTGCATCGCTGTGGCAAATGAATGTGTTCTTTAATCTAGTCAATTTTAAAATGAGAAAATTTCCTCCCATGTCGGATCATTGCTCCCCTGTATGCAGTATACTCTCATGCGCCGGGGAACCACACACGGTTGGAAACAACAGACGTTCGGTACATAACGTGATTAGCACTTGTGAACGTGGGATTCATGAATGAAGTCGTGCTATGACAAAGTGATATTTTAAACATTTCAATCGATGAACTACCCCCCTCCCCGCTTCCGGAACCCCTGGAAGGAATCATTTAGGTTTGATTTAACGCTGATTGCTGCTACTGCCTGACGAAGACCGGTTTCCGGTAGTGGAGAAAGTCCAATAACGTGAATAGGCAAGGAGACGAGTCGAGTGGGACAGATGGTTGTGCAGTGTAAATGGCGCATATGGGTGGAAACAGGAATTCTTACTAAGCACTTACTAAGGAGGTTCGTCTTTTTGAGTTTTGGATAGCTATGGAATGTTTTCGGATATGGAAATAATAAACAGATTACTGTTGTGTTAAGGCTTAACAAGGTTTATCTATATTTTGTCATGCAATATCACAATGATTCTTTACTCGCGACATTTTCCCTTCCACATTTACAAGGCGTAGATTTGCACGCAATCAATAGAAACGACGATGACCTCCATAGCCTCCGTAACCTCCGCCATATCCTCCGTAACCTCCGCCGTACCCTCCATATCCTCGACCATACCCTCCGTATCCTCGACCGTAGCCTCCACCGTACCCTCCAAAACCGCCGCGATATCTGTAATGGATAAACAACCATGTAGCATTTCGCTCTCTCGCCTTGTATTGCTCAATCTGTTTCACTGCAGAATAAATCGTCTGCTTACCCGCCATATCCACCATAACCTCCGCCGTAACGACTGTGCCTTTTCTCCCGAGCCGCTTCACCATCGTCGTAGACCGCGACGATCTCTTCCTCCGGGGCAATGCCCTGTGGCTCCAGAGAAGGATCTTCCAGCCCGACGGGCTCTTCCGCGACGGGAACGGCCTCGATAGCAACGAATGCCAGCATCGCCAGCGCACAGCACAGAAACACCTTCATTGCGACTTGTTTCTCCTGATTTTACTGTTTTACTCACACTGGTTAGTCTGATGCTTTGATGTGCTGCCGGTGTCGTTCTAGGTTCGTTTAATGCCTTCTCGGAGTACGGTAGCCGTATTTATACCGGCGCCCTTTTTCGCGCCTGTGCCAACCGAAGCGTCCCGGTTCTGGGATTTTTCTTACCATTTGCTGTGCAAGAACGTTTGGCGGATGGTATTTCATATCGTTTGTCATTGCCATCATAGCTTCACGACGCAAAACGTGTCGGCTTTTGCGCCCCTTCCGGTTTCCTGACCCCTCCAGGCCGGACAAACAGTCTGGCGATCTGCACTTCCGCCCGTTTCTACACATGTTATGCATGTTTACCCAGAGTATGGACGGATTGGTGAAGTCAATGTAACAGAGTGTGTGTTCACACATTCGTGTGATATTTGTCGTTCATCGCATTAAGCTGCAAAGGGCAGGGCGTACTCAAACGACATCAACGGCACGACGAACGACGAACCTGTTATTATTGTTTTGAATCAATCTCTTTCAAAACTGGATCAACTTTGTCGTTTCGTTGTTTTGTGTATCAAACTTGTATCTGGAAATCTTTCTGCCACAGGTGGTGGACGTGCTTTTCTGAACGACGATCGTGCCACCCGAGCTCAAAATTTCTCATAAGTCATCGACAAAGTCGTTGGCATTCGGGGTTTTCCAAGATCTTCACCATATTGACAAGCTTCGTTACATGCGATGGAGGAGCGGTCAGCTTCGAGGTGGGCTGTAGGAAATGGTTCAATGTCACTGGCGCCGGTGGAGTGATGTACATCATCCTAATGATTTTTCACAGAGTTGAGGCGATGGCAACCCGCTGGAGATGAGAAGATTTTAGAGGATCATTCGTGTTCATCTAAACTTCAAATAAAATTGGAACGTTTCCAGAAATTTTAATGGAATGTTGGCATGGGGTCTTAACCAATTACATTTAAATTGCTAATCCACATGGCCTAAATTTTTCTTTTGTATTTGCATATTCTCAGAGTTTTAAAAATAGCCCAAAAGAGAAAATTTGATTTTAATTTAAAATACTTAGAAATATATTTCAGCTACATATATCTCACGAAAGCAGAAATCCTCACTTTACATGCTCCAATCATCTACGTAGAAGGAAATAAAACTTTCTGGAGGATCTATTTTTACATCTCTGCTGCTGGGCTTTTTTATTGTTTAAAATTCACCGCTCGTCATTCATTCACATCACGCTTCGGGTGGAAGATTCCGATAGGAGCGGTGGTCGAGCAATCTTGCGACGAACAGTGTGACTTTCAAGTTCACCCCCACGCCGGCACTTTCCCCACTCTCCATGGTCGAGTTATGCAAATATCGGAGCAGTGAAAAAAAAAGCTTCGGGTTCGGTTCGGCGGGTGGATAGCAGTATGCTCAAGCCCCCAAAAAAGTCGCCAGTTTTCAACAGTTATTTTCAAGCAGTTCAACCTGACAGGTCGCAAAGTTAACGGAGCAGAGCACTTTAACCGGGTGAAAAAGAAAAAAAACGAAACGACGACTCTACGATGAAGCTTCTCTGCGCGGTATTGGTGATAGTTTCGATGCTGTTGTGCTTCACCCACGCGTTAACGGCAGTGGATTTGGCGGACGACATGCTGGCGGAAGAGAGCCGGCAGTTACGGAGTGATCAGATCCCGGTGGATGCTGCCGGTGCCGTCCGGGAGAAGCGTGGCCTCAAGTACCAGTACCACTACAAGGAAAAGAGCGTCGGAGGCCTGCTCCCGTTCAAGCACACGTTCGAGCGCAAGGTGCACATCAAGCACGGCCACGGGCTGCTGGGAGGTGGCCACTATCGCGAAGTGACCAAGGTCAAACAATTTGGGCTCGGTCGCTAATGAAGACGAAAATGGTAGAAATGTTGGTCAACGCACAACGAGGCCACCGTCGTCCCGTCATTGCTCGCGTAAGTCGCGATGCAGACACAGCTGATCTGGTGTATTGTCTGAAGATGTCGAGCGAGGTCAATTGAGATGATGTAACGAACGAAACATTTGCTTCACCTACCTGTTATAAGATGTGCAATAAGCTATTTTTTAATAATAAAATTGGGGAACAACTATCCGTTCGATCGAAATGGTTCTTATTAGAATTCTGATTTAATTTAATCACTGTATAAATTGAAACTAATTATGTTACATTTAGCTCTGCTTAAGTAGTTCTAAATCTCTACAACTTTTAGCTGTACTTTTTACAGTTCATCTAGGAAATGTCGTCAACGTCACCACATTTCGTAAATATTGGATACACGCGTTTCATTTTTTTGGTAAACATGACGTCATCGTATAAAATGTGAGTTCTGTTGCTGTAATTTCGTATTTAATGTCTGATGGAACAGATTTCATTTGAAACGCCTTTGGTTATGCAATATAAGTATACTTTTAGGGTACCTTAGGGGTTTAGGTCACTTTCAGGATTTTATCAACCATGCTTACAAAATGTTCAAAACGGTCATTGAAATGGGTTTTTTTTTTTCTACTCATCATTAAACTACAATATTTATTGCGAAATTGTTAACTTTTAAAATAAATTTACCACTAGATTTAGGGTCTGTCTAAACGTTGCAGAAGCAACGAATTGGGTTCTTTTTATGAAACAACCGGAAGCGAGCCAATGAACCTCAAACTCACATTTGTTATTCTAATGATACGCATCCTGGCCGTTCTTCCCGCCATCTTAACCGTTATAGACACTGAATTTCCTGACATATTTTGCTACAAAAAATTTTGAATACCATATCACTA
This sequence comes from Anopheles atroparvus, assembly GCA_914969975.1. Taxonomy (NCBI): domain Eukaryota; kingdom Metazoa; phylum Arthropoda; class Insecta; order Diptera; family Culicidae; genus Anopheles; species Anopheles atroparvus. Next base: position 6,016,146 of record CAJZCY010000003.1, on the reverse strand, counting down.
ACAGCTTTTTAGCGATATTTGCATACTAGCAGTTAGTTTGGCCAGGTTGCGTGTGTGAGTTTTTTTTTTATCGCGCTACAGCTCGAAACAAGTTCTCGGGGACTCGGAAGTGCCGAGTTTGTTGGTTTGTTTATGTATTTACACTCGGCTTTGAGAATTGGCATTCTTCACAGTTGTTATCTGTTTGGCAAACGAGAGGTTCTACCTTGCGCGCGCGAATGTAGCTACCTCAGTGTTCACAAATCCGCGACACGGTCGAAAGGTTCAGAATGTTCGCCGTATATTGTTTGCTTGTAGCACTTCTGCTGGCAAGTAGAATCTCCCGTTGCCCGGCATCGGACAGTGACAAACATTCAAGAGAACGGCGAAATGCGTTTCTTTCGTTTCCCGGAGGAGGATTTGGAGTTGGTGTACGCTATGACGAATCTGCTTACCGGAGCATTCCAGGTACGTACGGTGTAAAGGGGTGTAGCAGTGTCTCATCGATCGATCGTTTCTGTATTTCAAATACCAGGCTTCACCTATGAAAGGTATCGAGGACCCTACAGCAATCGTAAACCGGATGCCTATGCGAATTTCCAGTGAACGAAGCCGAGTCTTTATACTGTTAGTCGTAGGTTAGTATTTCTGCTCGGGTAGACGACTAATTAGCACCGGCATGGTGGAATGCGTAGATCCGACACCTTTGTGACGATGCAGGATGATGGTGCATGTTTTACAAGCTGGTGGTCAAAAATGTCCTTCAAATGAAGCAGTGCACCCATTCCATCCGCAACCATCAGCTGAAGTGTTGTTGAACTGTTCAGGCTCGTGATTATATTAACAGAAGAGAAAAGATTCCGCGATGAAAGCAGGATGCGCAGTCGTATTGCTTCTCCTAGTGCTAGCCGGATTAGAGATTGGTTATTCGAACCCTGTGCCACATTTTGTCAGGGGAGTGGATGTTGTAGGACCGTTTAGATTCATCGGAAGGTATGCTGGATATGGTTACGGTGGATACGGAGCATACGGTGGATATGGTGGCTATGGAGGATTCGGTTATGGCCACAGACGTCGTCGCCGTCGTAAGCCGTTCTTTGCACCTCCTGCGATAGTGATTGGATAGATGAATTGGTGATTTAGGGCAAAAATGGAATGAGTCTTACACTGTATTTGAAATAGAAAGTAAAACAAAATGTTTGGTTCAAACAAATAATCGTTTTAAATAAATAAACTCGTTTAATGTGTTTTAAACAGGAAATAAAAGCGACTGTCTTTCCAAAAATAAAATAAAACGGCCTAACTTATGTCGTCAATTTTGTCTTGAGGAACTGTGTTGTATGCTATTACTCATTGTTTAGTCGTTCTGCTCGAGTGATACGATCATTAGCACTAGCAATCTATTGCGATCTGCCCGGCGTCGACCACCGTCGCTGGTGTTGTTGATTTAAGTCATCTCAAGCGATGCGACGTGGTGAAAATTATCGCTGTCCGTTTCTATTTAAATCCTCTTCCGATATCGGTAGACGATTCATTCGCTCCTCGGCTGGCCATTGAAACGTTGTGAAATTGTTGTGAAGCGCCCATCCATCCATCTCAGTTAAATTGCCAAAAGATGAAGAACCTTGCCGTTGTTGGATTTCTGGTAGTGCTCGTTGCAGTTGTTTCGGTTCACTCGAATCCCGTGCCACAGTTCGGTATTGGAATTGGAGTCGTAGGCCCGTACAGACCATTCGGATATGGAGGTTATGGAGGCTACGGTGGCTACGGGGGCTACGGGGGATACGGAGGATACGGTGGCTACGGAGGATACGGCGGATACGGCGGCTACGGAGGATATCATCGACGACCCATCGTTACTCCGATACTCTACGGCTAAAAGTAAACTGCCATGAAATTGTAAATACTCGTGTGAATTATGCATTACTGTAAATGTTTTCTATTATACAATAAAAACAACTTTGTAATACGAACACCGTCGTCTAGCTTTGTATGACTTCAATAACCACTCTTGGGCTGGGATTATAAATGTTAAGTATAAAAGCTGTCTGTTATCTTACTTACTCCAATAAAACAATCACAATTATAAGTCATTAGAAGCCAGTTAAAATATACAATACATAGTTTAACACAGGCGAGTTTCATATGTCTCTTTTCGTTTAATGAATTTTTAATGAAACTCCAAAATACACTATATTGAAAACATTAATACACATTGTGTGCTCGGCATTAGTTCGTTTACGATGGGTAAAGTATTTTTTAAATTAACTAAAAATTCTGTTGACAACTAAATCAGACCTGCTTCACATTTGTAAGAATTTCACAACAAATCTTCTACGACATTGTATGCGCCTAAATGTATACGCTACGGTTACCGTTAAATCATCTTTTTTGAGCTGCAATAAAACTACAATAATGAATTATACCCTTTTTTTCAGGAAGTAGATTCCATTGAAAAATCATTCTTTTACACAATTCAAAAAAGTGTGTAGAAAAGTGCAGTGAAAATGAATGTTCACTTCCACTTTATGAAATGAAGCAACACATTTTAAATTAACGATCCCAGCCGCGTTAGATTCTTTCTGATCACCCGATGCGTTCAATGCGAAAATGAGCAACGTCCGAATTATAAATATCACATTACAGGTGGTTTATTACTCTTTATGTTATAGAAAACTCCAAGCATGTAAAGTTGCATTACAATGATGATATAAATAATCGTATACACTTAAGCTACATGAAACACCGATAACACCGGTGCCTCTAACAAGTCCTTCGGTCGCACCAGCATCACTATTTGTGGCACACATACACACACACAGTTCTTTCTCAAGTTCGCCAGGGCAGTAAGATCGCTAAAGTTTACAGACATAAGGCCATTCAATTTCCAGCTTCACGTATTGTACTCTTCTGAGACCAGTGACTCGCCCTCATCCGACTATTGCTGGTGGAGCTGGGAAAAACTTGCGCCGCGGTTTCCTCGTCGCGATCGGCCGGTTGAACCGGAACGGGGAAGGAAAATCGTCGTACGTCGGAAACCCGTTCGAACGTTGGGCACTGACGGCTTCGAACGCCGCGCACACCAGTACGAAAAGGAGCAGCCAATTCCGGAAGTTCATCTTGTTCTGTTGGAGGATCGCACACTCGACTGTTAAATGGACACCGGATTGAAGCGATATGGTTTAGTTACGCTGATACGATCGAGTTTATATAGACCCGCGCTGCTGTCTGCACTGAAACCTGCTAATTGAATTCACAGAACGTGGCTTCAGATTGATTCTTCAGCATGACCGGATTCAAAACGAACCCGGATGGCTCGAACCCGTCGCCAGCATAACCAGTAAAAATATTCTAGATTGTTCCAGTTCTCACGAAAATTGGGTTTTCACGTATTTTTGGAGCAGTTTTAACGGCATCGCACATCTCGATGGTGGCCTATCTTCCGGTAATGGCCGGTGGGGCCGGAAAGAATCGCTTATGGTGACCTCGTTGGCGGATTCCCCTGCGGAGTAAAAGCGGTCCTTGATCGATTGCATCGCTCGTCCGGATGGCGTTCTGTGGTGCGACTTCCGTGACAAACAGTTGACACACGATGATCACCACCAAAAGTAGCGCCTTCAGCAATTGCATCAAATGGGTCATCTTTTAAAATCTTTACTTCAAGATCACTTTCACGTTCACGATATCTCTTTAGGGTGTATGGTATGGTACGAGTCTACGATTGTACTGTTTTCACTGGCCGAGTACGATAGGCTTTTATAAGTAGAGCAGTTACTGAAGCCAACTGTTCAAATAACCTCTTTCACAGCCTTTCCCGGCTGGGTAGATCCAGCCCAGTTGCATAGTGCAAATTAAAGAGTACGCTCTAATCAACGCCGACCCCAAAGCACAATATTTGCCCAAGCAACAATATCTCGGCTAGTAGCTACTACTACCCCACCCCCTCTCTGGCTGACCGGACCAACCGGTGAAGCCTTGAGCTGCAATTAAGCAACGATCCTCACCGGCCACCGTATTTGTAATCCTTCTGGAGTACATTAACCAGTACAGATTTTCGCCGGCTGCTGCTGATGGCTGGGGCAAACACCGTTTGGACCGATTAGCACGTCCGGTCGCTTTCCGCATCCGAGTCGACGCCGGTTCGCGGGCTGGAGGCACACACCCGAAGAGGGAAGCCCTCGGAAAGCGATCAACACGAGACCTGGGGAACGTGCCGGGCTGTGGGCACCAAGGAACGTTTGCACAACGAGTTGTACCGCGTAAAAGGAGTCTATTATTTGTAGCTCTCGGTTGATTCGTCGCGTGGAAAAATAACTTATTCAGGTTAACGTGTAAATATTTTTGTGTGTTTTGTGCTTGTTGTGGCGTTTCGGAGGTGTTCTTTTTCTTCCATAGCAAGGAAAATCTGTAAAAACACATTTGTATCACGTCTTTGTCTGCCATCGGACGTTGGATGGGTTTTTGAAAATTGGAATCAAATCTCAAAGGATATGATGGACTGACAAAAACGTTTATTTAAACACCGATTAAGAGGCACTTCCCTTCGATTCCTTGGTGAGAGAAAACCCTTTATGCTTTGAGAATCTAAAGAAACAAAAACATAGATGTTCATAGATTTAGTCCATTGAGCTTACAGATTTTAATTTACTCCGTGTTAAAGCAGTACTAAATGGATACAATTATAATTAAGATCACAATCTTCAACTAGACCAAATCAGCCATATTGTTGTCGCTTAATAACCTCGGCTAATCAAGCAGAATTTCGCATTTTGAACCTTAGCCCTGTATCGCACGGAAATACGATGTTAGTTATTACTGTTCTACTATTCGATCAATGTTTGCCTTTCGGGTGGAAGCAGGTGGTAAACATGCACCATCCTCGTCGATTCCTCCTGCATCTACTCTGGCTGCCGGTTTACATCTGTTCGTTAATAGCTTGTGTGTCTTTCCAATTAGGGCTCCCAGTTGTTAATAAGATCGTTTCGGAAGTGAATCGATCGAAACGCTTCAATAGGGTCCATATGTGGGTAGTGCGCCTCTCCACCAAGGTCATGGTAGAAAGATGAATCTAGTCGTGAAAAAGTCCAGATGAGACTTACAGCTACGCCGGAGTCTCTTTTCCGGGAGGTCTTATTTTAGCGTTGATTTGCCTCGTCGAGTTTTAGCAACTTCCGTATTCGGCACGTAGATTACACGCCAAATACTAGCGGATGCAGCATGCCGGAAAAGGCACAAGTGGAGATTTTTTTTTTGCAAAACCATACCATGAACTGACTCATTGTTTAGATGCAATTATCACAGTTTAGTATTACTACGAATTCAAAGTTACTGCTTGGCGGATTCTTGTCGGTTAAAGGCTGGGAATGTTTCTTGTCTCTGTATGTTTTTGAAAAATTACTTCTTTGAAGCATTTTCCCTCGCGTTGAGGTTAACAAACACATTTTATTCTCAAGAAATAAGTTGAAATAAGTACACAAATAATTGTAAAACGAATGGGTTAAATGCTCTATTGGAAAAGGGATGCCCAAGTTGGAGGCATTGTAATATCTGATTCATCGAGCCGTGAGTTACGCTTTATCTCTTACTGCCTATCATCTTTCTGCTCACCATTTGATTGTTAGTTTATACGCCCCTTTCGGATATCCTTCTTTCTCTCGTGCATTTCTTTCCAAGCCCTGTGCAAATTGGAATAAATTAAAATCCAAAGACGTTACACCCCAGCGTGGGTCGCTTCTGTTTGGCCTTATTTTCTGCGAAGGCTGTTTGCTGGTTTATTGTAATGGTACGCGTAATACAACGCTGACATAAACAAAAGAGAGAGGGAGTGCCGGGCCCGGCGGCCGGGCGGCGAAGACGGGTATAAAGTTATTTTACAAAAGTGCACACTAACAGCGCCGGCTGGGCCATCTCGTTTCATTAGTTTTGCCGAGCTAAATGTCTCCGATCGAAGGCCGCGTACGGACCTCTTGGAAGCTGTCGTTGGTTCGGGCCGAACCGGGCGCCGGGCATTGGTTAATGGCTAATGGTGGTCCGGGTGACCGATGAGTATGAACAAACTTACACGACGGAGTGGAGGGGTAGGGGGATGAATAATATCATTACACACACACAGCGCCACGCAGCGACGACGGCGGCGTGATCTTTAGCGGCGCGAACTGTTAGCTAATAAATATCGATTGGTTGGTGATGGTGGTGGTTGTATCGCTGCTCCGAGCGAACCCGATCGTCAGGATGCGTCCGTCGTCCTGGGCGCAAAACCGTGCGTCACCTCACTGGAACTGGCCGGGATAGCGCGGATTGTACCGGGGGGCAGACGGGATGTGGGCGCCCTCGGCGCGGTACCCGTTCTCGTCGGCGATGTAGTTGATCGTGTAGACGACACCGTCCGGGCCGGTGTAGGAGTACGAGCCCTGCATGACCTGCGCCTCGCCCGGCGTGCCCGGGTTCTTGAGGAAGCCTCGCTGCTCCGCCCGGATGCCGTTGCTCGTCTCGTAGCTGTAGATGTACGAACCGTCCGGGTTGGGCTCGTACACCTGGTTCAGGATGACGGCGCTCGCCTCCGGACCGCCGTAGATGGCCGGGTTGCGGGCCAGCGGGATTGGCAGCGGGCGGACCTGGGCCGAGGCGGCGGCGACCAGCGCGGCAAGGAGCACGATCTGCGATGGAAGAGAGCGAAACGGGAAGGCGCAGCTGATTAGTGCGAGTTCCGCAACGAAAACGATCGTTCTGAAAGGGACTCGTGAAGTTTTATGACACCCTGCGGGAATGCGATCGCTTGAATAGCAAATTGTTAGTGCGTCCGCAACGTCGTGTGCTCTTCCCTCACTCCCTCACAGACCAAACACGCACACACATACACACACACACACACACCAGCAACACACGCACAACATTCGCGAGGGCGCGCTCGAGAGGGAAGTATCTTTGCGCAATTTCCATACACAATAAATTGGTAGATTTTATGTGTCAGATTATCCGCACCGCACGCGGGTGAGGTATCGCCGGTTACCGCATCCGCTAATGTCAATCGTCTTTGCTGCTAGCCGACCGATCGCCTTTTGGACTGGGGCCGGTGGCCTGGATCTTCCCCGGGAGAAACCCGCGGGCCCTTCGTCGGGGCTTCATTCCCTCGGCCCCGGTGAATGAAGGCACAATTTCGCAGATCGCGATCGATGGTTCTATGGTATGTGCGATCTATGACGGGTTGTTCGGCTGACAGTAATTGAACGATTAGCCGGCGCATGGGCAGCATGCAAATAGCCACCCCGGAATCGATCGGGAGGAAGATGGATTGCCTCGGCGAGCAAATAGGTCTACGCTGTGAACGGTGAGGGTTAATAATGCGGACGGGCGATGAGGCCATACAGGAATCGAAATGTTTAATAGACACGTGGTGAGTAAGGGTAAGCCTATTTCTGTACTGTGGAAGAACCAATCGAAGGCTTTAATACTAGACTTTAATTTCAAGTTGTATTTCACTATAGGTATAAATAAAAATTCTTCATCGAGACGATTACAAGTTTTTACTTTAGTGGTTCATTATGGCATGCTTTTTTGTATTATAGACTGTAGACTTATTGAATTTTAAAACTATTGAGCACTAATAGTTTATTACAAGGTAATGTCTAGTTTAAAATAATTTTGCATGACCAAAAATAGTAAAAGTGCAAATGCAACCTAACATTTTCCACAAGTATCACAAAATGTGCTTGAATGTTAGATTTGATTAGATAAGGTTGCAAAGAAACCATGACAAATGTGTTGCAACAAAAGCATGACATAGTTTTCTAACTTTTGTCCTTTTTTCTTCTCAAAACTACGAAGAAATAAAACATCGTTGGGCCTAGATCCAGCCAATTATCGGGGAAAAAATTAAACTTTTTGAAACACTTTTTTAACATTGTTCTCTTTGTGTAGTCTGTCATAGACAACATTTAAAAAAAAAAATGTCCTTCGTCGTAGAATCACTAGACACTGCTTACACAACCCAAATTCTATTTCACACACTTTTCCCACCACCGGCCATTCCTAGGAGCCACCACACAGGACACTTACGAACTTCATGACTGAGGCTAGAGATTTCACAGGAAAAAACAAAACACAGGAAATGATTATCCTTTCACGCGGTGCTGGCTTCGAAACGGTGTTAGAAGATGTTGCGACTGGTTTGCTGGAGACGTGTTGCGCACTGGAAGCTTGACTCAGGTCTGATACTGCTGATGGGTCAACCGATGCGATTTTATACCCGAGTCGGCGCTTCAATTTCTCGACTCCCTCCTTGCCGAAGAGCAACCGACCGACGGCAGCCGCAGAAGAGTGCCGGGTAGAAAATATGATTATTATTAAATGCGCACTGACTAAACACTGGGCTGGGGGACAGTGGGAGCGAGTGGGAGTAGGGGGACTACAACCCGCCTGGGATGCACGGTTCTTTCGGGTCGGGTCTCGCGGGTTTAGGTTCTCGGGGTCTCCCACCCATCAACGCAAGTCGCTGCTCGTCCGGCTGCAGCTCCAGAGTGGTCTCCACTGCACAGGTGAAGCGGATGACGAGCGAGTGGGAGCAATCTGTTGGCGCTGGGTGGAGAAGGCAGCAGCTGATCGGCACACTAACCTGCGAGAAGCGCGAGACGAATCCAGTGCTTCAGCTGCGACCTGTTCGATCAGCAAGCCACCCGCACCAACACGATCGCAGGGAAGACAGTTTGGAGTACGGCAAGGAGGCCGCCGAGGAATCAGCGTACGACTCTCACAGTACAAGGCGCCTAATGTTAATGTAGTTTTTGCAGTTTTTGCCTGGGGAGCTCCGGTCGAACGGATTGGAGGTCCTCGAGGTTCGTGTGATGTGCTTCTCGGAGTTTCTAGGAAGGGATATTCAAAGGTCCAGTCTAAGAGCATGTGTTGGTACATCTAGTATCACTGATCTTTCCAGTACATAGTTTCATGTTTCCTTTCTCCCTCGTCCCCTTTCACCTGTTTTTTATGTCTTTCTGTTTTACAGAGTTTGCAAAACAGAAGCTCAGTTAGGAAGATGACGCCCCTCCGACGGGTCGCACCAAAGAGGAAGAACTTTAATTTAATGACCTCCGCGCCCCGTCTGCGAACCCGACTTCTTACGTAAACCGAGGTGGAGGGCCGAGCGAGGAGTGCGTAGATTAATGAGAAATCGCACGCAACGCGCGGTGTTACTGTCACCCTGCCGCGGAGGGCGCTTCTGCTGTTGTTTCATCATCATGCGCGAGGATGGACGAGGTTGTTGTGTGAGACATTTTCGGCTGTTTTCCCGCTCGATGTCGCGCAACCGCCCGATTCCCAAGATGGTCTCTATTTGCACTGGCACCGCCGGTGATCGACTCCCGGAACCCCGTTTTGGAAGGTGGTGGGAGGTTGGAGAATCTTTTTTTTTCTGCAAAGGTCACCTCCATGTGGGAGCGGGGTTGGCACCGAGTGTCGGGTGCGAAGCTGCGATCATCATTTGAATGGTGGCCTGGGGGCACTTTTCAAGGTTCGTGGAGACAGCGGCTCGAGTTGGCCGGCGGGTGGTGGTGGCGTCAGATTAGATCGAAAAGCCATTCATGCACACGTGGAGCCTCTCGATGGAACACCGAGAGTGGGCTGGTGGGCTGGTGGTTTTTGAAAATGTAGTGCCGCTGTAATGCCGCTAACCGAACCGATGGGAGCTTTGGGCGAACTCGCTCGGACGCTTGTGACGATTCTTTGAAAATTCAACTCACCTCGTCGTCGCAAATGTCGTTCTAATTACCGTAGCACGGCGCACACTAGGAAGCGACCGGTGGCACAATTAATCATCCATTATTTGGCAGGCTGGCGTTCTTGGATGCCGGAGGTGTACATGATAGCATTTTAATCTGCCCCTACATTCGATCTTGCCATGTATTTCGCAGGGCATTGTTTGTTTATTTGTTTGGTTGGTACTTCGTCGTCGTCGTCGTGACACGACATTTCGACGGTTTCACTTTCAATTATTTTTCGTCCGGTGGCTCATCCGCGGGATGCACGCAAAAATGTAATTACTTCGCTGGGCTTATCGTGCTCCCGGATCATCTACGGCAGCGGACAAGTGGTTCGATTGGACCACCTGGAGAATGGGGTAGCAGAAATGTTGCGATAATATTGTCTCCCCACTAACGATGTACCAATTAAGAGAGGTTTTTGCAATGTTCGGACATTTGCTATTCCAAAATCTCCAATCTGTACACATTGTGTTTACCTTACCTGCGTCTTCAGTGTTACATTTATGAAATTAACTTTTACAAATTTACAGCACATTAAATTTAGGATAGTGTTAGCTTCAGACATTCCCTTCAATGAGTATTTAATATCGAAAAACTAGCCCCATTCATTCTAATTAATATATCAGCCACACGCATCCCTGCAAGCTGAATTACTTCCCTGAATGGTGATCTAAGCAAGAAACCCTATCCGGGTCTCTTCTAAAATCATAGATCATTTATTCAATTAAACTAGCATGTCGCTCTCCTTGGACTGGGCCCGAGCTTATCTGTTTAACTTACCCTCAATTAAACCGGATGTTTACGAGCGTCTGCATTCTTGCCTCGATACCGCCCACGGACGGCTTGTTCCGCCCCACGAACAAATAGTAGTAGCAGTCCCTGCGGGCATCCTCTCCATCAACCATCACCAACACGGTCGATCACGCCGTCCAGGCTCGGCTGGCGATTCCCACGCAGCCCCCCCGGCAGCTCAGTGGCTTAGTTTGTGTGCTACAAAGTAGTAACTCATCCTTCTGATTTCGACATTTAAGTCATCTTCAATGTGCGCGCGCACGCGGATGGGGCTGTATGGCTTGGGAGGGGAGATTGCGCCGAGTGTGTCTAAACTTTAATCTGCCGCGGCCGTGGAAAAAGGGAAGGGAAAGAAAAAGGACCACGGATTCCATCAGACCTAACGGGGAACCTATCACAATTTAAATTAATTGTCAAAACTCTATCAGACTGCCCCGAAAGAAAAGGTTACGATGGAACGTTTAAATGAGCTTGTTGGCATTCGATTGAACAAGAAAGTTATTTAAAAAAACTCTATCATCGCTAGTTTATTAAGAAGGAAGCAATCAGCTGCTTCGAGCTGCATTACATTGCTGCAGATCACGCCCGCTCTGTGACCGCCGCTGAAAAACGTACTTCAATCCTCAATTCGTGACACTGGTTCTGGGTTATTGCGAGGAAGAAAGTCCATTCGTTCCAAACGAAGTAATTAAATTTTATTCAACCAAATCTAATTTCCATTCACCAAACGCCGAAAAAGGTTCGGGACGCCTCACGACGATCGTGGGCGGAAGGTGCAACCTACCGGGACGGTTACAAATGAGTCTGGCAAGCATTTTAATTTGCAATTAATCATTTTGTTGTCTTCCTCGCTGCGTCTTGCTTTAAGATAGAGTTCTAAGATAAGACTTCTTTGTACGGAACTGCAGTGCCCTAAGACTTGGGAGCACAGCCGACGACAAGTGACATTGTTCGTCTTCTAAATCACCAACCCACCGCCACGTCTGCTGAGGACGCGTATTAGTCGGGGTGATATCATAATCGCGCCATAATCATCACTATTTTCGTGCCGCACCACGCCAGCCCGAGGGCTAAACTGTGTGGAATTCGCTCTTTTACCCCATCCGCACCACTCGTGCGCAGTTCCGCTTGATGCGACACACATTGCATCGTGAAGCCAGCACACCCTGGAAGGCGTGCGCATCCCTATTTTTTCCTATTTCTTTCGTGCTCAAACTATTCGCTATTGGATCGAAAAGCTCGTTTCATCCCCACGTTTTATTAATTGCCGTCGTATGCTAATATCGTAAGGCCAATCGAGCGGCTTCGAAACGGCTCATGATGCCGGCGCTGCACGGCCAATCATCTGGTGGACACGGTTTGTGAAACTTTTTTAACCATTTTATTAGAACGAACCCGCTGCTGGGATTGAGGTTAGCTTGAGTTGTGGGCTTCGGTTGCATAAAGTTGCACGGGGCGTGAACGTACACCTAAGCTCTCCTTCTTCTAGGTCTTCGTTGCTTCGAGGAGCAGGCGAGCATCAGGGCATCGGACGCTGGAACCTTCACTTTGGTCCACCACTCATGTAGCATGAATTGCATCGAACTATGATGCTCTTCTGTGCAGGATGATAGTTTATCTAATTGAACATTAAACCAAATTACAAACCTTTTCCATCTATTTGAGCATTCAAAGATATCGTTTGAACAGTGAATTCATATTAAAATAGGAAAGAAGATTGAAATAAAATAGTAGATTAGAATCAGTTCCATCCTAACTAATAAAAAGTTAATTTTACTTAAAGTACAAAGGAACAGATTCACACAGATTCTTAAACTACCAAAAATATCTGTACAGTTTTATGGCAATATGCTTTACTTTCACTTTTAACTAACTTTGCATTGTTCTACATTGTTGTTCGTTGTAAATCATGCTGAAAAATGTCCTGATTATACAGAATGTAATCCCTGTATGGCGCCTGAAGTTAATTTACAAGCTGCAGAACATTCAAACTGCTATCGATGAGATTCAAACGTACCCTGGAATGCAGTAGCGAAGTAGTGCAGCTCTACATCGATCATGCAAATGTGGATGACTTTTTCACTCTTTGCTGCACTTAAATGCCTCATTTAAGCCGAACGTGAGCGTAGGAGAGGAATTCCATTCCATCCGCACCGGGAATCGTGCCATTCGACTTATCGGGCAGGTGTGAACCGAAGTGGCATATAATTGATGGCTGCTGACTTTTAATTTGACTGTTTCAGCAGGAACCGGTTCGCAGCGATCGCCGGGAAGATGATCTGCTTTGATTGATATTGAAAGGCTACCAAGCGGAGTTCGTCGCTTTTTTTTATTTGTGAAAGATTGATCGTTCCCGAAAAGGTTTCCAGCGTAAAACATCAAACACCAATTTGCGGTTTTACACTCACACCCAACCTGTCACAATACATGACGCTTGTATGATGTGTTCGATGCTCCTCCCATCCAGCGTAGGAAAGGGTGAAATAGAAAAGAAAAAAAACAGCACAGGAACATTAGAATAATTTGCCTTCCCCGCGATGTCGATCGGATGCGCGCGCGCCTCTCCATGGCTTGGTACAATGTCGACCGCGACACAAACGGCGAACGCGGTGTGCGATTACAAATTATTAGTTTATTATTCCGCGGCGCACCGTTAAATGTCAGTCAATTTTACGCGCCTCCATCAGTCAACCCCCCTTTCTGAGGTGGTGTCTTCCCATTGGGAACGAGGATGGGTCGCATCGGCGTGCTTCGCGTGCCTCGCTCGCCCAGGGAGGATCCCCCCGAGACGGAGGATCGGTGCAAGAATCTAGAATTGCATCATCCCGGCAGAGTCTGGGTAGTGTACCGCGTCTTCCTCGCGGCGAGGCGCACTTGTGCGCTGCCCAATCGGATCGATTCGAAGGAAAATCATTTTCGCAAAGTCGGTCGCCCGGTTCGGTGTGGCAATGGGCGTGCACAAGCGAACGTTACCGGCTTTTGCTGTTGCGTTCTGTTGCTGCTTGTCAGGTCGAAATAATCATTATATTTAAAACGTTCCAACCTTCGCCGGAGCTTCACTTATCATCTATCGCCTCTCTTCGGTAGGCGAGCGTTCGAACTTGATCTTGCGATGGTGTGCAAACACAGCCTTTACAAGACGAAGTGCAAACATAGACTGGTCACTCGCGACCGAAAACTTTTCGATCGTGTGAACATGAAATTTCACAACATCAACCACCGGACTTTACGAGGTGATGTAAATAGTGAAAAAGTATGGGTAATCTTCCAACACACCATCCGATGGAAAACTTGTCTACTTGGTGTAGTTCGGTGGCGCTCGTAAATGCAGCCGTATCTGCCCAATAAATTTGCTTGAAAACTGTTTTAATTAAGCAACCAGTCGTCACCTTCCGCGCAGCTCGCAGGCCGTACGTCAGCGGCAACACGCTAGAGGGCGCTGGAACGCGTGCTGGCCGCGTGGGGCGCTTGTTCGCACCGTCGGGAAGATTAATGGAGACGTGTGGAGCGTCGTTTTGTTCGTCTGTTCGACCGGTGGCGAGTGAGTGAGTCGGACGGTGGTCCTGCTCGGCTGACGGATTGGGGCACTTCAAATGTCAACCGTAACTGCGTGTCGCGTGTAGATGAAGACGGATGAGCTACCCAGAAAGGGCGTGCGATGCGACTTCAAGTGAAAGAATTCGGATCGACTTTAATTCAACCCACGATTTGGAGTTCATATAGCTCTCATTAATAGCCAAAATCATACTTCCATTAAAAGCTCATCAGAACCATTTCACGGACATTAAAGATTAGACCAGCTCAGGCTACGTTTGCAACAAAACAAAAATGGATGCTGGGACAACAGGAAACCTATTTCGTAGTAGCAAACAAACGCACCTGCGTGCATCGCTCACAAACGGACAGTTTCAACAGACAACAAACGACCTTGCAAACGTTCTCACCACCCCATCCCGGCAAACTCGGGGCGACATTAGCTACAATTTCCATAAACTTTACTCAAACTGCAACACTGGCTGCCAGAGCAAACCAGCGGCCACCAAAAGGCCGCCGGCTAGTATTAGCATCTGCGCGCAGCGGTTGGTCGGCTCTAAACGGATCGGAAGATCGCCCCATCGTCGTCATCTGCGTCGAATTGAAATGTCAAGTGAAGCAACTTGTCCGGCCAACTGACGGTCGCTACCTCCAACCGAGTGGATCGCCTACTCTTCCGCACAAATAACTAATTCTCAGGAGCTAGCCCAAGTACGATGTTGGCGTTCTTTTGGAGATGATTTTGATACTTTATTCACCTTCTTTTCCCAAGGGCTTGTAGCGTTCTTAGGTCCTCGTCCACGGTAACCTGACCACAACCCGATCATTACCGCGTGTTTGTTAATCGAACCGAACCAGTCTGTCACTCAAATCGAGCCGATCCTCGGCGGTTGGACGCTGCCAGCGGACACCTCCCGGTACGGCACCGGAAAGTTCAGAAACGTCATTACACCGCGCATGATTTATGGCCGACACTGTCGCAACGTATGCCGGATGGGACGGTGTAATGCTTCAATTTCTTTCCTCCCCGTACGCTGGCCAGCTGCAGCCCTGCGATACATCCTTGGATGGTGTTGTTCTTGGGAGAGAAAAGTCATACCAGCAAGACCTGTGGTAAAACCTTCCGAAGGGTACAGTGTGGGACCCCTTCTTGTGTGCTCTTTCGGATCGTTCAACTTCATAAATCAACGGTGCAAACGGTGGGTTTTAGAGAAACGGCCATCGAGTAAAGGAACTGGTGCAATGTTGCATAAGGGACGAAGGAGCTGCGCTCGATATTCAGCAGGAATAATTTTCCAAACGGTACTCAAAATCAATTTATGTGCATAGATTGCATTTACATACCAATAAATTGTCTTTGACTCAAACGTGTACGTTTGCTGTAAAAAACCCCTTTTACTAAGAACAATATCGATTTATAGGCTTTTCCTAGTAAGAACGGTTGAAAGAGCGTTTATGAAATATTACTGAGAATTTTCTTCAAGGTCACCCGTTTTTAATGCGAGGAAGCTACCGCGAAATGGTTGGTTTCACAGGTTGTCTCCTTAATCGAAAATTAATTGCCACCATTAAACGAGGCACTGGGCTCTATTATTCCCAACAACCGTGTAGCCTTTGGTTATAAATTAGCTCGTCATTTTAACGAGCAAGCGTGATTGATGAAGTTTTACTATTTTACACCTTCGCCGGTCTTCAGGTGGCATTTTGTAGAAGCAGCCGTTCATCACCAATGTCGTCCGGTTATTGAACAGGAATCTAGAAAAGAAAATTGAAAGTTAAACACAAATACTAAGGCTCGTCTCGGCACACAAATCGTGCATCTCCCTGGCACGATTTCATAACTTTTCCACAGTGAAACAAGGCTGCCACTGCCGGAGATCAAGTAATTTACACCTTATCGCGCGATAGAGTAATTTTATGATCCCAGAAGTCGTTTTTCGAGCTTTCTAACGTTCAACAGGCACACACCACAACTGGGCTAACGAACAAGAAAATAACGCACAAGCGCCACGATTAACCTCCCTTTTATGGGGGAGGTTCGGAAGCCGGGCAGAGGCCGATACGAACGTCGTTTCGGAGGGATGTTCTTCGTAACATTTTCAACTGGATCGTAACACTTAACCCCGGTGACTTCGAAAGGCACACGATGCACGCGCGAGTTTTGGAAGATAGGAGGTTTTGTGTTGTACTTTTTTGCCAGCCATCCTCACCCTGGTCTTCATTTTTGACGTGAAGGATTTCCACAATATGTAGCCTCGGGAAAGAAACATGGATTGCTCCACTCACTTCGTAGAATCGGCCCTGGTCGTTGCCGGTGATAGGGAGCCTATAAATGATGGGCACGAAAGATATTTGCTACATTTATGGTTAAGATTTTTGTGTTGCAAAAACTGCAACATTGTACGATAAAAACCAAGAGAATCAAAATACGAAACCAACACGCCTAACCGTCTCCTTGGCACATGTAAATCGGCCTTAACTCCTGGTAGAATGTTGAAACCAGAAGCTCATTTGTGAAACGACTTGGAAACGCGATACTTTAGCACCGAATCGAATACAAATTACCGAACATTAGCCGTGGCTTGTTATTATCCTTCATTTTCAACTATCTGCCTACCGATCTCTAAGCCATTGAAACCGCCACCCCCGCGTCTATTCCATGATCTTTTATGGTAATGTGGCAAAGATAATTTCCGAGGCACGATTTCTTGAAACGCTATCAAAATCGGACCCTGTGAAGATAGGTCGCCGCTATAGTTGTTTCTATTAATTTGCCGTCATTTGAGGAATTAAACCCAAAGCATTATGCATCCTCTTACTGTGCAGAATATTTCGTTGAGCTTTTCTTTTCCTATCATGAACTTTAAAACACGTCTTGACGCTCCTCAAGCTGCAACGGGATCCTCCTGTTGGACAATAAATAAAAATCTTCCCGAAACGAATGACGAAGAAGCGTGAGAATAAATTCCCTTCAGTTTCTGGTTGCGGTGCTCTTACCAAACCCATACTAAAAAATGTGATTACTTTTCATTTTGTTGCTGCCATAAATCATATTTCCAAGCCGAATGCCGAAGTCTCGCGGCGCACCACAATGAAAAAATAACGCACACTCCCAGCTGGCAAATTTATGTGGTTCACTATCTTTGCGATCGCTGGCGCCTCCTCGGGGCATGATATTTGAGAAGATGATATTCTAGGGCCATCCCGAGGCACGAAAAACACCATCCCATCCCTGGAATAGTGAGCGTGCTTGACCTATAAACTAAACCGGAGGAGTTTCCCGGGAGATTCACGAACGAACACCTCCATCGCCGGCATGGCCGAAAGGGGAAATTAACGCCAGCGCTAAACGGTGGCGAATTTGTTTTTAAGCGAAGCCATTTGTCACTGCAACCGAATTGCAGGAACGTTCTCACATCGTTTTCAACATGTTTGTCTTGCCACTTGCTTGAGACAAAGGCGTTCCGGAAAACGATGCCTTCGAAGTCGCGCGGAATGATGATAACATCAACACACGATTCAGTTTACTTGACGAGGCGCAGCGACCGTTGGAATGCACCGGCGAAGGTATGCAACTCCCGATTCACCGGATTTCAACCGGAGCGGAAAGGCAGTGCCGACGGAATGCGACCTCCGTGCGGTTCAAGTACGCGAAGATGACAAATTAATTTTCGCACTTTATCGACCAAATGTCATCGTACATGGCTGATGTCGGCGAAGTGTTTCATTCGTTCGTTCGTGCCCGCGGCTGTCGTCAGTGCATTTTTTAGGTCACGAAACACAACTCTAAGTAACAAGTTAGGACATTGTTTTAATGTCAGAGACAATCACGCGATGTATCTTCCATTGATTCTTAAAAAATTGGTTTAATTTTAATTGCTTTTTGTTTAGTTTTGCATACAATTTTGATTTCTTAAAATTTTAGTAGTTAAAGTAAATAGCATCTAACATTCGTCATACTCTTGGAGGTGGATCTTCAACATACATTCCCACCATTCACTTACCCACTTCTCACCTTTTTACAGCTGCTGTCTGCGTTTACTACAAATCGTTTCTAATAGGCCGATTAATTGATGTACCTTGCCACACTTGCCACGTACAAAAACCAGTCCAGTCCTGGCTGATTCGAATGGTTAGAGTAAATAAGGCATTCGGTCAGATCGAAATGGGAAAAACCACACGCGCCCGAGTGCTGCCTGGTAGCAAATGTCAACCGGATAGCACGTATCTTAATTTCTTGGAACCTTCTTCGCACACTTTTGCCTGTGACCTTTGGCAATTCACCAATCATTCGCGGCCGGTCCCCTCCAGGCAAATGAACTTGTCCTTAACTATGTGTTCAGTTGGCCGCTCGGATGGAGAATCAATAAACATTTCTCTGGCATCGGGGCAGCCAGGGGTCATCAAACTATTGCGAACAGAGAATGTTCCTTCTTTGACAGAAAAATTGTCTAATTCATCGTCAGATGTTCGAGAAGCCGGTTTGATTTCCAAAGCTGACCTTTATCCGATTTTTAAAGATCAAATGCATCGTTTGCAAAATATTGTACCTCCGATTGAACTTTATCTAAAGAACAAGCTGAAAGGAATCAAGCATATCTTTATCCGGCCACATTGGGCTGCGTCCTTGGCCAGCACAATAAGCACACTTGATTCGATTACAAATGTATGCGGTTCCTAACAACGTATTTTTGTTTTCTTCTCACGCATCACGCATTGCTCACGAATGTCAGACATTCTTCTTCATCCATGTTTCATGTTTCAACCACCATTTGTTGAATAAATTAACCAGATGAGCCCGACTCATCCTTTAGGTGTAACTGCAATCGGTTCACACTTTGCCCGAGGGTCGTTAACCTTTCTCGTTGCCATATTTGTTGCATGTGCCGAAATTCTTGTAACACAGACCACCATTTTTCTTCCGCCAACAGCACCCCATCCAACCCGGCTGACATTGAGCCGCTGCCGACGTTTTGGACAAAGGCTTCAGCGCCTTTTCGACATTGATCCTTCATCCACTCGGAGCACGGCACGACGTAAAATGGCGGAGAAATGCCCATCGGCTGTTCGTGTCGCATGAATTACATCGTTTTGAGGAGCAATAACGCAGGCCCCATCATGAACGATGATTGGCGTGCCTGAAGAGGTCGTAATTTAGCGTCGTTATATTTTTTTCCCCCCTGCAACTCAGAAGCTGCCGTTTTGATTGTTTGTTTAGTTTCTAACATTTTCCTTCTTTTCACGCTTACGGCTGTCGAGTTGATCGAGCATTGGCGGAATGATACAAAGTCGTCGACAAGCTGTCGATCTACTAATTATTCACCAATCTAGTCGTGGAAGTTTGAGATAAATAGGAACCGACAGAATGAACGATCTGATGACACTGCATTGATGGGAACAGATGTTCCTTCTTGATCAAGTTCATTAACGTTCTTTACAAAGATTTGGTTTTAGAAGGGTTGACAAACTGGGGAATTCAAATTAGAGATTAGTTAACACCTGCTCCTGAAATGTTTAAAAAAATTGTGCTAATGATTTCGGATTTAACAAGTCGACATTCGAAGGCATTTTTCAATAGTGCGATTGTTTTGAATCTTTCATGCTTTTTATTATTCAAGATATGCGAAGAATATACTTGCTGGTCAGAAATGCTGAAATGGTGTTGCTTCTCAAAAATATTTAGAATTAATTAGTTGCTCGAGGGTTCGAAGAAATTGATCACTCCAGAACATTTGTTTAAAATGAAAAATCAAAATGGTGTCACAAACATATTCTCAACCCACAAAACTAGCAAAATAAAACATGCGTTAACATTACTATTTCATTCTCTTTGCATTCATTCATTCTCGAGATTTGCACGTCCAGGTCAATCCGTATCGAAACCAACTTTTCGACAAGGCCAAACGAACAGATCCACCTTCACCTTTCAATAAAAACTTATTCAAACACGCCTTAGCCATTCTGCTGCACGAACCATTTATGATTTGTAACAACATAGATTACAAACCAATCCTTTTTGGCTCGTCAGGGAGATACGAAATTCGCTCCAATTCATCCCCGGCGTGCTGCGATGTTGTTCGGAGTTTGTTTGATGTTTTGCTACCCTCGAGTTTCGTGGCGGTTTGAACGCGGCGCAAGAAACGAACTCGTGCGGTATTGCCACCTAATCGAAACCGCAATGGCCTTTGGGAATCGAAACAGGCGGCGTAGTACCTAATATATAACCCACAACCATATGCGCCACCCCCACGGACCTGGCGTCCACTCGTCCACTACTGAAACAATACACGTCCGCCAGGGATTACACTGCTCCATCACGCAATCGTCACCGCGGCGACGTGCTGCACGCCGGACGAGCGTTCTCGAGCGGATGATGAGTGATGGAAATCCGTTTTCCTGACGGCTCCGCTGGGTGGCCGAGAACCTTGGGATTCAGCTGATTCAGCAATCGGTCGCGGTCAGCGCGAATGCAATCGACCGGCGAAGACGAGCCCGTTCGGCATTGTTGGTTTATGACGTGCTCTTTCTCTGCTCCCGCCAAACTGTGAACCACGGTGGAAGGGTTCGACCCCTTTTTTCACCACCGAACGGCTGCGACCAACACGCGGATGTGTTAACGTGCTTTATTGTATTCGTGTGGGTGCGTTCAAATCCGCCTTAAGAAATGCGTTTCTTTCATAATTTTTTTTTTTTCCTTTCGGCCGCAAAATCTTCTTTTTTCTTCCACTCTCAGAGAGAATCTTGGGTTTTTTTCTGACTCGATTTGTAAGCGAGAGTAAAGAGCTGTGAGGCTGTAGTGCCATCATTCATGTTTAAGAAAACACTGTCTTACAAAAGATATGTACAGACGAGCCATGGCTTGGCGCATGAGGAAAAGACAAAACTGAGAAGTTCGATTTTCCGAACGTCGAACGAATATGCAATACATTATCGTATTAATGTTAAGTCAGTTATAATTTTTTCCGAAATTTCAAAGTGTTCGCTAAATAAAGGCAACGTATGTGTGCCCTTTTATTAAAGTAAGAGTTGTACAAAATTCAAAAATATATTTTAAGCTTTTCCATAGCATCTTGTGTTAGGAAACGGGTGAAACGAACGCTTAACTTGGTCGTTATTTTCCGCAAAGGCACTATCTGGTCATTACTTGCGCAGCACACCGTCGTCAGTCACATCCCGCAAACGAGGTGCAAATTCATTAATCTCATCTTCAATGGAAAGCTTCAAAGGCCTCCAAACCGAACTTAATGACATTCATACGGACAACCGATGCTTTCCTCTCCCCTGCCAGTTTCTAGCGGCCGTTCTATGCTGCGGTGTGCCGGCTGACTGGTCGGCAGACGGACGCTTTTAGACGATCCTTGCTTTCCCTTTCGCACCCACCGGCCCCCAATCTTCCGCTTACGATCGATTTCGGTTCCTATCGGTTCTGATTGTTCTCGTTCGCTCCGCGTCCCTTCCCCGGGGAGTTGGTGTGAAGGGTTGAGGGAGTCGACGCCATTGGGGGTGGCGTTCTATTCGCACCACTAGCGCACCTGCAACGCCAGACGAACGCACCTGGCGGTGGGTTTCGCGCTAGGCTCATTGTGATTAGTGAACCGCATTTTCGTGTAATGTTTCGCTTGTGTTTGGTATCCCCTGTACTTTTTTTTTTTTGTTCGCCCACCGTTTATTTATTTGGCAGGCTCTTTTTTGTTGCTGCTGGTAGACCGTGAGATCTCCCGATGGGCTCGGTTTGCCGGTGTATAAATAAAATAGCCGAGGGCCACAGCGCCGATAGTTTGTCGTCGGAGTTTGCATAGTGAAGATTCGTGCGATCGATAGAGGATTTGTTGTTTTTTTTTTATTTCTTCACGGTAAACGATTGACGAATGAAGTGAAGGCAGCGCGGAGGCAGGATTCTTTTTCGATATTTTGTGCTTGAAAGGTTTTCATTTGATATCGGAAGTCAAGGATCAACCAAAAAGAACTTGTATTTGTTAGTTCAAATGTCTAGTGTTGCGATCATGAATACGGTAATGCGCTTTTGGAATAGAAAACATCCTGACGGTGGAAGCGCCAGCTAATCCGGTGCTCCTTCTTTCGTTTCCGGAAATAGTTGTTCGTGTTGCTTGCAGTGCTGGCGTGTGCAACTGCGAAGCCCCAGAATCAGTACTCCCAGGGGAGCTACAACCGGAATTCGGGAAATTTTAACCGAAATCCTTCCACCGGCCAACGGCACTCGAACCAACAGCAGCATCAGCAGCATAATCACCAGCAGCAGCAGCAACAGCAGCAGCATCAGCAGCAGCATCATCAGTCCCAGCAGCACTTTTCCCACCAGCGACAGGCTCAGGCCCTTCGAGCACCACTGCTGCCACCGCACAATCCCACCCAGTTCAGTCAACGGCTGCAGGTAAGTGAAGTGAAAGATTAATTTTCAAGGACAAGGAGGAATTTTGAATTTGATATATGATCTTTGGGATGATGGATGGATTGCAAGATTGAAATGTCTAAGTTGTGGACCTTAACAATTTAAAGTTCCCCAAATATTACTCAAACTTAACTCTGCGTGATTGAAAGTACAGTGCAAAATGTATCAAATGAGAAACTTTTACATATCTACAAAAATGTTCAACCAGTAAACAAGGTTAGCATTTTTGATATTATCTTTTTCGTTTCGAAATAAATCCTCAACAACAACAAAAAACAGCAAAATAGAAACTAAAATGCG
The DNA here is from genome assembly GCA_914969975.1 of Anopheles atroparvus. Lineage (NCBI taxonomy): Eukaryota > Metazoa > Arthropoda > Insecta > Diptera > Culicidae > Anopheles > Anopheles atroparvus. The sequence continues at coordinate 5,993,379 of CAJZCY010000003.1, read as the reverse complement.
ATAGGTTAGAGAAGCATAACTCGCCGGAGGCCTTTAGATGAAATCTCTATTCGTATTAAATGCCTTTACCCTTATCATCAAACGCCCTCCTAGCAAAACAGGCCTAGATGGAATAAGAAGAACGAATCGGATAATGAACTGACATGTCCTTTTGACCCTTTTCACTCTCTTTCATTTTATGAAACGAATAACTCGACCCCCTGAACAGCAACCCTTCCCGAACGCCATCCGTCCGTTCGTGCCAATCACGTCCTACAGCAACGACGTCTCGTACGATGGTTCGTACTCGTACGCGTACACGACCGGCGATGGGCAGCAGCAGCAGGCGCAGGGCTACCTGAAGAACGCCGGCCTGAAGGACCTGGAGGCCCAGTCGGTGCAGGGCTCCTACTCGTACACGTCGCCCGAAGGCCAGCTGATTACGGTGACCTACATCGCGGACGAGAACGGTGCGTTTGTTTCCACTCTCACTTCTGTTCGGTCGCTAATGCGCGTCCACAATTATGTAACCGTTCCCCTCTTCCCCCCGCAGGATTCCGCGCCGAGGGAGCGCATCTGCCCACACCGCCCCCGATCCCGGAGGCAATCCAGAAATCGCTCGCCCTCATCGCACAGACGCAACCGGTTTCGGCGCAGTTCAACGCCGCCTACAACCAGCCGCGCTTCCAGCAGGGTGTGCAGGTGCCCTCGGGCTCCGGCCAGAACTACAACCGTTTCGGCTAGGAGACCACGGATGAACAACACTGGACCGGATGCCTCCATCCCGCGAGCGGAAACAGCACGAGACCGAAGCAACGAAACTGACCAACGCAACTTTACATCGAACGACTGACAACGCCAGCAAAGCATCGGCTTGACCGATTCTTGCCCCAGATAACAAAGGTATGCATGTACCTATGTAGGTATGCTGCAACATACATGATTATGCTCCTCTGTTTCCTATCCAACCTTCGGACATTCCCGGAGGGGCAGATGTGACTCGTGCACCTGCAAAGGTGTTTCTGAAGACAAACAATGGAAATTCCCCAACATTAGGAACATTCTTTTTCTGATCACCTCAAAACTGGTAAAAAAAAAAAACGATACATTCCTACACCGAACGCCAAACAAAACAAACACACATATCCGTCCGATACGGTTCCGTCCACCGCCACTGCACTCTTTACGCAATCCCATGCAGTTTCCACCTGTTCTCCTCGTTGATGCCACGCCAGAAAAGAGAAGAAAAAAACGAACGAAACAAACAAACGATCGGCTGGCAAAACGAAGAGGATGCAATCCATCCATTCAGTCGTAAACTACACGATTCATTCGTCCGATACGCCAATCGCACAGTTGTAAATCTCTTTTCACTGTCAACCCCTCTCAAGACCACCCCCCCCCAGCTCCCCCCCCCCACCTGGCGCCCTTTGCGGGGGAGACATCCACAACCATTCCCTCTCCGCCCATCCTATCATCATCCACCTTTTTTCCATTAGGGATGCATCGTGTGCAGTTGCAGTTCGCGATATGATCAGGCCGCTAAAATGTGCAATTAATATGCAAATTGATTTTGGTCGTTTCGGACGACGGTGCACCCTCCCCTTTCCCCGGTCCGGCTTCCTGGAGGCTCGTCAGATTGATTAAGAAACAATGTAAATCGTTTGTGTGTTTTACGATTGATGCCGATGCGGTCGAAGGTGCCATCAGGTTATGTCCCCCCTGCTGTTATTGCGGAGTTTTGTTGTTATCGCCACCAGTATTCATGTTTGACACATTGTAATTACCACGCGCTCGTGTTTTACCACCGCAGTTGATGATGAATGAAAAATCAACCACGAGGCATGCGCAAACATTATCATCACGTTCAGCTCCCTTTGTCTCTTCACCCTGTTCTTCCAGCTTTCCATCGATACAGTGTCTCTTGAGAAGCCAAAGAGATTCCAAATGTTCAACGAAATCGTAAGCCGATCGACAGATTACTATCTCCCATCGCTGCAGGCATTATACAGATTAGTACCACTACTCCAGATGATTGGTGGCACACTAGACGGAATCAATCAACTGAACCACAAGGACCTCCAGGACATCTCTATTCGTTTACTCCTTTTTTTTGTACATAGAATTAGTTGTTGTATTGATTGCAAATAAAGAACAACGGTTCTTATGAAAAATATCTACTATGTTGATTTGTTCCTGTTTTGCCGAAAAATAGATTTTTAAAGGACAACCAGAAGAAAAAGGACGTTCATTAAAACACATTGTTTTTTGTTAGACATTGCAATTTGTTATGATTATTAAATTGGGAAATAGCTGTTGACGCTTGTTGATGAAACATTTTACATGTATCACATTAATCGGACAGATTTGTATAATCTTCATAGTTTATATTTATAAAAGCTGCGAAAAGATCGATTGATTGAATTCATTTTTCAACATTTCTTAGACAACGAAGTAACTAGAATTGAAGTTGAAAGATACCTTTCTCATTCAATTTTTTTCATTAGCTTCTGATTTGAGCAGCTAGACAATTTACAGTTTTTTAATCAAATTAACACTACCTCAATTTAATCAACTTGCCTTATGACATGACTTCGGCAAGTCACTAGTCATTTTCATCTGCATGTCGATAGTATTTTAATCTTCGTGTACATTCATTCATTTCATTGCGTTCATAATCTATTGCCTACTTTTAGGCTGAAGGCAAGAGATCGTCGTCGCGCCAGGATTAAGCCTGCATGACGGTACTAAAATCACATAACCCACAGGCGCAAGTTAATGCAACAGTGTACTAAAGCTTTTGAGGATCAAATGGCTAACATAATCATCAAGCTTTCACGATCAATTGTAATTTTAAGCACACTATACATCACGAAAACTCATGCCTCTCTTTTCACGACATGTACAATCCTTTAAGGACATAGAGTTCTCTAGCAATATAGACAAAATTTATTTTTATTTCTATGACCATTAAGTTTGAAATTGGGGATTGTGTTTGCAAAGCAATATACGTAGTTTAAATTTTTGTAAATTATTAAAATATCACAAACATTCAACGGTTCAAATATATTCTATGGAACGAGATCTTCCAGATTCCAGATTCATTCTTCAACTGAATTAGTAGAACCAGTTAAAGACTCTCGATTAGGGATCTAACAAGCAAAACGTTTCGGTTACACGTGGATAATGAGTTCCATAGGCATCAACGATCGTGTCACCGTGCCTCGGATTGCATCTGTTGCTTCCATCCATCCCCAGCATAAGTCACCGAGCATAAGCAGTTCCGGTTTGCCCTTTGCGGTTCAAACACCTGCGCTTCCCATCGCAGCGCATGTGGCATCGCTGGATGAATCAGCCGCAAAACGTGCGACAGACACGAGATCAGATTCTTAATGCTTCGTTTCGTCGATGCTCCCCTTCTTTTCTCCTCTTTTCGTCTTTATGATTCTTCCCTCGAACGTCGTAGTTGAAACCAACAAACACTTCACCTCGGCAGACATTGTAGTCGTGGGGAAAATCGTTCCACGATCAGCTGTGTGGCACATCCAACCGTCGCTAATCACCGACAGTGGCAATAATCACGAGTGCTCTTCGAGATCGTGTCGTTTCGTGTCGCGATCTCCCGTCGTTACCCCAGAATGTGCACCTCGTCCGCATGCCGCCATAAGAACACGATCCCGACCAATGAAGCCAGCGGAGGGACAATTTATCTATTCGAGTCACCTCCGCAACGATGGCAACAAATTTGCATCGAAATCATACGCGAAACGGAGTTTACTGTGGCCTGAACGACCCTCGGAGGCGGCAGGGAAGTGGCCGGGAGAGCGTTGGAGGGAAATTTATGTACCGAAAATTAACCTTTTGCCAAAGAGGACACCGTGATCCTATCCGCCAATCTTAGCGCTATCGAAATCCCTTCACTCCCGTGGATGTTATCATCCATTTCAGCAAGCTGAAACGGGGTTTCAATCAACGTATGACACACACAAGGTTGCCAGCGCTAACAAGGAGCTGCGGGTGCAGTTCGGTTTGGAGTAAGCAACATCTGCAATGGCGATTATCTGCCAGCTCATATTACAACTGTATTTGGCATGGTGGGCGAGGTACTTGCTGATGTTAGCCTACAGATGTTCCTCTACGAGCAGCAAAGGCAACCCGTTTCAACTCTCTCATCCAAAATTCTTTCCTTTCGACTGCCAAACCTCGACCGCGGCTGACGATGAAGTAATTAATGGAAGATGACGGATTGCGATAGTGAGCGCGTTTGGCGACCTCCGACTGACATTATCCAGCTGGGCCCATATTCTTACCCAAGCCTTTGCCCAAAAGTGATGACCGAAGATGGCTGAGCGGGTCGTTTTGATGAGAGAAAGAGAAAGGCCATCACACGGTGCAATGGTGTGAAAATGGACTCAGATCAGGTGGGGAAAAGAGGGGTGGATAAAATGGAAAGTTTTATTAATTATGAATTTTGAAATGGTTTAAGCAAATGTAACAGGCATTGTGAATGTAAACGAAGAGATAGTTAGAAAACATAGTTACAGGTTTTTCATCTTGTTTATGTTATGTTTGTGCATAAAACAACTAGGTTTATTTGAGCAGAACGTTGTTCTACATATTTTTCTTGCAACATACATTTATTTTATTTTTTCAACGATGGCAGCCTTGCAAAACTATACTTTAAAGGTTGAGCGCGACTCATGCTCGACTAACATTTTTCGGCTCATCACTAAGTGCGCCGGGCCTTGCAGCGCGAAGCTTGGCATCCAGCAATCACGGATCAATCATAAGTCGACCTTATTTTCCACCACCCCGGTGCATCCGATGACAGCCAAAAACGGGGAAATCGCGCCACAGCCGCCGCAGCTACCCAAATGTCAAATCATTCGTTTTGATGATGGCCCGGCACGAGACTGATTTGCCTCAATTTGCTAAAATTAGTTCTATATCCCTCGGCAGTTCCGCCTAGTAGACGAACTAGGCAACATGTGCATGCCGTTGCTCTGCTTCTCCTTCTACGTGTCTTCGGATTGTTTTTCCTCCCCAGCACGCCTGTTTGATCCATTATCCCTCCCGCACTCGACACCGCGTGCCATCTGAAGCAGCAAACCGTTTTCCCCCGGCCCGAAGAAGCATCTTCCTTGCGCGAGGCACTTGCTCTATACGGGCATGTGCGGCAAAGAAGGATCGGAGGGAGGATGCTCCAGAGGAAGGTGGTGGGACAAACCCGGGGCAACCCTATAATCTGACCAACCTTTGCACTTTCCGTTTTGCGCTTTTTTCAGAGCCAAGGCCAAGTGCGGCCCCCGTGTGCGTCGCATGCGAGTGGCTCGTTCTCAAACGTCAAGTTCTGTACCAAAGTGACAGTATTGTACCTAGGACTAGGGGAACCTTCTCCCCATCCCCATGTCCCTCCTTGACCCGCAAGAATAATAACACATGGTGCATGCACGCGTACTGAAACCGATCGTCAAGGTGATCTTATTAAAGCTCGCCGAATGTGAATCGCACGAAACAAAACATCTTCAAGCAGACGCTTGGTAGAACAGGAGAAGTATGCAGTGGAGGAAGCACACTTTGCTGCACTTTGGAGAGCCTCGCTTCGAGATGCCACCGGATTGGAGGATGATTTTAGTCAAATGCTAGTGCACGAAGCAGAATGCCACGTCGAAGTGCACTCGCAACGGCAGCGGTGATTTGTGGCAACGCAGACGACGAACGCATCTTCGGTGATGAATGGCGCTGCCCCAAGGGTACACGATCACTTTCTGCCTCGGATCGTGGCGGATCGAGAGCAGTTTGGTACTCGCGGTGCTTCACCGATCGATTCGACACATCCTCATCGATCAGACCGACGAGAACTTGGTGCCAGCTGGTTTAGGATTATCACGAAGGAAACAAGTTTATCTTGCACCGTAAAGCAAGCGCACGGGAGCAAACTGTGCGACACAAAGCGACACCCCCACCGTCCCAGCTATTTGTCCACCCTTTTGACGGTATGTAACAAGCTACCGAGCGTCGTTGCTGGCATATCCCCCTTCCTCCCATATGAATGATTCTGCCTTGATGACGGTGAAAGGGTGTTGGTGAGTCGCGAGTTCCATCCGAGATCCTTTCTCCGAAGTTGCAGCGGCACAAGGCGCATCCTTGATGGAAGATGAGATAAAGCACTTATAAGGCCTCCCTCTTCATGCATCTTCACCCTTCCGACCGCGTTTCGATCGATTAGCGATGAGCAACCGGATCGGGGCTAGGTGAGCGTTTATGAGCCGCAGAACAAATAAACGGCACCGGTCATCGCGAGCGTGCCAGATTGGATCGTGTACCGTCAAAATTCATGATTAACCTAGGGTCGCCGTCATGCTCATGGTACGCCCGGAGCAACAAGCACAGCGCCGGTACTTAAGGGTGACATTAATTGGCGGACATATTTAACGGTGGGTCGTACATCGGCCCATGCGAGTAAATGCAATTGGAAGTAGTAAATGGTTGACATGAGAGTAATCTGTGCAGGGAACGTAATTTAATTGTGATTTTATTTTACCGATGACTTTGTAAACCAGGCTTTGAGTACACTACTCTCCAGATTTAATGAGATCGAATAAATCGTCAATAACAAATAAGATAATTGTGAACTAGCACTTAGAGAGGTTAGAGATAATTAAATTCTTCTACTGAAATCAAATGTAAATGCTTCAAATAAAACTATTTGCATAACAAGGTTGCGATAAATTTTGTTGAGAGCGGTAAAGACGTTACCACCACATTATTTTTATGCTTAATGGTATGTTAAATTCATTTATTAAAAAAATAAATATCTTTAATGAAGTAACATAAAGAGAATTTATGCTGTTCATCCTGTATCGCATTAAAACAATCATGCTGCAGGCAAGAATATCCTCACGTACCTGAAGATCACCTCTGTGCACATAACGACATAATCACTCTACCCGCTTCAGGACATATCAATCACATCTCCTTCCGTATCGCCTACCGCACGGGAAGGATATCTGGTTGAGCCCTCCTGACGTGTCCTGGACCACTCATCACCTGACGGAAGCGCGTTGGACCACGTGGCGACCGTCTTGCCAACCTTGCACGTACGCCGGCAGGTTTATCCTTACTGCAAATCAATTAAATCATTATCCTATCAGACGCGAACCAGCCAACCGTCACTGTTGCCAAGAGGCCCCAGTCGACCCGGGGTAATTATTGCATCAATCGGAAACCTTTCGATCGCGCCGATGTGTCCAAATGTCAAAAGCCGTTCGATCGGAGCTGGATCGAGTGGAAGAGATCTGATTCGATCGGTTCTTAATTTTCGCATCACATGATCATGATGGTCCCGCATTCGTGGCCAACCTTCCCTTTGCGCACCCTCATGCACCGTGTCGATATTCTGCTTATTTTCCTCTCTCCTGCCGAATGTCGAATGTCGCGGGTCCTCCTGCCCGAAGCGTGCCACCGCTGACAAAATGTAGGTCATCGTTCAACCCATCACCCCGCCGGATCAATGCGATTACAATCTTTCGTCGCGCGCACATCACGTGCATCTTCGCTTCTGCACAAATGGGACCAAATTAAATAAAAACAGGGTGCGACTCGCTTCGGCGCTTCGGCGGTGAAAAAGGTGCAAAAGATCTATGGCGCGATCTGCGATGATAACGAGCGGTTTGTTTCCCGTCCCGACGACGCAGCATCTTCGCCAGCATCCAGTGATACCGTCGGCGATAAATATCCGCCGGCCGGCTGCGCAATCGCACAAATGAAAACGCGCCGTGCAATCGTGATGCACCGTGGCGCATGCATCGGCACATAGTGCACGGTTGATCGCACTCTTCCTTGCCGCTCCATTTCACACTCAATTTGTTCCAATATTGGCAGCGAAAAGCGGCCCAATCGCATTGGCAACAAACTCTCTGCACGAACCATTTGCTTGCACACACATACCCGCTGGTTCTGGCAATTGGGAGGAAGATTGGGCAAGAATACGGGCATTCGGCCTGAAGGAAAGAGTGTCTGCTCGGGTGTTTGCATATCCCTTTCGAACTGTACTCGCTCGAGCTGGATGGCGCAAAGGTGTACGCTAACAACATAAAAAAAAGCTCACCGGCACTCGGACCGCAACTCCCAAACCAAGAAAAAACTGCAGGCAGATGCTGCTCTTACACCTTGCACTGATTCAGGTTAGCGATTCTGAACGTTCCTTCCCGCGAGCGGTTCCTCTTTCGTGCAGACACCGAAATCGGCAGGAAATCGAATGATCAATAGCATTTCGATTGGACGTATCGAACGATTGCACCTTACCCTGCGCCAGCGCCGATCGGGGCCGATTGTTCCAGTGTGTTACAATTGGGTGCATTACCGGGGTGCATGAGAACGTTAGAGCCCGTCGCTTCACTTCAGCTTCTTCGCCAGATGAAATGGATCGATTCGATCCCATTTGGTTGCGTTACAAGCAACCGAGTCGATTGATGTGCTTCCGTTTGGTTCCCATGAGAACGGAGTACTCTAATCTGGAAGGTCCTTTCACTTGTGCGCCTGATTTTGTCGATCGTTAGAATCTCACTGACGCGGACTAGCGACGATTATGGCTTGCCTTATCATATCGGGTGGATCGTAATGTCACTGCATAGTTTATCGGATCTCGGAGGGAAGGTCGGACAACGCAAGGCGATACAATGCGCACCAAGTCGCTCATTTCCATATCCGAGGAGCAGCCCTGCCCTTTTGCGAGAACCTAAAAGGGAATTATGAGTCAACGAAAACAGCCCTTCGCCGGGCTTGGAATATTCTTGAACTTCAATTCAACGTCCCTATCACAGCCGAATGGTTCTTTTCACAATGACAGAGAAACAATAACAGCCGCGTTCGAATCTACCGAGTTCCCGCTGAGAAGCCTAAACTCTAACGCCATAGGCAACCCTGACAGCTGAGCCAGCCCCCCATCGAGATCTGTCAGATTTGCGTTATTATTGCGCTACTATTCCCGCACTGGAACAAAACGGTGTAAACATTAGCAGAAGCCAGCGCACTGCAGCGAACAGCCGGGGATCGTAAATTGGAAACGTTATTTATTTAATGTGCCTGAATCGGGCAACAAAATGCAATGGATCGCTGAGTGATTCCGCCGATGACAGCCCGTTTGTTCGCATTGTTGCTGGTTATCCTGCGAGTATTGATCACTGCCTAGTCACAACATTTGTCGGAAGATCTTTATCGGTTCGTAATTTGTTTCTACGGCGTGAGTTATTACTATGATTCCACCTTTTGTTACATTCATCTCTGCAACTATAAGCCTTTTTAAACTGCTTTTTCACATTTGACGTTTTACAAATTATTTAAGGAATATGTTTGGACAGTAAAGTAGTATGATCTCGACGACAGGCTAGAATTAAGTAATCAGTAGACAATTAATTAAAAATAATTATTAAAACAAGATAAATAACTGATTGGTCCTCCTTCTACTGTAATGCATTTTTGCATCCCCTTACGCATGCTTTTTTTCAATGCCATTCAACCACGTACCAATTTAGTCACCCTCTTCTACCTTTCTCATCCCAATCGAATCACTCTCGGTTTCTTAAACTTCGGCCACCATTCCCACCGTCAACTGCCACCCGCCGACTCCTTGCCCAACTCCACCATTGCCGATATCAATTCGGTTTGAGCAAAGTACCGATTCTCTGCGGCCCACCACCCAGAACGTGGCGGCGTCGGGGGGATCGCACACAATGAGCCAGAGAAAGAGGGACTTCTGCTTTCGGTACGATGCGATGCCTTCGCAGCCTCCGCGGCACGGTCGGTGAAGAGGATTATATATAAAGCAGAACCCACCGCTCGAACAACACATTCGGATTTGTGCCTCTTCCTACTGTGGAGTGTCATCCAATTCAGTGGTCGATCGGTCGGTGCTCGGTTCGTGCCCGTGTCAGTGCAGTTGACAGCTGCGGCGTGCAGTTTGCCTTCCCGTTGCACGTGCAAGTGCAACATAAGAGCGGTTCTGTGATACAAAGCAGCAGCGTATCAGCATCCCTGTGTGTGATTTACCAGTTCGTACCATCATGAAAGTTGTAAGTGAACCAAATAGTTTCTACTGCTTACGGTAGGAGTGTATATTTTTTAAACTGCTTGATTCGTGTATAAATTTTTAAAGTTCTATTTACATTTTACGAAGACATAAAAGTTGTTTGAATTGCAGAGAATAATTTAACAATAATAATTTAAGTAAACACGGAAATACTTACAAGTGTCTACAATTTTAAGCAAAACTTGTTAAAAAGAAACACTTGAAAACAAAACATAGAAACAAATTATAGAAATTATCTCTAGTGTTTCAAAATTCCTTGGTGTTTAAGTCCTTGGTCGAATATAAATCGAACATTTGGAAACATTCTGTTCAAAGCAAACCTTCCATTATTGCACTCCTACAGATAATTTTAATGCCATTACTCAACATCATTATGTTAAATTATTTAGCAACGATAGCCTTCGATTTATTTAATTGTAGCCGCAAATTGCAAAAATAACTACGTGAAGGTCCTTTCCAACGATCCTCCTTAAAGGATTGAGATAGATATTGCAGGTTCTATTGCAAATTGTCTGTGAAAATACACTCCCATTTGAAACGATTCTGAAACTTGCCCGCGGCGATTCTCGACAATTGCTTAACCGTTTCAGTCGCATCCAATACCGATTATGTTCTAGCGCGACCGCAGAAGCCACTCATCATGTCATTTGTGCTAATCGCGCCATCAAATGCGCAGATTACCATTATCCCGTGTTTAATGATTAGTCTCGCGACAGCGAATACTTCTCACCTGCACGCCACCCCGGGATCAACTGCACTTATGTTTGCGGTCGTGTAACGGACGGGTGTAGCTGCTCATTATGATTGCCGGTGGGTTATTTCGGTGCCGATTGGGAAATATTTCGTGGGACCACGGTAATCAAAGTTGGACCGCTGGACCCGCAACCAGAGGTGCCAAAGACTCGCCGGTGCGCAGCGTTGCGTCCTCGAATCCTCCTAATTATCCCCACCGGAACCGGCAGAGCCACCGCTCGACGGATCACGTTCCATGCCGGTTCTCAGGTTCGCCACTCGTGGCAGCAAATAAACTCATCTCGCCACGCTTTGGAGATCTTTAGATTTAATTGATTGTAATGATGGAAAACCATCTCCGCTTCCTTGATCGTACGCGCACCGGCCGCACCGCAAAGGTCATCACCGAGGTGACCCTATTTTTGCAAAATTCCTTTAAACCTTGACGACCGACGTCATCGATCGATTGGCAGACGCGAATCCGTCGTTGCCGAGGTTGCGTGATGTAATTTTTTCTCCAATCAAACCAAACCCCGACCGAAGCTCGCGGCTGGGAAATTATTGTTTCGTGAACGGTACGGGTCTTCCGCGAAGCGCTGCTGGCTGTTGAGAACCGAGTCGAAAAAAAGCCACTACGAAAATGAAAGACCGCTCGAAGAAAATTCAAAACTTGCGATTAAACACACTGATTAAGCGCCGAGCAATTTGCCTCGATGTCCAACCCCGTAAGGGTTCAAGCTGCAAGCGATCGATAAAGTGCGCACTCGCAGGTGTTGAAGGAGGCGTAGGCGCATTATCGACTGATAAACTGCAACTGCATTGAGCTCCCCAAACTCTCCAGCTGTTCGTGTGCCAGCCGACCGACCAAAACCCTGGTGAAAGGCGAACATAATCCGATTGTCTTGCGGCATTCCGTTAACGATTATTCGCTGGTGTAATGCTATTTTGAGCTTTGCCGAAACCTTCAAGCGATCGTTTTGCTTTCGGCCAATCTCCACAGTCCATCAATGGAACGATTTCGGGCCTCTTTCAATCCACCTTATTGAGATGTATTACTATTTTTGAGATTGAAGAGGAATGTTCATACCCCCTTCTAATTACACCAGCTCTCTGTATTGCTGAGACATATTATGTTCAAATAAAAGGGAGCCTTTGTGGTTGCATCTGATTGTTAACCAATATAAAACACAGATACATAAACCGCGTTTTGCAAAGGTCAGTAATGTGCAGGTACATCCTCCCTGATGCACGATCGACCCAAAGTCGTACACCATCGTGCTCAAGACTACATAAAAAGACACAAATGGGAAAAAATAGTCACCTCCCCAATGCAACCGATCACATGAGTGAATTGGCGCACCGCAAAAGCTCCTGCAGGGTCGAAGTAACAACATCGTTACTCATGTATTGACTCGCAGGCTGGCTCCCGTTGCTACTGCCCTGCATCACCGGCACTCTAATGGCAAATCGGGTCTGCGCTCGGATCGATCGAAGCCAAAAGGCAATGGGGAAGGTGTGGCAGCACAGAAATGTACATGCCCACAGGAGCCCTGCATTCCACGATGCGACCGATGCTGACGAGCGAGCAACTCTTTGGTTACATGATTGATGGTGTCCGACCGCTGGTGGCTTATAGATTTTAATGTCGAACGAACTGATCAATGTGGTAGGTGTAAAACAGAAAAATTGTTAATTTTAATCGTTTTATCTAGAGTCTAAACGAATAATTTCATCTCTTGCTGGACTTCTAATGAAAGATTCAGAAATTCATTTCAACAATTATACTCGTTTAACAATTTCAATTGCACAACAACCTTCGAGTCATTATTAAAGCAAGTTACTCAGAATTAGGTGTCAAAAAGACGTGAGCGTCACAAAGGTTGTTGTTCGGTTCTATCGCATTTAAAGTGCTAGGCTGCATTTAAACTTTAATCTCAGTCCATTCCATTCTATCACCCCACTGTGTGTATGTCACAAGAACCGACGAAAGCATGAAAGGTTTATCAGTTAAGCTATAATGCCCAACCGACTCGCACTGGGTAAGGTCGCCATAATTATGTTGCTTGGATGCCAATGGGTACACCTCATCCGAATCCGTTTTGATTTCGCCACCAAACGTGACTTCACTCCACGAAAGTGTTCCTCTACCCCGATCCCAGCCCTGGTGGCATCTTCTCCGTCCCCGCTCGAACACCTTCACCGAGGGACTCTAGTTTGTGAACATCACATAAAATGCAGCCATTTCAATGCGAGCTTGGTTTGTTTTTGCGTCACGCGACTTTGTCTGGAGATGTTCGCTTTTTTGTCTTTTTGTGTCGCTATCGGCCATTGATATTCACTCTGCACTCTGCAAAATCTGCACCCTTCACCATGCACCACCACGTGCCGGCACAGTGTCGGTATGACTTATTGCCTCCCAGTCCGTTCTCGCGAGTCTCGAAATCGACGACGCATTGTGCAAAATGGCTCGGTTCGAATTCGACGCTCCAGTTCCAGTTCTGGCCGATAAGAAAGTGGAGCAGCAGGTCGCACCGCGTCGATCTGGAGGGCAACACAATCCTCCATTTATTCGAACCCTCATGCCGAAGGGTCCCCTTCACCGGTTCCCAACAACAATGTGTGCATTCAAAGCACTTTCAAACATTGCAAATGCTGCAGGCAGACTCATGGGGTGTCAACGGTGCCATCTTTGCCAGCATCTTCCGTTTCGGTTCACGGTTTCGTCCTATTGTGTATCGTTCTTTTAACGATAATTTCGTGACCACTCTACACTTCGATAAGCTCGTCGGACGCTTCCCTCTGCCGACTTTATAGGTCAATTGAGCAATAGCAGAGGTTATGGTCGATTGTATCGTGCAGCATTAGAGCACTAGCTCCGTGGTTTTTCATTTTTCCCCTCTATCTCCGATTTTGCCTTAGATCCTGCTAACGACGCTCGTGGCGGTGTGTTCGTGTGCCCGCCTGGACAACAACTACCTGCCTCCACCGGGAGCAGCAGCGGCAGGTGGAGGTCCCGGCCTAACGGCGCCCTCTCCGTCAGCCGGAGGTTTTGGAAGCAAACCACCCGGTGGTGGTGGTGGAGGTGCTGGCGGTCCCGCTGGAGGTTTCGGAGGGCCAGGAGTTGCTCCCGGCGGTGGAGGCTTCGGTGGTGCCGGGCCAAGTGCGGGCGGCTTTGGCGGTCCAGGAGCTCGTCCAGGTATGTTCAATGGTGTGAACAGGGGAGAGCGCTGCAGATGTCGTACTGATCTACTAACGTCTTTAGGAGGTGCTCCAGCAGGTGGACGCCCTAGTGCACCCGCTCCTGCCTACGGACCTCCGTCGAGTGGATTCGGTGGTGGAGCACCATCTGCATTCGGTGGTGGTGCACCGTCTTCCTTTGGTGGTGGTTCCGGTGCTCCGTCGGGAGGTTTCGCTCCCAGTTCCGGTGGATTCGGCGGTGGCTCTCCTGCAGGTGCGCCTGCCCCAGCCGGCCCTAGCCAACCTCCGATCGAGATCATCTCGTACGAGAACATGAACAACGGTGACGGAAGCTACAAGTACAGGTTTGTGCAATAGAAACAGAGGGTAAATGGGGGACATTTTTAACATTTTCTACTACTCAAACATTCAGCTACGAAACGGCCAACGGCATCAAAGTGGAGGAGCAGGGCGAGGTGAAGAACAAGGGCTCCGAAAATGAGATCCAGAGCGTGCAGGGATCGTACTCGTACACCGCCCCGGACGGACAGGTCATCACGGTGACGTACATTGCGGATGAGAATGGATTCCAACCGCAGGGAGACCACCTGCCCACGCCACCCCCCATCCCGGAGGAGATCCGCAAGGGACTTGAAGCCATTGCTGCCGCCCAGGCTGCCGGAGGTGGCGCCTCTCCGGGAGGTCCGAGTGGAGGCTACCCCAGTGGAGCCGGCGGTGGAAAGCCGTCGCAGGCGGGCTATCCGGGTTCGGTGACCGGTTCCGGAGGCTATCCGTCGGGTGCCGGAGGTCCAGGAGCCCCGTCTGGTCAGCGTCCCTCGGGAGCCGGCGCAGGACAGGGCGGCTATCCGAGTGGACCGGCGGGCGGATCGGGATCCGGATACCCGGCGGCCGGAGGTCCAGCAGGACCAGGTGGAGCGACCGGATACCCGGGCCCCGGTGGTCCGGCAGGTTCACCAGGCGGATCGCGTCCCAGCGCCCCCGGCAGACCGTCCGGCAACGGATCATTCAACCCACAGTCCGGCTACCAGTATTAAAACCCGCCTAGATTCATGAGACCCCGGCACAACGATAACCCTTCACTGACAAGGCATGCAAGAAGAAAAGCGCATTCAACACAAAAAAAAGAAGAAAAACTAAGCTGAAGAAGAAGATGATGATACACAACAGGGAGCAGAAGATTGCAAACGAAACAGAATCATTCACACGCTGTAAATAAGGTTAAATGGAACGGTTGAAATAAAAGTGAAAACAACTCGAACCGGTGGGCGCCTTCCTTTTTCTCTCATTATTCCACCTCTCGACGGGAAGGGGGCGAACATTACGACAGTGGGCGTGAACTTGAACCTCAGACGGGGGCTGCGTGGAGGAAGGTCGCTTGCTGGACACGCTGCTGAACGGCGAATGAATGAAAACGGGTTTTCGATCCACAGCCTCCGCAGCAGCAGCAGCGGCAGCAGTAAAACCGGTGTCGGTTGTAAAAGCTTCGCCCGTCCGAGTGTCTGCCCTGAAGGAAAGCGTAGCTCGCGAGATAAATCCGTCGTTTCATGACTAAACAAGACTGTTGTGGAAGCTCCTTTGAGAGAAACTCCGAAACAAAGCGATCGCGCCCGCAAGGTATGCAATTCAGGTATGCAATCGTCGCTGGAGATGTCTCCTTAAATTCAGCTAACAAACTAGAAGTTTGTTAATTCAGCTTTTCATGAATGCAAGCATTATTATGAAAATCACATGCAGCCAACTTCTAAAAACTTCCAAGGAAAGCGTATTACCAATACATACGTGTGCAATGAAGGGTGGAAATGCCCTTGCATAAAAAATAAACTCGTTTCAAGCAATAGTAAAACGTATTGCCATGCAATTGTCCTTACCTTTGAAGAGCAGTTCTAGATCGAGCGTGATACATGTACATTGCTTCCCATTACATTCAACACATGTTCGCTTCGCGTGTAATTTATCATCCCATTTAAATAATTTCCGCACCCATCACAAACACTCATCACGTGCTCATAAATTACATTAAACAGACGTGTAATGCCATCTTGCCGATCATAACAGCTGCCCGAGATTTTATTGACACACAAATTGATTTATGCCCAAAGCTCGAGGAAGCTCGCTTACGCTAGGCTAAAGAAGCGAACGCGGCGGTGCGCTTTGTCACGAGCCGGTTTCGCTGGCAACCTGTCGCCGATTGGGAAAACATTGAGTGTAGAACATAATTTGTACAAGTCAATTTGAAGCGCCCTCTCCACGGCTCAAGAACCTCGCATCCCTCGGATACGGATCTAATCCGGTTGAAATCGGCCGAAAAGTCGTGACAGAATCAAGCGCTGTGCCAAACCAAGCTTCACTACACACAATCGAAACCGAGTGGAGTGCCATCCCACGATGAGCCCTATTTGGAACATCTCGCACGCCGCCCGGCCCGTGAAAGAAGATGATATCCTTTGACCGGCGGCTTCGGCATCGCATGAAATAGCGATCCAGCCGGGAGCCGCTTCACTTCCCAGAAGTTTTCGTTGGTTGAGCTGGCTCTTCAGTTCTCGCTCGCAGCACTTACGGGTTAGTTGGCTTTTTTCCAAATGTCATCCTTATGTGGCGATCGCGCTCGATTGCCCACCGAGATTGTCCGTCCGTTAATCGTGACATTACCACACCGCAGGGTTTCAGGCCCGGTGATGGGATGTGCCTTTTGGCGGGGAAGGAAACCGTAATGTCATTTTTCCCTCCTATATGCCGGTAATGTACGATTGAAATAATGTTGCATTAAACGCTGTGTATCATGCATTAATTATCGCTGGGTTTCATATGGCTTGGATGGCGCTATTTCATGCCGAAGGAACCGTCGATCTCGCTTCCGCACGTTGCCATATTTGGTTCATAGGCTTTGATTGAGTGTGCCGTATGATACTAAATGGCATATGAGGTAACTTGAGACCAAAAAGGGGGTGTTTGCAGATGTCGTTCGCAATCGATAGTCATGTCACAAAGAGGCATCACATTAAGACCTCTATAATTTATTTTATTACATGTCATATTGTATCACAGCTTCTGGACTCATATTAATGGGCTTTTAAACAGCCTATCGTTATTGAATTACCACCAAACTATACACCAGAATATCATCTAACTACCAAAAAAACAGACAATCATGTGATTTACATTTTCATAATACTTTTCATAAATTCTTTCGTCTCGGCCTTTCTTTCGGCGATAAACATCTTGAGGCTAATTCACCGCTTATAAATCATCCGAAGCACGTCAACAATTCGAACTGCCTAAACTAAACGGACGTCTCAATTTACACAAGGCGGCAAGATAAGCCATCTTAAGTTCACGGGTGTAACATTCACCTCATTCAACTTAATTACCCGCGCTCCGTCCATCCTGATGACTCCCTTAGCGCTGGTTCGGGGGGTTCTCAGCAAACCAACACACATACTGCAGCCGACGTAGGTCATCCCAGCCGTTAATCCAGTTGCCGAAACATCTGACATTTTTTCTTCACCCCATGCATGTTTACGGAGCTTCTGCCCTATTCTTTTGCGTGTGCGTGCTTTTAAAACGAAAACCGACCATGCCGAAACGCCAGCAAAGCGGTACGGCACACGGTGGATTCCTTCACCTTTATGCCCTGTACGACTGGCGACGTGTTACAGACCGATGTAACGAACAATTCATTCAACCCTGCGTCTCGCCCTGTCTCGTCGAAAAGATGGTCTCGCAAAAACCTTCGAACCCGTCTTGAAGAAGCGCCTTTTAAACGGCGACCGAACGGCCGCGTGCAACAAAGCACGATATGGGGACTTTTTTATCAGCAAAACGACCCTCTTTGTAGGTGTCTATTATGCTGACGATAATAAATCAATGCGTCATTGTTGCATTGTGGAGCTCGCGGCTTTGACAACACCTACGGGTGACAATCGTTCCGGCGGGAGGCAAAAAGGATGCCCAGGAATGCCCAGGGGTCGGCTTCGGTCTCCCCGGTCGGTAGCTGACGGTGTGCGGCAACAATGGTGATCTTTTTTTCCTCCTGCCGTTGACCATGGCGCAATCGGTGTCTTCCCATCGGGCGACCTCCAGAACGCAACCCACCACGCGAACGTTCGCGTTCGCCAACGATGACATCCTTTTCGTGGATGTTCTTTTGCTCGCTGTGTGTTCGAGGAGGGATTCGCGGGTTTTTTCTTTCTTTCTGTCTCAATTTTTATATTGAGCCACACACAGTTTCATAAGGTCACCCGTTCTGACTCCCGATGACGATGGGCCGTCGGCGTCGGCTTCGACCGGGTTCGAAGTTCGGACAGCGTCTCCGGATCCGCACTTCTTGGCGATGCTTGCCCACAAGGGGAACTCAACGGCAACGCCTCACCTCACGCTCTTGAGCCGTTTCGCTAAAGGTGAAACTGGTTTTTTGAAATCTGCCGTACGCGCTGCGCATCTTCCTTGACATCTTCGCCCTGGCAGCGGCCAGCTCTAGCGTCCCGCTTGCAGTCCAGCCGTCCGAGCCGTCGAGCCGGTCGTAATTGATAACTTGATTCTCCACAACAATCCTCCCCGGCCGACGCTGGGCTCCACGCTTGGTGTGCCGTTTCATACAGCATGTTCCTACCGAATGCTACCGTTAGCAGCCGGGACCGAGCAAACCGGGGACCCATGTGTGCGCGTTTGTTGCCTTCCTCTGTTCACCGCGGCACCGAAACACCTTTTTGCCATTAGAATCATTCGATCGGAAGGCAATAATTTGTCATGGGTAAGCCTGGGGAACATCCTTTGGGCGATGGTATTTCCCCATGTGACTCCACCGTCCATGGGCAAATATGGTAGCAAACATCCAAGAGCAAAACAAAAAAATATCGCCTGTGAAATCGCGAGCAACATAATTCTAGACTTAACCTTGGATCACTTTTTTTAAATCTTTTATTAAGACTATCATTTGAGTTTCGAACAGTTGATTTTGTAGTATTTTTATTCATTAAGGGTTACGATCGTAGCAACAGCTAAACATCATTAAGATTGGTCGTGAATTACAGATCTCGTGAATTACTTCATCAGTTGTCAGTTGAATACGTCCCGATGCGGGCAGATATTATCAACGTTTATTTTTGGCTATCGATGCGTTCCAGTTTTAAATTATCGAAAAGAAAGGAAACCCCAGAAAAGGCCCCCAAAAATGTGCTGCATCCATACACGGTAGCATCGAAAATCCTCCCGTAGGTTTCTTGCTTGGCCTTGCGTCGCCCTATGCCGCATTTAACCTAATTATCGCGGGTTGTTTTATTGCATTGTCACCGCCCGGTAATCGCCCGGTTGAAAGGTTATTTCAATAATGCAATCAAAACATGAATTTCGTTAACGGCCAATTTTACCGCTCATGCTCGGGCGTAACTTTTCACCTTCGCCACCTCCTCGACGCGTTATCGCATCGAAAGCCTGTGGGGTCTGGATCATCCGAAAAGAAAAAAAATAAGGGAGGCCGTCTACCTCCACCTTTGCTGGACCGCTTCTTCGACCGATCGACCGACCCTGTTGCAAATGTTGCACGGCAAGCGCCAGACAAGGGAGGCTTTTCCGATGGCACCGGTCGCAGTGTCGATGGCACCGGGTAGCGCCCCTTAGCTGACCTACGTACTCCAAAATCCAACTACGAGCCGTTAAAATGCCACTCGGCGGAGTTCGGCACCCAGCCATCCACCCCTCCGCAAGTGCCATGTTCGAAAGATCATCTTCTTCTGGCATGGAGGCGGCTCCCCGTACTGAGCGGGCTGCTGCGACTGGTAATAATAACAATAATCAAGTAGCACCCTTTTCATGCGTCTGAGTCTGAGAAAGAGAACCAGAGAGAAAGAGATGGCACAGGCTGAGACATACGTGCGTGCAAAGGTTTCGCTGCCAGCAGCACTGTTCAACGTCGAAGTTCACCAACGAGGATCTTCTTCACACTGGAGATACTCTTGCACCTTCCCCCGTTCGCTCTCCGCCGCTCCTCCACTCTTCACCATTCATGGCAGCCTGGACGGTGAAGACGATAGTGCACTGCGTTTCGTCTCACTGCGCTCCACCCGAAAACCGTTTTGCGCGCGTATGGAGAGGGACCCGATAGCGCACTAAAGAAACATACAGACACACACACACATACACACATGTAGCGGCCTGGGTTCGGATTCCCCCCGTGAGCCCGGACGATCCGAGCAATTCGGCGGTCGGCAGATCCTCCGACGGCGTTTCGTGCATATAAATATCTGCCTCGAAGGAGCGTCCCAACGGCAGAACGAAGCTCACGGTGTCCGAGCAGGATCGTAAAGGGCGCACTACGTCATCTCGTCAGCAGTGTGATACATTCTTACCATTCCGCAACACAGCGGTGGTCTAGTGTACTGGAGGGCTTATCTTAAAAATAGTGTTCGTCGGAGAAAGTTAATTTAAATTGTGACCAAATGAAAATGAAAGTGATCGTAAGTTCATCCGGCTCCTTTTGGCAGTGTGCGGCAGTGTTAAGATCCCACCTCGTATCGCTTGCTTTACTCCCGTTGTGTAGATCATTCTTGGCGTTGTGCTGCTGGCCGGGGTCGAGTGCGCTCCCCAAGGGCCGGCGACCGAGCCGATTCCCATCATTCGCCAGGAGCAGGAGGTGAACCCGGACGGTAGCTACAGCTGGAGCTACGAAACAGGCAACGGTATCGTTGCCGAGGAGCAGGGCTTCCTCAAGAACGCCGGTTCGGAGCAAGAAGCTCAGGTAAGGAGCCTATTAAAGTGAGGAGCTGAGCTTCTATGGCTAACAAGGAGGAAACAATGACTTTAGAGATATGTGTATTTCAACACTAAATCCATTTGTAAGGCTTGAAATTGTTTCAAATTGTATGCATAATACATCGAGATGAGAAAACTGGTCACACAAGATTTCATACCAAACTTGACGTACAAAAGTTCAGTGAAAAATAGCTTCTCTATAGATTAAAATTCAGCTATAGTTTGTTCCTCACTTCACCCTTACCAGGTAAAAGTTAAAGAAAAACTACTTGAAAATAGTATGTGCAGCTTACACACAAAAAGCACTTAAAAATACCGAAGCTAGAAGATAAACGTGATGCAGCTCTCCGTGGGGCTCTTTTGGGTGGAGGTTCCATTTTACATAAGCTGCCGATGTGAAATGTGATCCGCGATTCTGATTCGATCGACGGGTGTCCACTTTCGCCCTAAACGCCCCCTTGCACTCGCTCATAACGCTCTCAATCCACCCTCTCAATTGCTGCCATCCATTAATCAAAAATCAACCTTACGAAATGCGTTTATCGTCCTCCGGCGTCCTCCACACGAGCGCCCTGTAACCCACGCCGGGGTTACCGCTCATCAGCTGGCCTTTCATGACGAGCCCTTGTTGACTTCATCCATCGTGGCGTGATCGCGAGATTCCGTGCGCTCCAGCTTCTCCCTTCTTGCTCCCTGAGGCAATCCTCGCTCGGGTCACGATGTCACCGGCTAGCAATGCGAAGAATGCACCGGGGCGCTTTCGGTTGACACGTTACTTTCGTCTCCGAGCCGTCTGCACAAAGCGGTGACCCACTACGGGCACCTACTCACCCTCTTCCTTCTATCCACCAAAGCCATCCCTTGCTGCCTACAGGCTCCACTACGATCGATCACCAGGATCCAATTCCAAACGGTCCCACGGAGTGGAACGTTGCGCAATGATGAGTTGCTCTGACCGCACTTCACGGGGCTGCAAAAGAAGTCAAAGAAGTAAGAAGTAAAAAAACGATTCCAATGAAAATAATAAACAGCAGCACTTTTTGAAAAGGTTAATTGGCATCCTTCAGTGAGCCTTAGCTCCGCTCAGGGGATTAGTTTGGGTGCGGGCGGTTTCTATCAGTGAGTCTTCGTTCAGACTCGCTTTTGCTGCCCGATGGCGTGTGTCCGAAAGCTTTCGCTGCAAAAATGGCGATGGCGAGATGATTTACCGTAAATTCCAACACCCAATCAGGTTCAGCGGGTTCAACTTTGCAGAAAGGACTCGTCGGTGATCGGTGATTTTGGTTGCGCTGTTATGAAAAGCAACTTGATGGCAAGATGTTTCCCATCACAAATTTTGTTTGTTAAATTCTATCGTCTGTGAATGCATATCATGATAATCGATGCAGTCTTTTTACGTTTAAGGATGTAATTTATCATCAAAGCAGAAGCGTATTCTCTTACATATTACCTAATAGACCACTGAATAAATGGACCAAATCAAATTCACAATTGAAATGAGGCGTCACAAGCCAAACAGAAACGGGAGGCAAACTCGTATCGATCGAGTTCAATCGCAACGAAACGGGGCATGCAAATATGAATCAAAATCCGTTACATAACCGGGCGGGCAGCGGGTACAAATGAAACATTTACCAACCAACCTGGCTAAGAAGCCGCCGGCATTTGCGGCAGCGGAGGATCGATTGCAAAAGTCATACAGTTATCCGGATGAGGCCATCTGCTTGCTTATTTATCCGTTAATCTTCCGCGCCTCTCTCGACACTCGAGATCGACGATCACGCGGAAAGTGGACACGCGCGTGTCGGTGCAGAATCGGCCGTCGCTTCCCGGGGTGGTCATCTTACGTGCGGTCCACTCAGTGCGTGAAGTGACGACGATGAGCAATTAATTGATACTTTGTGCCATTTTGCGCCCAGCCAAGGCAGACAGAACACCACCGGCACGAGGGCTGGGGAGGCCTCGCACGCAGTCCGATCGATCGCTCGTCCTTCGGCCGGCGGGCAGAAGGTTAAATGTGAAGCTCGTCGTGCTCGTGCCACCATCAACCCCAAACATCACACTGCTAATCGGGCGTTTCGTTGCCCTGCCTCTTTCTCGTTGCCACAGGTGGCTCAGGGTGAATATTCGTACACCGCGCCGGACGGGCAGCTTATCCGTGTGCAGTACATCGCGGACGAGAACGGCTTCCAGCCGCTCGGGGACCATCTGCCCACGCCACCCCCGATCCCACCGGCCATCCAGCGGGCTCTGGAGTATCTAGCCAGCCTGCCACCAAGCGACGATGCCTCGCGGAGGTTCTGAGAGGCTCCCAGAGCATTAAGGACTAGGTAGCACGTAAGAAACCATCATCTTCATGTATCGCTCGCACCTGTAGGTATACGAAAATACTCACCCAACACACAAACTGTAAATCAATTGCATCACCTGTGCGTTTCAAGAAGTATGCAAATAAATCATATTTTATCCTGATATAAAATCAAATGTTCATGTTGTGTCGTATTTTATCTTGCGAACGTTCGTGACGTGATCAGTTTCTTTGTCTACACCGTCGATTAATGCTGAAAACACAATTTCATTCTGGTCGAACATTACCAAACGCTGCGATCTGAATCCACTAAAAGGAATAGCGACGACTAGTGGTCTTCGACGAGCCAAGGTTCGAGGAACTCTCCTGCAGTCATCACCATCGTGATAGCCGTGTTCCTCCCATCCAAACTAACCACTCGCATCATTTACATCATGCGTTCGTATGCCTCTGTGCCTGATCTCCTGTAATCTAACCGAGAGTGTCCGATTTTGCTCATAAAAATCACCAATAACCCACACAGAGGCCATAAAAGCGAGGAAAAATGGCGTTAATCTCAAGGTAAGTAAGCAGGGAGCCGATGAACGAACTACGGGGTGGTTCAGAGTTATGATGGTGCTGGTAGGGGTGTGAGTTGTCTTATTTGGCATACAGCGCTCATCTTCTGTCTATGATACAAGAGGGGTTTGTTTGTCGTTGGATAGAATCATCTCGCGCGGTGCCGCAGAAGTGATCGTTGGTATCAAACGCACAACGTTAGATAGCGTCCTTCAACTATGGGATTGATTCCTAAAGAAGCTGAGGATTTAGACGAAAGAAATAAATGAGACTGTAGAATTACATAGAAATGGCGATGCTCGCCTATTTTTCAAAACATCAGTATTTCCTCACGATTCCGTAAATCATTTGAAAATTGTTTTAATCTGTAAAATACTTTTACTTTTTCTGTCTTATGTTATGATCAATATTGTCCATTTTGAGCTATAGGCATCCCATAGTGCATTATGAGAAAATGGAGGATCTCTTCTCGCTATCATTACCTGCAACGCCTTCGACAGCTGCGCGAAAAACTCGATCGCTTCCCGGCCATATATTTCTTCACCAATTTAGTGTCTCAAGACCCTTGAAGGCGTTTCCTGGAAGCGTGATAATTCTAGCAGCCGCGCGGCCGCCAGCTTAGAGCGGTGTTTATTAATTGTTTTGATTATACACCTCCACCTCCGGCAGTCCGGGTTGCCCGCGGCCTCACCTCGATCCGCAATTGAATATTCATGAGCCCTAAAGAATATTTACGGCATGGGCGTTGGCATGGATTTCCGCCCCAAAAATCCTGCCAAGCTTGGGGCGCGCAGACTGGCGGTCGGCGATACCCTTACGGTTTATAACCCTGCGCCCCGGCTCCAGGATGAGGCGAGCCTACAACTAAAAACTTTTGCTGGTTCCTGACGACAAATTAGAAGCCTTGCGTGCTCAGCTCGAACAGGAAACGATGGTTCATTCAGCACGTCAGCACGTCCGATTATCTGTAAACATTTCATATAATTAAAGTTAATTGACTTCAGCCCAGCTTCCTCCAGCTGCTTATCTTCGTGTTTATCGATAGTTGGCACAACTCGAACCGAGCTGTTGCTCATAGAACTCCAATAATAAAGAAAAAACACACACACACACCCTGGAAGGATTGTATTCAGTCGGAATAGGCTGCTCGGAGCAGAGGAGCTCGTCGTATTTGTCTTTTTCAAACCAAACACGCAAATAAATGCATTCCTGCGAACGATCGTATTATCATAAGCATCCAGCATCAAAGCTGACCCAGGCAGAACCGATCACAGTTCCGAAGAATGCGATCGAACTCGCAAAAGTGGTGCAAAACTACGATCCTCCACACTGGCAAAGAAAAAATAAATCACGCAAACCATAGCACCAGGCGAGGGTCGCCGAGGGACTTCCCGCGCGACCAACGATGACGACTCAGCATAGAGTCTGGTTTGCTGTTCTTCCTCGCCCCTTCCCTTCTTGGATGGCCCCGCTCTGCTACTCCTGTCAATGATGCAATCACCTCCATCTCTGACGGCCCATCTGCCATTGATCCGGTGGTAATCAAATCTTCCGACGGTGGAGGGTGTCGTTGAAATTTATGCAAATTTTGTCTAACGAAGAACTTGTTTCTGTCGGTTTTTTTGTCTCCTACACACTCTCTCTTTCTTTCGCTGGTACTCTCGTCCTTGCTTTTTCTCTCTTTTTTTGGGTTTCTACGAACCGATCCTGGCTTGCAATGGTCGAAAGCGAGCACACGTGGGTGAACGGAAAGAGCGGGTAGCGTTGTCGGCTGAGGAGACTGGAAGCGCCTTATGGTGATTTGCTAGGACACCCAACCGGACGCTCGATCGGCCGGTTGGATCGACTCCGAGCTCGCGTACCATTCGAACCGAATGCCCGAAGTCCGAAGCGGCGTGTGTGAATCGATATATAAATAGCCAACGCCTTGCTCGGGCCTTTGTCAGATTTTGGGTCCCAAGCCGATAGCCAGCAGAAAACCGCTCGAACAACCAATCGTACCTCTTGTGTGACGCAGAGAACGGAAAACAAGCTTCCCCGTGAACAAAATGAACAAGGTGCGTAGTGTGCAAGTGAACGAAGAAAAAATGGGACAGTCGTTGCCAAAGCGGTGTAGAAAGTTCCTCCTCTGTTGGTGTACAATTTCCCGCTAACTGAGTGTAATCTGTTCTCCTGGTGCTTTTAGGTCTGCGTGCTGGTGGTGGCGTTGATCGCATCCGTCGCAGCGGACCAGGATGCGGTCGTGCTGCGGCAGGACGCCGAGGTCAATCCGGACGGAACGTACCAGTACGCGTACGAAACCTCGAACGGCATCTTGGCCGAGGAGCAGGGCACGTTGAAGAATGTCGGTGACGAGCAGGCACAGGTAAGCTGAAACTGTGACTCCTACCATACGCTCCTACACTACAACGAACCTCATATGTTTCTTTCGCTCGAAAGGTTGCACAGGGACAGTTCTCCTACACCGACCCGGACGGCAACCGCGTCAGCCTGCAGTACATTGCGGACGAGAATGGATTCCAGCCGCAGGGAGACCACCTGCCGACGCCCCCACCGATCCCGGAAGCTATCGAGCGCGCCCTGCGACTGCTGGCGAACCTCAGCCGGAACCAGAAAAAGTAGACGGACGCCCTCCAGCGTAACCTTTCCCCCTGTAGCAATTAGGCTAAGTTAGTGATACAGGTCCCGGGCACTTGGCAGCAACTAGTCATGTTTCCGACGCGTAAAGTGATAAGGAAATAAAACCACCATTATCAAACGATGTGCAAAACGCTAAGCTGAAACTCTCGTTCGGTCAGGCAGGGATTTTTCTCCGTTTGTCTTTGGGTTCGTTGCTGATCGTTCTTTGTCTGAGGGAAGAAAGTAAAATTTCACTTTGATTCATCTCAAATGACAAACATACTGGTAAACACTTCGATTTTAATGCTCCCGACACTGGGAAACAGGTTTCTGATGCAATGTAAAAACAAATCCCCGGTGAACAGTGAACTTGACATTGAGCATGCTGATCAAGATGGTGATCATGTATGCAAACATGTTGAGCGCCGTTGAGGAGGATATTTGTGTGTGTTTTTCCTGGTTTTTCTATTGTGTTGTTTCTCCTGTGTGTTTTTTTTTTTCGCTTTGTCTTCCAGCATCCGCAGACTGCTCTCGCATGCGGGTGGTGGAACAACCTTGCCATATGGTTTAATTTTATGCTACCCGAAGCGTCGATCCGGTTGCGGTCGGCGGTGACCCACAAAGATTTATACGTGGTGATTCAATAAATAATCAATGGCTACGGCATCCGCGGCCATCCGACGGCGTCATTCAAATGGCTCAATAGTAATGGCGCATCGTGATGACGAAATGGGCGGCCTTCGAATTTCCTTGTCGCCAGCCGCACCAACTAGTATTCCGAACAATGCCGAAAACCGAATGAAGAAGACTCACGAGGAGGTGAGACTGCGAGACCGTGAAATTCTACCCAGCCTTGAATACGGTACATTGATAGTGGCGATGAAGAGAAGGAGTTGAGTCGAGAAGGCGTCGTCTACACGTCGGAGACAATGGCCACCAGTGGAGATCACTCGCGTATCGTGTGCTTTTGCTTGGCTTTGTTCGCGTGGGCGTCACGAGGTGAGTGTGGAGTTTATTTCTGCATGGTTAAAAATAGCCGAGCGAAATATGCTTCCCCGCGGGCCTGTCATTGGAGAAAATTAGTTTTGAATTTTGACTCGTTTGCTTAAGAAAGCCTTAATTGGCAAATATTTGAACAATATGGTCAGAAATCATCAGAAGACGAAACAAAAGAAGATGTACACGTTCATCGCTAGACGAAACAAAAGAAGATGTGCTCGATGGTAGTTCAAGGAATTCACACGAAATAAATCATCCTAAGGCGATATATTACAGTGCTAAGCACTTCTAACAAGCAGATAAGTTACTAGTGTTGATTCCGTAACGATTTTACTTTTCTTATAATATAAATTTTAATATTTTTCTCAGTTACAAATCGTATCCCACTATTATAGTTGTTTATTCAGTATATGGCAAACGGAGCAACACGTTTTCATTTAATACACCAACACTCAACCAGTCCAAACAATTTTTCATTTTCCGTATCTGTAGTCAATTTGATTCTTCACTATTAAACGGTCCATTCTCGTTCACACTATTCGAACAACTAAACACCCTGCTGAAGGCATGCATGGCGTTCCCTACCGGTTCAAATGCAAGCAGGTTCTCTGGAGCACTATTGTAGTACACTTTATGGGTCATGCAAACTCTCACCCACCAGCATTGTGGTAACAAGTCAATCTGGTTTGTCAATTGACATTAGGAGGCAGGATAATAACTCGTAAGCGAGGCGCGACCAGACGGTGAAAAATATCGAGCATTTTCGTAATAAATCTAACGCATGCGCATCGTTCAGAGATGGAGCATCACTGGCTGCGTTGGGACTACACTACCGTAGCGTGCCCGGGTCTCATTGAGAAAGATGATTTAGCACGTGAGCTTGTTTGTTTCTATGGCCACCTTCATGGAAAAAAGGAAATTTGCATCGGTCAGCAATGACATAAATCCATCAATCTGAAAACCGTTCGCTACGGTACGGTACGGTATTTTTCATGTGCGCCTATCAAACGCGAGTATATAAAAGGACAATCCGAAAGAATAAAAATTAAATGTACATGGACTGGTGACTGAAAGTGTTCGAAGTGTGCAATTGGAAGAGAGTTCAAAATGCGACTCTATGTGGTACGTATTCCAAAAGCTATTAGAAATTGAACTGAGCTATTACAAATTTTCTCCGAAGGGTTTTTTCGTCCTAGGTGCTGTGCTAGTCCTTGCTTTTGCCCAAAACGATGGTAAATACAGACCACCGCCTAGTGCCACGACGACTACCCTACGGCCCCGATACAGACCCTTCGTAGACGGTAGGTACGCCCAGTACCCGTACAATCCCTACCGATACCCCACCGATCCAAAACTCTACAACCGAAACGATGGCCGATACTATCCACGCAACGATGGTCGATATGTTGCACGAAACGATGGGCGATACGTGCACGTGGACAACAGATACCAACACACCGACGGACCTAGCGGAAGCGGAGCAGGAAACCAGGGGGCTTCAGGTGGTGCCGGGGGTGGAGCGGGAGGAGCCAGTGTCGGATCCAGATTTGGAGCAGAATCCTCAGCCAGTGGGGCTAACTCGCTGCCTTCTAAACCGTCCAGCACAGCAGCCCCTGCTGCTCCTCCAACACCTCCACCGACGCCAGCTTCTACGCTAGTCAGAGCCGTTCAGACCAGAGTTGCCCCGAAACCGGCTTATGCTCCTGATGGATGGAAGATCATACGCCTGGAAAACCAGGTAGAAAAGGATGGCTACCACTACGTGTAAGTGTTCTGTGAGGAAAGGTTAAAAAAACGGAAAAATTATCGATTGCGCTTCCTTGTATACTCCGACTAGATTCGAAACCGAAAACGGCATTCTCGCCGAGGAGGCAGGTCGCATCGAAGACAAGGGCACTGCCACGGAAGGACTTCGGTCGCAAGGTTTCTATCAGTACGTCGGTGACGATGGAGTCGTCTACCGCGTGGACTACGTCGCCGATGGTAACGGCTTCCTGCCGCAGGTGCGTTGAATATCTTCCCCTTGGACATGGGAGTAATTTGGCACGACGGGCAATAAAAATTGATTGATTGATTGCATATTTCTTCCGCGCGCACACGCGCCCGCGAACTCTTTCACACACAGGGTGACCATATTCCAAAAGTTCCGCCAGCGATAGAAAAGCTCCTGAAATACTTGGCATCCCAACCGAAGTGATTCCCAAGGAATGACTACAGTTTTATGACATAAAACATCAAATTATATAAAGCTTAACATTCGATTCTAACGAAACTTCTGAATTATTTCAAACATCAAAAACGGAACCTTTACACGCCTATTTCCATTTCAAAATTCCGAATTTGAAATTTGAACCGGTTGACGGTAAATTTCGGCTCACGCTATAACGCCTGAATTGCTGCAACAAGTTAGACACGATTCAAACGAAAGATTTCAACGAGTGAAAAGCGAGAAGACCGAACGAAATTTAGGTTGTAACACAATAAGTATTCATAGACTTAGCGAGGATTGGAAATCCTCATGGTGTACACGCATTGCTTCATACAACACAGTAAAAAGTTCTTTGGTTCAAAGTCTAAGCAAAATATTGAAGGATATTTGAAAAATTTGAACATAAACAGTTTTAAAAGAGTAATGCTTCCTTCGTTTCGTTTAGCTGAATAAAAAGTTTTCAAACTTGATTTTGAATAAAAGATCACATAAATTACTTTTAACGAACTCCATTCGAAAGGCAAATCGTCAATATGTATTGTTATTTTGACTAGAATATCTTTGACCTTCGTTAAAATCAATAAAATACCTCACTCCACTTGCTCTCCTGTGAATGTGCTGAGTGCTCCGTATCGCACACGGTGAGTTGTTTTCGGGGATTGAACTTTCGAAAAATAAAACGCCATCCTGATTGGAAAATAACGAACGCTTCAAGGTCCTGGATGCGATGTGTAATGTCTCCAATTGCCTACACTGCCCAGTCCAGCCTTCGGCCGAGACGAAAAAATAAAAATCTCAACAATGTTAATGCGTCGGTTAAAAGCACATCCTACCATATCCAGCCCATCTTGTCAACCAAATTGAACGTACCGAAGGACGGCACCGTAAACGAAATTCAATGAACCCATCACTTCAGTGCAAGAGAGGCCGGGGATGGTATCTTCCTGCGTCGTACGTCTGCTCTAACTTACCATTGAAATCGTTCTCCGCAGACGACAAACGAACCATTGAACATGCTCTTGGTGATTCCCATCTATCTGCAGCCGACCAAAAAGAGACTTACCCAATGATGAATCTACTTTCACTCGTTTTCGCAACGGTGCACGACTTGAGTATATCCTCACCAGGTCCGTCTACATACGGTCTATTCTCGAATTATTCTGAGCAATTTTAAGACCCATAAAATCCGTACACATCTCACTTCTTCCTCTCATTTGCCTTATATGTAAATAAAGCTATAAAAAACGTGTTAAAATCGACGACTTCTGCATTGTTGAGCACAAATTTATGGTGCAGTTTCATAGCGACACGCCGGGGACCCCGTACGTACCGCAGGCTATGGAAAGATGGACCACTGGATTTCGCTTACCTTGACCGTCGTCAGTGTACGAGCGGCCTTGGATGGCCTTGCCACCAGTTTGTCATAATCGTCAAGTACCAAACAGGAGACGGCTACACCGTGTCTCCCCGAAATTAATCTCCCCCATACGATCACTCATCGAGTTCGAGCGGAAGGAAGCCCGCAAAGCAAACCGCTTTGGGCAGAAACAATTTGGTGGTGCAATTATCCTTAAGGCTCCGAGCCAAACCGATGCGTGCACCTCAGCCCATGGAGGATGTGGTATGGCAATGGTTCGGTGAGAGAACTTACGCTTTCCAGCTCTTCCCATGGTATCGTAATGCCGGCCCACGGACGCGCGCCAACGGACGGACGGACGGATGGGTTTCGATCGATCGGGTCTTGGGGTGGGCAATAAAAATAAATTGTTTACTGTCATATTTTTTCGCAGCTCTACTCGCCGCCAAGCTAGAAAGGGGAAGGACGTACCTTTTTTTTTGCATATACATACTCCATTCTCCCGTAGTACGCTGACGCCGCCGTTGGGGTGACATACCGGGCGTCTGACGAGTGTCACTGCGTGCCAGTCTCGCGTGCCGACGGACGGATAGTATTTAATAGGAATTTTGCAGCAGTTTCAGTTTAGTTTGATTTAATCAATTACGGACGCCACAAGTACCTGCACTCCACCCGAGCGCTCCGGTTCGGTTCGGTTGTATCTGTGCAGCAGTAGCAACAGCAACGTTTCCCGCGTCATCTCCCGGTCAGCAATGCAGTGCAGCGCATCCGCAACGTCAGTCATAGTGAGTCACCGTGTGTTTGTGGGCGGCACTAATGCGGGATAGTTTATGTTCCCCGTGGATGCCGGAGAATGCCAACCGAGCGCCTCAATTGACGACCAACGTTCTAACAAGCCGTGGGAGGGTGAAAACCTTTCTTCCCTCCCTTCCATCCGCCAACAAGCCGCCGGGATCCATCCGGAAATAGATCGAGTACGCGTCCTTCACCGACAGACAAGTTGGTGTGGTGCTTGTTGGCATGAGGGTAAATCGTACAGTCGAGCGCGCTTATAAATGTGTACTTTGCCCGGTGGAAGATCGATGCGACATAGTTTTGGAATGTGCTAGTCTTAAATACCATGGCGTTTCGTAGAGTGAAAACTGTTCCGTGATACCGACTTTCCTATTCGATTCGCAGGTTTTATCCATCGTGATCTACTGCATGGTGGTGCAGGCAGCTCCAAACGATGGGAAATATAATCCCAAGAAGTACGGCAAAAGTGGGAAATATGTGCACTCAGGTGAAGGTAAGTAATAGGGAGCCAGAGCTAGAGAAATTATGTGTGATCAAAAGACTTATAAATTGTGTTTTTTCTTTCTTCCCGATCAAAAGATATTTTAAATTATCTGTGCATTCTTTAACATAAAACAAAACCATCTCATTACAACACGTTGCTTGTGTTACATTCTACTATGGCATTTTTTATGAACTCTGAATGCAACATATTGTTTAAAATAAGATTAGATCAAATTTATCTATTTCATAATTTTTGACATTGAGAACCAAAAACCACGTATTGTGAACATTTGGAAGAGTTTAGCTGTGTGTCGGAAATGCAATGCTTCTTCTTTGAAGTCAACAGTGAAGGCTAAGTAAACTTTTTTTTTCTTTTCCCTGGATGATGCAAATGGGCTCAAAATGAAATGTGATAAACAATTTCAATGGCGCACCCAATGCACAATTTATTAATCCGTAAAGGAACGATCTCCGATCTTTCATAGATCATATTTTATTTCTCCCTATTAACCGTATGTTATTTACGCACCCCTTTTGCTTTATCACGATACCTAAACTAACAGACCCGAAAAGCAGAAATTTATTTTACGAGCCTTCCCAAACTACCTGTTCACGCTGCTAATCAAGATGATACGATCGTCGCATCGGTTCCACCCTTGAAACGACTGCATGGTGAATGCCGGTAGGATCAATGAAACTGTAAACTTTACCAGCAGTTTGAAAATTTACATAATTTGATTGGCTGTCATAAAAATCTATGTTTACAAGTTTCCAAATCCACCGAGCGATATACTCACGCACCATAGCTTGAGGCTTGTCAGCGTTGTTTAGAAAAATTGATTTAAATCTTATAGATTCGGCTTTCGGATGGTCTCATTAAACACATTTAATCGGGTTGTATAGTAACACCGGTGACCTGGTCCGAAACGATTTATGAAAATGATATCTTGTTCCGTTGCAGGTGACTACGTGGAAGACTTAAATCGATATAGATACGTCCATTACGACGACGGAAATCGGGGAAGGTACTTTCACATACACATACCATACGACGGTGGATACGGAAATTACGAGGGAGGACATGAGCCATACCGCTTTCCACCGTACGATCCGGCTGGAGAATACGCGTAAGTAGAAGATTTCCTACCTTCGTTTTCCCACGAATCATCTTATGTAAACCTTCGACCGATATCCTTTTACATTCGTTCCGCTTCCAGGGAAATTATCAACAAATACACATCCGACCCATTTAGGGCGAACTCGTACGACATTCAGAAGCCTTCCATCTACCTCGAGTACGGGGTGCCCTCCGTCTCCGAATCGAACACCGCGTCGAGTGTGGTAGATGTGCGCAAGTCACTCCTTCCCGGCCCGGGAACGGCCTACCTCCCCGTGAAGGAACCCGACGTGGATGTGCGCAAGTCGTTGCTTCCGGGCCCCGGCACAGCCTATCTGCCCGTGCTGACACCGGAGGAACAAAAATTAGCGTCCGAGAAGAAGGCGAAATTTTTACCCCATCCCAACAGCCTGGACGGAAAGGCGGATACAACGTCTATGGCAGGATCCAAAACCTCTGCAAATCGCGACGACTCTCAAACAACCACGACAGACTCTCCACAAACGGACGCCGGAGAGGATTCTCTACACAATCATCCCTGCCTGGCGGTGAGCGGCACATTGAAACTTACCACGGCGTGATCGAACTGTCGGACGGCGTGTCATGTGCGCCCCGTTGTCTACCTGCAGGCGTTTCGCGAGCGTCGAAAGCTGTTCCGAGCTTGGAGCACACCGCGCACGTTCGCTCGTATTTCATCCCCACAGATGATCCACTTTATATTGTTGATAAGCAAACCGCTCTGTATTTCGAAAGTTGTCCTATAAACATTCAAATCCGATGATGATGAAAGATCAATCCACGTACGTCCTTGAGGATGAAGAAGCGAGTTGGTTTTTTTGATAGGCAAAAAAATCGTAGCAATCCGAACCGCCTTCCATTCACTGCCACGAAGGTTGATGCCACCTGACGGCGAGCTTGTGCCGGGGCACCTGGTCGCATTAAAAGTTCGGTGACAAATTGGCCACTTCCGGAGCAGTCGAAAATACTGCAATCCCTGAGGCGGTATCATCACAACAAGTCGCCTAATGAGTTGAGTAACACTGGCGGACAAGATAAACGATGTTGGCGTGCTTCAGGGCCCGTTTATGCAAATCGCTTATGCCGCTGCCATTAGAGGGTGATTTCGCCTGCGCTTAGGAGTTGCTTTAAATTGAAGATGTGCAAATGGGACAATGGCGCATGCCCGTAAGTCTAAGCCACGTTATGAGAAAGGACCTCACATTTTTTTCCTCTTTCTAGTCACTCGATGACCGGTCACCAACAATACGCCCACATCGTTACGGTTAACATGTAATTTGCATGATTTCCAGCCCAACCAATCTCGGGGAAGATTTCGCATACAGATGGATCACCTCTCTGAATCGTTATCGGACCGTGAACCTGTTTAAACATTTCAATCCACGCCGAAATGTCAAGATCACACGCGTCGCGAAGGGGGAAAAGTTTCGTATCGATGCTCCCGTTGGCCGTTGACAAAATTGGATCATCATTTGCGTCTGCAAACTCCGCAGGGGATTCTACTACACTCGTTCTAAGCCGGTCGGAAATGTTTGCTCTCAAAAAATAACTCACCACACCGATTTGACTGCCAAAGGTCTCTTTTTTCGGTGCGTCGACCAGGCCGATCCAACGTGATACGGGGCTATTTTAAGGATTCACCCGTTTAGCCACACCATCCGTGCCATTTCGCACGCCTGACACCTGACCTTTCCGAAAGCATTTCCCTATCGCGCGTTCCATGACCGGATGCCGCTAGAGTGCTAGCTGCTAGCCGCGCGAAATGTGAAAAGATCACCAAAGCAAAGGTCGAAAAACCAGATCGACTTTATTTGGTCATTAGAATTCTGGTCCGGCCATTGGTGCTATCTGTCTGTATTTTTTTCCCCCATGTGATGGTTTTTTAAATCTTTTTTTCGCGCTTCTCATAAAAAAGACAAGACATCGCCTTTTAGCGGGCCGTGTATTCTAGATTTTTGGATCCTGCTTGGTCCACCGTTCATCATTATGCATTGGTTAGCGTAGATTATTATTAATTTTGTTTTTATTGTGTCTTCTCTGTTTTATTGATCTCCGTTTCTTTTAGGGGCCTCTTTTCTGTGACAGACAATGAAAATATGAACAAGTTTCTTCTGTTATTTATTTGAATTTCATACCAGCTAAACCTCCAGTCAGCGTTGTGTTTAACAAGTTAGAAATAGTGGATATTATGTTTTAGTAAAATGTATTTTAGAATTAACATATTTTAATGGTAAATAGGTAAAAACTACAGATGCAATTTAAATCATGCATTTTTTACTGTTTTAGTCGAAAAATCGATCGAGTTCTTTTGATGACTTTTCGATTAACTATTAAAAATCGCTTCACGCAAATGGCAAGATTATATCAAGAATGTTAATAATCTCAATCTTTTGAAACCCATCCCTAAAATGTCCAACGCCCTATAAGATAATTTCCGTCACGTCGGTAGGTTGCTGTTTAAAATTATTTTGATTTATTTATCGAGGTTGTTAATAAGCTGGACATCAATATGTTTATATACGACACCATTTCGCTTGTGCAGTGAACACTCGGCGTCTTGCTCTACCGGAACTCCACCAGCTGTGCGGGTTGAGCTGCAATGGAGGCGACGAAATATAAAACTGGACGCCATAAATAAAGTCTGCTAAGTGATGCGCCAGCATGTCCCCCCTCCGGCTTGCCACACCATAAATATCGTCCCAATGTCACCGAGGAGAGGCCGCAAGAGGGGTGCGCTAAGCTGGCACGACAGCGACAACAGAGTCAAACAGAAACCGACCAGCGGGCTACGGCTACATGTCAAACATGCCCCTGTCGGGGCGTCCAGACCGCCTCGAAGCTACCGCGCTGAGACTGATTGAACTAGATCAATGGGTTGTCCTTTCCAGCAACGAATTAAGGAGGAAAAATTTGAGATTGAAACAAAATAGTCCAATAAAATACGTTGCTACATTATCATATCGTTGCTGCGTTACCGGTTTTGTTTTCGTTTTATTCCGGACCCATAAATTATTCCGATCAGCAAACCTACTCTGGCTTCGAAGGGCCACAGAAACGCCCTGAAATCAAATCTTGCGCACGTCGCCCTAATGACTGCTACCACCTTTTGCTGGCCCTCAGTTCGAACACTCTGCTGCTGCCGGAATTGCTAAGCTGGAATCGAACAGAGGGCTCGCAAAAATAGCGAGAAGCTATGCTCGCGACGGTTCTATATTTGAATAATTTCTACATATTTGAAAAACAAAAACGATACTTTTTAAATGTTAATGTCATTTCCCACCGGGTGAAGCCGGAACAAAGAACGCTGAAGCGACGATTGGATCATTAGACCAGTTTTAAATTTCCAGACCATTTCTGATCCACTCCATATCCCTTTCGGAGCAAGTTTGAAAAAGACTCGACCTTGAAGCTTGGTTACCGGTCTAAATTTTCATCCGAGCAGTAACAAACGAATGCCGGATAGATAGGTTACCAAAGGGAACAGTCGGGCGTGGTTCGTTACTTATCAACTTGTTTATCCTTGCCCGAAGGTTCATCGGCATCCCCAGTGCAACCTTTCACTTTCCTTCGCCATTAGGTTTGCGCTGGGCGCCCTTTACCATCTTCAGCCGATGGCAGTGAAGAAACCACAGATTGGAATATTTTAGAAGATGGTACATTTTCAATCTTCTCACCAACCGGCGTCCGTTTATATGCAAGCACACCCGCTAATTATGATATCGATAGAAATAGCTCAGATAGTAAAAACATCTTATACCAAAAACCACACACACACACACACACACACACACACAGGCTTCAAGGTCAACCAGTGTGAAGAGGCGCTGACCAAAAAACTGGAACCCGAGTCTGTCGGCTCACTTGGACCCCACGAATTGGAGGAAAAACAACAGAAATCGGAATAAATTGATTATCATTTGGTTGTTATAGTTTCACGCTAGAAATTCGTGCGAACATGTCATCTTTTTTTTCTGTTCGGCCATGCCCAACCAGATTGGTGCGTGCTTTTTCGCGTCTTCACGCCGGAGCATCTTCAGTACCGCCTGAGGCATGCGGCCCACGGTTCGTCAGTAGTCTTCGGGCGGGTTTATTTAAATGTTACTCCTAACGCAAACAACCATCCCAGTCGCGCGTTTCATGCTGATCGGAAATATATTATTACACTTAATCACCGACCGCACCGATCGCATCGACCGATTCGCGACTCACGCCGCGATGCGGTAAAACACAAATCGATTAATGCAAATATCGCGCCACCCCAGCCAAACCGAGGACTGCACGCACGACCCTTGTTTTATGGAAGAACGGTGTTCTGCTTTATTTGCATCATTTTAACGCTCTGTTTTTCATGTTTTTTTTTGTTGCTTCATATCTTACCCCCATTATTTAAATGACCATTTAGCGATGGATGTCCATTTTTCATCCATTTCAGCTTCGGCGCCAAATTGCGAACTGAACCCGCGTGGAAAGGATGTTTTGGGATTCCTTCTTGTTGCGTGGACGATTTAGGACTTTTAGGACCACAAAAGACTTTGTGAACTGCGGTAGCAAGCTGAAGAAAAATAAAACTATCCAAAAGCAGGGTGGTTTCACTTAACGGTTGTTTATTCGGTTGGAAAACTAATAATTTACATTAGAACACAGTTCGTTGTTTGACGTTAAATGGATCGAATGGTCGATCGCTGGGAATTGTTGCAAACCCCTGTCTGGTGTAAAAACTGACTGACTTTGACTGACTCTGACCTACGAACTGACTGTATGGCAATGCTCGGTATGCTATCATCATCTTTTCCCT
Organism: Anopheles atroparvus; assembly: GCA_914969975.1. Lineage (NCBI taxonomy): Eukaryota > Metazoa > Arthropoda > Insecta > Diptera > Culicidae > Anopheles > Anopheles atroparvus. Next base: position 5,955,375 of record CAJZCY010000003.1, on the reverse strand, counting down.
GTGTTGTGTGTGTGTGTTTGGGTGTTTTACGAGCTCAGCGGGTCGGGTGCGACGTTCTTCCCCAAGAAGAACGGTACTACCCGGCCGCCCCCCGCACTAGAAGAGAGTCGTTGGCAGGACCTTACTTTCGCTGCTGGCTGCGGATGTACTCCAGAGCGCGCTCGATCGGCTCGGGCGTCGGCGGCGGCGTCGGCAGATGGTCACCGGTCGGCTGGAATCCGTTCTCGTCGGCAACGTAGTCAACGCGGTACTTCTGGCCGTCATCGCCGACGTACTCGTAGTAGCCCTTGGCGCGCAGCGTCTCGTTCTCGGTGTTGCGGTCGTCGATCTTGCCGGACTCGGCAGCCTCAATGTTGTTCTCGTTGGCGTACTTGTAGTAGTAGCCATCGTCGTTGAACTGCTTCACCTGCTCCTTGATCTTCTCATAGCCAGCATCGCCACCGTTTCCGAAGCGGGAAGCAGTACCGGAGCCGGAGCCGGAGCCAGATCCGCGAGAGCCAGAGCTGCCCGAGCCGCTGCCGAAACGCGATCCAGCAGCACCGCCATTGCCAGCACCGAAACCAGCCGACGCACCGCCGGCACCGAATCCAGCCGAAGCACCAGCACCAGCGCCGCCAGCAGAACCGTCGTTGTAGGCTCCAGCGCCGAACGAGCTGCTACCGTCGCTTCCGGAGGCCGACGCGCCGAACGCACCAGCGTTTCCACTGCCCGATCCGCTTCCGAAACGGCTTCCACCGGCACCTAGGGGGCGGAATATCGAACCGTGACACCTGCGTTAGTCCTCCCCTTAAAAGCCCCATCGAAAAGCAACCGGAACGTGGAACCTACCTCCAGCTCCAGCACCGAATCCTCCGGCACCACCGGCACCTCCGAATCCTCCAGCACCACCGGCACCTCCGAATCCTCCAGCACCACCGAATCCTCCGGCACCGCCGGCACCTCCAAAGCCACCCGAGCCGCCCGAGCCTCCTACCTTGCCGGAGCCGGACGGGCGGTACTGACCATTGTCGTACTTGCCGCGGCCGTCTGGGCGCCAGCGGCCATCATCCCACTTGGTCTCGTAGTACTCGGGGTAGTAGCGGCCATCGTTCGGGACCAGGTTCTGGGCGAGCGCGCAGCCAAACATGGCCACAGCCAGCTGCAGAAGAGAAGCGCCGAGAAAACGGCCACATTAGAGTCACGTTCGTACGATCTCCGAAAGGAGACTTCAACACCGCACACTTCACCAGCGGGACCGAAACTTCCCTACAGCCGGGAGCGTCGAGCTGGCCACTTACCAAGACAATGCACTTCATCGTTGGAATGTTCTAGAACCGGCACGGCACTAAAGACGCAACTAAACTGGCGGGACTCGACGGTGGGTTGTTTGGAGCACGGTATACTTTCACTGCTGTTCTCCTGTAGACTTAGACTGAACCGAAGCAGAAGAACTAATGTTGTAGCATCTGTCAACCCGCGTAGCTTTTATACTACGATTTAGCCGAAATGTGCTCCGAAATGTTTGGCGAAGATTCTGCGGCCCGAGCTCGAAATGTGCACCGATAGCGATAAAGGAGGAGAAAAGAGGTAGGCAGATACTTTTTTGGACCATCTCGTCCCCGGTTTGTGTGTGGCTGCAGCATGCGGCTCGGACTTAGCCCCACTTGCCTGCTATCTTAGCCAATGGTTTTCCTTCTCTCTTACTCGCTCTATCTCTACGTGTATCTTTTTCCCGCAAGTCAAGTCTCTCACTTACTCACCCCCGGCGACAGATGCGCGGTGATCATCCTCCGCCTTCGGCCGACTAGTCGATCGATGCGCGCGATTCGATGGACTCGGGGCGGAATTTGCCGAAAACTGTCTCCATCAGCAGACGGGGTGCCGGCCGGAGCCTGGTGCGGAGGAGCTGCTCTGGCGCGACGCCCCAACCAAGAAGCCACCTGATCTACATATAATATCAATTATAATATATTATATCTCGTCCACTCGTGATGCCGGCCTCCCAGGCCAAACGAAAGCAAGAGTGAGACCGCGAGCGTAAAGTTCGAGCTGCTGGCAAACAACGCGTTCGCTCGGAAAAGACATTTGGAGCAGGTCGGGGCCAGGGCGCGTGACATTCTCTATCAGGTAGAGGTAAAGTTGGGCAACGGGGAAGTTGCTGCAGAACCGCAAGGATCGAGGCGTCCTCCGCTCACATCCACGGTCAAGTCCTTGAACCAGGCTCGAGACGGAATCGATTGAGTTCATTTTTTTTTAATTTTATTTTTTTCGTGGTTTCGGAGTTTAGATCTAGTTATATCTAGACGCTTTCTTCGGATGCTCCCAACGAAATGTTTTCTTGTCTTTTTTCCTTCTTTCACTTTGTTCTTCAATATCGATCCGTACGCAAACTCGTCCACCCAAGAATTTGTGGAGCGTGGCAGCGACAAAACTGTCGTTGATTTGGGTGGGTGGTTGACTGCGTTGAGCTCTATTGGGACATGGTTTCGACATTTTAGCGCGATGAGCCTCGGCGGTCCAGCAGTTCCGACATTGACATTCGTCCATATTTAGGATACCGTGAAGTAATCGTGCAAAATCGATCAACTGAACTGAGATATCCATGTAGAGATATTATTAGTTGAAACATTTGTTTCTCAGAAATAAGAAAACCCTTTTCATTGATTTCTATCAAACGAACGAAAATAAGCATCGAATGTTTATTTCACCTATTTACAATAGTGGAATGGAAGAAATATTCACGTTGTTTGTGCCTCCTGTACGCACAAACCCACGTATAGTAGGCAACAAAGCGCCAGAGACCGTATGATAACGAAACTTGTTTGGCGGCTCTTTGTCCAGGTCCACAAGATTCCTACGGCTTTATACGTTGCAACAGGCAAAATAATTCTTTCTGATTCTGAGGCAGATTCTGCTGAATGTGAGAACGTGAAATAGTGTGAGAAGACTAAACATAAAAAAAAAACATTTGCATCTTGCGAGGTGACATTCTGCCATTCGCCTTGACTCGGTGCCTGAATTGGTGGGACCGCTTCTGGGGCTCCGCTAATTTTTAGGCGAAACCAACTCGGTTGCAAACATTCGCATGCACCTGCAAAAATTTATCGAAGCGTCAAACTCATAACTAGTAACGTTCGCGAAACCGGTGACCAAAGCTCCGGGGACGATCCCGGAACGCCAGACGGAAAGGATGGGACAGTTTGGGAGAGGATGAATAAAACTGTCTACCATTCTTTCGCCCTCCGTCGTCCATCGCTCGGCACATCGCGTGACCTTTGACCGTTGCGGGTAGGTCCTGCACTGTGAACAGCGAACAAACACCTTGCTGTATCCATCTGGAGGTGGCAATTATCAACCACTCAAGCATCAGCTTTATTGCAGCCTGTTCTTAAGCGATCGTCCATTTATTTAACTTTCCGAAAGTCCCACGCAAAGATGGTAAAACTGTAGCAATAAATGGCCCAAATCGGTATGAGCGAGATTTGTATGATAAACAAGGCGATCCGAATGCTGTCGTTGAGGCATCGCCGTAAGAACTTCAGCTTCCAAAAAGTTTCAGAACACCTGAATCAACGAGGAAATGCAACAAAAATCATACGTAGAGAGAGCTAAATAATATTCATTCGTTCTTTTTTTTTTAATTTGAAATTTTGAATAGACTTTTTATTTTATTGCTTTTTTACTTAATTTCATAACAACACCTAATTCAGCCCACGCCACCTCCAATTAAGCAGGAATGTATTTGTCCAATTAAATATTCAAAAATCTCAACAAACTGCTTGAACTTTTTTTAAGTGTCGAAGGTTAATCACCGAAGAAAACTAAACCTATTAAATGGCAATCATCGGAATGACATCGGAAGGCTGAAGAGATTTGAAACAACAATCTAAACTCAACCGATGGAAGAATTGTATTGGTAAAAAGAAATCGGCGCGCTAAAATTATACCATTGAAAACTGGCTTCGCTAAAACTATGGAGATCGAAATTACCATTTAAAGACGAGACATAAATAATGAATCCAATCGCTTTTACAGACCTCGCACCGGTCTGCGTGTTAATGGAAAACGGTCGGCAAGCAATCGATTTTCCACATCCTGGTCCAGGCACCCCGCGAGGGTGATGAAATGCGTCCCTGCCACACGGTCTGACGAACGTCTACAAGTCCCCCAGGCCACCGGTGCCAGCATCCGTCATCGTTCCGTTAATTAGCCACACTTCCAAAGAGCGTCAGAAGTCACAGAACATCATCTACCCGAGGTCGGGATCTTCTAGTTTTTTTGAGTGCGCGACCTCTGGGCCAGCTTCGCATATCGAGAAAGACTGGTACAGAAAAAAGGCAGCCAGTCAGCAGAAAGGAAAATAAAAAAAAGGATACGCATTACAAACTGGAAAAACTGGCCAGATTTAAAGCGAAGTGATGCTCGTGGCGATGTGCGCGGGCGCGATCAAATTTAAATCGATTCGCAAAAAAATCAGAAACAGGCCGAAGCATCATGCGACTCCTCCGTTTCGAAGAAGACAGCAGTCCCGATCTCAGGGGCACCGTCAGGCTTTCGCGTCGCGATTTTGTGCAGTTCCGTATGCAAATTTCGCCCAACCATCTCATCTTCGCCCGGGGCAAGCTTCGAAGGTAAGTTCTAGGCAGTCAAGGCAACCGCCCGACCGGCGCAATATTATCCTCACTTTCGACACCCCCGAACACCAGTGGAGCGCGGGCTAGGAATTTCGGCGCATGGCAGCAAGCAGCAAATATGCAAATACGTCAGCCCATGCTCTGAACTCGTTTCGAGCGCGCCCGACCACCTCTGCTCTGCTTTGTTTTATGCTGTCCGTGGAGCTTTCTGCACGATGATGCGTGATTGTCACGGCTCGAACGATCGCATGGCGCAATCTCAATCGCTCCGCCGGACCAATTCTTGTCACTCAACCTGGAGTTAAGCCTCAAGGCGCTCCAGCCGGCACTCCCTGTCGGGGGCCGACTGAACCGACGCTGACCGATTGATATGTTGGCCGCCGGATGACCTACACTGGATCGGTATTCAAATCGAAGCGAGAGAGATAAAATTCGAATTATCGAAAGACTGAGCCGAAGACGCTTCCCTGCTGCCAACTATTTCTCATCCATCGGTGTGTGGTGTGTGATCAAATGAGGTGTGCTGTTCTTGAAAACGATCGCTTCCGGAACCAGTTCCCGGTCCGAGCATTACTAAAACCGCCCACAGCGAGCCACGGCCGAAAATAGATCGCGACATCCAACAGGATACGAAGCAGCTCCCATCCAGTTTTACACAGACGAACTTGAAACCAATGAACAACAAAAGGCAAAGAAACATGGCGGCGTTCCAAGTTGAATGTCGTCGAAACAAGATGAGCATCGGGTGCACGCGCCTGCTCATCCCTTGACAAACAGCCCACGAACGAGGCGATCACTTTCATTTTCACGAGCTTGAACAATTTAGCTCACACTGAAAAAGAATGGGGAAACGAACACGCCAGCATGCAAAAACCTTATCTACCTTTATGACTTCTTCTCGCGGCGACGAGCATCACGCTATCACACACGCACACATGAGAGGGAATGAATGGAATTTTATGGGTTTGGCAATGGGAAGTCGTTCCTCACTAATGCACCACAAATCGAGCAGAACAAGCCGGTCCTCGCCATATACATTTTTATAACGGGCTGCAGACCGAAATGTCATCGCTTTCGGTATTACATCACCTAGCGCATGCCTTAAAGGAGCACGCCAAAGCACCCGAAGAGGATAGAACAGTTAAGAAAAACATGGAAAACATCATTGAAACAATTTTTGATGAATTCAAACCAAATCCGGCATTGAATCGATTCGCTAAGCCCCGTTCTAAATCATTTCTTGAGTTTGAACAAGAAGTATACGATATAGAACTCACGTACAGGCATCATTTTGGCGTGCTTGCAAACCTTTTTTTCTTGTTTACGCGATTAGCGAACATCATAGAGCATATGGGATGTCTAATCTATAGACACATCACAGGTGCGGCTAATGGAATTATACGACCCATCATTTCCACGCGACTAAACGTATGGGATCGGTTTCATTTAAGCACGATGTAAGACGATGCTAAAACGCGGTTCGTCCTTGCCATAACAATGATTTGTGATAATGGTGGACGGGATAAAATACTTCCATTTCGTTGTTCATTCTCAACACCACATTCCTCCCCCCCAAATATCGCTTATCGATTTCGATAGGGCCGCGTCGTCTAATAACGCATGCTAAATCTGTTATATACGATCCACTGCTATTAGCATAAAGCACCAATCGCGAAACAACGAAAGATTTGAACGAGCCAACGGCGGCAAGCGACGAAAGCTTGCAGTGAGTCAGTGCGAGCGTTAAGCTTTTCTGTTGCATACAAGTTGGCTGCGAAGCTGCATGCGGATTGTAGACAAACTCAAGCGTAGTTTAAAAAAATACTCAGAGATGAACGACAAAGGCTTGGAAGGATAGGTTTTTATTCATCAAAATTTTATATTACAATTCCAATGATCTATGTCAACCACACCATTAACAAAATTACTGATCAAAGGAAACAAACATTTTAATAAAGCTACAGAGGTCTGCGTCAAGATTTGCTCGATTTAGTTTATATTAGAAAAAAATAAACATTGCACACAAAAAACCTTCAAATAAAAATAATAAGGATTTACGGCACGTCGTAATGTTCTAAGTAGGATTTATGATTTTTAGCATAAATATAAAATAAATAGCACTACGGCAAAAGACCGAAAACATTGAATCTAAAATCTTCTTAGTTTCAATTCAGACACGGCAACATGGAAAATCCAAATGCATCCTTTTCGCATATACCAGAATGCTTTCCATTTCATCCAAGCTCGTCAGCGGATTCACTCCTGACGCATGACATCAAGCTGATCCACAGTTGCACCCTAGCTGTCGATATTTAAATGTCAACCGCTTAAAACACGCCCGTGGCGCGCCCGTCTCGCCGTGCGTCTGCGTTCGACAAATTGTCACCACGCTGCAATGGGTGAAGAATTAATCATGCGTCCTGCACCTTCCCTGGCCTACCCTGCCATTTGGAAAGCTCGGGCCGCCGAGAACCCGTATGTGTCAGCACACGGCGAGCCTTCTTCCCGACTTCCATCAGACAAACGAAGTTGATCGCAGGCCAAACCTTTCCCTCAACGGCGCAACGCAGGGACTAAGTGTCACGTGATCATTAGACACAAGTTATACCTCCAGCGACGCCGATGGCGATGATGATGATGCGTGAATATTGAGCTGGGTGAAGGGAAGATGCAAATTTATTCCCTACCATTTTTCGACCGTGGCAACGTTGCTCCGAAGACAGGGAGCCTGGCAGAAAGTTCTACATTTTTTGCATACAATTAAATGCGCACGAGTACTATCGGAGTAATGCTGATTCTCATCGGCAAAAGGTGCATGAAAATAGATATCACAACCTGTTCTGCGAATGAGGCTGATCTAAACAGATAAATAAATAAATAAATAATTAAGACGATCTGGGAGCAACATTTTTACATAATTTTTACAGCAAATGCAATGAGAAAAACGAAACAATTCAGGTAGTTCAAAGTATCGATCGGGCTTTCGGTTGTTTTCCCTTACCAATCCCAGCTAGTATTGGTAACCTTTTGCCTGCAGCCACTCATTCCATGCCTCCGTTCAGCTACTCCAAGTCAAACTGAGGTCCATCAATATCAAGGTTTTAAATCATGCAGCTGGTAATCCCCTGTCGCACTAGTATGCTTCCCTCCGCCTATTGATGCATCGGTGGAGACGTCTTAAAATGATTACATTTGTATATTACATTGCTTGATGCATGGATGATGTCTAGCCCATCGTCACCGAGGGGGGGGGGGGGGTCAACGAGGATGTCTGGGACGACGGTTACCTTCAAATTTGCCCACCCGCCAGACCGGACGCACGTGGGTACGAGCGGGCGCGAAAGCGGTACCGCAGCGGGTGTATAATGCATTACTGCACAAGTATCACACGGTAAGAATGCCGAGCCGCTGGGTGCAACGCATCTATAAATACTGTACACGGTAGTTCTATTCTTTCATTCGTATCCCCTATCAGCTACTGGAGTGCATCAGCCGCAGTCGCAGCAGCAGAAGCAGCAGCATCCGTAGTTGACACAGTGCAGTGCAGTGTTTTCTTCGCATAGCCATTTCTTCGCCATCCGGGAAACTCCCGCCGTCATAATGAAGAGTGTAAGTACCGCGAGATGACCCGACGGAAAGGTTAAAACTGGCTCCAACCGCACACATCCGGGGAGGACGGAAGTGACGGCACCATCCGAAAAAAACACCATTTTCGCACCGCCCGTGAGAGAACTGAGCCGAAAGTGAAATGCACTAATGCGTGAAATTATCTCGCTGCGATGGTGCGCGGCGATCCGTGGCTCGCTACAATTACGGATCGATCGCATCGGCGTTACATCGGCCGGACGTCTTTCGCTTACGGAGTATGGAAATTACGCAAACGCAAAGGAAGGAAGTGCAGTGCAGAAGTGGAATGGCCAAATTTGCACGGCTCTAGTGGAAGCTCTTCGGGATGGTGTGCGATTTGTTTCTTCGCTTTTTGATGGTTTTTGGTTGGAAAAGAAAATTGCCAGAGGCAATGAAGTGAATCCGCACACAAACAACACAAGCTCAGTGCCAAGGGGTTTCTGAGTTCATATTTTGCATTTCTTTTGTGCAGTGCTTAACAAATGATTTCCATGGTTAAACAAATCATCTCGAGCATTGATCCATTTTTTTAATCTTTTTTATTTCATTTCATGTTGAAATTTCATTTTTTTTTTTTCATATGCCGTGCCTTTTTAATTTGAACATGAAGAATTTCGGTGCTGAACGTTTTCCTACATTATTTTCTCGCATTAATTTTTTTTTTTTTTGTATTTTGCAGGAAATTTTCCTCCTAGTGGTTTGCGCAACCCTTACCCTGGCCGCGCCGCAAAAGTCGGATGCGGAGGCCGAAATCATCCAGCAAGACAACAACATCGAACCGGACGGAACGTACCAGTACAGGTAGGTGGCTCTAACCGCGTGCTCGCTTCCCTTTGCAGCATGGGAGAAACATTAATGAAAAACCCCTCACTCCATCCGTGGCCCTTACGAAGCCAAACAATCAAAATGCCACGCGACCACGCAAATTTCCATATCCTGTACGAACCGCACTCGCAAAAAAAAAAGAATACAAAAACGATTGCTTGTTTAGAACTTGACTCTTGGGAGTGTTGGAGGCTTTCGACGCTCTCGGTTCAGCCCTTGGCCACTGTTACTGGCACCTCTCGCGGCCGGGGCAGTAATTATACAGTTCTGCCTCCTGCCTCGGTGGAAAGCTTGCGGTCTGCAGCAATTAGCCAGTAATTGAAGATTTGATTACGATAATTGAAGATCCGTATGTCTGAGAGGCATCGTTCGGTCGACCCCGACAATCTTGCGCATTGCAGGCGTGGCGATAAGACTAACAAAGAGCCTAAAACTCCATCCGACCCGGGAAAAAAATGCCCTTCCGACGCTTACGACGAGCCAAGAGTGCAGCTCGGGCTGTCCGCAAGAGATTAGCATGTTTCAATGGCGCGAAGATCGCTCGAGCAGCAAACAAATTCCCCCTTATCCCCTCCGTTGCACTGTCTCTCTCTCTCTCACACTCGCTCCCACCAATATCCTCACGTTTTATCACGTCACGACCTCCCGCTGCTTCGCAGGAGTTGAAGATGTGCCACATTGTAAGCGGCCCTCTTACCGCTGTTTCACTCTCGATTTCGATTCTCCTCTCCCTTTTACTCATCCTCGCGGACACGCGCACCTTTCGCTTTCTTTTCCACGCAGTTATGAAACGGCCAACGGTATCCGAGGTCAGGAAACGGGAACCCTCAAGCGGGCGAACAGTCCCGACACCAGCGACGTAATCGTGGCGTCCGGCTCCGTGAGCTACACCGCCCCCGACGGCAGTCTGATTGAGCTGAACTACTCGGCCGATGACGAGAACGGCTTCCAGCCGTCCGGAGCGCACCTGCCCACGCCGCCGCCCATCCCGCCCCAGATCCAGAAGGCGCTCGACTACCTGGCCAGCCTCCCGCCAGCCAACCGGCGACGCTAGAGAACTCCACTCAGGGAATCACCGGGAACCATCGTCGGCCATCGGAAGGAGCAAATGGAATCGTCCGTAAATCAGGTGACAAAGCATCCGCTTGATAGGAGGACCGCGGCTCCTTGCTCCTTCCGGCCGGGCAATATACTCAGAGCAATCCAAACAAGCAAAGCCTCAAACTCCAAACGCCTCGTGCCGTTGCTCACGACACTCCGATGCTTGATCCGCGACCCGTAGCTTTACCCTCTTAGGCTTAAGCAATGAAACTCAAACGCGCAAATAAAGTTTGCATGATGAAAAACAAAGCTCTACCAGCGCGTTTCTTAACGATCATCTGTCGTAGATTTGCTTGGGCTAAGAGATTTGCCACGATCTTTTCAGGATGTCTGATCCTTAATCCGAAATAGTGATTATACTCTTTTTTTCATTCCACCCCTTTCCTCAAATCAAACCGTTTCATCGCTATGCTATCGCTCCAAAAATAGTCTCCAGTCAACAATAGTCGTCAACACTGGTGGGAAATGGGAAATATCCTTGGAAAAATAGAGAAGCTTTTATTCCGCCAATTTATCACACATGTCTCTTAGCGTCCCCACGAGGAACTGGCCACCCTTGGGACCGCTCAGAACTTGCGGCCATTCTCCTTGCTCGGTGGCAGCGTAGCTAGGTGGGCGAGGGCGCGAGCGATCGGCGGCGGAACGGGTGGGGGCGTCGGCAGATGATCCCCAATCGGACGATAGCCGTTCTCGTCGGCGATGTACGTCACGGTGTACGTTTTGCCATCGTCTCCCTGGAAGAAAAGAAGGAGGAATTCATTCGACGTTGTTTTTGAAATTATCGGAGGTTCGGCGATGCTCACCTGATAGGTGTACTGGCCCTGAGAGGCGGTGCCAACCTGGTTGTTAACCACGATCTGCTGGCCGTCCTGGGCCGCCCGTGTGCCATCGCCGCCCTCGTAGCTGTACCGGAACTTGCCGTCCACCTCGAGAACGTTCTCCAGGTTCACGATCGGGATTTCCTTGTACCGCGGCAAGGAGTTCTGCGATTGCTGATGCTGCTGATGCAACTGCTGCTGCTGCTGCTGCTGCTGCTGCTGCTTCTGCGCTCCGATCACACTGCACACGGCCAACAACACAACCAACTTCAACATTATGCCGTCTCGCAGTAACGTCAGTGCAGATCCGACAGGGTTCACGAAGGTCCACTGCTCTCGTCGATCACTTTTGCACACGGCCTCACAGAGTGCAGCTTCACCCGGGTTATGATGAACGATGACGACAGGACAGGACTGCTGGCAAACTGCGCCCAAGAATGAAAGAACGGTGGGCTTTTATAGCCGGGATGCCCTGCACGGCGGTTCAGCTTTCGGGTGGCGAAAGTGTGTGGCGCAACGCCAGTAGAATTCGAGCCCCACGAGCCCACCGCGAAAATGGGGTCTCAGTCCCGGTCTCGCCGCTTTCGGCTGGTCGGTTTGCGCTGGTTAGAGGGACACTCAGTAACGCCCTCCCTGGCGTGCAACCGACAAATGGCACCGCGGTCGTGTGCGCAATGATCTTTTTTCCCTTCGACCGATCGACCGGCTTACGGCTAGAGGCATGAGACCTTCCCTCCCCGATGCAGGTTCTCATAAGCGTGTAGGCCCACGTTGGGCCGAACTCTGCGCAGTCACTGAATCATTTCGCTTTTTCTATTTTTTTTTTTGTCTTTCTCAAACTCCCATAGCCATGTCGGGCGAGCCAGCCCGGGGAAACCTGAGACACAATCCAGGGCAGCAGGCTGGGTTCGGCGTGCCTCAACCGAGCCCAATTAATAGACTCGTGTATTTGCGCGTGCTTCTTTCCCGTTTTCTTCTCACGGTGGCCTCCCCGAAACAACAGCGACGAAAAACTGCTCGACTTTCCGCCAAAAACCACCGGTCCAGACCGCAAACCGAACGACGCTGCCCGGGTTCAAGCTAGCATGCGACCAGCGGCGGTGCGGCTCACCCCGTTTTGTAGGGCACGGTTGTAGAGATTCACTGCGCCGATTCACGAGGATCAGCACGAAACGTTGCTCGCGATCGATGACGCTTCTCCGCTCTGCCTGCACGGGTTCGACTTTTTGGCCAAATACACACCCTCCGGGCTTGGGCTTTTAGCGTCGGAAGACTTTCGCAACGGTGCGAGTAATCACAATGTGCATCTTTTGCCAGTGTGGGTTAGGCAACTTACGTTGCGGGGTATGCGGGGGTGGGTATGTTCCAATGGACGATGTGCCTCCGAAATCCGACCGAGCAATTCGAAACTAACCATTGATATCTATACGTTTAATGGAATAATTGGTTACTTTTAGTGGAGTGGTGGAAAATGTCATGGAAGAAATCATTTATAGCATACATGAATACAAAACGATACCAGGATCTAACGCACAACTGTAAAAATTAGAACCTTATCTTGGGTTATTCTTTCGCATCTTAGTCCGTGACGCTTTTATTAAAGTTAAACGCCGGTCCCCCCCACCCAACGTGAAACGCGGAAAAATAAATCTATTCAAAAATACCTCCCGGAAACAGGTCTACATCATCATGAGCAGGATCATTCTTCTTTGCCAAATAAATCATATAGTGCATGCATATCGCATGCCGCATGATAATGAAAATATTCGAAAGCTGTTGCAGCCTGGACGAAATGTCCACAAAGTCTACAAAGAGCAATTTACTTTATTCATATAATGCGTAGATTCGATTTAGAGGCTTTTCCACCGAAAGCAAATGTCCTTGAGCTGCAAATTGAACATCGCTTGCAAATTTCATGCATCCTTCGCTTGGCTATGTACGTTCACCCATTCTCCTCTTCTTGTTTGCTCAATGTCCATGAAGCTCGCCTTTGACAAACAAGGTCAAAAATGTGCATGCTAAATGTAAAGCAATGTGTTGTTGGCATTATCGAGTACGACCTGATGGAAAATCACAAAAAAACACGAAGAAGTTCACTCCCCGGAGGTTTCATGCGCCGGTACGTTGAATTTTTTTTTTATTGACACCAACATTTTTCTTCCTTCGTGCATAATCTTCGACCTTTTTCGGTGAGGTGATATATTCATTCACATTCATCCGCCCCGTTCCAGCCGCCGATCGCCGCGCGTTCGATCGAAAGGCGCTACGAACCCCGTCCACCATCGCCCAGGAGGAGGTGGAGGGTCGGTGCAAACACCAGATCTTGCCAAATATGTACTAAATGACGAAAATTAAACAAAATCTCAGCTTCTTCTCGCGCGCTCGCATGGCCTATGTGCGCCCTGGCGCGGGTCCTCGCCTCGACCGGAGCGCTGGAGATGGCTAGTGCAAACACAATCAGATCATCTAGGCTGTATAAAAGCCTATCGGCCGGTAGATCCTATCATCAGTGCCATCGTGCTTTCTTAAACGCTCAGGTGCCAAACGGTGAGAAAAGCGCCAACGCCACCCCTTTCCGAACTCTATCCTGCAACGAGTGCAAGTGCAACGAACAATCCAATCCTCCAGCTCAAAAATGAACACCCTGTGCGCTCTGGTAGTTCTGGCGACGGTTGCGGCCGTGTACGGTGCGCCGGCCCCGGCTGAAAGTGATGCCCAGGCGGTGATCGTGAGCCAAACCTCGGACGTGCAGCCGGACGGTTCTTTCAACTATGCGTAAGTGTCGCGGAAGTGCGGGTGGGAAAACCCCTTCCTGCCCCAACGAAAAAGGCATTGAGGCCCGCTATTGTGCAGAACGCTCAGTGAACCATTCTGTTTCCCATCCAAAAACCCATACAGCTACGAATCGGCGAACGGAATCAAGGTTGAAGATCAGGGAAGCATTAAGTCGATCAAGGTGCCCAAGCTGGACGACACCGGTCGCCAGGTCGGCGAGGAGGAAGTGCAGGTCTCGGTCCAGACCGGATCGTTCCAGTACACGGCCCCGGACGGTCAGGTCTACACGCTGAGGTAAGCAATTGGTAGCATTGGCGGTACACGAAACGCGAAGCGAAACGGAATAATCTGTTTGTGGAAGTTTGACGAACATGCAATTCACTTACGTAACAGAAAAGCAAAAGTGTCAAAAATCGAACCACCGTTACCGTCAGTCGACACTTCCGTGTGGTCACACCTGGGGACTAATTATTCCAATACTCCCAATTGCAGGTATGTCGCCGATGAGAACGGATTCCAGCCGCAGGCGGATCACCTTCCCGTGGCTCCGAGCGTCTAAACCTACGTCACAGGACCGTTTTGGAGGATCATGCAATGATCCCCTGAAGACACCACGCCTTCCTCATTCGCTTCGAACGAGCATGTACATATAACTTTTTGTTATCTGCCATTTTGAGCCAATAATAAAACAAAAAAGATTTTTTGTTCCACACGCTTTGTTTGTATCCCTTCAAGCAAGTTCTTTTCCGTGTTAAGAATGTCACAGGAAGTCCCAGTGTCTTACAGTATTCATTGATTTATGAGGTTTTTTTTCTTTCTGCTCCGAAATTCGAACAATTCTATCATTTCTCTATCGCGATTGGTTATCCAATGTTTTTCCTTAAGTGGCCAGTACAAATGTTCCCCCCTTCCTACTCATCCACCAGTTCCTTTAGTTAGGCTTTCCTCAACCAAACGCCGCGATTGCTTGATGGTCCATTGTTTGCTTCTATTGCAGCAGCATCAGCATCACGCCTCGTACGCACACGGTCTCGTGAGGAAGTGTACGAAAAATGATCTAACGCTCTAATGATAACGTGCCAACGGCTCCAGCAACAGCCAGAGGGGATTACGGAGTCGGGTGATCGGAAGAGAGGCGACGGATTGGCCAATACACAATAGCCAACCCGCCAACCTTTCGTCGGCGGACGCCCGTCCGCCAGCAGTGATCGCACAAAAAAAACCATCTCCAGCGATTACGTAACGGCGATCGACACTCTCCGGCGCGAGATCACTTCCGAATGCTTCGGAAACGCTCATGTTTAGCAGTGGGACTGCTCTCACAAAATCATAAATGCTTTGTCGAGTCAACGATCGGTTGATCGGTTGACGGTTCGGCGTTCCCGCAAAAAAAAACATTCAAGTTCATGTTTTAAACGCGTCCAGATAATGGCACCTGAAACTAAAAGTTTATACATAAACCAAAAACTCTCTGAACAAGAGCAAAAAAGTCGATCAAAACAAGCGCCGCTGCTGAAAGTCCCGCGATCGGGGGATTGCTATCCATCGCCTCTAGTGTCGATTTACCGCTCCTCACGCCAGGGAGACTTGCGCGGAAAAACGGGAGAGCTCGATCTACGATGAAGCGAGGAACCCGTTTCCGATTTGTATGAAAATGTGCGCCGAATCCCCGGTCGTGTACACCGGATCCCCTGCGGCCGTCACAATGCACCACGGTTGGGTCGGGTCAAAAGATTGAAAATCATAAAAACCCTTTCCACCGTACCAGGCTGCCCCCCTGCTCGACTGTCCCCGGGGCACGACAGAATAGCCGATGGCGGAATGAACTTTTACGCTTCGCCACCGCGCTGACCCGCAGGGATATATTAGGAATTGTTCGTGCCGTGCACTACTTCCAGCATAACGGCGCAGCATACTCGCAGCTTTGAATCGTCGCACGAAACACGAACTCTTTAGCCTCCTTTCCAGGCCAGAAAAGAAGGTTGTGCAACCCGTGCCACAGGAAAAAAGGATTGCATCACCGAGGGCGCAAAGGTGGAGCTTCGGTGCGATTTTGAATGTGTGTGGGGTTTTTTTGATTTGTTGTTGCATCTTATTCCTCTTTTGCCTCGGTTGGGTTCCATCTTTTGCGTGTCATATTTGCTGAGGCAAATGGGGACACAGTGCTAAAAAATGTATATATGTCACCCAGCTTTTCTTCACCACAACCAAAAATAGAATGCCGGATAGAGTGTTGGATAACAGGTTTATTGCCAGTTTGAATTGTTTCGTCCGCTCGTCAAATGGCAAAACAACCCATTGATTGTCTTTAATTCTTGGTGCATGTTTTGAACCATATTCAACATCTAAACCTACCATGTCAAAGTTAGTGCGATTACGAGCGAGATGCGAATGAAATATATTCACAATTGCAACACCCACATATGCAACACGCCACACGAAACGATCCGCAAATCAAATTGGGTAACAAGAGGGTGAAGATCTTGCAGAAGCAATCCCTTACATCGCACAACCTACATCGCCACCAAGGGCACCGTCCTAACCTTTCTTGCCGTAGACAAATATCTTGAGCCTCATCTTGGCCCTGTATGCGCTGGAGGTTGGGTCGTCCCATTCGCCAAAACCTAGCCAAGAAACCGGCCTCAAACCTGCCCGTCCCGCAGCAAATGCATTCTAGTGCAAGTGCAATGCAAGAAGAAAAGTAAAGGAGGAGGCTGTAAGGGGGTTTCGATGAATTCAACTCCGATTGGTGCTGTGGCTCACTCTCACTCTTCTCCCGGGAGGAACTGTTCGGAACCAACGGTGCATGAAACTGCACAACCAATCGCCTACTCCTACTACTACCACCACTTCCCCCGTTTCCTGCTGCATCGCTCAATTCCTTCCGCGTGATGGTGCAACATTACAGGTGGGCGTTTTTGCAGCGTTTAACTCTGGTGGAGATGCAACTGAGGCGAAGCGCGGGAAAAACGCGAACGTCTAGCCCGTACGGTGGCACCCCAAACATCCCAAGATGCAGCAGCTGGAGCAGGAGGCAGAAGCGTTTGAGCCAGCGTAGAGAGAGAAAACAACATAACACCCAAGCACCATCATAGCCGTGTGTCGTAGAGAGGTGTTCGACCCAGCGCGAAACAAAACCGAAAACGCTCCCCCAACAACACATCTTCATCCGGCCCGCGGATCACCCGTGGTGGCGTGGTGGTTGCAGGAGAGGGAACTGGTATCCCATCCGTGACTTCGGTATATAAAGACCTATCACTAGGGTAGATCGTGTGCAGTGGGTTTTTCACTTTCTTTCTCCAAACAAGTGGGATTTGTTCCGGTACCCTGCCAGCTCGGGAAGGCGTTTGTGTCTATTCGGTGCATATTCGGTTTTCAGCAAAGCACCAAAGAGCCGATTTTCTGAAGCTGTGTAATACTGTAGGAAGTGCGAAAATGAAGCTTCTGGTGAGTGTCGAAAGTGAACATCGGCAAGCAAGTGATCGGTTTCCGTTTCTTGGATGTATAAGCGCGTTTCATTTAGTGGCAAAATACGCATAGCATAAAGAAAATTTTTACAAGCAAATTTCTAAAGTGCCAGCGTGTTTTTCATGATGATTTGTGGAGATGCAGTAGAAGAAAGTTATTTCGATTCGATCTGCCATATCTTGAAGGCCGCTGCTCCTCGCTTACGTGCAGAATCATAATTATTCTAGTTTATGTTAAAACCGAATCACGTGGAACGTTCGTTCTTGAAGGGCTTGGTGCCTTAAAGACTTTAGTTTTTAATGTATCGTAATGCTGGATGGTATCGTTCTGCTGAAAACTAAGCATTCTTCCCTTTCGTTCAGATCGTTGTAGCGCTAGTCGCGTACGTGTACGGATTTCCACAGCATGAACCCCGCGATCATCACGATCATCACGAGTCCACCACGTACATTCCTATCTTAAAGTACGACAAACAGCAAGGCGAGGATGGCAGCTATAAGACTATGTAAGAACTTGGAACTGAGCAGGAACAAATTACAGGCAGAAGAGGTAATGTGAATCAATTGTTCGACACCCTTCTGTTACAGCTACCAAACTGGCAACAACATTGTCCACGAGGAGTCCGGCTACCTGAAAGAGGCTTCTGAGGATCATCCCAACGGCATACTGGTACAGCAAGGGGCGTACTCTTACGAGGCCCCCAATGGGGAAATCATTCAGGTGCAGTACACCGCAGATGAGAACGGTTTCCGAGTGGAAAGCGATAGTCTTCCTACGCCCCCTCCAATCCCGGAGGCAATTCAAGAAGGACTGAAAGAAATCTACAAGGGTATCGAACGCCGCGAGCAGGAAAATAGAAACAATCCCAACTATGCCGCAGACGAAGCGAAGCGCGCGCAGTTGGATTACAATGGCCAGTACTATCACCAGTAGGCGGCTAGAGGCGGCGAGCGCACTCGACGACCGGTGGCTTCAATGAAGATCCTTCGTCTAGATTTTAGCGATTACTTTAGGAAGCCAATTTGACATTTGTTCAGTAGATTTCCTTCCGATCATATTTATGATACATTTGTAAGCTGAAGCTCGTGTTGAAAACTGTTCAACAACAACGTCACGATATTCATGACAAACTTTTTTACTACCAACAACTCACGTTTGCAAAATGAGACCAACCATATAGACTGTGATTACATGAATACTTCATACGGAAATGTTATTGAGCTGTTTTGCCTGTTTTAATAAATAAAACAATGAAAATTATTCCTTTTGTTTTCTTATAACATCAACACTTCGTGATTTCCTGAAAACGGTAAAAATTTAAAAATGTGCTATGGATGGATCCACTCTTTATGAGCTGTAAATGACAGCTGTCACAGAAACGGTACCTTTGAAAACGTCAACAGTCTGGTGTTTGTGTGAGCGAAAGGATGTTTGTCGTGTTGTTTTCTCTTGCGCACAGTGCTTGCCAAGGTCTACCGCACTAGTCAGGTGGAAAACCTCGAGTCCGCCGTTTTAGCGCACATGCGATAAACGTTGACGTCTGTCGTCACCGTTTGCTCGCTAGTAGCAACCGTTTTACCTTACATAATATGCGAGAACTTGACCCACATCCTTGTGCCAACTACCTACAGTTCACACTATGCTGTTCCTGACGAAAGTAGCCGTCTCTTGCCTCCTGAAGCACGGTTCCTCGTCGTGTCCTGTGGCCTGTGGGGTACGGTTCTTCAGCCCGAATGCTCCCGCCACCGTGTCGGCCGTTTCCGCGATCAGCAAAACCCCTGTGGAGGTGTTTCAAGAGAAGCTCAGCAGTGGTGAAATTCAACCGGACCAGCACCAGCACCACCTGACGGAGGCACTGCAGGTAGTGTATGATAGCATTCAAACATACAGCCCGCCTAAACCCAGCACTGGCTTAGGAAAATGGTTCAGCTTCGGAAAGCCCCAGAAGGTGGACGCGCCCAAAGGACTCTACATTTACGGCAGTGTTGGCGGGGGAAAAACGATGCTCATGGACATGTTCTACGATTGTTGTGCGGTGAGTGAAAGTGAAAAAAAAATGCGTGCTTGCAAAACAATCTTATCCAAGTGGTCGTTGGTTGTACCGTTCTAGATTGATCGAAAGCGGCGCGTGCACTTCAATTCGTTCATGACGGATGTACATACGAAAATACACGAGATAAAATCGAAACACGTCCGCGACGCTAGCAACAGCAAACCGCAACCGTTCGACCCAATTAAGCCCGTGGCCGAGTTGATAACCGAGGATTCATGGCTGATTTGCTTCGATGAATTTCAGGTAAGGTCGGGTGTGAATGCCCAACCAGTCAGCTGACCGTGATTAATCTGCGGCTTATCTCAATGTTTTCCTTGCTCCCCTGACCTGCCCCTCCCAACCCGTCCTCTAGGTCACCGATATAGCCGATGCCATGATCTTGAAACGGCTGTTCACTTATCTCTTCAATAACGGTGTGATTGTGGTGGCCACCAGCAACCGTGCCCCCGACGATCTTTACAAAAACGGTTTGCAGCGCTGCAATTTCGTGCCGTTCATAGGCGTGCTGAAGCACCACTGCAACGTGGTGACGCTCGACAGCGGGGTTGACTACCGGACTGCGGCACTGAAGGGTGAAAGTAAACATTACTTCGAGTAAGTCATATCAATACCCACTCCCCCTGCTGGGAGGAAACGTGCGCACTATCAGGTATTTAATTTTGTTTTGTCCAACCCGTAGTAAAACTCACGGAGATGCCAACGCTTCGATGGACCAACTGTTCAAGGTGCTTTGCTCCCAGGAGAATGATATGATACGACCAAAAACTTTCACGCACTTTGGAAGAAATATTACATTTGCTAAAACCTGCGGCCAGGTGCTGGATAGCACATTTGAAGAACTCTGTGATAGGGTGAGAAATTTACATACTTTTTTTTAATTATCTCTTATGAATGTTTCTAACGATAACCTATATTTATTTCATTTGCAGCCCCATGGTGCTAGCGATTTCCTACAAATTTCACAATTCTTTCACACGGTGCTCATACGGGATGTCCCACAACTAAACCTGAAGCTAAAATCCCAAACTAGAAGATTTATCACACTGATTGACACACTGTACGATAACCGCGTCAGGGTAAGCATTACCGCGTCCTAGCAGCAACAAGCTAAAACTGTTTAACTGACATCCCTTGTAATCCCATTCTAGTTAGTCGTATCAGCAGACGTACCGTACAAGTTTCTATTTTCCAACGAAAAGCTGGACGACATGCACACTTCGGACGAGCATCGAATGCTGATGGACGATCTGAAAATCACCAAAGAATCGTCGGACGCCAGCTCGAACATTTTCACTGGAGAAGAAGAAGCATTTGCCTTCGAGAGGACTGTATCGCGGCTGGCGGAAATGCAGTCGGCCGAGTACTGGACGCTTTGGGAGAAACATCGCTAGGTGCAACGCGTTCTGTGCGACGAAGGGTAGAACCGGAGAACCTTACGAAAGAAGATATGTACTTAATTTTCCCGTAGATAGTTGAGTGTACATACAAAATACCATTGTAAATTTAGCCCCGGTAAATTGAACATAGAATAAATTATTTTATTTATTTTTGCTTTGACTGCAATCGAGCGTTTTCGACTATGTTCTTTAAAATGTATTCAACAGTGCATTCATTGAAATTGTATTTCCAACTTTTATTTATTATTACCTAGAGATCATGTGTTGGTTCATGTTTTGAAATGCAACCGTTGAGTCGAAAATAAAAAGGACTCCGATATAACTTTCAAACGTGAATAGGATTTGGTTGCTGTTTCAACACTTTTTTGCTAAAGGTTATGCTTCAATTGGTTTCCGTTAAACAGTGTGAAGGTTCAAAACGTCTTCATCGCACAATGGAAGCCAATTTGGACATGCAAATTTTGGTAGGATATGGTGGAAGGCCTTATAGAAGATGTTCGTTTTGAAACCCAAACAGTATCGGACTACTTCCGATTCTGTTCCATTGAACCCGTAGTTCGCGGAATTGGACGGATCATCAGGAACGGATTGATTATGGCAGGTCCTACAAGGTGCTCTCAACACTACATGAATCGCTGCTTTTGACGTGGATTTTGTTTGTTGTCTATAAAAGTGCTGGGATATGGTTTAATATTTTAAGGAAAGGGCTCAGAACATTCGCCACTGCACGACCGTCAACGGCTACGATACGAACGGTACAGGTTTTGTAGGAATCCTTTTCAGAAAATAAAAGCGGCTTCCCGAAGTAACAAACTTTGCTACAAGTTCCATTATGCCGGGAGACAAATATTCCATTCTTCTACCAACATACAATGAGCGAGACAATCTTCCAATCATCATCTGGTTGATCGTGAAGTACATGCAAGAGGCGTAAGTTGTAATTTAATTGTGTCTTGTAGGGAATAAAGAAGCCATATTTTGCATTTGCAGGAAAATCAACTATGAAGTGATCGTCATAGACGATGGCAGTCCGGACGGTACGCTGGAAGTTGCAAAGCAGTTGCAAAAAATCTACGGTGAAAACCGCATCCTGCTACGTCCACGAGCGGCTAAACTAGGGCTGGGGACGGCCTACATCCACGGCATAGAGCACGCCACTGGAGATTACATCATTATCATGGATGCTGACCTCAGCCATCACGTACGTTTCCCCCTTTATGCGCGGCCAATGGATGAAGATGAAAACCGGTTTCTTATGTTTTGTCTCTTCTGCAGCCAAAATTCATTCCACAGTTCATTGAGCTGCAAAAGCAGGGCGGCTTAGACATAGTTTCGGGCACACGCTACAAGGGTGCCGGCGGTGTGTACGGATGGGATTTCAAAAGAAAACTAATCTCCCGTGGCGCCAATTTCCTCTCCCAGCTACTGCTGCGGCCAAACGCTTCGGATCTAACCGGATCGTTCCGGCTGTACCGTAAAGAGGTGCTCAAGGAACTGATTTCGCGCTGCACGTCGAAAGGATATGTGTTCCAGATGGAAATGATAGTTCGAGCGCGCCAGCTAAACTACACCATCGGAGAGGTTCCGATATCGTTTGTTGACCGCGTATATGGTCAGTCAAAACTCGGAGGCTCTGAAATTGTACAATTCGCTAAGAATCTGCTGTACCTGTTCGCCACAACGTAGAAACTCGTTTTTGTGTTGTATCGTTTTCCATTGTCATCCTTGTATGAACTACACATTAAAGCCGTCAAGTTTTTAACTTTCAAATACCGTGTTTCCACCGTTTCCGTTCTCTACACCGTGCCAAGCTAACTCGATTTTTACACATACATTGCTTCATTCTTTGCTGCGGCCACACGCCACGCGTTTAGTGATGGGATGAATCGTTAGCCGATGATTTGCCGTATTGCTTTTCCCACCATACAACGTACTCTTCCTTGCGCTTTTCGCGACGCGCAAAGTAGTCGGGAAACTGTGCCTTTTCCAGCGGGTGCCAGTAGTCGAGGACCCAATCTGGGGGAATCACTTCGCGCTCGAATGCCACACCACCGGGGGACATAGGGACTGCAAAATACAGAGCAGCATTACATTACTGCTTCCGTTCTTGTAGAGGCAGCAGCTCCGAGTTTTGGTACTTACACTTCTTCGGTTGGTAGTGTTGTTTCTCGAATAACTCCTGCTCGCCATCAGCCACCAGCTGAGCGACCTTAGCCGGATCCTTCTCATTCTTGTGCTGGTCGAAGCGTGCGCGCATCAGAACAGCCTGGTAGCGGAAAATGTGTCTGCAAGCAAACGAAAGGCGGTCAGGTCAATTGTTTTGAATCCTCGTTCAGCAGCAGAGTACACAGTTCGCCGACACAAATTACATAAGCCACACGTAGCGTAGAAGACCGTTCTGTTCACATATCTCCCACTGCCTACCTTCGGTCATACCACGATTCCAGGTTGCGCAAAGACTTCTTGTACAGCGAGCAAACCCGCCGGGTGTGGGCAAGTCCCGCAGCAATCGGTGCGGACATTTTCCTTTTCGCGTCTGCACGGTTATTTGCTACTTCGAAGAACGAGATATTTTGCTTCGATTGTACACACTTGACAGAACCCCGAGAGCAAATTGACGGCAGCTCGTTGTTTTGACATTTACCCGAGGATTTTCGAAAAACAGGTTATGCCTTTGGATTTTTTCGAAAAAAGTAGGCAACCTTTTTTCGTGCAACTATTCACGTATTTTTGAAAACATCTTTTGGTACTTGCTTGATTTCTTATCGATATTATTGCAACAAGCAAGCAAGAAATCTGCCAACGACAGGCCAAATTCAAACCAAAGATATCTTTGTTTTCAGTTGTGCTATTTGTTTTTCTCACCATCTATATAATTTAATGTTCAATCCTTTCTATCCACTCATATTCTTTGGATAATAACGGAGTTATTCTGTTGAAAAAAAAAATCAAATGTTATAAAAACCAAATAATGTATCCCCCATTGTGCATGATTGTCAAAATGAATGGAATGCTAAACCTGAGACTTAACACACTTTGAGTTTATTTATCAAAACAGTACGGAACAGCTGTGGCGAATCCGATAGGACAACAAACATTTGTTGTGTGTACATTCCCCGTTCTTGGCCGAATCTCGTACGGAATAACCGCTGCGCCAACATTCGCGGATGCGCTATAAGCTGTTCCGGTTGCAGGTCCACCTGCTACAGGAGGTGATGCAAAGGAACACGACAAACATGGCATGTTCCACGAGTGCGATATTTGTTTTAAGCAGTCCTCACTCCCCTGAAACTGGAAGTACACAAATTGCTACCGTGCAGCCCTACCCGAAGCGGCGCGAACTGGTTGAGGGAATTCATTAAGTCAACATTTCTAGACAACCACATACGCCAAGTCCATCAGATCGAAGCCGAAGCGATATCAAAATACAATTCGATTGTAACCGACTAACCTGCATCATCCTGGCAATGGGGTGCGATTTGCACAGCCAAATATGTTTTCCAATCGCATCGGAAAATGCACAAACCCTTCATGCGCATGGTTTGCAATGAACGGTTCAAGCGGCAAAAGAACGTTCAGAGCCAACGGCGCAAACACACCGGCGAGCTGCCGTTTCGGTGTCGGATGCAGATAGGAACCGGCACAAAATAGCGCCACACACGTACCAGTTTAAGCTGCAGTGTGTACCATGGGTTTCCTACGCAAGGGAACGTTCGAGCAACACAGGAAGAGAATGCACGCTGACGGGTAGGACAGAACTGCACGTGATGGTACATACAAGATCAAAAATCCACACCAAAAGACAAATTAATGTGTAAGATTATACTGATAGAAAGGCACCGTCATTATGTTTTATCTTCTCTGATTCACACGATGATTCCCATAATAAACGTAACATGTAAAAAAATTAAAATAAAAAAAATGTCTCTTACAGTTTATTTTGTAATTTTAAAAATATTTTTTTTGTAAAGCCTCCATGACTGTTACTGTAGTGGACAATAACCCGTGTGTTGTAAACTAGACTTAAGCATGATCATTATGGTAACTAGTTTTTGATTAGCTATCATCTATATCCTTACAATACGCAACTGACTTGATAACTCCGTGCCGTACGATTATCGCTTTTGTTTGTTTGTCTGTTTGTCGATTTTTCGTTTACCATATCACAATTTATTAAATTGCGACATCGCGCATCGCCAATCGAAATCCTCAGCGATGCCGGTGTGCTGGCCTGATGCTATCCGATTAATCTCTCCTTTGCCTTTAGCCAACTGACACGCTGATATGGTGATTCTGCAGAAACAGCCTTTCTGGTAAAAACCCGTTCCCGCCGGTATCGCACATCACACGCATTTTTATACCGCCAGGGAGAAAGCGTTATAAGATAAATATTGAGGTAAATCTTGCAACCCACCGCTGCACGATCTTAACCGCGCTACAACCGGTCTGTAATTGGCTTCGAGCAGCTCCAGTACATTTGGGGTACGGAACATACTCCAATGATACGTTCGTATTGTTAACAAATCCACCTGAATATAAAATCACAACCATTAAATGAAAAGAAGTAGATGCCTTAGAATGGAAGAACAACTTCGATGGTGTAGACCGAATCGACCGGAGATTGGAAGTGGACCGTTTGCTAACAATCCATGTCTTTATCCTTACGAATGAGACCAACACCGACGAGGAAATTTTTTTTCCTAGACAAATGCTCAATTTTTGTTAACATACACATATCGCAGTAAAAAGTAAATCAAAATTTTAGTTGGAAAGTAAACTTTGAAATTGAGCAGTTAACGTTGTACTGTTGTAATTTTAGCCAACGGTTTAACAACGCAGGTATATCTCGATGGTTGGAAGAGTAAATTTAACCAATTTATGTTCCGTTAGCTTCTTCGGTGGTTCCCTGAATGGTTTGTTGGGTTAGGGCTAACTTACTTATTTTTACATGCCTACACAGCACGGCATTCAAACGCCATCCTTAAACCTTATCTCTACGAGGTTTTCCCTCCTTTACGCTCGTTCCTTTTTGCGGTCTCTGCCCTGGAGTTATCTCTACAAAAAATGAAAAAGAAGGATGGGGCAGATTCTTTGGATCAGGGGTGAGTTGTATTGCACGCGTTCTGTTGCCGCGCTGGGCAATCTGTCCTGGATATATATCTATCATCCATCGATAAGTAACCACTTCTCGGCACACTACTGTAACTGTTCAATCTCATTCCGTAGATTTTGTAAATATGTCTAGTTTTTTTTTTCAGTTAACAAGTGATGATACATGGGAACGTTAAACGAAATCGAAACAGAAACATATCTGATTATAATTTCAAAGAAACGTGCGAAGTGGCACTGCTTTGCATCCAGCTGATATGGATGACTTTTGAAGCTACCTGGAATCTGTTAAACAATGTTTAGATATATAGTATTGCATCCGTGATTTGAAAGTTCTTATGGCACCAATTGTAAAAGCTGCGCGCGCTTTTGTGCTGATAAACCTACAGCCCATACATGGGTAAGTGAGAGTAGATCGTGGGTCGTCCTGCGACTCGTCCGGTGCCCTCACACCACTCACAGAAAAGCACAGGTGAGCACGAGAATCAACACACTGACGGGGAAGATAATGTAGATCGCCATCCGCGGATGGCACGTGGACACCAGTAGCGTGATGTCGTCCTCCTCGTGTTCGATGCCGTCGCGCGTCGGCACCTCCACCACCACCCGCTCGTTCGACCAGAACTTGATCGGAAACGAGCAGTGCGTCGCGTTGATGCACGCCTTCGAGTCGGAGATGTTCGAGTACTGGAACGTCGGTTTGTAGATGTCGAACATCGCGTGGATGTCGTTCTGCACATAGTCATTGTCACTGTAGAAGATGTAGTAGTAGTACCCATCCGAGACCACCTCGTGTTTGGTGACGGTGTGCGAGGCCCCCTCGAGGTACTTCACGCTCTGGCACGATTTGGTCGGCTGGAAGCTGTGTGCTAGCAGGATATTGCCGTCGTAGCACGAAAGCAGACTGTTCTCGAAGCTCGACACCGAGTCAGACGTGTTGTTTGAGTAGTTCATCGCGGTGCCGCCGTGATTGATCGCCCGATCGTACACCAGATCGCGACGCCGGCGTCGCTTTCGACGTTTGTCGGTTGGCTGCTGCTCGGACCGTTCAACACTTTCCGGGCGGACGATATCCGCACCTTCCGCTAACTCCGCTTGCTGCTGCCTGTGTCCCGTCTTATTGTGACTGTGTCGCTTTCGGTGCAAACTCCCACTGCCTACCGACGCGTCCTCGTCTTCCGTCGGGCCAGCCTCGGTGGCTCGGAAGTTGCGATACTTTTTCACCAGGTTCTCTGTAGTACTTGTTGGTTGTTCCGTCGTCGTGGTTGTCGTCGTCGTAGTCGTCGATGTTGTTCCGGGGGACGTTTGAACATTCTTCGTCGTAACTGATACCGGGCGTCCAATTCGCTTGGTGGTTCCGTGATGGTGCTTCTTGGTCGTAGAAGGTTGGGCCGTTGTTGTGTGTTTATGCTTTTCCGACTCATTCACGTCCTTTGGCTCGTGTAATCGATGCAACAGTGATGCGGTTTCAACTTGTTCTTCAGTTAAATCTTCACCTCCTACAATTGAAACATGAACAAGAGAACATGGTCAGTCTATTTAAAAGCCCATAAACTATCAAATAATTTTCAGCCAATGCATGATACTACTCCAATATATCTTACCATGGTTCCCTCCAACTGGTAGTTCGTCTTTCGCCTTCCTTTCGCCCGAATATTCGATAAACTCCGCTGCCGACTCGAACGTGACCAGCACCTGCCCGTGGTCCTTGTTGAGGAAGTTATCTATTTTGTTGTTGTTATGATCGAGCAGGCCACAGGTGCGTAGGTTCCGTTCGCCCTTCACCACCAAAATGCGCGAACCATCATAACGAGAACAGACCCGCAGCGCCACCGTCGCTCCCTTCAGAAGGTAGAACCCCCAGTACTCGAGCGTATCGTCTGGCAAAGACATGGACTTTTTCAGACGAATGTGCTTCCGGTTCTTAGACACCTCAGGCTCGTGGTCGAGCTGGAACGCGTTGAACGTGGTGTTCATCTGGAGCGTGTGCTTCTGGCAGAACACGGACGAGATGCCGTCGCGGATTTCGATGATGTCCGACTCTGCGATCGGGTACACGACGTCCGCGAATACCGTGTGCCGCAGGTAGAGTGGCAGGATGATCAACGAGGCGGGCAGGACCGCGGTCAGGATGCAGAACGCAATCACGCGCTTGACGCCGTGCATGCTTTTGGACTCTGTCGTGGAAAAAAAATGCAAATAATACATATTATTGATTGATTAATTGAATACATATTATTGATTAAAAACATACACTTCTCCGTCACAAAAGTGAGGAATTTAGTTTTATTAAATTTTTTCTTCCTTTTTGTAATATTTTCAAGGCACAAATCAAGAAGTTTTCTAATTTTCCTAACGTTGTTAAATGTCATACAATAGATTAGCAAAACTATAATTCTACACATTTATTCAAAAAAATGAAACACTCATTTAAATGTTATTGCGCAACAACAGAGATTAATATATTGGCCTATTTTAATCTGCTCTATTTTTAAATCTTCTTGGTCACCTTCAACCAGATAAAAGGCTTTGCAACAAATACTACGACTCTTTACGATGGCTTTCCATTTCAATTGAGATCAGAATCTAACCCTGAACTAATTTTTCATTTATAGGGCACGCTAATTGTACGTCAAGTTTAGTCAATTACTGTTATCTCATGAAACCGGCGAATCATTTCAAAGTCCAGCTTTTAGATTCGGTCAAACGATTCTTGGTAGCCTTTTTTCCGCCGCAACTTCTGCAATGTCGCCGCAGCTGAGCAATTAGGTATCAAAAGTCCGCAAATTGATCCCAAACGGAACACGGTTTCATCACGAGCCCTCTCGGACGAGTTCACTCGAGGTGATAAGTGCGCTTCCAACGACGCCCCTTTCTTCTTCGGTTGGCCACGGAAAACGCTTTCAAGATCACGGCACGCCAAATCACGTCCTTATCTTACCGGGTGGCTGTGCCTCGACAAACTCCAAAAACACGCGACACTTGGCGTGCCAGTTCGTGCCCCACTGATATTCCTAATCAGTGGTAAAAGCACGAAAAGAGAGGTTCAACAATAGGTAGGGCATAATGATCATCGCGTGATGTTTATTTCTTGATGTCCCCGACTTCCGCCACGGGCCGTGACGGTGGTTACTGCGTCTACAACCACGAACAGCGAACCCCTGCGTGGTGCCAGATTTGGAGCGTCAGTTTTTAGTGGCCTGTCATTTCCTAAGCCCCTCGGGACGGACCCTTTTTTTGCGGCGCGATGATACACAAGATTGGCCAGCTGAATCACTGTTATCAGCCCCTTGTCGTCGGCTGAATTTCAAATCAAGAGTCATTCAAAGCGATCACAGCTTCTCAAGTAGCAATGGAGCGGAGAAGCATACAAAACACCAAGGGAAACACGTCATCCAACACCGTGGAAGTCCAACAAGTGACAAGTTTCTCGACAGGGAGGCAGAAACTTACACCCCGGTGTAACCTTTAACTATTGCACAATGATGAGAGGCTTCGCAGGTGGTTCATTTTTCCCCGAAGGCGTTTTGAACCGGTAGTAAATGGTTCCAGGGGCGCGTTATACAATTACGGGAGCAAAATCGGTGCAAATATTTGTGTGCAAATATAAATGTTTACACATTTTGCGTGGCAAATATTGTCGAGCGTCTTTTTTCAGAAGACGTTGGAATCTTAGACTCTCAACCTGTGCATCGTGGCAGGGGCAATTCAGCGATTCAATAGCCCTTGCCCATCGACGCAGATCTACAAAAAAAAATTCACTAAATAAGATTGGATTGATGTACGCAAATCCGACGCAAATTCGCAAAAAAGTAGTACGGCTGCTCAAAACATTTTATTTTTATTTTCTTGATACGAATTTGGATTCCACTCCATACCCAGATACAGGTCCTAGATACAGATGCAATATTTGTGCCACGATTACCTTGAACTTGCAATTGTTCCGCGCAAGACAAATCGGCACAAGAATTACCATTATTTATAGCCTGGACGGGTGCCAGGTTATGAACCAGCTCGCAAATACTTTGTTTCCACGCGGGATTGCATGCTGACATGCTTGGTACTTTATTCCGCTCCGAAAAATGGCGCCATCGATTAAATTTCACGAATTGAATGTCAATAGCAGATGTTAGTTCGTGTTGGAACAGCGGAGACTAGGTTATACTTTCTTCTAGAATGTTGCGGAACTACGTACCCCCGTCGACCAGTCTCTAGGCCGAATTTATTTGCGTGATTCGCGCATGAAGATTTTGTACGTTGAAGGTATAAACAACACGAGAAGCCTCCCCCTTCACGTAAGATGGTTATTTATTGAGTCAATCGCCTGTTCTTTTATCAGGTTTCCAAGCCCTCGGCTAAGGCCACCAACCAACAAGGGGAATGGATATATACCAACAACACGGAAGATGTTTTTCGTCTTCGCGCTGTAAACAACGGGATCATTAGATTAATTCGTGGGTGCAAAGAAATCCCACGACGAGTGCACGATGGTGTCAAGTGCCGACGAGATGGTACAGATCCGGGAGGGACAGACGGACACAAACCGGAGTGAGTCGACCCGCATATGCCCTGCCCTCTCTGGTGTGAACTGGTGCGATCTGACCTCGTGCAGTGAGTTAGTAATGGCCCCGTTGACCCAGGGCTTCCTCCGAAGGGGACGAAGATATGCACGCGTTCATTGGGAGAAGTAGAAGGAGGCACCGCAGTTCAATTACCGCCAACGAGGGAGGGAGCGCTAATCATCGGGGAGACTCAACCGAGTTTTATTTTTATCCTACAACACACACGCTCGCTTCGTAGCGCCTTTGCCAGTGTCCCAATAGGTTGTCTGTCTCATGTCCGCGACTCGTCCAGTCGCATGCTATCCGAACGGTCGCAAGCTAATTGACCTAGCTAGGAATCGAGTTACTCCAGATGATTCAAATCGACAAACTGTTCTGCTTTGATGATTATGATTATGTTGGACGGATTAATTCAAACGGGCTTAGTGAAAAATGAGAAAAGGAACCCGACACCACCAAACAAGGTTAGAAACGTTAGAAAACCAAGGGGAAAATCAGCAAACCACACATTTATTTCAGTTGACAGATTTTGTATGTTGCTCACCGAAGTCGTGCATCCTATTGCCGAAGTCTTTTAATACGACAAGCGAGAGGACTAGCACTTTTGCTTGATTTTTTTCTATCAACGATATAAGATGACTTTTACGATCGACCAATGCGGCCCGACGGCCCACATCGCCCGGAGGGGGAAAACAAGTTCCAAACTGGAATCGACGAAACCGGCTGGAATCAGTGCGTTGCCAGCGCCCTGACCATCCCAGACGCACGGGTGCAATATTGACGTGATAATATTGTCCTCTGGCACGATATCGCGACCTTATCTTCCACTATATCAGCCGCTTCGAGGGTTGCCTCCAAATGACCGAAACAGGACGGGAGGGAGAGGAGGACACGCGTTGGGAGTTGTGGCTGCTGTTTGCACAACAAGAAGGAAGATGTCACGGGTTGGAAGGAGAAGTTTGATTTTGGCGAAAACAAGAACTACCTGTTTGTGACTGTATACAACGAACAGACTTTTTTCCCCGTTCGATTCCGCGAGGCTGCGCGGCGGAAAATATGAGTCGTGGAAGATTAGAGAGAAGCTTTCGTACAATGCTGCGTTCACTTCCGCGCACGCGGCAGACTTATGGGCTCATGGGGAAAAGTGTCCCTAGGTGGCGTTGATAAACCTTTTCAAGAACACGTTCGAAGTGCAGGGACACACATTCTTATCCGCTTCTTTGTGCAGCTGCGTTGCACGCCTTTCTCGTTCCCGCTTCGTCGTCGCGCCCTTCCAAAATTAGTCGACGTCGTGTGTGCTGTTCTTTATCTCGTGAGAAGTGGAGGCTTTCCACGGTGACGGTGTATTGCACCATTTCACGATTGCTTTCCGTTTTCCCTATGCAGCTGCCGTAACGCAAACGGTCAACCGTTCACTCATCACACGAAACATCATTGCGTACGGTTGCAATTCTAGCACATGGCCGGGTACTAACGACACTCTAGCAACAGTGAGGTCTGCGAGAAACTCGATTGGATTCGATTCGTGGTGGGAAAAAATGATAACAGCACAATTTCGCGGCTCGAGCGCGTGGTATTCTTCGTTCACAGTCGCGACGGCACTGTCAGCGAACACTGCGCATTGGTCACGTCGTGTTATTGTCGTTGTCGTCGTCGTGGGTGATATGCGGGATGTGCTTCTCTTGTTGTGTGATTATTCAAAACAAACCCTTCCACCTTTCCTGCACACATGGCACCCATGAACATCTCCTAACATGACAGATTGCGTGGACGATGATTGTTCCCAAGGTGATCTACTGTAAGGTGAGACAGTAGCAATTTGACAATCACACCGGTTCAAATCCATGACGAACCGTTGAGAATCGTCAAGATTGCCTGCTAAAACAAATTTAAACAATCAAAACACTTTCAACGCCATCGATCTTGCTGATTTCTGTTGCAGAATGTTGTCGTTGAAGGCAATTGAAATACACATATGACTAACCCACCTTATTATGTTGAAGCTTTGTTGCTCAAAATAGCAACGTACAATTCCCGGTAAAGGAACGATGCACCCTGTGCCACCAGACACGATCAACATGTGTTCCTTCAAACATTTTTTTAAACATATTTTTAAATTCAATAAAGTTTTAGCCGGAGGCTTAATTACAACATTCTTTTAAAGTTTTTTTCGCATGTTAAAATGAAATTAGGCAGTCTAGGAAACAGGGGATTAGGAAAACATTTCCGATCAGAATATGAAGATCGAGAAGAAAAAAAAACCTTATTATTGATCACACTTAAACACCGTTCGTAAAACTTTTCATTGTTTGGCAAATTCCGATTTTCTGAATAGTTCCAGCGCTTACTGAATAGTATTATATAAACAATAAGAAATTTCTCAAAAAATTGAAGAAACTTTTTGAGAATATTATTTCAGTATATTATTATTTTTAAGACAGTTACGATTATCTGGAAATGTTGTGAAGAATACAACATTTCCAGAACTCAATCGATCATCAACTTAATTATTTGTTATCCTTATCACCAGGCAGGTAACATCAAAGACGAGTTTTATCAACACCCAGGCCCATAGATTGCAGACTGCAGATTTAAGATGCACCTTTGTGGGCTTGCCCCTTTATTGCATAATGGTTGCTGATATCATTACAAATCTTCAATCCTGCTCCCCCCGGCCTTCTTCTACCTTGCGAATGAGACTATCGATTGTTGTGCACTTGTTGCTAGTCGCGAATTGTCAGACAAAAATCCATTTATTCATAACCCTTGTTTATCGACAACGACGGGCGCCTAGCAATAAAACCAGCGATATGCAAATAAACTCCAAAACAGGATTCTGTCTCAGGTTGAACAAGTCCCTCTGGGTTCTCGTTCCCCATCAGTTGCTGAGGAAATCGTACAAATATTGCTGTTACGAATTTGTGCATGTAGGCGAATAAATGGAATAAATTCATCCAATCCTGCGTACAGGTACTACGTTTCGATTGTGCCCTTATTCAGCTGGATAGATGAGTAAGAGTAACATATGCGAAAGTACATTGCATCTCCCGAACATGCACAGACCAGGTGATGAAGCATGCTGCCCACAACGTGATTGACACAATAGGATGTGTGACGGAAGAAAGCTACTTCAAGGTGCAGATAGCACAAACACGACTTGGTGGCCCCGCATGTTTATAGCCCCGCTGGCTTTCTTTGGGGCAAACAGTCTTAAATCACCACCATCCCCTGGCAAAGGGCACCTTCTGCCTCTTCTTAGTCAGCCAGTTGTTGTCGCCTCCGAAGCAACCTATTGCCTCTTGTACAAACGCCACAATCAGCTACCTCCCGCTTCAACGGGGATCCGCTTCGGTCTACTATCAGCGCTATATTTAGTACCCGGGCGGCCTGGAGACGCTGTCGTACGATACCCTTTTCGCCGTTAAAGCAAAAATTTAAAATATAATCTCACTGGCTTGTCCGCTTCTGGAAGCTGGATGCGTTTAAATCGTTCACTCTCGCGTGCGGGTGGGTGAGACGGTGGGTGGCAACTTTGTTTTGTTCTGATTTTTTTTTTGTGCAAAACAACAAAGCCGTGGAGAAAGATCTATACTCACTGTTTAAACGCTGCAACGAGTTGTACTTGTATACATGGTAGTAGGCCACGTTGTCCGCGTTGTTCGCGTACCGGAAACGTTTGTTCTGTGCCATGTTCGCCATAATGGGAAAACTATTGGCTTCTGATCCCTTTACTTGCACAAAGTTAGACACACACAGCGTAGAGTTATTTATCACCGAAAATGCAGATGAAACACAGCAGAACGCTTAAACACCAAATGGGATCGCGGTGAATATCGATTCGTTCGTGCACTACACGAACTGTGAAAGCTACACACACAGCCTACTAAATATCCTTAATGTAATTTAGGCACTAAATGGCGCAAATTGGAAATAATTTAACGTTTATGCTATTTCCTGTGCATACCCTTGTGGGAGTAATTGAACGAAAATTGAGAGTACATGTCAAAAATGCAAAACCTCATCGCGATCACACCAGACACAGACTCTTAACGAACTTTGAACACATTTCCTTAGAGATATCCGATAATTGGCGCGTGGGCATTGTTTTGATAACCATAAATGTTATACCGATCGTCCCATCAAACCGAGTGTGATAAGGATCCGCGAGTTGAATTCACCAACATTAATACCCGCCTGTGAGCCTACCGAACGCGTCCAGGAACCGTACGCGACTGACCTCCCTGCACCGGCGACCTGTCGTCCGAAGTGAAAAATCGTCACCCACCGTCGACGCTAATGGTGGTGGTGTTGATGGCGATAGTCCATGACGCCAATAGACACTGGCTGTGCTCTTTATCTGCCGCCTCCTGCCGTGACTACCCTTCCGGGCGATGGTGGCTAGCAATTGTTTACTTCGCCTATGTACACAGTCAACCGGCTCCTCCGAGGAGACCAACCGTTCGGTAACAAATTCGAACTTGCAATCCAGCCAAACCGGATGCACGGAAGCAACGGACGGACTAAGAACTCGCTTCCGTTCCCCTTTGAGACAAATTAAAAATTTGCTTTGCAAGGAGAAGATTTACACTGTACTCTGGAGCACTCCGGAAATGGGGCGGCTTTCACGACCACGCCATCATTAACGTCAACATCATCCAATTAAAACACAGATAGCGTTGTTGATAAAACCCATTCAAATACGATCGTGCAACCTGTCGGCGAAAAGAGGCAAACTCTAGACTAATGCAATCTCGTATCAAACACCAGACCCCGACTGATAGCGACAGCCGCACATCAAATAAGTCAGTCAGTTATGCCACCAAAATAGAATGCCGAACGGTCCCCGCTTCATCTCTGACGCGTACTAGGCGACAGTTTCTGTTCAAGACAATTCAAAATTTCAGCTACGATCACCCTGCAGGTAAGTGAGCCACTTCCGTGCACGCTTCCGTACTACCAGCCGTTTTCGAGCGAACCGAAGAAGACCTAACACAAGAGGGTAACGCGTACCATTTTGGTGGGGGTTTGATGAAGGTACGACGGACCGCAGCATGGGCTAAAAGGGCACATGGTGTGTAGGACAGACGCCCCTAGGAGAATTTCAAGTAGTTGCTGCCTGTGGCCTTCGTCAAACTTGATTTCGTTACGACGCAGCAAACAATTTGGGAGCCAGTTTAGCTCCGTCGTCTTGAAGGGCCTCAGCAATCTGCTTTATTTTCAGTAAAGGTCTCAGGCGTGTGTTCAAATGTCCGCCAAGGTCTACCCAGGACTGCTTCTTAAGCATTGCGCATCTAACTGATTTTACATACTTCTTATGCATCTCTTGAGGCTCTGAAGAACTATTTCAATAGCGTAAAAAACATAAACTACTCCCCTTTTCTGAGCATCATAAAAATTGCGGACTAACCCATCGAAAAAGAAAACATAAAGAAAACAGGCAAAGGCAAAGTACAAACCAGGCATCCTGTGAAAGGGTACTATTTTATCTTCAAATTGCCACAATCAAATCGGTAAGTATACTACGTTCCCATCAGGTCAGAAGGACATACTTACAAAGGATAGGTCAAAGGGTGTAAATCAGGGGTGTCCAACTCAATCGATTCTAGGGGGGAAAATGCATAGAGACCGATTGCTCCCGCTGGTTGTCGCAGTTTTAAAGTGGCTGTAAATTGCAGACATATGTTAACAGCAATCTAGCATGTAGGCCACTTATCAACCCGAACCCGTATCTTGTTGTTTTGGTGGAAGACATCGTATCGCGCGTGTTTCGGCAAGGCGCGTGGATGAATGGAACACCCAAGCGAGGAACAACAGGACACACTTCAGACAATCTCCAACGATGCTATCGGGGCAATTAATTTTGATAATTGCATATACTGAATGAATCGTAATAAAAGCAAGCATCGAACAGGGTAGAAAAGTCCCAAGGCAATGGCTCCTGTTTCCTTTTGTAGCTGACATAAAGAAATCAGGTTTCGGATGTGCCACTCTGAATTTTGGAGAACGAGACACAATCTGCATTAACGGGTGCGCGGTAGTAAATCAGTTCTCTGTTTATCCAAAGCTTATTGCCATATATCGTTCAGCTGAAGGCTTTGGACTACAATGTAAGCTGCCAAAAAATGAGTCAAAATGTGCAATGTTTACACAACTGCAAGATTGTAAAGTTCTTTGTTTGCTGAAATTCGCACACCGGTTTCTGTTGCAAGTGTTGAATCCCATAGCAAAAATGTTCTAGTTCTACTTAATCCGTTGCAGTAGAAAGTGCAGAAGAAAAGGATCTCCCCACATTGGCATCCGCTAGCTATCCCAAGCGGAAGCAATGGCCATCCCATCGATCGAGGAACAATCTGACATGGCTTGCAGTTCACGTACGCCTATCGTACATGTTCCCATCACGTAAGCCACCATTCAAGATGTTGCAAATTTCACGTGCTACACAATCTACCACAATCTAGGGGGGTAATGCTTCCCCTGCTTCTTGGTTTGCTACTCCGAAGCGGCTCCTAATGCTTCTGATTAGCTATCGAACCTACAAACCATAGCTCGCACCTGGAATTGGTTTGCCATCATTATCGGAGGGAATCTTAAGCGGACTAATACGCTCGAGTCTCTTATCAGGGCGTCACAGTCTTTCGCGGGAAGCTATGCTCCACGTGATACGACCGAGCTTGTTTCTGTCGCTCGCACCAACATGCGAAATACGAATGGACTAATGTTTGTTTTTCTTTACCACATAAATCTAAGTGGTTGAGTATTTCTTTCCTATTTCATGAAACTAAATCATCTGTCATCATTTTGTTAATCGTTTTTTTTTTACATTTTTCGATTTTTAAATCGGATTGTAGACATTTCCGACCACAGGTTGTGCAGCATTTTATTCTTGTCCCTCTTATGTCCTGATATTGGTAGATATCTTTGTGTGTCGTTCGAAGCACTGATCAGCGATCAGGTGAGTATCATATGAATGTTTCATAACGAGTGGTTAATATGTATACGTTGGCTTTTTCTTGGCTCCCCCCTGAAGCCGCTGGAAGCTTTATGAATGCTACCGGCAGATTTGAATGAATTTCGATTTCAATCCCACGAGAAGCCCGTACCCGGGCAGGGCGGCCCATTTGATGCAATTGATCTCGAGGTAACGTTGGGAATCTCGAGGTAGGCACAGCTTGAGACCGACACGTTCTGGAAGAAGAACAACAGCGAAACATCCCCAAGGAGAGGGACAATCATGAAAATTATGGAACCATTCTGCCTCGGAGCAAGTGTCCCATCGCGTCGTTCTTGCCCCGTTGACTGACCGTTACTGACCATTTTGTGCGAAGGTTTCCGCATCCGGACTGGTGACATAGTCGAACGTACCGAAGCTGACCCCTATCCGCCAGCGTGACTCCTTGTCGACAATGTAGGCGTACTTTAAATTTCGGCGACACCTCAACCCAACGGCAACGTACCGGCCGGACGGGGAAAACGAGAGCGAAACGAAATCCCCAGTGAATTTGAAAACGAATAGCGACTCGCCAAAATTCTCCCGTCGGAGGCTCCGTATTTCTACGCCAAGAATAGAGGAGATGACGGTGAAGTAGTCTTTGTTTCCATCAAATAGTGCACGACGGTCGTTTTCGTGGTGTTGTTAGTTGCATTAGTGCTGCGTCCGTGCTAATGACGCTTGCTGTTACTTACCCATCTCTTTAACCGACCGCAACCGGATGGATGCGATGAACTGCTCGCACTGCGAAATGGCAACGTTGGAATCATTGTTGATCATACAGATGGTGATAACGTTTTTCCAGTCTGCAAAAGAGAGATCGACCGTGCCGGAATTAAATAAAATCACCACTTGACACACTTTCACCCTGTCGTCCTTCGTACCTTCTTTGAAATCCGGCAAATCTTCACCCTCGCCGTTAAATAGCTCCAGGTCCCAGGCCTGCAGGACGCAATGTTTCTCCGGCTTTCGGGACGTTTCAGATAGCAACGCAATGTTGTCCCACGTTTCGGGAAGCTCGGATGGAGCGAGACTATAGAACATGTGGTACAGCTTCCGCAGCATTTCCCGCACCAGACTAAGATCAAAGTTATACCTGAAAGCGGGGCACAAAAACGGGGATTTAGTAGAGACGCAGGGAACGATTACACCGACGGACCATCATGGAACGTACTGTATGTAACTACGGTTGCCCTGGCAGATGTATTTTTGGCAAATCTGTTCGAAATAGCCCATCGGTTCGCTGAATAGGACCGCCATCGGCAACCAGCACCGTTCAGTCGTTTCGCACGGAACGATCGGTATGCCGCTGCGCACCAACAGGGCATCCTCGAGGGCGTCAATTTTGCGGTTCAGTGTCAGCAACGTCAGATTGAGGTTCGATTTCTGAAAGCAAACGCCGCTAATGAAACACAGCATTCCAATGGGTGCCTTCCGAAACGGTGTCCTACCGTGCATTTGTTTGTGTCGACTACCGCCGCACAGCAGCGAACGTCGCGCCTCTTCTGATTGATCGTTTGCAGCAGGTGTATCCAGATCAGGCACTGCTTGCTCATCTCCAGGTGCAGCAGATAGTCGACCTGGGTGGCCATCGTTCGCTCGAGTTTATCCAACATCAGGCTCACGCTACGCAGGAACGACACCATCAGGTACTCCGGTTCGACCAGTTCCACATTTCTTCCCACTCCCGCTAGCAGATGTGTCTGGGTTTGTGTAATGCCAGTGATGAGGCGTGCGTCGCGTGTCACGTGCAGAAAACGACACTTGCAGTCACTGTACATGCCGGTCGTGTGGGTGATGGCGTTCACCCAGTCCCAGAAAACGACCTCGTTGGTGCTTGTTAACAGTAGGTAGTTCTGCGTCGGGTGAAAACACAGCGACCCGATCGGTTCCGGTTCCTCCAGCGAAGCCACCAAACGATTGTCCACGTACACCGAGACAGTGCCGCCGAGGGTGCCAAAAGCGATAATGTTCGCGTTCGTCGGATGGAATGCGAGCGTCCACACGGATCGGTCGCTGGATGGGTACTTCGCTAAAACGAGAAAAATTCATAATAGAAGGAAACGACCAACGCACAGTTTCTTGATTTCTCTTTACTCTTACCCAATTTTTGCATCGATGTCGTCTCGAAGACGTTGACACATCTGTTTGTTTGGACGGTAGCAGTAAGTAGGCTGTGATGAACGAGAAACATTGAGCAAATGCGTGCATCGTAGGAGGCCGTTAGAAACCGGACACAGTGTTTTGACACACTCTTACCCATCGTGGCTTTGTTCGATGTTGAACACAGATTCAGTCTCACTGGTCAAGTCATCAATGGGCTAAGCAATTAAACGTTTAGGAAGTAACATATTTACGTATGAGCATCAGCAAACAGTTGATCTGTTTTTAATCGACGTACCTTGCAAAGATCCTCCGTCTTGAGTCGCTCTAGCAACACATGATCCGCCAACTCGCTGGCAAAGCGTCGAAAAGAATGCTCACTGGAAAGATCATAGGTGCTGGCTGGCGCCGTACTAGTGTTTCTAACTTTACGCGTTCGATACCCTCGCTCACGGTTGTCCAGCTGATGCACTATGTTCCGATTGATTCTTATCATGCTTGCGCTGCAGCCAGATCCGCACCACGACGATGGCAACACAAGGGGCATCCCTTCTCTTTTAACGAACAATCGCGAAGGGTGCTGGAATGGCCTCTTTTTTATCAAGCTCAAATATAAGCTCACACGAGAGCACAGGCGGATGGTTTGACGGAAGCCTCCCACAAGCCGTTTGCTAACACTTTTGCCTGTTCCGCGATGCGTACCTTTCTGTCGCCAGCAGTGAGTCTAGTGCACAAGTGTGTTTACATCTTTTTCGGTTCCCTCGCTGCTGCTTCACTTTCTCCGCCTTGGCGCGAACTGTGCTATTTATCATCACGATTCATTTTTTCTTGAGCGGCAGCAGGCGCGCACTGTCTAGCGCAGACAGACGGACTGTGCAGCACGGCGCGAGGTTTTTGACAAGCGACCGTCCGCAACACATATCGTTTCCCGCCCAATCGTCCTAACGTCCCGCGCGTACGTTGTGTTGGTAACTGTAGAATGACACAATTGGTTTAAAATCTTTCGTGCGGCCACAGAACCCAAGTGTAACTAAATAATTTTATTGATCTAAACTTGCAGTGAAGTCACAATTAAAAGAAACCCATGGCTTATTCTTTTGATTCGTGTACAATATCAATCGATTGAGTAAGCTCCGTTTGCAATTCGGTATCTTGTTTGTAGTCGCCGTTTTGATTCAGCTCAGCCACATACTCTTCTTGCATTTCAGGTATACGCACAATTGGACTGTACCAGTGCGTCAGCCTTTCTAGCCCCCAACCGAAGTAGCAACATCGAAACTGCTCCCCATCGATGAACGCACTCAGCCCTGGCCAGGTTTCCGACGACCAGTACTGCATCCCATGCTCGTTTCGTTCGCACCAATGTTCGCTTCTTTCCAGTAGCAGTTCATGATTGAACCCGGTTACCGAACCGTACATCCCCGAGAGGCATTTTACTAGCGAAATGTTCGTCTCTGATGCATCAATATGGCCATCCCGATAGGCGGAAATTTTGGCTATCAACGCTCGCAGCAAGTTTTCTTCCAGCCCGTCGAATGGTTGCCCGACTTGTCGAACCTTTGCTTTAAGATTTCCAGCAAGGAACACTCTCAGCCCTTCGACTGCTTTCAGCTGTTCCATAGTGACCGGTGGTAGTCTCTGCCACGGTTTGGTGCACGGATTTTCACTTACCAAGTACGACCGGCTATTCAGGCGAACTTCAACCTGTAATCGTTCCAGTCGACCACGGTGCAGTGTAGCGGTAGACTCTTTTGTGGTACGATGGGTTTCGCCAGCGCATGGGTCTGAT
Organism: Anopheles atroparvus; assembly: GCA_914969975.1. Classification (NCBI taxonomy): domain Eukaryota; kingdom Metazoa; phylum Arthropoda; class Insecta; order Diptera; family Culicidae; genus Anopheles; species Anopheles atroparvus. The sequence goes on along the minus strand of CAJZCY010000003.1, from coordinate 5,914,147 downwards.
AAATCCGAAACAGACGATACAGTAGTGGAGGATCGTGTCGTTTCCAGAGACAAACGGTCAATTATTAATTCTGTTAGCAGTTCGCTCATGTCATTCTGACAATGGTCTTGCTCTATTTCACTATTCATTTGTTCAACTCTTCCAAGTATTTCCATGAGAATTGGTTGGGTTAATTCCTTTGTAGTTTCCAAAGACTCAGCACCCAATCCTTCCGCTTGCTCGGAGTCACTAGTTAGATTCGTTTTTTGAATTGTGTCGTCGAGCAATCCAGCTACAATATCGGTAACAATTTCCGGCTGCCTCCCCACCACACCACGTTGGGCGCAATAGTCCACACTCTTCTCACGGTGCTCCAGTTCCAGGATGTAATAATCGCAGCCCAGTGCCCGCACTACACCCCAGAATTGACATGATTTTACCTCCGAATCGTTGCGCTGCGTTCGGGAAATTTGCGCACTGATAAAGTAATCATACCCATACGGTAGATCCCTGCCCATCGGATTGAGACCACGCTTAATCAGCAGGCTCAGCTCCGGATGCAGGCGGATTTTTTCGGTTTTGATCTGGGTCAAGGCGTTGAGGATGTGTTGTGCATGGGTGTATTGTTTTTCTGCTGATGCATCAGGTTGCTTGGGCGTACCTAGCTTGCGATGGAAATGACTTTCGGAAGAAAGGAAATCCATTTGTGCTAATCGGCAATATTCTTCAAAGTGATCAACAACGTCCGCTGGAGGATAATCCAGCAACCGTGCAACTAAGCGAAGTAGCAGATCATACCTGAAAGAAAATTGTAACTAACTTATACTTCCCCGCTCGCATTTATTGCACTGTGGGTTTTATGCTTACAAGTTATCACCATTTCGTCCGATTTGGCGGGACAGCAGTGCTTTCGAATAGCATACATCGTTTTCGAGGGAATATTTGCCTCTGTTGCGGACTAACTTCAATAACTCTTGTTCCATGTTCAAAAAGTACTACGTGTGGGATTGAATGCTAAAACTAGTTCGATAGCAAAGGCCTTGTTAACTAGATTAGACTTTTTTTTAATTTCATCGAGCAGTTTTTAAATAAAACGTAGTGAGCCTAATTCGATCTGTATTTTGCTTCGGCCTCATATCTCTCCAATCATATCAAATATGAATGCAATTGAACTTCATACGTGCTTTTAAATTTAAATATTTCCACTTTGAAGTAAATCTTTACCCTCGTCGAACGGTTTTGCAGAATGTTTATTCTAAATTCGTATTTCCAATCTGCAGCAGCGGCGAAATTGCGAATTCGGAGCTGTCAACTAGGAATGAAAACAACATTTTCCCAGTACGCCTGACATTCGCCGCGCTGGTGTAGGGTTGTGCCACGAATGACGGGCGAAAAGCGTCTACGAGCATGTACTTCGTCGAACCACCTGTACTTCGCCCGTTTCGCCCCAGTCGAAACCCGTCGCTACTGGCCACAGCCTGCCGCACCAGCCCCTTCGGACCTAAAAGCTCGACCGAGACGAGCTTCGTGCTGCCAATCTGACAATATGGCGACCTTTCGCTTGGTATAGAGAAATCAAATTCAGCACGTGTATAAAAGTGCCAAACTTCAATCTTGAAAACGTACGTGTAAAGTGGGTTAAATTGGGCTGCAAGTTGTAAGAAAAGTGAGCTAAAGGTAGCGGCAATCGGTGGATAATCGAATACGGACGATATATGGTGTATTTTTCGTGAATCTCGAGTTTAAAAGGTTTTTCCATTCAATGACGGCGGCGGCCGCACGAAAGTTGTATGGCAGCCCCTGCAAACGCGGCGCCGTCAGTACTCGTGCACCTTGACGACTACAACGGAAGGAGTTCAACTTATCTGGAAGATCATTTGACTCATCGGAGAAGGAAAGAGTTTGGCAAAGCGCAGTATCGATTGTTCGAAATAGGAAAAAAATGTCTGGAATTGACCCCATCGTGGCGATTACTGGAAAGAAGAGGAGTATCGGGAGGAAAATTTCGTCATCACCCTTCCTCAACGATGGTTCCTGCGTGCGCTCCGTGGCATGAACTGTCCAACAGTTAAATGTTCTTTTTGCTGTAATTTACATCGGTGAATTGAAATACTGCACTTCTTTCAGTACGGCTTGTCGGGATGTAATCAGCATCAATGAAGCGCACCATCATCATCGTGTTTTCTTTGTCGAAGACGTCTATTGTCCTACGACCGGTGGGGCGGCATAATGATACGCTAAATTTAGCGCTCTGTTTGACGACCGCGATGGTTTTTCAGAATGAGCGGCTGGTGTGATAATGGCAAAGAAATTACTAGCTGACGGCCATTGAAACTGCCGCCGTAACGCGACCGCACACAACTACACGAAGCGCACAGGGTGTAGTGGATAGAACCTACCATGTGTGTGTGTGTGCATCCCAACGTCGTCAGACCCCTTCGTATCCTTGACAACATTAGCCGGGGATCCGCCGCAATGCGAAACTCGTCCACGGAACAGTACATCATCCGGATCCCTGAAGCCACGGTTCAAGTCCGGCATACCACATTAGTGAGGTTAGATTGAAATCGCATAGAGCAGGACAAAGAACGAGTGTGGCCAGAAGAAAGAGCAAGATAAAACAATGGAGTTGCGATTCATTGGTTTCCTTTCCTCTTGCACATGTTTCGTGGGATTCGGGTCGTTGGCAAATTGAACCGTTATCATGAGATTACTCACGTAAGCCATATGGCATACCGTGGAGGAAAGAATGTTAAATTTGTGTGAAGAAGAACATTTTCCTTATCCTCCATTGCTTCCAATGCAAATGTATAACAGTTGAAACGAACCTTTCCTTTTTCCCTGGTGTTTGGGGGCATTTTAATTGTGAGGCATTTATAATTCTGCAATGAATGGCCGCGGGATGTGTGCATTTGAGGTCATTGCCATCCTAGTTTCTGTACGCTGACGTTGGCGTTTAAATGAATGAAGAGTTCTTGAATGGTGTTAAGTTGCGTGCTCGTGCTTTGAAAATCGTCTGGATGCAGAAAAGTGCAGTGGATCGATGTACGTGCCGTTTCCATTATATGTTCTCGAAAAGGTTGAGTCACGTTGCTCTTTCGTCCGGTAAATCTCGTGCGGTGTTAGTCATCGTCAGTAAAAGTGCTGCCGATGTCAATGTTTTTCCTCTTGCTTTATTCTTCCATTTAGGCCTTTTTTTTTCTTTTGAGTTTTCGACATTTGCGTCTTGTTTCGCAGTGTTAAAATGCTATTCGCTAGAGAAATCAATGCTGGAAAAGTATTTCAATAATTCCATCCATGCCCGAGTGAGTTAAAACGTCGCACTCGCCAGGGATCGCGATGCGCACGCGCTAGAAAGAGCTAGCAATAGAACAGGCGACTGGGCGTAGTTGGTAAGAGTGAGATGTCGAAGGCACTGGTAGAGAAGCTCAGCTACGGTAGATCGATGGACATGGTCTCCCTCTTTCGCTTTCTCTGTCCAATCTTTTCGAAGCATATCAATTCCTGCCAGTAGCGCCCAGGGCGGAAAGAGATATCTGCTGTTCGACCAAGGGCTCCAGCATTGCTTCCTGTTCTGCCTCTTTCTCACTTTTACTCACGCTTGGTTAGAATCACACGCGCATTACATCCCATGTATTACCAAGTTTGACACAAGTTTAACAAGCAACGCGCAAGATAACGTCAGTAAATTTCTCGTAAATGTGAACCTAAAAATTAGGAAATTTGAGTTATTGTAAAAGGCCTTTTAAACTGGAGTTTCATCTTCCTAAAAGTTGGGAGTGTCTTAAAGGGTAGCCTTAGCCCTTAGCCCTTTGAAAACATTATCATGCATAGGCAAGGACATGGAACGATGTCTTTCAGACGACATGGCTACAACCGGTTTTTTATAAAAGGATAATTATTCTCCATCTACGTGATGCGTCGTACTTTGTTGCATCCGTTACGATGCATTTTGTTCCACTGATAAGAGAAGTCTGGATTATTAATGACAGTTGAGAGTATTGTGTGCTTTGCAGATGACGTATCCGCTCGAAATCATCAGTTTCCGGAACAGAGATTACTCATCAGCGAGAGAAACATTTGTTGCTGGAGGCTACATTAACCGGCACCGGCACGCTCTATCATATGCCATGCTGTCGCTGGTTTCTTCAGTTCGCTGCAAAATGGTTTCACGGTCCTCGTGGTAAAAAGATGAAAATGGAACGCAATGAATACCGGTGGTACCGTTACTCGAACCCAAGTCTATCGCTAACAGTTAAAAAGAAGTGAAATCACCGACAGCCAAGGACAAAGAAATAAGCCTGCGATGCCGTCCGTATTCGTATTTTGGATCCATCCGCTTCATTGCCGTTGCTGAGCTAGATTCTAGGGGAAATTTGAAGTTATAAAGAAGTATTTTAAGAGCCACGCATACACAAGCACGCATGTAATTACATCGTTCGATAGTGATTCTTTCGGTTCATTCTGGGCCTTCTTCGATTTATGATTCTCTGTAATGCACAACAAAGTATCCTTTTCAAAAATATTAGTGCATTTATACCCTACGACTCCGCTGGTGTCGAATTAAATTGAGAAACACAAGAAATCTCTGTTCGTACTTCACGAAGTGAGTTAAGCTGTGTACATTTTAAATTAATTTGTGTACCTGTGTGCTTGTGTATTTGTGTTGGTAGGGAATACCCGTGTCAGTGTAAGGAAACTGCGCGAACGCTAAAATATTCTAAATAGAAGAGAAATGGCAACGGCGGCAGAATCGAACATCGAGACGCAAAAGCCCCCGGGTGCCGTATCCAGCGATTTTTTTAACATACCTATTTCTTTTCTTCTGTCTTTCAGATGGATGATAACCGTCAGGAGCAACAGACGAACGATGGACCGGCCGGCATGAACCCCGACGGCGTGATCGAGTCCAACTGGAGCGAGTCCGTCGATAATTTCGACGAGATGGGTCTCCGAGAGGAGCTGCTCCGCGGTATTTACGCATACGGTTTCGAGAAGCCGTCTGCCATCCAGCAGCGCGCTATTATTCCGTGCATCAAGGGGCACGATGTCATCGCCCAGGCCCAATCCGGTAAGTTTGTTCGCTAGTTGTTAGCCGGTCCAAACAAGTCATTCAACTCAAATCGGAAACAGCCCGTTCTCACATTCTCGAAGCAGTCACGCAACGGTTATCATGTGAGGCAGAAACATCTGACTAGAGTGCAATAATGAAAATAGTAATAAGAAACGTTGTGTTACAGGGGTCACAATGTATTGATTTTTCCCGAACAGGTTGGAAGGAAAATCCCGTTTCTGAGACAACATGGTCACAGGATGAACAAAATACTAGAGAGAGGGCGTACACACACATACGTGTACCGTGTAAGACGTTGTCCTTGTTGTCCTGTGCGAAACCCGGCACCCGGCAATCGACCGGCAACTGCGTGATGCATCTGAACCGCGCTGTCTTCTCTAGCGTAGCCCTGTTTTTCCGGCCACGTGTGGGAGAGTTTGTTCATCGCAGCATACCGCTGCTTCGTGCAAATCATCCATCCGAGAGAGTGAGAGCAACATAGAATCACTCTAGCGCCAGCTTGTCCGATTCTTTTCCGCCTCTTGGGCAATGTTTTGCTTCGGTGCTCTTCTCCTTCAACCGATGTCGCTTAGATTTCACCTTGGAGAGTGCTTTGCATTTTTTTATTTCGTTCAAAAATGGCCATTCCATACCATTCCGGGATATTGCAGTCGATTGAACTTATGAACGACGTGATCACATCGTTTCGAATTTGATTTATATCATGTCTATCTATCTAGGGATATCTAATATCTTAGATTTAATTGCAATAAATTGAAAGATTAAGAAAACTTTCGTTCGAATGTTTGATTAAGCTTCCATAAAATATATTTCACATCAGGCTATATCTATAATCAGGAGAATGTGTGCAAGCGTTTTAAGTAGAATGTAGTGTAAACTTACGTTAAGCTAAGTGAATTGTTAGAGGTTATTTTGTAGATTCAGGTAAATTGTGTTGTAAGCATCATCTGTATACAAGGAGGATATTCGACCCCATTCTCTGAATGCAAGATGATGCAAGAGTGAAATTGAAATAAGAAGGATTTTTGAAATGTATGATCGCTATTCTACAGATCGTCATATGTTTGTACTTAGCTTCTACAGGATTTACTAAGCACTCGACAAACATAAAAGGCAGGATATCATACTAAGGGCATCAGATTATAACGTAAGCATTGTCTCTATACGAGGGAAAAGGGAATTCAATCCCGTTTTCCTCACTGCAAGATGATGCAAGAGTGAAATTGAAATAAGAAGCATTTTGGAAATGTATGATCGCTATTCTACAGATCGTCATATGTTTGTACTTAGCTTCTACAGGATTTACTAAGCACTCGACAAACATAAAAGGCAGGATATCATACTAAGGCCATCAGATTATAACGTAAGCATTGTCTTTATACGAGGGAAAAGGAAATTCAATCCCGTTTTCCTCACTGCAAGATGATGCAAGAGTGAAATTGGAATAAGAAGCATTTTGGAAATGTATGATCGCTTTTCTAAAGATCGTCATATGTTTGTACTTAGCTTCTACAGGATTTACTAAGCACTCGACAAACATAAAAGGCAGGATATCATACTAAGGCCATCAGATTATAACGTAAGCATTGTCTTTATACGAGGGAAAAGGGAATTCGATCCCGTTTTCCTTACTGCAAGATGATGCAAGAGTGAAATTGAAATAAGAAGCATTTTGGAAATGTATGATCGCTATTCTACAGATCGTCATATGTTTGTACTTAGCTTCTACAGGATTTACTAAGCACTCGACAAACATAAAAGGCAGGATATCATACTAAGGCCATCAGATTATAACGTAAGCATTGTCTTTATACGAGGGAAAAGGGAATTCGATCCCGTTTTCCTCACTGCAAGATGATGCAAGAATGAAATTGAAATAAGAAGCATTTTGGAAATGTATGATCGTCATTATACAAATCGTCATATGTTTGTACTTAGCTTCTACAGGATTTACTAAGCACTCGACAAACATAAAAGGCAGGATATCATACTAAGGCCATCAGATTATAACGTAAGCATTGTCTTTATACGAGGGAAAAGGAAATTCAATCCCGTTTTCCTCACTGCAAGATGATGCAAGAGTGAAATTGAAATAAGAAGCATTTTGGAAATGTATGATCGCCATTATACAAATCGTCATATGTTTGTACTTAGCTTATACAGGATTTACTAAGCACTCGACAAACATAAAAGGCAGGATATCATACTAAGGCCATCAGATTATAACGTAAGCATTGTCTTTATACGAGGGAAAAGGGAATTCGATCCCGTTTTCCTCACTGCAAGATGATGCAAGAATGAAATTGAAATAAGAAGCATTTTGGAAATGTATGATCGTCATTATACAAATCGTCATATGTTTGTACTTAGCTTCTACAGGATTTACTAAGCACTCGACAAACATAAAAGGCAGGATATCATACTAAGGCCATCAGATTATAACGTAAGCATTGTCTTTATACGAGGGAAAAGGGAATTCGATCCCGTTTTCCTTACTGCAAGATTATGCAAGAGTGAAATTGAAATAAGAAGCATTTTGGAAATGTATGATCGCTATTCTAAAGATCGTCATATGTGTGTACTTAGCTTCTACAAGATATACGAAACATTTGGCAAATATTCGAAGCTGAATATAGTATATATAGCAACGATAATCTTATAAAAGTTGAGTGTGTAATGCTTGACGCACAGCATGTTTTCTAGAAATGCGTAGGGATAATGTTAATTTCACGACAATGTGTTTGTATTATAAGTATTATCTGCAAAAACAGAGGCAATTGATGATACTTACCTCTCCATATGATGATGCAAAAGTAATTGGGAGCTATTTTGGACTATGACCGCTGTAATTGGTCTTACGTATCATCACTTTTGTTTGAAACTAATCAGATTCATTTTTTTTCTTTACTTGTAGGTACTGGAAAGACGGCTACTTTCTCGATTGCGATCTTGCAGCTGATCCAAACCGAGATTCCCGAATGCCAGGCGCTGATTCTGGCCCCGACCCGTGAGTTGGCGTCGCAGATCCAGAAAGTGGTGATCTCGCTGGGTGACTTCCTGAAGGCCCAGTGCCACGCCTGTATCGGCGGTACCAACGTGCGTGACGATATGCGCCGCCTCGAGCAGGGGTGCCATATCGTGGTCGGTACGCCCGGTCGTGTCCACGACATGATCTCGCGTAATGTACTGCGCCCGGGCAGCATCAAGCTGTTCGTCCTCGACGAGGCGGACGAGATGTTGTCGCGTGGTTTCAAGGACCAGATTCAGGACGTGTTCCAGAAGCTGCCGACGGACGTGCAGGTGATCCTGCTGTCTGCCACGATGCCGGCCGACGTGCTGGAAGTGTCGCGTCACTTCATGCGCGAACCGGTCAAGATCCTGGTGAAGAAGGAGGAGCTCACGCTAGAAGGTATTAAACAGTTCTACGTGGACGTTAAGTACGAAGAGTGGAAGATCGGCACGCTGTGCGATCTGTACGACACGCTGTCGATCACGCAGGCCGTCATATTCTGCAACACCCGCCGCAAGGTCGATCAGCTGACCGAACAGATGACCGAAAAGACGTTCACCGTCTCGGCTATGCACGGCGACATGGAGCAGCGCGATCGCGATCTGATTATGAAGCAGTTCCGTACCGGCTCGTCGCGTGTACTGATCACAACCGATCTGCTTGCCCGTGGCATCGACGTGCAGCAGGTTTCGCTAGTTATAAATTACGACCTCCCGACCCTGCGGGAGAACTACATTCATAGGTGAGTGTCGGCGAGTGGGATGTATATGTGGGGTGAATCCTCGCCCTGAATGAAATCATGTGGGTAAGATCCTTCTGCTCACGTGTCAAAATGGGCGAGGAGATCAACAAGTGACAGTCACATTATCGCTTAACGGTCGGTAGTTATCCGTCCTTATCCGTAATCGATATCTATCTGGTCCCACAGTACATCGATAGTCATTGGGCAACGGGTTACGGGGTATCTTAAGAACCGATTCAATAAATGTTACAACATTACCTTTCTAGAATTGGACGCGGTGGACGTTTCGGTCGTAAGGGAGTTGCTATCAACTTCGTGACCGAACAGGACAAGCGGGTGCTCGCCGATATCGAGAAGCATTACAACACAACAATTGAGGAAATGCCAGCTAATCTGGCTGACATGATTTAATTGCGGAACGATTGCGATTACTTGTTTCATCCGGACACATCGTACGGCTGAAGCAAACGAAGAAAAGTGAGCAGCAGTCAGAAAGGAAGGAATAATCGGTCTGTCTCTTCCGGTCCTCGGGGCTGTTGTTGGTTGAGCTGTTGTCGCGTTGTGCGTGTGTGAGTTGTGTATTTGGCGATTTTGTACCGGATAGCAGTGGTGTACAGGGATTAAGCGAGAAAACTGAAAAGACTCGAAGACCCGAAGAATAGATTCCAGAAAGCGTGAGCGTGAGGAGGGAGGAGGGGAAGAAGGATAGTCTCAAGTTTTGGGGCTGTGAACGAAGCAGAAAGTTTGACGAACGGTAGAGGACGGAGGGACATTTTCGACGATACATCATCGGTTAACGCGATAGTAGCAGTAGGATCAGCGGCAGTAACCTGAAGGCAGGAAGAATAGATAGGAGAGTTTACCCGCGATTAGTAGAAGAACGCATAACATCAGCGAAAGCAGAATTCAAATCAATAATTACAGCGAAACCAAGCAGCAGCAGCAGTAGTAACCACAACAACAACCACGTCCTTTCATTATAAAGAAAATAAAAAAAACACGTTGTAAAAGGGAATTAATAACGGAAAGCTAAATCTACTACTTTTATTGCTAATAAAAATATTCAACAACACGAACACAAACAACCACAATATCATGGATAAAATAAAAAGGAAAACTGGATTGATGAGAACTTAGAAGCGGGGGAATTTGACGGCTGACGAATGAAATAACCTAAAATATAGCGATTTTTTCCAATATTTCGAGATGGTTCATTGAAGAATTTCTGCTAAAAAATTACTAAATTTGATATCATATTCAAGGAGCTTCTAAAAGATTAATTCTTTGTAACCATTTGCGAGTGATAAGCAGTAAATCTGTAAATATTTATTGAAAGTTTAATTTAACGAGTTTAAATACAAAATGCCGATAGGTAGCGCTTTCCGGGATTAGCAATAGTATGAAGATAGGTGTGTCTGTGAACCCAGCACGCACTTCCGTTGTTCCATCTGTGCAGTTCCAAAGGAGCGGTCCTATTTTATAAATTTTGCTTGATAATCCGCAGAGCAAGAAACTCACCAGTTAATAAAAAAAAGATAAAGACAACGGTCACCAGACCATGCATGATTCAAATTTAATTCTGGACGTACACATAGAGGCATCCTTTCAATCAGAAAAACCAAGTGAACGGTGGTTTATTGGAACTGGGAGCATCGTTCCATTTCCAAGAACCATTTTCATGCAGGTCTGAACTCCCGAGAGTGGTCGGAATCGAGTTGTCGAACACTACAAGTAGTCTTGACGTTGAGCTGATCGTGATCGGTTTTTCGCAGTCTTTCCGTAGTGCCGTGCAGAGTACATCCCGTTCAGCAGTACCATTTCTTGTGCCATCGAGGAGCAAGCAATCTCGCTGAAAGATTCCATCCATCCTCCCCTTCCACGCGCGCGCGCTGGACAACGATTTTCACTTCACTTAAGGTGCATATCTCTTCATCGGAACGGCGAATACACGATTTCCTTGCTTTTCGCAGTCATAGCGATTGCGGACATAATTCTGCGAAATAACATTAAAAGAGTACACTGGTGTGACTTGCGTGATTGTATCGAACATTGGTTAATTTCATTTGAAACTTTCGTGCTTGTTCAAATGGAAGGTATCATTGCTTGGGATATTAAATATCGACCACCGGCTAAAGCCAGATAGAATCATTCCGGGTCCGGCCGGTATGAGAAAGCCGTATTAGGCTTTTTTATAAGAAAAATGTTGCAATTTATTTACAGAGCTACCAATTTCGCTTATTTCGGACTGTTCCGAAGGGTGTTTGTTGATATGCTCAAGGTTATCTTTGTTCAAAACGAGGAGATGACGAGACTGTGCGAACATGTTATATCCTAAGCAGGCTTTGCAAAGGTTGATTAGTCTTTCTAGTTTAGAAAGGAATGAAGTTGGGATCCGAAGAGTACGTCTGATACGTACGTAGCCGCCAGAAAGAATGTAGTTCCGGAAACCTAAACTTTGAAAGTGCCTGCATGTTTTATGAACAAGGCAAAATTGAGGTTCCTGGTCGTACAACCGGCTAATACTAAAGGGTATTCAGGAGAAATTTTAATCGCTCGGTTGGAGCGTCATCTAAGAAAGTGAACCTTTGATTTTTCATTAATCTATAAACACCTAGCAGGGAAAGGACTTCGTTTCTCTTCCGGCATGGAAGGAGAACGTTTGCTCCTGCGAAACCTGAAAAAACCTTCCAACGTGTTCAATCCTTGCCGAATGTCTATTGCGTTTAACCTTTGTGTTCAGGTTGCTAGTGTTGGTGTGGAGACCGCGGTTCGATCTGCGAAGAGAACACGAAACATAATAACAAGAAAAAGGATCCAATGAAAATTGTTGGCACGGGAGGGAACGAGAAAACAGATAGAAAAAGCGATGCTTTACGTGAAGTACGTGTGCTGCAGCAGCAGTTGCCGGTTTATCGCTAGTGCACACGAATGTGTTTGTGTGTGTGTTTGGAAGAAAGTAGTGTGTGTGTCATAGCAAAATGTGTGATAGAAAAAGAACCGAAACACCAAAACGAAGCTGGCGTTGAAATGGTCGTCGTCGTCTGTAGTGGTGAGAGTTTTGCAAATTTATTGAACGAAATGGAACTTGGTTTTTTCTGTAAAGCACGGTTCCGAGGAACTGGGTTCTAAGAAACTGCTGTGCGTGTGGAAACAAACCTGCTACAGATTTTCTGCAGGTTTTGAAAAAAAAAATCAAAATTTTACCATCTTCGGTTTGCTTACAAAATTTATATACTTTTAAGAGTAGATTTTACCGTGCAATGTAATGTTCATTCGTCGTTTAAGAAAAAATGGTTACAAGCATTGCAATTCCATTGTCTGTCTGTCTTTTGAAACCGTAGTGAACGCCACTTCTCGGAACTGAGTGCACCGTTCCGATATCTGGAATCTGTTGGGTGCGGGTCGGACATCTCGTCGTGATGAAGTAATGCAGTAGCGAGTGATCCTTGTCGTCGAGCGGACAGTTCGAGGTGTTCGGGTGCGTCGATAAAGTTAAACGCTTTTTTCTAGGTTATAATATAGTAGATATACTCGTTTTTGCCTTTTCGCAATTTTGCGGTGAACGGTGAGTGAGAACTTACGGAAAAAAAAAATCCGAAGGAAATTCATTCATTGTTGCTTGTGAACGTGAAACTGCGAAAGATCAAATGTTAGCCGCGTGTCCTTCAACATCGGCACAATCGGGTCAGCATTTTTCGCGAAAGTGAAGCATAGCATTTTATCGTCTACGTGTAGGCTATTTCTGAATAATTGGACATTTCTCATGTGGTCTCTGCGGTTATTTCCTACGTTGCGTGTGCACAAATCGCTCCTTTAGCATTCTTTTCATAGCGAGAAGAAATTTACAGGATATTAATTGCCCCCTTCCCCTCGTTTTCGCGTCTCTCTTTTCTCCTTCGTCACCGGTTCTCGCAGGCAGTAGAGAACGGAAGTAGCGCAAGAAAGCTTTGAAACAGGCAAGTGCCCCGGAAGCCGGAAGCAGCAGCACCAGCAGTAACAACGAACACACATCGTAGTAACAGCGAGACTTAAAACACATAAAAATGAGCTGGCAGGATTACGTCGACAATCAGCTTCTCGCTTCCCAGTGCGTGTCCAAAGCTGCTATCGCAGGACACGATGGTGGCGTTTGGGCAAAATCGGAAGGATTTGAGGTAAGTCACCGAGCGTGTGTTCTCTTTTACGGGGATATGCTAGTTCAAGAAGCTTCCAATGGACCGTTTTAGCAGTTAGAGAAGTATGGTGGGTTCAAACTTTGCCGGCTTTTTTTTTGCACTGCAATCGAATATTTCAATGGACTGCAGAGAACGGGGTGGTGCAGCACGTCGGGCAGTGGTGAGCAGTGAGAGGTTACGATTGCATAGAGTAGAGTGAGAGGATCGGAGAACATTTAGGAAAACTTCATCCAATGAGAGGAAAAGAAACAGCATGTCGCTGGAGTGAGTTAGGAATGCATGAGTGTGAGCATGAAATGAGTCAGCGTGAGCTCGAAACTGCTCATCAAGGGTGTGACCGATGATACGCGTTTTGGTGGCAGACTTTTATGTTGGAACCTTTTATTGTAACAATTTCCCTGTCGAATCAATCAGGTGATGTACGCACTATTTTGCATTGCATGCATCTTATAGTGAGGGAAGGATTATTTCATCGTTTTCTCATTCACATTCGTTTTTGAAGCAAGGATTGACAGAATAATTCGCTTGAAAGTTTGGGCATCAAATTTCTATGTCGACTCCTTTCTCGTATATTTGCTCTTGCCTTTTTAGAAGGAACGGTTGAAACTGGAGATAAAGGTGAGGAAAGGCATAGACTTTTGCCGGTTCATCGAATCGATTTTCAAAATGGCGTTAGATATCGCCGACTATGACGCACACAACTGGACGATTTTGTGCGGTTTGCGAGAGTGTTGGTGTCCGCGATCGTCGGATTCACAAACACCACTTCATCACCGAACAAAACTGGTAAACTTGCCGTTCACGATACGTAGATACCAAGGTTGTGGAGTGCTATTTTGACAGTTCGATTGCAACCCCTGACAGTTCTGTTCGACATCGTATTTTTTTTCTTGATGCTGGTTCCTACTAAAAGCAAGGATATCGTTTTAACAAAAGGTTGACATAAAACAGGAAACAAATAGAAAACTATCATGCACATGCTGTACAGGGGTAACCTTCTGCTACAGAATCAAGTATGATATTTGATTCGTACACAGCATATTAGCAGAGGGGTTTTGTATGACGTTCGTGAGAAGCGGTGACTCATCATTATGTTTATCGTTCATACGTTTTTCTCGTTGATTTCTCCTTCTCCAATTGGGAGAATGATTAGAAACCCATCATCAGAAAACTTTAATAAAGACGGTTGCTATAAATATGTTGCGTGCTGGTTGGTTGTTAGTTGAATTTAACTTAGACAACCATCTCATGAGGTCAGGGTAAAATTGGCCCTTTCAATTACCCGCTTTCGATTGTTTTCTTAACATGCATCTTATTAAAATCTTTTCGGGTTTCTTCTTACAGCCGTTCGCAGTTGCTACCGTCGTTTGATCAACATATTTTGTCATTTGATCAACATTTATTGTCGTTTGCCCAACATTTACTGTCGTTTGATCAAACGTACCGTCATTTGAGCAAACTCTACTAGCTTCTTTGCAAGCACTACCGTCTTTTTGACAGATCCGCCTCTGCTTGAAAAGACGGTACTGCTTGCAAAGAAGCTAGTAGAGTTCGCGCAAACGACGGTACGGTTGATCAAACGACAGTAAATGTTGATCAAGCGACAATAAATGTTGATCAAACGACAAACTATGTTGATCAAACGACGGTAGAAACTGCGAACGGCTGTAAATTCCCCTTTCATCCGCTAACGTGTCCGGATTCCAAATGTATGTTTCTGTTGTTATCTAAGAGATCCGTTAGAAGCACGAAACACCAATACAACATTAAATTATGGTGAATGAAACGAAGCCAAATACAGGGCGAGCAAGGGAATGCTCCTGCCACGGACAGTTATCTAAATTACATCTTGTTATACAGCCGTTCGCAGTTTCTACCGTCGTTTGATCAACATAGTTTGTCGTTTGATCAACATTTATTGTCGCTTGATCAACATTTACTGTCGTTTGATCAACCGTACCGTCGTTTGCGCGAACTCTACTAGCTTCTTTGCAAGCAGTACCGTCTTTTCAAGCAGAGGCGGATCTGTCAAAAAGACGGTAGTGCTTGCAAAGAAGCTAGTAGAGTTTGCTCAAATGACGGTACGTTTGATCAAACGACAGTAAATGTTGGGCAAACGACAATAAATGTTGATCAAATGACAAAATATGTTGATCAAACGACGGTAGCAACTGCGAACGGCTGTAAATCAATCATCCACGAAACTGTGTATCTGTCTCGAAGTCGTCACCACCGGTCATCCGGTTTTATGATCCTTGTTTGCATCCCGAGAAAACTAAACCAGTTACCTAAAAAACGATCACCAGTGAAAGCGGAAACGCCGAAACGGGTGATAAAAATAACGATAAAAAACCTCGTTTTAACGATATGCAAAGCACTCTTACCTTTATGCCAATTTGGGCTCTGTATTGCCTGTTTCTTGACAATGTTAAATCTTTATACAGCCGTTCGCAGTTTCTACCATCGTGTGATCCACACAGTTTGCCGTTTGCTCAACATTTATTATTGTTCGGGCAACATTTATTGTTGTTTCGTCCACCGTACCGACGAGTGGGCAAACTCTGCTAGCTTTTTCGCAAGCACTACCGTCTTTTCAAGCAGAGGCGAATCTGTCAAAAAGACGGTAGTGCTTGCGAAAAAGCTAGCAGAGTTTGCCCGCTTGTCGGTACGGTTGACAAAACAACAATAATTGTTGCCCGAACAATAATAAATGTTGAGCAAACGGCACACTATGTGGATCACACGATGGTAGAAACTGCGAACGGCTGTAAATTCACGACTATATATTTACGTTTTCTTCCAATGTCGCGTCGAATTTGTCATACAAGAATAGGCAAAAACGATTTCTTGAATGGTGCTTCTACTAATAATGTGTTTGATTTGAAATTCACTCCAGTTTCTTATTTCTATGTTCGATTTGCAATGGTTGCAAATTGGATGTGCGCTCTCGCGTTTTGTGTAATGTTATGTTTTATACCAAACAGGCTTCACGCCACGTCAAGAGATACAATTGATAAAACAAAAAGCATGTTTTGCATAATAAAGTGAGTCTGTTTGTTTGGAGAATCCAGTTTTGCTCAACAACCCCTCGGGTCCACTAGGTGCTGTCTATCTTTCTTGCAAAATATAAGCGGAGAAGAAGGTACCACGGCAAGTCATTACCTGACGATACACCCGAAGTGAATTTGAAGTGTTAGATGCAAAAAAATGTGCAAAATTCCACCGGGACCACGTAAACCGACTACGGAGGTAAGAAAAGGAAGCGTCTCTTCTTTTACCCTCGAAGTGTATCGAAAGAAGTGCGGGGAAATTAACATCCCAATGGAGCACGCACACACACGCACAAGAAACGGATGTGAATCGCCGGGCAATATAGGAAGTTGAATGGTGGTTGAATCCCCCTCCCTCCACCACGTTTTACTAACTGTTCATTACGCCTAGAAGTGTGCTCCTTGTGGCCTTACTTGTGCCTTGAAGAAATTTGGACCAAGGAACTTGGATAAACCATCGCTGGGGGAAAAAATTTTTTGTAGGCATTGGGTAGAAGTGAGGAGAATCGGGAGAAAGAAGGAGAAGGGGGTAAGAGAAAGAAGAGTTCCTCTTCTCGATTGTGCGCCGGGAGCTGTTGAAACATCTTTGTTCGAATAAATGAGTTTTAACATATGGTGAGCAAATTTATTTCCTCCTTTTCCCGAAGCATCATCGTCCCTTCTATTTCCCGTTTTGGACGGGGCTGCTTCTTCTTTGGAACTATCCAAAACGAATATCTTCAATGCGATAGTGCTTGCTAGCTTGAACCAGCGAACACCATAGGCGAATCGGTTCGTGTATTTGTTGGTTTAGGTCTTCACGTCTGCTCTTGGATCAACGCTTTTCCCCTGGCTCGAGAAATTCGGCCACTCGGTGGTGCTGTTGATGATTGTTGTATAGGAAACGAAAATAATTTGGAAATCTGAAAGTATTTTCCCATACACACCACGTGCACGCTGTTGCATTGGGTTTTTTTTCTTACTATGCATGTTCCCTCCCGTCATGCCGTAGGAAAAGCAACCGCTGCAAGAAAAAAATTCGGGATGTTATTACAGAACTTCGAGATCGATTACCGTTTGCGCGCAACGGGTTGGTAAGTTCGGCAAACATCACAGCCAAATGGCGTACGGGTGTTCAGGATCTAGAAGAAGGTAGTTTTCTATAATTTACCCATCCAAAATGAAGGAACTTAGCGTTGCAAGCTTTTGGGGAAATCCGTGATAAAAATGTAACAGCTAGAAGCAATGGAATTTTAGCTTTCCATTTGTAGAAGAAAACATTACAACGAAAGAAACATGTCGTTCTGATAAGGTTCAGCATGTAAACTCCTCTTCTTCATACGATGTTGTCTAGTCGCCCGTCATAATTCTATTATGGAAAGCCTTTTTTTCTGGCGTTCCGAAGCGAAGTGCGTTTTTTTTTCTTGTTAACATATGGTTTGCAGGGTGTAAAAAGACACGCAGTTCTGCTCAACGCCTCAAACGGGTAGGAACATCTGGATACAACCTTTCTTGAGAAAGGTCTGCCGGCCGTAGAAGTGTCTTTTGCTGATAGAAGCAGAGAATGTGTGTGCTATATTTAAAATGAAACAAGACTGGATGTAAAGAAGAGTCAAGCAACACATTTTGTGGTGGAATAGTTTAAACGCAAAGCATATTTAACTTTTGAGAAAGATGCTGATTGTTTTGCAGTTTGTTCTAACGTTTCGATAGTCAAAGTCAGTCCAACCCCCTACCTAGCCTGTTGGTACCAGGGCAGGGTGAACTGCGTGTGCAGCTGGTTTTTGTTGGTGATGTATCATTCAAATATGTTTTTCGATGCGTTCTGGACGCATGGAACAACCTTCCACTGTCTCTTTTGGTTGTTTTCATGTATGTTCTAAGAAGATTATGAAGGTAGATAAAAAAACACTTATTTCAATAGAAGGAATACAGTCATGAAAGTGTCGTGGATGAATGACGACAACAAAATGCTCCTGGAGGTTTCCCTTAACCTGTTCGAATTCATTCCTTCGTGGGGTTTGAACCGGATCTCCGCTCGGAGCAGAGGCAAAAGAAGGCTCTCCAGCCAGACAGGTCACTATACCATTTGCGGGGAAACAAGCCTTCACCATCAAGCGGCGGCGCCATTGACGTCGTGAACGGAACCTACGAGTGCAGGAGGATCCGGATTGGGCTGGCCAATGCGCTCCGGCGGAGAAAAGGAAAAGAGAAAGTTCACGCTCCGTGAAAAGTGGTAAGTGTGGGGTGCAGAAGTGCGATGTACAAGGAAGGCTACAGAAGAAGCCCACAAGAGCCGCCTGTATGCTCCGTTGTCGCCAAGGCGCGCGCTGAAAGTTATCTTTCAGAGTTCGAGTGGGATTTCGTTTTTGGACCTTCTTTTTTGGGTTTCGACGCGCTCCACACGACAAGTAAAAAAAAAGGGATAAGTTTGGGGTGGGGGAGAAACAAGCGATGGATGAACTGGACTTTCGATCAGTGCTGCTTGGACGGAAGGGCTCATAAATGTTTCAACGAAAACGAACGCTTCCTTCCACTAATAATCCGTCATAACTGTCTTTTTCTCTCTGTCTTTCCTTTGACTCGGTGGGGCTACAGTTACCCACATCTGGCGGTTTAGGTTAGGGCTAACGTTTAATGGTTTATGTATGACGTATTTTATAGCAAATCATAGAAGGCTGCATCTTTTTGGGAGATGTTTTAGGGTGATTTCTCCCTTTCTCCATTTGGACGGTGAGGCACCGAGTAACGTGACTCAGGCGTCGAACGGTATGAATCATTCATACTCGGGGGAGGCGGAAGCGATCTTTGGAAGCGAGGGAAAATCGTATCGTTAGGCAGTAAATTTTACTATTCTGTGATAGGGTCCGATGTCCCAGCTGACCGATGATATTGACTTGTCTGTAAGGTGTGTCCCGGGCGTCTTTTCACGTAAATTGATTGATAGCACGCGAACTGAAACATTTATTGTGACAAGGGGAACCTTCACACGAACTATCCGTCACCAGTCCTATTGCTGTCCATCACTCCAGCCATCCTAGCCTCGGCGGTGCAGTAACGACGTGTTTTCCCCATGGGACGGGATCCTATGACATCGGTCGTAAAAAAATAAAATAACATCCAAATTAGTTAACAGAGGAAGAGGCAGCCTCCTGTCGTCAGGTTCCCTATCAGGTGCGAGTTTGGATCGATCGATGAAACAAGCCATTAACATTGTGTTGCACATCGCAAAAAAAGGTTGCGCGTTGTCGATTTGTCGAAGTGATGCGGGGTCTTGGCAGGGGTATATCGAAGGCAGACAAGTTCCCTATGCATGACGCATCGTGCGGCCGCGGAGTAGGTGAAGGTCTTCGCCTTCGTGAAGGTGCCAGCTTTGTCAGTCTGCTTGCGGTGGTTCAATAGAGAGTCGAAGTCCTAAAAACCAAACACAATCCCCAAGCGTGGGGTAGGGTCAGCAGTTGTGTGCGGTAGTTTATGTCTCGCCAGCAAACCCCGCCCTGCCTGCCTTGTCCTCTAACAGGCCTGCCCTGGTCTGCCGGAAAGGTGAGGTTCTCTTGGAATCGCGTGTTCAGATTTAGTCATTTGAACATGACCGCGACCTTGGCGTCGTTGTTGTGAATAAAGTCCGACAGGCGAACAGGACAGGAATACACTTGACTTGACACCACCTAGAAGATGTGATCTTGGAGTTTCCAAATGGAATCCAGCTGGATAGGCTGGCGACGAGACTATTACAAATCAGATGGTCGCCCGCAGTTCTGACCGACCTCTGCGTCTACTGGCATAGCTTTCCGTTGTTTCTTTCTCACTTGGCCCTGATACAAGGGCCAATGCGGGAGAGAAGCAAGTCTCCAGTCGGCGGTTCTACATTTCGCAGGAAATCCAATTACCCTTGGGCAAGGTCGGCTAGCAGCAACGAGTAAGTAGTGACTGCGTCTCGCGGTCTCTCCCGTTTGGTGGACATGCCTTCGTCGGTTTTTTTTTCTCTAAATATGAGCCGGGTTCTGGGATACGGGCCTTTTGATGCGTCCACCATATCAGCTGTGCAAATGGAGCAAAAAAAAGAGAAGGAGAGAGTTCAACCAGCAGGCTTGGCTGCTTGGTGCCTGCCGTAATTGATAATCGTTGGGAACTATGTATGTGGACTTGTTGGTCGTGTCTGAGGGAAAGGGCAAGGCGTTGGAATGGCGCATGGAACTAAACACAATAACACCGGATGGCGCTCGTGCCCTTGTGGCGTTAAGTAACACCACATGCTGATATGGCGGTTGTTTTGTGTGAGTGTGTCTGGGGCGTTGCGTGGAAAAGGCAGGCACTTAACCTATCAAGTGTTTATGGGGAGCTGGGGCTGGTACAGCGCTCCCTATTTGTACTAAAGGTTAGAGGTATGCGGTTGCTGCACACGGTTGACAGCGCACTATCGCGCGCCTTATTTGTGGCAGTTAGACAGGTCTTACAGCGTTCGAGAGCACTTTCCTCTCTCCAATCGCATCGCATTCCTGGGGATTAGGCCAGTAAGGGTTCAAGTATTGTCGCGCACGTCTGAAAAGATCCGTTTTAAGCACTCTTCCTTCAACATTTCGTAAGTTTATCAAAGTGATAAAGCATACCCAGTAGCTCCTGAAGGTATGGTTTATTTTCCTTATGGCAGATTGTTACTGCCAGATGAAGAATGATCCACAATCCTGCACTTAGAAACTTCAGTATTTTGTATGCAACAGGAAAGCGAAAGTGTTCGTTTTTCTTCTTGGCAGAATTTTGATCTTGTACTGTCGCAGCCGCAGGGAGGAAATCCGGAAAACGCTAAAAGGTCATCAAATGATTGAATATTCTTTGGGCGTATGAAAACACTGTCAATGCGCGGGTAAGACCTGAGAGAGCTTTGGACCTTCAAGGCAAATTTATATTTTTTTCGTATTCAATATGAGTACTGTCGTTCCCTTTTCTCTCTGTCTCGTTTGCAAAAACCGAAAGGAAAAAAATAGAAGATTGCTTTGCACTTGTTTGCTTTGTCTCCCGGACAGGACGTGTTGTTCTGAGGTGTCGCGTGTTTGCAATATTAATAAAGACGTATGCATATTTTTATCGATATTTTTTTAAAATCAATTAACCTGTCGTCCGAACAGATAGGAGAGGAGGGAAGCGATTGTCTCTTAAAGGGGGAGCACGAGCTGGCCGTGATTATTAAGGTGTTGGTACTTCTAATGAAGATGATCATGTTGATCAATTCCCATTAATAATGCGCCATGAATTGTTTGAATAATTACGGATCGAACGCTAACACAGAGACACTCACAATCCACGCGCGTGTCGTGCATTCGCCCTTGTCCAGTGGATATGGCCGGACTTTTCTTGGCTGACTAGGTGCGGCTAATGGTGGTAAGCATGGCCGACCAGTTTTCCTTTTAGCCAAGGGGGAAAGGAAAATTACCGTGCCGGGGCGAACCATTAGCACCCGCTGAAAATCGTGTTGCTTCACACTCGAGAGGAGTGAGGAGGAGAACGATTCCGCTACCGAAAGACCCTGAAAAGAGGGATGCGCTAATGTGCGGGGATCGCTTGACCTTGCCGCCGGTTTCAGGTTCTGAGTGTGTTTTGCTGCAGCGTTGGGCTAATGAGCGTTTGAATTAATAACCGTTTGTCAATTCGCAACCGCACGAATGCAGCAAAGGTGGAACAGGTTGTTGTGGGGCGACAGTAAAATTGTATTGAAACAAAAGCACGGTGGATTCGAACTGATCGCACTCTGTATTCTATCATTTAATGTTTCATAGATTTCTTCCAAGTTTGTTGCTTAAATTTATCGTTTGTACCCTGCAACTGATACTCTCTAGAAGATAGTCGCTACAAGAAATGATAACTTATCTTTATCTTATCTTTTCAAATCTGGAATATATAGTGAGATGGGGCAAACTTTTGCTAGTGGAAGGAAGGATTCGATAACATGAAATAGTGATGTAATCAAAAAAATACATTAGTTTTTGCAGAACATTGCTGTTCACTTTTCCTGATCGGAAAGAGAGTCAAGTCTCCAGAGTCCAGGATACGACATTCTTTCCCCATGCGTTTCTTTTATTTGTCTTCGCTGCTGAACTGGTTGAACCGGTGTTTCCGGCAATGGAGCGACAGGAGAGACGATAGCGGAACGCTTGAGGGGTTGTCGCCTGGAGTCTCTGAGGAAGAGAGATGGAGAGAACGAAAAAAGAAGACGTGCTTCTTAACGTGCTTTCTCAATGTCTCAACTCCTGAGAAGCTGAGGAAGCGGGTGTAAGCTATATTCGAAAACGACGAAAGGTGGTAATGGTGACTCGCGTCGCGCTTTCATTCGCAACGCGGGGTACATAAAAAGGAAGAGAGAGATAGAAAGAGAAAGAGAGATAAATGGAGACGAAGCGCACGCATCGTTTACTTGTCTGGAACAGCGGCTGCGAGAATTTTGACGTGTCCTCTGAATGTGCGCGTGCCGCTCCACACACCGCGAGTTTTTGCCACTCTCAAGGCGGTGCAGTTGCAATCGGCACATTTTGTTGCCATGCACCGCACCCGGGGCCCACCGCACGCTTGCTCTTCTTCCCCTATTTTTTTGTTCGTTTTTTTTTTCGTTTCTTGCACTTTGGAAAAGAGTCAATATATATGTATTGAAACGCGCCGAGTCAGCGCGTTCATTCCGATTGCACTTTCCGGAGAGCCCGCGATGGGAAGCTTGTCTTTTCGAAAGGGCCGAGTAAGAGTGGCGTTCGAGAACTGGGAGGGATAAGAAAATTGGTGGTTTACCTGATTGCAGTTATTAGCGTAACAGGATAATGTGTAATAAAGCGTGTTATCTGTTTTCTTTTCTGCCGTGTCCAGCAGATACATTATATTTCTTCCCCTTATTTGGTTACGGCTTTGGCAGATAGATTAATTTCACCCATGCAAGCGGGAGAATTTCGACGTCTTCAGCTCAGCATCTGAAAAAGAGATACCATTTACACCTGCAGAGTATTTTCTAAAATTAAACGCCGTGTATCACAGGATGCATGCCGGCTGAACTTTGTCGTCAGTCGTAACTTGAAACGCTAGACGATGAAGTTCGTTTAACTTTTCTTGCCTCCCCAGACAGCAAAGAGCAACGATCGATGACTGATCGATCGATCGTTTGAAGCTTGCGTGCTACTTCCTCGTAGTGTGGGCGCCTTCCCCCCTACATAATATGTTTGTGTGTGATTATTTTTAGAACGACGGGCCTAACCTAGCTCATAGCAACGGGTTCAATCGCCCTCAACGCGAGTTGGTGGATGGATTTTCACTCTCAACGGCCGCGCGGTGACGAGGTTGAATTAAAGTCCCTATCTCTATCTATCAGAGTGCGGGTTGTTTTGCAAGCACCCTTGCAAAGAAAATTGTACCGACGGTTTACGAATTTGGTTTAAAACACAGCATGACGTAATCACTGCACTGCAAGGAGGAAGGACGTACGAAGAGAAAACGAAACGACTCAGTCTCACATTAGTCACCTCTCCGAGCATGGGTTAATGAATGAAACATGTTCTTCATGGCGTGTGGTTGCTGTGACTCAGGATCTTTGGTTTTAAATAATTCCGTCACATAGGTTGGATGCTAGCAGAGCTGACTTACTCATGATGTTTCAAGGAATCAATTTAATCTTCCGGATGAGCAATTGTAGGAGCTTTAAGTTGTTACTCTTACTGTCGATATAAGGAAATCCTTTCGCTATGTTTGTTCAATGTTTTTGTTAAGCTTTCTGAGTAAACAGATCTTATCTTATCAAAAAAGATAAAAAAAAAATTGAATTAGGATAGAAAAACACATATTCCCACCGTAGACTGAATTAGTATGAAACTAATTTCAGTCGGCATGAACAGTTCTAACAAGCATGAGTTGACTCTTTCATTATTTTGCTGTGGTTCGTTAGCTTTAATATGTTGAAGCAAGCTTTCCGGCATTTTCTTAGGGATATTTTACTCACCAAAGTGAGGCATCAGTCGCTCTGCTTCTCCACACAAGGATATAGATATTCCTGAACTACCATAGCATAAACGTGCATCAAACCTCCTTCGTCTTTCCATTGGCTTGTGCACTGCCTCCATTCTCTGTTGCGCTAATGACTCGGAAAAATGAGGAACCGCTTCCTCCATCTTCCCCATGTTTCCCGTCGAGTCGTCTGTGCCAATGCCATTTATGCTGCAGCAGCTGTCAGTCGATTATCTCTGGACTTGCACTGATTTTGCACCGAGGGAGGAGAATGGGGAGGCATTCTGGCAACTCGTTGTGGTAATGACGTGATAATTGATTAAATGGCTGAAAAAAGGAACTCCATGGAAACTCTTGGACCGTCGCAATGCTGCGTGCGTCCGTTCCATCTGAAGGCATGAAAAATTCACAATGTGGTGGCTCGGGTACAGGAGAGGAGCATATCAGTCTTCTATCTTTTTTTGTGGTCGAGAGATGTGAGGAAGACAGTTTACCGGGTGTCCGGGCTAATAAGGTCTTTTTTTTTTAGCTGAAGCTAACTTCCTCTCTTGGATAATTTTTTTTCCATTGGTGCTAAACGATGAAAAACGAAATAACAAAGCGAAGGGTTAATTTAAAATGTAGGCACGGTAAAATGGCAACAACGCCGATGCTTTTTACTGTGGCATTAAAAAAAACAATCTTAACGCGATCCATCCAGCAGCAGATGTTTATTTATACTTTGTCAATCTTTCAGTAAGCTTAACGAGCATTTAATGCAGTTGTCGTTTCTCCGCCAAGTGGTGGTTTACTTATGATCGGTTGGCAGTTGTTGATTTAATTTTGGTCGTTTGTGATTCCCAATTTCCTCCAATCCGTCATCCGAGAGAAATTGAGAGGTGTGTTTCATGATGCAAGTCAATTTCACCGGCAAGGGGAAAGTTCAACCCGCTTACCCTTTCACCAGATTCCGTTTTTTTTGTGGTTGGCTCACTGGCTTGGCGACGACGATGGGTGGCTTAGGAGTGGGGGTTTATCTTACGCGAAGTGAGAAAGATAACCACCAGATTAAATCTCAGCTTACCTATCGGACATTTTTTTTGAGGAAAATATGAATCAGAAAATAAATGAAATAAATAAAATTGCATTAAGCAAGGGGAAAGTGTGCCTTGCCAGCTGTGTTGTGTTCCAAAGGTTAAACGGACTCTTGTTTTGTGGAGCCGGCCAAGAGGGCATGTGCTCTTCAACTAGACAGTTCGCTTTGGGTTTGTTCAATTGATTAGAGCAGATTTTCATTACAATAGCAAACGAGGGGAAAGATGAAGATGATGAAGAAAGAAGGTAACAAAAATCATCCCCTGACGATCACGCGGCGTCTTCCTCTCCAGCGCACCAGAAATCATTGGCCCAAAACGAACTTAATTACCCGGAACGGCCACGATACGGCGCGCGCTTCTATGGTGGTTTGGCCGTTGGCGGTCGTCTCCATTGGGCTTTTCTCCGTTGTGCTGTGTGCCGACCGAATCGTTGTCAGCATCTTTGCGTCTTCTTCCGTGCGGATATTCCGTCGTCGACTTGAGCATCTTTCGATGCTAAAAGCGCATTGGGTGAAAAAACGGAATATGATATCATCATGGAACGCGTGGTCAAAATATGGTGGTTGGGTCGCTTCTACTCCTCCTCCTCCTGGCGGTGCGTTACGCTCCAATATATCCTACCTCCAACCTTGGAGAGCGTTGAATCCTCAAGCAAACACACACTCAACTCAGCACGCCATCCATCTGCGCGGGAATCGAGTGGAAGGAGCCGGTGGAGTGCAGGATAGGTTCGTGTGTGCCTTTTTTAGTTTTGACTCTGTGAAGCGGCGCGCATCACTTGAGGCTTTTTCGGTGGCGTGTTTCGTGGGCAGCCTCGCAGCTTAAATTTAGCAAACGGAAAAACGCACCCGAAAGATATGTTTAGCGTGTAACCTCGTTTCTTCGTTGCCGTTTCGCGAGTCAGCTCCTCCAATGCGTGTAGTCTTTTTTGTTGTTACTTTCCGCTAATTCAGAGGCAGTTCGTTTCCTTTTCATCTTCCTTTTTTTGCTTTTACCTTAACTCCACCTCGCCTTAAATCGAACTACGCAGGAGATCTTCACGTTGTCGTCCTCACTCGATCGCATCTCTCTCCTCTGTGGTGGTATGATAGCTCCGATATCAGCAGAAAGAAAAGCAAAAAGTCGTCACAGCATTTATATCCATCCCCCATACCACGTGCTTTCGTCGCTTTGTTGCAAATGGTAAATATAGCGCCGAAAGGTTTCCTTTGAATTTATTGCACTTTTTTTTCGAATTTAGTAGTTCGAGAAAGGACTCTTTCTGGGCTAGATGGAAGAAGCGACATTCACAGCTTCTGCACATTCCTCTTTCGGTGTCACTTGAATTGTGGTTCTGCTTCGATCGCCTAAAAAAGGAATGGAATGTCTAACGAATTTTTCACATTCTCTCCGCTTAGAAGGCCAACCGAAGAAAGAAGCGGTGAGATTGGTAGTGTTGGCGGTATCATTATCCCATTTTTGGCTTACCCAGTCACTTAGGGACACTTTATCGCCACAAACCAAGGAGTTCAAATTTCAATGCCAGCAATAGCGCGCACAACCTCTGCCTAATGTTGTTAATTACGTGGCAGTTGAAGGATGTATGACCTTCACAATGTTACCCTAGTCTTCTGTCTGGTACAGCGGTAATCCTAGAGACACACATTCCTTTTCTCCTCACTTTGATTCCAAATTTGCCGCGAGTAACCAACGAGGCGCTAATTTTAGAAGCGTGCGTGTGCGCTGCTTTCCCTGCGCTCTACCCCTTCAATCCGATTTGTTGGATTAGTTTGGCGGATTTTTGTGCAACATTGTCTGTCTTTAATAGACTAGACCGCCATAGAACTGCTGGGGATGAAAGAACGCACGTTTCTGCACACGTCGTTTTATTACCTGGTGGAACACACGCTCGATTCGATCGGTTTTGAATGCTGCTCTGTACCAGAAAGTAGAAGAGTTCCATAAAAAGTCTTAAACGATCTGTCACCACCGGCTTGTTGTTCTGGTTTGGTGGCTTTTGGATGAACGGTACCTACGGCTACGAGATCGCCGGTTACAAAGAGCCGTATTTCTAGTTCAAGTCATGAACACGGTACAGTACTGTTGGACCCTTTAATGGAACAAGACCGGCCTATTCGCGATTGTGCATTGGAAGGAAAAACGCGTCGACATAAAAGGTAAAAAAATACCATTCGCCAACTCGCGTACGCCGGTCAGGCGATTGAAGCTGTGTGCTGGCTGCCCTCTTCACCCCCTCCTTCGTGATGGATAATATTAGCGCCTCATTTGGGCAGCAACACGCGCGCGCGATCCCCTCGATGATTCAGAACCCACCGCGCCGTCATCGTCATCAGTGACGAGGAGGGAGGTCTGCCTTTCCGCCACCACGCCAAGCTGTGCTCCCGGAGTTTAAATCCTATTTAGTCGTCTTCTCGTTTCTCCCCCACAGGGATCGAGAAAAAGGCAACCCAATGTCGTAGGTTAGGTTTGTCGGTCGACGGAGAGTTTCTTTTCAACAACTACGAGTGAAGGATGGAGAAATGCAAGGAAACGCGGGCCGAGGTGGAGAGCCGAGTTGTGCGTTTGTGTAGGGGGGTCTATGCTGGGAATGAAGTAAACAATTCTAAATATAGACATATGAGAACCTACTCCGAGTTGCGATGGTAGAGGACCGTGTGACGAATGAACCAAGAGAAGCGATACGTGTGGTTTGCGAAGGAAGGGCATTTCGAACCGGTTTGGATTGAATTCTTAAAATCAACCTGCCTCATCGATGGTCTGGTTAAACGATGTGCAAGTTCTTCAAAGATTCTTGTCATAATGATGCACACGGATCTGGAGGGAATATGAAAAGTTGTAGGATTTATAAAATATTCAACCAAATGAACAGTCGTTCAAAATACAAATGAAGGCCTTATAATGATGGGTAAGGGTATATACCTCCTGGTATATGATAAAATATCGAATATTTTAACATTCCAGTTTATGTAGAAGGTGACCTTTTTGCACACGGTAGTAAGTATCACTACTTTCTTCCGACGTTGAAGGAAAAATGGGCCTCTCGTGGCCGGCCTTCTTTCTTCTCTAACAACGCCAGCCAACTGGCGCGAGGATATGGAAAGTAAAAGTTCAGATAAAAGCGAAAAGAGAGATACATCCGCCGCCGACCGAATACGGAATGAGGTGAAAGTGATTACCATAACGCTGGTGGCGGCAAAGAAGCTCGCTAATATGAGTTGTGTGATGGCGTGCTTGCCCTGCTTGTCCCCCTTTTGCCCCTTCGGGCTGAAATTGTTGCTTGTAATGTGCGTTAACCGCGTAAACTGTTCTGTTACGTACGCACTTAACTCCGTTTTGCGACGATTTGTGATTGTCTTCGTCGCCATCATCATCATCATCGTGCTCATCTTCGTTGTTATCCGCCTGGATGGTGGACTTGATTGGTGGGAATATTCTTTTTGGTCCATCGCGTGTCCTTGAACGACCTCCAGAAGCTTAACTCTGCGAGGCATGCGTTCGCGTTGGTCTGTTGGTGCTGATCTTGTGGTTCTCCGGTCCAATTTATCACCGATTTCGTTCAATGAAAGTGCGCTGTTTATGGTAATGGTCAAATACAAGGAAGAAACCCTGGAGGGACAGATCTATTTGTCAACGTAAAATACACCCCATGTGAGGTAAATCTGAGGTATAATAAAGAGGCAATTAGGTTTACTTTTACCCTCCGTTGCCAGGATGTTTGCCAAGGAAGTTGTTAGGGCGTCTCAAGAAAGCAGAAGATCGCAACTTTGAGTAGGCAATAACCTTCGACAGCACGCCAACGCTTGCGTTGAGTCTGTTTGTGTGTGCATGTAGTTGGAAGGAATCCTGAGACGGTAGTAAAATATTATTTAGTGCGCAGAAGAAGACGTAGTGAAAGCAAAGGCGCACATAGAACGCGCGTTGGACATTCTTTTTCCTCACAACCGCGGTGCTGTTAAAAATAAAATTTCTTCCATTACATTTTTACGCTTCGTGGTTGGAACTTGATACACAACCTTCACAAAAAAAAAAACTGTTGGAAAATTGCAGAAACAAACCAAATAAAACGGAGAAAAGATAATATTCTTCGAAATTTCGTGTTCGAAGCAGTGTTACATGGTGTCCTAATTTCCTGCAGGATCTACATCTCTTCTATTGTTAAAATTGCCTTCCCGTCCCATACAGCGGTACCTTTAAGGCTTAACCTTCCCGTGAAACTATAATCCCATAATCCAACACAAACATGTCTTGTGTTAACATCTCCCCAATCTGTGCTTTCGGTGTGAAGGGCTTAACAAATTGTCCGATAAAATGTGTTCATCAATTAGTAGTGAACGCTTCGGACCACGCGGCTTTATGTGCGGTAAAACCCGTCGCAAAGACAATGCGAAACACGTGTGAGTGTGTGACTAAGAAGCCGTTAATTTGGTGTAACGGGTGGTCGTGACGGTGCAGTGCGGAGTAGAAGATAGAAATGTAAATAATCTGATGTGATTTGTCATGGTTTTTAAGGGGAGAAAACATTCGAGATGGCGTTAACTAAGGAAGAAACAAATGTAAAGAGCAACGTTACGCACCGTTATGCACACTTAAGTTACCGGACGTTGCCTCTATGCATTCCTCCCGAGGTCTACAGACAGCTTTAGAGTGAATAATGCCATGGGTATGGTATGATCTTTTTTATAACAACTTTTTTTCCTTAGAGTTTCACAAGATTTAAACCAAAAACACATTTATACTCCATCTCGTTTGATTTGTTATCAGCTTATTAATATATCTGGAGTGTATGGCTGAAGTTGAACTATTTGACCTATTGGTAACCTCAGTCCTCGTAATAAAGAGAATGGCGAATATGACTCCCTTCCCTTTTCCACACATATACTACTCCCATCTGTATCTCGTGACCATTTGTGGTCGGGTTGAAAACCGTGTATATTATTTACTGCCGCTTAATTAGTCTCTAGAGAACTCTAGTTCTTTACAAAGTGTGACTATTTAATGTGTCGTTGCGTGTCCGTGTTCGTGTCCTGTAGGTCAACAAAACATGTGGGGGAGAGCCTTTCGAGACGCACATTATTTCCAATGTACGAAAAAGTTTCCCAGCTATTTTTAAAACTGTGCCAGCAATCCAAACGCGGCTACCTTGCACATAAAGGAGGCAGTTAAACGAAGCAAGGGAGTGACCAATGTTAAGACAAGTCAATGCCACTGTAGCACAGCACAGGGGAAGCTACAGATTTATCAGCACAAACAAATAAAGAAATAGAAATGTCTGTGACCTTTGGTAGGGTGGGTGTAATTTAAGATTTTTCGAATTCAGATGGAGTAGTTAAACCAGGTGTGGATGATGACGATTTGCTTCAGACAACATTTGACGGCTTTGAGAAAAGGGGGGAGTGTGTCGTTCTCAAGTTACGGTTGTTTGGTTGACAGACACGGACACCCATCGTGACACTTCTCCGGACGCGTTGTTGCTGCACCGCTTTAACCCACTTTTCGGGAGCATCCGGTGCTGCAAGGATATGTAGGTCATACCGGGGAGAAACTGAAAGAGCAGAGGAGGGAAAAGGGGTTGTAGACGACGGGTTTTCGCTTAGAAGAAGTGTTTTGCCTTCGACATTTATTTTTCACCTGGCAAGTGTGTTGTGTGCGCGCGCGTTTGAGTTTGTTCGTCAATCAGCTGCCATCGGTTTAATTTTTTGTAAATTACAATTTCGAAAGCAAAAGTATATCCATTCAGTAGGGAACAGCAATGATGGGTTGTGGTTTAGAGGGCAAACAAAGTGTGTGGGGAGCCGTGGGCATATGGATTAAATATTTTAATTAACCATGACCTAATTAAATGGGACGCGGCACGAGGGAACTGTCTGCCACTCTACCACACCTTCATCGTATTCCTGCCTTTCTGACGTTTTCTTCTCTTCTTTCTGCTTTACAGGTGTCCAAAGACGAAGTGGCAAAAATCGTACAGGGCTTCGACAAAACCGAACTGCTCACATCCGGCGGTGTGACACTAGCGGGCCAGCGTTACATCTATCTCTCCGGTACCGACCGAGTGATCCGTGCCAAATTGGGAAAAACGGGTGTTCACTGTATGAAGACCCAACAGGGTAGGTTTATAGAAAATCAATCTATTGTCTTTCATTACCTCGTGGCAGCAGAAACAAATCAATATTTTCCCGGACTCACTTAAATCTCACATTTTGCATTCATGGTAGACCCG
The DNA here is from genome assembly GCA_914969975.1 of Anopheles atroparvus. NCBI lineage: Eukaryota > Metazoa > Arthropoda > Insecta > Diptera > Culicidae > Anopheles > Anopheles atroparvus. The sequence goes on along the minus strand of CAJZCY010000003.1, from coordinate 5,882,868 downwards.
AGCCAGACGCAAGTTGTTATCGCTGGAGCGACCTACGTGGTGGATGCATAAAGCAAACTATTAGATTATATCGAAATATATATCCCCAAGCGTTCTCCGCGTGGGTCCATGGATATATGTTTGTACTCACGTCTAACAGAAAAAAACTTCAATACGACTGGAAGAGCGGCGGTGGCACAGACGCATGTCGCCCGGATTGTTTTTCCTTGGCAAGCCCTAATAAACATGTCGAATTGCCTCACAGCAGGTGTACAGCAACTTTTGCACAGCGATCAATTGCAGGAGCAATGGTTTCAACTCCTGCATGTGGTCGGATGTTAATTTACGCACCTAAATCCAGCTGCAATTGGTGCAATCAATCTCTAATGCCACTCGGGAACCAGCTGCATGCTTGCAAGCTTCCGGAAATATAAATACCATCTGTGCCAGTTATATGCACAATTACAACACCGATCGAAGCCACCGATAAGGAGGACACACAATCGTCTGTTCGTTGGATGTTTGATTGTAATTCGACTGAGGAGCGGAACGAGGAAACACACGTATCAACATATGCCAATGAACGTGAGGTGAAGTCGACTGTCTGGCGCTTGCGGACCCAACCCGGGTGTCTACCATCTTTGAACTCGATGATAGCGTAATGCATTTGGCATGTGCGCGTGCCTGGAGTCGCGTCGAGCCTTCTCCAGTTGTGCGATGCGGTGCGCTTGCTTGTTTATTATGAAATAGGCCGTGCACCTTTGGAACCCTCAGGGCTCTTCCATACCCTGCATAGGAACGTGTGGTATTTAGTGCCAAACTAATCTACCACCAGCAGGAATATGGTTTTGATTATTGTGTTTGCAAAACGTGGCATTGCGTTTGCTTCCTATGGTGGTTCATTATCGGTGGGAGTTATTGCACTCTCCATCAGAGCCAAACAGTTGCAGCAGAGTTGCACTACTTTTGAACAGACAAGCAAGGGGATGGCAAGTGTCTTGGTAATTTGGTTAGGATTAGATAACAACAAGGATAAAGCGTTCATTTTGTGACGGGATATAATTGCGTACTCTCCCTGCGTGTAAAAGAAATAACTGATTGTAATCATGTAGGCAAAGTTTTGCTCTTCACAAAGATGCATTTTTTCTAAGGATAACAAAGGCTTATACCGCCATTATCTCTAATTAAACAACAGGGACATCAACAGTATATTTCTATCGAGTAGACACGTACCTACGTACGTTGCACAGCCCTAGTCTATTAGATCTCAATATTACATTCTTTATCCAGCTTTTTTATATTCGGGCATGACCGGTACCGTATGGAGTCGGAGTGTACATGTTCTGGAAACGAACAGCATCACGTTTCCATCCGATATTCTTTGCTTCTGAGAAACTAACAAAAATTGAGGCCGGATAAAAGAGGACACTTGATTAGTATTCCCCCTCCGGCTACGTTGTGCATGCAGCAGCGATGGACACATCTCTGCCCGGTCCGTATCATCTCTTATTCCAGTTACACCCGACAACTCCTTATCGAGGAGTGTGATGAACCGCGCAGCATCATGTATGTAAGTTGTGCCGCTCGTCGTTTTCCCATTCGGATGGAAAAGTCGATCGATGGAAACGGGGGAAAAATTAACCTGTTTCCATCAATCGGGGAGATGATGATGCCAGCTTGCAATCGGGTTGTTGCCTTTTCTGACCGTCATTATCATCATCATCATCATCATCTTCGACAGCACCATGGGTGTATCGTTGCAACTGCGTGCGCCAGTCAGATTTTTATTGCGTTAGTTATGGTTCCGATTTTGTTGCGAACTTCTCGTCTCGTCTGCTTTTCGGACCGGTTTTGACGTTCTCGTTTCTTATCGGTTCTTCGGTGGTGTATTATTGCCGAGGTAATGGAAATGTTCGTGTCTAGCGGAGAAGAGGAGATGCAAGACCGGAGAAGGCGCTCGCACGGATGAAGAAAGAAGGAGCTGGTTGGATCGCTAAATCATTCCTATTGCCTCTTGCCTTTGTATGTGTTGCTAGTTGCTGCTGGCCACAGTTTTGCACTATTTTATTTACCTTTTCCCGCATCTTGATCTGCGTTACATTTTTTTCTCCTCTCTGAATTCATCTCAAATTGTATAACTCATAACGGATATTGTTTTCTTTTTCTCTTTCCTTTTTTTTCGTTTTCTTTTACACCATGGCGCGACGTGTTGTTGTGCTCTATCTTCGGGAACTGCGCGTTTGCATCGATTGGCGTGGAACACACTTTCACATCAAACAACGATTTGCCTGCCGGATGGTGGATCCACCAACCAAATGCTCTCCCTTTCCTTCTCTTCTTCCCGGAAAATTGCAGCTGTCATAGTTTCTATCTACGAAGAGCCCGTGCAGCCTCAGCAAGCGGCTTCCATAGTAGAAAAGCTGGGAGATTATCTAATCACCTGTGGTTATTAGAAGGGCCAGACGGTGGCGGCGAAAGCCGGGCGTGGGATATAAAGGAGTAACAAAAAAGAACACAAGGAGTAAGGAGTGGACCGGAAAAAGGAGTTGACGCGCGGGACAGGACAGCAGGAACAGCAGCAGCAGCAGCAGCAGCAGCAGCAGCAAAAAACGATGTGTGTGTGTATCAAAACAGAATTAGAGCTGGCTGGGAATGGGGAGGAAGAAGAAGAAGAGCACAATGTTGGGGTGGGGAAGAATGATGGAAAAGAGAAATAAACAGAGCCAGATGCACAGATGTTGAGACCGGCGGCCAACGTAACGCGCGTACATGTGTGTGTGTTTGTGTGTGTGTATGTACGTGTGCTTCTTGAGTGTGATGAGAAGTAGCGTGCGTGTATGTGTATGCATGTGTGCGCGCCATGTAGCAAAAAAAAAAACAAAATTAGCCACCAGCGGCGGATTAAACACACCTCCCTCTCCTGCCGGCGTTCGCAATTTTTTTTTTGGTTGGTTGGTTAAAGTGTGATTCACTGTGCGGCTAAGGCATCAGCATCCATCAGTGCAACACACGGTGATACAACCAGGAAAAACCCCGGAACGACCAGGTAGACAGATAGGCCAGCACAAACGGCGCACGCTCCGTCGCACGAGGTTTGGTGGTTTAAACTATAATCAGAGCAAAGCACGAACGATTGTGCGATATCGAGAGGAAGGAAACAAACAGGAAAAAAACCAGAAAAACACACAGAAGCGTAAAGGAGATATGGTGGAGAGAAAGAGAGAGAGAAAAAGAAAAAAAACATGCTAAAAATACTTTCAAACTGCTTTTTTATAATTTAAACACTAGAAACACACTTGAATAAAGAGTTGAAAATGGAGATGAAGACAGAATAACAACAACAAAACTACATCAGTTGTGGGTGGTACAATTGGCATTTTGTACTCCGAAGGTGAAAATCCCGTTTCACAGGAAAGAACATGTTTTTTTGAAAATACGAGAAAAAGAGTAACGGATGAAGAGCTCGCATACTTCCGGAAAAATATCTTTACGCAAATCTTTGTGCATTCGATCAAGTGCGAGAGGTTTGCGGATGGGAGCATTGGGGGATTCGAATCGCTTTCTTATTCGAACAGCGTCTTATGCTACTACTACTACTACTACTACTACTACTACTACATACAATACCACTACAAACTACTTCCACTCGCTTCGATTGGGGGCTTTCAAAAAGTCCATGCTTTCTTCAAAAAAAGAAATTACACGCGAAGGTACGCAGAATCCACCGTAGGTCACTCCCAGAATGTAACGAGTCAAAATAAAAGCAAAAAAAAAAACTAGCTCAATAAAGAAAATCAATCAAAAAAGTAAGTCATCAACTCGCGAAGAAAGAGAGAGGTAGATTGTAGGAGAGAAAGCGCAATGAAGAACTACAAAATTACCCAACAAGTACGACACACATACACACATACACACATACATTTTACGAGACGTTAATAAGGCAGAAAGGGTTTGAGATATGCTTGACTTCTTGTGGGTGACCCAGAGACAGAGGAAAAATAGTATAGCAAGACGGGAGAGACTGAGTATTGTGCGTGTGTTGTGCGGCAACAGACATCTGTGGACCGACGGGGAAGAGCACACACCGCATGCAAGGACGACCGAGGACAGTAACGACGACGACGACGACACAATGACTACTCCTTCTACTACTAGAGCAACATAAACGCGATTAAGAAGAAGAAAATACACACACACACACATACGCATACACAACAATGGTATGAAATGAGAGAAATTAATAATAATAAAAAATAATGATAATACTGTGTAAGCTTAAACTTTTTGTTTATTTTCTGCCTAAACGATGTGTAAAATGTGGCTAACAAGAACAAAAAAGAAGAGAGGAAGGAAACATAACAAGACGACCTACAGTAGTTGGTGGGAAAAGGAACACGGTAGCGAACCCCGAGATGAACGAGCGCAGCAAAGGAGAGAGGTAAGAATTTTGCATTTTTTTGGCTCTTCATTTGATCGAAGAATCCCGTTTTATCGTTCCAAAGGGAAAGTGAAAAATGATTCATGTTCCAGCCATTTTTCATATGCTCCTAGACCAGAGAAGAATATGGTTTCCTCTGGGGTTTCCTCTACAAAAAAACAAAAAATGAGGATATATGGGTATGGTTCCATTATCGGCAGGGAAAGGATTTGGAGGATGGCAAAATTTCAAGAAAAGTACCATTTTCGGTATTCTCTGCTCGCCTATTCCACTTAGAGTGAACGTGTGTTGGTGTATGTGGGGGAGAGGAGGGGAGTGCAGGATTGCTAGTCACGATAAAACACACAACTGACCCTTTTGCCTCTTCTCCGTCGAGTGAGACCATTTTTTGTTGGTTTTTGATAAACTCCCCGTTCCCTGTTTTGTGCGTCTCGGGTGGAATTTTTTGAACCGCCGTTTCTTATCGTGCGTGTGTGTGCTTCTTTCTACATGCATGCTGCTGCACATGAATGCATTTTTTGCACCGACACGGAAGCAACCAGCAGCGGGGTAGGTAGCCGCCTCCCGCGAGCGTCAGCAAAACACACTGACACTAAAACCTAACCTCAACAAACGCGAGAATATTGATCAAAGAAGAAACCTCAACTATACAACAGTGAAGCAAAGAAGCACGAACAAACAGCAGAATAAAAAAAAAAGAATAATACTATAGATCGAAAAAAAAACACACAATAAAGACTAACACCATCCAGGCCAATCCTTGATGTAATAAACTAAACTGTAACAGTCCAGTTGTAATCGCGCAGTTCGGTTCGATTTGATCACCGACGATGTCGTCACGGGGGAATGGAAATTTGAATAAAGGAGAAGAAGAAAACAAGAACCACGAGTGATGTTATGTACTAACAACAGTTGTCAAAGTATCGAGAAGAAAAATGATTGAATCAAAAAGGGGAAAAGAAAGAAAAACTGGCGCTAGAATATCTAGAACACAAGGGGCGAGACATGGAAACTACAAACAACAGTATATACAACCGATACATGCATAAGGCGAAACATAATGTACGAGAAATCATCCATCATAAAAGGAAGAGAGAGAGAGAGAGCGCGAGAGAGAGAAAGATAGAAAAAAGGGCAAGAGCAAAGTAAAAGCATAAAACACATATTGAATCGAAGGAGCAACCGCAGCAGTAGCAAAGTGGAGTTAATGACGTAAGAAAAAAAAACGGAGACACAAAGTAAAGAAAATTAAAGGATTCAAAAAAATGTAAAACTCCTTCCCGGTGTACTTGTTTGCTTGTGACATCCGAAAAGCGCCTTTCTTCTTGTGTTTCGTTACGGTTGGAATGTCCATTTTCTTTCTTTGCATTCAAATATATCACACGGGTTAACCGGAGGAATTTGTTGCATCGTTTCCGCTATCGCTTGACCTCCCAATCTGTGTTGCATCCATCGGCTGACCCTGAAGAAAAAAACAAAGGGAAGTAAAATAAAACGAGAGGAAAGAAAAACACCGACGTTGATAAGCGGAACCCGCAGCTGATAACGCTTTCCTTCGCAGATGGTTCGTGGATGCCAATAATAAGTCCGACGATAAGACAACAAATCGATACGATAATATAGCAGCGACCACTATTTTATCTTACGTTTGTAAAGAGTTGTGAAACATTGATGCTTTAATTACTACCGCATTTCAAATTTACCAATTTTGCGCTCCACATGGTCGTACCTCGCATCGCAGTAAAAACTATCGCAGGGTCGCTTTGATCCGAATTGATCCGTCGACCAATTCCGTGGTTCGTCACCAGGGTCGCAGGATTGACAGGAAGCCACCTCGCTGTAGGACCAAAGCAGGCTGCGTACATGGACCAATCAGCGCAAAATGTTTTAAAACAAAAGGGCTGCTAAGGTGGCCATGTTTGTGCAGATCGCCATGAAATAATTGTCAAATATGGCCGATCGATATGGAAGAGTGCGACAAAAGAGGGATGTTGGCTAAGCGTGGCAGTTAGAAAGAGAGCAATTGTGTGTAAGTAATTCTAAGTAGCCATTTGTAGTAGCCATTGCTTTCCCAGTGGACTAGTTTTGATTGGCTCCGCGTTTAAGCGATATGATTGGTTTGAGTGATCGGAGTTTTGTTCTACCTGCTGTATGGTTCTGCGACCCTGGTATTAGAACGTTGAAAATTAGATTTCTGCGAGACGACTTTGAACGCTTTCGGACTCCGTCGCGTTTGATTGAATAAATTTTGTGCTTTTGTTCTTATTGTTTAAATTTGACCAGGACCTTTTCTAACCGAGTTTGCTCGGGGAAAATGAGGCTTTTTGCTTTCTTCTTCTTTCTTCTTGTGGTTGAGGGATTTTAGTGAAATTTGAACGACTTTTCCTAGTGCTTCTCTCCTCTGTTTTCTCCCGTATGTTCCCTGCGTTGTACGTTGACATTCCGGGGTGTTGAGCTTCGCAAGTACCTTACGTTCTCTAATGAGCATTTTCCCTGGTTTTTTGTTCCTAAATGTTTCTGTTTCTTTGATATCAAATATTGAAAATCGGATTTTTTCGGAACCGCCGACTCCGTAGAACAACTAGCCTGTAAATTCTGAGTCTATTCGCGAACTCCCTTCCAATGATGGATTCAGTAGTTCGTGCGAAATAGTTTCAATGGGTGCAATTTTTATTTCTTCATTTAAATAAGTTCTTTTACCCCTCGAGCGAGCTGCGTTACCAGCTATTTTACCAGCTGTTGCCGAATTAAATGAGATGTTTCTGTAGACAAGCCAGAAGAATCATTATAGACTTTCCCCGGAAAAAAAAACATCTCGAGAAAAGGAGCTTATGGCAGGAGGAGATGGCAGGATAATTCTTTTACCATTTCTTCTAAATCAAATGGACACTTTTTTGCAACGTGTCAGGATTTGGGAAGTGATCCCATGGAAACCGCTTTTCTCGAATGTTTTCCCCCGAGGAAAAATGTCTTTCCCTCAATTAAATCGAAAGACCTGCCACGCGAAGGACGGTGGCTGCAGTGGAATTTTCATTGGCCGTCCCTAATTAGAACGGCGACGATTGCTGCCAGACGTCAAGGCTTTCTTTCGGTTCGGTGTTTGCTGCAGCTTCTTCTTGTTGACTTGGGTTATTGCTTAATTTCTTGGCACGATTTAGGCGTCCAAGCGTTCATTTTCTAAGAATGAAATGTTACGCGGGATTTGTTCCATCGCCAAATTAATTAAGCACAATCGAACACAATAAACAAATTAATTGTTGAACGTTAATGCGTACCTGAAAAATGTGTTTATTTGGCCTAGTTTAAATTGGATGTTGCTGTAAATTGAACAATAAACAATATCGTTGTTTTAAATATAAAGTTACATACTTAATGCAAATAAAATGTTGTACAAATGTATAGCAGATGCTTCAAGAGTTCTCAATTTTTTCGGTTAACAAATTTCGAGTGAAATAATGCAACGCCCGCAGTTTCTTGAGTACTAGTGTGATTTTTATTTACGCTAACTTTCGATACAAATGTAAGCAAAATCTGAGATACACTTTTGGGGTTTTGTTCCGTTTTGTTTTTTGTCTGCTATGGTTGTTGCTGTGATGCAATGTTAGCTTGAGGAGGTTTATATTGTGAGGGGCGCGTGAGCCTTCCGACTTTCGCATACGCAATTTGCGAGTGAGTGGGAGGATGGTTTTGCTTGCGATTCTGTTATATGTTTTCATGTTTCTCGTTTATTGCGCCACTTGTCGCTTACCATCACCGAATCGCGTCTGTGAACATGGCTGGTAGAGTTTTGTGGGTTTGGTTTGCTGGTTTAGTTCTCACTGACTGGAAGCATGTTACAAGTGTGATGGTTTTCTGCCCAATAAAATCCGCTGGCGCCATTTCCTGATCCATACTCCGGTTTTGTGTGTGTTTCTTTTCCTTCTCTCCATTACACCCTTTTCCTTACCGTTTCGCACCTGTTCGATGGTTTAGTTTAACTTTGAATCGTTTTCTGCATCTTCACTGTTATGTTTTCGAATAGGGTTTGATAAGTTTTACGACGAAGGTAGCTAGCCCTTAGTTTTTTCCTAACTTATAATACAAAATATATCGCTACTTTACAGAACAACAAACATTTGTTTCACTCGGGAATGAAACAAACGCTAAGAAAAGATGAGAAAAGAAAGATGCAAGCAAGAGAAAGGAAAGCACTGAAGGCTTCTTTGAACATGCACGAAACCAAAAAAACTGTTAACAACACGAAAAAATCATCACAAAAAATAACAAAAAAACTGCAATTATATTCGTTTCGAACAGCAAAATTTAAACAATCTGTACACTTTAGTTCCATCTACAAAATCAATGTCTGTAAACTGCAGAAGTCAGAAGTCAATAAGTCAAACAGTTAAACGCCTCAAGAAGGAAATAAGAAAGAAAAAATCAATTTTAAACATCAGTCATTAGTGTAATAAAGTTTAAGGTTACACTAGGTATTAGTAAAGTGAATTAGGGTGGAACAAGCCTTCTGGAAAGAAAAAAAAAAGCAATCAAATGGTACACTTGTCCGATCGTTACAGCTTTGTTTTTTCCCTTTTTCCCTGTAACAACTTATTTTTATCTATCCTTTATTCCAAAGTATTCGGCAGAAGGGAATAGAGCCCTATTCCAATCTCAATTGCAAACCCATTGCATTCCAATTCAGTGAATGAACAAGTGAGAAGAAAAACTCCTGTAATCATCGGGCGAATCCTTACCTATTTGAAACAAAACGCCAATCAGGGAGACAGAAAATTCAGGAGACAAATTCTTCACCGACTTTCGATATCTTACCCGAGAAAAAAAAAAAACCTTTCACTGGTTAATGCTTGTTTGCGTTCGTTTTTCCTATAACAATGACTCCGTTCCTTTTGTGCTCTGTTCTTCCGTTTCTTGCTCAATCGTATTTCGTTCTTGTCTCTTTTCATCTCTTTCGTTCGTGTTTCCCTCCTTATTTTACTTGGCTCGTTTTCTAACTTGTTTTCTATCACTTACCGTTTGTTACCGATTCACTCTTTCAAAATTTTCTTGACTTGACGTGACTTTTGCTCACCTCTTGCTGGTATCGACCACTAGTCTTCACTCGCCTAATCTTTTAAATGGATCCCGGAGGAACGATCGGGTTAGGTAGTTTAATTTGGTATTATGTGCGGGAAAGGAACGCTCAACAATAAAATGTAAGTAAAAATATTATAAAATCTGTAGTCTGAATCAAAATACGGTGGAAATTTATATTTAAACATAAAACTTTTGAGTGAACAAAACTTTTTTTTAAATGTTAACACAAATTGCTATGTTTTTTTTTTAATATTCAGTAGTACGTCTTTGATTGGAATTTAAAGTAAGTAAAATAGTCCAATATTGTTCCAAGCCCTCCACAAACAGAACTAATATGAGAGTATGTTTGTTAACTTCTTCATGTATTGTTTTCACTTTAAAGCGGAACTTCTCTGGTTTTCAGATTCATGTGTGTGTTTTCTTTTTTGTTGTTGATAAAATGTGTATATTTCTACTTGGACTGCTTCTTCCTGTCCCTATTCTACTGCCCTGTGCTCCGCTTGTAAACGCTGGTGATGTTTCTTAGTTATTTCTCTCGTTTTCTGCCCCTTAACTCCGTATGGGTGGATGTATTATCCCTAATGTTTTTTTTCCGTGACGCTGAATCTGACGGACATTCCGAAAAATCGTGGTAATGGGATGAACGGTAGTAAAATTGTGCGCTTTTCTTTTCACGGGCGACACTGTTCGACGCCACTTCGACGAGGACGAAAGCTCTGAGGATTGTTCTCCAGCATTCCAGCAAACAACAGTCGTTTCTAGTTTTCCGCTTAGCAACTTCTAGTTCTACCGTTTCGTCAATTTTCTCCTGTATATATTATTACGTGTGTTTCCGGTGCAAACCGTTCGAGTTACTTTAAATGTGTGTGTGTGTGTTTTTTTCTTTTTCTCTCAAAAAAGTACGTGCATGCTGTAAGATTTTCACGATCTACCCTTTTGCGTATCGGATTACGTTTTCCACGTTTCGACAGTTACAGTTAAGCACGCAATATGGAAACGTCTGTTCTTTCTTTTTTCTCGAAGGGTGTTTAAGAAATCAATTGACCAGAAAGAGAGGGTAAGAACGATAGTGAGAGAAAAAGAAAAAAAAATGGAAGGGAAAACCCCACCATAATCATCATAAACATCATCTGGGGACGAAAATATTCGCCACAGACGGTGGTAAAATTCCGACGGGTCAAAGGTCAAAGGTACGTACCTACCGCTGTTTGTCCGCTACGGATGTTTACTTTTTGTTTTGTTTTTGTTACGCCCCGGTCGTTTTTCGTCCCGGCATTTCCCGTGTAGCCGCCGGAATGTGCTTTCACGATTTTCTTTTTGCATGCACTACAATTGACCGTTTACGGCTTCTCGAGCGAATAGTGGCGGGACTTTTTCCAGAAGCTCTTGAAGAAACCCTTCTTCTTCTGCGTCGTCGGCGTCGTGTGCTGGGAGGATTGCTGCGTGAAGCTACGCGAGTCGGTCACTGGAAAATGGATGATGAAAAATATTTAAGAAAAGAATTAAAAGAAGAATGGATTTGAAAAAAAAAACCGTCAAATTGTTCGAATGATCCAAAACTATTATAGTTATCATGTAAATCTTAATTCAAATGTGACAGTAAGAGAAAAAGCAATCTTCCAAGTGTCCTCTAATCGATCGGTCCAGGTCGATAATCGTTCGTTGCACAAAGCACACAACATGGCCGGAATTTGGAACGTGCCGTGAAGCGGGAAAACATCCGTCTTCCATCGGGCGCTTCTAACATGGCATTTTTTCACGTTTCGCCCACCAGCATCAGCTCTGTTGATGCTGTGATCTTCTGGGTGGATTCTATCGTGGATCCGATCCAGAATTGGAAACGTTGCTACTGCGGTAGTCACGTTTGTCCGTCCCAGTTCGCCTTGACGTGCTAGGCTAGCACGAGATTAGTTGATTGTTGTCGTCATAGACAATGTTCTGCAAGCCGGTGGGATGATTCCGTAGTACCGACCAAGGGTAAACGGTACCAGGTATCGTTAATTTCCTTTTCTGCATGTAATGTAACACATTTCTCCCCAGTGCACTCGGGTTAACGTGGGAGGGGAATTTCTCTTCTCACTTCAGGCACGTTGTAGACGCCAAGGAGTGTGTTACTTGAGTATTCCGGCACGTAACCCAAAGGAAATGTGGGATCGAAATAAAATTTGGAGTTGATACCTCCCTTTCAATATTCAATACATAATCTGATTACGCTATTGTAAAAGATATAAATCTTTATGTTGTTATTTTTTAGAAAGTAAATCCAAGACATGATGTCCTCTTAACACCGAGATGGATTAAATTTGTTTGCATGGTGTCGATTACCTTTTTTTTTTTTTGATAAGGGAGGATGAATCTTCCAGCGCCCTGGTGTCGATAACCTTAAAATAGTGTTCTTAATTTATTGTAATTATTGTAATTTCTCATCAAGTTTGAAACAGGGCAAATTTGCGTAACAATTAAATCGACTTTACATTTTAATGATGTTATTTGAAGTAACGGAAAAAGAGGCAAAGATAATGCTAATCGGAATGTTAAGTTACAACAGGTCAATTATTTCCAAATATTACGTATTAGAAATAAAAAAAAATGGTAATCATCGCATTTCACACAAAATGTAAAGTAGTTTTATCCTGCACAACATGCTTTGTTATTTCGAATGTTTCATTTTCAAAATGGAAATTGTAGGTGCACATTGTCGACCGCGTGTTACGTAAGTGAGTCCACATCCAAGGCGTCTGCCGTAACATGCGGATGTGTTTGTGGCTGCGTGCGTCATGGTCCAATTTCCGCCCAACTGTCCCAGGTTCAAGCAAATGGTACCACACTTCCCGGCCAAAAGTAAGTTCATTTCCTTCGAAGGACGCTTTTTTCGCACGGTAATGTTCACCCTGTCGAACGGTGTAGTACCTCTTTTACTACCAAAAAGGGATCACCATCAATCATCCCGGAACAGATGGCAGCACCAAAAGGCGAAGGGTGGAAATGCCGACATTCCGACGATGGCGGAATGTTGCTGCGCCACTAGGGGTCCAGTTTTCCACTGCAAAAGTAGAACTTGCCGCAACGCCGTGACGTCGGCGGGTTGCGCTAGTTTTCTTCGAAAACACGGCTCTGGAAGCCCGATGTTGCAGCCCTCGCGCGTTTGACCGTATTTCCACCCACTTTTGCTGCAAACGTTCGGCATTCAAAACACGTGGTTACGGTTCCGGTTCGTTAGCCCGCCCGTTCGTTCGTTCCGAGTTTCATGGCCCATGAGCTAGAACAGAGGGTCTGCCAAGGAAACCGTCGGCGGAAGCTGTTTTCCTAATGGCATCCACTGGCAGCCGAATTGAATGCTGTGTAGTGCCGATGTCCTTCTGTTTTCCCTAGGGTCCCCTCTCTTCCTATCGCTCCGTGCCGATGCTCCGAGTAGCGATGCGTGCCTGAGCATGCGTCGTGACGTCGACTTCCTTCCTGGATCGCCGAATTCTTTGCAGCTTCCGAGGAAAGCATTAAAATAGGAATAGGAAAACGCCGTGCTCGCCTTTCTCAGCTGGCTCGTGGGAAAAACCCAATCACTCATCGTCCTGCCTCCTTTGTGGGGAATTATTTTAACAGGATTGCCTTGCCGGTATGCTGGTATAATAATGTCTTGCGTTTTTTTTTTAAATATATTTGCGTATAAGTAATTGTTGAGGATTTCAGAGAAAACGGTGAAGCAACCGAATATTACTTGTTGTTTATTTGTCTGTCGAGGTTATCGACCAGATCGAGTCAACTGTTTTGGGGATGCTTTCTTGTTCAATAATTTATTTATTATTAATGATATTGATGGAAAAGTGCAGCAACGATTAGTTACACTTGCTACACATTGCCGTTGTTTCCTTTTGCAATATTAATCACGCATCGTTTCTCCAGTCCAAGGCAATTGCAATTGAACTGGGTCACATTAAAATGGCAGCATCAAAAATCCCTCTTCAAAAAATAACGTTCGGTTCATTGCATTTCATTGCATTTCTTTTACTGCACTCGCACCAGCGAGATGGCACCGAGTCGATGGTGGTAATTAACAACTTTTACACCACACCTTTTCTTGCTTTTTGAAAGTTGAAGCAATTTTCCGGGAAAGCGGAAGCGCCCCAATCCGTTATCCTCCGGGCGCGGGTCGTTGGGTTTCCGCAGTCCCGCGTCCACGACACTCGAATAAATTAATATTTCGAACCGGAATAGTTCAATTGCTACGAGAGGCTTTGTGCGGTACACGGGCGGGTTTTTTTTTTTTTTTCGTGTGGTTGTGTCTTCTTGCCAAAGCCGGCGGCAGCGGCAAATGGAAGCGCACACCATAAATCGTTCGGCGTAATTGGGTTTCGGGGCGTCGGCGATTGGTCCGAGTTTTAAGTGTGGATCGGTCACGTCGGTTCGCTGGCCCCCGGCCGGTTGGTTGATTTCCCTGCTCGCCTTTCCTCTCTCCAAATTATTCCCCATCTCCATTAGCTGTACCAAGTGAATAGTTGCTGCAACGAGAAGAAACCGAAAATCCCAACCGTAGGTGCTGTCTGATACCGCTGGGGGAGAGAACCGGGCGTTCTTTTGCCCATTCTGATTCAATGAACTTCTAAATACTTCTGCTCCATCGCAGCTCATTTTCTTCTATTTTTTTCCATTTGGGCAAGGCCAAAAAAAATGACCGCACTACGGGAAACGCATCTCTACAGAACACACATACAAAAAAACTCCTCATGGTGAACCGGAAAAGACAAAGTAATTAAAGTTTGCTCTGCCGCAGTTTTCTTCGCTCGGTTTGTTTCATACGTTGCCACCTCTTCCTTTCGATTCCATATCGTTATTGCCTCCGCTGTGGCCCTATCATTTACCTTTTTGTTTCCCTCGCGTTTTATTCGATTGAGCTTTTCCTAACGATTCTCTCTATTCCCCGGAGCTGCGAAGTAACTGTAGTTATCTTTTTTTAATGGATTTATTATAAAGGCTGGCCGTTAAATGAAGACGCACAGACGTGTGGTCGTAAATTTAGTGCATGACGATTCAATTGAGTTGGGAAAATCATTGCGGTATATTTTATGTCGATTTCAGTTGCCCCTACTGTTGTTTCTCTTTTGTAATTTTTGTGTATACTTGATTCTAATGGTATTCTATTTTAAGTCATCGATTTCTGTGAATTTGGTTTCATTGCTCCTATGGATGTGCATCGTTGCCATTCATTTGAAAAAGAAAAAAAAGTTTCATGAGAAGACGACCTTAAAACTTTTCGGATCAAAAAACAGGTCACGCCGGTCAATAATTGTAAATCCGCCCAAAGCTAAAAAAACATGAACGAGGAATGGGATGATTTACTTTCGTTTGTTTCGATTCTTCGTGGAATCCCGTCCCATTTGATTCCAAAATAAGACTGAGGGATTAGGCTCCACAGAAACAGCAAATGTTGCTTTATGTTTTGATTGAAGAAATGGCTAGGAGCAATCTTTCGTTTGCTAACGAGAGAAAACAAACATCTCTTCAATGCATCAACAATATGCGAAGCTGGCGATGTAATTAAACGCCTCGTGTTTGTCCAATTCTGTCCATTTCTGTAACGGCGAGCCGTTGGAACGGTTTCCTTATTGAAAATTCGTGTACGCAGGGAAATGGGAACATCATATTATGTTCTTTGTACGCAATCTTTCACGGCGCTCCGTCGACATTCGCGTTCATCTTTCTTTTCCTCATTGCATTCAGAGATCAAAACCAGATACAAATAAAAGAACACGACGAGTCGGTAGAATCTCGGTTTGTGGTGTTCTGTCTTTTTTGGAATGTACCGAAAAAAATCCCTCGGTCACTCAGAAACCATTCAATAGATTCAATTGAAGAAAACATCGGAATACTATGAATGTTTTTTATAACATGGAAGAATTTGTTTTTTCCACGAATGCTTGGAGTTGACCTCAGATCGGCTCAAAATGTTAAAAAACTGCCAAAATCGGCACGGGAAACCTTATCGTCCGAAAAAACAACCGAAGGAAAGCCGAGATGCAAATATTAATAAGGATTTGTATGTAAAATAATATAAAGGAAAGAAAAAAACCCTATGGGCGCTAGCGAAAGCAAATTAAAAATGAAATTGCGGGCCGTTTCGAAAGGCGTATATACCGTACCCGAAGCCGACTTTGAATCCACCAGCTGCGGCTCAATTGACATTCTAGGTTTTGATTCTAGGTTTTGTGTGAAAAGAAAAGAAAAGAAGGAGAATAACCCATCCTCCTCTGAGTTTTTTCACTTTTCTCGGTCGCCTCCGCAGGATTATTACTGTCAGGCGCAGTTTTCGGTCTCCATTTATTTTTCACTCCACGAACGGCGCGTGCAAATCAGCGAGTCGCACTCTCGCGCCAACGGGGAGAAACCATTAAACCCAGCGCAATCTTTCTTTTCTTCCTTTTCCTCGAGTGCGTTCGCGGCCGAAAGTGTTTACCGGTCGATCTGTGTCAACTGCCTCCTACGAGGAAACCATAAATTTCTCTCCCACCCGGCGTGTCCCTGGAAATGGGCGGCTATTTATAGAACTGCCGGTGGAATCGCTTTCCTTCCCACGTGGTAGGTTGGATTCAGGGGAACGGAGGTTGCACGTGGGAGAGTATGCAGTGCATCGACGTCCGACTGGGGGAGCGTAAATGCAGTTGTGTTTGTGTTGAGTTTTTTTTCTGCTTGAGAAAGCATTCTGATGCCGTTATGCTGGTAATAATTTCAAATTAAAAATATTTAATCAGCGAAGAAAAATAAGGAATTTTGTAACGCGTTGTGGGTCGTTAAACATATGAATGCCTTTTTTCGTATCACACTTTGAAGCGATAAAATGCATCTTGTAATATTTGGAATGAATACAAGCCAAAGTATAAAACCCTCACTGTCAATTGAGGACGTACCAAAGAGAAGAAATACATCCGTTGGCCTCCTACAAAGAGCGAAAGATGCAAACTGTGTTGCATGCTTCCCCTGGCACTGTTTGCAACGTCCTCGATGTGTCAGTGAATGAGGCAAAAAGCCATTCGCAGCCGTGCCGACGATGCACTCTGCCTCCCGGGAAGGTTTTCCTCCCCCACACGATGGAAACTGTCGCGAAGAAAAACGTGCGAAACGTCCACCGATCGGATGCGTGGCAAAACGTTTTGTGTTTGTTCGCACTCCATCCAGCACAAAGTTCCATTTTCGGCACACAATGAGAAAATCATTAGGAAAATTGACTGGCAAAGGGCGACTGGCTGAATGAAAACTGCGAGATTTTCTCACTCCTTTTTGCGTTCCACTTGCGGGCCAACGTGGTGCACCCTTGCTGAGTGTACGATTTCAATGGTTATTTTTCTTGTTCACCCACAACACTTATGGCCACCCATAAGCCACAGTCAGTTCGCTTTGCGCAGCATCACCAAGCATCGTCATCATCATCATCGAGGGGGCGATTCACTTACTTCACACGGGTTCCCGGCAACGGTTGAAGCCGTTCTGGGTGCATCTAATGCGGCCAGACAACATTTGGATTGGATTTAAACGTGTGTGGGGGGATATGAGGCATTTTTTGTTATTTATTGTGCCGGGAAATTCAGCTGTGACTCATCGGTGGGAAAGTTTTCGACAAAGTGTGAGTCACTTCGAAAACCAAACCAAAAAATCATTTCCCCTATAACAATTTCACATTTGTGGGAAGCAGATGTCCGGTCGATGCCTGCAGAAGAGAGTCTATCGTCTTTTTTATGTTTTGTGTACCGCGTGTCTGCAAACATCGTTGTTGATGGTGTAATACAGTGTGGAGCCTTCGTCTTTGAAGCTAATCCCTCAATTTTGTCTATGATTCCAATCGTCACCGGTCGGTTGGAAAATGTCCATTTCCATCCTATCGCAACGGGCTTCCGCGTGGTCTGAACACACGAAACGATGTTGCAGGCTTTACGACCAACGCCAGAAACGTTTTAGCTTGATTTGATGAATATTCAACATCGCAAGCGGCCAAGCCGAGACCGTGGGGAAATGTCGGCAGCAGTGGTCCGAGTTCGAGGCAGTTCATCTGCAAGCGAAGCGATGGATTTTCATGTTGCCATCGTATTTACAATCGACGATTGAAAATGCACTGCAATGCTAGACACACCCTATGGCTTGGCGTTCGACTTTTCACTGACGAGAAACTTCTCAAATCCTCGGACGGAGACCGGAAATTTCCCAAAGGAGTGAAAGCGGTAGAGTAGGGGGTTTCATAACCCCTTACACTCTTTTGTGCACAACATCTTCCAGCGGACAATACCACGGAGTCACTGGTGAGCAAGGGACACTTGACCCACGATAATGGTTCCAATGGGGTTAAGGTAGTGGGCACGAAAATTACCGGTTCCGAGAGCCACTGAACTCAAATAACCCGCAGGCAAAGGCGTCCAGGATCAGGTGTGAGACATGAGGTTATCCGTGGATTGGATGAGGACCGGGCGAAACTCTCATCCCCATTGACGCGGAGGAAAAAAAACCGTGAAATGGAACCTCCGAAAGGTCGTTAGTACCGGGTATGCATGAGTTTTTCTCAAGGAAGGACATCGACAAACGGCAAACAGAGGAAAGTGGGTGAAACCATTATTTGTTTGGATGAGATGATTTCCCCATAACGGGGCAGATTGTAGCCATTTTCTATGCTGCTTTGAGTTGATAAATACCACCTTTCTCATGGTACAAAATTGTACAAGATTTATGTTTTTCTCTCAACAGCGAGGTGTAAAGCTTTCAAGTTGAAAACTTTCCCCGTTTTCAAAAGGATAGAGATGCTTGGCAAACGCTCCGGGCATTGAAGCGAGCGATGACTTGACCGACAGACTGGCAGCTTTCTGGGTGCGGCACAATACACCGACACGTTTCTAGCGGATGCATGTTCCTGGCAGCATCCTGGTGGTAGGAAGGTTTCCCACGTAGGTACACGTCCTCCCCGTATCGATCGAAGTGCACTCAGCGGGCGAAATGCACCGAGAGCTAAAGAGAGAAACGTCCGACAAACCAAGGAGGCCAGCTGGGAGAAAGCGGAAAATCCCGAGAGGACGCTACGGTTTCGAAACGGCGGGTCTATATACAAACTCCTACCCAGCCGGTTCAATGCCAGTTCGCCGGCCGGCCCCGGGAGTAAGACAGCATGGGAAACAAAACAAAAAGCAAATGCAACCGGCTGCTATTTGTGGCACAGCGTCAATGGTCTCGTCGTTTTGCCCCCCACGGCAGGCATGCCGGATGCGGCTGATAAGCCTGCACATAGTGTGCGGGTGGAGTTCCATGCTGGCAACACTCGCTCGCCAAATGCCACTGAACACATAACCTCGGCTTGCTGGGGGTGGGCAAGTAGACGGAAAATTTGACGGCCGGATGTGGCGGGAGGCTGCCGGGATCAATGCACACAAACACTCGCACGATACGATAGAGAGAAAATGCGAGGGCGAGAGAGTGAGAGTGAATGATTGTAGCTCAATGTAGAAACTTCATCACGATTCTGCCGGGATAAGAAATTTGCACCCGGCGAGTTTTTCTCTGTTGCCTTCTGCAAACCGGTTCAACCGTCCCGGCACCAACACAAGCTTACTCCCACGCCAACGTGCAAGGAAAGGACAATGACTATGCACCGCCGGAAGCTGGCAACACTGTCGCCTACGAAAGAAAAGGTGTCGGTTGGCTTATTGGCCGGCAATTGCAGCTGGGAGTCTTGGGATGGTGGTCGTAGCTTTGTCTTTCCCACGAACTCACAGGTTGGAGAGGCAGTGTGGAATGCGCTGTGGTGCATGCCAAAGAATCTGCCAGGACATGGCTGCATCCTTGCAAGCGCCTGCAGTTCATCGTCTTTTTGATGGTTATGTGTTCTGCCAGGAATGGTTTGTAAAATTAGACTATACCGCTGAGTCGACACTCCACCACGGTGCTCATGTTTCTCTGCTCTCCACCAGAACTTCCACGAGAGTCCTTCATCCAAGATAGTTTTGTTTGTTTTGTAATTTCAAACCTGTCATTGCTGAATGGTTCGCACTTCTTTTTTCCGACACAATAAAACTATTTACACTGAGTGCAAAAAGGTCAGGGCCTAGGGAAGTTGCGGACAGCTTTCTCATCGGATATCCGGATGCCTTGCCGGAAGTTGGTCTGCACTTTTACCCGCTACGGCAGAATGTCTAAAATTGCCTTCTTAGGCGTATATCGATGAACTCTTTAGGAAAATGTGTCAACGATTGTATTCGTTCGTTCGAGAAAATCTCGCATCGCATCTTTGGAAACGTGTTATTTAGTCCCAGCTTCTGGATGAGTGAACCTTACACTCGAACTTAAGTAAAGGCTTCAAAATCGTCATCAGTTCTCTCCTTCCATTCGCTTTGGAATAAAAGACATTGATAAAAAAAAAAGTTTATCGACAAATGACTTACACTCTCGCAACAAGGAAGGTTCGTATTTAAAACCTCGAAACAACAAGCAGCCAACAGATTGTGCTACTGAAACATCGACACAACGACATCAAAACATGCGCCTGCAGTCGAAAGCTATCGGAGGCGAAAAAAGGCATAACGACTCAAAAAAAAAAATGAATCGGCCACCGTCTGCCACCAGCAGTTAAAATGTGTTATTTTTGCTCCCATTCCCCGTTGCCGTCGGAGGCAACTTCGCCAACCAGCCTTTTGCGGGCTGAAACAGACCCGATAAGACACGCGTCCGCGTTCGTGTGCTGCCCTTATCGGTGCGCTACGCGTTGGTGTGCTGTGGGGCAACGTGAGCAACGAGCGGTTTTTTTTTTCCTGACGAACTCCATAGCTCGTGAAGACCGCGGACGAGACGATGGAGAAGCAAGAGCCTCCCCGGGGACCGGCTCCGATACGGCGAGTTGTGATTCACGCGACGCTACGTGTGCCGGGCAAACTAATCGAATGAGGCGCACCAAGGGCGCAGCGGAAGGTGTGATAAGATATGGCAGAAGATGGCAATTTTTTTTTATTTCTTCGTCGTCTTCCTCGTCGTCTATTGCTTGTCTCGCGATTGCAAAAATAACGGATGACGACTTCGGTTTAAAAAAATGTTATTTCAATATTTAACGGGAACAGGACGAGCAGCGTGTTGGCTAAGCATAAGGGAACAATAGACTACACGTGAGACATCAGTCATCGACACAAAGTGTCTGAGTGTCAGTTAGATTTCGAAATGTTCTTTTTCATCATTGTTTCACGGCAGCACGTGCTGCTTCACACAAGAACACATTACGGGATAAAAGGAAAAAAGGCTTCAATATTAAAACTCAATTGAAATAAAATATTGAAAGGGTCATGGCGATTTTGATCACATTCTCTTCCCCTGATCCTCGACACATCTTTTGATTATCACTCCCTCGGTTGGAATGATAAGAGGCGATTTTTTCCCGGGTGCTCTGTCAGTACAGCGATCGATATAATCAGTAAACAGTTGAACTGATTTCCCCTGTTTTCCCCGTGACTGGCCAATTCGGTAGCGTTTTTTCTGCGAGAAACAGAAACTATAATAAGAAAGAAAGTAATAAACAGTGAAACATGCTCAGACTGTTTGGAACCAGCCAACAGCAACAATGGTTTGTACGGCATGCGGACCATCCGCAAAATGGCCTGCAGAAATAGTAATAGACAGCACCGAACGAACAAACATCGGACATTGCATGAGGTCACTCACCGTCGGAACCGGGCGAACGCTGCAGGAAGACGGACGGCGAGTCGCGATGGTGCGGCGGATGGTGCGGCTGCTGATGGTGCTGGTGCTGCTGATAGTGGTACTGGTGCTGCTGCGAATGCTGCTGCTGCTGCTGCTGATGATGCTGCTGCTGCTCCTTGTCCTTCTTTGCTTCCTTTTCCTTCGTTCCGGAATTGCCTGCACGATGGGGCGGCGAAATAGAAAAGTCATCACCAAACGCAAGAGGAAGAGAAAAAAAATGCGAGGAACCGATGGTTAGTTAGTAGAGCCATCGATCTACAGCCGGAGGTTTCGGGGTGTTCAGTGGGTATGGAGGTCGTGGTGGAAGTGATTGAATGAAGGGTGTGAGGCAAGGGCGATATGATAGGAGCTGCCACCGCCGGAAGTGTGGACGGATCGCGGGGTGAAGACGATTTCCGGCGTGGCGTAATGAGCTTCTCGGTGACAACCACGAAAAGCAGATCGAAAACAAAAACAAAAAATGAAACCGAAGGGGCATAGACACACTTTGCTCCTTGCTGTATCTTATCGCCCCTCGGTTGTGTTTGTGCGAGGGATTTCGGTGTTACAGTGATAAAGCATCCGATAAGTGTTGCACCGCAAGGGATAGACCGAGGGGGGTGGGGGTCCAGAAGCCTGCGAAATGCGGGCGAGCGAACGAAGTACACTCGGCGAGTGCACTTGTTGCCATTGCCCTACCCCGGTTATCAACGGTCGAAAAGAAGCAACACTAGGAAACGAGAGAAAAACCCAAAAACCCCTGACGAAAATAGTTCCCATCATCATCGCTGCCAAATGCCAATCATAAGGTCTGAGCAAAAAAAAAAATCAGAGGTCAGAAGCGATGCATTCGATGGTCGGATGCTAATTTTTGAACCGTTATTGTCCAGTCGGGGCAAAACTTGGCCTTTCTTTATGCGCTGTCTTATCAACAAATGACTCAAACTCGACGCTCTTTGTCCGTTTTGGTATGTCAAGGGGAACGGCACGACCCGTTTTACTGCGCGACGAGTTGGTTGGGCCGGAAGAAGGCTTGGAGGGTGTTGCGAACCCGCCGTTGTTTTGAATGTGGAGCAGTCAAACTTCATCCGGCTGGTTCGGGTGCAGTGGGTGCCCTTGTTTGATAAGGACAGCGGCAAGGCATCGAAAAGAAAGGGCAAGTGAAATCCAGAAGTACATTTTGATGTTCCCATTCGTTCATTCGTTTTGTTCTTCGTTTGGCTCGTACGGTGGAGATTATTTGATTATCTTCCATGTCAAACATTTGACATCCGCGTACGGCACCGATGCGGCCTGACGGAGGGACCGGAACCGTTAGAACCCCGGAAGCGGGAGAAGAAAGCTGAACCAGCGTCGGTTCGCCACGCATTGTTAATGCGAAATGCGAAGCTTTAGGCGAGATTGAAGAATGTACCGTTTTATGTTTGATGAGCGTTTTATGGGTTTACGCGGGGCCGATTTCGGGACGACGCGGGGCATTTTCCCCGTGGCGTGGCGTGAACAAGTGAAAGCAGAACGACGGTGTGCCTGTTGCAGACGCACGCAAGTTCTTACCGGGTTTCATGTCGGTACTTTTATGTGGCTGGCGGTTTATGAGGCCCTTGTTCTTCTGGCACACGATGAGGCGTGGCAGCAGTGCTGCCAAGATGGTATTTCCGAAATCAATGAAAAAAAAAACCCTGAGCAATGATTTTCCCCGAGTGCCTTAAAGTACTGTTGGGAATGAAACATTGGTTCCTACGATAGAGACAAATGAAACCGAAGCAACTGAAATAGGCGAATGTTTATATTACACCCAAATTAGTGTGCTTTATCGTAAGGAAACTTTGTTTTTTTTTTCACAATAGCCAATTTACGAGTTTGAAAGTTCATTCCATTTCCGTTCCGTAGTAAGAACGCACCGAAAAGGCACACGCCACACCAAGGTTTTTACTCGATAAAATAACGTCCTGCATAATGAACGAGTCGGTGGGCAAAAGTTCTAAATTGATCATCCTTTTCCATTCACGCGCCGTCAGCCTAGAGGAGAATTGAGACCTTCGTTTCGTTTTCCTACTACAACTACTTCCATCGTAAACAATCTCATCAGCACATTATGCGGCGGGCAGCCAGCCGGCACGAGAAAGTTGGCCGAATTTCATTTTCCGAATTTATATCGGAAGGCTTTTCGGAAGTGGAAAAACTTTTTCCCCGAAACAACTGCCGGTCGTTGGGGCCGAAACCGAATTTCGTGGTTTAAGTGGTGCGTTGTTACGTTGGACCATTTCCATTTCATCTCGTGTGTCTTCTCCACGCGTCCCTCGTCCCTTTAAGCCCCAGAATGGCCCAGTAAGGAGGGGATCGGATCCTTTGAGGGTAGTGGAGTAAAGTAATCGAAATATATTGGCCGGGCAAACCGTATTCTTACGCCGCTGCTAGAAAGCAACAGCGAATATCTCGATGGTACGCGATGATCGAGGAAACAATTCTACCCAATGGACAAGAATTTCCATTAACCATTAAAAGGTGACGGTGGTGGAGGCACGACGAAAATTCGCTTTTCGCACACGCACAGATGAACAATTGGGACCTGTAGAACCTCTCTGCCTTTGAATCGTTCCGTTCCCCCAACCCAGTGGTAGAACGCTCCGCAACAGGGTGGAAAACCATCAAGTGGCGTTGCCGGATATTTTATGGACAGGAATGTCTGATGAGGCGCAACAGCTATCCAGCCCGTCATTGAAGTGTCCCATCATGCTCGTCGTTGGTTCGAAATAAAGTCCCGGCTCGTTCCCGACGACGCCTCAATTTCCATTTTAGTCTGCAGCCCCGTGGGTTTGGGCTTGGGTGTTTATGTGTGTATCTGTGTCAGCATAATCCTCTGCTTCAAGGAAGGATGATGCTGCTGCTGCCTGGATGAAATGTCATCACCATCATCGATAGGGAGAGAGATAAAGGGGGCAGATTTAATGTGCGCGCGCGCGAAGCTTGCCATCATCCGTATCAGCGTTGATTTGAATGCGTCGAGGAGATGGAGGAGGAGGGAGGAAAAGCGTGCAGGCAGCGTGTACACATTCGCGAAGCATGAGTAAAGGCTTTGCTAGCGCTCTAGCGATGGTGTAGTAGTTGTTGCGTTTCGGTGCCGTTTTCCCGTGGCGTTAACACCGGTTTCCGGCAACGCAGGGTTGTTCACCGACGAGGGCACGAGGGTTAAATCGACATCACCCCCAATCCCACACCCCGGTCAGTCAGCCAACCAATACCACCAACACGCCTGCGCTAATCGGGCAGGACAAAGGCACCCCGACAAAATCCTTCCTAGAGGTGACAGACGCACACTAGCGTAGGTTGGAGTTTTCTTACGTTTTGTTTTCTTTTAACTCTCAGAATCAGCGGAGAAGGACCGAGGAAAATAGCGCATGGTGGTAGAATGGCATAGGAAGGAGTGAAATATAACCGCAATTTAGCGTTTCCAAACGTCATAGGAAACGTCGTCGTCCTATGAAAAATGTCCTGCACCCCCCTGGTTCATTCCTCGAGGAATCAATGTTGGCTTAGGGCCGAGGGGAGGTGGGGGTTGGGGAGCTTGAGTAGAATCTATGCTTCACGTATGAAAAAAACGAAAGAGAAATAAAAATGCAAAAAAGTTCGAGAAAGGCAGATATTGCAGTGTTTGCGGTATCTTCCTTTACCGCCTCTCAATCGGGAGGGGAGGAAAGGTGATGGCCAGCTAATAAACAAAAACAATAGCGGCATCGAACGGCACCCTTGCGTGAGGACACTGTTTCCGTGGTGGAAATAAAAGCACGAAAGCGAGTCTGGCGAAAACCGGGGAAAAAAGGATGGAAAATATACCGCAGTCACCGGGGAAGGCTGTACACGTGCTCGTGATTGTCTGTATGCGCTGTCCTTATACCAATACTAATGTGGAAAGGATGAAATTGCACACCACCCAACCCACGGTTGGTTTCGAGCTCACGAACACAACGAAAAGTGGCGCTGCATGCAATCGGGAAACATTTACCGACTGGCCAGACTGTCAAGCGCGTGGAGGAAAATATGCCACCACATTCCTAGTTCATTCACATCCAAACGCCGGCTGCTTTTCCATCTCTCTCGCTCGCTGCTGGCGTCCCTATCGGTCGCGGAAAATCAATATTCATGGCTCGGTTGAACGAACACATTCGCATAACACAATCCCACCCACTACCACTACCATCGTAGCTTGCCGGCAACGCGATGTACCGGGCACGCGTTCTGTGGGTGGCTATTATTAATGCTGATGTTATTGTCATTGGATCCTGCCGCTTATAACTCCCCACATCCGGGGGAGGTTCCTTTATGAACAGTCCGTGTCCTTTTTTTCTTGGTGTTCTTACATCCTGCAGATCGTTGATACTTCCGGCCGGTTTGTGACACGCCGTAACAAACACAGAGGCAAATAAAGACGGGGTTGGATTGAGCTAGGCTGCATGCTTCAATCTTCGACGGGTCAAGCAGCACCAACACAACATTGCGGCTCCGGAACCAGGATAGTGTTTTCCACACGTCCATCCGTGCCGCCGTGCGCCGTTTTCCCATGGCATTTTCTTTGTTTCGTTTTCAAGCGACGATGGCGTGGAAGAGCTCGGAGAAGAAAAGCTCAGCGAGCGCCCCGAAACCTTTAATCCTCGATAAACACGGCCTAGTCCTTCCACGGCACCAATGGCAGGGCAGGCAGGGAAAGCAGAACCGATGGACCACATTGATAAATGGAAATTAATGGAATCAAGCGCTTTAAATGGGCATTTCCGGACAAAATCCGCCGCTATCGGTACGCGGCGGTGAGATTTTCTTTTTCTTCTCCGGTAGGATTTATGAAAATGGGTGCCATCGGTAGGCATTCGGACCATGAAGGCCGTTTGTGAGCAGGGTGGATATAAACCAGTCACCCTTAGGGAAGGACCTTCCTGTAGTAATTCGTATTCATCGCTGGAGATTATTACGGGACGAACGAACGATCCCTAAACCCGCCGTATCCTGTTTGGTGCGTGCGAAGGAGTAATTTTCAATTCCAAAGGACACTTGGGCACCTTACCCATACTGTGGCTCGAGGTTTGTTATTGTTGGAGCCCATTAAAAGTATACCCACGCGCTGAATGTAAATAGGGATAGCTCTAAACCCGCGTCACGGATTGGCTTGCCAGGTTGCGGCCCTGGACAGAAGTAGAGCCATAATTATCGAGCGTCGCCACCGGGGGTAGCAAAAATTAAGCCATAAAGAAGACCCGAAACCTCCATCTTCCAGCGGGATGGGAGCACTTGCACCGAATCCATTTGAGAATACAATTTCTTAGACGAAGACGCAAAGAGCCCATTTTAAATAAAAAGTTTTCTTTCACGAGTAGCAGCTATCACAGAGCTACCATTCGTTCCGGGTCAGTGAAATCCCAGTAGGTACCACTGAGAGGGTTTTGTTTGCCAGCCTATTTTTAACATGGTGCACATTGTTTCACCTTTCCGAGGACATCAAACATAGGTACGAGGGTTGAGGAAAATGTTCCGCCCATTTTCATTTTGGTTAACACCACTGCCGAAAGGCGTGCGGCAGGAAGCGTTGCGTGTCGTGCGTCCTTCGGCGATTTTCTCATCAAGGAACCAGCAAAAGGAATTTTTATAACATGCATGAAACATATTTAAATAATTTCAGGTATACGAACATGCATGCGTTTGGCCAATTGTGCAAGTTTCATTTCCAGATTCCAAAGGCCATTTTACACTCCTTTTCCTTTTGGTAATTACGCATAGCTTGAATTTTTGTATGCCAAAAATTCTTCCATGGTTTCTGAGGTAGACGATATAAAAATCATGGTCATCTTAAAATGTAGATTTTCCCCACCGTTTTAATCAACTGCTTTTGAGTGAATCACGCTTTTGAACTGCCGACACGATTTTTTAGTCTCAACCGGTTAATCGCACAATTTCTGCCGACATAAATGAAGGAAATAGAAATGTGATGCAAGAAAAAAGAATTTGATGATACCGATAAGCATTCAATGATGGCAGGAACGGCGCTGAAGGCTGTCATTGAGTAATCGCGATCAACGCTGAAGAGTGTTGCAAACGTGACTTCGCCGCCGATAGCGACGATGCGATATGGAATTTCAGTCAAATATTTAACCAAGATATGATGAACGGAACCAAAGTTTGATGTTGAAAAATGTCAACCCAACCGGAACTTGATCACGAACAGTTAGTTCGTGGGTAAAATATGAATGGAAACAATATCGTTTTGCTACAGAAAGATGTTTGGAATTTTATTCGTGAAATGATTTAAAAGATTTGCCGAAGGTTGCGGATGTCTCACCCTTACCCGGGTCCGACCTACACTATTTCCTCCTAAGCCTCATGGCCTTGGACAGCGCGGCCCTGTGGGACACGCAAACATCTGGCGTTGGCTCCCTTCGGTGAATGCGCGAAATGAAACGAACGCGTTGCGCAGAGGAAAAAAGAAATTTATCTCTCCGAGCCGAATGGTTTGTTTATTGCTCACCCCAAACGCATTTCGCGAGGGATTCAAATGTGAGCCATGGGTAAACATCAAAAAGGCTACGGGAGAATGGTGAAAGGGAGCGAGAGGCTCGTTCATAGTTGTTTTTTTTTTCGATTTATCAAAGTAACGCCACAAAGAGATCTTACTCGCTCGAGACGGGAGGATGAAGTTCGAACGACGCGGCGCAGCACCAGCAGTTTCTTATTGGTTCGAAATCGAGGCCACGATGTCCGACGGGTCGAGCAAAATCGGCGAACGACGAACCGTTCTCTGCAGCGCATGACGTCATGGAGGCAGCGCGAAATGTGCGCTACTTGATTACTTGATGCTCCTCGGACTTGATGCCGGGCGGAAGAGAATTGATAAGTCTACCAGACGCGCGTTAATTCTACTAATATTAACATTGGAGTTGGAAGAATTATGACTATTTATGCTATGAAAAAAGGCACTTTTTGACTAATGCAGAGTCGCGGTACAAAAGAAATATGTCATACGGTTAGTTTATTGCGTTAACCCACCATGGTGGTAACTTATCAAGTCTTGCCGTCAATTGGCTTGCCATTTCGAGAATAAATTTTCCCTGCACGCGCCAGAGGAAATGGAGAACGCGCCCTGTACGCAGCAACAGCGCCGACATCCGTTCCCTTGCGCGGTTTGACTCACATGGTTCGCATGGGTGCCAAGGAGGATGTAGGAGGAAACAAAAGAAACCGAATACGAAGTGGTTCTTCCTCTCCCCGACCGGCGGTACGTGCGCTGCGCTGCGATGCTTCAATTTTGCGATTTCCGACTGCGTTTCCGATGCCGGCGGAATACCAAGAAAGCTGGAATGGATCGCGTGTAGGTCGGCGCTTATGCGGATGCGATAACAGTCAGCATTTTCATCGCATTTGGCGTATGTGACGTGCTCTGGTGGCGTCGATAAATCAAGGTTGGATAAATCTTTTTCAAATTCGTCGAATTTAGACACAAGCGACTAAGGTCGATAAGAGTAAACGTTATCTTCCGATAGAGTTAATCGGTGAAAAAAAAAAAACTATGTATGTATTACAAGCAGAAGCTAAAGTCAACAAAATTATAATTGCATTGTGATGTTATCCAAAGAATCTATACGGAATGGTTACGCTCAGCATAGCGTTAAATAATGACTGCGTTTATAACACATCAAATCTGATTTGTTGCTGCAGATGCTACGATCAGAGAAAATGAATCGATGATCGTGTGTCAAATGGTAATTAAATATGGTGATCTTGTCTGAAAGAAAAAAAAAAGAACTGCATCCTCCTCACCTTCCACCCGGCGAGCCACATCCGAATGCCTAAACGATGATCAAGCGTGCGCCCATCATCGAAGAAGCACACGCGACACTTGAGCGAATGGGAATGCGGGCGAAAGATTAGAAGGGAATTGATTGAATTAGCTTCGCGCACCCTCGCCGCGATCTTACGACCTCGGCGTGTGTTCCCCTAAAACCGTCACGGTACACTTCACCTCGTCGTTGCATCCGCGGAGATTGGATCGCCTTCGATCGGGTGGGAGTCCGCCGAACAGTGTAATGTACTGTCCCTCGGTTTCTTGACTGGAAGAAGCAACTCCAGTTTTCTTTTTGGCCTTAAGAACAAAAAACAAGATGCTCACCCCACCCATCTTCACTTGGTTGCCCGTTTTGAAGAACGTGTTTTTGACTTTTTCATGTTTGCTGCCTCCGATCTGTCGACATTAAGCCGCACTAATTAGTTTGGCTACGCTTTTCGAGCGTGTAGCGTCTAAATGTTTTAGCAATTCGAAACCGTCCGGGACGTGTGAATAGCCCTGGCAATGGTAGTTGTGATGTTTGTGTTGCTAGATTACAGATTAGGACGGGGTTCTGGACGCGACTGGGATTTGGTTGAACAGCTGAGTAGAAGCACACAAATGGAACGAACATCTACAGACTAACGATCATGTGGAGGTTTTTTGTAGTTGTTATGTGGATGCATTTATGCGATTTTGTGAATGGGTTTGTGCGGGTGATGATGATGATGCTGGGTGCAAAACTGTGCGAAGAATGAACATTTTTAACAAGTCGTTCGGGTTTTTGCTTTACATCGATTGCGACCAATTCCGGTTGGTGTTTGCAAGCAATTTGTTATTGAATTTTCGCTTCAATCGTTCAGTTTTGATGTTATCAACCCGGTTTTGCGATAGTTTTAATTACTAAAAAACCGCTTATAGCGATAAAAAAAAAACAATGCATGCGCAACACGAACCGGCGATTTTCGTCTGCTCGCAACCGGGCGAGAAAGTGGCGAATACTCGTACTCGCGGCGTGAACGTTACGAGCGTTACGCGAACCGTCAATGAATCAAATAACCGAAAGACGCGAGAAGGGTAACGCTGGGTGGGAGAATGTGTAAAAACCACTCTGGACGGGCGTTGCCGGGTGTCCATCTCTCTGGGGAGCGGTTGCAGTAGCGGTACTTTTTTTTTCCAGACGCCACCGGTACCGATCGACCACGTGCATTGATAGTGACAGTTGCGGAAGAGACGAAGAGCATGCGCAAATGAACGGCCGGTTGCACGCAACGTGGGACAAACTTGTGTGCAAGCTGTTGAGTAGGCTTGCTTGCTTGGTCGGTGCCAATTGAAATGATTTTAAACTTGATAAACCGTTGGTCTGATAATCGTTACCAATTGATTGATGATGAAAGATTTGAAAATATGCTCAACAACTTACACAGTTGAAATTCGAAAGCAAATATATCAATTTTGTGAACGTTTTAAATTGATCTGAACCAATGATAGAAAAAATAGAACCATTAGCAGAAAATAATGACATAACCTTGGGGAGAAACAAAAAAAGGATATTAAGGAAAGTGGGACGATGAACGACACGCTGCATGACGAACTGAATCGATCGCGTTTACATTGAACCGCCCGAAAGGTAGCAAGCACGGCTGGGAAAAGATTATGAAACCCCGAAACGAAACAAACCGGGCCCGAACGGGTGCACGGAAACGAAAGGACGAAACCGTAACCGTACGGTTCGATCGTTGTTATTATCGTATGTTTGCGTCCTGGAGGAATCGCCCCCTACCTTTGCGAATGAGCAAACTAGTAACCCGGCGCAGTGCCTCACGCGGTGACTTGTTGAAAAATTTGGGTGTGAGATTTGGTGGTAGGGTGAGCGGTTTGCGGCTACCCGTACCCGCTGCCTCCCAGGCGCGAAGCGATCCCTGCGGATGGAGCCGGTCCAGGTTCTCGGTCGAGGCCGGTCTCGGGTGGCGCT
Source organism: Anopheles atroparvus (assembly GCA_914969975.1). Classification (NCBI taxonomy): domain Eukaryota; kingdom Metazoa; phylum Arthropoda; class Insecta; order Diptera; family Culicidae; genus Anopheles; species Anopheles atroparvus. The sequence continues at coordinate 5,851,911 of CAJZCY010000003.1, read as the reverse complement.
GCTTTGGGTACCAGCCCCGGGCGGGGCCGCCGGCCAGCCGCAGCATCTCCCCGTTGGCCAGCGCCTGGCTGATACTGCGCTGTCTGCCACTGCCGATCGTGGTCGAGGCACCTGCGTGGTGGTGAAGATACGGAACGGAAACAACAGACAAGCGTTACGACAAATGGTGAATGGATTAGTGAGAGCAAGAGAATGTGGTCGACCACCGCCGTTGCACCGTTTGCCTCGTGTAGCGACTGGTTAACCGAGTCCTCCACCGGATGGTGCGAATGTTTTGATTCCGTTTTTTAGAAGAATTTGGTGCGATCGAGAGGGTTATTGACATAAAACTTGGGGCGAAAACTGTAGTGCACGAAGAAAAGGGATACGTACTGATGCCCACGACGGACGATCCGAGACTGCTGGTGGTGGAGTTGGTTCTCGGTGCCGTGCGGCTTCCACTGCCGTGCGGTGGAACTTCCGGAGCACGTCGATGTGGTGTTCGTGGTATGTCACAGCTAAAACAGAATGTATTTAGTTAGATTAAGAATTCAATACCTCATCTAACGAATGGGACGCTAGCTATCATCTGAAACTAACCCTCGTGCAAAGATGGGCGTCTCCGGCAGGCTGCAGGACGTTTGCAGTGATCTCTCCTCGCGGGGACTCTGCGCGGTGCGCTTCTGGTAGCCACCGGTGATGACTCTTCGTCGCGAGTTGCAACCGGGCAAATCGGGAGGAAGTGTACCGGGGGCGTGGGGTGATGTGGACGAACCGAAGGAACCGTTTCTGTACGACTTACTGAATCCGGCATCCATCGACCTGTGACGAAACACAATACATATAGTTTCATTCTTTGTTTGGTGGAAAGAAGTAGTTCACCTACCTCGTTTTAAGCGTATTTATCGACGGTCCACGATGGGGTGGAATTGCAGGTGGATGGTCCTCTCGATAGCCGTGGATCATTGGGTCCTTCTTTCCCGTGCCGTTGATACTACCGTTGGTGCGGGTGCGTGAGCTGATTCGGATGCCGTGCATCTGATGCAGCATCTCTGGTTCTTCCGCCGGAGACGGAGGCAAGGGTGGAAACTCGTCACTGTCCTGCTGGGAAGTGAACAAGTTTTGATAGGTTAATAGCTGAATCGTCGGTGAAACGGGAACAGACGCAACTAACCGGTTCTGGGCTGGACGATGGTGGCGATGGGGGCAGCGGTCCGAGGCCTGCTTGGGAGAGAAGCATTTCTTTGGCACTTTCTGATTTATGAACACCTAGACGAAAACCTAGCGGACGTCTTGCTGGAGGTATGTCTGAAAAGACCGAAGGAAGTTAGGACGTAAGCGTGTGCCAGCGGTTCGGTTCTGCTCACCGGTTTCTACTTACCGGCTACTCTAGCAACGGATATATCACCACGTAATAAAGCACTAATGTTATCTTCTATCTTGCGCAGCGGGACCCCGCGCTGTGTGTCGCTGTCCACCTCTTCATCCTCTTCGATCGGGGGTGCCAGTTCGCGCCGGGGCGTCGACAGTGTATCCGCTAGAGGGAGAAAGGAAACATGCCATTGATTGAGTAGAAGTTATCTTACAAATTAATTGTTGCACGCAAGGCAGAACATTGCGTGCAGTAGACATGCAGTTGCCTGCAACTTTGGGGCAGGGATGGCGAATTCATTTCAAGCTATCCGTTACAGCTGATGTACAGATTTGAAATAACTAAATTATAAATTTCTGTTTTTTAAAGAATATGGACCTAATTTTCCCAATACTCACCTAAAACCCTTTAAAAATATAAAATCCTAGCTACAATGATTGCTTTTGTCGCTCTGATCTGATTGACTCTGTTATTTTGACTAATTATACTACAAAATTATGCTACCTTTGCATAAACCTCTCTTTTTATCGAATATAGACGACGCCGAAAAGATGTTGTATGTTCTGTGTACTTGCAATGAACTTAAGTGTCAGATCTATTTCCTTGAACCAACCTTTTGAAAACATCCTTATCACCATTTTATAATGACTAAAGGATGACCTACTGGGAAAAACCCATCAAAATACATACTGGTTGAGGGTTCGAAAGCAACAAGCCAACGAAGCATGGATTCCTTCGGCCAACATAATGGCATCCCAGCTTAATATGAATAGCTTAAATACTAGCGCAAGAAGAAAGGTGCTCGGGAAAAACAGGGAAGGGAATTTATTGTGAACGTTGGCCGGCCGACGGACGGTGAAGTCCATTCGGTGCCTAATCAAACCGTACTGATAGGCGAGGCTAGTAGGCAAACCAGATCTTGGAGAAAGCCCGGTAGATCGCATTTCTAATTTCAACCTTTTTCCGCCATTAGCCCCCAAGAAGGGTAGCGAAATTAACAAAACCCTTGCTCAACCCATCACGAAGCACGGGGAAGATATTAAAGGAAGGCTCGCTTTCCGCTTTTTCTCAGTGACATTCGGGCAGGACGAGGGCGCATTCTTCGCGCCACTAATTAACTGATGACGACGGTGAGCTGTGCGCTTTCGCTTGAGCTTTAAGGTCTCAACAAATTGGCGGTGTCGGTGGTGGGGAAATGGAGACAAACTGGTTCATTTTACATGGTAGAAACAAAACAAACTTGACTTCTTCAACAAGAAGGACACTCCATTCGCAAACGATCGGGCCGGGGGTCAGCGAGCTTGTACTAATTGCTCCGGGGAGACGAGATACGTACAACAAATTGTCTTCCGGCAACTGAGCGTTTCTGTGTTGTATAGGTCGAATTGTTGATAGGTAGTCAATGTTCCGGAGACAGACGGGATCGCCGTAATCAATCTAATCAATCTAGTGTTGGAAAGAAATTTATCAGCGATGTATCTAGTATCTTAGCTTGCCGAGTAATTATCATCGTCAGCAGAAAGAATAAAGTAACAATCCACTAGGCTGTGGTCGGCGACTCTGTTGATGGGTTAATCTTGAAGCCAACGCCTCAAAGTATGCAAGCAGACAAGTACAATCACGATAGAAATTAATCTGTGTCCTTTGCTCACCTGTTGTGGATGATGTTAGCGGCGCGTTGATGGTCGGCAACGAGGAAACACGCAATAGTGGATTATCCGTCCCGTTTGGACAACCGGAACCTCCCGCGACGGGGCCGTTTGAACCGCAGCCGTTGGAACCGCCGGAACTGACCACACTCGCGGAACTGTCGAGTCCCTGCTGCAGCGCTTCGAACGTAGCGTTGTACGTTTTAAACTCGCTGTACCGTCCCGACGAGCCGGTCTGTTGCGGAGCGCCCGATTGTGGTTGATTGCCGCCAACGCTCGAACCGCCGCAAGAAGTACCTGGGCCCACGGTAACCACGCTGGTGCCGGAGGTGGTTGGCTTGCTTTTGCTCAAGCTATTGCTGCAACTGCCGGCCGGAGCGCCGGCATTGATATGCCCGTTGATGGGCGGCCCGTGGTGTAGGGAGCTCGGTGCGACGGGCCCGAGCGGGGACGAGACGAGCCCATGATGTTGCGCCGACGCTGGAGAAGAATAGCTTCCGGTCGGGGTGGTGATTTTTATAACATTAGTTGAAAGCTCTGAGGTAGTAGGTGAACTTAAGTCTAATGATAATCGTGACCTGAAAGTAGAGCAAGCGGAAGGATTGAAAAAGAAAATGGGTTAAGTTGCGCGTTCGTTGGGCATGATGAACTTTTTGCAAGTTATTCTGCGGCGAGTGGGAGGCAGGCAGAAAGGATGCCTAAATTAAAACATCCCAGAGGTCGCTCCTGCTCGGGCGAAGTGAAAAGATTGTGCTCCCCCTGTAGATAGGTTAGGAATCTAGTACTAATTTCGACAAGTCGGCCATCTGCCTTAAAACCGAACGGACCAGAGCCGGGCATCTTGTAGAAAAAGGGATATAATAAACGATCTCATCACGAGAATGGCACAAGCCCGCCGCAGCACCTGGTCTCCCGAAGAAATTCGCTCGCATCTCGTCAAAGGTCTCCTCTGATAGCCCTTTTCAAAATTTTCATAAAATGGCTTCTTCGTGCCTTTCTTCAACCAGCTTACTCTCCTTGGCTGCCCCCAAAGAAGCAGCCAATTCATCACGGCGAGGTGTTGCTTCCCGGCTTTTCGTGTTGGCGGCGTTGACTTCCTGCCTCAACTGTTGCCAGATGGCAACGACAACGACGACAGAAGGCGAAGACTCAACGAGACCTACCATTTCACGGCTGCGCTTTAATCAAGAGATTGGGTGGGAAGGCCATCCATTTTTGAAGAGGTTACTGGGGCACACCCTCGCCTAGTGGAGTTCTAAGGAAAGGAAAATTTTGCCACACAAAAGATGAAAGGCGGAAAGCGGCCGTTTGTTGTAAGATGTCGAGTTTTCTGCCGTGGGTACATCTGCTAGTGTGGACGTGCGAGCCAACCGGCTCACATCCTTGTTGACGCCAAACGTAGTTTGTTCCTTGCGTACCTTGGAGAAAGTACTGAGTTGGGTAGCTTCTGGTTGGGCCCCGTGATTGACGGTTTGATGTGCGCCAAGCCAGACGCCTTCGGAATTCCGGACACACCGAGATCGATACTGTGGCGCGATTTGGGTGTAATCATCGACGCTGGGAAGACCGGGCTCGGCAGCCCTCTGAGCATGTGGTCCTCGCTGGCTAGCTGTTGCTGTTGCTGCTGCCGGTGGACCGGTGGTTGATGGTGTGATGGATGCGATTGTCCGTCCGTCGCAGCGGCACCATTGTTGATTGGTTCCGATTCCAGGCTTGCCAGGCGCTGCCGCTGCCGGCGTCCTTTGCGAATGATGTACGTTCCGCGTCCACTGATGTCTGGGATGTGGGGAATGAGGTCGTCTGTGGAGAAGTGCAAACAAGTGGGACGAGTTAGAATGCAATCGCAATCGAACGCAATCACCGACTACGCACCGGAGTCGGAGTAGATGGAGGCGGCTTCGTCCTCGGTACTGCAAACCGGTATGTCTGGTGGGTCGGGCCACTCGTTTGACTCGCTTTTGACGTTGCTCGGCGTCGACTCCAGGCTCGACTGCGAGCTCGTTGCCTGCTTCGGGACCAACTTTCGCCGGCCGACGACCTGCAAGAGAATGAGAACGGAATACGGACTGTTTTAGCTTGGCGGCAACGGAAACGTGTGAATTCTTGATGGACACAGCGAACGGGTGTGGGAAATAATAAAATGCAGTTCGGCAAAGATATGTTTGGCGTTTGACTTTTGCATCAATTATAAACGACCACGAAAAGCCAGTTCTCCCGGTGCAGTTTTCTTTCGGACAGCACCATGCTTTGAATTATGTATAAAACCTTTAAAGTTGCGTGAGGCAATGGAAAACACCATAGTGAAATGCGAAAAACTATATTTCATGTGGAAAAAATAGGCTTAACAAGAACATTTCTGTTACACTCTGACATGGAAAAATACTTAAGTCAAACGAGTTGAACGGAAGAACTCACGTCAGTTGAACACTTTTCGTTTCAACCTCACATAAACCGTCGGCTGTCAATTTTCATTTATTTTATTTTTAGTTTGAATTTTCCATCGCGAGTGGTGGAAAAGGTTCCAGTGCCCGTGTACGGGAAACAGGTCTAGGTAGAACAAGTTCCAGCTTTTGCCTTGACTCACAGCAAGGAAAAGCCAATAAACCAACGGACTGCTACGGTCCACGGTGAAAAGAAGCTTGGGGTGGAAGGCAAAACCGCCGAGTCTAATTCACTACACGACCGATTCCTGTCGGAAGCTGGTCCGGCCGTGGGAGGTTACCTGTTCGTGTGTACGTGCATATGTGACCTTTTCATTGGCGTCCGGGTCGAAATGTCCCATCCCGTATAGATATTCTCTGCGGAATTTCTCCTCGGTCAGAACATTAGCGCCCGACGGTGGATGGGGATCGAGACTTTGACAAATGAAGTTAATGATCCTGGACGCCTCCGAACGGGGCCGACATTTTGGTTGGCAGTGAATTTGAGGTCACGTCAAGCTTGCGGTGTGCCACTGTGAGTGTTCGTGCACGTGTACGAGCGCAGTCATATGGATCCCGAGAGACCGCAGGGTCTTCTCGATTTGGATCTGTCTTCCTAGGTTTCGGATGCATTATCCTAACTGACACCACGTGGTAGCGTGTGAGAGGGTTCTGTAAATGGCACTTCAAGTACTTACTGCCAATTACTTCCCAAATCACAAACGAAAAGAAGCACTCGAGTGCCTGTTTTCTGGATCGGTTGACTGATTTATTTAACCTTCCAATTTGGATCGTGGTTTGTTAGAAGGATGGCAAACAGCAATTTTAAAGTAAACAGTCATCAAGTTCCTCCTCTTATCGTGCAATAGTGTCCGAGCATTTCAATGGACGAAGAAATCCTTAGATCGTAGATTCTACTGACGAACTTATTCCATTTTCTTGCCTTCTTCAGAAACCCTATAGCAGAAGACGCACGAAAGAGTAGAGCAACCGCTGACGAACTTGCACAACTATTCTATCGTCGAGTGTTTGAGTTTTCTCGTGGCCCGTGGAAGCGCTCTCTTGCGACTTTTCCAACAGCAGACTTGACAAGTGCATTCGCTCGAGCCTTGCCCAGGAAAATGCAGCGGCAAAGGTTAAATATGTCAACAGATAGCGGCCAGAGTCACAGGAAATCGCATCGCAAATAATTGCACAGCGGTGAAACATTTTTCGGTGAGAACGGGCAAAGTGTAGCCCGCAAGCTCGCGTGAAGTTTTCCCGCGGGGATGGTAACCCCTTTTCACCGTGTGCAGTGTCCGCTAGGGTTTGAACTTTCTGCTAGCGAAAACTTTGAAATATTAATGCTGACATTGATGTGATAAATAACGGATGAAGTTCAACGGAGGAATTTATGTTCGTGCCGTGCGTGCTTTTTCCCTCCTTTTGTGAAGTGATGGCAGTTTGTGTGGGGCAATTTCTTCGAACCTACACTTTTCCTGAACGACGATGTTGTCATCGGGCTGCTACTATGGAAATAAGTCTTTTCTCGCCAGCGGAAAACTGTCAACTCGCCGATGTGATAAAAAAGGGCATGCCGGTTGGCGCGTATCAACTTTTCGCAACAAGAAAGGACGAATTTCACCGGAATAACGGACAGAGAAAATTGGTTTGACCTAATGCCGGAAAAGCTATGGCCAGGGAAGTATGTGGCAGGCCGGGACGAAATCCAAACTTTGCCATTTTGACCAGCTAGGCAGGAAACGATCAACAGATTGTTGCAGCAGCGGGCAGCGCCAAGAAATGACATTTTGGCAAACATAATCTAACGTCGAAAAACTTTTCCATCAAAGAATGCTGCAAATGCGAAACTATCGGATTAAGGACTATCACAGACACGTTTTGTGGAGCCTGAATGCTATTAATTAAGTGGTGTGATTCTACATTTCTCGAGCTGTCTTACCAAGATTGTGCACAAGACTTCCCCATGAGCGAAACGCGGTACATAGCTTTGCAACTATGTTTCGCAACTATGTTAATGCAACTATGTTTCGAAAGTATTTGCGACGTTTTCTTCTCGCTTTTCACCGAAATGTCTTCATAAATTTTCATTGGTACTGCAATTTAGAATGCATTTTTAATCAGACCCGTCAGGCCTTATAAACTATGTTCTTAGAGCGGCAAAAAGGCCCTCGCAACATGCACCTGCACCCGCACGATGGAAAGTGGCGAGCGAAAGTGCATTATCTCGAGGTAATGTTAAATGGAAAATCCATTTTCACGTTCCAACAGTCGCACATTTCGGTGACGGTTTGCAGGCACCGAGACACCGAGCTCCACCGGTTGTCCGCAACTCTGCAATTGTATGTGCGTTGTACCACAGTTTGCGAACGAGAGGCACATTATTATCATTCGGATATCACCAATTGGTCGGAGGCAAATATGTTGCAACTGTTTGGGCGGCCTTGGGCGCGAAAGCAAAAGAGAGATGGTGCGAAATTTGCATCTCGCTGCTCGCAGCAGACAACAAAGGAATGCAGCACTTGTTTGCGGACCAGTCTGGCTCGGAATGGGAAAGTTTGGCTCGTATCTGGATTGTTTCTGTGCCCGGTAGGTTGTGGCGATGCCGATGTTCCTTTATGGCATGTGATAGTAGTGCTGGCGTTGTATGGTTTTTGCGCATTAAGTGCTATGATAAGCATTACCGACACTTGAGAATGAAACATAAAATCACTTGCAAATTCGGTGCAACATGCTGGCATATGCGTACACATATGCCAAATGGTTATGTTAAATGTAGAAATTAGGGAAAAAGAGCTAGATTATTGCAAGAAATCGTCTCTAAATTTCTCATTCTTGTTTACTACTTCCACACACTACGCAATAATCGAATTTGAAGCATTGTTTCCTCTTGAGAATAGTAGTAAATTTAAAATGACCAAGTACAGAATTTAAATACTACTCCCTTGTTTGTTGTTCAAGATTTAAGGAAAATAGGTCGTCAGTATGAAAAAAGCTGCACCCATGTGGTATATAAAAAAATTGAATAAATAAAACAATCATGCTGTCGGTTGTTTTGTTCTTGTCGCGAAGGTGTTGAGTAGAAGAATCGACTATGTTATCATCTGAGCACCAGGCCACGACTCATAGAGTGCTGCACGTCCCTGAGGGCATAGGGACATGCGCCCGCTTTGAAGAAAAGTGGATGAACGCCGTGTGCGAAGGTAGAGTACAATTTGACAGTGTTGCTTATCGCACAAAACCGGGCGAACAGGTAACATTTCGTTTACCCGTAGAGCTACTGTTCTTCAGTGCGGTGCTTTGTATAAAGCACGTCCTGTGCCGTACATATAGCTCAGGAAGCAACCGCTCTCTCTTAGCATTCTTTTTTTTTAAGGGGGTTTAAATATAATGCTTTTTGAAAGCGTTGCGCAGTGTGTTATCGATGCTGATGTTGAGCTATTATACAAAATATATACTTTATAAAATTGTAAAAAAATGAACAAAAATAGCTTCATAAATATGGCTGCAGCACAATTGCTTTGAATTTATTAAAAATGTTAAATTCATATTGTTGGGTCACGTGTTTTCAAGAAAATGATTCGTAATGGGTTTGAGCCCATGGGATTCTTTACTTACAAGTCAATTTGTTTAAAACATTTATGAAAAAGCTATTGTAGGATAAGAAAAATATCCACTTCATTTTCCCACTGTCTATTTCCCACTAGCCTACTTTCAAACGCAACATGAGAAGGTGTGACAATTCGCGACAAAAAAAACTGGCGAAAGATAGACCGTTGGAGATAATCGAAACACCGGCAGCTGCCTACTTCTGTTTAAAACTGGCACACATCCTGGTGCGACAGAGAAACGGGTAAAAAAAGAACAAACACACACCTTGCACCTGGCAAAACTGGCGGGCCGGAAATCGAGTGTCCACTCCAGGGAATAGGTACCCCCGCGTGCCGTGTTTTCGGCTCTGCTGTTGCCCGCAGAATCGTCTTTTCATCACTGATAGGAGCAGAACTCGGTCGAACGGTCTGGTCGCGTCTTTCTTATATGTGCACATCCTTCCCGGCCAGGTGAACGACACGGAAGTAGGCCACACCATCGAGTAAGCTTTTTTCGGCCACACACCCAATGGGACGGTGCACGACGGTGTATCCAATCGGCCGACCCCCGGCTGGCACGAACGTGGGATTAGTGCGAACATTTTTTGTTGCTGCTATCTCTCTCTCTAGAGCAACAGCAGAGTGCAAAAACTGCACCATATGTTCGCATCTGGCCAAACTGCTTGCTTGCCTTGGAAAGATGTTTTCTTCTCTCTCGAGGGAAGTGTGGTTTTAGCTTCAACTTGCTTCAACACAAAAAAGGTGGCAGTTCCCAGTGGCAGAAATGTCATGAAAGTATGCAAATGAATTATGAGGTGACATAACCACGAATACCGTCAACCGGGCTGGAACTACGCACCACACGGCTTTACACTTCATTGTCTCGGTATTGATGGTATTGAGGTTTGTCGATGGGGCAGGTTGGATTCTCCAGGAATGTCATCAATAGCGTGTGGGTCGTTGAGCTGAAACATTGTTAAACGTTGAAGACATTCCATGTATTTCACACCGTCTTCAAAATGAATGTTCTGTATGGGATTTATGGGCCGTTAACGAGTGAGGTGGAAATTATTGTGCGTAAGGCGTCAAATAATGTATTACAGTCATGGACGAATGTTGTCAAGCATAAATAAATGACTAATACAATAAAAGCTATCTGAAATTGAACTGGTATTATATTTTTCATCATACATTCCAACAATTTTCGAACAAAACTTTTTCCCAAAATTTAATGGAAAACAAATTGCAAAGCCGGTTACAAACTCCAAAATACCAAATTCACACCGGGCGCCTCCATTATGTGAAGTTTCGTAAATATTCATTTATGCCGCATCCTTGAACCGAAAACCGTCGTCAACCGCGACCGAAAGGATGTGTTGCATAGTTTCACCATGTGTGTGCGGGCATCCTTCCGCGTAGCAACGGCGACACTGATGGTTTCTTATCGAAAGGAAAGACAAATGGACAATTTATGTCCGAAACAATGGATTGTCCTTGAAGTGGATACAATTAAGCAAATTGTTTTGGCTGACAGATGGAGACAGATATTTCGGTGCCTGACCTATTGCGTGCCGGCGAACATACAGGCACGATCAAAGAAGGTCAGCGATATGCGAAATAACTCATCGCGGCAAGTGGACGGCGAAACATTTGCCTTCATGCTAATGTCAGAACGGTTTGAAGGCAAAAGCAATAACAAAAAAATTCTGGGCCATCAACAACGTGAAGCGAGCGAGTTTCTTTTTTATGTTTTAAAAATGGTATTTGTGTTTCCTGTTCACGCGATGCAGCATCAATTTGCGTCCAATTCCCTTACCGACATGATTAGGCATTCTTCGCTGGTAAAGCACATAAATTTACGCCAACTTGCCAATAATAAAGCACCCAGGGTGTACTTTGCTGTGGTAGGGGAAACGCTTTTCCGAAAAGTTGCGAAGTTGAGCACAAATCCCTCTCACCTTCTGCTTGCATTACTTCCTTGCTCGCTTCCTTGTGTCCACACGGTCGGGGTTTTTACTTTTTTTCCCTCTGTTTTGGGCCACTGGCGAGAACGAACGAGACTCATATTTCACCTCCCGTCGTTTTATAAATAGAGATGAGAACCATGATAACGCACGAAAGAAATTGCGGTCCCAACATGCCTCCGTCCCGTGTGCGTGTTTAGTAGTGTGCCCGGGATGCTGGTGTGCCGAAAGTAGTTTGGTTTCTACGCCTATGGCCTACCGGGTCCAGCGTCGTACTCTTTCGGTTGCTTGTTAAAAAGGACATATGAGCAGGGAAAAAAGGCCCCCGGGAGCCGGGAAGCATTCTATTGCGCCAGTTCTTTGTAGCGCGTGAGGGAAATGGGATACTTCTCATAATTGATACCGTTGCTGTTTGATGAACGACACGTACTTATCACTCGCAGTTTGGAGAAGAGAATGCCTTCTCGTGCGACAAGATGATATATAGAAGTAAACTAGTCGAGCACTGCACGATTGGCCGGTTACTTAAGAAACGCTTCCGAGAATCATCTTAATTTGAAATGTTACACTCAGTTTATGATCGGGTTATAAAAGCTGCCTGATAAGAAATTATGCAGAAATCTTCTTACATGATGCCTTATGATTGTACTGTAAATCATTGGACTAACCAAAAATATTTTCGGTGATGATATGATATGATGATGATGTTCACCTTGCATATTTTTATTGATGTTTCATCCAAACCCTACATATGCACCGGGGTAAAAGAGCAAAATCTGAACTCAAAGCAGGAAAAATGAAAATTTAATGGGGGAAGCAGAAAAGCATCCATCTTTAAAGGGAAAATGACTGTCATTACCATTATCACGGACTCTTTGTGAAGTAGCTCGTAACGTTGAAATCATCATGAGCATTTTCATGATTGTAGCCATCACTCTTATGATTATCGCTCCTCCTACCATGTGTGTTATTCCCCCGTTATGTTTCTTAATTTGTTCATGGAGGGATATTTTTGCATTTGGAATGGAGGAAAAAAATGGAATACACATTTATCATCTCAGACAGGGTTCAAGGATACGCTAGTTCAGCATAAACCACAGTAGGAAGTTTTTCGCCTTGTATCAATTGACTAGAAAGTACGGCCTTTTAATGGACAACAATGTATAGGCTATAAAAACCCGATTAGGGGAGAATTGACACCAATTTACTATTGATTCGTGTTGTTATCTTAACTGAACATAGCAATAAAACATCCAGATAAGCACGCCGGTCTTACTCGACACGCAACAGGACATGTTTTAGCGTGTAAACATGCAGAGAAAAAAATCGACCTGTTCTTCAATTCTTAATCCTTTCAAAATCCTACCCCACGAGCGTGGTTAATCCTACAGAGGATTCTTTCGCACCCTGTCGTGCGTTACCGTGTAGATTATCGAAATCGGGTTCGTTAACATGCCTCATTAAGCGCCGATGGAAGGCACACAAACGAAAATGGGCCCTTTTTTCCTACCTCTACAGAAGGAGTGGCAGCGGATAAGGCATTTGCTTATAATTATCGTCCCAAACAAGGGTTCGACAGCGATTCGGAGGAAAAATTCCTCCACATCTAGGAACCCTGGGTTGCACGTACCTTCGAGCTGACGGTGGTGGAGCTCTTGGGCGCTGTCACCAGCGGATCGCCGAAGCTGGTAGGGTCGTCCAGATTCACCTCCCAAGCGATGCTATGCCGTTTCGATGGCGTAACGGGCGCGGAGAGCGACGGCGGGGGCGGAACGGTCGGAGGTCCCGGAGGAGGTGGCAGCGAGGATTCTTCCAGTGAGTCGTCGGAGAAGCGCTCCTCGTCGCTGTCGGCCCGTCCGGATGTTCGCCTCGGGGGTACTCCTACCATCCCGGCCCCTGACGCGGACACGCGCTGACTTCGATGTGGCCCTCCGGTTGACGAGCCTGAAGGGGGTGGTGGAGGGGCGTTCGGATTCTGGTGGAATATTCGGCTTATGAGCGAGTTCACTGGCGTGCCGCCCTGAAGCTGGTGCAGATGGCCGTGCGTCGGGGAAAGGGATGATTCGTTGTACTCCGACTCGTTGTTCTCGGGAGAGGAGTTTTCCTGCGACGTTGAGGTGGAGTTGTCGGAAGCAGGAAACCGGTGCCGCTCCATCGAGCCAGACAGGGTGCGGGGTGGCATGCGGCGGGTCGGCGAGGCTCGACCAGGATAGATCGTTACCGGATGTTCATTGAGTATGGGTTCTGGAGAGATTGAAGATTATGAATCAAATAAATCAGATAAGAAACTATTGTTAACATTTATATAATTCGTTAGTATGTGTCAAAAAAGTAAATATAATTTTTAAACATTTTTTTGGTTTTGTTTTAGTTATAAAATCGTTAAAATTCCGCTTCCGTAGTATGAGAAAAAAAAACTTTAGCCTGTAAAACAGAAAACAGTGCTTGTTGAAACAACAAGAGAAAAAACGAAGCGAAATGTTGTTAATGAAAGCAGCTTACAATGTCCAATTCTTGTTGAGCCATTTGGATAGACTCCTTTCGGTTTTCACTTCCTGGGAAATCCTAAGAATGCCTATCAAATTCTTCTTCCAAGTGTCGGCTCAGTTAAGTGTCAAGATTATCTTCCATTTTTCTTATCGGTGCGCTGCTCTGGACCAAGTAACATTCCTACAGCCGAAATCGAAACCCAAGCTTGCCCCGGTGACATTAATCATGGTAACCCTTATCATTATCAAAACCGTTTTGCTAACTTGCGCTCCCCCGGAATCCCCGTCGGTGAAGCTTCCCAAGGCGTCGAATGTCCTTGACGCCGACGAGGGGTGAAAACGTAACTGGTACTTTGATTTCCGGCCGCCATGATCACGCTGATCGTAAAACTTTATTAGCAGTCCGTAAATCAGCGCTGGCATGCAGCCTTAGGAGGGCTCTGGTGCCGCTCCTAGGTAAAACGGATTTACAATACACTGGCGTTGTGCGGCTAGCGCTGTTCCAGCAGAGGATAGAAAACCGTAACCCGGAAGGAAGGAAAGTTGGTGCCAGTGTCACGTGCTGCTCATGAACGAAAGGTATTTGTGAGGGGTGGTAAAGATGTTTATGATATCATTGCCGCCTGCATGCAGTTGTTCACTATAAATCAATGCACCCACAGAAGGATACATAAATGCACTTTTTTAGCAGGGTAAAACAACAGAGAACTATAGATTTATGTGTTTACAACATAATTAGATGTTGTGTTGAAGAAACACATCACATATCCTTCATTTGTCATTACGCCTCGATACTGTAGCGCGCATTTGTTCTAATGTGCGGTAAAAGCTGCAACGAATCGAATAAAAAGACAATGTCTAAAAGATAGTCTAAAAGATAGAGGAAATACTACTAGTTGTACACACGGGGCTTTTAAGCAAAAATTTTACAACTTAAATTAAATGCATGGTAGCTTAAATATCAATTTTTTCATATTTTCTGGGGGCAAAGAGTTTATTAGTGATTAGTTTCTATAGTAAACTCTCATCGGACATAACATTTGTGTTAAGTTTGTCAACCGGAAGCATTCAGATCTCAATACTTTTTCCTCGGATTAAGAAGGAACAAAAAAAAACATGCTCAGAGCGTTTGCAAGAAACTTCATCCATCGCGCCAAAGTTACGATCAAGTGGATTCGAATGAAATAAAAAAACGTCTCCGCGCACGAACGATGTTGATTTTATTTGTAAGAAATTTCCCCTTGCAATCGAGAATAACGTGTATGCTGTATTTTACATGCCGCGCTCGGTCGCGCAGAATGTTTTATTCAAACAGAGCTTATTTGTCGCAATAGCAATGGTGAAATTTTTTCTGTGAAGGCGGCGGGTAAGCGTTATTCATAAAGTATAAATTTTTAATGTAGCTATTTTTTACGTTTCAGATGCATGATAGACTAAAACAAATATAAAAACCATTTATAAATAAAAATAAAAAGGCCTAAGACTGAACAAATAAAGAAGCCACAGGTCATCACTATCTTATCATTTTAGGAATCCCCCAACTGAAAAATAAACAAAACGAGACTGATGATTAGCATGGTGTCCGATCGAGAGAAGAAATGCATTCCAATTCAGTCAGTTCAGTTTTAATCGTGCTGGAAGACGGTCATTCGATCCCACACGAATACGTGCCAACCATGACTCATACATATAGTGTACGGTCTCTTGCAACCGCGCTGATTTGCGCTGTTTTAATCAATGTTATTTGTACCGCCCCTGTGTCCGAGGACAACGGTAAGGCATTCGAATGTTTAACTTGAGTTCTGGGGGGTTTTCAGGTTAATTCTCACAAATATCATTACAATTTACAATAGAAATTGACAGCCTGCTTAGGCCCAACACGGAAGCGTCACTCCTTGGCAGCACTGAAGGAAGGAAAGACACGGAGGCTTCACTCATTAACAGCCCCGAAGGAAGACAATCTACGGAAGATTTACCCATTGGCAACGCCGAAAGTCTGCCCAGTTACATCCCGGATGATACACTTAGATCCACCACAGAGGACCTGAACAAAGTTCTCGGCAGAATATACTCTCCTATTTCTGACAAGCCCGGCAGGATTCAATTCTCAGGTGGAGTGCACAGCTTCCGCATAAAAGATGGCGAAGATGAAAACAAGCGTTTGCTCGAGGAGTACAACTATCATTTCGTTAGAGTCGAGCAAAATCTTCCGCATGTCAGTATCGCATGTAACATACTTTTTGTGTTGCAGTTTTTTCTC
Organism: Anopheles atroparvus; assembly: GCA_914969975.1. NCBI lineage: Eukaryota > Metazoa > Arthropoda > Insecta > Diptera > Culicidae > Anopheles > Anopheles atroparvus. The sequence goes on along the minus strand of CAJZCY010000003.1, from coordinate 5,836,188 downwards.
CCTGCAACACATGTGCAAAGATCTTAAAGCAATGATAATTGTCTTTTGTGTGTTTCAGACTACGCTGCGCCAGGACAGATTTCGTCCGCCTAGCAAGTATTAATTTCGATTGCTGACGATCAAGTCAAACTAATCACATCGTGTTTTTACGAATGATCAAATACAGTGAAATGCAGTGAAATTAGAAAACAAGAAACATGTTTGATTTACAAAGCATGAAGTACCACGCTCGTGTCCATAGTGCCTATAGTTCAGGAAGTTGAGGTTGTGTGATTTTTCTGTTATCTCTACTCAAGTCTCGTCAAACTTTTGACTTCCATCAAACAGAAAGGCGAGATTCTTCGTATGATCATCGAGGCAGTGTCTAAAGGTTATCACCTTTACTACGCTTCACTTGATTGATTGGAATGGATTGCTCACTTAAAAAATGTAGCAACATGTTTTATAGAAAATGTTGCCATATTTGAATACTGATGCATTTAAAAATGTTATAAAATATCGAATACCGAAGATTGTGAACATTTCATTCAATATTTTTTAAACCATTTATAGAGCTGTGCGTTTTGACAAATCTAGTGAAAAACGATTTACAAAATTGTGACAATCGTTAGCTCCATTTGCGCAGTAAAAAAAAACTCAAGAAACCATGAAGCGCCAACTCGCATACAACCGCCAGACCATCTGCGTGTCTGGTAGCCATCTCATTTATCGTTGCTGCCCGGTTAGCGTGCACCTATTAGTTCCTGTTGATCACTTCGTTCGCCACCGAAGCATTCCCGAGGCGCACGTTATTTTCCCTGAAACCACACCGTTGGGAGTTGCAGCAAACGTCAATGCCGTGTACCGCCGATGCAGGCATCTCCGGACGGGATCCTGCCGGCTTTGGTGGCAACAGGGGATTAAGCAATGGTCCTGTCGTTGTTAAATACAGACGGAATGAAGAAAAAAAAAACGACCATGCAATCCATCGTCCTGTTTACGGGCAGCAACGTTCCGAAAGAAACTTATGTTGAGCAGGTGAAAAACTCTTCTCTAGTTGCTGCGGGCGGAAAATAAAATTTCACGGTGGAGGGAATGGTTTAATCGGAGGGCAATAATAAGAACACGCGAAAATACGCGCAATTTCCCGGTGGTTGCTGTTATGAAAATTTCATTTCTTGCTGTTGTGCTTGTGCCTACATTGGTGGCCGAGAAGCTCCATCCGTTGTGGCCTTTCCGGTACACATTGCACTCATTAACCGCAGCATTAGTTGCGATATTATTCACGAGGAAAAAGCAACACGCGACAGAAAATAATGTATGCGCCATTTTTTTACCAAATCTGCGATGGTGTTTAAAGGGATTAGTATTTGTAATTTTTCAAAGGATGTAAAATTATTGTACAATAAGTAAGACTTTTTTAAAGAATGGGATAGATAGGCGTTCCTGGCAAGCATCGTAGCTGAAAGATAAATATACTACCTAATTGAATTCATTTTAATCAAGTGACCATCCTTATGCGCCACCAACCAACATTATTTCACTCAATCCTGCAAAATGGCGTAACAAACTTACCGGGCAATCGGGCCATCCCCCGCAGCACTGCATCGTGCACGGCACTGATGCCGATGCCGAGCTTGTTCCGGCCACCGTCGAGACTGCCGCCTCCGGTATCGTTCGAGCCGGAAAAATCCTGTAGCTTGGGCGGACTCGAACATGGAAGACTTGCGTAGCGCTGGGGCATCGCATTTGGTGGACGCGTCTTTGGCTGTGGAAGCAAGGGAAGGAATGAGAGAGAAAGAGAGAGGTAAGAAAGGGAAACGTTTGTGCCCGGGGGCAGTTTGATGCGATTAGCTAAATTGCGTGAGCAGCAAAATTAGGTTATGAAATTTAGGGCAAAAATTATGAGTTGGGTAGCTTCGGGAACAAGTTTCCAACTCGCTTCATTCAGGCAAAAACAGTTTGCTGGAAAAAGAAAAACTTTAACTCTGACGTATAGACAAACATTGTATGAGAAAAAGTAACATAACTAACACGATAAAGGCAGCAATGAAGTAAATTTCGGTTGCAAGAATTAGTTATTTTATGTTAAAACCGTCCAGACAGTCAGCACATTTGTTTCACTTGACGAGCTTTGAACGATTTTCCGCATTAAATAATTGAAATGCTTCAGCCTTTGAGTCCATCTATTGATATTCTCGAATAACGCCACCAGTGCACGAAAGTAATTCCAAAAGTCTCAGTTCAGCTTAATCGTTTTCGCCGAGCATGGATAAAATTATATTAATTGACGGAATGAAGTTTTCCTGATTGTCAGACATTACATTTTTCAATCAAAAGGAACCGGGTATGAAATCGACCAAAAAAGAACGACTACTCAATCGCGTTCTGTTAGAGGTATTTGTCAGTGACAAATTGAACCCAATGGTTCTGTAAATATATTTCAATCTATCCTCCGCTGCTCAAAGATGAAAGCTGATGACAATCTGTTTCTGTTCGAAGTTGGATGCGCTGAATAAGTATTTAAGCTTGCAAAAAAGGGATAAACGTCGAAGGAAACAGATAAAGTCTCTGGAAGGAAATGGAAGAAAACGCTTCACATTGGTGCATTGGTTTGGAATCAGATGCTTGAATAAAATCTCTCCCAGCTAGAATCCGGTCTCTTATTACTCGATAATAGTTTTGATATCCATCTTTTGGTCCCTACCCTCAACAGTACGTAAAAGCGCCTAAGATTTTCCACCCATTTATTGGCACGGTACGATGGCCAAAGTAAACAGAACTATTCATTCCAGAAGCGGTGAATATTCTATTCTAGCTCCAACTCCCTTGCCGTCCCGGGGCCAGTCGCGTTCGTCGGGAATGTTTATTGTAGGAACTTTATCGTGGCATAAAATCTTCGGTAACTGTCATTTGTTTCATCCGTTTCATTTGACATAGAGTCAGCGAGAGGGAATTGGGTTTGCGGATTGGCCAATGCATGGATGGAGCCTATTTACGGGGTGGTATGATGGGGGAAAGACGCCGGCAGACTGGTGGAAAGAACGAAATTTATTTAACATTTCGTATCGCTGTCGATTTTTTTGCCCTCTTCCCGGATGCGTTCCGATTACGGCGAGATTTTTGCCTTTGCTTGGTGTGGCATCAAACGAGGAGGATTTCGTTGGAAGAAATTACATTTTTATGTGATTTATGCTTCCGTCTGCAGCCATTTCTCGCTGGAATCACCGCCATCTCCGGCGGGGGAAAAAGATAGTGACACGAACAGCAACGCGAATAGCTAGATACCAGGAAGCAGCTGGCAATGAGAGGGAAACGGGAAATCGTCCGCAAAACGCAGAAGACATCTATCCCTTTGCGAGGAGAAGCAGCAATGCTAGCCTTGCCTGAGGAATCTTCAACCGTAGAGCATACCGTTTGAACGCGAATTTATGCTATCCCTGCCGGCCACCGCTATCCACCCAAGGGAGGGGGGCGGGGGACCATTTATGTTTGCGACGGAAAATCAAATGTTTTACTAAACGACGACTGCGGCACGTCGGGTTTACTACATGTGAGGGTGTCTGCTGGGACTTTTGGTTCCTAGGGGTTCTTCGGTTGAACTATCATCCTCAGTCACGTCACAACTATGAAGGCAGACACACTTATCTTAGGAATGTCTGGATGGAAGACAACATAAAGCAAACACTGGCAGACACGGCAGGTTGGAAGGTATGAAATGGGAAACATTTTTTCCACCGAAATACTAGTGCAATTTAATATTTACTTCAATTTAGTAGTATAATAATTGAAACGCATTTGTGCCGCCGCGGCACCATGCAGTTTTGTGTAAAGGCAGTTGTTTGCATTTTGACGTAGATTTAAGATATGTTTTGAATACTAAAATTGTTCGGAAACATGCACATTGGAAGCACATTGTGCTTACACGTTCGCATACATTTATTGTTATCAAGTCAGCTAAGCAATTTTGAAATATTTTCGATTCGCCTTATCTCAGAGCACAGTAGAGGAGCTTTCAATCATATTAACCTATAATAATACCACTATCCTATAATAATTGTTTATGTCACTGTAAGTACATGTCGCACCGGATTTCAACGTTAACCGTTCGTTAATGGTACGAAGAATAGCCCTAAGGTTTCCTCGTATTTGATTTTGTAAGTGCTTGCGAAAAAGCCTTGTTGTTTAATTTGTCTAAAAAGTACAAAGCAGATCTGATTCATTGCAACATAAACCTTGTGGAAAAATCACTTACGGCATCTACACTCTCAAGAATTGCACATCATTTTCCCGACGTTTGTCAAACGGAACTCAAAAACATTTCTTTCGTTAGTCATTTCGTCGTGGCAAACGACGATTTGCATGCTGTTTACTTTCACTATTCGAGATAATTTATTCATGGCACATGCAGCATAGATAAGCCATTTGCGTGCACCTTCCAGGAGGGCTCGAAGCGATCCATCGACAAGGCCTAGGTCAATAGTCGATCTGGCAAGCAGGAGAATGAAGTCATTTGTTCTGCTGAGCACTTGCCCCGGGCATCATCACCACCATCTTCAGGCCCGTAGAGGACTTTCATCACGATCGGCGTGTTGGTACGTGCTCCAGGCCGAAACGAATATCAATAATTCACATCCTTTTTCTCGTGGCCGACCAGGCGTCTCCATTGCCATCATTGGTAGGCAGGGAAGGATTTAGTGAACCATCGGGCGTGTAGAACAAACATTGTGGGTTTTACAATTGGTGCTCAATAAAGGGGACTCTAGTTTCGGACAAAAAAATAATCTACTGGGTGGACGAAAAGGGTTTTCGCAGCATCCGAAAGCTTTGAACGGTCACATCCTTTCGTTCCACGACCATCGGGCCATCGAGCAGGATGACTCCGGGTGAATCATATTGTCTACGTGGAAATGATACAAAGCCGGGGTAGAAAGTTGTTTTCAAATGACGAAAATAGACCTTCCCGGTGAAAGGCAAGGCCCATAGCACTTCCGGTCCAGCACGGACTCCACACCTTGCAAAAGTAGGCGATAATCCATCTCCAGCAGAATCCATGGACAAATTTAACGAAGGTGTATTATTCCCCCGAATTCACTGGACCATCAGCAACGCTATTTTGTGTTCGAACCACACTTGTGGGGCACGCGTTAAGTGGTACAGGGGTCCGGAGTAGAAATAATTGAGAAACGGAGCATGAAGCGTGATCTGACACGGTATAAACTCATGGCTCGATTAGCAAGTCCTACTACCAGAGCTAGCCCGGAGAGGCGAAAGTGTGAATACTTATTCGTGACAAGTATTTTTAATCAGCTTCCATCAAGATCCTGTGATTTATTCCAGATTTAGATGGATTAAAATAGGATTTAGATAATATTTTCTCAGAAAAGAGCGCACTTTGATCAAACGGGTGAATGAGTTCAGTTTCGATATTTTTTCTAGTGCAGAAAAAAAACTTGAACTACAAAAATAACAAAAACTGACCAAACATGAACTCGAGGGCCAACAGTTCCTTGAGCTTTCGTTCTACCAACTCACCAGTGTTGTTTGGGTCGGGCTTTTGCTGACGATGGTTTCCTCGTGCGAGGACGGTTTGTTGTCGCAGGAAGTGTCACTGTCGCCGATGCTGATCGCGTCCGAGGTGCGAATCGATTGATTTCGACTCCGTCCGTTCCACTCCGTTTGGCCATTTTCTTCCGCAAGCCTTCGCTTCGGCGATGACGTCGGTGAAATTCTGTGGAAAAAGGTGGGAAAGCAAATAGAGCACATGAAAAACGATGTCGCATAAGATGGGAAAAATGGACTAGAAAAAAGAAAGAAACAGATTCGATTGATTCTTCCCTAATCGAATTTTAGGTTCCTTAAAAGGAAAAAAGTGTCTCGCGAGGAGTTCTATTTGCAACTTCGCACAAACGAGTAGACAGAAAAATTAAAAGATCCGCATCCGGAAGACAACGGTAACAGGGTGCTGGAGTGTGTATTGTGCAGTTGCAGCAGCAGACCACCATAACCACAAACATAGACTCCGGAATCCCAGACAGTAGCGGAAGAAAAGATGGAGAACACGCCGTCACCTAGAGCCAGATAAATCAGACCGTCTCGATCTTAAGAACGCGTTGCTCAACACGCCGCCCAGAGCAGAGCAGAGCAGAGCAGAGTTGGTGGCTTCCGTTGGCGGTGTGCATGTGCATTCTGTTCTATCACCATCCATCCCTCTACCGGCCGCTTTCTCTTTTGTTGCAAAAGTTTTTTCCCAGACGATGGTCTCTCTACTCCTTTGTGTCTGGCCGATGACGCCGCCGGCTGCACGTACGTACCGGGCATCGAGAGGACGAGGATTTTCGCGCGCGAAAAGCGGCATGAAGGTAAGGAGGACGCAGTTGGTCGGTGCATGTTGCTGGTCACAGACCCGGTATGTCTGGTGAATAGCCGGGCAGACACGTGGCGCGACATTGCACTTCTGCACCGACCTTCGGCAATGGGGCAGAACAAGCTCGTGATGACTGTGGATTGCGAGGCCACAATGGGCTGGTAGTGGTTTATTGCAATTCCCTTTTCCGCAGGATAAAGGGAAAGATAGTGCAACCAAAGCTCCCGAGAGGATTTTTGAAAACAGGAATCTCTGGAGGTAAATCAAAATCTTTACCAATTTTGTCAGTGATTAAACGCTTTCGATAGCGGACTGTCGCTGTAGTCTTGGGAATTGAATTGCAGCAGAAACGATGTGGCCGAGCAGATGGTGATTTAAGATTTTTTCTGATGAGATATTTTGGCAGGAATAGGAAGGGATGTGTGACCGGAACTGTTGTAGTCATAAGTGTGACTTTAACTTTTAATGAAGATCTTTGGCGTATTGTCAGCTTTAATCATGTCATATGATGTTCATCCATAGGATTGAAATGTTCTATCTTCTTAATTAAACCTTTTGAGTTCAGTGTTTTCTTCAAAAATGAAAGGTCGAAAGCTATTAACCATTAGGACTTTTAAAAAGCTTCGTACCAGTACGAAAAACAAGAGTTCCACTTGACTGTTTCTGTCCAGTGGTAGTCAACAGCCCATTAAAAGTTCATCCTATGCGTACCCTCATTTACTTTAGAAGCATTTTTTACCCTCATACTTTAAAAGTGTTTTTAGACCAATTAGAAAAGGTAGGAACCGAAAATACTCTTTTTTTTTATCCCGGGATACATGTTTACATGGTGTTACAATTGTAGACCTCCTTAGAGGAGGTTGCGAATGGAATCGAAGAAAAACAAGGCTACTACGGCAATACGCAACGGTTTGTCGCTGGTGTTGCATTTTGCCGGCAGACCAAAAGTTCCTGGAGCGCTTCGACTGCACTTCCAACGATCGCAATGAAAATTCTCCACGCTTACATATCGACCGTCTACGCTTGCCAGCCCATAAAGGAAGCAAAAGTTCTTCAGAGGAAAATTTTTAAGGGTTAAAAATGTGTATGATAAAAGGGAAGTTTCGGAAGAAGCTGGTTATCTTCACACTCAAAAAGAGTGAAGTTCGGTAGGGTAAATTGGTTGTGGGATTGGATTTTTCTAGCGAAGTTTATCCGTGCACTCCGTAGCTGGTCGCTGCGGTTCTAACATGGGCTTGAAAAAAAAAAAAAAACTCTCTGTCAACTCTGAACGCTCTGTCAACAGAACGGAGAGGAAAGATAGTTGGACAAAAATTAGACGAAGTTGCATTGACGGGCTTTCTCCTGATTTGGGTAGCATACATTATGAAAACGCTGAATGTTTTCATATGCACTGCATACGAAAAGGATGCTTTATCAGAAGGGAAAAAAAGTAACACACACACAGACACACACTAAGAATGATGTTTGACTTTTCATGCAATGTGTTTCAAATACCTCTTTTAGCGTGTTATTCGCTCCAATCTTTTACGCTAAAAGAAGTTTCCCTTTTTTTAGTTTCCACAAATAGTTTTTCTTTCAGCAAGAAGAACAGCTCAATTTTAAAACAATTTTCCAGATTTTCGATGGAAGTAATCCTTGAATGAGTCCATGAGTTCAGTTTTTCGTGCACAGTTTATTTTAACCAATCTTGATCAGCCTGTGGTTTGGTATTCGGTAAAAGTAAATTTTCTCAGAAAACTTCATTTAATTCCCAGACGTGATGTGTTCAAATGATTTATTTATTACATCTGCTCAACTGATAAGCCATAAAATAAATTTAACTTGCCCCGTGAAGTAATCCCCATCGATGTTGTTGCCGAAACTTTTCCACCCTCCCACCCTACGATAAGTGCGGTGAAATATTAATGTTAACCTACCACAACAATGATGATCGTGGAGGTATTTTAAGGAAGAAGTCCAATTTGCCATGCATGAAATGGGATGCTCTTGGGCGGCCGGGTGCAAAATCAGTGCAAAACAAATCAATCAAATGCAATCGAAAGTTTAGTCCGGCTTTTTTACATGGCAGTCGTCTGTATAGTGGGGGGATTTCGGAAAGCTTCACGAAACAGCAGGGCCTTGCTTGGGCGAGCAGGTTGAAGTATAACGTTTTATTTGATTTTTTCCAACCTTGCTGCTGTGAGGAGCTGTACACAATTAAGGCACTTCCATAAATCGTTTAAACGCCATTCGGGCTTCCGGGCGGTCGCTTTGGATGATCCGCTTGGGAGAAACTTTCTGGTGGACTCAAGGCGATCGGGGCGATATAACGGTGGCCAGAGCAGTTGGGGTGAGATTTTCCCGGAATAAGGCAAACACAATTATCGATCAACCTGGTAATAATCCCCCATCGCACAGCTTCCGGGCCGCTTATGGCGCTTAAAATGGCAACAAGGGGCCACAAAGCGGAGGAGGAACGGTAGCCCTCGGGGTGAAACGGAGGTTTACGATATTATTTTCCTACTAACCGAGAGAAGAATTTATGGTTCCAGCCTCATAGGAAGGCTCCTGCCGACGGTGCCCTCCGCGGCCTGTAAATCCACGTCTAGTTCAGAGCCAAAGTGGATAAACAAAAAAAGGAAAAAGAAAGAAAAGTGTACGAGAAAAGTCGGCTAAAGGAAACGGATGCGGAAGCGATCCGGCATTGTGTCAGAGCATTCGGTTTTGCCTTTTTATCAGGCGAATTGGACCGCCCGACTGTGCTGCCCGAGCCAGCATAAGGCGCACCGAAGAATCATCACGGGGGAGACGCACCGGGAAGCGGCGGTTCGCGAAGGATGTGAAGAAGGGGATGGAAAAGTTCAACAACCGTTCTGGCGCTTCTCGAGTGCACTGTTGCTGCTGCACGCTTTATCCTCGAGTGCTTGCACCCGGATTAAGGGTGCATTTTTAATCCATTCGTCTGGGACGAGCCTACGGTGGAAATGTTCTTGTATTTTTTTTCTGTTCCCTTCCGAACAAACAAACCGTTGTGGCTGGAAAGAGGAAGAACAAGGGCTTGACTGTTGATTCGCGCGGTGAGTTTGAGATGGCCCAAACCTGCTCCCTGGCGCAGATCGAGGAGATTTTAACGAACGCGAAAGCATTGCCTACTGAAGGAAGACAATTTTCCCGGACAATTTTGTTGTGTGGATGTGTATTCCGCGACATGTCGAAGGAGAGCTTACATCGGGTATTGTGCGAGGGAGGGGGGAGGGGGGATTGTGTTGCCAACTGCTGATCAGCGGGTGTGGGCTGTGCAGGAGTCACGACAACTGGTACGGGAAATGAAAATTGGATCCGAGTTTTGTACTGATGTTTCGCCGGGCGGCATATGCATGTACACGATGGACTTTGACGGGGCACAATGGTCTGCAAATTGTGTGCCCTGTTTGAAAAAAAATCGTCTATGACTGAAAGTGAGGCAAATTCATATCAAAATGTGCATGATTTTCGCGAACGGAACAGGGATCAATACAAAAATGAGTACGAAAAAGTATGTAACAATTAAACTTCATCGGAATCTAGACTTTTAAAACGATATAAAAATGGACCTACGACACAGTGCAACATCAACTTTGTCGGTGGCTGTAGTCGCCGGCTGTCGCGTACCCTGTCAGGCAAGCAATCGAGCCTTTCCGCGAACCGCCCACATCCGGGATGCAGCGCGGGCGGGTGGTTAGATCAAATATTTAATGTATCCGAGCGCGGTAGCAAGATGGTGAAAATGTCAAGTCAGCCGGCGGCATAAGGACACACACTCACATACACATATACACAAACCCACACTCGGGTAGGCGGACATGCGGAAAGGCACATCCACTGGATCGGTCCTAGCAGTCGAGCCCTAGAGCCCTAGACAGCCTATTTTCGATGATCTCTGCCATGTGCCGCGACGCGTTGGCATCCTCGCTCCTCTTTCCTAAGCTCGGTGAATTTGAATGAAGCCGACTGGATAAAGCTGGATGAGATGAGCCCTTCTTTATGTATGAGCACGCCCGGGACAGGTGGACTCGAGGGCGCAAGGGCCGTCGCACGAACAGTAGACAACGTTCCTGTCTGTCCTCGTGACTCCGATATTAACAACGGACGGTTACGGCCTTGCAGAACGCGGCATGACGGCGAGTTGGCGGGTGTTCAATATTCAACCGCGCCGGAATCGTGACCGTGTCCGGGGCGTTGGGTGGCGGACCTACCCCGAAGATGAATGTCTACTTTCTTCCCGCAATATGCGGACGATGTGTGATTTTTCCGTCGGCAAAGCCGTCACACGGCCTGCCCCGGGCCGATTGTGTCGTGCTAGATTCGAGATTAGATAGACCTAGCACAATATTGAACGGTAACGATCGATATGTTCGTTACACCCTCTTGGTTTATGTACCATCATGGGAAAAAAGCGATGCGAAATCTTGGTGATCGAAAATTGGAAATGTAAACATTGAATATGTAAATGCAGATTGAACATTTGTTTTACTTTACAAAAATTGTAATAAAATGATAATTTAAAAATAGGAGAATTCAACAAATTATTATAATTCATCAAACCAAAATCTTACAGTCGCCGGTGTCATTTTGACCTTCGTGCTTTGCTACTCTCCAACTGTGACGATGAATCTGACGTAACCGTTTATCCTATCCATCCAGAGTCTAGTCGTTCATGGAACTACGTTCTGCCTTGAGACCGGTTTTCCAGTTGTGCACACATCGGGTACTGCATTTTCCGATCGTTACAATTTGATGAGTCTGCGCTGATCAGTTCAATTGAACTATTTTCCACTTGATTTAAATCCCCTCCCATACAGCCACCCTCGGTCCGCGAATTGTGGCAAATTACTTGGCTAGTAAGCACTAAATTGCTGTTTATAAGCAAAATAGAGAGAGAGAAAGCGCGAGGTTCGGCGTAAGAAAGCGAACCGATTAATCTTCCATGATTGCCAAATAAATCCGCTGGCTAATGGTTCGCGCTGCGCCAGTTCCTGGAATAGCATTCCGCATGCGGATGCTGTTTATCCTGAACCTAGTCCGAATAGACGTGTGGCGGTCAACCCCACTCTCGAGGATTCATTCCACACCTCACGCTGGTATGCTGGCTCTCGCTTGGTTTCGGTTGAGTTGACCGATTTCGGGCACTGCGGTGGTCGTAGTTCAGTTTGCTCTGAATTATTCAATCGAAATGCCGGACGCCAGCGGCTCGCCAAATGAATCCTTACCGAATTATCCACCTTTTGCTCAATGCTCACGTCCATTCAACGGGTCGCTCAAGCTGAAAGGTTGAGCTGCACACGGCGTTGGAGCTTCGGCGTCCGTACACAAATACAATCGTTTTCCTCGTCGCCAACGGTAGACGATAGTTTACGCGATTAATTATTAAACTAAAGCTAAAACGAGATCAATGCAGATGAGACACGTCGCTCTTGTACTCTTTCCTAGCATGTTCATGTCTCACTCTGTTTCGGTGTGCAAAAAAAAAAAAGGCAACGTTGCACTGGGTTCGGCGCAGGTTTGTTGTGCTAAAAATTCAGTGCACGCAAATTTGCGCCAGGCTGGAACAGTGGTGTTGGTTTCCAGCTGAGTATAAGCACTCACACACACAAATAGTTACACGTTGCACCAACAGCATTGCGGTAGAATTTGTAGCACTATGTTAATTGTTCAGCGATCGAATCATGACTGGGCAAGGTTCGCATGGAAAGCAAAACGACCCGTGGAAAACGGACTCCAAGGCCATAAGTTGTAATTATTGGAACGTAGGCATCGATCGTTACGGGATCATTAGTAGAATTACCATTTCATGATGAAGTTGCAAACATTTGAACTTGAGGACATTGGTATTTGATCCATTTTCAAACTGGTGATAATAATACACGTAACTTATTTGTCGAGCTTTTGCAATACATTTAAAGTACTGATAAAAACGCCAAGCCCGTCGGAGCCATTACACAAGCCAATCCGCCGAAAGCCAACCCGCGGATCAACTTTTCAATCAGCTGTCATTGGGTTTGTTTTCATTAATTTCACCGAATAAAGGCAACCGCACAAAATCGACCTGTCACTTCAATGGTAATATCTGTCAAAACTTTATGATAGCAAACCGAGCAAAAGGGCGGGAAAGGATGAGAAAAATAAAACAAAATCCAAATAGAAAATCCACCTATCTTCTGACGGTCCTTTTTCATAAATAAACCAGGACAGTGGGGCCTAGGGTATGCAAATATGCAACCAATTCGGAGCCAGCATCTCTCCGTTGTTGTCGTCGTCGTCATCGTCATCGCCGTTGTCGGTTTCATTTTAATCGAATTCTGCGGTCACCAGGATGTGATACGGCAGGACGGATCCAAAACCGATCCAAGCCGCCCCGAAATGGCCAGTGTCCCGGCAACACATGCTGTTGACGTGCTCCAAAATCGGACACGAACGAGTTGAGGGATTGCAGACGATCCAGTTTGTTTTCCCCCCGTTTGGAGTTCTTCCTCCACGACGCAAGGACGAAACTGTTGTTCCTGTGAGGCCACCTGCAGTTCGTATCGTTTACGCTGGACCGACCGGAATCTGCCAGCGACAGGCACGGGTAGACTCGCTCTGAGAGAGAATGGTTCTACCTCGGGCTGTGTCAGTACACCAGCAGCACACGCATACCGGAAGCTTTGCGAAGGGTGCCAAACTGAACCCACCGCTGGTAGATGACCTAATAACTCAATTTTCAATTTAACCAACCGATGATGATGGAACGGTATCCTGCGGTCAAGTGTGGTCCAGCGAAAGGCTGCGCATCGTGGCCACTTCGCAGCCTGACAGCTTATGAAAACCGATAGGGAAGGAAGCTGTATCGACCTCGAGCGCCATGAACGGCCATGGACGGTTTTGTCCCAGTTGCGCATAGATGGTTTTTTGGCATTGATTGAGCGTTCGGAATTGGGTCGAACAGAAAATAAACTGACCGATCGATGTGTTCGGTCCCGTCGTGGAAATCGAATGAATTAACAAGGGCTCGGAATGGCTAGGGCAATGTTTGAAATATTCTCATACTAGATTCTCGGACATACCGAGCGCTTAATTTATTATGATTATGCTACCGCACTGCACAATATGCCTCAGTGAAACAGCACGAGGGTTTGCGGAAGAGCAATTGGTAATTCGTTGTATATCTTGCATAGATATTGAATTTAATTAATTTTCAATTCTTAGGTTGCACCTAACTTTTTATTTATAAAATCAGCAATTTCAGTTTTTTATGCATATTTTCGTCACGATGTGTTATTTGCATACAACAGCTTCTGCACATTTTCACAATGTATCATTCAGTTGTCGCATGTAATCAGCATTTTTGCCACTAGCATGACAGTCATCGCTTGGGCGACATCGCTCCCCGGGCGGGCGCCTGGAGTGCGGGAAAACCGTGTTGGAAAAACTTTTAATTAAAAACAACACCGAAACAGTGCCGCCAACGGTGACGGTACGAAAGTTACGAGTAATGGCAAACAACAAATAGAAAGGATAACTACCGCACCTGGCCTCACCTGGCTGCGAACAGACAAACGTCATCGCTTCAAACAGGCGCTTTATTGTGCAACCCGGCAAAGGTGGAAAGTTGTTTCGTTCGAACGGAACTTTGCCCCTCTCGGGTGTGATTTGGATTGTTCAGCGGCCTCGGACAGGACTGGGAGGATAAGCTGGCCGGCGTCAGAGAGAGCTGGTGGATGGAACAAAGTTACTCTTTGTAGTTTGATTTTTTTTGCTGGTATCCTTTTACACTTTCTCGGCGGATCACGAAGAGCAGTTTACCGAAATGGTGTGTTTTATTCTTGGCAGGCTTTTTTCCTTAACATTTGGTGGCATTTTTTTATTTTCATATTTTTGCCAATAATACATATAACTCAATGGAATAAAGAAAAGCGTTGTGGAGCACTTCGAAAAAGATCAAATTTAAAACTTTTTCTCCGCGAACTTAAATTCGGTAGAACAATGATGGTTTCGTCCATTCCGCCATCTCTTTGAGGTTAACAACCTCTTTGACGGGGTTTTCCACGGTTGTGCAGGCAATGACTTTCCTTACCTCAGGTAAAATGTTAGGTTATCGTTTTGCGCTTTCATTGGGCGTGTTGTTTGCCGTCTGTCAGCGAATCAAAGACATTAGCGATTCAGTTTGATCGTCGGACAGTTTACGAGTCAATCCTGCTACATTGTGGCACTCGAACGTATCCTACGGCGCTGTGACTCGCTTGCTAGTGACCTTGGTGTTTACTGCGTTGGTGAACAGGAGACAGAGATAAAAAGCGAAAAGGACTCAATCGGTTAGACACACAAAATCGATGCGGTGACTGGCGTGACGAAGGTCAATATCAAATTTCTCAAACGGTGGTTCGATGGCATAATGTGCCACGTTTATGGCTGCACTACCGTATCGATGTTTACTCCCTATCAGGAAGGACTCGCAAATTGGAAGATAATCGGGGAAACCGTTACCCTTGGCCTAGGGGCAGACAATATTGACAATGTCTCAATTACAGCAGCCGTCGGTGGTGTAGCGATGGTGAGGTACATGCTTACCCCCACCACTGATGACAAATGGAGCGAGGTGATACAATTTGACACCTTTCCAAAATGCCAATCATTGATTGAGAAGAAATGGGCAGTAGGCATTTTTATGAATTAATTGTTAAAAATGCAACGCATCACGGAGAAAAATGGTCAATGGAGACGCATGGTGTTTCTTGCGGTGCAAAACGATTTGCTGCAAGAAAATAAAATTTGTGTCACGTCTTTTTTTATGTTGTGTTATAAAGATAACATTGAAAAAGCAAATCAAAAAGAGGAAATACGTTTTAATTCCAGCCCGGATAAAAAAATGATATGACTTTTGCACCGGTACTGATACCGGTTTAACGTAGCTGATTTAGTTTTTGTTTTGCTGAAACTCGAGTAGTTCTTCCTGGCAAAGGATGTTAAGGAAGTAAAGATCAAAAACTACCTCAGTGCCCGTTTGCCGATCCGAGATTCTGTCCCAAGCCGTACGTGTGTTCCCGCAGGGCAAATTATGTTGACATTCTCACTCCTCCTTCTTTCCTGACACATCATCTTTTCCAGACATGCCGTACGTTGACGGAAGCTAGTGTCTAGCGTTTTTCATCTCCCGCTTTCGTGTATTTACAATTTGCACCAGACCACGGCTTTTCCTTTCGGGGTGACATTACGTTACGGCACATTTTCCTCTCGTCGGGGGCAACATTATTTTTCATCAGCTCCCAACAACAGCACCATCGCTACCCTTCACGCTGCGAGCACCCTGGCTTTTGAGCGTCAAAGTCGTCGGCTTTGCCAGACGTTTGTTTGTGTTTGTTTTTAATTCTTTTTGTCTCCCCGTTCAACTCGAGCATCGCTTTACCTCTACCCTCTGCCAGCAATGCCACCACTTGGTCACCGGTGCTTTGCTTCGGTAGGTTATACGGAACAGGGCTTTTCACGATAACTTCCCCCGCCAGTAGTAATAAAGCAAGAAGTAAATAGGTGATTCTGATTAGCTCTCGGTACGTACATAAACAGAGCAAGCGCATAATCCCTTTCAGCTTTTCGGTGTTTTGCCAGTACCCCTTTTGTGCTATTGTTTCCACAGTCCTGCCCCGTTAGCACCGAGAACAAAACATGCTGGAGCCATTGTTTCCCATGTGCAAGTGTGGTGGTTGAAGTTGCTGTTTGAGAGATACTTCCTAGAATAAGTAGTTTTGAGCGCAAAACAATATGATGCCTCCCCACTGCACATGATCACCACCTGTGTTCTGAGGTGCGTTGAGGTGAGCTGCATGAACACTGAAGTGTCTGATTGTCAAGCGTCGGGGGAAGCCAGCATCAACGACATTGAAGAGGACGCATGTTTTGCTATAATTTTAATGAATTCCGAGGCGTTTGTTGGCTTTCTGTTCTTTACTGTGCTCAAGCGACGCTTCAGAATTTGCGCGGATATAAATATCGCAATTAATTTTAGTCCCCTCGCATTGCTGTACTGATTGCCTACGGTAGAGTGCTCCCAATTAATATGTTCGTCGAAGTGATAGGAGGAACTAGGCCATCAGTTAATACGCTGAGCTCCGGCTATGTTCGGAATAAAACACTAAGCCGCTTATAATTGGAACTAATTTGGACCCAGTTCTATTGACTGTACACAAAAAAAGGGTTAATTAAACAATCATACAGGATTTTAAATATAAAAAAATCAGTTTGGTAAGTCAATCCGGCAGTCGGCTTATACAAGCACAGTTCCATTTTCGTGGCATAAATAGAACTAAGGCGTTTTTTATGCATTGCTTATGCTCAAAGTCGGGCTAACTGGCAAGACGCAAAGTATAACAAGAATTGGAAATTATATGTTATTTAATTGGTTTAAAGTGATTATTAAGTGTTGGGCTTAAAGTACTCGGAGTGATGAACCGACCAAAACATGATCGTAAAGAACCACACCAACAAGTGAGCGGTAAAAAATAAGTCACTTCACTTGCACGTTGCAGGTTCTTTAGACCCGTTCCATCCGTTCGCTTCGACCAACGGTTCTACAAAAAAAAAAATACTTTCCTGAAACCTGCGATGCACTTGTTATGCAACTCAGAAATGCCCTTCCTGCTGGATTCCTCTACTTATCTGACCCTATCCCTTCGTTCAACTTTTCCGTAAATAACATGTCACATCACTTACCGTGGCAGCAAATTGGAAATTATTCGTTCCGCTTCCTCGGGCGACGGCGGAGAGTATGATTCGTCCTCGGTTGGCACCGGAAGCGAGTGCTCTTGCTGTGGTTGGTGCTGTAGCTGAAGCAACTGCTGTTGCTGTTGCTGTTGCTGCGATCCTGGCGCGCTGGCTTCATCTGTCGGTTGAAAATCAGGTACAAATTTTGCCCTGCGAACGAATTGAAGGGACGCAAACATGGTACCAACGTTAGCGCGCATGTTAAGATTAAGTTAACGCCCCAGAAAATCCACTTTTGTAATGCCAAGTTCGATGCTTGCGATGTTGAAATAGATGGAAATTTGTTTCCAGTTAACCAGAACAACATCGAAATAACTTTGGTGTGGCCCATAGATCAGAAGCTGGCCACAATTGTTACATCAGGTAAATGTTTTGTATCGTGAAGATGGTGAAATATTGGCAGCTTCGATTGTTGTGCAATCGCATTCTCATAAGCCCATTCACAAAATGTACGAAAATCCCGGTGGTATTTTTTTCAAAATTATCTTCTAATACAGCAGGTTTATTTCGGAAGGGATGAAATGGAATCGCAATAAACAATCCATTTTTAAAATCCTTGTGGAAGTAGGAATGGAAACAAAAGATAGCGAAAAACGCACTCGAATACGCATGGCCCACAGAGGCAAAATATTTGGATTTTCTGAAGACGAGCTGACAGTTTATGTGACAATTTATTAAGCCTCTGGATTCGTTTATGGTTCACTTTATTTTTACTTCCGGTGCTCGCTGGTCGTAAAAAAGTTGTGTTCCAGTTCTGTCCTAACCGCTGATGAATAAACAAGAACAAAAAAGAAAAAGACACCTACGTTACCCAAAGGTGTCACACAAGAAAACGACAATTCTTCTTCCTTCCTTGCCGAGTGTTTTCCCTAGTACCATATTATTGAGCTGTTGGGTGGAGAGTTGTTTCTAAAACTGGAGCAACTCTTTTGAACATAAAAAAAGAATGTCATAAAACGTTTTGAAGCCTCAGTAAAGCGCGGCAGCAAACGCACCCAGAAAAATACGCTCCAAGGATTCACGAGAAGGTGGATCGCCGTCTGGAGAAAAGGAAATTCAAAACGGTGCCGAACATCTTTTGGACAGATTTTAGGAGTGGTCGTGCGATAACAAGATGACACTCCGGCAAGCAAATGAGCCTTTTCTGTCCCGGTTGGCTGTTTGCTACGTGAGAGTAAAAAAGACAAACTCAACGGAAGAAAAGCTCAAACCTTTCGAAAACGGAACATGGGCACGGTTTATGACTGTGATGCGAATGTTTTTTGAGCGAAAGTTGGTGCATGCCAATTGTTCAGACTGTTCATTGTTTTGGTTTTTCTTTTTTTTTCCCTTCCTCCATTGAGCCCATTTTTTATCCGTTTCGCAATTTTACGATGCAACAAGCAGGGCACGCTAGAAGGGGTTGCATTTTTTGTTCTGCTACAGGTTTGCCGACGGATCGTGCGGTTTGGTGTTTTTGAATATTTGAAGCATCGTAAACTTAAATAAAACATTGCGTTATTCAGATAGCATGGCTGGAGAGGTAGCAGCGGCGAAAAGGAAGTATGAAATTGTTGAGATTTTCTCGGCGAGATAATTCGGAGGAAATGTCTCTACAACGACGTAAAAGTTCTTTGTAAACAGGTGATTTGTATCTATTCGAATAAAAGGACGATGAAAAAAATATGAAGAAGAAAAGAGCTTGACTAGATTCAAAACGGAATTAAATGTTACGGAATTAAATGTTCATACATTTACTTTAGGTGCATCCATTATCATATTGAGCATTGCATAATAATTAAGAAAATTTGTTCCATGTATATTCCATATTTAAATGGACTATAAACAGGATTTTCTTTTAAATTTATAAAAAATAAGAAAACGCGGCTAACTAAAGGCTATTCGTCATAATTTACTGGAATAAAAAAAAATGAAATACCACAAAAAGACCACGGGCGTTGAACCGGAAAATGGGAAAAGTTTTCGCACTTTAGCTCCCCAACAGGCAATATACAAACAGACCGTAAGAATGCCAACGTCCCGGACAGGGCGCAACTTTTGCAACAATTGTACCTGAAAGGTGCCATTCGCTCTTAACTTCACAAAGGCAAATTGAAGAAAAAGCTTCCCCCGATTGCTTCAGTAAATTGTGCAAAGGAACCTAACATTAAAGCAACCGTGAGATGGATAGCCGGACCGTGCCGACATAAGGAGAGAAAAGGTTCGTTAAACATTAGCCTCATTAGAGTGTGTGTGTGTGTGTTGGAAACGTAAGTGCTCTAAGGGCGGGGAACGAAAATGCAAACGAGTCGAATGCAAAGGAGAACCATGCCCACGTGTGGAGGCTGTCGAGGGAATTTTTTTTCTTTCCTTTTATTTGAATTCACGCGTATGGTCGAAAAGCATGTAGAGAACATGCTCTTCCGGAAAGGAAAAATTACAACGCACAACCAACGTTACACACGAGCCTCGAGTTGGAATGCCACAGTGCATTGGGTGCAGCCAGCACGAGCTTTATGCTGTATTAGCGAGTGATTTTTTATTTTTAAATTTTTTAACTCTGCAGCGTACACGAGGCCGGAAGTGGTGCCATAATTATAGGCCCCCGACGGACGTCCCGTTGCAAGCATGAATGAATGAAAAGCCGCTGCTAAAGCTCAGCTCTATTTCAAAAGCCATTTTATATTCCGTGTTTTCCCGGCAACCTTTTCATTCATCGCTTCGGGTGTGGACGAATCGCGAGAGGAAAAATCTGCAACGGGGAAAAAAAGGGGTCAACCCTTTGGCGAACACCGCCTAACCTACCTTCTTCCGTTCATGCTCATGTAACCATCGTCCTCGGACTGGTGACCCTGCGAGGGGCTGTCCGGTTCGACCGCCGGGTGATGGTGGTGGTTGTGCAGATTCATACGGTCCGGCTCCTCCTCGAACTCCGACAGGACCTTGTCGAGCAGTTCGAGCGACTTCTCCACGTCATCGGTTGTGCTGGAAGGTAAGTGGAAGGAGCATAGAGGGAGGCTTATTAGTTTCATTTCCGGCCCGATATTATTATTGGTTAGCTGCAATCTGCTAATGGCCGGAGCAAATACTATCTAATTGAAAGGGAGTTTCAACTGCTGACGGAAGAGAATATGTTCGATTTTTTCAAACGATAACAGCGGCTGATAGTTTTGATCGTTTGCATGTATTGTGCTTATGTTTGAAGTGATTAATGTTTTCCCAACGACATTTACAGCGTTATTTTATGCATGTGTAACGATCAAAAATTCTCTCTGCAAACTCAATTCTTCTCAATAAAGTTCTCCCCATTTTCAGAAGATGATTTAAATTTTAAAATTTTAATAAAACTTGTGAATTAAAAGCATAATCCACGATGTTCATTTTTTTTTTCTAGAATTTTACAGCCGGAAGTGATGTGCTTTCTCGGCGTTGATTGATTACATTTCACAGTGCAGTTGCCGTGAGACGGAACCGGTGCTAGAAACTAATGTTAATTACTTCCTACACGAGTTCCGCTCGTTTCTCTCCTGTCTTTTTCTATATCCAAGTCCCACCGGGGAAGGGAAGCAATCTAAACGTCACAACAGGACATCGGCGTATCAAGTGCTAGAGTGTGTCTAGGGGAAAATGTGGAGTAGCAGGGAGGGAAAAAAAACTTCAACTTCCGTGATGTTGAAACGAAGCACTCTACCGGCGCTGATACGAGATTCATATTTTTTCTTCCCACCAGTCTTTTATTGCATCTGCTAATGATGAATCGTTATGCTTTTAACTCGCAAACGTCCTGCGGGCGCGCCACTAACCAGGATGTTGAAATGTAATACAACTATCCTGCTGTGAAGGGCACTGCTGGGCACTGGACTGTAAGGTGAAAGCGGCGTAATGAGGAGAATGAGGTTGATTAATGAGTGATTTCAGTAGGAAGGTTCAATTCCAGAGCGAGATGGAAAGGACAAAGGAAACAAAATAAAATGCTTCAAGCTTAAGGATGATGCCCATATGAAGCGAAGCATGATGTTCTGAGTTGGATGATGCGGAAAGTTTTCCCTGTAACCCGCAGATCAAATGGAGTTTTTGCAGTGTTCTTAGTTAAGATTTTTTAAATTTTGGTTTGCTATTGAAGCAAGTATTGTACAGGATTATAATTGTATGTGAAGCAAGTAAAATACCGTTCGGAATGACGTCTAATATAATTCAAGTTCATATATTCACAACATCGTCAAGGAGGATGCATTACATGTGTGTATGACCCAAATACGCTTGCGAGATTCATGCGTGGTTTCAGTATTCTTTACCTTGCCTTCTCCGGAATGTAAATTTTTAAATACCTTCCCATAAGTGGTCGGTTGGAATATTTTCAATCTTAATTATCGTCCCGACCGATCCGGGCCAAAGTGCAGCGGTGGAATAACAGCTCATGGGTTTGCATAAATTATGATCCAAAACTAGGACATCAGCACGCAGTACGCGGATAGGCTTTTAGAAGCAGCGAACAGAGTGAACCGATCGAGGAAGTGACGCAGAGGAATTACCGCATGCTGCGAGAAACCAAGAAGGGAATGGGATAAAGACAAGGTCCTTAAGGAGGCATATTTTATTCAGTACAAAACAACTATTCTGTAGCAAACTTTGCAGAGTCTTTCGTCTTCTTTTGCCGAATGTAATCACTAGTTGTACTGTTTTGGATAGCTTATTATGAGCCCAGGTTCTTAAGTTTTCCAGTTCCACAAAAAGGTAAAACATTACAAAAGTGTTCATTTCTGCAACAAATTTGCAGGAAGAGTGAAGCAGACACATTAATAGAAACGAGTTCTTTAAAATATGTTAAGTGCCTACAGCTATGTTTATCCCAATAAAGGTTTCAAGTAAACACATTTTGCTGTCTTTGCTGCTCTTTGCAGAATTTAAGTGAAACGATGAAAAATAACGATCGATGATGCAGTTGGGTTAAATTATCGAAAGTCCACCATTTTCCTAGCCGTTGACCACCTTGCGGGAGGAAAACTAATTTGAAGCGATGGCTTAAGTAACGGTTTACGACGTCAGCGCAAAGCTACCTCGGGGTCGCTCTGGTTATCTCGTTGCTGAAATCTCATTTGCCCGAATCTTACTGATTTCTCAGCCCGGGTGAATGTTATTACCGGGCGGAAGAGTGACCATTTCCGGCGTACCCCTCGGAGGTGGAGCTAGGTAAAGTTGCCTTGGGCATGAAGCCATCAGCACCTTGCCGTCGTTTGCTGACGGGAACGGAAGACGATGACAACTCGTCAAAATCATTATCTGGCCCAGAATCAACGGGCGCTCGTGATGCCCTTCGGAGTGCAGCAGGTAGAGTGTGATGGCAAATTGAAAGTGATGTCTTAAAATGGTTTCATGACGGTAAAGGAAAGTAAGTGGGTGAACCTTTTGAGTGGTTTTTTCTTCCCTGAGAAATTGTATAAATTAAACATCACTTTGTTGAAGTTAATTTTAAGAAGGTTTTGCAATGCTTTAATTTTTATCAAGGCGCCTACTTTGTCGAAGTTCTTTTTCATTAAAATATATAGGGAAGAACTAATAAATTTCAAATAAAATATTTCTTCGCATGTTTATTGGTCTTTTTTATAACTCCGGAATAACATATACGCTAAAGTATATATCTTTGAAAAAATGCCGTTATTTCAAACACAAAATGGCCAATTATTGGCTATTTCTAACGTTGCCAGCATCAAACCTGGCGCTCTAGGTAACAGCCATTACGATCGTACGATAATAGCAATAACCATTTGGAACAACTCTCTTCTGCTTCGGAAGACCATTATTGATGCCCGCGGATAGGCTTCAGAAGTATCTTTTCCCGCAAAGCATCTCCACCGTCGGAAAGGACAGTCGTCATGACAGCCCTTTCCAGTGCGGATAGGTAAACAATGGTGATAGGCACGCAATATTCTCTGGAGGGTTTTCCGATAGCTACTCGGTGGACCCTGAGGCCCATTTGCACGTTCCCTCGTCGAAGCGTTTGAATATGCACGCAATGCACGAAACCAAAGCGATTTTCGCAACTTCGTTTTCATGCCAACATTACCGAGGGTGTATTCGATCCCCACACACCAAAAATACTGACGAACATCCGTTGCCCATGTGAATGGTAGATTGGTGTAGGAAGGATCGGGATAAGTTAGAAAATAAACCTCTTTTCGAGGCTTAACTGTTCTAAATAAACAGAAGCAACATGCACTTATGGGCTAGAACATTTTCTACGGTTGTGTCGCATCGGTTTGGTGGCAAACGAAACATCGTTACGTTGGCCAACAACCCACTAGATGCAGGGATAAGCTCCAGGCAAAGTCACAATCGATTTCGCTTTTATCTCAAGGCTCCACCTTTGGAATGGATCGATTTTTCAAAGGTTATTTGCAGACATTTAACGCTTCTTTTAGGAAAGATAAAAAGGCATACAGAAGATTAAAACGACAGAAGGTAAATTCGATCGGTGGAGGGACTTGTAGCCATGCGTGTAAAAGTGCCATTTAATGTCGTGTTAAATGTGGTTTGCATGCATAATGACCGTCCTTGCGGCATTTTTGGCGTGAAAGAGAAAACAAAGAAAGAGAGAGAGAGAGAAAGAGGGAGCGGAAGATTTCACCAAAACTGAAGCCCCGCTGTCTCGGGTTCAAAGTGTTGTAAGTCATGTTTCTTATTTTACAAACGCCCCGGGAATACACAAATAGCCTTTGGGTTTTCTTGTTTTCACATACACCCGGACGGACGGTGAATCGTATGAATAGCTTTTGCAACTGGTGGTATTGAACAGGGAAAGTTCATGAAAATCAGTTTGAAAATAATGACACAAAGATGATTTTTCCAGCTTAGTTACCAAGTTACTTAAATTCCACCAGCTGTTTGTCCGATCATTAGTTTTTCCTCTACAAATTGCATTGACAGCTCGTTCGTTGTTAATTTTGCAAATCCTTTCATGCAATCGTTTCAATCATGTTTGTAGAATTATAGGCCGTGGATTTCCTGCCATTGGTAGCATGCCGTTAGTAACATAGGTGATGATTTTCCCATCTCAGTTGACAAAAGGCCATCTATCAGCAAATTTTAAGCCGGCGTGTGGGTTCAAGTTGACGTTTGTGCGATTCCGTGATTTTCCGTGATTGAATTAATTCCGCACATCAAGCTCGTGTTCCACTCAACCCATATAACCAACGTCAAAGTAATCAACACAGCGAAACGCTTGATACTCACGAAATCAAGTTCGCATGCAAGCAATCGTTAGAAATGTAAGTGCGAAAAGTGTCACCTACGACAGGGCCTTACTGGTGCGTTCGCAATGGTTGGATCAATGTTTGCGCAACTGTTAATTGGACCAATTTTGATCCTGGAAAAGGTCAACATTGAGCGAAAAAGAACCTTCTGTTGATTTATGAAAGCATTCAGAGAAGTGTATGTGTATGTTAGAACAACCTTCCTTGTAGAGCCGATAGTTGAACTTATATTGAAGTGTGTTTCGCTAGCACTGGTAAGAGACATTTAAGGTACAAACATGTGGTGGAAACATGAATATTAAGTTTTACTACTATCGTTCTAAACATGAACTAGTAAAATTAAAACATTGTATATAAGCATTCTTCTATCTTTACCCTTAATGGAAAATTTCAAAAGGAAAGCTTTGGCATAAGCCAACTATAGTCCATGAGTTACGTGAACAATCGTATGTGTCCCTCATCGTTGCTGGAGATAAGAAATTGAAACGAAAAAATCACTCAGCGGATGAGTCGTAATAATTTACCAACACACTTTTCGTAAACTGTTTGGCAAAACATAACCTTACTTAACTTTTGTGCATTTCTTGAATGTTGCATACTGAGGAGTTTATGTATCTCCCCCCTAAGGTATTTCCAAACTAATGGTGGTGGTACAAATTCAATTTAGACTTTGTTTACTCAGACTTATTCCACTGCTGTGTCCGTTCCCTGCCACCGAGAAAAGTTCCTCGATGCAAAGTCTGAGCTTTCCTCGCTAGCAAAAACGGAGAAATGAGCAAATGGCCGGTTGTTCCCGGAGAGTTTTGCCCTCGATTCGCCTCGTTCGCAGGAAACGCGCGAAGAAGCATAAATTAAAACTATGATCAGACGCCGAGGTTCTGCACGTCGGCGGGTCATCAACTCGGTTGCTCGTGTTCGACGACATCGTCTCTATCATCATCGAACAAATTTCTGTCTGTAAGGAAGAGAGGAACATTTTGATTTTCATCAAGCACCAGACGGTAGGCAAAAATCCCTTTCTGAACTTTTTCGTTCATTTGAAAACAGTTGCTCTTCTACCTTGATTGATGGAGAAGAGTACAAAGGTGCTGCCAATTTTGGTTGAATGGGAGAGAGGGTAGATAAAAAGTTACAAAATTTCACATTTTCCTCCGATCGTCGTTATTGGCCGTTCACGGGAACCGTTACCAAACTCGTGGGCCAATTGCGCGGGTTGCTACAATGGTTGGCTTGTTTTTGTGCAACTAAAGCTGACCCTTTGATACATACAAATACGGGAGCTCGAAAGTAAACCTGTTTTACCTATCGAACATTCATGTCGAAAGCGACTGGTTGGAAAAGTTGTGCTGTCTGAGGCGGAAGTCCGTATTGTAATTCATCCAGACATGCCATCATGTATCGCTACGACTGGCAGCGGTAAAGATGAAAGGAGTTTTAGAACACGGTGGTAGACATGAGGATATACTGGCTTCTAGGTCGATCATTTCCGGTTGCGAGGGGGGAATTGCAAAATTGCAGAGCAAACGTTCAACCAGACGCCAGACAGTCCCCAGGGGGGGGGGGGGGGGAAGGATCGTTCGTTAGCAGACTGATGCCTGATGTGCTGGAGGAGAGCAAGTAGGTAGGATTGACTGTTTTGATTCGCCGTAATTGGCATGAAGCCGTGGAGTGCACCATGTGAAATCATGCTGAGACGATTGTAGAGATGGATTGCATCCTTGTTAAGGAGCCAGAGCCATGTGCTAAGCGTTCAATCATTACGCGAAACAAACAATCAACCCACGACAAAACAACCGGTACGAACCGGTGCAGACACACGTTTTTACCGTAGAAGAAGAGTTTGTTTGGAGCGTGTAACTGTGGAGGATACACGAAGATTGATTTCCATGAAAATAAATGCACTGATAAATGTATCAGAAGATTCTTGGTATCAGCCATTATTTTAAAGCAATCAAACCGTCGCGAGGCATAACAAATCTAAAAATAAATTTCTCTTTACAAAAGATGGGCAGAAAAAAATGTTTCCTCATCAACACTTCTTGGAAAAGAGATAGGCGAAGCAAGCAGAACGATAGAACCATTGAATGTGTTTAAAAATATCACTAAACCCTCCGCTTGATGGACAGCCATGACTCAGCCGGATCACGGTGTTAGAAAGTGTGAAGCTTTTTACCTCCATAAGCGTGGATTGCTCACTTGCTCAAGGCTGACCTACGATTGATTCCGTTTTCTGCGGAACAGTAAGGCACACCTTCTACGCCTTCCCGTTCATCGAAGGATAGAGTAGGTTGGAAAATTGATGGTAATAAATCAGTATGCCTTGCTTGGGAAAAAAAAGCTAGTGAGTATCCGATAAGACCGACACGCTACCATTAGCTTGCGCGAAAGCTCTATTAAATTGAAACGACATGAAAACGGGAGTGCAAGGCAGTTCAGTATATCATTGCTTTGTATTGATCTAAAGAGATTTGAACCAATGAAAAAGTATATTTAGAGATAAAAAGGACGGAAAAACTGGCTACAATTTCAATCGGTTAAAAGTGCGATTGCTTGGAACTTTCAATTAAGATTTGATCTAGCGGCATTCTAGTGATGGTCGATAAGACGAGTGACCATAGATATTTTTTACCGGAAAACCCGGAAGGAGTAAAAGCAAAATCGCAATGAATCCGAAAATCAATAACCAATCACACAGACGGCGATAAAGCAACAAAGCTGTTTAAGAAAGTGAAAACGGGTCGGCTGAAATGATCGGCTTTGTCAGCAGAGTACGGTCACGAGATGCGGTTGATCCTTCCAATCGAACGTTGTTATTGTAGTTATGCTCTTAACGTGTATCACAACAAGCACCGATGGACACCGGGCGGCACAAAATCGAATTAAAATTCCGTGGACATCGAAAAACTGCGCCACCCCGGCAACACCATCGTAAATCTGCGCCGCCCTGTTGTTGTGTCTCTGCACAGGCCGACCAAAAAAAAGGTCTAGCGATTTTCCACCATTATGGGGCTTCTACAAACCGTACCCCGCCGCCGCATGAGTCTTTTGCCAGAGCCGAGGAAAAAGAAATCAAATTCGCGTTGCGAATGGAGGCAGGAAAAAGAATAACGCATGTGGTCACAGATTTTCCGACATTATTGCCCGACACTGCTAACGGTACAAGAGGACCCCTGGCTTCTTCTAGGGATAGCGTCCTCTTTCGAGCACCAGTCGGCGGACCTGCGGCGAACCATTCAATCGAGGATCCGGTGCAGCCAGGAGGCGCAGCAGTGGTTCGGTGCGTTCGGGGTTTTGGCAGCGACGAATTTTACGACGCCATAAATTTATTGCTGGAATTACATACGGCAGTACTTTCGCTTTTAACGACTTCCGGATTTTCTGTGCCGACGGATCCTCTCTTGACCGTGCACACACACTCTCACACACACGCATACCGACAAAAGCCAGCAACATAGACAACTTCACCGACGCACAGGGACAATCGATATTTTGCCATTGACCCGCAGCAGGAACCGAGCGGGAAAGTACGGAGAGCAAAAAGGTGATCGCGCGGTGGGAAAAAGATTACAGTAAATTGTTCCGTGCGGTTTCTGGCAGGGCCCCTAGCCGAAGAAGATTAGGATAGATTCGACCCGAAGACGGCAGTTACCGGGCATAAACACATTGACGAATGTGGGTGGATGAAAAAGTCAACCTCTCGGACTGCGCGTACAGGAGCGTCGAGGAAAAATTCCAGGCACGTACTTATGTTTTTCTTGCTTTTCAAATCTTAAATCTCGATAACTGGGGGTTCTGTTAGTTTATTTCCAGCAAGATAAAGCTGAAACATATTCTATTTTTATTCCAAACTGCTCAGGAATGAAGTTATCAAGGCAAAGCGTATAACATTGAATTCAGAATGGTGGTGGAATACGAAACTAAGAAAAGACAAATAATTGTAATTAAAATGCTGTTAGTATTCAAACAGATTTTAATTTACAAAGGAAAAAAAACTGAAAATAATCTGGTTTAAAAACATAAACATAATTTAAGCTTCTCGTAAGACGATTGAACGAGACATTTTGAAAAAGGTTTTCATTGCTTGTCTAACGAAACATTTCTCAAACCGTTGGCTTACCAAAAAATATTGAGGGTTGAACTGATTTTAATATCCTACGCAATCTCCAATATAACCCAAAAAACCACCATCAAAGGGCCGCAATCTTGAGCAGTTCGGAAGAAACACACCCCCACCGGGAGGCGTGTAGAGGATCTCAAAACTCTGGTCATCCTTTGTCGGAGATTTGCTAAGGATTGGGTAACGTTTATTAGTGGTCAGTTGTTCCTTATAGCCTTATGCGGTCGACCGAGGCGATCCCTTTCCGCCTTCAATGCGGAAGAGTCGGCAAAGGAGGACCACCTCTCGGATCTTAAGACATGTTTGATTAGTAGCCGCATGCAAAACTTTTCTAATTAATATTCTGTCCTGCTCTTTTGCCAGCGGAAGCAGCACCTGCAGTCGGAAAAATCATGCCATCAAGTCATCAATAACGTTCACCACGTCGGTGTGAAAGAAACAACCTAACAGAAGAGTGTATCCGTAGTGTCGAAAAGTTGTGTCTATAATAATTAATTTCCATTTCGTTCAACCAACGTTTCCTCTTTGGGGCTCTTGAGCGGATCACCGTTATCACTTTTCTGCTCAGTTCTAGTTTCTCGAACTAGAAAAGTGTATGGTGTGAAACGAATTTATAATTTCAGCCGAAAGCAACCTTACAGCCTAGGTGCTGATAATAATTTGCATTTTCCATACAGAAACACCCCCCACGGGAGGAGGAGGTAAAATGGAAAATCATCGAGTCGAGCACTTGGCAATGGGAAGCAGGTACACATTCGTGTTGTAGGCAACCAAAGGTAGACTTTAAAATAGTCTTGCTAGTTAAGGTTTATCCCTCCGTGCAGTTGAGAGTATCGTTATACGGAGGAAAACTTCACACATTCACAAGAGAGCGTTCTCATTCCATTAGGGACGGCTGTTCAGAGCCTAGGATGGCGAATACTTTACGGCATAAGCAGCTTCTGACATGTTTAATGAATGTTTTTATGCCGGAACGGCTTATGCCAGGCTGGGTCCAGAATCCAATAGGCGTGGGGCGAGCCGTAGGCATTTCTAGCTACAGACGAAATCGGGCAATGCACGTAGCATGAATCCGCAAACCGCGTCCTAAGCTAACCCGCACAACCTAAAACCAGAGGCCTGTGGAAAAAGAACATCATCGGTGTCTAATACCACGGCGAGACGCGAGGAATTATGGCTTGCGGTTTGACGGGAACAAACCGGGCAGAGATGGTGAAAGACTAGAGAAGGGAAGTAAATTATCCTTCGGGATGACAAACTGCTACAGGATGCAGAAGAGGGACTCCAGTAAAACGCTTGTGGGATTACTGGAACAGCCGAATGTTGAAGACATTCTCGAAACGAAACTGTGAACCCTTTATAAGTGGTGCAGTAGCTTACCCTACGTACTAATGTTGGCAGGAGGAGCATTTATCTCTCTTTAATGGGCTCCATTTTACGAATCTCAACAATTCTATCTCCATTTAAGAGGGAACACATTTCAATCGCGTACGTTACTGCGCCACCATGGAGCGCGTTCAATGTTAACATTGACATTGCAAATTTGGACAGGGCAAAAAAGTGTTTTCTCTGAAGTATGGGAGGAAAAATAAAACAAATTGGGCGATAACGGCCCTTTTATTTCTCTTCTCGACTGTGCATTCTCTATTCGGTATGTGTGTATTCTCACACCGTGCATCATTCGGTCATGCCGGAAATCGAGTTGGATAATTTACGACTTCAATGGTTGGGGCTATGGGACGAGCGACAAAATAAAAATTAATGGAAAAAGGACCAAACATGAGGTAACAAACTTTGCCGGTAGCATTTTAACAACAGTATCAATGCGCTTCTTGTCTTCCTTCAGTGTGCATGCTGCCAGGCCGCTGGTAATGTTGTCCGGGCTTCGACAAGGACAATCGTGTGCAACTCCCTTTCGAGCTTGTTTGCCCCTGCCGATTGGTTGTTTAATTAAAACATAAATATTTATCCACGCGGCGTTTTGTTGCGCGTTTGGTTTGGTCTGCTTTTGCAGCTCTCGCAGCGTAAGGGTGGGCAGGTTTTGGCAAAAAAAATTAAAACCACTGGAGGGTAACGTTAAAATACGGAAAATAAAAAGCACGAGGCGCAGGGAATATGGCTAGCAATCGAGCCACTCGATGCAAGGGTAATATTTTGGGTGGTACATGAAAAATACTGAACAACCGTTGCAAAAAAAAAGGATAAATTCATTGACCTATCCCCGCGAGAGAGGTCGCGAAGTGGTAATGTGTTTTTAAAAAGTTTGCCAACTAAATGGCTGCACAATGTATGGCTGCTGCATATTGACGGTGTTGTTCTATATCGACAAGCTGTACCCCGGAACGTGTGCACATTTTTTGCATCAATTAATTAGCAATAGTTTATGGAATCGCTGGGGCGCGCAAGGCAATAATTACTTCGTTTACGGAAATCGGACCAACAAAGTGGGCAATCGAGTGTTAATTGAGTTGATTTTGTGGACTACGCTGCTTGAAATTGTAAGCAGTTCACAGCACAAAGTTGATTTAAAACAGTGTTCGAGCTGCAGGGCACGAAGTCAGGAAACATACTTCGACTGGAACATAAAAAACGTATGGAAAAAAAAAATATTTTAGAAATTCTAAATGATGGAACCATAAGAGCTTTAAATAATTTATTACCTTTGCTGATGTTTGTCTGATCATCAGTTTTCAAATGGTACAAAACTGAATGTTCATATTGCAAACTTGCAAGCAATTAGGTACTCAAAACTCCAATCGGCTTACGATGAAACCAATATTACGAACTGTGACCAAAAGTTGTCCTTTTTCAATCGTGAAGCCACCTGAAAATGGTCGGCTCATTTTCACCATCGCCCCCTCAACCTCGCTTACGATTAGCAGACAATTTTCAGCCCGCCACGGTTTTGGGACACCATTATTTACCAACCAGTCAAACACGAATGCGCGGCCTGACTCCATTATTTACGCCAATTAGTGTGCGAGTGGGGGAGCATCGAGAACGTTTGCGTTAGAGTTTCGGGGGTTTTAAGGGAGATACCTCAGGGCCTTAAAGAGGGAAAGAAAAGAGGGGATTAAATTAATGGGGTTTTTGCAATGGTTTTCAATGATTCGGTTGTTGCACGCTAGCAAGGATTTTGTGCTCTGCCAATGATCGGCTCTTCCTACCGGTGTGAGGATTCAATTTTCGATTTCAGAAGAAAAACAACCCATACCCAAGCGCTTCCTTTCTAATGACGGGTTTATGACACGAAGCGTTCCACGCTGAACGGACGGGTGTGTTTGCTGTTGCTGCTGCGGTTGTGGTTGGATGCATTCAACTGCGTTTGATGATGCACTAGATTGCTTGCTAGTTACGAGCGCACCGGGAGATTGTACAGGCTGTTAGAAGCGTACAACTACTATGAAAAGGAGCGAGGGAGTATGAGATCAAATGATTGGCCTTCATTTTGTAACCCTAGCCGAGAAGGGTGACACATATGGCAAGGTCAGGGTCTCACGTTGTCTACACACAGTCGGACAGGCGATGGCAAAACTTAAAAAATCAAATTAAAACAAATATTTTTGGAAACTAAACTGCGACGGGAAGGGACTGAATTTGGAGATTTACTACTTCAGAGGATATTTTATTATTTATTCCTTGCGTAACAAATTATTTTATTGACCAAAACGGCTAATAAAATGAGCAGCTAATGATACAGCAACTACAGCTACATTCTCATAGGGCGCCTCAATGGTTCAAAGTAAAAAAAGATTTGTAAGGTTTCGTGAAAAAGCTCATCTTTAAGAAGGAGGGAATGTGTGGCTTAGAAAATACCAACAGTCGATGCGAGCTGCAATTGAAATGGCGCATCAAAGCACGTCATCTCCACCAACCGACCAGTTGTTTTTCGTACCAGTGTTGTCCACTTGAGAAGGGTGTATTGAAATCACATGTCTTGCAAATCGGTGTTATATTTCAGCGTGCCGGCAATAAACACTGCTCGGGGATGGGTTGAGGAAAAAACCATTTTTTGCACCACAGGAATGCAATTGAAATGGTATATCATCCACGTCTGACGGTTGAGTGCGAACTAAGCGACGAGTTTCCAGTCCTTTCGAACCAATCCACCTGCAGGTGAACGGGTGCAATACAACAGCGCTAGTGCATTCGGTGCCGTATTGGTTTGCGAGCAGCGAGGTTATAATATCGAGTTCCATTTGCATACCACTTTAACGCACGGTCTACTGCATACTCGAAATGCCGTGCAACCGCCGGGGCAATGCATGATGTCACCGGTTTGCAATGTAAAGCCACCACGCCCCATCTTCCCGGGACCCACCTCATTAAAGCCTGGCGGCAACCAACCTATATTGACATAAGGCTGTCAATGATGCTTTGATTTATTTCCGATCGAATGGCAAATCAGTATTGCACCGGCTTCACCCGCAACAGCCATTCCGCATCATCATCACCTGCAGTTCCCTTTGGCATTCTCTTGCCGGACGGGTTTGATGAATATTAAAAATTTAAATTTCCATTACTAGTTCAGCAACACCTTCGGCAGCGGACGGGTTTGTTCTGACAAGGGCGGAGAGCCAAGGTAGGAAACTTCAGCTCAAGTCTAGCGTGTGAATGAATGAGAAACTAGTTAAGTCAAGTGCCGCCAGACATGGCAGCCTAGGATGCCTTTATCGGTTGCGACTGCACTGGCAGCAATGTTGGAAGCAGGACTTGCGATAGCAGCTTGACAGCAAATGCATTAATTAAGAGTTCATTTAAATTTCTTCCGTTAAGTTGTCTTTTCTACTGGGCGTCAACATGCTACCAGCTTTCCCAGAGAAGCAAAATTGAAGTAAGTAAAACAAGTTGAATTTTCATGAAGGTAGAAAAGTTTTTAGGAAAATATTTTGATAACGGAAAACGATAAGTATACTCCTCGTGTAATCACAGGTTTTGTGAAAAGTTTAACATTTTTACCTGTAATAGAAGGAGAAGAGAAAAAAACATGTTGAAAATTCTACTGGCAAGCCTATATTAATGTAGAATAAAACAAATAATAAAGTTTATTTCATAAATTGTGGTTAGCCCTATTATAATCATCAACATAAAAAGTACTATGAACGCATCGTTTGAAGAGAGGTGACATTTATTAGCCTCGTGGAAGAAATATTTACATCTCTAACATCTTGCCCATTAAACGCAGAAACAGTTCCATAAAACATACATGGAGTTCGTTGAGGAAATGAAATTTCTTCATTTACGCGGTCCACTTTCGCAGATCGAAAGAAACAATGTTACTTTATGGCACATCATATCCAATTGATCAAGAATGCTGGACAACTTGCCGGGATGAAATGTTCATTCGTAGTCAGCATGTCACTCATTTGTAAGATGTGCGCCCATTACCAGAATACCTTTTCGTAATGCGTGGCATAGGTTCACTTTCTGGTTCTTGTCGACGTGTTTTGTTCATGTTCATCTTGAAATACGAAAGCGATCTAGCTTTTATTTGTACATACCCCGCGTTTTATGACCCCCGAAGCGAATGCTATAATCGAATTATGGTTTTCGATAAACGGTTTAACGATTATGTCCACGTTAGCTCGCGTAGTGTTGGACATGAAGATCCGGAGATCTTTGCCGATAGAGGAAGTTGCGTTAGAGGATCCTTTCTTTGATATGATGAAGAAGAGGGCAAGTTTTCGAAGATAGTATTCAAGAGGGCAACTGCGAAAATTAATCGTCTTCAGTTATAGGCACCCGTTCTGTTCTCCTACTTTTGCTTCCCGATACAATGCATTTCTACCGGTACGAAGAAGTTTGTCTCGTTTCCGAAACAATAGCTAGCGATATCATTTTTGCCGATGAGCATGTTTCCTGGCCACGCCACCAAATTGACATGCGATGACATCGAAGCGTCAAACAGTTAGCCCTGCACGACTTTATGCACCGTTTTCTGGAGGCAATGCTCCTTGTAACCCGTCCGTCGCCGATGAAGGAGAAAGTTTTTATCCGAGCGGAAATAAACTAACGGACCTATACATTTTATCGGAGTGATGAGTGGTATGCTGGGGGTTGTACGGTGGTCTGTCTAGGAGCTGATAACAAACTCAAACCTTACCGAAGCAAGGAATATTTCAATTATATTTCTGCCGAAAACTTTTGGTGCTAGCAAATATACACTAACTAACGCCATACCCTGACAAAACCGATACCGCTCGCTGTCACCTGCTCCAGGGCAAAGATGCTTCAGAGGCATGAGTTGCTGGCAAAAAATGAGACTCCAGTAGAGTTCGCTCGAACGAACGTTAAGGAATGATTGTTTCTTCCTCATTTTCCTTTTCAACCGCCTTGCAAGCAATAGAATTCTTATATAACCAGGCTGGTTGATAAAGGCGCCGGTGGCAATATTTCCTCGTCGAAGGACGTCTTCGAAAGCCTTTGTTTGAGAGCACTTCCACTCGAATTGGAATTATGATAAATGCGTCGTCCATCGACGTCGGCCCTTGGGTTGACGCGATCAGCCAAAAATAGATCGAAGTAGCGGAAGTCAAACGCAGGTCGAGTGCAGGATTTGAGGCCGGAGGATCCAGGAAGTTTCCATCTTCAATAATCCTACAGTGCGATGTGAACAGAGAGGAAAAATTAATGATTGTTCCCAAACAAGCGACACCATTGCACGAGAAAGCAGCGGCGGAAATTTTATCACCGTCGTCTGATTGACTTTGAGAGCTTTCGAGTGTGAAATGTTTGTCTTGCGATGGGGCTGGCAGAACAAAGGAAGGATAAAGCAAGACCGACCAATAAGGATGCAAATGGTCAACCGTTGAGCAAAATGATGGACTTTACCCACAGAGTAATGCAAGAATTCCGATCGAATAGTAAAACCTCATTACAGAATATTACAGCATTGATTGAAAAGCTTTGCTTTTTTTCTATAATGAGGACAATTCAGAGAAAGCCTCGAGATAGGAGATTTGTCATGTTAGAACGCAGAAACCATTTTGGAACCAGAAGTTCGTTACAGGAAATAAACTAGAGATAGGGATACTTAAGATTTTGTTTAAATGATCAATCGCTACAAGCATCCAATAAAGCGCCATGCAGGATGAATATCTTTCAAGATACAGGGAAGTTGACATGTTTTTCTTGCGACCCCTTCTCCCAGCCGTATCTGCACCTGCATCCGTTCTTGAAACTAACCTCTTCTCTATTGATGATTGTGCAGGCATGAGGATTCAAACACGTTGCGCTATAACATCAAATCCAACATGGCGCAGCGTCTCGGTGTAATCCTCTT
Organism: Anopheles atroparvus; assembly: GCA_914969975.1. Lineage (NCBI taxonomy): Eukaryota > Metazoa > Arthropoda > Insecta > Diptera > Culicidae > Anopheles > Anopheles atroparvus. The sequence continues at coordinate 5,800,459 of CAJZCY010000003.1, read as the reverse complement.
CTTTGGTCGCATGATCATAAATGACAAAAGTTTTTCCGTTCAAAGCAAAAATTTAATTTCACCTTGTTTTATGTAAATTTAAAAACGACACCTTCTTGGTAAGTTCCGTGGAGAAAGTTTTTCCGGCCTCAAGGCAGGCGTATTAATATGGCGCATGGAGTGAGCGCACGTGAGGCACCATCCTTGCTACATTTCCCGAGAACAAGGATTATGTTGTCGTGCTGGAATGGTGTGGGTCTTTCTTATGGTTCATGAGTGAAGCATGCAGTGTATAAGGATGCGTCAATGATGTATGGTTAGTTAACGAAACACTAAAATGCAGAGTGGAGGAGTTTGACACGATGGCTGGTGTAAATGGGAAAAGCGGGAACCATTACTAAAATGTGATTTAATAACTTATTAAGAAAAGAGTAAGCAATTGCTACTGACATGAAATCCTATAAACTTAAAAAAAAAGATCGATGGGATTCCTAGCTAACAATTCATATTGTGAGACTTATTATTAAAAAATAGTAAAATATAACGTCCTATAACTATAAATGATATTTAATAAAAACCTTAATATATAACAACAATCTTCTGCACCTTATGCTGCAGGGATGATACCAAAGACGTTGCTAATGGCATACATCACGACAGAAACGAACGTCGCTTGCTAGACCTGAGGCCGCCGTTAAGTGTTCGCCGGTCTTGACGCTTACGGATTTTCCGAACCGATTACCCCGCAAGAGGCACTCCACGGAACATGAGGGGAAGAAAGCTCTAGGAGTATTTTGCTCCTTTGTTACACCCCCTTGGTGCACGAAAAGCTCTCCCATTCAAAAGCTGTCGGTTTGAGGAGGTCTCGTTTCGAGGGAAATTTTACAAACCTACAGCAAGTGAACCCGTCGGAGAAATCGCCTGTGCCATTAAGGAATGGGTAAAGGCTTGCTGTGGCTTCGGGGGAATATTTAAACATTAGAACTTTATGAATCCCGGCTCGTTTCTTGACGATGTAAGTGCCGGCTCCTTGGCGCCAGAAGGTTTCTTTGCCCGTTGCAGATAGCGTTAATTGTAGGTTAAGTGAGCAACAGCAGCGGAGGTAAGCCACAGTGAAGTTCATCATTCGCCTATGTGCGTGCGTCGTGTAATACAAACGTAATTAAAATTATGCGATCGCCGTACATGAGCCGAATGCGATAACACGCGATGGGGAAGTAAATGAGCTCAGGGGCGATGGAGAAGTAAAAGCGATTTACTAAAATGGTTCTGTTCCGGGGGCTTTTCAAACTCTTCTCAAGCGACCTCATAATCTGCAACCTGCAGAAATTCGACGTCGAGAAGAAGTTTAGGCATGGTAAGCTGAAGTTAATTAGGACACCATTTGTCTATTCTCCCCTGTTTAGTTAAGATAATGTTAAACAAATGCCAGATGACGCTGTGACTTCTTCCAACGGTGGAGTGAGTGATATGCTCGTTAGAATGCTCCATCGAGATTCATTTATCATGCGTCCGGTTTTTGTCCCATTTAATTCTAGGATGAATCTGCATTGACGCCTCTAGAGGATTAAAACGAAAGTGTATTTAAATAAAAAGTGGAAAGGTTATTTATTTTTGGTCAATAGACGATTGGAAACGTTGGAAAAACTGCACTGCGGTTTGTTGTGCGGTTTCTATGGACGTAGTCATCGGTTAATCTTGATCATATAAGTCTATACAACTCGTGGCAAACTTGCATCTGGGCATTCATTTGGGAAAGCGTTGTGACGGAAAATGAACAGTTCCTGAAACATATAAACAAGCAGGACAAATGAGAATCTAAGCTAGTTGCTTTCATAGAATGATAGTGCAACACTTCAAATCAGTCACGTCGACGTCGCTCCTAAACCTCTTTATTAGGGATTAGATATCCCTCACAACAAAGTCAGAAAGGCAGTAGAACGTAGCCACAAGAAATTACTCAACCGAATGATGTATCTAATACCGAGGAGTCTTTGATATGAGCGAAGGGGAAAAGATGTCGTCCCGGCAAAGCAAACAGAAACCCATCGTCTATGGTTCGATCGAAGGCCTGCGGGTTTGTCTCCTTTTCTATGGCTTACGGTCAAACGGTAGGTGGTTGCGTTGGCATCGTTTACAAAGGCAACCAATCGAATGTCACTTGTTTGTTTATTGGGTTTCTATTTTCATCCCGACTTACAATCCTAGTTGTGCTTTGCTATGCGCCCGGTGACTTTCCCGCTGGCAACTGGAAGTATTTCCACCGGTTCCGAGGAAGCTTCACACAGCGCAGTCGGTGAAATGTCGAATTTGTTTTGGATCCATAGCGCTTCCGGGTGTCTCCTTTGGAAAAGGGAACTCTGATTGCGATTTATTTGACATTTGTAAGACACGAGAAACACTGTAGTTGCATGCTGCACAGAGCCGTAGGGTAAGAAGATGATATTTGTAAAACGATCTTTAGTCTTATGCTGATAGGAGGAGGAGAATTGCCGGTATAAACAGGTAGAATTTATTGTTGTTTGCTTAATCGGCTGATTGTCTTGAGATAGAAAGTGTTGTTCGAACTTTTGGGAAACGTGTCGATTGAGTTTCCCGGAATATTTGATTTTTTTTTTTTCGACAGAATGGCTGCTTTAGCTGAACACCTTCTTTCTTGATTTTGTAACTGCATCCAACTTGTTATGCATTACACATGCAATTGAGCTAATCCTGAATTTAAAAGAGTTGCTTCACATTTCAATAAGCCACCTTCGTGCATGAGAGTGACGAGTGAATGATTATCGGTCGCCAAAAGTGTTGAAGTACCGGCAGGAGTACTCTTAATTACGATAGAATTACTTATCCCACTTCAGAATAATTCGTTTTTTGTTTTTCTGTATCCAACAGAGTGCGAATACGTTTTTATGCGTCACTATACGCATTTAAAATCAAATGCACTTATCCATAAATTAATCACTGCTTTGAATGGAAACCCGACCTTCTGGAAATGATAGGATAGAACCCCTCGTTGCGCCACATTTTTATCGACGCAAATTATCTCTCACCAGCATAGAGAGTAAATAAATGAAACGAAAGGGAGTCGGGATTTCAAACACGCATCATGTGTGTTAATAATGGGCGTTCAATGAATTGCTTTTAATTGTGAATTTATGATTTTGTCGTGTATTAAACAACGAATATCAAATCTTTGAAACTGTTGGTACAATAGGGAATTAAAAATGTTCTCCCAAAATAAGTGTTCAATTATGTTAAGCTCTCGATCCTTTTAAGCAAAGATAGCTTTATTCCTCTTGTTATCATAAAGGACATCACTATTGCCTTCCGAAACAATGTCGTTATGAGTATCTCTCGTAAGCATCTTTACCTGTGCTAAATCAAGCTCTCGAGCACATAATGCAATATAATGGGAATTAGCTTCCCTTGGCACACACATTTGCAAGAACATGGAAACGACATATTGTCACTCATCTTTACGATAATGACTATCCCTCCTTACTTTTGCCGATGCCGCTCGTCGCTGCCTCGGTGTTTGTTTCAAAAGCCATAAGAACAATGTGAAATTACTCGAATGAAAACTCCTCTACAATGGAAAAGCGATACGAAAATTCTTCCTCGTGTTTCTGCGTTTTGTTCCCATCGTGCGAAGACACTCCAAGTGAAAGACAGTATCCAAGAAATGCACCGGATTTTATCGTCTTAGAATATGGTGGTTTTTTGTGGGTTGTTTTTCTTGCATGTTACCCGTCCGTGTGTAGTTTATTGTTATTATCATTGGAAATGGTTTGCTCTCCCTACGCACGGCAAACGGTCCATGACGAAGGTACTGTTGAACACTACACTGTAGCACCAGTCGTATACAACACGCAAATCGGCCGTTGAATTCTCTGTAAGATGTTCACTAAGAGAAACATCAGCATACTCGACTCCTCGAAGAATGGAACGTGTGTCCGGAAAAGTTGTTCCTTGCTCTTCCATCGGCTTGTCGCTGCGCATGCTCCTGCAACCGATGTGTGAGATCAATCCCAGCCTGCACGAGCATTACAAAAGGGATGGAAAATATTTACGGAATTACGGAAATGAACGCTCGAAGTTTGAGGAGCCGTGTGGATATGTACAGTCCTGCATTTACGCTGTCGCTTTGCTGAATGAAGGATGCACTTATTTCATTCGGAATACGGTCTTCAGGATGGCCGTTACGTGCGTCGCGAAGGACAAACGAACAAAGTAAGGAGAGTCGTCTCAATCGGGTACTCATGGCATTGTGTAGGGTTCACGGAAGTCCGTGAACCGTAAAGAGGAATCTTCCGGGAGGGTGTTGTTTTCCCGGCCAAGCCGGGAGCGAATTCAACCGTGGTTCATTCATAACTGCAATTGCTAACTCAAAGAAGAACACACACTGCAGCCGCTCGTACAGTAGGAAGTTTTTTTCTTTCTCCTTAACACGATACCACGATTACGCTGTTCAAGCAACAGCAATTCGCTCACACCTCGCCATCTGCGTCGTCAGAATCACGCGGTCTTTTAAGGGATTGTAAGAGTGCTCTTAAGAGAACGAGAGAGCTCTGAGTGACTTCCCCAACTGACGCAGAATGGAAAACATGGAATATACACATCACATCAAAAAAGGGAAAACCTGCAGTGAACACACACTCCTGCAGGTCGTTCACCGGTATTCCCGGTTTTCATGGTCACATGATAATGATGATGATGATTATCCTGATAGAGAAATTTCTCACACAACAAATTGCTTCGGAAAAAGCCCAAATATACTGTAAGTGACTTTACGGACTCTACTAGACTACAAAAGTTAAGGAAACTCCAACACAAATCGCAACAATCCAGACACAATCGTGTCACATGAGAGGGGCAACATTTGCCCACTGTCATCTTCGTTTGGTATGAAATTGAGTAAACTTTCTGTGCACCGTGAGTCTGGCAGTCTGTTTCGATGCGTGTTTACTCGTCCGCCACAACGCGGCCATCGCTCTGATTGCGTCTGGCACGAAGGCACGACGTGACGAAGCGTTGAATGCCTTCCTCAATCCGTTTCCTTGGAGTAAAATTATGCAGATACTTCCCCCTAACGCAACTCAGCCACAAGCCGACTTCCGCGCTTTTCCCAAGGATGCCCGAAACACCGTGCGAAAGTTTTCCGAAAACTCCACCCGGTCCGGTCTGGTGCAATGATCTCGCGTAGCTCAAATTATGCAGCTGCATAGCTGTACATGGGACTGGAAAATAATTCCGGTTTCGGAAGCCTTGAATGGGAGAAAGATAAAGAGAGAAATAGAGAGAAACGCACAGGCAGACTTACAGAGAAAGTGCATCCGGTAGGGAAGCCGAAGTGGGAAAGGATCATCAGAAAGACTCAATGCAAAGCACGAAGCATGAACGATAATGAGCCAGACGCCGGCATGTTTCAGTACCGTCCAAGCAGCCGAAATTCGGAGACAGGAAAACCAGACAGGACAGCGCGGTCCCGTGAATGGAAAACGCTTTTTTCGTCGAGGGTTTTTGGGAACGTTTATTTTATCCTTTCACTTCACACCTCCGGGACTGCTTGCGCACTTGCGTCCATCCTAGACCGTTGTTTCCAACGCTTTATCCTGCATTCTTCATGGCCATCGACCCAGCGCCGGTCAAGGAAATAATTTAATTCATTCGACTTTGAAAAAACACACCAGCTCAACCTTCAGCAAACGGTGACGAAAAAAAGAGATGATTCTGGGGAAGAAGTACGTAAAGCCAAAGTAGCCACCAACAGGCAGTTGTGGCAGTGTTAGTGTACGTACGAATCGTTTGATGGTGGAAAAGTGAGGAGAGGGTGCCATTAATGTAAGGAATTTATGCAAATGCTACTCACAACCGGTTACGTGAAAAAGGAAACCTCAGAGCTGGTAAAACTGGAGAAGCAACGCTGTGTCGAAATAGTCTGGAATAGTTTGACTAGTGACTATGGAAACTTTTAGTTCGAAATGTGTTTCCCCACATAAAACGAGCGACGTTCAAGGGAACCTAACCTAGCAGAATGCTTTTTTTGCGGTGGGATTCCTTGGGCTTTGAGCGGACCTTAAGGCTCTTTTTGGTTTTACCTAATAGGACAAGTAAGCTTCGTCACTTTCTATGAAAAACATTACACAGTTTGCTGGAAAGAATGATGTGTTCATATGCGGTTATATTGATCCTTTTTTGTCCATGTGCCCAGACAGTTTGGCATGCTCCGGAGTAAATGAACATCGAAGGGCTGCTCTCGGTGGAACTATTAAATCACACAGAAAACACATAAAAGCAGGACAGCTGTGAGAGCTTTCGGAGAACTCCAGGGAAATCGGTAGCGCAACACTTTCGGATGGTTTCGTGCGATAAGGCGAATTAAAGGTTATTCTTTTTCCTTATTTTTTTGCGTATGTGCAGCAAACCACGCAGAAGAGATAGGCTATGGTCTTTATGGGTTTCAATTAGGATAAAGGGTGAGAACAGCATTTTTAAGCTGATTAATTAACTGATAGCGAACCCAGCTGGAAAAGGAAACGGTGGAATGTGCCCGCTTCTGAGTTCCTGATGTTTTTTTAACGAGGGAAACGTACATTGTTTTTATTCAAATTTTTTTCTTCTTGCGTCAACGTTTCTCATTTTTCTGGAAGAGTGAGCAGGACTCTTTTTGAGGAAAATAGATCCCGAAAATGCGACAACCATGTTGGGTATAAACTAACTTCGAATAAAACAAACTGGCCAATGATATCGGCAGGTGACAAATTGAATTTAATCTTTCTCGCAGCCGGGTCCAGGCAACACAGTGGATTATTTTTTTACACTACCTGTGTTTTGCCTGTGGTTGTAAAATTTCGATCGAGGAAGTTATACTTGAAAATTCTACTCGTGTGGAAGTGCTGCGCGGGGTTTTGGCAAGCGAGGGAGGGAAGTGATAAATGTTCGCTCATTTACATAGCGGTTATGTTCTGTGGCTGGGGAACTTTTAATCTGCTGCCGTGTCTGGGTTTTCATTACAGACTGGCAGTCCTCACAATACGAGGTTTAGTTTTAAAAATAATGTAAAAACTATGATCGTTTAAATTAGGAAACGTTGAGTAAAGTAAACAGTTCCCATTTCCCATTTAATATGTACTTAAGTTAATTTCTAGGTTTCCGTTTTCATCCTTTCTTTATGGTACGAAGCATGTGTATGATTATTATGACAGAGCAATCATAATGTACATTTGTCCACGGAAATGACAGACATTTTGATGGACAGTTCCCGACAGTTTTTCACCGAAATGTTCCATTTTCCGTGAACCAACTTTTTTCTCTTAAATAGCCGTCTAGAGATATCTGGTCTCACACACATCCGCCGAGTCCTCTACATCGCCCCAGCATTCACCATCGTATCTGCTTTGATTAGGCAAACCCTCCGGACCTACAATGTTCACCTCTCCTTTCGGGATCCCTTGCTCCCAATCCATTCTTCCTTTGATTATTTCTTTTCAAAGCGGAACTTTTATGTTTTTCCGCATCCAAGCATACCATAAATGAACGAGCAGGGCATCACCTCGCTTTTGTCGTAAATCATTTCATATTGTTTGAAGACCGATCGACACGCTGTGCCCTGTTCCCTGTTCCCTGTTTCCTTGATTCATTTTTTTAAACAAAAGCCCTGTCGGTCATGCGAAAAAAACACTAAATAAAAAAAATTATACCGAAACCGTAACGCTTGTACGCGTATTGGTCATAAAAGAGGCAAGATAAATACTAAACAAACTTTGGGGTCTCCGATGGGATTTTCCACGATGCGAAGGACGGGAGCTAACCGGAAATGAGCACCAGCAAAGTTCAGTAACCGCCGGTACTTCCTCCGTCTCACGTTTAAGGGTGAGGGAAAACAAATTTTCGTACGATCATGCCTCAGTGAGGATGCTTCAATGGGGCAACGGCGCCGATGCGTGCCCCTTTTTTTATATAAAGGGGTTGAAGTGAACTTGACGTTGGAATAAGGATGGATGTAGCGGATGGTGGTTTTAAAAGCGGAAGACCTTTCAAATGGGACGGACTTTAAAGCCCGAAAAATCCAAAAAAATAGAAGAAAAAAACATGGAAAAACGTTGATCCTTTCGACTGCTAGCAGCAACCGAAGGACGATCGGGTGTCCATCCCCGGGATACACACAAAACGCTTGAATAACCCCCGCACCCTCGTGCGGAGTCGTTTTTATGCATCACAAATTCTTTCTCGGTCCACTCCACCGATGGATTAGGCTCGCAAGTTTTTGATAGATGGAAAATGATATGCTTCAGCATGTTTTCGGATGTGGCTCATCTGCATTCAAATACACAGCGCATCCGTGTTGGGAGAAGGTTCCGTCCACCCCATACGCCAAAACGTTCTATCAACTCGAGTAACCGCAGACAGATTTGGCACTTTTCCTCCACGAGCCCGGCCGAGTCAGGACGAACCTGTCGCGTCGTCAGGAAATTGCAGGAACCTGCTGCGCCTGCAAGCAATAAATCGTTGCCCATTTTCAGGGTGTTTGTGTGAGCACACATCTCCTCTGTCTGAGCGTGTGTGAGTAAATCAATTTGCATTCTTTATCAGTGCTTCCGGACGAGGACGTCCCCAGCACCGTAACACTGTAAGGCAACCCCGGGTGGGAGTCGCACTTATCGGGATGTTAACAGAAAACGTCCCGGGGAAATGAGGTGCGTTACAATTTCGGGAGAATGTCCCTTTTTTGCTCCCCCTCAACTCTCTCTTCTTATCGTTGGGGACGACGGAAATGCCCGTTGGGGAAACTGTGGGCCGAATTGAATTCTCACACATAATAATGAATATTGATGCAGAACTGAAGCGGGGCGGCAACGACATCCGGTGTTTGTGGCAGGTGGGCTTGGTTGAAATTGAAAATGTGCATCCATGGGAAAGCATGATTGGAAGCCGAAATCGTCTTTTGAGGGAGTCTAGGGGACTAGGGTTTAAAGTTATATTGTGATGAGGTGTGGTTGCTTTCATAATTTTAGGTTGATTCATCTTCTTCCTCCTAGGAGAATCCCGTTACGAATTTCGATTGACAATTATTCGTAACAATCATAATTTATAACTAGTACAGAATGATAAAGTAAAGAACATCAAAATCCAATATGCGATCCTATGATGTTAATTGACTTTTCGATCCTATGATGTTATCTTTCGTTTGAAAAGTCAATAAAAATAACGGTGGCGATGAGAAAAATCGGGTAAAATAACTTGTAATGCTTCATTATGTCCCAAAAATCCATAAGCGGTCGTAAAAGAATACGCGATATGCGCTAGGATTAAACAACCCTCCCATGACATGCACGTATCGCCGGCGCGTAATCAATCCACCCGAGAGTAAAACATCAACACAAAGGGGAGAAAAAATTTTAGGCGACACGTGTCCGAGAGCCGTCAACCAACAGCCGGGTGCTTCAAGTGCAACGTAACATACCAAATCTGCAACTCATATCGTCACCACTACTAACCACCACTCGGAAGGAGGAAAAAAACCATCAACAGTAGCAGTAGAACCATTGAACGCTCGTATAAGGGATGGAGGCATGTGATACAAATGCGCGCATATTAACGCGACAAATCGTGACAATGAATTTTTTTCATCCCTTCGGTCTGGGCCGGTACTCTGTTGGATGGAAATTTTCCCTTGTCAGCTTTTCCATTTACGAGAAGCCCCGCTTGCCACCGTGTTACGAGTTCATATTGCAACATTGCAGGACTCATGACGCCGTAAACAGGCCTGCGAAGCGTGTACCGGGAGCAGGTTCAGGATATGTTTGCGTTATGATCAAAGGGCGACCGGCTGGCGCGCCTGGCAAACCACTTGAATGAGGACGGTTCGATTTATGGCCTTCTGATGGCAAGTGTTTTGTTCGCTGAAGGGTGATGAAAAAAAGTGGTGGAAGCAAATACAATCTCATATAAAGGATTTGCCAGATTTGACGGAATATTATCGGAACTGTCCTTGATAAGTTGGCGGGTTAAAAATCCATTTTAAAATAACGACCCGAATTGTGGCATTAAAGCTTTGAATAAGTAACCGTTCGTAGCTTAACAATATTTTTCATTTTTTTTTTTAATATTTCCCCCTGGTTAGGGTTTCCTCGCCGCAATGTTTTAATTATCCACCGTGACGACAGTCATTAGAAACATTTATCTGCCGCCCTGCGTCGGACAGTTTTACCATTGCGGGGAACCGAGAGCAACAAGGGCGCAGCAAATCTGGCAGCGCTGTCGCCGACGTTGATGGTCTGCAGAGACCGAAGCATTATTGGCCCTTTAACGAACGCCACCACCGATTGGTGGACGGAAAGTTATCGAATGTGTTCTCAGTAACAAAAACCATCAATTATCAAACCGACGTCGTTTTGTGTGTCGTCTGGGTGGAGTCTTGTATCCTTCTGCCGTGTGGGACAAAAACAGAAAGCCCAAGCTCACACCCGACAGGAAGAAAAAGGAAGGTTTATTTTATTGGTCCTGTGTTGTCGGTCTTTTCCAACCGGGCATTTCCGCACCTCATTTGGCATGATATTGTTATTAGGTTAGAATCTTGAGAGAAAAACAAAAATAAGAGGTGGTGGGAAAATTGCAAGGGTAACATCAAAATGGAGACTTATTGATTACGGCTTCCGCTTTTATCCCACTCCCAACGGGCTCGAGGTTGTTGTTCCGGCAACAGCCCATTAGTCGCCATAGGGATTGTTGGCTGCAACTGCAACCAGACACGGTGCACCAGGCTAAGGATTTTCGTGAGCAGCAAAACATAGTAATCCCGTTCGGACCGTGCCATGATGAACGGCTAATCCCGCCGTCCGCCTAATGATACCGTTCGCTAATTTCTTTTTCACACGAAACAAACACGTGCGGCGCTTCAGGAAGGCAGCTTAAGCCCCGTACAGATTATTGTGTGGAAAAAGGAGTCGGAAGAAAAAGCAGCGCCGCTACGAACCTTGCAGCTGTACGAGTTGGATGTTCAGAATAGCAAGCAGTAGCAGAAGCAAACGAACGAATCGAATTCCCTGATGATAGCTTTCCGTGCAATCGAACGGTAAATTGATGCCGAACTTTAATGGGTGTGTCAGTTCTTTCGACGAAAGTTTTTCTCCCGATGCAGAATGCACACTTATGTCAAACGTGTACCCGCTTTGCTGCTGCCATACTTTCGGAACAAGTGCATCCGCCAGCACGAAACATCGTTTCTTACTTATGTGTGAGTGTGTTTTACGATGTCCTGCAACTTTCCATTAGGAAAACATAGATGACCAAAGAGTTTGGTAAAATTGTGTTGTGATTTTCCAAAAATAATTGTTGTTGGTCCGGCTTGCCAGGAGCTCGGCTGTATTTCGGCCCGAATTGTCATGGACGAGATAAACGACATGGGTATCGACGTCGGGATGATAAATTGATACGGTCCTAAGGGAAGAAAAAAAAACATGGTAGCACTTCGGAGTGCAGGAAAAACTTTGCCAATTGCCCTACTGGACACTTGAAGTGATTTGTGGGATAAGGTTTACAGAGTAGATATATTTAAGTGCTTTGCGAAAATCGCCTGCACCTGCACGCCCAGAGCTTTGGTTTAAAGAAGGCCAGTTAAATAGATAAAGGATCAATTTGTTCTGAAATATATCCATCTTTCATTGTGGGCGTTGGAACCTAAAAATTTAAACTCCATTTTCATGTACAATTACTCGAAATGGAACTGTATATTTAATCAGGGCTGTTACACAACACCTTTGTTATGCCCCCAGAAAAACACAAGAAAATCTCATTGTGTGCAAGAAACTTACTCTGTTTTTATTCCATTGTGTATTGAGTCTGCCTTTGCCATCGCTGCCGCTCAGTTCCGCCCGACGTTGGCAGAGGAAACCGTCCTGGAAAACCGTCCTGCGTCAGATGCCGTCCGCTCACCAAATCTCCGCTATTTCAAACAACCGAAAGCAGCAGGTAAAATATCTGTACCAACAATAGGCGGGGGATCTGAAATAGGCAATATAGAAAGATATTTGTGAGTTTTCCGTGCGTTGTACGAAAGGTAAATTTAAATCGATTAAAAGCTTATCACATTGATCATCCTGAGGAATAGAAAGGTGTGGGCGAAAAGTAAACTCCTAATTTCCCACTATTTACAGGATAAGTGGCATGAAACGATTGGGGCCTTTTTCTATGACACGGCTGCAACACGAGCAACACTTTCACGACAAATAGAGCACCGGGCTCGGAAATGACCTGCCGGCCTGAAGGACATTAACATTTGATTGATGTTCTCGTCGTTATGGTTGAAACAAAATGTTTTTTTCCTTCACACCCTTCGATGTCTTCCGTACCCTCAAATGGAGCAAGCAGAAATAATCGTGCTGTCAATTCAATTCGTCTACCGTAACAATTTTTGTTTGCATTTCCAGCCCAGATCATTCGTATTTGCTGTCGGTTGATGATGATCGACAGAAGGTTGGCATGATTGGCAATGCCCGCAACGACTCATAAACACACTCACGCATAATCACGCAAACACACGCAACGTTTAACGCACAACAAATTGATCCAGTTTCAATCCTTCTGCGTATGAGCATTCAAAGGCGGGTTTGAGGTAAAAAACACAACCCATCTGCCTTCCATAATATGATTTACGTTTTCTCTCTCAATTTATCAACAACGTACGAGCGTGCAGGTTTAATACACATTTTAAATTGTCAACCACGAGATTCCTCCGGGGCAATACCATTGATTGCATTCGCTTGGTTCGCGGCTCGCGAATCCTACCGCCAGACGGTGTGCGCTTCATTTCTCGCGACCAAACCTACTTTTCACCATCATTTTCCACTGGGTTGGGCGGCCCAAGGGTAGGATGAAAGTATCGCTCTTTGCTACATCTGCTCGTTTTTATTAATTTTTCAGCCATGATTTTTATGTTCTTTTCTCCGCCGCATATGCGGAAAACTACTGTACGTCGTTTCCGTAATGTTAACAGTGACACAGCATGCGACGAATCAGCGGTCAATGAATACGAGTGAAGCGATTGGAACAAATTATTATTGAACATTTTATTTTGAAATTAATTTTTTGGATTTGGTGGGCTTCGTAATTAGTAAATTTATTTAAAGATTTTTCAAACTTCAAATAAATGGATCATCCTCACGGAAATTAAGGCGGTAGTTTTCAACATAAGTGTTCTTGAAGAAAAAGATTGGCTTGATGTTATCTTCGAAATCTACTGTTCAGTTACTCTAAATCCTTATAAAATGAGATTATGTTCATGAAAACGAGATGATATCTTCTCAGTGAAGAGCAAGGTATTCAGACCTTGGCACAAGATAAACCTGTCTGATAGTTAGAGGAAACTTCCCTCGCTTACTTTACCATAGCGCAGATAAACCAAGGGGATAGTTAGTGCAAGATGTCTAGCGTTCGAGAGTGGGAGCTGGTTTTTGCTGCTGTACCCTTTTGCTGCTCACTCCTCCCATTCCCGGATTCACATAAAACCCGAACGCCCTCCACGTAAGCCAGCAAAGGCAATAGGTTAAACAGGGTGCACTTTTCTATCAGCTGCTGGATTGTGTGTCCATTAAAACAGTGAAGCCAGCCAGCGCGAAGTTGCCGTCGTCGCGTACCGGACGCAAGCTTTGAAGATAGATTTAATCGGACAAACTGCCATCCAGGGAGCAATGTGACAAGGAACAGAGCAGATTCGATGGGAAGAAAAAAGTATAAAGGAAAAAAAATGTAGATATTCCAAACGAGCCAGGAAAAAACAACCCATGGGAATGAAGGACGTTGGTCTGCTAGAAAAAAACTCAGTCGTGAGTGTGTTGTATCCAGCGACGGATCATTGGAGATCCATGAAAACACCCACATCCACACTCTTTGGAATCATTTATCCAAGCACGTTCTTCCGTATGTAAGCACGCGAAAGGGCGTCTTCAGTGATAGACGATCACGACAAAAAAAAAACAAAAGGCAAAAGAGGAGGGAAGAAAATTATAGTGCGCTATAACGGTACCAAAGGATGATTTACTTGGTTTAATGGATCCAATGTTTAAACGACTTTCATAAAAACAAAATGAAAATATGCAAGATCCCTATCTTTCAAGTTGGCTACAATTTTACCCCACCCTGTGGCCCCAGAGGCTCAACAGCTTCCGTCCCGTGTTACAATGTCAAGGCTTGGCCACTAGTTAAACGATGAAAATCACTGCTCAAAAGAAACCGGATGGACTTTATTTGCCAGTGCAATTTGGCACTGGCATCTCTTGAAAGTAAAGTGGGATATAGTTTCCGTCCAATTCGCTCTTATTTTTCTACTACCGCAACGTTCTTATCATAAGATTTGCTTTCATGCAACAATTCGTTCAAGGTTTAAAAGTGCCACACTAGGAACGTGTGTGCCTCTGAGCGTTGCAATACTGTTGATGAAATATCGTTTTCTTGCAATGCCGAGGGATGAGTAGACCAAATGGAAGCTGTGCGATGGTATCTAGTTTCAGTATTATGGCCGCATCGCTGAGTGTCTACATCCGATAAGAGCAGTTGTGTAATTGCTACCCAGTGCAATTCAATATGGGTTGTTTCGTAGAAATAATTTTCCATAGACGCTTTTCCACGAAGCGCCACAAGATCGTGCATTACAACAAGGGCAACAGGGCATTGGCACTAAAAAACTGGATATCAGTGCTTGGAAACATAATTGCAAAGCCACACCACTGGCCGGAAACAAATAGAGTTCGTGGGCTCAACTCTGTTATGTCGACAGAATGAACACACTCAAAAATTGAGGTACGTTTCCACGGTTGGATGGAGACGTGATGGTAATTGACAGCTTGCTTCGGTTTGAATGAAAACATGGAAGGGGAGACTCTTGACCTAGTCATGAAACAAAATTCATCCTTTCTCATTCGTTAAAAATATCAACAATAACCAATATTAGGTGCTCGATATTGCAGTTGCATTTTAAATAAAATACGTATGGAAATCCAGAATAAGACGATTCGACTTTAAAGGCATAATTTCGTCGAGCAGTCCTGTAGTACCAATAAAAATCCAACATTGCACTAGGATGAAAAAGGAAGTCAACCAATGGCTGGGCGGAACCGGAAACTAAAGGTATATAAATCAATTTCATCTTTTATCTCGCTACATTTTGCAGCAGCAGCTTGCCGCCATACGGTTTCCTATTTCTTTACATTTCATCGTAGTCCTTTGCGTCTACGTCTATTTGTGTCTGATTTGTTGAATTGAGTGTCCTTGAACGAAATGTGAACGCCATTTCCCCTACAACTAGGCATCTTTCGGAGCGAAGTGGTAGTATAAAAAAATTATGTCATCATCAGTCCTTCAAGTAGAACACAGGAGAATGAATTGTACGGTTAGGCGACGGCACACGGACATCATTTCCTCAAATGTTCATCCTTTTTTCTTACTGTTCTCGGATTCCCTGTTCCTGGCCTTCTATTGCATCAATTTGTACCAGTGGAAAATCTTGAAAAAATGTTAAGTGCTCTTTATTTCATTCAACTTGTTATGGTTTCGAAGTGGAACGATCAAGTACGTGCGTCGGGATTTGGAATGGAAACATGAAATAAAAAAAATAAAAAATGTTTTCGGCGGTGGTGTGTGCCGTTAACTGTGGACAGACTGTGGAGAGAAAACCCGCTGCCCAAAGCGGGGTCTTCTATTCAGAATTGTAGGTTCTCGCTTGACGGCGCTAATATCTTTTCCGTTTCCCTTTTCAAGGCCACCGAGTTAGAAAATGTTCTCCCGAAAACTTTGTGTATTGCACTGAACCAAACGATTGAACAGACAAAACATAGTTTCGTTATTTGGGTGAGTAAAAATTGTATTATTTACAGCACCTTGAAGCTGGAGTGGGAGGATTGGAAGAAGCACGGTATGCGATCGTAAATGGCTACCCCGAAGGTGTTATTCATTGCAGTGGAAAGCTCCTTATTCTCATGGTTGCAAAAGTGACCCGCGCGATTAAAATGGCTGGATAAAAAATCTTAATTCACTTAGGAATTTAGCAGTTAATGTTGATCCTTGTTTGATGACGCAAAGGCCTTCAGATATGTCTGAATGTGCAATAAGTAGCATGTCTAAGATTTGCAAAAATTTTGGCAAGTTATTTGTTAGTTACAAACATCGCAAGCATCTTCACACAAAACTGATCAAAATCTTAAGGGAAGTTATTTTTATTAATGTACTTGCAGGTCATTTAACCAAGCTCTGAAGGCTCATTGTGGCATCATGGACAAAGGACTCACCATTGGAACCTACCTCCTGTAAAGCTTCTCAAGCATCTACTAAACTGGCTCCATTTATTCGGAATGGTATCATAAAGTTATGGAAATAATCGTCACTTTTCATTACGCAAGAGTACTGAACTGCCCACTAACGGGCAATCATCACATCATCCGGCTAAAGGTCAATTCATTATTGTGCTCCACCAAAGAGAAAAAAAAACTGAGCAACAAAGTTAAGAACAGGAAACCGACACGTACTCCTTCGACCGACACCGTAGTGTTTGGTTTATCTGAAGAATGTCGTATTTCACTTTGGCACTTCGACCTAGGTGCTCTTCCTGTACCGTCACCCATTAGGTGCCATTTAAGCCTAATGTAGCTATGGCAAAATCTACCCGACCAGCTTTCGGACTTCCCATCCATCGATCGAATCAGTTGACCGAATAACCGGATCCTCCAGTGTCCAGCTGGTCAATCCACTGGTGATGCTGTGTGTTTTACTGTGGCTCCACCATTACATTTTCCTTCTTTATCAAGCCAACAAGCAAAAGAAAAATCCACTGTCATCATCAAGCTTCCACGGTTTGATGGAAGTCGATGAAGCAATGACTTCTGGAGTTGGGTGAAAAAGTGAACGTAAAAATAGACGATGGAGCTGCAAAAGAACTTTTCCCACCTTTTTCGTATTTGATGTTTGTGTGGCTTTTTTCGTTAGTGTTCCCTATCTCAGGTATCGCCGTCGGTGGTCTTTCCCAATTGGCCCTTCTCCGTCGGTTCCTCCTGAAGAAAGGGTATTATCGTTTGTTCGGTTCGGGTTTTGGCTGGCAGACTTTTTTCTCGCTTCAAGCGTGACTGAGACTGTTTCCGTTGAACATCAGCAGTAACGTTAGCATCATCCAGCGCGGCCAACCGAACGGTGGCGGAAAACAACGCGCCCTCAGTGAAAGATAACAATGGAACTTCAGCCAAGTGGAAATGATATCTTCGTGCAGTGTCAAGAAACGAACACAACGTAGCAGCAACGAGGGTGGATATCGGAGGGGCTGAGGAAGTGTGACTCTTACGAAAACATAATACATCCACTCAACAAAAAGGTGGAAAGTGGGCCGATAGGGTGGAATATTTAAGGAAACTCATCGTTGCAGCTTACAGCGTGTTCGTAGTGCGAGTGGATCGTGAAGCTGGAGCGAAAAAAAAAAAAGAGAATTAGTGCAGCAAACATACACAATGTGGAAAACTCGAAAACCGAAAGGGAGGGGAGAATAAAACGACGGAAAATAGCTGTTGAAGCAATGGAAGTGTTAAGTGAATTAATATGCAACTAAATGGACAGCTTGACCGAGAAAACGGTTGGGAAAACGCCACGAAAGGAGTAGCTGGAAAGAATGAAGAACGAGTCCACGTGAGATGAGTGAACCATGTTGGGAGTAACAAAAAAAAAAAAAACAGTTCGCGCACCAGATGAAACCGAGAGTAAACGAGGAAAAAGTTGTGCAGAAAAGGACAATGCATTGAAATGTATGATGGAGAAAAACCATCACCGGAGGGTATCTCGCATTGTTGGTTGGTTTTCAGCTAGCATGCGGCCGGAAGCGGAAATGGAATAGCAATGCATTTTATGGAATCCGTTTTTGAAAATGTGCAAATGAAAATCGATTCCATTTGCATACCAGCGAAAAATCAACCCAATTGGAAACGGAAGCTGCCAACGGGCAGCGACCAAACGCTCTTCGGCGAGCATTGAGATGGAGTTTGCAACGATGCGTGCCATGCGTTTTTGTTTTACGTTTCAGAAGTTAATTTTAAAAAAAATCAAGTTTTTTTACATTCCTAACAACAACAGGAAACCACTTCCGTCCCTTTGGCGATGATTTTTATTTTACTGCTCAACTTTAAGACCTTTTCAAACCCCCAAGGTTTCGGCAGGGTGTAAACAGTACTCGGTCGTGTATTGATTTTTATACCGGCTTTTTTACGCAGTTGACGGAGAAAAGTCCTTTTAGTGAGAGTAAAGTCAACAATTTGAAGAGAAAATCGTAAAAAAAAACGTAAAAGAAACACAATTCCAACGCCAGCACAGAATAAGGCGAGTGGTAAGAAAAGCTGTATTCATTGAGCTCAATCCCACACAATTGCATGAGCACTCCCACAAATACGAGCGAGCACATACACGGAACACTCCAGCCCCTCCCAAGAGTCTCGCCAAAGCAAAGCTGCAAAATTCGGTGGGCTACACAAGAAACAACAACGGACCGCAAAACAGAAGGAGAAATGCGGTGGAGCCCTTTGCCGAACGCTCATATTACGCCCGAAAACATTATCGTCCCGAAGCGCTGCTGAAGGGGGCAAGAAAAAGGATTGCGACCAGGAAGCTGCGGATCACTTGCAAAAAGATAAGAAAAGATACACGGTAGGCAGAAGCACTTGAGAGAGGAGGAACTTGATCGGCTTCCGAGATGGATTTAACAAGTTTACGCAAGAGAATGCGGAGACGATTGCGTGGGTGGTGAAGCTAGCCACGGGAAGTGACGCCTCCGTAAAGAAAGGAAGCTTTTGCCACAGCATGATGAAAAACGATTGCGAACGAGCACGGTTTTTGATACGAATTTTGGTATGCCTCGAATGTATGTACTTATAATAACGGAGTACCATAATGAAGGCAATCGGATCCTGAGTGGCAGATGAAGGATAAACTCAGTGTTTGACCCACAGTGGGAGCAACTTCATCTTCAAGATTATTTTTTTTTTCGAAATGCATAGCTGATGAAAATATTTTTGTAAACACGCAAAATATATTTTTTAAATGGAGAAAAGGATAAATAAATATTTATTTTTTAAAAACCGACATTTTATCAAGTCAAGCAAACTGTATCATCGCTTCCATAGTACGGTGTCGCTTCCCGGTAGGGTAGGAAAATTCTGTCACGAAGATGGCGGGAGGTATAACTTATCGAAATATCCCCTCAGGGAGCTCTCACTCAACAAATCCTCCGTAAAGGTGAACGACATCAAACAGCTTCACCACCAACGCGAGAGTCCCTGGTTTCTGTCAGGGGATACACCTGCTCCCTGCTTTTGACGGGACATCCTTCTTGCTTACTTACCTGCCCAAGTTTGTGACGGTAATAATAACGGCACATGAGGGAAGAGTGCAGAGGTCCGCCGATTCTTGGATGTTGAATGAATGAGGAAAACTTTTTCATTTACCGACTTGCCTCTAACGGATTTAACGGTGGAGAGGTGGCCGAGGCGGGAGCCCAACTGGTGGAACCCGCAAAGGATAAAGGACTTCCGTTGTTCGAGCAGCCATTAATGAAGTTCGATTTTTCGTTGTGGAAAAATAAGCAAGAATCAATCGATCAACTTTTATGATACGTCGTTTTCTTCTTTTTTTTATGCTTACAAAAGTTTTCTTCACGCACGCATCATGACATTCGGGTCACCCATATTTATTTTGATCTTCCGGCAGTGCGTGCAATTGCGTGACAAGGTTTTCCCTTCAGTTTTGCTAGGAGGGGTGGAGCATCAAATGGAAATTGGGCTCATCAATCAAGGTATCGATCCGAAAACGATCGCTTTAACCATTTGGGGCGCGCCTGCAAGTGCTACCGTTAATCGGGGTGAAAAAAATCTCAAAATATACATACTTTTTTCCCAGTTTTCCTCCACAAATCCTGGCGAATGTTTCGAATGGAACCTTTTGGGGCTTCAATGTATGCACGGTAGAGGGATGATTCGTCCTCATTTGAATTTGAATGTAATGAGTTTGGGGAATTCATTTGCAATTTTAATCTCCCGTACCATAACGCCAGCATTTGTCCAGGGCCAGTCAAAATAGGGAGTTTCTGGAACGTCTGTTTGGGATGGGAAGGCTAATGGATTCCCAAATGACATGTTTAGAGGAGCAACTCGGTTTGATGCCAGAGGGAGAAATCATTAATGATAAGCGCACTAGGATCTCTTCAGTTCCGTGCCCGGGAATGCGTACTAGCTTAATGAAACGTGTAAAAGTTTGTTCTTGGAAATCGTTGTTTAGTCAAACTTTATTTTGTAAATTATATTATAGATCGGATATATTTTATCATTGGATCTAACAACGCAAAGCAAAAAAAACTTCTCAAACTAAGCATGCTAATTGAATACTGCCTAATTTGCTTCTCCAAGGGGTTTAAACATAAATTCATGAGTTCCAAACACTTTTTTGCATGAAGGACATCCTCATTTGAGGGCATCCTTACCTTGCTACGAAGAACTCGAATAAATTGGAATTTAATTTAATTACTGCTGCCCAAAATTCGATTTCACTTGCATCCTTTACGCACATTTTACAACCCAGACTGCATTCTGCACATCGCGCCCTCATGCCACAGATCAATATTAACAAATTTATCCACCGGGCATCGAAACAAGCTCAACGTCCGTAGCAGTTCTGTGTGAAATATAAATGCGTCGGGAGCGCATTCCGACCAAGCATTCTACGTAAACGTTACATAAGCACATCTGAACGAGGAGCGTAGCGCAAATGTTTGCGGTTGACGCTCGTGTTTGGGGTTTATTTATTGAAATGGTAAACCACGCATAATTTGCCATCACGAGTTTTTTCACGATTACCATCACGACGAACGAATGAACGGAATCCGCCGGGATGTATTCGCTGCGTATGGATGTTAGACCATAACAAGGGGTTGCGAGAAAATTTCAAGCAAGGATATAAAACTGGGAAGCATTGCTAGGATTTCTGATGCTTGAAATGGATCAGTGGCGCTGCGAAAGAAATCATTGTGTGAAGCCGAACCCCCAACGCATGTAATGTAATAAACAAAGTGAGTCACAAAAATCGATTACTTTAATTGGATTATTTATGGGAAACTCAAGGATAGCCTCTTTATGGCCGTATAACATTCTCAACGAGACGACAATTTGACTACGTGAAGTTAAGCGAAGGGTGGCTTGAAAAATTCATAAATAATTTTACCCTGCTCCTCTTTCCAGCCTGAAATTCAAGAAGAGCTACGATACGGTCCTGACGCTCGAGGCAAACATTAACTGCTCTGTGGAATAGATGCGAAGTTTCGTGCGTTACTCCGACGACGATGATGGAAAACGATGAAACACAAACATTTCAAGGTCTGCTCACGGTTTGAAGGTTTATGATTACCGGCAAGATAATATGCCCTTCATTCCGGGCGGCCAAGATGCTGGCCAATGATCACGGGTAGATGTATTGCGCTTGCTGAATATTTCATTGCCGCCATTACGGAGATCAAATTTTTCCGCCTAACCCCCGGGAGGGTCTCATGGTTTATTTGAACAGTTTTCCCTTTTCCATTGTGAACCGAGCGCGTGCTTGATGTGGGTTAGTTTGAAATGTTCTGGAGTTTTATAATGACGGTAGGATGCGAGGAAGAAAAGGTCATCATTAAAATGAAGACCCTTCTCGATTGTGTTGCTTTTGAAACAGTTACAAAGAGTCGTTTCATTCCATATTTTGAATTGTTATTAGGGTTTTCGAGACCTGTGCTCCGATGTCCTAAATACTTGAATGAAGTTGTCTCTAATGCAAATGAACTAGAAATGTGTTTGGTAATGCTTGATTTTGCTCCAAATATTCTTTCATTTGCGACATAATCGGATAAATCCATCAGCTTAATCATCAAAACACTCTAAGTGGGTTATCGTAAGCTACGAATCATTGTGTAAATAATCGATGAGTTATATTACTGCCATCAATGGGTTTAGCGCAAGCTCTACTTCTCCACTATTCAAGCCCTATCCAAGCAAAATCTCTTCAACGGCCGAGTGAAGGGTACATTAAATTACCCTGGGAAACCAGCTGGATTTAAACAGGACTAAAATCGAAGATCTTCTTTACCGCGAAAGAAGGATGAAGCTCTCGTTTTCCAGCAAGCTCTCCACCTAACATTGTGGTGTTGCGTGTCAGTTTGAAATATTGGATAACACATTATTATCACGATCATTGCGGTAAACTGGGGACAGCAAGATTTGCCGCTCATATTAGTAAACGATAAATAAAGGATGACTAAACGATGGTTGGACCATTCCTAAAGATATCTACAGCTTCCTCTTGCAGCATATAGCGAAAGTATCGCACCACGTTGCGTGATAATTGAAATTGAATGTCCGTTCTTCCATCGTTGCCGTTTTTATTCTTTATGATAACGACATTGATTTTCCGTCCCACATTGCATTATGTTGATATTCTTCTTCAGAACATGGAGAATTGAGTTATGATATATAAGGAAAACAGCGAAACATGCACTATGAATTTATTACAAGTTTCCTATCCTTCTACTCAAACTTTCAGTTTACAACTTATTCCACCCACTTCCGGACTTTCCTGGTTCTTTGGGGATGTATTCTTCGATGAAATTTTTTTTACCTTATTTCCAACATTGTGGGTCAAAAAACCCTTTTTTCCCAATCACTTCCACTGCCTCTTTCATTTGTTTAGGTTGTTTTTTTTTCATACTCGTTGGAGTGGGAGGAAGGGGACGCATTTCTAAAATGGCATGGCATTAGCATAATTCTAATTCAATGATTGTTCAGAACTCGATCCTTCTTTTGCTCGTTATGGAAAGAGTCTACTTTTGAGTTTCCACTTTTCGGTTGAATTGTCTCAAATATTTAAGATGGGCGGTTTCTCAAGGTTTGGTCTGAATTTCCTTTTTTTCTTTAAACGAAAATGTGCACGCACTGCCCACCGGCATTAAAAGTTAAGCAGATGGCTACGAAAAGTTGATCTCACAAATTTTAAAACCATGATACGGATCAACAAATAATGTACCTATCGTCTTGATTATGCAAAAGATAGACCTCCTTCCTAGTTTCGTTTCGGATTAAACTGTGAGCCTTCAAAAGTTAGTGAACCGTAGCAAAAAGAACTATTTTCTTATTTAAATTCCGATCTAGGTTTGGCCGTTTTGCACTAAGGATATCGAATCATGAATGACTTCAAACAGAAATGATATTAACAAACAAATGAGCTGCTCGCATGACCAATAATTTTTCCACCCATCAGTGGTGTGATACTGCTGGCGTACTTTCGCGATTTCAGGAGTTTCTGGACCTTTAGAGAGTTTCATTGATACGTGTAAATGATTGCTACTTGTTACGCGTGAAAGTTCCATCCGTCTTCATGATATTTCCTGCATAGAAAAAATGACAGCTTTATTTCGGCTCCACCAGCTCTTTGAACACCCTCCGGTTGATACGCCGGTGACACCTCCCAAGCGCCGGTCACGAACTTTGCGTCAAACCGAGCACATATTGATGGGGTCCCATATGGTTTAGCAAGTGGTTGGGGATATGGACTTTTTCTCATGGATGTTGAAGACCTCCGTAAAAAAAAATCGTGTACCTAGAAGAGCTTCATCATTCTGCGAATACGCTACGCTACAGGAACATGGGAAATGCTGCACCACGATGACGAGGCGAGTAATAGGAGCTTTTTTGTTTGTCTGTCTCTAGCACAATCTTCCCCAATAATTCGTTTCCATGGGCTGTTCTCCCTTTTTTTTTTTTTTTTGATAAATCGCTTTTCTATTTCAACTTCATCGGCACGTGATAGGTGGACCGGAGCATGGAAATGGCGTGTTGATAAGCGTGATCCGATGGAGCGGGGGTAAAATGAGACCCCCAGGGAGAAGGGAGTAAAGAACTGCAACTCCTTTTCGGTGGACGCGTCTGTACGAAAAGCAAGTGAACCGTTTCTTCCGCTCGGAATGGAATTGAAGTATGCACAAATCCACCGATGAAATTTCCCCGAAAGCCTTCTTTCGGCAGGTTTTTCCCCCGTTTTTCATATGGTGATGTGGGAAAACTCATAAATCATTTCCGTGAGCTTGACTTTACTTTTGTGCAGTAATGTTTGCCCCTTTTTTTCTTACGGTGTGTCTCGCAGGAAAGTAAGTTAAAGGTTTTACTGCTGGAGCAACCTTTATGGCATCCACAAATAAACCAGCATCTTTCCCCTCCCCGACTCTCAGGTTCGCGCTTTTCAAGCTTCAGGCAAAGGAATGTTGACGAAATGGGACGAAATCATGTGTGAAATGGAAATTACGACATTTTTATGAGCTCGGCGAACCAGCGAAAACACCAGCCGCACCACTTCCAGTCCACTCGACGCCGGTTGGTTCCACACGGAACGCATTTAGCCCAACGAGCAGCAGGTGCCGCAGGTGGTTTTTACGAGGTGACATTTACGGAAAGAGCATAAGAAATATGCTGCCTCAGATCGTTTTCGATGGAGGCGTTTTCCGACTGCAGAATCCATCCCGAGCGTTTAGCAGCAGGCGATGGTGCGCTGGAGGGCGTAGTATTTTGATAAATTGTTGGATTTAATTTGCGTTTGCCTAATTGCCATGCTTATGTTGTTATTGATTGGTTTGCCACTGTCCCCTTTTCCTTTTTTTTAGAACAAGCTTTGGACCGAAATAGTAAAAGCACTCCTTGTGCCTAAAAGCCTCAATGGTATTGTTCCTATTGAAGTCTTCACGAATAAACACAATTTACCTTCAAATATGAAATCAATCCTCTTTTTCCCGTCAGATTAAGAATGGAAATCAAGACAATAATATTGTGCAAATCATGTAAATTAATGAACACTTGTACCATTTACTTGATCGTCCAATCGACCGGATCATCGTCGAAATGTCCGATTTTCTGCCCGGAATGTCCATGCCTTTCCTTTGCAGACAAAAATTCCGCCTGGTCATGCGGACGAGCGACAGGAAAAGCGAATCGAACCGTTTGCCACCAGCAAAAACTGTACGAAGGGAGAGAAAAAAAATTCAAACGCAAACACGATTCCGCCCATCCGCAAGGCGATTTATGTTTATTTCATCATATCCCCGGTCCTAATCAATTATTGCCGGCTAACAATTTCACGCTCAATATCCGCCGAGACCGGGACCGGAGCCAGCATTTTCCCGGGTGCTAAATTAATTCACTAATTTAGAAATAGAATTTCCGCGCGTTCACAATTCTATTGGCGCGGGTCTGCGTTGACGGCTTGCTTCGGGGAGAGGCTAGCGATGATCAAGAAGATGCTGGAAGGTGGTGATGATGCTGATGATAATGATGATGATGATGGTGGGGATAGTGGGATGTATCGAAACTCGGCCATATTCCTCCACTTTACTGCTGTCGGTTTCCTCCGTTCTCCGCCGAGAAAATCGGAACCGGAGCTATATGCGCTGTTTCCCTTTCGTCACGACGCGACCCAAATTCACAAACGCACAAGCCACGGAAGCAACCGGGGTTGAATGACCGTGTAATAAATATTTCAGTCTTCATCGATCGATGATTGTGTGGCAAGCAAAGCCAGCAAATAAACTCCTGAGCAGGGGAGCTCCTGCCAACTGGAGAAGGCTCAGCAGGGAAAACACTAGATGTAGCACCAGGTTTGAAAATGGCTGTTAGAGTTTCCAATTTACTCTTTTTGGTAACAAAACATCGGGTATCTTCTGCTAAGTTAAACAGTCGATCAGTCGGCCAAAACTGTAAAACGCCCTTGCATTTCCATTTAAAATCCTCCTGATTCCCAACCTCCCGGAGGTGCATGATTCTTTTCAGACTAATACGGGAAGCAGCAAATGTGAGCACCCTCTGTTTAGCAGCTGACTTCGTTTTAGAGGTGCTTCGATTGTAGACTCTCGTCGATCGGTGACACCACCTGCTCGGACAAGATGGTGCCTGTACGACTTCGGAATTGGAGGGCGTCAGCGGGTTTAGGCAACTCATAATCGAAATGTTTGCCAACCGAAAGCACGTTCATGCTATCGGGGACCGGGTGCATGGAAACGGTTTTCTGTTTCGTCCTACCCATCCCGGACGTAGTCAATTACTTCATGGAAGCGTTCAGCGGAGAAGATGCCCCGGATGGAGAAAAGGAAAGTTAAGAAAAAGATCATCGACGTGAAAAAAAAACACGAATAAATACACAGCACAACGCACAAATTCCCTCATTTCATCTCAAAGTTTATCCAAATCGGAAACCCACGTGGGAGGACCCGACTAATGAAACAACGGAGAAAGATTTGAGTCGCGAGCGTTCAGCCGGGTGGAAGTTGCGTTTCGTTCCGGTTGCCGCTAGGCAGGACCGCCAATAGGAAATGTAAATAATCAACCGTCGGTGTGGACCGGAGATTGCTGGGTTGGACGAATGGGTTGGCTGATTTTGATTTGGCATTCACTTCCGCGGGTCCTGATTATATCGATTTGTCTTGTTTATGTTTGCGGAGGTGGAATGATGGTTTACAGTTTTTTTGTCTCTCTTCGTGAAAGCTGACCAGAAATCAATAAAATACAAACATCCTCACGCGCAACAGAGGATAATGAGTTTAAAATAAGTTTTGAAACTACAAAAAACGCAGCTGAATCGATTTTTTTTAAATACGTTGGAGGTGGAATAAATTAAACTGTTTTTATTTATTTCCATCTTCATAAACGTTTTAAAATGCATAGTTTTGATCTGGCTGTGTTTTGTATTAAAATGATCCATAGGCGTTGCGAACAAGATTTACGAGACTTCGGCTTTCAAATGAACTGCGCGTCGGCGATGTAAAATGTCTCAAACTTTTCCGGCGCCAGTGGTGCTTCTCTTTCGCGGTCGCGATTTGCAATTCAATTGTCCATTTTGTCGAGTCGACCATTCTTTCGCTCGAGCAACGTCCGGTACAACCGTCAGCCGGATCGCCTTCATTGGCGGTAGCGAAGATGGTGGCGAACTTTTCAACTGCTGCACATCTCCACTGTCGTGTTATTTTAGATTACGGCATTTTATGTGTCCACGCTACGAACAGTTCTCGAGGAACAATCGAAAGGCAACAATGGTATCGGGCAAACAATATCAACGCCAAAGTTACCAACGGTAACAAGGTTGACCATAAATAAGAGTACTGTTTAGGAACAAACATAAATGGTGGACATAAAATGTTCCCGTTTTAGAAAAACTAGGAACTGGGTTTTATTCAAGTTTGAAACACCAAATGTGCATTTCGGTACTTATAAAATCGTGTCATATTAAACTCTACCAACTGGTAAAATTGTTTATCAATAGTAAATGATTCCTACATCGATACGAACGCACAGCATCTTATTGCGCCTTACGTTACCGGTATCTTCCTGTCCAGGATTCGGAAGGAAACTAATTTTCTTGATCAAAGTGTATCGGATAAGAATTTGAATTTTATTATGCAACCCGGAGGGTGGTTGAATGCAGGTTGATGGTTCCCTGCGAGTGCTGCACTTACAACGATCTCTTCCTTGTAGGAAGAGCAGAAAATTGTTTCCTCCATGCACGGTCGAGCGGTTTCCCAATTTGCCCGGATCGTCCAGAGATGCACAATAGAATCAGACGAGAAGATACTCTATGGGGCAAAAGGTGTTCGGGCTACGCTCGATATACCTTCGCGCCGCTCATCCATCTCTGTCTAATAGATAGGTGTTATGAAATCAATTTTCGATGAAATGTCTAACGTCCTTATCGGACGATCGTTGTTGCCTTGAAGAGGAAAACCCAAAAGAAAGAAACACAAAACTTGGGAACCTTAAGGACGAAAGGAGAAATGGAGGAACACTTTGCTCCACCATGAACTTGCAGTACACGAAACCCCATAGAGCCATTTTCAAACATCGCTGGTAAAAGTAATACCGAAGAAGCACTTCCCTCCGCCGGTGTGAGCTTCGCTATCTTCCGTATGATTTCACGCAGCAGGACGGACACTCTCCTCGCCTCGATGTGCCTGGAGCAGTTTCCGACACTTTCCGTCATGCTTCTTGCCACGGAAAGGAAATTGCACCGAAAACGGTAAATATGCTAACAGAATATGAGCTGGCTTCCGCACGGCGATGTGGTGTGCGAACCGTCAACCAGAATATTTTCATCCGCTCGGCAGGAAGCAGTTTTATCGATTTTCGATGCAATAGATTTGCGTTCCTTATTGAATAGTGGTTACTCGTGTCCTACCGTTCAGTTATTTTTCTTATTTTTTCAATACTATTAAACCTCATACCAACCTAGTTTACATCTAGCGCATGATGGTCAAAAGGTGAAAGTCCAGCGTATGACTTCTGCCGTTCGCAAAGGTTGTAGTAAGGGCAGTTGCTTGCAAGGCAAATAGAATTGTTCGTATCATACGGTAAGTAATAAAGCGATTGGATTATTGGACATTTTGATCACCGTGTTTCGACAATCGACAAAAAGCCAGGAACAAGACGTAAAAAAATATTTTAAGCTTTCTACATTAAACATCTTTCTGAAATATTCAAAACTGACTTAGCTAATTTGCTGGCTAATTTGTAGCGTGTTCTTCTGCTAAATAAATTTTTTACCTTTCATTCAATTGATTTAACTGTACTTTTTTGTTCACTTAATTATATTAAAACACGTTTCAGAACAGCAACAAATGTAACACATTACAGCTGGTATAATTTGGTTCGCCTGAAACCAATTCAACTGAATCACGCTGTAAATGGCAATGCACCGAAATGAACGCCGGTTTTGCCGCCGATGAACGAGATTCGATTCAGGGCAAACATCGAAACTTCTGTGCCGTCTGAGAGCGCTGAGGCGTGTTGTTTGCGCCGTGCTACATTCCGCGACATTGTGTCGCATTCGTAGGACGCACTGGGCAACGGCGCACTGCAGCTGGAGACGGCTGGTTTCTCGGAGGGACGGGGCGCGGTGTCTCGCGTTGAAATGTTGTTTTTCCATAAAAAGAATAGGTCGAGTTTTTGTTTGCGTGTGTTTGCGAATGGCTGCGGCCACGATCTTGCGCTTTGTGTAATCCTACAGCCATCCGTCATTACGAGCAGCAAGTGAACGATATTTTAGAGATCCGCAAGAAGATACTTGCGGTCGTCAAAATGTGGATGCCCGACGATGCTTCCAACCAAGCCGTTGATCGAAAATGAACGCATTTCAGATGTATCCAAATGTGTCTGTTAGCAACATCAAGGGCAATTCTAACACCAGCCACAACCGAATCGAAGTACTGACATCTTTGACTCATTGATTTATGACTCGAATGTTTTGAGAAAACTGTTCAGCAACAGCATCTGCACGATGAGCATGTATATACGAAGGAAACAGGCGAAATACTGTCAAGCAATTTGACAAGATACGAACCATTAAGTAAAAGATATGACCCTGCATCTGTGGGATGCTTGTATAGCACAAGAAAGTTGTGATCTAAAAGGGCCAACAAATTTCAATTTGATGTTATTTATGGCCTCCACAGTGTTTTTTTTCTGAATTGAGGTAAGCTCCCTATTTCGACATGTATTATTTCAAGAAAAGTTATTATTTGCTTAAACAACTTTATTCTGCATACTATATATGCAGTAACATTTACAGTCCCAGTATGTTGAAGTTATTTATTTTAAATGGGTTGAAATAAATTGTGTTACAGCTATACATTGTGTTCCCATCATGAAATATTCCTCAACGTCAACTTTGGGTTGCTATTAAAACATTATAAAACAAAGAGCCTACCTTCATCCCAAGTGACTCTCCACCCCCATGTTATCTGTACAGAGGTTATCTATTCATTTATTGCCTCAAAAGTAGGCCAACAGATTATCGTAAGGGTGGAATGTTTTGCAACTTCATAACTATAAATATATTATCCCTTACCAATCAATTCGCCGCCTAGCGCCGTCCAATACCCAATAGCGCATGTCGTCGTAATACCTTGGGGCGTTAATGCTGGCTCGCAAAACATAAAAGCATTACCTTTAATGGAAAACCGTTAGCACCTTTTCGTGCCCGGAACGCAACGTGGTATCGATTGGGCAGGAATGGGGAAGCCCAAAACAAAACAACATAAAACTAGGCGCGTGCTTCTACCTCATGTTTTACCTGAGAGCGCCATGCGTCCGACGCATGCTTTCGTGTGCCCTTTGTTGCGATCCGCGTCCCTCTTGAACATGTTTATGAAAATCGAAACATTACTCAACATGGCGAATCGTTCGTAAAATGCTCCACACAACATATTACACGTTTGGAACGGAACCAACAAACCAATATGGACCACCACGACTTACACATCCCAGTGGGATCCAGGCGCTATGTTAAGCCAGAGAAAAAGTGACAATGTGGTTACTTTAATTAAACGGATTATGGTGGGCTATGGGCAGGTTGGTTCTTCCGTTTCTCGTAACATCCATGTTAATATATTTTCTAAGCACATCATATAAAATTTTCTGACAAAAAAACATAGTCAGAAGAAAATGGGATAATCAATAAGCAATTTAAACTTTTGCAGTTAATAATGTTGCAATCGAGCAATTTTAGATTAAACAACGGGTAAAGATTACTTACATCGATTGTTGCGTGTCAATAACATAAATCACTATTCCACCCAAATCGTTATGCCAAACAAATTTGCATAGTGCCCAACAACATGGGAAGCTAATTGAGCGGTTTAATAGTGTTTGTGAAGTGTACACATTTCTGATTGTTTAAAATGGCACAAATGGCGGGGGCAGCCGCACGTTGTTCTCATATTATCAGATGGAGTATTCGGGACGAAATTCAATTGACTCCAGTTGGAGAGAATCAATAAATCAGTTGACTATCATGAAAGATTGGATTTATTGATTAAGCGATTATCACATTCTGTATAAAATTTATAAATCCAGTAGATTATTTTGTGAAATTCAGTGAATCAAAAATAAAAATTCTATGCGTTTTTATTTCAATAGAAAAAAATATTAAACATCAGCAAATTAACTCGAAAACCAATCCAGCGTGCTAACTAACTAATATGCGTGTTTTTGTTTGCATGTATGCTGTTCCTTTGAGAACAACTTTCAAATTATTTTAAAACCCCCCGACGTTCCGCTCAACTAATTGCAGGTAATGACCCACTTGTGGACCAGCTTACTCTCACTTGTGCCGCTTTCGTTCCTCGGCAGAACAACGGCCCGATCGAGGGTCTCGCGGGAAGCACAATCCCACCCGGACCTACCAAAGGAAACTCCGCCGGAAACGGTGCGTCGGCTCGTCTGCCGGAAGTGCGCGGCTTGAGGTATGTTTACGTGCGACCGTATGTCGTCTGGTAAAGTGGCTATTAAAAGCTCATTTTTCTCACAGTAATTTCGTCTTCTCGTCTGAACGTCGAAAACTTGGGTGCCGTTACGTTCGGTAGGCCGTTTGCGTTTTCCAATGCAATGTCCATTTCTCCGTCGGGAGAACATTGCGGAAGTGGGAGAGATGAGTTTATTGCAAGTGGCACTGAGTAGGGGAGATTTTATACCACTAGTGACTTGATTTAGTGCCAGACTTACCAGTCGCTTGAACAAAATAAGTCACCGAAGGCTCAGGAAGAGCGGGAAGGAAGCCGTTAGAACTTTTCGCCACAGTTTTCCAGGTGTAGCTCATGGAAAACTTGCTTACTTCTTCTGGAGCCCACGCACGCAAAGCATTTCAAGCAAGCTTCAATTTCGCAGTGTAATTTTCTTGCCAGGAAAAACATAAATCCTTCAAGCATTATGCAAAGCTTGAGATCCGCGAAAAGATTCTACTACATCCGAGCAGATGGTGCATTACGCTTTTCTTCAACCCCCATTGCCATTGTAGCTCCTAAATGACATTCTTTCCTTCACTGCATCCGCGAACGTGGTTGAACATTTTCATCATTGGCGTAAACGGAAATGGTTTTCGCATTCTAGCATGAATGAGGCGAAAAATATTCAACACCGACGAGGCTTGAAAATATTTTTATTGTGCAGCCGTGCGATAGAATTGCGTTATGCCTCCACGTTTGAGCCGAGAAAGCGTCAAAGGATTTGCCAGCAAAAGGAAAATCAGCATAGAAAAGGATAAAAAATAGAACCTGTGTGTTCAGCATCGATAGATAAAGAGAAATTTCGAAAACCTTAACCCAACCGCCATCCTCTTCAATCTTGGAAACGTTCCGCCGGAAAATGCCCGTCAACGCCGTGTATGATAATTTTAGATTGGAAACTCTTCCGCCTCCTTTATTGATTGCATGTTCGTATCCGTCGTCTCCGTGTTTCACGATACACATACCCATAACAATACACCGCACGTCATGCCCCTTTTGTTGCTCGCGCCCGAGTGTCATGGAGCATCCACATAAAAATGTACGATGCCTCGATGGTTGCGATGATATTCTATTGGCGTCAATCGTTATCTCTGGGTCGCAAGCTGTCAACGTTTGAGAAACCATACAATAGTAAAAAGAAGTGGAACTCGACAGAAGTGATAGAGATATTAGCTTTTATTCTCTGAATAGCGTCACATTTCCACAGGCAATTTTGGCGAACATCGAATAAAACATGATACCGCTTATGCATACAGTTTTATTCGACAGCAGTACAACGCACATTTGAAAACTTTACTTAGGTCTATAATAGATCAGATTAAAACTAAACTAAACTTTAATTAACAAAATAAACTCTGTTTTTGAGTAACGATCGAAGAATTTCCACAGGTCCAAGCTGGGAAAAAAGAATTCCAACTTTTTCATCCTTGCTATACCAGGCTATCTTATCAATTCGCTCTATCAATCAAACTGCAAACAAGAGAAAAAGGTTCATCAATCAACGTGCGTTTCTTGATTTTTTTTTTCACCAGGCACGTAGACAGCCCTGAGAAGTGATTCCCGCACAGGAATGTAATACAGTAACGTGCACTCTTGAGAATGTCCTGCCGGATGCTAGAGCGCCCTCAAACGGTTAGGTGCATCCATTTCTGCCAACAGCAGCATCCAGCACGGTTGTTGCCATTGGACACATTTTTCTGCTCGCCGGCTTCGAAAGTTGATTGGTGGCCGTTTGTCCCGCATAGTAGGAGTTTATGCTGAGTCACAAAATTTAACCACTTTTGTGTAGCGAAACCGTTTTCGGACGGTTGGGAGTATTGAAAGGAGGAGGAACCAGAAAAGTGGCGATTGTCCATCGTCTTTTCCCACACACATGGTGAAGTTGATACAAAAAAAAAAACCGAAAAAGATGTGTCAGGGAAGTTAGCGGAGAAGTGGGAAGAGCTGTGGCCCAGCGCACTGATGGCAGTATCCATGGCTGCGATGAAAGATGAACCCTTCGTTAGGGCTAGAAACCGCGCTGGAACGGAGAAGCTGGACGCCCCTTCCGCCCATTCAGGCGAAACTTCGCTAAGTAATGGTTTAAGCGGGCAGATTAAAAATAGTTATCTCGACCTAGTTCGGCCACCACTCACCCATGCGCCGCTGACCTTCTCGCTGCAAACAAAAACCCTCGCCCGTGCTGCCCTTTTTCTTCTAAGCTAGCCGCAGAAGGGTGGGTGAAGACTGGGGGCAATTCATTCCTTTATTTGATGTTTTTTTTCCTTCTCCCTTGCTTATCTCGGTGAGGCCACTTTCGCCCTTTTCGGTCACGAAACGCGAGCAGTTTACTTTGGCGTAATTGCAACTTTGTCATTGGGCTTTGTTGCACAGCAGCAGAAAGTAGAAAAGAAAGAAGGAGAAAAAGCTGGGCAGCAAGTACAAAGAACAAACGTTGCCTTTTGAAGCGACTGGCGAAATGTCCGCCCTCTACCAGGCACATGCACATACCCGTTTCCGGTGGTACGGTATTTTCCGGGTTTTCCGCGAAGTCTCCTCTAGTGGAACGCTGCAGATAAAGGGGAAACAAGTTTTGTGCAAGGCTAAGTGAGTTTAAATTTCTGCACGGCAGGCGGCAGCTTTTTCCTCGGACATGAAGGCAGTTTTCATGGTAGCATTTCTAAAAGGAGTGAAATGTGCACAAAAGTTTTTCGCTAGACGCTGCCATTGCCTAAGAAGGATCTCGAATTCATGAGTGTACGCTTTTGCGTTGAAAATAATACATGTTTATAAAAAACATGAAACAACTGCCCGTGAAGAGAGAATTTTGAAACCCAAACAAAACTGGCTTCGGCTAATTATATCATTCAACAGCATACATAAAACTTATACTAAGCAACTTTTCAGAAGCTCAACGATTCAGTGCGGCACGAAGGATCGTAAATTTTAAAAAAATAATAATAAAAAATCCACTTCCACAAATGTCCGGGATTTATAGTACATTGCTTTCCCCATATGTGCGTAGAATCGATTTTTTGATAGCAGCATAACAGTAACATTAAACTAAAGTCACCCTCCCTGGCTGAAAACTTGTCTATCAAAATGAATTCCCATCGAAAAAGGAAAATGTTATTCAAATTTTTCTTTTGCTTTAAAAAATTTCGATTTCAAACAAAACGGAAAAGAGTATTGATAACGCATTGGCGCAGAAGCTTACGTTTGGCTCATTTATTTTTCCTTCCGCTTACAGGTTTGCGGGCGATGCTGACGTAAATACGAATAAAACGAGGACGAACTCACATCAACCGTACACATACACAAGTTGGGAACAAATTATTCAATTACATTCAACCAAGCTCCGCGCCATATTGACATGTTTCCAGGTGCTTTTCAATAAACCATACTCATTTCGAATCAACGTGAATTATTCAGCGTGGTAAATGGAGTTGAGCGAAAGGCCATCAACCAATCTGACTGGCAGCTGCCCGGCAGCGGTACAGCATAAACGAGGAAAATCGCCACGGGCTCCGGTCCGGGAACGAGAAAGGAAAATGGACTAGTGAAGACAAAAAAAGACAACTAGCCCTTGCAACCAACCGCGGGCAGCACTAGTTCACCGCAACAATGTAAAGTTGGAGTTGTTGGCAACGGGACGACGTGGGGGTCGCGGCCGAGTCAGCTTACCACATGTAGTGCACCCCAAATTGTTCTCTACAGGATTAAAACAAACCCCATGCGTTTGTTAGGTGGTTCAGTTGAATTCCGTTCTATACATGTTAGTCCCAGCATGGATAAAAACATAAACTCAAACAAATATCAAAAGTTGCAGCACCAAAGCCGTTATTGGTTAGGCTCATCACTGGATCATTTCATCACCAAAAAAGTTGTGTGGAATATGTATGTGTGATGGATTTCTTTTTCAATTACTTGCTGACAAATAACTACTCCACTCCTAACGAGAATGAAGAAAGGTAAAAAACCTTTCGGCAGACCTAATTCCAATGGCGGTCGCAAAAAGACAGTAACACCAGCCTTATTGTCGGGAGCAGATTAACTCCGCAGGCCAATTATGCTCGCGAGTCCGGGTCCGGGTGGCTTCTTCATGCCACGATTGGATTGCTCGAACCATCGTAGGTCAGTCTCGTCGCGTACTGTTGGTAATTCAAGGCTGGTAAGTCAAGAGAAAAACAAACCTTCCTCAGCTATATCTTTTCCCCGGCACTTTTCCCTTTTTTTATAAAGATATGTGCATTTTCCAATTGATCATCCACTTTCCCGGGCGCACGGGCATCCCAAAACGGGAGTCGGCTAGTTGATATTTATTTAATTATTTTCCACTTTCCCATTTAGTTTTCTCTCCCCGTAGGGGCAGTTTTTAGGTTTGTTTGTTTTTTTTTTCGCCTGGCGTCATTATCGAAGCGACCGCATCGTTCGATCCACCTTTTAATGACGACGTCGAGCCGAATGAGAATACAGAGAAGGAAAAGGTGGAAAACCCGCCCGGAAGGCGCTTCTTCAGTAGGTCAATTGGTCTCCACTGCTGCGGTACGTGGACCCGCCAGTCCAGTAGCCATCCGGTGACGGTTGATGATGTGCGGAGGAAAACATATTGTTTGCCACCATCGCTGTGTTCTACTCACTTTCAAATTTGCCGTTTTTCCTTCGCGTCCCACGTGGGATAAAATTTTACCACGTTTATTACATGTCAGCAACGATCGGTGACACTTAGCAGGGCTTGGTGAAGAGATTCGCTAAGAACAGTGCTGGCGCGTGTCACCGCATTGCGAGTGCACTGTTGACGGGGTTGGACGGTAATAAATGATCATCGTTCCCATCAGCATGGCAACGCGTGCGAAAATCGTCGCTCGAAGTTCGCAAACAGAGTTTTATTTTCAGTCAGACACTAAACAAATCACCCGGCGGTCGTCTCCAACGTTTACCATCATCATGCTCGCGGTGGGTGACACACTATCAGACACATACATACACCCGGAGGCGTCGTTTGGATGCAGCGCAACCTGCATTCCACATAAACAACAGTAATTGAGTTATTTATTCAATAAATTGCCTAATGGAATGAAATGAATTTAACCTTGCGGTAACCGCGAAAGTTGACGCGTTCCATTGAGGGACAGGCATGGGAAACTGTTTTTCCGACGCGAATAGCTCTGGATTTTTAACTTCTCCATTATTTATTTTATCTGTGCATTCGTGGTGAAAACACATTGCTCGTCATATTTTCAATAATGATTTAAAAACTGCTTCAACTGATTACTTTGATTAAAAACTGTAACATTCATTAACCGGTGCAAAATTCTAACATTCACAATTTCATTCAAATTCGCACACATCGTTTGAGTAAAAGCGAAAGCAAAAGATATAAGTTTAAAAAAAACATTCATTTATGATTCTATTCTACCCGGTGTGGAAAGGCTTTCCATTTTTTTCTACCGGTACTCGCGAGTGTTTGAACTTTTTTGTCGAAAATGAAATTGTTCTTTTGAGACCGCACCAAGCAGTTTCCGAGAAAAGCTCAACTCTTCTGCAACGTAGCGGTTTAATAAAGTTCCCGTTCCGAAAACATCTAACCAGTCTTTTCTGATGCGCGCTTAAGAACGTCAACTTTTGTGCCTCTTTTCCCCCGCAATCCCCCGGACCGCGTGTCAAAGATGGATACTTTTCTTTTCTCCGTTCGGTGGTGTATTATAGGTTGTTGTTGATGCGTAAATCGTAAAACAACACGCGAAACAAAATCACAGAGCTGCTTTTTGCTGTAACAACTGCGCGGAAACGAGCCACAAAAGCACAAAAGGCCCAGGGTGCCGTGGTGGAAAGCGTCGGGGGCGGAAGAATCATAAACAATATGAGGCGTTAGGATGAGTGGCATAAAAAAAAGAGAAACATACAAAAACACCAATACAGCGTTTCTACTTGGGAAACTGTGAGCTTGCTGCCGGTATTACATCATTCTCAACAGCGAACTTCCCACTCGGTAGCTGTAAAAAAAAAAACGAAAGATAAAAAACAGGGCAATAGCATCTTCAATGACAGCCTCGGAAAGAGGGCTCGTTTGCTGTGAAGTTGCAAAAATTCTGCGACTCCGCGAGCCTTCCGTTCACTTTGGCGGAGTCATTCTAGCGAAACAGCGAAACGGCAAACGTGCCACAGCAAACACGCTCGTTGTTCCGGCAAACTTTCGAGCCACTGCCCTGCTACCAAGATCGATCGGCCAGCGTTTGGAGCGTAGTCAAAGACGGCAAAAAGATCGGGCAAGGGCGACTGCGGTGTAAAGAAGGCAGCTTGACGTCGCTCGGGAACGAGGCGAAGCAAGCGAACCTCCGCGATGCCGTAAGAAAACTCGAAACTCACGAAGCGTTCGCCTTTCGAACGAGACGATTGATGAGATCATCGTTCTCTGTGCGCTCGCGGGTGGCGTCAGCCGTCGAACTTTCTGCGTTGCGTCTTTCGCCCGCCGCGGGCACGATTCGTTTCCCCCATCCTGTGCCCATCCCGGACCGTGATCGATGAGATCCCACGCAGAGCAAATCGATTGATGTCGAAACGGATTCGCCTGGAAGCTGGCTGGCGGTTGACTTTTGCAATTCTAATCGAACCAACAACCTTCAGCTTAAAGCCATCCGACGGAGTCTGTCGAAATGCGAGACATTGGTCCGATCGGCGGACAGATTCACTATGAATAATGAATGGAAAGTAGTATTTGGTTGCATTCAAACACATCTTTATCGCCAGCACCAGACACCTTCTACACAGTAGGGTTAATCTCAGACAAAGAATTTCACAAATCCAATACCGCAGCGTTTATTTCTTAGTCAAACCATGATTAGTCCATGAAGCACGAGCATTATAGAAGATTTTAACATTGCCATATTGGCAATCAATGTTCAATGGCAATGTTATTTTATGATTGCCAACTTGACATAGTATTTAATTTTTAATGAAGAAAAGGCCGATTCTAGGCTATATGGTAACTTTTCTCTACATTACTTAAATACTAAATTTAAAGCTCCAGCCACATAATTTTGATTTTTCATGAAAAGTCACAAAATACTAAGCTTTATTCATGAGATCCTTCATGACATGTTATTCAGAAACGACTGGAGGCATTACCGTGTGCAAAAACTAACCCCAACAAAACTCGGCATGTTTTCATGCTGCCACCAACACGTAATATTCAAAACGGAATTAACACAAAATTAAACGTCGCAATCATGCAAAGGATGGTATTACGCTCGTTGTCATGCGAATGTAGATTCGCCTCTTTGCTTTCAAAGGACGTTTTGTTGGTTGGTGAGTTCGCGTTAATCACTGCGACCGTAGCACAATTTATTTACAACTCATTTTCCACTCCATCTTCCCGCGACAAGATTAAAGACTGGTGCACTACGAGTAAAAAGCCTTCGCCCGATGTGCACCTCCTCTTAAGTGAAAGGCTTTCGTTTTCCTTTCATCCATATCGCGTTGAACGCATTCTAGCAGCGCAGAATGTTTGCAGCAGGCTCTCCACCTCGAGGACGACGTTGGTGAAAGCTTTTCCATTTCACCGGAAAAATACTGTCATCAACTTGCCTTCCAGCGTCTTCACCAACACGCCGTGGTTCTCATTCACCCGCTCGTCCACCACCGATTTGCGGCACACTTATTTGCTTAATTAGTGTCTACCATCAAGGGCTGGTTCTAGTGAATGTTGGGCGACGACGTACTCACAAAGAAGTGTGATAACGACGCTGGTGTTTGTATAAAACGTCGCGTGCAATTTTTCCATCGTCGATAAAGAGGTGTTTGTGTAGGTGGTTGGTTAAGATGCAAAATAATCATCATCTATGTGTGTTCACCAATTGTGAATAATCACACATTAACTTGCTCAGTTGCGTCTACATTCTCAGAAGATGCTATTTATAAATAAATTGATATGATATGTTAGAACAAGATTTAAGGAGTTGCATATAAATGTTTGGAAAAAAAATAAGTTTTTCGTTCAATATGCTACACAAAACTGCAACGCAATGCATTTCGATAGCTTTTCTATCTTTTTATGGTTGGTAAGAATTTTTTGCAGAAAAATTAATAATCCCAAATATCGCTTTGAAACGCACTTTGTCCGTATGGAACTTTCGTCGTCATACAATTTTTCATGATTGTTCTTGAGCACAAGAAGCGTGGCCACCGTTCGCGCGTAGCAGTTTTCCCGCTTTTCCAGAGCTATAATCGACTCATTCATAGCTGGCTGAGATTTATGGTACGCCACTTAACTTGCGTGAACAGACAAAATGTATCTGTTCTCCTTGCCCGGGCAGGAGGTTCGATGTCATTACCCATCCCTCTATGCCACGCGTAAATGGCTGGTTCTGAATGCATTCGACCAGGTGCACAATTTTAAAACAGTAAACCACTATCATTCAACACCCGTCGTAAAATGTCCACTAGTTCGCCATGTACGCTCCTGCAGAAACTCTCCGCGCAAGAGTTCTCGCAACGGGAAATTGCTCCTTAATGGGAGCAAATCTCGGTTTTTCGAAACGGCAAGTGTCACCCGAGATGTCGCTCCTGTTGCAGCCGTTCATCATCACCGGCGCCATATTTAACCGTGCGCTACCGACACTCGTAATCGAAACTTTTCCACAACAGCCGTGCCTCCAGTTTATTCGCTGTCGGTTTAGCATGGGAAGAAGGGGGTGTTGAAGAAAACAAAATGTCTCCTGTCATCTCCCTCCCACCCCGCCAGGCAGGGCGGAAGCAGGCAGAAGACCATATTGCGATTAATATCTGGTCCGATTGGACTGCTTGGAGTGCTGCCGTGCGAATGCGTTCGCTGTGAAAGGAACGGCTCAAAGGCAGTGAACGTGAAATCGCCGACAGCGGTGTGCGTGACGGAAAGGGAAGGCTAACTGTCGGAAGGAAAGACGAAACTTCACACCACGCCAACAGAACGCCCGACCAAGCAAAGCGCGGTGCAGACGAGGTCGGCAAGGTTGTAACGTTAATTGGGGTAGTTTTTCGAGTGGCCCAGACGTTTTTCCGACGGCTGGGAGACATTGAAATGTCAGCCGGGGAGATGCCGTTTAAAATTAATGATTTTCGACCGATTGTGGAGCCTTTTCAAGAAATAAGAACGGAGCGGAAGGAAGGGAAAGCGCAAGTAAACGCGCCCCGTGCGTTCAACGACAAGGGGGAAGGCTGTCGTTTAATTGAAAATTAAACATATTTCACATTTTCCATTTGGTAGACCGTGTGGAGATGGAGGCTGAGGAAGGTTTTTGGGAGGATTAGCCGCAACAAGAGTGGCCAAGACATGCCAATTCCAAGAATTGCAAAGAGTGGACGATTTTGGTTGGTTTTTCGCGTTTCCAAATCATTTACACTTGTTCGACTAGGGTTCGTTAGCATGATGGCAGCAGGTGGCAAGGCCGGTCACACAATGTGTTACAATGGCCAAATGCTAACGACAGGGCTCGCTAACAATAGTATAAACGTGTATTATGTTTCTCATTACTTTTCTTAGTCTGGTTGTAGAAGGTTACCTTAAGAGTATTCAATAGCGTAGGTTTTACTTTTTGTTTATTCCAAAGTGACTTAGCTATGTGATGCAAACCTTACCCTCCGTAGTTCAAAGGTTGATACCAGTATTCCAATCACGATGAAGCTTACCTGCGAAAAAATAAAATAAAAATCTTGAGTATAACAGTATCATTTTAATATACATAG
The DNA here is from genome assembly GCA_914969975.1 of Anopheles atroparvus. NCBI lineage: Eukaryota > Metazoa > Arthropoda > Insecta > Diptera > Culicidae > Anopheles > Anopheles atroparvus. The sequence goes on along the minus strand of CAJZCY010000003.1, from coordinate 5,759,430 downwards.
TGGATTAAAAAAATTAATAACTTAATTCATTTTGCACAAATAACGAAGAATTTTATTCATTTGACTTATAGCAGAAATTGCATCGAACAATTTCGAATCAATGTTGCAATATGCCACGAATCTTACGTTTTTTTAGGCCGCAATCAAATAGTCACCTCGTCCACAAATGACGTGTCGGAGGAGCAGCTAATGATGACAGCATAAAACAATTACCGGCGAATCGTAAATGCACATGCACCGATCACGCCGACGGGGAGGCGGACGAGGTTAATTGAATCGACCGGTCGTAAGTTTTTCCCTCAATAAAACTGCCGCCCTTGGCGGCGCTCGATAGGTCGGAAAAACAAGTAACCAATGCACTCGAATGGCGGGGGCGTTGTCACGGGATGGAAGGGGGTGGCGGCTTGAATTCTCGATTCATTCGTCCGTCATTCAAACGTATTTCGCGTTAAGTAATGCCAGTAACATTTGCATTTGCTTTAAAGCTTCCGCTTTCACTCGGCGGCCGCCTGTTGCGGTTTCATTTGTGCTGCGGAAAAAAAGGCCAATTGCCTAATGGAGTGGATACTCTCGATGCTACTTGAGATTTTTAAGCAAATCGCAACTGAAGAGAAATGGATTGTTAATAAAGGCAAAAACATTAGGGTTACCTTGTGGTCTTTCCTGTGCGAAAAGAACCGACTCTCTTGCATCAAAGAAAAATAAGTTTAATCATGCTTTATGGCTGACGAATTTTACACAGTATTGCAATTTTGCTATCGGTTTCAACAAGCTATAAAACAAGCATGACTGATGCTTAAATAATAACAACTATGGGAATTTATTCAATGTTGACGTATGGTTACGGATAAATTTGTCACCTTCAATGAAAGGCAAATGTTATCATCCGTGCGGAACATTATGAAATTCAGCAAGTGTAATAAATAAAAATGAAGTCACATTATTCGGCAGCATATCATCTTGCACGTTTACCCACCACACTAAGCGACGGGACGGAAACGGGATGTAGTAATCCATTTGGATAAATTTCGCAAAATAAATCTTCATGTAAGTAACAAATAAAATTTACGCTTCGCAAGTCACGTTCCTCCCCACCGGGCCCGGTCGGTTGTGCTTTAGATGTTCCTAAGCTGGCTAATTCTGTCTCGGTATGGATTAACAAGGGTGTTTTTATTCTGGGTTTTCATATTTTGCAACGTTTCGCATCCCAGCGTTCCTTCGTAGGATACGCCTTGCAGAATGGTTGCCAGCTGCAGCACGTACGCCGAAGTCAGCGTGAGCGGACACCGCGAGCGCCAAGATATTCTTCCAGAGTATGTACACAACTTTGCTCCATCCCATCGTGGGTAAGCAAATTGTTCGCGGAATGCAGTGGTAGATGGAACGTTTCCTACACACACACACACACACACACATTGCGGACACCGGAAACCTCATGCCATGTAGGGAATGCACTTGCATCGTTATGTGCAGAGACAAACCGGGACCTCCATCCTCAGAACGGTGCTTTTCTTCTTATGACAATTTTTATTATTGCAGCATAAATTGACACAAAATGTGTTGCAAAAGAAGAAAAACTTTAAACACAAACTAATTGGGATTCGTTTGAGAATCAACAATTTGATTTGATATTTGATCCTATAGCGACTATTTGCTCGTCTCTGGATAAAATCAAAATTTGTTATGATATTCAAAAGAAATTACCCTTACGCATAGCAATCTCATGCGGGTGTTAAAGACCAAGCCATTTATTGCATAGAGTACCGTGAAATTGCTCAAGTCGTATTTAGATTAACACCCGTTAGTCGATCTTTTCGTAACGGTGGCCTGTGCCATGTGCGATAACATTGCACAATACTCCAGAAAAGTGGTAGCCAAGCCAGTTGGCAAAGCAAACTTTACAATCTTTGTCCGTATAATAATGATGCGATCGTGTGAGGATGGTGGCGTTTACTTTCTAGATTAGCGTATTCTGGAACACCTGAGGGAGACATCGCGAAGATACGTTTCTACGGATAGCATGTTTTCGCAAACGTGAATCTTATCTCGTACATTAGCATATGAACAAGTGTAGCTAGGGTCTTTAGTCACAAAAGGTAGATAATAATAGAAGAGCTGCCTTTCCGTATTGATCTTAACATAGTGTATCTTTTAGTATTCCAATTACAATAATTCTTAGAATAGCAAGGTTACGTAAAACGATAATACAATTATATTTCTCGAACAATATTTAATCATGTTTTTAAAACCCTTTTTGAACGATGCTTAAACAATTGAGTTTTTTTTAATCAATTGAATGATAAAACCATCAATGGATTAGTCATTGAATTATTTTCCATTAGCTAAGAAAAGTCTTCAGTTAATAAAATCGGCAGAACAAAGAATACACTGCTTCGCTCATTTCGCGTGCTCTGCGAAGGAGGTATGGCTTAAGTTGTTTTGTCCCATCGTCAGTATTTACAAATGCCGCCGTTCTATGCAAATAGTGTTTGGTTGGTTTCCATTTGCCGTCTGCCTCGGTGGAAATTTTGCTCGCCTCGTCCCACCGGCCGCAAGCGATCGTATCGAGTCGTAATTTAATTCCTGTCGATCGAAGTGCCCTCCGCTCGAACGTGATTTCGCTCGTGATTCCATCAAGTCGAGCCTCACAATGGCCACTAAGCCAGCGCTAGGGCTGCGTTCAGTGTTCGGGGCCTCCACTTGCATAAATGAAAGCCAATGTAATCCAATTGAACGTTACGAGGCGGCGCATTGCGATATGATCGCGGGCGGTGACGGCAAGCAGGCTTCAACTCAGACCAGACGTTCGGAGAGTCATCTTTGTTTTCGGTTTGCCAAGGGAGTTGACGGCGTCCGGGGAAAGCTTGCCTGCAAAAATACCCCCGATAAGAATAGACGAGGAGCCTGGGGTGGAGTTCGTATTTCTTTCTTATCGCACTCTGCCTACCATCTTGATAGCGAGGGGACGGGATCGCAAAATTAGACTGCAGAAAAATGTAGCTTATTTCGATTTGTTTCCTTTGTTTTGCTTACCAGGTTTTCCTCCCTTACGGAGCCCATAATCGAGGCAGCACTATGGTTTTTTTTTTGCCATCAAATCACACCGCTGGAAGCTACCCCATCATTTTCATCCCCAGGGCGCCAAAGCGAGGAAGTGATAAATGAGAAAAGCTATGGCATCATAATGAGAAGATGAAGCGTAGCTCGGTAGTCTAGACGCAAAGGTAAAATAAAATACTCTGTTTGGGGGAATATAATGCAAAAGTGCGTGCGCAGGAGTGTGCCGGGCAGGACGGCAAATACGTAACTACACTAACACAACCACGAAGAACTTATTCATCGTGATTCATTTCAGCGCATAAAGCACAGGTTGACTGAAATTTGATTTGAGACAATCCTGATATATTATTATAGCAACTGGTGAAAATTTAAAAAAACCAAAAACGGCTATTTTCCTAGTAATAAAAAGTTTTTTTTTTGCTGAATTTTGCATGAGGAAAATTCGTTGAAGTGCGAGTCGAAAAGCAAATGTCAATGATTAAGCTAACTGCGGAGACACCGTCTAAAGAAGGAGACACCGCATTCAACCGCGATTCGCTGTCTTCTCACCTCCTCACGGTTGGAACGGAATAACGGTTCTGCAAAGATCATATTTTAATTAAATGCAACCAGTCTCGCGAAGGTTACAGCGTAATTAAAACGATTATGAAAACAAATGTGGCAAAAAGGTCGTTTGGGGTAAAGGGCGAGCACACGCACACGTGCGTTTGGCAAGGCAAGCGAACAGATGAACAGTTTCTTCCTTTGTAGAAGCATAAAAATGGGGGAAAATGCCATGATTGAATTGGGTAAATTATCAAGAAACATTCCAGGAGACGAGAGTCTTGCTGCAGGAAGCCTAACACATTACCAGTAAAAAATATAGTCCTGGATCAGTCAACTTTATGGGAGGCTTTATAAGCAATGAATTTGGCTGTAATTGGATTTTCCAACTTTTTGGCCCTGTTTCAAGATTCTTAGATGTGAATGTGAGTCAATTATTATTTTATTAAAATTAAATGTTGTAGTTTAAGATCCACAATTTCAGGGATTTCATCCTTCTTTAGCATAACCTAATTAAAAAATAAGCGACTTCTATCCCGCTACCCATTTTCTACTACTAATCAATTAACAAAGTTATGCAAATATCCTAATAATGTACGAACATTGTATAGTCCCGTTTCAACATTTCAATAAATAAAACAGCAAACAATTTGCGTGTCTACCATTGCCGATATGTGTGTATGTGATGTGAGTATGGAATGCGAAATCGAAATGAGAAAACACTCGTTCACAGCCCGTTTGAAGAACCCGCTTTCCCATAACGTGCAAAACAGAAAACGATTTTCCGGCTCGTGTGCAACAATATCCAACCGGTCGAATGGAGTGATCTTTATGTGATGTAATTTGAGTACCGTCAGCCCACCCGAGCCTTCGATGACATCACATCGGTTGGGTCCGTCGATCGGATCGAATGGGAAGGAAAGGAAGCGGTGAGGCGGGCGAGTTTCGAAGATTTCGGAGCTAATTTGTACTCCGTTGCGAAAAACGTGTTTCACGGCATGCAAAAGGCGATCACCGAACTGGTGAGATGGGTTCACTTTGTAAGGTACACCGGGACGGGCGGCTTGGAGTAGGAAGATCACAAGAGATTTCGCAGGCAGCAGCAGCCATACCGTGCGACGTTCAACGATGGTGGCCAGAGGGTGTTAAATCATGAGAAAGTTTCCGAGCCGAGGGTGCAAATTCGAGCACCAAACAGCCGGTATCTTACACACTGACTGACTCTTTGCCCGAGTAACATGCATGGCTGCGGTAACGTAACGTAAAACAAGCGGGTAAAATCCGTCCCGAGCGGGTGACTAACCAAACTGTTTAAGGCGTAACGCATATTACCGCCGTGTCTGTGTTTCTCTTATAAAGCTACGGAAAATGTTACAGCACACGATGTTACACTGAAACTACGACTAACCTCCATAACGCGTAGGCAAACCATAGTCGGCCGAGAGATGAAACGTTTGTGTCTATCGTACCTAAAACACAGGATGTGCAATTGTTGTAAAAATATGCTTTAAAAGTCGCCAATAAAAAGTCGTGTTGCCTTCTCACCAGTCACAAAATGCCGTAGATTTGCCGGGAATGGTCGGTGGTGTTGAGACTTGCTTCTAAATACTATTGCACGCTTTTCTCAAAGAATTGACTACATCCAATTGCATAAAAAAATGACGTTGATGTGATGTTAGGAAAATTATTCTATTATCCCGCAAAAACCAATACCTGCAGCATTGGTTTTACTGTTTGATAGTATTTCACAGCTTTTTTAAAGATTAATATTTTATCTAACTCTGAGAAAGATCATTTCACTACAACCGAGATTTGAATTCATTTTCTGTTGCTCCAACTCAATTGTCTCAATTTGTGGACAAACCGACGAACCTTGCTCTTCCTCCTAACAAGCGCGTTGGGACCTCGCCATATATAACCGAATAGAACGCAAACGAACTGAAACAACCAATCACGTCCACGGCAATATGCACAAGCTAACTGTGATTTATTGGGTTTCGGGTGCCCTTTCCGCGTTAAGTGTGCCTCCCTTCCCTTTTTCGTACCGTGGATGCCTCGTCTTCGGCACAGGGACAAACTTCCATAGATGGGTTCGTATTTCCCGCAGGCTCCGACTAAATTTGTTCCATTTGTTGCCTCAAACCGCAAACGTGCGCGGGTCAACAAACCAACGCAATGTTCGGTGGTTGTTTTGTTTTTCTTTCCCTTTTAACTTCGGTGCTTCTCCACTTAGGCTCATGATATGCAAGCAGCGTTGATTCTCTTTGCAACAGAACCTCCAATAAAGATCCAAAGGCGAAGCAAGCGGTTGAACCGAAGTTTACACGAGTTGTGTAGCTCAGTTATATGTTGCAACATTTATTAAAATCATTCACACATGCATTGCAAGTTGTATAGGTTTGTGAATTGCTTTCACTCATCTTAAGAATCCCTCTTCAATGGAAGTATATCAATCGAAAATGACACATCAAAATATCTCTAATTGGGATTTAAACCTCTAGTTTTGAATACGTTGTTAAACCCAGCAAAAAATCAACCGCAGTAGTCTGGCAATTTATTTTTCTCGTCACGATGAAAATGAAAAAGTACTTCCCCGTATTAGCTTCCGGAGCTGGCCGGAACAGTTTTAAATGGCCAAAACCAGCTTTCACGGTATGCTTCCTAAATTCTAATCACCACAATTTAAATTTGGAACTTAACGTTATTTCGGAGGATAGGGCGGAACTGGGGCACTCCCCAGTGTCGACCATTTTTCATCGAAATAATCATCCAAATTAAGAAGCTACCTTGCCTGGCGGCGTTTTGATGGTGAACCGTTTCCATTAGCGACGCGTATTATCGCGAGTTTCCGGAACAGCAGTGATGGTAGGAAGCTTCACAACGAACTAGAGGCATAAGCATAATTCAAGAAAGGTTTCGTTTTTTAGCACACTTTCGTAAGTAGCAAAGAGGCTGGTTAGTTGGGAATGAAAAAGGGGTTCCATGAGGCTCGACTGGCCAACAATACCTTCTCCCCATTCTAGCACGGATGGTCCTCTGCAATTTTCCGCGCGAATCGCGACTCTACAAGTCGAACCGTCTATCTTTTAGCTTAAATCCATCCATAAACCAACGGCACCCATCGCCCAACGGAAGGCACTTAAAGAGCTGGCGAAGGTCTTAGCCGGCCAGAGGTACCATCCACATCGCCAGCAGCGCACCGGGGTGATACAACTGGTTCAGATTTGAGCCACTTTTCTACCGCACTTTTGCGGCTTCCGCTAAAAGGCGCTTCTCAACATGGAAAAGCGCCTTGCAAGAGCGACAGAGAAAGAGGTGCCTTCTCGGCTTCAGGTCCGCAGAATGGGATCTATAAATTTAGGCTTTAATTTTTTGTGGCTCGTGCTCAAAATATCTCACGCTTTGCCGCAAGCCCTGGCAATGGGGTTTTCGGTTGTTTTTCTACCATTAACGTGAACGCAAACACACACACACATATATGCGCACATACTGACTAAGGAAAACCAACGGGAACAAACGAGCAACTTTCCGATGGCCTTCGAAGATGTGCCTAGCACAAAAGGTCCAGTTTCAACAATTCAATCTTGGAGGTAACAAAAAACAACAACTGCTTGCTCCGAAGTACCTTTACCTCGCGCCGACCTTTGGGCCGCGGGAGATGCTGCGCTCGGTTGGGGCTAGAGGTCCTGATTTTCTTATCTCCGTTCGTCGATCGGCACGACTTGACCTGGAATATATTATACTTTTCACCCAGGAACTCACGGAACGGAGGCCGATGCGCAACATGTCCCATCGCGCTCGGAATAGGCCAGATTTTGCGACGGTCGGGTCATGTTGAAGCGGGTTTTAGTTCCTTTTATTATCGGGCGAACCGCAACAATAAACAATGCTTGGTTTGTTGCGGCAAGGCATTCTGTTGCTAGTTGCGGTTTTTTTTTCCTTTAATTTCACAAAAAAATTTCAAGGAAAGCATTTAAAGGAGCTCTCCTATAATAAAAATATTTGCATATAATTAGTTATACAAGTTCACCAGGTTTTGCAAATACAAAGAATACCAAATCAAACTTACATAATGTTTTCTCCTCTCTGCAACCAAATCTTAAGTTCAGACCAAGAATCAGTTTTCCTCGATCGTGAACCAAGTAAAAGGCCTGAACAGCACACAACCATTCCGACGCTTTTCGTTTTTATTTCCTCGTTCAAGGCCACTGGGATGGTCTGGGATTTCATGGAACCTCATGCAGCGAAAACGTTCTCCCACGGAACGTGCCGGTCTAGGATAAATCCCTGGAACGTGGATGCACGGGTAAAATAAAACACCAACGGTCTCACAACCGCGAGTAGCCAGGCAAAACCTAGCCAAAGACACCTCACTGGGAGAAGCTCTGGAGGGCCTTAGGCATCAATGGTCCAACTTTCGACCCACGGTGTTTCTCCGGTGTTCTGGCCCCGTTGTGCTTGTTTCGTAAGTTCGCTCGTGAGGTTGCGAGGAACGCTTTGCCCTTTTCGTTCGCACCGTCGTTGAGGCACTGCTGCGGGCATGACAGAAAAGTCACACTTCGACAAACTTGAAAACAAACCTCCACGGAAACTCGGAACGATCTTGGCAATGGCCGCAAGGGAGAGGCGTTGTGAGGAGCGGATGAAGAGGAACTTCTATAAATACATAACGGACATGCAATGCGGCAACCATAATTTTCATGACACCCTGGCCCCGAACTCGCCAAAGGGTCTCCCCTTCAACTTCTCAAGAGGCTTCGCGCCTTGCCTTCACTCCGACCTGCGACCGACTTTTCGTTTTCATCCTCCTCTTTGTCGTGTAGCGGCAGAGAAGCCCAAGAGGTCACAAATTACGACGGCCCGACCATACCGACCGGCCTCAGCAGCAATGGTTTCCTCTCGGGTTTCACCAACAACGCATCTTTGGAGATGATTCGTACGAATAAGGGGCACAAAACAGGGCCCGTAACAAGATGGACCTACTTCCATTTGTTTCCCCTCGAGGGCTCCACCAGTGGGCATGTGAAGTGGGGACGCAAAGGTTCTAAAAACAGCTCCCCGAAGATGGCCAGGTCTAATAATACCGGGTCCCACTCTCGGCTGCGCCAGAAGTAGAGCCTGTTCTTTAAAAAGAATCTGACGAACTGCTGGAGCGCTGGCCACACCAAGATAAAACACAGAGGAAGGTACAAATTTGTCATTCGTCTTTTTGCTGTCCGTAGCCGTAGGCACACTTACTCGCAGCAGCGATAGCGGCTGTTGTTCGCAAGGGCGTACACTTAGGCTACATTTAAAGCATTTCTTTTTCCAACCCACTTACCCATCCGTTGTCTAATGGACATCAAACAATTGGGCAGGCTGAAAGTGTTCCACGAAAATGGACTGGCCGTTCTGTTCGGATAGAAAGGATCGTCCAGCCTTCGGTGGGAACATTTTAAGCGAATGTAAAAAATTACTTTGTTCCGTCTGAAGAAGGACGTTCTTAACATATTGTAGTCAGGTATTCTATTCATATCTCTGTTTCATCCCCATTCATTCCCCACTTTACTCAAGCTACGTTAAGCTTCAAAAGAGAATATTATGAAAGCGTTTGTGGAGACGACAATTAAAATGTGTATGCATTGTAGAATCTGCATTGCTTCTGCTTATGTCGCGATTAAAACATGGAAGCATCACATTCAGTCTCATTTGAATGTGGATGGCTATGGTAAATCTCTAGTTTTCTTTTAAATTGTTTCCCCTCGTCGAAAAATAAGTAGTTACACTTGTTTTCCCTGCAAAACTGCTGTTAAGCTGTTTAATCTTCTCAGCTATCAAAAAGTAGTATCGATAATACAACGGTGCATGTGAAAAGTGTGAAAAGTCAACCAGCCAAATCCAACAACCTGCTTGTGTACGCAAGCTTTCATAGATTGATTTCAACGCTCATGCGAAGGCAACTGCAATTAAACCTCCACGAAGAACTCTTTCACTTTGCCATCAACAAATTAGCCGATGGATTGTTCCTTTCATTTATGTTTGCACGATGAACAGCAGCCTCCCACTTTTGCCGCTAATTTCGTGCTCGAGTAAACAGTACGGAACCGACCGGCCGGCAAATCGTTTGGATAAGCGTTTGGCAACAGATATCGCTTGTCCCCCCGATTGCACGATTCGTTTTGCATCGCGATTTTATCGCTTGCGAGCACCAAGGGCGTTCTCCGTTCACTTGACTGTCCATCAAAACGAGAAACTGTCGATTTCTCACGGTAACAACACGAAGACGGCCCGCTGCACGCAACAACCTTAATTAGAGCAATCGAGCAGCAATCTTCTTCTGGGCTTCGATGCGCCCGAATGACGCTGGTGCTGGAGGGTTGTTCTCGGGTAATTATTTCACCTTGCTTCGCTGGCGGTTCGAAATATTTTCACCGAACAACGGACCAAAACTGATGCTTTGCAGCGTGTGGCACGGGGCAAGGAAGAAGGAAATGGGGTGATTCGTAAAACACTCTCCCTTTCCAGGGCGCTCGAGGGTGAACTGATAAGTCCAGTGCGTCTTGTGCACGATTAATTGCGTTCGGGATAGATCGAAGGGGGGGAAAACCCACCAAGTGTACGAGGGAAAATCAACAACACCATCATGGCCAAAAGGGAGGAGGAGGTTGTGGCGTTCCGTGCTCCAGATTTCCAGCTGATTAATATGCGCAACACAAACACGCTCCAAGGAAACATAACATAACCCGCGTTCTTTGGCATCCTTTCGGCTGGGCTGGAGGACAACGGAGAGAGAGCGTCGGGGATGGAGAAGATTCGTTCCCCCAGAGGGACACGATGAACGCTGGTGTTGATTGGCTGTAATTGGGCAGAAATCATTGCACCATCACCCGCTATCCCACCGTACGGACCGCGGAACGCAACGTGAACATGCATGCGTCCGCATATTAGCCATAGAGCTCGGACAGCTTATCTTACGCCGAAAAAGGAAAAGGAATATGTGCTAGAGTACATCTCGCCAACATACTGCCAGCAGGATGAAGACATCGGCGGCGGGCGTCTGCTGCAGTGTTTTCGGGCTTATTTGTCGGGCCCCTTTCGAAACGTTAAGAAGCAGTTTTCTTTTTTGCTTCCGCAAGCAAATTTGCTGATTGGAAGGGTAGCTCGGCAAACGCATCCTATCTATCGTGAAAGCATGGGCAATCCCCTTTCGACAACTTCCCCTCGGATCCGGTCCTTTCGAAAACTTCCATTCTTCTCCTTCTTCGCTTCCTCAAACCGAAAGAATCCTGCATTTACACACCCGAACGAGTATTTGCTTTTGACATTAGGATCCCCGGCATCCCGGCAAAACTCCAGACGAACTCGAAAATAGACAACGCCTTGTGCCCAACCCCCTGGCTCTGCTTTGGGTTCGTTCGAGTGGTTCCGCCTGAGTTCAGCAACTTTTCATCAACGAAGAGCTGTGCAGTTCTACAGTGATGGACAGATTATTGAATGTTATATTAATTTATTTTCAATTTTATCTCTCATAATTAAAACATTTTCTTTTAATAATAAAACCTTGTTGATTTCCTACTAAAAGTGAAATCAATTATAGCGAGTATGGTGTACGCTCGTAATTAATTTTAACAAAACATATTTTTGCAGAACAAAACATGGAAGTATTTTTAACATTACTCCCCCAGCTGCTTAAATACTTCCAGACGCGTTTTATCACAATGAACAATCAAGAAGCGTTTCCATTCGCTTCTTTCCGTTTCCGTAACACAAAGACCAACAAGAATAAGGATACATCAGCATGAGCATCGTAAATGCAAAGTAATGAAGAAATTAACCTCGCATTTCCGAAAAGATAAAGAGGGATCCTTGTGCCTTCACTTGCGTGAGTGTGTGTGTTTGTTTTTTTTTTTGTCTTGTAAAGGTATTGTTTAAGCATCGGGGAAAATTATCATAGCAACCGGCTTCGCAAAATTACGGTCGAGCTGGTGAACGAAGATCGAAAAGAGGGGCTTCACGCTTCGTTAGGCTGCTCTTGCAGAACGTTACGGATGCGTCGTGCTGTGTTTCTTACACTTTCTTCACAGTTGCTGAAACTGAAAAAACCACACGCATCGGAAACGTGCAAGCAAAGCACATACAAATGGCTGTAAATACATGCCCAAATGGATCGTCCTCGTGCTCGTACGCTGCTATGTTGTTGCTGGAGAAAAATTTCCAGCAAAGTCAAACTAAATAAATCGTACTTCGAGAGTGATTTGTTAGCTATCCGTACCAGGGGAAACAAAATGGGAACGCGATGCGTTTCCAGAGGAAACACAGAAAAGATGTTCAACACAATACGGCATATCCTGGCGTCCGCACCAACGAAAAAAAACACAATCCTCCACGATGGCGTCAGGATGGATTTCCCTCCGCCTGCTCAAAGCTCACAATTTACGGACAGTGTAAGTCCCGCACGGCACCCCGGGATTGGTTGACTGATCGTCTTAATGAGATTGGAGGCTGGTGCACGTGTTTGTGGCGGATTAGGATCTCCCACTTGCCGCTGCTCCGTCCCTCCAGACCGAGGGATCGAGTGACGTAAGCTCCTGGAGAGACATCGCGCAGGAGCGGCGTTCCTCGCCGGCAACAGGGGCACAACCATTTCCGAAGATTTTACGACAACCGCATGATGGAGCAACGACAACGACGGGATGTTTGATAATACTTGCAAAGATTGCCTTTCAGTGCAAGATGTTCACGCGGTGGATTTTACTTGTCCGTGCTTGCTTTCGATTCGTCTGTCTGATAGGAATCGCATCGAGCACAAACCGAGCTACCACATTGGCTGATTGGCCCACGTCCCGAACTTCAAGGTTTAAGCAACCTGCTCGTCCTTGGGCTCCTTGAGTAAGAAAAAAAACCCCACAATTCCCTCAGACCAATCCCCCAATCAGCATGCGCCCATCGAAAGCACCAGCACTGTTTTACATTTTAATTGGCAATGAGCGTAATGAATCGCATTAATACGCTATTACATCGACGGTAATGGTGGACGGCATTATACAATGCGTTGATTTTATTTTCATTTCCATGTTTTTCAGCATGTTTTTTTTTCTGACCCTCTCGCGCTGGTCTGCCACCGCCGCAGCGACAGTGTGTTTTTAATGGTTTGATTTATGCCGTTAGCATAAAAGTCGCTTCTCGACGCCAACAAGTCGTAAAAAGGAGGGTTTTCCTTTTTTTGTCACTCAAAATACAAAATTGTTGCACAATCTCTCTCTCTCTCTCTCTCTCTCGCTCCCTCACTCTCTCCCTCCCTCTCTGATTTTACAGCAGTGAATGCGCAATTTGAGCCCGGGGAACGAACATCTGGAGCAGCAGTGAAAGGTATTAACTACCGCCAATCAAGATTCAACTGCACGTGAAACTGTCACGTGGCGCGTAGTGGTTGAGGGCATATTTAATTCATGTGAGTCATTTTAAAACAGTCATATGAATACAGAAGCACAGAAGAAAATGGGTGCTGAATTACGGTTATTCGAATTTTTTACTACATCAGTGAAAACAACAAGGTCAATTCACTTATCAAGTTGTTACGATGGCATAAATGTTGCCTTTAATTGATGGTGCTTGTGGAATTTTTCAAAGCCGCTTAATAAACTGAGTGGAGATTAATTTAAGTTTTTTTCCCCTGTAATCTGTATATCCCCCGAGTCTCCCCTGTTTGTCTCCGGTATCTTCTAGCTCAACTCAAGTTCTCTGCAACCCTTTGTATGGGTTTAATTTAGCGTTCAAGTTGTTATCAATCTTTTCGTCTAACTCGCCATTCAAACTATCAGCCAAGATTTGTGTACAGTTGAGCCGATGCCGCATTTTATACTGCCGTTACATGCGCTGGCACTTTTGCTCGATACATAAAGCGAATAAATCCAAAGAAATCCCTACATAAATTAGCCAAACGCAGAAGAAAACTCCCGATAGATCGGGCATCGCGATACAATCAATCTATTCTTGGGTGATCATTTGATCTTTACGGTCATTCCCGAAAGTATGCCCGAGATGGTTCGTTCGAACGATTGTCCCGCTGTTCGTCTGAGAACGAGGCGCGCTAGTGCCACACCATCATAGCAGGGTTTCATCTTTCATCAAGCACCGCGACCGGCCAGAGTGAGCGTTTCTCTTCGCGCCGAACGATCATAAACTCCCACTGACAGTAATCGTTCAGTGGGCGTGAAAAAATAACGCATCAAGCCTACGGCCGACGGGTGGGAATGAACGGAGCGGAGCAGACCCTTGGCGGAGCATGAGCATCAATAGTTTTCCACGCTGCACCATGGACATGGGCTGCGATGATTTTATGTTACGAAACACAGTGACGGTTGCCTTTTGTTGTGTCTCCTCGTCCGGCACGGCTTGGGAGAAGTAATTGTGCTCAGGGCAGGAATCCCATGTGATGGCCAGCAGTCAGCCGGCACCGCACGTCCACTCCCACGCTCACTTCCATCCATGGCATTCGCCGCCCAGCTGTGTGTCTACCTCTAACAATTTATGCTCCTTTGCCTGGCCTGGGTCTCTGCGTCTCGGCACACGAAATTAAACGAGTGCGTCAAATCCGTTGCATCCTAGGCGGGAAAATGTAGTGCAATTAGAGATGCGAACGCGATCAACGCCGCTTTTCATCGCTGAAGATGGCCGGATAGCCCGCCACTGTTGTCATTTTCCCATGACCGAAGTCATAACATTGAAGTCAATTTGTTGTTCCTCGTCCCCGATCGCCGGATTATTTCCGACGCGCTTTAATACCTTCTTTTCGTTCTTCCCTACTGTCCCATACCAAGCTCCGAGCAGCTTTGGTTACACACCGTGACACACACGCCAACGCAGGGGTCACGTGGTGACACGCTCCCGGACGCGTGTCTGCGTTGCGGGAGGGACCGAAGCAAATGAAACGATTTTTCCTTCCCCTGCTACTTTCGTCGACTCTGCACCGAAGAAGCTGCTAACGACAGCGCAGTCGAAAGTGGTCGGCACGTTTGCCTCATAATGCACCCCGGGTGCATCCGGAGCTGCATACGAAACTAACGTCCCCGGGTGTAACCGACAAGCACGAAACAGGCAACAGCTGGGTGCTGCATTTGACCGTTCGCGTCATGCCGGCAGCAAATCGGTTCTTTTGAGATGGTGATTTTCTTCGGATTGTCCCGCGCAGATGATGTTGTGATTCGAGGCTGGAAATGGGGGAGGAGGTAATGATGATGATGCTGCTGCTGATGCTCAAGCGATGAAACTCGACGCGTTAAATGTCGCACAATCTGCCAGCGGACGGTGTGTGGCAGCAATTTGTTACCCCTCTGCTTCGTTTTGTGGCCGATGTTCCCACACAGCGCCGAAGAAAGCGCTCCTCCTAACGCTGCTGGATAAATTTATGTTGTGACCGTTCACCCACGTTCGACCAACGCCAGCCATGGCCCACGTTCGCCCTACGGTGCTGCTCACGGTCGACGCTATACCCTTTTACGCCAAGTGGGGAGAGCTAAATGGCTGAGAAGCTATTTACAGCGTTGCCCTTCAAGGTGTTTCGAATTCGGAACGGACTGCGTTCTATTTATTAACTGTGTGCAAAATATGTTTGAATGTCATTTGTTTTGTTTTTTATGCCGAGAGAGGTTTGGTGACTTATTAAAATACATTCCGGTAGGAGAAAATAACCTCCAGCATGCATATTCGCAAGGTGTGTCGTAAATATAGATGCGAAAGTTAATATCGATTATTGGAAAGCTAAACCGAAGGTTCGTTTATACACTTTTATGGAACAAATCAATTTTAACATTCTATTAAACATGTGTACTGTTTTACGTAAGCATTTCTTTCAATTAATTTTTCTTCCGTTCGCCCACATCGAAAGAGCCAGCAAGAAAGTGTAAAATAACGGATACCGGTAATTCACTTCCGATGCTTTCATGTTTCAGTTTGTTTGTTTTCCTCCCTCCTCATCGGTCACCTGTTCGGCGCAACATCTCGAGCTACCCCGCTGGCGGAAAGAGCGCCACCGAGATGATGTCATACCGAACACACACATTTTGGCATCGCATCGCAAAGAAACAGGTTGAAACTGAAATGGTGTACAGTTTTTTTGATCGACTGTTTAACTTCACCAGCACCGGTGACTTGAGTTTTGTGACCGATGGTGGGTGTGCGATGGTGTCTTAATGGCCGACTCGGAACGTAGACCTTCTCAGCGACCAGGGGTGAACCACCAACAAAGGGGCTATCAAGAGATGTTTGCGCCCACTTCCATTTCTTGGCGACACTCGAGCCATTCATTAACCCTTCGGTATGAGGTAGCCTAGAAATTCATTAAACATGTAATTAACACATAATTAACATCTTATTGCGTTACTAAAATATTATTCAACATTAGTCACAATATTGTAACATTGCTTTATCAGTGTTTAAATTTCAAATCGATTTTTATAGCAAAAGTCTCGTTGACTTTGCCTCTTTCGGCCACTAGACAGTTACCTCTTAACCAGTACCGTTTTGTGGTTCAACTTTTATTGGGCTTGAAAAAAATGCTCTCTCTCAAAGAGCAAATAGAGATGAAAAGGCATTAACACTTTGGAATCGGGCCAAAAAATCCATAGACTTGTTCAAAGTCAACTCATAGGCTTTGAAAAAAGTGAGAAATGACAAAAAATTTCCGTCGGGTGTACATTACGCCCACCCGTCTTTTCGGCAGCGCGGCATCTAACACCCACTCGGTCGCCTGTCCCCTTTTTGCTACAGCCCGTGTGCGGATGCCGCTTACTTTCAATTCCCATTCCCGCAACAGATTCAGTACCCATTTTCTCGCGAAAGGAAGGGCTTTCGTCGCGGTTGCCACTGCGCGGGTACGATAAGTACCCACCTTATTGCCTTCAGCTGGCCCCTGTTTTACTTTTTACGAATCGATCGAAGCTGTATGACTTACTTTCCACTAAAACCGCCCAAGTTTTGGATCAACCCGCGCAGGGCGGCTGGCGGCGGTCGGCAGCGATTGGAATCGAATATTGGCGGTTGCGAAAATGAAGGCAAACCAGAACTACCGCCAACAAGACGTCCACTGCCCGGGAGAAGAAGCAAACCCTCGTTGGCGGAGGATTAGATCCAGGTCAATCGGACAGTCTTGTGGCGGGCGCAGCGAAAAGACATAAAGAACGGAACGCAGTGAAAGGCCCGATCGATTGCCAACGGGGTTGGAAGTGAAAACCTTAGCCACTTACTCCCCATCGAACGGCGGGACGGAAAAGCCACTCCCCGCCGGCTGGGGTTCGCGGTCTCGCGATTAAGCGATCGTTCAAACCATCCGCGCCGGCCACTCCGGACGCCGCCTAGCATGCCCCAGTTTTCCACCCATCGACCGCGCGTTCCGCGGAAAACGGGCTGTCCGTTTGCGACGCTGGCAGACAGGCGAAAACGCCTGCAGATAGCGAACCGAACAAAGAGTTGGTGGCTTGAGGCCCGTGCCCAGTAATGGTACGATATCGCGATGCTTGAAATTAGCTCCAATTTTAATGTTTATTTTATTGTTACCATCGCGGCCACCATTATACCGAAGGGGGAGAATCACAACAGACGGCGCGAAGGAGCAGCCACAATGGAAAATCTCAGCCTCGGAAGGCAATCATCGTCAATCGGTGGCAATTTGTTGCGGAATGGTTCGATGCTTTGAACCGTTTGTATCTGCGCGTAACTGACAAGCAACAATTTGAAAGTGTTAAAGTTATCTCGCAACAAAGGAGCAGTTGAATTAAATGGAGTTCTTTTTTTGCAGATAATCCTACTCAGATTAGCCTATAGGAACACTAAAATCCATCGTAAACTTTTTCCCATTTTTGTTCAAGTCTTTCTGTTGTGTTCATTTGTTTGGCAACAATATTTTTTACTCAATACTCAATCAGAGTCCAAACATTTGAATATTAAAATGGCTGTTCACATAAATTCCCACGGATAAATCATCGATACTTACCTTGTTCGATGATATAAGTTGTCCACCAGGACAGTATTTAATTTTTCTTGTGTTGTTTTTCTCTTAAGCTTGTGGCAATTTAACCTTTTTTTTCTTATTTGTCACTAAACATTCTGCAAATAACACCGGAATTCACGCTTCTAAAATCTCACACAAACGGATCTAATAATCTACTTTACGATATTGGCCTTAGCTTAATTTGATACACACTGTGATACGCTTGCAAACACTTTAAAGGTTGGGCGATAGACGCTTCAGAATTCGCGCTCGATATTTACACAGAACCCGAAGGCTCGCATACGCACTCGCGGAAACGCAGAATTTTACACCAACTTGTTTGCATGAATACCTTCAAAAACACACGCTCACAAACACACGACGAAGATTAAAGCACCTCCGGTACACGCGTACTGGATGCACGCTAGAAAAAATCGAATCTAATGAACTGACTGTAGTTGCACGGCTGCTCTCGTTTGTCTTTTCGTTCACTATAGGAAACACTGACACCCGCGACAAACACCACTTTACGCCAAAAACCGACCGATATGCCGATCACCAGCGGTCTGAGACTGGAAAGGGAAACCAAACAGACAGAAATGTTCAGAAAACCGTCAACCTCGGCGTCGAAACGCGGAAGCGGCGCGCACAACGTGTGTGGATGTTGTTGATGACACTTTTAATCATATTTCATTGCTTCGTTAGTCGTGTCGATGTTCCGTCTTGAGCCACCGAGCTGCGCGCCCTTGGGCCAGAGTCCGTGTGCTTGTTTTGTTTATGCTTCGGAGCGTTTTGGCGCTTCCCCCTTTGCGCTCTAATTGATGTACGATCACCGATCGGATTAGCGTTGTGATTTGAATTCGATTTACGTTCCTTCCATCTTTCGCTGCTGGCCTTCGTTCCGTTCGTTAGGTGTTACGAAATCTCTTGATGTTTCGGCTGTGGTAAATTGTTGCGACTGGATTTTATGTGAACCGTTATTCCGGGTCAGCGTTTGCGAGAGGTATTGGCAAAAGTAAGCCGGTTTAGATTCTGCCGTTTTCTTTAATAATCACTGCAGCCGGAGAAACTAGGGCCCGAGAGGATTCGCGTTGATTGATTACGATTAATTTTCGCTTAACTCGAAGCCGCAGTTGAATCCGTGCGTAGCAAGCGGCGAAGTAAAAGAGCTGCGAGATGAATTCGATTACGGCACAGCGCGAAGCAGCAGCGTGCGCAAGAAAGAAACGGTGAGATCAATGAGAACGAGAGGATGATAAACGGTGTGCGTTTTGTTGACAGCGTCCGTCAACGCAGAGCCGTCAGCTGATCCGTGTCCCTGGTTGAGCCTGTGAGATGAACTGACGGATGAGAGATCACGCTTGATGATCCATGCTGGGTTGCATGCTGCAGTGCGAAAAGCGTAGACAAATCATGCCGTCTTATCAAAAAGAGGAAGTTCTGGTACCCATTGACTGCTTTCGAAGGTGCCGGATTGATATAACTTGGTTTTCACATATCAACTTGGAATGCAATCAAGTGAGCAAAAGATGCACACGTGCTCTGGTGATGATGATGAAATTGTAGACCAGTTACTTTACTTTCGGTATTTAGAAGTGCATACTCTAAAGGGCATCCACACACAATGGCTTCAGGTTTTATCGCATTACACAATGCCGGAAAACCAGAGCCACTCGTACCGTACAGCGCACTCGAGAAGAACGCACGCAGTTGTACACACACACACACACACACCCAGGCGTATACGAGGAGATGGTGACAAAATTCAATGAAATCAATGAAACGCAGCATCTCCCGAATCCCGCTGCCGAACACATGCGCACGGAGAATTTCACTGCGTCCTCTTGTGGATATTGCGAATGAAAAAAGCGGAACGACATGAACCAGAGGTTCAGAAAAAGAAAAAAAAAAATGAAACAGAGAGAGGGAAAGAGCGATACAGAGCTAGAGTAAATGTGTGCTGAATCGCACTGGAGAAGAGAACGCGTTTCGCAGCGTACGCGTAGCATCCCAGGCGTAACTACATTACTCCAAAAATATCCAACGCACCGTGCGCCTTCATCGCCCTTCGCCAAAAATCCACGGCCCTGGTCCGAGGAACCGGAAAATGCAAAAGGAGGTACAGTGTGTGACGCAAAAGGAGGTAGAAGGGAGAAACGATGAACAAAAAAAAACCCCCTCTTCTTAAAGAGGAAATACCATTGCCTCTTTAAGGAAATCTGGAGAGTCTCAGGCAACAAGATAAGGAAAGCTAATTTTTCTTTGTTACAACATAAAATAAATAAATAAATTTCATAATTTGGAACTTAAAGATATTCGTAATACGATTGGTCTATGCTTAAAAAATGCCATTTAAGCATAGTTTTAAGCTTTATCTCTTATATTGAGGGTTGGAATCGAATTCCCAAAGACCTTTTGTGAATGTTAAATACACATTTAAAAAAACATATAAGAGATAAGGCATTTAGACTGTGGCGAAAATGAAATACTCACAAGTTGATGCAAAAAAGCCAAATCGTGCCAAACCCTATTCTCAAGGATACTGGCACAAAAGATGAACCTAATGCGTCGGCAAGGAAAACGAGAATCATACACATTCCAAGGCATCACGCCGGGGAAAGTATTGCTCTTCGCGTCTATCGTATTTTCCCGATCCTTCAGGGTCACCGTCAGTTCCGGGTTTCGGTTGGGCAAATCGCAGACGAGAGGAAGCTCTCTGTGTTCGGTCCACCTTCGCAACACACAATCAACGCCGCTGTGGGCCCCCCATCATTGCAAGTTGTAGCTGTAGCTTCAGATGCTACTCCCACAAAATCTCCGGTAGCCCGCGGGACATGCGAAATACCATCACAACTTCCGTGCAAACCGAATCTAACCAGGGAAACGTACGTACAACTGCAGCCGAGCGCCGAGAACGCGTGTGTGCGAATCAGCCGAAAAAAGCGAAAGCACCGCTCGTCAGCACACCATCCATCCAGCCTCCGCATTTCGGTGCAGGAGGAGGCTGCGGCCGATGAGAATGAGAGAGAAAGTGAAGTGCTGGAGCAAAAAGCGTGCGAGCCGAGAATGGCGAGAGCGCTGCTGCAGAAGACTCCGCAGTAGGCGGCTCCTGCTGCTGCTGCTCTCGGCAGTAGTAGGCATTTGTTTTGAAAATTGGTTTCTTTGACAGATGGATCGGTAGGACGGAGTGGTCACAATTAGATTTGGCTTGATTATTCATTTTTTGGGTACACTATTTTGTTACCGCACGGTTACCATTTTTATCATCTTTTGTCTATCCTAGTCACCGTTCTATCCGTAATTGCGTACATGTTATGACGAACGTAAGGCACTACACTGACTAGAAAGATAATTTTCTACAAAAGAACAAAGACACATTTATTAAAACCCTCGCCGGAAAACAACTGTCCATACAAATAGGAACCAACGTACCAGCTGGAAATCATCAAATGGCACGGTAGACGCCCGCTAACAAGTTCTTTGCTAGGCAGGAGACAATAATTTTAACGCAGAGTTTTGCTATCGTTGATTTAACAGTTGATCAGTATTGAACTAGTGTAACGTTGCCGTAATCGCAAGCACCAACGCACCACATCAGCATCGGTGACATCCACACCCAAATATTTGTGCTCCAGACGCTCGGCATCACACGAGAGTAGACCGGATCTTAAGCCTGGCCTTGTCGTGAACCGGCGGAATTGTTTTGTACGGCAAGCAACAACGTCTCCCCGAGCATTTCATACCGACACACACACATAAACACACAATGGCACAGGGCATCGAACAGGTAGAAGAACGGAGATGGTTAAGAGTACACGGCACTAACGTAGCAATGTTTCACGAAAGCCCGCACACCCAGCGGTACACAGACGGAAAATTCTTCACACCAAGCAGCAGCAAAAGAAAAAGCACGTTCAGACTCACATACACAATTGCTCTCACGTTTGTTCTACTAACCGGAAAGAAATTGGATGTGTGTGACGCTTCGCGTTGAAAGAAAAACACCTATATTCGCTCTCAACCACCGAGATGTGCGACCGTCGCGTCTCACGATTCAAACTGAACTGAACGTGAGAAGCGCCACGATCGAAAAGCATCATATCGCAACGCGGGGGGTTGGTTCGCAGTTGCTTCGTGCTCTCGCCTTCTCCGTCTTCGCTCTCGCTCGTTGCGATGCCGCCGGCCTGCTTTGACCAACACGGGAAAGGTGGAGTTGGAACAGCAGTCGTCTGCCGCTTGGTTGCAGGGAGACTTTTCGCTCTCCTGCATCTGCGCAGTTGCGTTTTGCGTTGTTTTTTTGTTTCGTTTACGGTTAACGGTGAGCTCCATTGCACTCAGTTGCTTTAACGGCTCCACCGGATCCCCCAAGCCGTTTTTGTGTTGGGGAGTTTTGTCAGAAATGAGATCCCCCCGCGTTTCATGGAAGCCGCGCGAGGCGCCTCCACCGGCTTCCATACGCGACAAGCAGTCGTGGAGGCGCACGACCATTCAACTACCTCCACACACACACACACGCACACACCTTTACAAACGTTTATCGACAGCGTGAGAGTGGAAATGAATGAAGGAAAGAAAATTTGCGAGAGATGAAGGGCTGGCAGCAAGTGGAAAGCGGATTGTTTTTGTTTATGATTTGACGCTTGTGCAGCTTTTGATGTGTGTTGGATGGCTTGTGTACACGAGTGTGTGTGTGTGTGTGTGTGTGTGTATGGAAAAACTGTAACTGATTTTTACACCGCTGTCTCGCACACCCAAAACATAAATTTCCAACGGAGTTGTTCCGGGGACGGCATGCTGTGTCACACAGCATGTCGATCCACGCTGGTGATGTTGATCATTGGGTGGGAAATAGGTTGCTTTGTGTTTTTTTTTATTTTGCTTTTTCCTGGAGCATCATCACGCGATCGTGCCTTTGCAACTTTAAATTTGTTATGAGGAGCTCTTGATTTTGAATCTGGCGAGCTGAACTGCATGACTTCCTTATTAAATGTAATTAAACGATTTGTTGCATCGTACACCTGATGACTGATTGTCGATGTTTTGCGGTGCCGGAATGGGATGTTTCAATGAGTTGGAAGCTGTAATATGTCTGATTACCAACATGCCAGCCACGCGTTTCGTAATCAGTGAAATTAGCTCTCAGCAGTTGTTGTTGTCTTGCGAAAGTGTTTAGGGTGGGAGGACGGGTTTTTTGTCTCAACAATTCTCAAAGTGAAGGTTTAAATATCACTCTCTCAATCTCTACGTAAAGGACTGTCATTGAACAGGAAACGCAATCGAATTGCAAATTAAACAACTAGATTTAACCTTCGCTACCCGAAGCTGAAGTTTCATTTATCGCTAGGAAACATTAAGCTGTCAATACTACAACGTGTTCTTCTTCTGAGCATTGTCAGCATAGTTTTCGGCGTACGATCGCGATGTTTGCGCACGATTTTCCCGGTGTCAATTGATTGACACCAGCGGAAGTGGCAAAAAAGCGTCCCAAGACGCAACCAACTGCTCTGCAGCCTTCAGGCCCCCGGAGTGCTCATTTTTGCCACGGTATCGATTTGCTTAGGTGTCAAAAAGCACGTACAAACACAAGCGCATACGAAAAAGAGCATGATGGCACAATGATGCAGTTCGCGACAGTCAAGATGACAACGTTCGCGTGCTCGTTCGCCGATGCGTTCGTGCGATAGGCGGGTTGCACTGTCGTCTGCGGCGAACCACCCACGAACGGCCCTTGCCCTCGCGCTATCCTGATCCTCCCTTTACCACAGGGAAAAAAGTGACACCGGAGGCAAATCGCGAATACGAAATGCACTCCAGCGTGTCTCGAGTATCGCGGAAATAGAGTAGACGAGACGCGAGGCGAGCGGCAGTTTCCCTTCTCAAGTGCAATGTTTTGTCTACTATGAGGGGCAGTTGGGAGGCGTGTTGGAAGGCAAGGAAGCGGAGATGTGTGTTACATCAAGTAGAACTTGTGCACATGCACCTCTGTGGCTTGGCGCGACGATGCACCAAGTTTTCCACCAAGTTGGCCAAAGCGGCTTACAAATTGGTTCTCAACTCATTAGCACGGACAAGGGCCCATGTTCCGGTGTGAGTGTATGTGTGTGTCCGTAGCACGGTTTGTGTGCCAATGTGCTGGATTGTCTTTGGCACGCCGGCGGGGGTAAACGGGCCCAAGAAACTGCATCCCAATTGCAACAGTACGCCAGCGCGAGACTCTCGGAGCGAGTTAGCGGAGCAAGGGGCAAGGGTTGTGTTGCTGCATGTTTCGTTTCATCATAAAATATGCTCACCAGCAGCAGCAGCAGTAGCAGCAGCAGCAGTAGCAGTAGCAGCAGCGCTAGCAATTAACAATTCCAGTGGTGAAGTCATGTTATGCCATGTCTAGCGCACTCTGTGGCACTCGTCCTGGTTGGCGGTATGGTTGCTACCGGAGAAGAAACGTGGTGGAATGGGATGGTTATCTTGAAGAGGAAAATTGAAAATGGGTTGTCGTCGTCGAGCTCGAGTGTCGCCGGAATGTGGCCCGCACTGCTCAATTACGGCTACTGCTTTTAATCGGTTTTTCTTTTGTAATGATCGTTGCTCCAGTTGCATCGAATTGTGTGCTGCAAATTTGCGTCTCGTTTTCGTAGGGAAAACTCCCTCGACCAACATAGATTTGCACCGAGCGCGCTGTAGCAGCAATGAGTTTTCAACATATCTTAATTTTTCACAAACGCGTAGCCTGCAACTCCAACAAATTTGGCTACCACTAAAATTTTCCCTTTTCTTATTTTCACCATTTGTCGGTAAACTTTGACGATTTCGATGTTGCTCGTAACCACCATCCTAATCAAATTTCTTCGACGCTCGCGATTATTGGTCACTTCTTCTCTCCGTGTGTGCACCCGAGAGGATTTGTGATGCGGCACACGTTACGCAAACAACTCCCCACATACTTCCACCTCCGGGATGGATCTTTGATCATAAGGTTACTCGGTACCATCACCAGGTGGAAGGGTTTTTTTT
This sequence comes from Anopheles atroparvus, assembly GCA_914969975.1. Taxonomy (NCBI): domain Eukaryota; kingdom Metazoa; phylum Arthropoda; class Insecta; order Diptera; family Culicidae; genus Anopheles; species Anopheles atroparvus. Next base: position 5,734,853 of record CAJZCY010000003.1, on the reverse strand, counting down.
TCTCATTTCTTTATCACACGATTTTTTGTTTCTCCTTTCGCTAGCTCAAGGCCTTTTCCAAATAACAACAGTGCCGGTTGAGACCTTGTTCGTTAATTTCACTTTCACGAGACGAAAAAAAAACCAACCCTACAGTGATTCGATTTTACTAACAGCAGTTCCGACAGCCACTGAAGGAAAACGGGCGATGCTTTCCGGCATTTTCCGTACAGCAAAACGGTGTTTCCCGAAAATCTCCCAGTGTCGAACGGTGATTAGTTAACGACAAAACGACCAGCATTCGTTGGAAGGCCGTATGTGAATCTGTGCGCCGCTTGAAAGTTTGTTTCAAAACTTTTTGTTTATTTTATTTTCGCCATCAAAGATACAGCTCACTTTAACGAGTAGGTACAAAGTGGAAGAAAGTTGCCTGTTAACTGTTTGTCATCAAAAAACATCCGAGCAAATGAGGGATAGTAACAAAAGCTCTGTTACTCTAATGCATTTTATTACGTTATGCATTGGTAATTCGATGCTGTGCTACTAGAAAAACATAATTAAGTAAAAAATAAGTTAAACTAGCTTTGTTACGTAAATTTCACTTCATAGGAAACGAAAAACCCGTGGTTATTAGTTCACATTGAAATTCACTCAGCAAAGCCCTAATGGAATTTATTATAGAAGCATAATAGCATGACTAATCAAACGAACAGAAACAGCAAGCCCTTGCAGGGTACAAGGTTTTCCAGTGAAAGATTTTACAATGCCGATGGAGCCACCGTTATGAGCAACAACTATCAACATAAATAATCTAAAATTTGTCCAACTACACTGGTGACATCATCAACGATTGATTTCGATGAAAATAATCATGTACGTGACGATAACGAATACAAACTAGAAGAAAGTAAAAGGAAGGAGAAGGTTATGGAATTACTTCACGCAAACACACTAATCGCCAACAGCAAACATTTGGTACCTTCGGGAGGAGCGTGTTGTCGAAATCGAAAATGTTTCGCGCCGTTAGACGGAAGCGGAAGCGTTGCATTTGGCCCAGGAAGTATCCACACAGCTGAACCATCCGCTCATCGTGCATGTAGGGCATCTCTAGCACTGCCTGTTTGACCGATTCCACCGTGAGATGGTATTTTCGCGTAGTGTGCATCAGGAACCCGACGACGACCGGTGTCGGGACGGATAGAAGCATTTGTACTGTGGAGAGGAATGGATATGTGAGGATGAAGACTCTCTAAGAATGTGCGGAATAGGCATTCGCCAACGACTTACGATCGAGGTCCGGATCGCCTGAAATCCACATGGCTCGCACCCAGTACAGATCGAACGCAATCTGAACGAAGCTACAGGCAACGTTGAACGCTTGGGAGAATCCGAATAGCTCGTTGATACCCTCATTTGCGTGCCAAAGTTCCGTGTAGATTGAGCGGCAATCTTCTAAACGGTCGAGCGTAGTCAACACGGCAGCCTCGTGCTTCCTAGGGTTCAGTGTGATGTTTTCCACCTTCAACGAATCATCCACGGTTCGTCTCAGGTGCTCCAGCTTCACATGAAGCTGCCTCAGATTTGCACACATCAATGTAATATGTAGTAGATGAAACACATGCCTCATGTAGCTCAACGTGACAGGGTAGATATTGTACATCAGAAAGTACAGCCACCGCGTACCGGGAAGAAGAGTATGTAATGCCTTATATTGAACCACTACACTGGTGGCCACTATCAAGACAAATATCTTCAAGACCCTTCGCATGGCGGCTGCCGCACTGGATCGATCCAACAGTCCGAGGTACGTTCCGTTCCGCACGGCTAACGCCTGATAGCACTTCCATATCGATCGATGCATTCCTGCACTGCACCAGGAGTCGCCATGCGATGCGAACGCTGTTACCATCCCGATTACATACTTGAAGTAGTTGTTCATGGCCTCGGTTAGCTCCAGCCCAAAGTACAGGCAGTTGTAGTCAATCTTGGCCATCACACAAGAACCTATCGTGTACACACAGTGGAACAACCACCAGATGACAGTGTTACATCGACGCTCTCCTATCTCAATGCCAGCCGTTCGGTCTAGGCTGAGCGGGAAATTAAAAAATCCAGCCACATTGAATAGTTTTATTAGGCCAGAGAACGCACTGATCGTGGCAGAGGATAGATCGCCGAGGCGTCGCATCGTAGACTAATGGACATAGTTTAAAGAAGATACTTACAACAGACCCCATCAGCAAATCCTTGACAGGGTACTAATAACTCATTAAAATTCAATTTAATTTGAACAGATGTCCCCTAAACACGCGCATGGTCCATTTGGTCCTGAAAGGGCTGGGACTTTGTGCTTGTTGGCAGTTACTCCAATAGATCATAAGGATGAACATCCTTATGCCACTACTACCGACGGCTCGGCAGCTGCTTCAGCTGGCCTTTATAATTTTTAAAATATTTGGCTTCACCCCATTCGACCTTAATAGCTATACGTTAGAAATAACGCCATCCAGGAGTCGTATCAACTGGTTTGTTGCGATACCGGCACTTCATCTGTTTTGCTACATAGTGGTAGACGTGCTCGTTATAATCAATAGACAAATGATTTTCTACACCGGGCTGCAGATCCTGAACATGAACGATATAATGAAGTACGGCTCGCAAATGGTTTCAGTCAGCTTCGTGTTGGTCAATATAGTTCTTGAACGTCGTGTCCATCGCAGCGTGTGGGTCAAGCTAAATGCTGTCCGCGGGATGGCTATGAAGAGGTATACTAGTGCGTTTCTCTGACGCTACCTCTGGAAGTTCTACGGCTTCCTAGCGTTCTGTGCCATCGTTGATTTTCGAATGATGTACTGTATCCAAGATAAAAAGGCAGATATCATTTACTATGTGGTAGTTTTCGTGCTACGAATGTTCCTCCGGCTCCGTCATCTCTTTCACATGTTCTTCATCGATCTGCTCAAAGTTCATCTGCAGCAGCTTCACCATCGGCTGGCAGAACTAGCTAGCTACATGGCAGAGCTGCAAACGATCCCTCAGGGTTCGCCGCAATATCGAAAAGTGTATACCAGATCAGTCGATCGTCTGCTGCACCTCAAAACCGTCTACGGCCAGCTGTGGGACATAAACGATGCCATCAATCGGTCGTTCGGATGGTCGCAAATATGCAATTTTACCGCCAACTTTGTAGACCTATCGTGTGACCTTTATTGGTTCTATATGATCGTAATGACTTTTGGTTTAGAAATTGTCCAAGGTTTGTTATACTATCAAAAGAAATCATTTAAATTATATTTCTTAAATAAATGTTGTTTCCTCTATCTGTAGAGTATTTCATTACAACTGTTCTTTCACCTTGTCTCATCGTGATTTTGCTCAACGCCGCCGAGTCCTGCCTAAGGGAGGTAAATTAATTAACATGTCCTTTAGCCATTTTTTACATCATTTTACACATGTTTTTCAAACTTAAAAGGGATCCTCAATTGGAACCGTTTTATTGGATATACCAATAGGCGGTGATTCCACACTTCGTAAGATAGTCTATCGCTTTGGGCTGCAGCTGTCGCAGCAAAGAATACACTTAACAGCGCACGGATTGTTTAATATCAACTATTCCCTTCTTCAAATGGTAAATAGTTCTCGTTCTTAGCTGTGCTGTAAGGCTGAAAGGCTGTACTCTAAAAGTTTATATTATTTCTACGTTTCTAGTTCGGAACAGGAATTACAACTTACATGGTGATCTTCTTAACTTTTTCCAAAGGGCTAAGGGTTATGCCAGATGCCGTGCCTGGACAAGACGAGGATTAGAGTTTTACGTTCATTCCAGATGACCACCATAGATAGATACCATAGATGCGACCGATCGCATTCTAGACAATTTATTAATTGCCACCGCAGTGTAATAATTAATTCGATGTTGCCTTAATTTGCATTTTGTTTCACTGCACCGGTAGCGTTTCAGTCACATGACATCAGTTATCAGGTGCCCATTTGTGTTCGATGTTTGCAATGTCCATCGGTTTCTATCAGCTAGTTGGGCTACACTGGTACATCCCAAAGGTGGATTCGACCAGCCGGTGTTGGACGGTATTTTGTGTCGCACTCAACTTCTGCTTCGTCACCGGGCTGTTCTATTGGATCTACCAGCATCCAAAGAAGGTGCTCTTCTCTGACACCACCCAGGGATTCCTGGTGGATTATTGCAAATTCATTCTGATGGTTCTGGTCTACAACTCGCTACTCCTGGAGAACTGGTTCAACGTAGGAAAACTATGGAAAGTCTGGATGGAGTTGGACCAGATCCGTATCCACTGCATTCCCAGTTCCAAGTGGAGCTCCCAGCAACGCAGACATTTCATCATCGTCGGGAGCTTCCTAGCACATCTGTCCTGGTGGGAGCTGAGCTACGCCTACGCCATAGCTCACACGGAGCGCAGTCGTATCTTCACCATAGTTTTTTGGGTCTTATTCATGCTGCTCCACCTGCGCCAGTTGCAGATCCTTCTCTACACCGATCTGATGGGATTCTGCCTGAAGCAAATCAACGAACAGTTGCGATGGATGATCGAGTTGAGCAAGGGAGCCTCCAACTATGGAGGGGCACGCAGTGACGGACAAATTTGCACCCAAATGGCCAAACTAATGGATGCGTTTGCGCGCGTAGAGCGTTTGCTGGGTCTGCTCAACCGAGCGTTCGGATACTCGTTTACCATCATCAAGCTGATCACCCACGTTTACCTGTTGGCCGATACCTACTGGATCGTTTATGGCATTCTGTTGGGGAATGTGTTTGAAGGGCTATGTATGCATCATAATTGATCGCTAGTGCACCTATCTTGACCACAATCAAAACATCTTTCATCACATCTTTCTAGACTTGGAGTGCTGCCTGTGGTCGAAAGTGATCTGCCTCGTTGTGAACCTGCACTCGAACGAGCGCATCAGGCGGGAATGCGTCCGTATGCGGGAACTGTTGCACTGCGTCGACCTCGGTTGGCAGCTGCGTTGCGACACCGGGTATCAAATGGTGCACAACTTTCTGCTCAAACTGGAAGTATGCCACCCGCTCACACTGACGGCGATGGGTTTGTTCAAGATGGAATACGGCATCATGATGGAGGTTAGTGATGTGCTATCGCGAAAAACGAGAATCTAGAGACGCTAATCAATCGTAATGGATCGTTTTGTTTGGGGCTTTATTGGACAGTTTAGATCACGCTCAACGTAACCGCATCCATTTCACTGTTCATCCAAGCTACAGGGTAGAGCTGCTCATCGCGGTTGTGGATATTGGGGGTCCACTCGTCGAAGCGTTTGCCGCCCCGGAGTCGACCACGCCAGACTCATCCTTCGGCATAAACTGAATGAAAATGACCATGTACGTGGTGATTGCAGCCGCCATCTGGGGACGAAAGTCGATCATACTTTTAAGCTAGTTTCTAAAGCACTCCCATGCACACGTGTTCGTAGGTTTACCTCCTTCAAGAGAATAAAATCCATATCGAAGAATCCTCCGAGTGAGAAATAAATTGGTGCGTGCTGAAGCACGAGGGAAAAGTTTTCCATCTGCAAGTAAAAAATGTCAAGAATATTAACGGTAAATTACCTAGGGATAAACAACGGCTTTTCGTTCCTTTTTGACTTTAGACAGGTATAACAGCTAAAAAAATATGTGTTACAGCACAAAGTACTCAAAGTATAGTTCTTTGGCAAACAAATGGTTACGCTACGGCTTTGAAATAGGACCCTAGCTTTAGCGAGTGAATAGTTTTGACTCCTCGTTCGTTTACGTACAACTCCCGGAAAGTGATAAATATGTTAACAACCATTTTTCAAATGCACACATCCATTCCGTTTCCGTGTACGTCGGGGACAAGAGCATTCGAATGGAGCCTATGTTCTTTTGCTTACTTATTTATCGACTAAATTACGGCTAAAAGCAACCATCACGGTGCCACCGCGAATCGCTCCATCATATTGTCGCGTTAAATTTGCCAACATGCGACCCAACCGACTGACGATGACCGACACAGTCACAATGGTCCCGCCGTCGTGCCCTCCCCCTCCCGAGTACGAACCATTTTTGCGAGCCGATCTCCTTCGTCACCGTGTCGTTTGTGCAACAGCTGTCCCATCTGGGCAACCTGCGGACGGAAAACCCGGGTTAGTGGACGACCAGGAGCGCCGTGGGTGTGTGTGTTCCGAAAGTGACGGCAACACGGAATCTAATGTCAACAATTTGGTGCAATGTCAGGACTTGCGCTCCGTCTGCGCCACTTACCTGGTTCTTGCAATTTTCGCACGCTGCCAGCACGATTCCGAGCCCCGCAAACGTGGCCACCACGCTCAAAATAAACGCTGTGAGGAGATGAGATTACTTTTTATCTTTCGTTCTATTTCGTCAACACATTTATAAAAGATGCAGCTACTTAGTGCAGTGGAAAATGGCAAGCTTTTCGTTGTAATGCGAAAACGTTGTAACGGTGGACAGCAAAACGTTAGACAAAAATCAATAAGTATCGGGGCAGGTGGTGTGAATTGGTGGATTGAAGTTATTTTTAGAAAGTCCGCATCGTGCTTCCGTGAGAAAGTTTATCAGGTATTCACGGGTCTCCTTTTGAAGGAGAATTTGTGATGGCAAACAGTAGAAGGAAAACAGGTCAATATTTTCTCGGTGGACACTTACCGAAAATGTGCTCGAACTGATTAAGATAGAGCAGTGAGTACAACGAGTACAGGTCGCACGTACACTGGATGAAGTTCTGTAGCAGATTGGTGAGTTGCGAGTAGACGCAGCAGCCGTTAAGGTCTTTTGCCGCGTGCCATAGGGCCAGGTACGTGCCTTTCACGAGAAACACCCGCCGAAGATGATCCGTCTGATAGGAATCACCGGGATCGTGCCGTGAAGGTTGACTGGAGCCCTTCAGCCAAGCTGTCATCGGAACTGGTCCTGGCTTCACCGGGCGGTGTAACACTTCGAACGCATTCCTACGGTTCCGTGTCGAGCCTCCGGGGAGCCATTTTCCCTCCGGAGTGCCACCGCTACAGAGCGTTTCGAGTTGCTCACGGAGAATCGTAAATCTGGCCGTCAGTCGGTCGATGTGGTGTGCGTGGTGCAGGTGCTTCATCCGGGTGATAATCAGCGAGGGCACGGTCAGGCACCAGATGGCTTGCTCCACGCGGTCTGGATAAACCATGCCTAGAATGGCCAGCTCCGTCGCACAGCAGAACGTCACGAACAGAAGCAGCTTGTTGCGATACCTCCGTCCGGCTTGCCGCAGGATGTCGCCAGCGGAACCCGTCAGCTTCCCAAGCGTCCCGTCCACCCGGCCCAGGCGCTCGTCGAACGCACGGTAGGCATTCCGAGCCAGTAACGCCTCGACCAGCACCACCAAGTGGGCCACGATGGTGATCGCGCTCTTGATGAAGGGAATGAAATTAATTCCTCGGTTGTGGCGATCCGTGAACAACCATCGGCGTTCGATGAAGCAGAACGCCAGCGCTGCGACGTACAGCAGGACATTCGCGGTGCACCACAGCAGAGCCAGCGAGGAGACAAAGGAGGAACTGTGCGATGCAAACGATTGCAGTCCGCAGAGTTGAAAAATTAGATTCGGTAACATGTTTCACCGATCGACCGTCGGCAAGGAACTAACGATGTTTCCCGTTTTCCGGAACTCAGATTTATCCTGCAGGGGGAAGCAAACCAAAATTATCTCCTCTTCGTCTCCCTTCACCTTTTTCGCATGGGAAAATCTTCAGCTGCCGCTGAATCGTTGACGGAGATTAATGATGCTCGGGTTTGGGGAGGGAGGAAGGGCCAAGTTTGATCCACCTCATCGGGGGTGACATTTGCATAGGGTGTGGGGGCATTTTCTGCTACTAATTAACCAGTATGATAGGTATATTTATCGACATGTGAGATTTGTTTCATGTGTGGAAAGGATGAGTATTGTGTACTGCAGGGTTTACTTATTCAATCTTTTCGCGTATGGTTTTCAAGGCTGAAATTTAGCAGGAAATCGTAAAATTAGTAAAATTATATATTATATATATAATCGTAATTATATATATTATTATATATTATATTAATTATTATCGATTTGAAATTATAATTTTCTTCATTGTCAAAATATGAAGCTTGTCCATTTTCTTTATTTAAGTGGTTACTAAATTATGTTCCTTGTTGTAGTCTTCAAATGTGTCCGTTTTCGGCAAGAAGTTGATGTAGATTACTAAATATGTAGTTATCGAGGCAAAAATCTGCGATATTGAGGCAAAAACGAAACAAGCAAATTAAAACAATCTTATCAAATTTGGTCTCATCTAGAATAAATTTAAAAGAAAAACTGCAGGACTTACCGTAGTCAATCCGGAAAGTTTTAGCTGGAAAAAGTTGGCCGCCGAAAAGCTTATCCTTTCATTGTGCAATTGCTTGGAAAAATTTTGTATCTATAAAATAAAGTTCAGCAGCCATTAATTTTTCTGCGGGTTTTAGTTCAATTGAACATATTTTGAAAGATATTTCAAAGACTTACATACCAATTCAAACGTTTGAGGTGGAAGAGGACTATTCATGACATTGTGCAGATGATAGAATGTCAAATCCCCCTAGAAAAAGAATCGTGGTTTAGACAACCAGATTTTAATCTAGTAATTTGATAACAGTCGATTTGATTTTGTCACACCTCATCCACACACCGCTGGCAAACATTAAACAGTGTGAAAAACATCAACACCGGAGAGATGCCACACAGGAACGACTCCGTCTTGTATAGGTTGCCCGCGTAGTAGAGGCTTGCATACATCCAGTATCCGTCGATCGTGGTGCATATGAACAGCATCGTTATGACGCCGAACAGTTGCCATCCGAACCGATCGCTCACGTCGCCTGCAAGATCCTTGAGCAGATTTTGTGTGGCCTTCAGTAGCACCAGCCTACGATGAAGGACTGCGTCCGGCTGGGATCTGGTTTGCTGGAGCTCGTAGTTCAGGCAGCGGTATCGATTGCGCAGGTAGAGCACGTGCACGAGGAAGAACGTGTCGCCGAGACGAATTAAGACAAAAAACCAGACCTTCAGCAGCCAGTTACGGTACCAGACGCGGTTCGCGGAGATACGCGAGATAATGAACAGCTCGTTCGCGGCCGGGACCACGTTGTAGACGAGCGCGATGCCGAGGATGTCCCCAGTCAGGGCATGGTTGAAGCGCTCCAGCAGGCCCGGCTCACTTGCATTCGCCTCCAACTGACCATCGATCTGGTCCATCAACTTGGCGATGCGTTGCTGCAGGGGTCGCTTAGCCAGTGAGAGGAGTAGCGACACCAGCGGCACAACCAACGGAATCTCGAACTGAATCGCATCGGCGAATGTTCCGGTGGCGTCGCTCAGGAAAAACAGGTCACTCGGGCTCACCAGCGAGTATGCAATCGTGACCAGCTCCAGTAGGACGTAGAGGGACACAATGACGCTCGTTAATGTGTACACCGAGGCTAGGGATTGTCCGTGCAGGGGCACCAAAGCGAGACCGAGTAGTTGAAACAACGGGTATACCCATCCGAAACGACGATCGTGATGGCTAGTTGTCATCTTTGTGCGTTCGAGTTTTGAACTGAACTTGGACCTTCTGTGTGATTTCGTTTTGTTCTGACCGGTGTATAAGTTGTGGGAACGCTTACACAACTTACGAGAGAAATGATAAATGATAGGTGTAGTCAAAATGGTATAAACGCTTCAAATCAATCATAAAATACTGCCTCCGCTCCGCTGACAAATTACGCCCTGGCAATTAAGAAACATTTTCCTGAACAGGGATATTTACATTCATCCGATTTTGTTATCATTCCACTCAACCCTTCATTTCATTCCGCAGGCATAATTTAGCTCAAAAAAATTCAAACTAAAATCCGCCATTCAATTATCAGTGGCAAATAGAATCTAAAATCTACCTTGATTAAAATTGGATTCTCACACGATGACAAGCAAACACACGATCACATTCGTCATCGGCTCGGACAAAGTTTACAATGTAAATTACATTTTAACACTTTCTCACCAGGGGGCCCCCTCTCCTTTCCATCCCCTCCAACACTCGTCCTTCCCTCCAGCTCTATGGCACTAAACGAATCCGCTGATTCACCCGATGGCGACAAATTGGATCATGAAACTTGCATAATCCTTTCCGAGTAATTACTGTTTTCTCTTTGGATCCTTCCCGGGGGACCCATACACGGGCTTGAGCTTTGCGGAGGAGTATTTGCCTAGCCTAGATAGGAAGATAGGATAGATGCAATAAAAAAGGTAGTTTCCTTACTAACCATCCCCAAGGCTCGACAACGTCCAACGATGGAAATGTGGCAGCGATGGTCAGTGCTCTCGACCTACGTTAGATTCTACCAGTGGGCCGGATTTCTTCCATATCGATTGGATGACGGAAAAGTCAACCCCTTTCTCGCCGTTGCGCTCGTGAAGTGCTTGTTGATCGCCACAAATGTGGCGCTCATCGTTCACGGGCGGGAATGCATCCTATATCACTGCGAGTGGCTCGGCAGGGCTGTCGATGTGATCAAACTACTAGCAATCATAATGACCGAGGTGGTAATGACCATCGAGCTGTTCCGGACGATCTCGAGCGTTTGTGGCTTCTGGCGACTAATCTACAGGGCCCATGCGCAGCTCCAAAGCCACGGCATGGTGGACCATCGGCGGCTGAACCGTTCCATCCGTCGGTACTGGATTTCCTTGGTGTGCATCCTGGTTTACGTTTTAATCAGCGAAATGTACAACTACTACGTGACGAACAGCATTCAGACAAAAATGTTTGCCATGTACTTCTACGGTTTACGGGTCATACTGCTTTTGAAGGAGCAGCAACTGCTGTATCCATCAATTATGCTAAACTTTTATCTACGCGCATCCAGTGACCTTCTGGAGCACCACGTGCGGCTGCTTAGATACGCAAATATTCTTAAAAGTGCGCGATATTTGAAGTTTCTTACCGGAAGAATAAGGACCCTTAAGATGCTGCACAGTGACCTTTTCCTGGCCAGTGTCGAGCTGAACGCAGCTTGCGGCTGGACCTATCTGATCATCTACTACAAAAACTTCATTAAAATTCTCTCCAACTCATACTGGGTAGTCTTTTGGGTCGTTAATGGCCAATCGGAGCATGCCATAAGTGTGTAATTATTTTCAAACATTCAGTGGCACAACGGTTAAATGGGAGTGTTTTTGTTTAACTTCCAGGAATATGCAGTCGATTGTTTATCAGGTTGATGCTCCTGTCTACAATATTTCACACCAACAACGAGGTTATGAAAACAAGCAACTACATCTCTAATCAGCTCAATGCAATTTCTCTCAAAATGCAAATCGAAAATAAAGAACTTTATGTTATGGTAAGTTTTTTTTCCACGAATTGTCCATAATGTATAATTTAATGGTTCTATACCTTTGTACTAGTTGGAGAGCCTCATAATACAGACTCGTCTAGAGCGAATCAAATTAACAGCGGCCGACTGTTTGATGCTGAACTATAAACCAATTTTTACTGTAGGTCATCGAGAAGTAGAACTTTGATCAATTTAAGCATCATCTCACAAATAACATCAATTTAATTGCAGATAGTTATCACCGTATGTTGCTACATTTCGCTGTTTATCCAACAAGCTCCAAAAAGCCAGCTTATATTAACATGCTATCACAGCCCCGATATATGTTGAGCACGACAACGCAGCTACGATTACTGTAAATTCTGTAAATCGAAATCTTAATATAATCATAATTTTAATTCAACATATTTTGTTTGCAAAAATTTTGTTGAATACTGTACTTTATTTCAACCTTTTGTAGTAGTGTTGGTAACGAGTACAACGATTCGGAACTGTGAAATTATAGCGAATGTGCGTTGCTACGCATAAACTAATTAATATTTGAAACTATGTTTTGGTAATATATGCTTGTTGAGTATTTTTGTCTGCTTATGCTACCTTATTTAATACTAACTTTCCCAACGACTGCAATGATCCTAGACCTCATTCCTGTACTCAGAACTATTCGAATCCAGCAGTTCCAGGTTCGAGACTTACCCAGTGCCCGTCGGTTGCAGATCGAAGGAACTGTCAACAAAAACACTCCGTCATTTGCTCCGAACATCAGCTGGACGTACGTACAACGTAGCAGAAAGAAAACATTTACGGGAAAACATATTACCGAATAGTGCTTTTACCGTCGTTGGTTTTAATTTGGAGAATCCGCCGGTGGAAAATATGGAGGAAATTTTAAACGATTCCATCCTCACATCAGAGCTGGAGGTAAGCGATTGTTCATGCGTTCTGGACCATTCCACATCCAACTAGTGCGATTTGTCGCCCCTGTTTCGTCATCTTTTAGTCTTAGTACGTCACAATAATTGGTTTAATTCACTCTCGGGAATAGATTATGATTCACGTTCGGTACCCTTACATTTTTGTTTTCCTATCGCCGTAGAAATTCGAGAAGAAGTACAATGAAGAAATGGAAGCGGGTTCCGTTTCCACCACAACACAGTTCGAATACGCCTGGTGCATGGTTCGAAGCGACCTGGCGAGCGATATGAAAACGGTATGCCGGTGTTTAGGTTGTCTGTTGGCCTTTGCCTTTTCGAAATCATTGGAATAAATTATCTTTTCCAGGGACTGGTATTGCTGGAAGATCTTTTCGTGAAGCACCCGGAAGGACGACGGGACTACCTGTATTATATGGCCGTCGGACACACGAGACTGAAGGACTATTCGGAGGCGCTCAAGCACGCCCAAGCATTCCTCGAAATCGAACCGAACAATCAGCAGATGATAGCGCTGGAAGAGCTGATAAAGAAACGCATGGACATCGAGGGGCTTAAGGGTGTAGCGAAGGCAACCGGAGCGGCCCTCGTCGTCGGAGGTATCCTGGGATTGGGATTCGCGATGCTGAAGAAATGAAAATCCCATTAGACCCCTACGCGGCGCTGCGGTACACCCGTGCCTTGGTGGGGGCTACCCAATTTCCCATTGCATGCACCTTTATTTCGGCTGTAACAATTAAAGCTAGGGCAGCGAACTGGTATGGTGGTTAGGAAAAATGGCAAGACCGTGTGCAACATTCAATAACAGGGAGAAATGGGTTTAGCAGTAAAGTTTTTTGGTTTAGTTTTCGCAGCTCAATGATAAGTTTTATTAGAAGTTTCCTTTAAATGTTGCCTAAATTATTATGCAAAAGCACTGGTTTTCTCAACGCCAGAAGAGAGAAAATTCGTATTTTCATTCGGTTTGCATATTTGCCAATCGCGATGGTCCCGAAACCAAAAACGAACTGGCAAGATCGCAAACTTTTAGTGTGTAGGAAACTGCTTTGCTGAAGGAAAAAGAATAACACGTCCATTAACGGATGATTAATACGGTCAAAATGTTGTCAGCAAAGTGAAAACGCACCTTTAAACGTAAGAAACAGTATCTATTGGCTGTTAACTGTAAAGCAGTTTAATTTCTCTTGTTTAAATTAAATACAATGTATCATTTATTCACTATTTCAGAAGGTATCAGATTTCTATATAACTTAAAGTATGTTGAAGGCACGCATTCAACCCGGAAGGAAGAGGCACTTTATCAACCGTCTTGTCGAAATCTGTGAGCTATAATGCCGTTGATTCCTATAGAGCGTTCAGAACATCCACTGATGCGAGTAAGGCATCTTATTTGATATATTTTAACCCCGGGATGGGTTGATAGTCAGGAAGAAAAGCGTGTGTTACAAATTATACTGAATAAAGACCTATACATATATTTTAACTAGTAAACGTTGGGTAGATGATTATTGAAATCATTATGTAGCATTCGGCAAAACATTCTATAGCAGCGGACACCTCTTATCGATTTATCAAACGTGGCCATTACTCTTGTATAGTGAATGGAACATGAAAGGACACTTACAACCAAACGAGTCTATCGTATCCTGTCGATCGGCGTCCGTCTAATTACCTTCTCACACGCAAAGCAGTCCTCCGTTGTGCGTTAAATCAGTTGGCATCCGATGTCTGCACGGGCAACATGCCTGTGATGCGGCTCTTCTGTTTCCGATTGTCAGTTCGATTAGGGTCAATCATCGTCGGTGGATGCTGCATTGTAATGTTATGTCTATTAAATTTTAGAATTGGTAAAATACGGTTATTTTATTCTCGTTCACACACATACACGTTTTACAAAAGCTTGAAACGTTCATCACCATGATTCTTCTGGCCGCGTTGGGCGGTGCGACCTTTCTAAAAACGGAAGCACTTTACTACGAGGACAGTCTGCACATTTACAATCCGCATGTTGTGTTCGTTTGGCTGATTGGAATATGCAAAACGAAACCGGACATGTTCTACGCAGTCATAATGGCCTGCATGGGGTTGTATTTGCCGTGCTGTGGAGCTATGATGGCTGGGGCATACTTCGTGAGTATACCGCTTGTGGGATAATGATAAGTTTCTAGGTTTTCGTTTAGCTAAGATGTAAGTTTAATGCAAGTGTTTCGTTTATCCGAACAGATGAAACGGTATCTGCTGGCTCCATTCATTCTGGTGGAATTGCTGCGGCTAGTCTGCATCACGCTGACACACGTGATTGGGATGATAGTAATTAAAAAATCGATAAACGTCGGCTACCTGATAGCGTTCACTATCGCGGGCGGCTTTGCCTTACGTGAGTATCTATCCCATTTGCGGACAATTCTAGGAGCGGAATACTAACAATTTCGACAGTGCTGCTCTTCTATCTTTGGGGCTGTGTGGTAGCACTCATGCAGATACTGAAAATCGTCCGTTCGCCCGAATACATCGCCGTGTTTGGAGACAATCCGTTGGCGCCGGTGGAACCACTCGAAACGGGCTCGGTGGACGTATTTTCGATCGATTCGATGCTAAAGAAACCGTCCGACAAAGGCCACGAGCGACTGTCTCCGACGGCTCTCTCGATGTTTCCGTACAACGGAACAAACATGCTAATTGACGATTTCCGTCCGCTCCACAGCCGTTACTTGAAAAACCGGGCTCTTTGAATCGGAAGGCGCCTTAAGTTAGGCAATGCGGTAAGCGCTGTCCGTTTAATGCAAGTTGGTGATATGTAAAAGTAATAAATGATCCCATGTGGAATGTGGCATGTAACATTTATTATTATAATTTATGAACAAAACTGAAAAGTGTGTTGATGAACTTGTGGTAATTTTAAGAATAGAATTATTTTCCAACTATATAGAATTGCACTGAAACACTGATGTGGTTGCATGAAGAATTGTATACCCAGAGCATTAATTTAAATAAAACTGTAGGACGCTTCAAAAATTGCGCCAGCTCACTATCACTGTAGTCATTAGTGCGAATAGCTTTCGTATATGTTAAACGGTAGACGACGGTGGTGTCTTGGGTCGAATACAATGATGACTGAAGAAAACAAGAGCCTAAGAAAGAAAAAAAAACCCTTGAAACACATTTTCAAATCTGGTAAATAAACATACTCCTAATGATCGCTTCACGGCGTTTCTCTAGAGTAACATCGGACGTTGGTCCGTGGTGCTTAACGCGGTTTCTTTTCCATGTGGGTAATATAGGTTTAAAGGTTTTTTTTTTTGTTATTTGCTCTTCTTCACCAACGCCACTTCGCAAGCAGCCGATCGTTCTCACAAGATTGCTCACAAACACCACGCGAGATGTGACCCGCGGTTTAAGTCGCGGCCAAAGCGGAGTCGCGGGGGAAGGAAGTTTCCGTCGCACCCATACTGACAGCTGATGTTGTCGTTGCCGTGCCATAGAATAGGCCGTGTGGGGATTTGCTTCGCCGCCGATGTTACTGCTTGGATACAGTGAGTTTCTATTTTAGTCCCCGGCATTTTATCTCAGTCCAACATAATTCTTTCTTTTTCTTGTTCAAATGAAATCATGTTTTGGTGAATGAATTAGGATGGGCAATATAATTTGAATCGGACAAAATACAAGTTTCCTTCACCAAAAAATGAAAAATATATTTCATTTTTTCAAGATATAAAATTGTAATGAAATTGTAATTAATTTTATTATTTTAAAGTCGTTTTTGGTTCAGAATAAAATAGAAGAAATTTCGTAAATCGATTCGAAGTGACAAAACGTGAAACGCACTGTATTTGTAAATCGGAAAAGAACCAGTCCTCGCTTCGGGGCCTCGAGTGTCAGTCGTCGCCCTTCCGCTGTGCCTTTTATCCTTTCCTTCCTTTGCGATGTCCACCACCGGCTGTGATCGTGCACGGCTTCGGCTGTATGCTGGCATGCTGCTGAACCGTTTGCCAGTTGATTTTTTTCGTTTCTACTTGTTTTTTTTGTGCTCGCCGTTCTCGCTCGCACTCCCTTTGCTCTATCGGACGACGGGTCCGCGCGATGTGCCGCTGACCACTGGGCCGGCGGCCATCGCTAGAGTTCAGGTCCAGTTGATAGACGACAGCGATCGGTCGGTCACGGTTGCACGCATGGTTCCGACGTTCGTGTGTGGCTGTTCGCTTTTTTGTACCTCACCGTCAGCTTTCATCATTCGACAACGTCTGCCCCATCCGAGAGGATCGTCGTTTCGGGTGGAAGAAAAAGTTTGGTTTTCCGTTGCGCTTTTTCGCGCAAATTTGGCCCATCGTGAAGTTCTGTTTTACTAAGCCTCACAGAAAGACTCGCCATCGAGAGTGATTCAATTGTGAATTCGTGTAATTATTCGCCACACCTCTGGTGTGCATCGGATGGAGCTAAAATTAGGTTGGCAGTAGTGAATCGCAAACCAGTGTTGCTTGGTGAGACAGTTTAGTGTACAGCAGGGAGGAAAACCAGTACGTGTTGCGAAGTGAAATAAACCACACACACACACACACACACAAACACACACCCAGAAACGCAGTGTGCTAGGGTGCAACGAACTGAAAAACGTAGTTGGAAAAAAATAAGTACTATACTTCCCCGTTTCTACCATGGATAAACAGCACGTGCTCAAGAACAACATGTAAGTGTTATTTATGTACTAGCAGCTGCACCCAAATCGGTTTACCAAAAGCTGGGCAACCATATTCGTTCGTTTTTCCCCGTTTTTCCCTCCGAGGCGTCTCCATTACCCAAATGTCATTCGAATGTTTTGAAGCAAACATCAAAAACATTATCGCAGTGTGCGCTGGATGTAGTAGTGCCATAGTGCTGTAGCCGTTCTGCATTAGACTGAGTGAGGTTAGAATCCGAGGTTATCAGTAGTATTAACAAACGGTATTTATTTTACAACTGCGGAGGATCGATGGAACAATAAATTGAAATACAGCCAAAGTAGTTCGAAGAATACCCTCACCAGTGTACAGTACAACTGTGCTGCATGCTGGGAGAATGTTTTTCGGCAGCATCAACTTGACCTACTTTCACCGTTTTGGTGCATGAAGGTCCGAAACTTGACACGCCGAGCATGTCCGACCGGTTCTCGAGTCGAACACAAAGCTGCCAAACGAAACCGCAGACCAACCGTTTCGAGCGGAACGAGGCATGGAAAGCTGTTGCTTTCCAATCCCCTTCGAGTGCACTCAGGCATTGAACTCCCTTGCAAACGGGTGCAGTTTTCATCATCGAATCTAATCGGGCGACGGATTTGACCTTAAGTTGCAGTAGCACGTCTTATCGATCCGTTGCGATCAGCTCGTTAGAATTGCATCTCGTTAAAGAGCAGGTGCAGCACGAACGACCGAAAAGATAGTTGTGATAGTTGTTGATGGTTTTAATGAAGCAAGTAGAATCTTGGCAATTATTAAATGGAACAGGAATACCTTGCAATACTTTACGGCACGGACCAACATTAGAGGATCTGTTTGGAAAGGGTTGCTCCAAAGATCACCAATTGCACACTCAGGTGATTGAAAATCGTTTTTCAGCGTATGCAACGCACGTTGAGTTGTGATCGGCAGAATATTCGCGTAGCCATACGGATTGCACACCGCCTGTGAGGCATAGAGTTCTTCAACCATTCCGCAATTCAAAAGAAAGGAAATGAATTAATTAGTGCGCTGCTGTAACTAGCATAACGAGCATTGCATTGCAAAGAGCCGAAAGACATCAGCAACCACTATTTGGTTGAACTTTTTCCACCCGGCAACACCTTGGCTCGGTTGTGGAGGAGCTATTGCAATTCTTGGATGCGTTACGGTGCGTTAGTTCAAGAGCAAACGATAGATGAATAGAGTGGGAATAGAGGCAGATGGGTTCGTTTGGTTGCCTCTGGGTTCTAGGAAATACAGAGCGTACTGCAGACCTTACAAGCTTTAAGTAATCCAGCAGCATACGGACGTCTTTGACAAATGTCTGCGATTAACACTCCACAGGTAGTGGAATCGAAATAGTAGTACGCTTATCGCCGTTCCTTTGACACCTGCCACTATTTCGTTTACGGCAGATGCTTCCATCATGGCGGCTCGTCAAAAGGCTTGCAAGATTCAAGTGACATGCATTTCGTCAGAATTTTCCATCGGAAACAGCTTATAAAACATTTGCGAAACGGAATAACACAGCCAAACGCTGCATGTCCAAAACGTTCATCGTTCGAAGAGAAGGTTGGACCTCGTGAGGTCAGGCTTCGGTTGCGCCGTATCACAATCGTAGCATAATCTAGGTTAAACGTTCTACCCAGCCGTTCATCCGTCTACGAAGGCTTCTTTTTCTGTTTTCCTTTAACGACTCACACACAGTTAGCGATCGAACTTTGGCTCGCGGTCCTTCTAATCGCCGTTCGCCATTTTTTTTGTTTTTGCTTTTCAATACCACTTTTGCGCCCGACAAATGGCGTTCTTTGCGTGTTTATTTTTCTCTCGCGTGCCTCCGAGCCTCCGTTGCGTGCATAGAGCGGCCATAATGTTGCCCATAGCGCGCTCGGTGCGGTGCCACCGAAGTTGCACCGGGCGGCCTTCAAATCCACCACCTTCTAGGCAACCGTTTTTTTTTATTTCCACCTTCCCTCGTTCCTGCTCCAACCCCGCACACCCAATCAGACGGCTGCGATCGGATCGGATTGTTGCGAATTTGACCGTGTGCGGTAGAAACGAGTTAGAAAATGCTATCCCCGCCACGGCTTCCACCGGGTTCCCACTTTCCTTTCCGCGGCTCTTCAACCTCGTGCGCACCTCTTTCCTTTCACGCGTGGGCATGCACATACACACACATACAGAAACACCTCCGAGCGCACCCCCTTTGCCGAGGATCACTAACGCAGTTCATTCGCTGCCACTTGCCAAACCCAAAGCCAAGAGCGTAGAATCGGCATCGGTGCATCGGCCACGTACCAATCTATATTGTGGAACCTCCGGTGGAAGGAGCCGAATGACCGGAGTGAGACGAGCGTCTGAGATCTTACGAAAGTGCGATCTTGCGGTAACGGTTCGACCCCGGAGGGGCAGACGACGTTTCCACGGCGGCGCTACCGTCCGTCGCGCTTTTCCCCCGCGAAGGTTGACCGGTGGAGAGCCCGTGGTGGAGCGAGTTGGACATAACCGTACAACCGGTGTAAACTTAAACTTGGTGCCGTCACCGGACCGCTCCTACCCCGATCTTCACCACTGTCGCGATACGAAGACTTTGCCTCGTGCACCTTCAGCAGCCCAGGCTCTCTTGAGGGCTTGCGAAAAAACGAAAACAAAAACGTGCCATAACTTTACGGGAACGGGTTCTGCGAGAGATCGTTACCCTTGGGTTTTTGTCGGCACGGTTTCGTAACCACGAACGGGGCTCGGTTCCGCTAGTAGGACTGAACGCGACTTGGCGACACTCGTTTGGTGTTGGCCAAGAAACTCCGCTCTCCGCAATGCTGGGCAAATCAATTTGCACTTTAATTGATTAATTAAAAAAACTTTGACATTAAAGTGAACCTATTTAAATACGCAAAAATTGATTTTACTGTATTATACTAACGTAATCATTTTTTTTTAAACATTCTCACGTTTCTGGAGATATCAAATTTATAAGAAAAAATAAGAGTCATTGGCTGTCTTATTGTCTTTTCCCTGCATTAGATTGTCATATAGTTGTCGTGTTCAAACAACGCACTTAGCATGAAGTTGAGCCGTATCGTAATGTATCGAGGCAATCTTCCAGCAGCCCGTGAAGTAGGTCAAACAGTCACCAGAGTGCAAACGGTGCAACCCCGAGGGCTCTAGGGTTTGTTCGGTTCGTTGTGCGCGAAGCACCAACGCTGACGCTTGAGAGACGCAATCCCGGAAGTGGAGAACCATCCGGGGGAAGTTTGAAGGAGATCGTGTTAGTAACAAATGGCTAGTCCGCTAGTGTAGCCTCCCTCTATCCGCCATTGCAAAGGGCTCGAGTTCAGCTGAGCCGTCAAGATGTTCAGCCCTCTTGAGAATGTTTTTTTTTTTTCACTCCAGCGAACGGATGCAGCTTAGAGCTCGCCGATCCATCGGTTAGTGGATGACGATGCTTAGTATACACGGCTCGAGAGGAGTTGGTTTCGAGTGGGAACCGCGTGCTGATAACGCGTGCGGTGCAGGGTACACAGGGCATACACCACACTTCGCTCCATTCGAGCCCTTCACACGGCTGATAAACGGCAACCCTCATCGACATCGTCTTTGTGCTGCGGACGTTGCTTTGTTCGCTTTCGAGCTGACGTCAAAACATTCAAACAAGTGTGCTGATTTGAATATTGACCTCATCGCACTCGACCGGTGAAGTTGGCGGAACAGATAGGGGTGGGAGAGTAGCGTGAATGCACTTGAAGAGTAGTACAGAGTGGGGAAGAATAACTTACAATGTTTTACTGGGCCGAACTACGGCTTAAGGCTAGAAAAGCTAGATTAACAATATGATTCACTAGTCCATACATTTCATCGTTCATTTCTTTATATTTCCTATAAGTTGCAATAATTTTGAAGTTTTAATGTGAATACAACTGTACCTAGCCACCTAGGCAAGGTCTATAGGCCTAACATAAGCGGTCTTAAACAAATGGCAAAGAAATTAATTAGCACAAACTACCGGAAGTCACGTGTACCAAAGCGTTCTATCAACGAGCCAATCAAACAGGAATGAAAAGCCGTTTAATGAAGTTTCAAACGGTTTTTAATTGTATCTCATTAAAGTCTGGGTGAACGAAGAACGAGATTCAGGCTTTCCTAGATTCTGTAGCTTGTTTAAATCCTTGTTGGACACGAAGCATGAACGTCAATACACCGAATTCACACCCCATCGAAGATTGGCGATGCATGCGGCCTGTTATCATCTCGTCCAAAGGTCGCTTACCGTTTTCGGGCTCACCTACGTCAGAGTCTGGAGTTGGGCGTCGATTTTGGGCGCATAAACCAAACCGCCGGTGACAGACCTTCATGGCTTATCGGTTCGTTCTTTAAACGGGTAGTTTTTCGACTCGTGAAGTCCTTGAGAACTAGCTGATGGAACAGTATCGGCAGTAAATCTTTTGAAACACGCGTGAACTAACTTATTTACTTCCAATCTATGTATAAATCGCTTCCATTAATCTTCTCTTGATTAAGTCGCAAATCTGTTCAGGAAGCAAGCCATCGAAGCCGTCGTCGGTTGAAGCGAGATTTATCTAAAATTACCGAACCGTGCTGTTGGATGTATCAAATCACTTTGCCAATCGACAACAAGGGTTGTTGTGACGACGATTCGATCGTGTCCAAAACGGCCGCACGTCGATGGTGGGAATCTAAATGAACGAAGAAACCCGTAACAGTCCTAGCTAAGCGCCCGACGGTTTGCTTCTCCGGCTTATCAGTGTAAAGTCCACTCGAATTCCAAAGTTCAACCCGGCCGTGCCCGTTGGAGAGTGGGAGACGTAGAATCAAACCAAACATGTCATGCGCCTCAGTATTCGATGTTGACGAGTGGACAGTTCCAGTGTCCGATAAGGGATCGTCGAGGCGCATTTGGGTGCACACTTGCAGCAGTGCAACAATTATTTACCAATCGGATCCCTGGGTGGGGAGTTGACAATCAAACTCAAAGACTTCCTAAGCAACCACCACAGCAGTGATGGCGGAACGGGGTTTCCGTTGTGGAGGTGAGGGAACGTGTCAAAGAACCTGCCGGCTAAGTTCATTCGCTTGTGTTCAATTCCAACGTGGACTTTGGCGAAAGATTACGTCAAACTTACGCAACACAATTACTAACCAGGAGCGCTAAGTAAAGACGCTCGTGATTGCTGCTTAGTGTGGAGCTAATCTGGAGGGAAATCCTGTTTCCTTTGAATTTCTTTCAACATGCATGCTGAGCAATATACGTCAGTATCAGGCCAAGTAGAATCGTTTTACTGCACGATTGAACGACTAACGGATACACAAATTCAAATTTTGTTAAAGATTTTAACCATTTGCAACTACCTCCAGTTACTAGGGATACTTCTGAAGATGAAACAAACATGAATAAACACGCGGTGTTTATTTTAAATTAACAACGACATTAAAATTTGATCTTAAACAACACAAGTAATCAAATTTAACATTCCTGCCTGGTTCCTCAGAACTCCTCCCCGATAATGCTTTTCGACAAACACGATGATTCCTTGCTGAGAAGTAATTAAACAAATTAACCGAACCGCCTGTGCGGTAAATGCAAAATGGTTGATTTGGCCATGTTCCGTTGACCGAACGCCGGAACGGGCAAATATTTGCGCACCAACGAGTGTTCCAAACAGCCATCCGGTGGATGAATCATCGACACAGCACGATGAGCAGCTTGATCTTTGATGTCCATTCGGTCGAGCGATCAGTGGAGGTTACGTTCGTTCGAAAAATTTGCCATGTGGACACAAATGTCCGGGCAAAGTTTTTATTATTTTTGGTTTTGATGTAAAAAAGTGATTCGCTATCTACGACCGCTAAGGTTAATACCACTCGTGCGGTATCCGTTGTTGAGTTGAGTTGATAAATGAAGCAAATAAAATGAAACGACAACAGAATAAGCCAGACTAGAAATGGGTTTAAAATTACGAAACATTTAGTTATAACACATTTTGATATACAAAATATAATAAATGCTATCGACGACTTTAACCCAAATATGACGTTGATTTAGTTAAATGATTTAGAAACAACGAGAATTCCGCGCCTTAATGTGCAAGTTTAAATTTTCCTTTCTAACCATATAATGGCAACGACTTTGACCCCGTTTAACGGTAGCTGCATCAGCATTTGAAAAAATAAATAAATATTGGAAGCGTAGCAACTGCTCGGTACATCTCGAGAGCGAGCGATAAACTGCAACATTGCCGTACTTGGTCTGCCCTATGTCTTTATTTGTAGGTACTTTCCTTGAACCCATGTTAGCTGCCCGCATTTATTTACCCAGGAAAGTATGATTTGATGTGCCCTTTCATATTCCAAGGGACGAAATAAGATACATTTGAGGTACATTGTAATTTAGATGCATTCGATGAACTTTTGAAACTTTTTTTTGTTAGTAATCTGTTGTGTTTTATTTGTTTGGAAACATTCTGATTAAATGGTTCGCCCCATTAATGATCTGCAACTGGCTGTTGGAATGGCCATGCCGAACAAATTTGTCATCCTTTGGATTAGCCCTTATCTTGCCTTGGATTCTTTGAACGCTCCCCAGCGATAATGCGATGAAAATGTTATCACACATTCTTCATGGCGGGTTCCGCACACCAACGAAAACATCACCTGTTTGGTTTAGCTGATTTGTATTGTCTTCGCGCACGTTTTCCATCTTCAACGAATTGCATTTGCACGCTGCATTCGCGGGCTTGTTTTCTGCTGCACTTGTTGCGCTCCTGCTTGCCTGCAAGTTTGCCGTTGCATGCAATACCCGATGCAAGGAACGAAACGGACGCGACGTTCCGCGAATGTGTGCGTATGGCTGCGTAAACAAGAAGCATCGAGTGTGTGGGAATTAAAGGAAGAAGGTGGCATGTGCTGGGCAAGAGGGGATGTTTGGTACGCGAGCGCAATGCATACCGGCACGCACACCTGCGACGGTTTCTAGAAGCGCGTTTGCTGTTGCTGCGTGCGTTTTGCCCCCGTCTGCATTGTGTTGGTTTGATGGTTTCCGCGGTCATGGAGATCGTTTGAAGGGGGGTTCTCAATGCTCCCCTCGTCCAATGGGGAGCCATTCAAGCGTACGCTGCAAGCTGTTGCATACCGAACGCACACACCAACCCGCAGCCGAGGTCGCGCGTATCGATCGTCGTAGAGCGTACGTACGCGGGCCGTATCGGATTGCGGCTCGAGTCAGTCGTTCTTTGGTCGCCAGCCGCGGCAGAGCAGAAAGCAGCGCAAATTTCCCGCATTCTTTCCTGGCCGTGCGTGACACACACGCAACAGTGATAGGAAAAAGGGCAGCAAAGCGCCACCAACACCACGAACCGAGCCACGGTTATCGCTCGGAGGGTCGTTGAAAGGGAACGGGGTGCGCTTTCGCGTAAGAACGTTCCTCGAGGGTCGTGTCACGGAGTTACGCCTGCGTGAATCACGAAGCTGCGCGCGAGTGAAAGGCCCTGTGTGAACGTACCAGGAAGTGCACGCTAACGTCGGCCCGATCCGTGCGGTTTCGATCAAAGTAATCGAAGCTTTTCTTCGGAAGCGGAAGTCGTTGTTACCACCCCTTCCAGGCGCATGCTGTGGTATAGTGTATTCATGTGCCGCAGAAAATCGGAAGAGTGAAAGTGCGCATTTTCCCCCCATCCCTGCGCCGTGACAGCTTCCGCGTCCCCTATAGTCGCCGCGCACATACGGCTTGTTGTGTCGAGCGAAAGTGCATTCGCATTTGCGACGCAAAACTGCAATCGCTGTACGATTGTGCATGTCTCCATCGCGTCGGCACTGAGATGTCGGTAGTGCGAGCGAACGGGTAGAGCAAAACAAAAAAGAAAGCAAAACAACAGCCCGTACGTCATCTTGACATTTCCTCCTTGCGGTGCACACATAACAATAATAGTTGGTGACCAAAGAGAGTGAGTGGGAGATAGAGGGAGTGAAAGAGCATCGCTCTATTACATGAAGAAGCGAGACACAAATCTCTTAGTCAGGTTTTGAGTGAGACGGAGTGTGCTCGCGATCACAAAGGAAGATCCACCCTATCGGGAAAAACGGTAGAAAAACGAACGAATCTTTAGTTGTCCTTCGGTGTGAAAAAGTAAAGAAAAGAAAGAAAACAGGAAAAAAAAAATCCCAACCATGACGGAAGCGATCGAAATCGCCGGCGGCAGCTCCAGCATCACTAACAATTTGCTCGATGATAACAACAGGAAGAATGGCTCCGTCCGGGTGCAGATCGTCCCGTCGCAGCCGAAGACGCTCTCCCATCTGCCCGCCCGCCCCCCGGTCGACCTTGCCTTCCACAATCTCACCTACCGGGTCAAGGAAGGACGCCGCAACAGTAAGTATACCTATCCCGTCCGCCTGACTTGCTTACCTAGCTCCGTACCGACGTTTCACTTCCTGCTACGTGGTGTCACGGTTCCTTTGCGGGGTCCCCGGTATTATGAAGAACGAACAAGAAAATAAAATCCCTCATTCCTCGTTCAACCGGGCGCACCTTGAGCGTTCCGTTGCTTCCGCCGAGGGTCATGGAGGGGGATCATCTTCTCCATTCAGGAGCTTGTTTGCGAAGAAACAATGACACCACGGCCCTCCAACGTGAGCGATAGCTTTACTATCGATCAGTGCACACACACACCCTCACACACACATACACAAGAAACACTGCGAAACAGGAAAAACACCTCTGCGCGGTTTGCGCGAATAGGACAGGTTTTTATTTGTCCAAGACGTTGACGGTGATTTCGCATGCGCATCGATTATAAAGTCGATCGCATTTCTGCGAGTTTTGTAGTTTGCCCAGGCAGCAGCATTTTTGCAACGATCGGGGAAATTTGTATCTACATTGCGATAGACGGGATTATAGGGTGGACGGAAGGTGGATCGACTTATTCCAGGGTCAGAGCTTAAAAACGATACCAGAGACATTGTGAGTCAGTCTAGGGTAGATGGAATAAGGTAAAATCTATCAAGCTGTCTCGCTTTCAATCTCGAAAGGCACATCATATCTTACATACATGTGCTATTGAGTTGAGGAGTAAATTTAAAATGAAATCAATCTGTCCTTCGGCTTGAAGCTAGGTTTATCGCAATGTTGGGAGTGATTTCTCAATGCCCCGGATTATCGATTAATTCCTAACGCATCGATAACGGCCGAATCGAATTTGGCAGGCAACCTTCATCAGCGTCGGGCCTTCAACGAGGCAAGGCTTTTCGGTGGGAGATAACCGAAGCAATTCGAGGTGCGTGCCACGCCTCAAGGCCGAACTTCTTTTTTTTTTCTACAAGTGACAGTTGCTCGGAGTGAAGGGAAAATAAACTTCAAAAATATGTTCGGTTCCCAGGAATGATCAGTAAAGGGCACAGATATAATTGGACTGTCTGCGGTTAACTTTCTTTGCGCTATTTTGTTTTTGATAAAACCCATTACATGGGGGATACGAAAAGATCATGAGATAAACCTTTTACCGCCCTTCACGATTGCTAAAGCTCTACAAATAGTAGCAAAGGGGCGATATCAGGGCGATACTTCTTGACCCTACGGACAACGATCACCTTCGCTTTGGTCATTAGCATGCCATAGGTATCCTTCATATGTACGATGACACGAGTACTAGATCGAGACACCGCAGATCCCCTCTCTGGGGATCCGGAAGGCAGGCAGTAAATAAACGGATTGAGTCTTGGGCACGTGCCTTCGGGGTCAAAGATGGCAAATGTCCTCGGGAGTCCCGAGCACACACTAGGGTTTTATCAGTCCACCACCATCAATCTCTGGCGGACCGGTTTTCTTTCGTTTGACCAGCGTCACATGGCGTGTGGCTCTAATTATTTCCAGCTTTAGCTGAGTCAAGTAACGACCTGCTCCTCCACCGCATCCGTTTGATGGCGAACGACCTTTACGACACGGCTAATAGCCGGTGGAGATTTGCCGGAGGTCTGGGCGTTTTTGCTCTTCCCTCGCGATCGTTAGTGTGAGGTATGATTGCGTTGTAAGAGTTCCCTTTAAAAAATTATAAGAAAGATGTAGTGCCCCACAGACATAAAACAAGTTTTCGAAATAAAACCTTACATGACATTTCAAACTATCGCCCAGAAAACCTACGAAACTGGAACACTTTACTTCTTTTTTTCAAACTCCTTATAACATGGAATGTTTCATATCATTGAGTTACATACTCTCAGCCAGTTTGCAGTAATTGGACAGCTAGATGTTTTATAAAAATTCTCTCGGCATAAAAAAAAAGCACCTGTTATGGTACATTGCAAACCCCCTGTGTAATCGGTGTTTGTGCATTCCGAATGATGGGAATTAGCTTAGAATCTCAGAGCGTGTGCACGCGTAGTACGCACAACAATAGTCCTTTTACGTCAGCAAACCAGTGTCGGGTTGGGGTGATTTTAAAATTCAACAATTATTTTGAGTGCATCCCCTTGGTTTATAATCAGAGAGCTTGTGATTTCCCTCCAAACGCTTGCATGGGTTGGCGTTCGTATATTGTCGATGCAATATTCATGACCCCCTTTGCCCAAGGATCGACCCTTGCTGGGCTGTCCGGGTCGATTTCACCAGAGCAAAACGGATCCCGCACTGTGGGTGCTAAAACAACAAGCTGCGTTCTGTTTTATTTGCCTTCGTTCACCCTTAACGATCGTAGGATGATTCATAGAGCATCGCATTACTAAGTGCTGCGTTGGAGTTTTTCTTTGTGATCGATCGATCGGTGTTCCGTTTGAAACGCGCGCCCGGAATGGATGAGTAATCTATCTTACCCACTAAGGTTTCTCTTTCTTCTGCTTTGGTACAGTCGAAAGCATGTATGCTCGAACTTCTCGAATTTGTCTACAACAGTTGCACGTTTCCTGCAAGGGTCTGATATTGTAAATAAAGGTAGACACCTTTTATGATGAATGCTATCCCAAAAGTCCTCCTGTTAAAATGGCTTAAATTGTGAACGCCTTCCTACTTTAGCAAAAACCTTTCCACGTGGCCGAAGATAAGGATTTCAATTTCTCACCTGATTATCTGCGACACCAGAATGGGAAACCGGGTTCCGATTGTCCCGCGAATGCCAAAACCTTTGTCTCCGAGGCAACTTATCGGAGTTCGATAAGGCCGGTGTGACGTCATTGATACTTCGATGCGGGTTGTATTAGATTTCAAAATATTGAGTATTGAAAACACCCAACGGCGGATGGCTACGATGCAACCAAAATAATTCATTCGATCTACTGATAACAGACTCATGTAACCGTTGGTTGGAAGAAATCTATAGTAATGACCCGTGTCGGTAATGAGCCTAGAGAATCGTTCACGCAACGGCTAATAGTTTTTTAATAGTAGAGGGCAACACAACAAAAAGACAAGAATCATATCATGAAATCTTGGATGAATTGCGCTTACTCTAGATTGAAGATAAACCTGTGATAATGGGGATGGAGGCATCGGTTCCGGTTTAGGATCGGTTCTACGCTAGCCACGCGAGTCATCGGATCCGTAACACGTATTTGCTTTTCTGTAGATCATAGCCGTTCGATTGTAGATAAAACTAATTGCTAGCTACATCATTTACACGAATGACTTGAGAATATTTTCCATCCCCTGTCCGGGTCTTTAAAGATAAGTGTTGTTATGAATTTAAGAAGCATTTCAGTACAACCTCAGCGTTTTTTTACATGCTAGATGATTGAATGGTGGCCTCTAGAATGGAAAACACGCGAAACGCTCCAGAATCTTCCAAAACATGTTCTGTTGAGAAATGAGATTATGAGAAAAAGACTTGATGAGATCGGTTTCTTACGTCCTCTTCTGCTCCATTCCATAACAGCGACACCTAAGACACACAATGTCGAGAATACAAGCAAAACCTGTTGTGCAATGTGGTTCCAACGATTTACCTTTACCCTTCTGTTGCGTGCTTGTTGCCTTAACCTTGAACTATAGCGAGCAAAATTTTTCCGGGAAATACCTTTTAGTAAAACTCGTTTCATATCTGTTATTTCCACCATTTAGTCCTCCGTCGGGGAATTAGTCGAGCGTCAAGGCGTTAGGCAGCTTAATCGTGCCGGTGGACGAAGCCAACAACGACGGCTAGGTGCTGGGCAGTGCGGGATGTATGTCATTGTCAGGCGTCCGGTTTTATGGTTCTGCGCGCCATCTACCGCGGAAACCGGTTCCGTCGCGCATTATGGTTGCCAAAATCAAACATGTCCAACCCGCACAAATTCCTCTCAACCTCTGTCGATCTGGCCATCTCTATGCCCGGTGTGGGTCTGGTTTTGGTCTCTCTTTTAATCCCCTTTTCGCTACCCTGGTTTCTCATCTGGTCCCTCACAGTCTCTCTTGCTTTGCGGTGGGATATTTTAATTTTTAATAAGCTATCGAGCAGCGGTCACCAGAATTGACCTTGCCTTCACAAGATGTGGCCCACGAGCACGCCGATCATCATGATGATGGTTTATAGCGCGTCGGAATTTGATCAACGTTCGTAGGATGGCTGGCCGCCGTCGAGCCTCCCTGCCTTGCCACATTTGCTGATGGAAACCATTCTCCGGTGGAATCGTCACGGTGTTGATGATGATAAATATAATCAAACCCTGATGCACGATAACGGTGGAAGCCAGATTCGATATTACTAGCGCCGCGCGTATGGCGTTTCTTGTTTTATTTATTTTCACCTCTGCCTGCACTCCTTCGGTACAGAATTTAATAATCCCACCGCGAAAAAGTTGTTTTTTCACGACTGGAAGCGCTACATTCGCGACGGCAAACGACGCCGTCACCGAAGATGGAACGCATCTCGCCCTCTCCCATCTGCAAATGGCAAACAATCGATCTGATAATCAGTTGATAAAACAGAGGAATCTTTTCGTTCACCTTGCCTGTACAATGTTCGGAAGCATTCCCCACTCAGATTGATACGTATCTTTCCAACACCCTGAGCCGATTGAAGGGTCCTCGAATGATCAATACGACTTCAATTATTGATGTGGGAAACGTTACACTGCGCTGCAGTCATCTTGACACGAAAATGGTTTGCCTCGTTTATCGGTTAGCTGATGAATGATTCAAGACGCTGGCTGAACTATTTTCCTTTGTGGAATATTTCTTTTGTTTCAAATATGAGTTGTGATGGGATGTGCTTGGTTTCTAATGTGATTCGAATGTATTCTTCTTACTTAACCCCAATTCGATGATTTTACTTTCTAAAGATGTTACAATCTACCAAAGTAAATACCCCGTGTACTTGTGAAACCACATGATTTCTGTGGTAAATCCATCCATCGATACCTGGAATTAGTAACCCTTAGTGAAACCCCAACGATGAAAATTAAATCGTTCAACAGTTCTCGACCTTCCTTTACTGGCCAATTAAAACCCTTCTATACGCCGTTCGCAAGTATTAATTATTGGACAGCAGCGGAACGGAGCAGAAAAAAGGCTGATCATTAAAGCTGTGTAATCACATCGATTACCAACACCGATTCGTTGGTGTGTCTGTTCGTTCCCGGTCTAGAGGAGGTTCTTGAGGGGTCTGCAATTGCAAACTGCACCAGCGACGTCGCGTTTCGCGTTTGTAGTGCATTCGCTAGAAAGGACCATTGTTGCCGCCTGACACCGTAACCTGCGGTGGCCCTTTGCTTGGCGGCGGTTCGAATGAGGAATTCATCGTGGAATAATCGTGCCATGGTGCTAGGGCTTTTTGCAGGTGGCACCGAAAGCGCTGACTGTTGAAGAGACGATGAAACTGTATGGCCACGATGTTGAATGATTTTTTTCTCGTATGAATTTCTTCGGTATTGTTGTTCTATTACTCACTGTGTTGCTTCGTTCCCGTCCCTCTTGTAGATGTGAAGACCATCCTCAAGGAGGTCAGCGGCAAGCTGCGGTCCGGGGAGCTGACCGCCATCATGGGACCCTCCGGCGCTGGCAAGAGTACGCTGCTGAACATACTTTCCGGATACAAGTGAGTGTGGCGAATAATTCGGAAAGGTTTTCCGGATGGAACCACAATAAAGGTTTTTGTTTTCTTTTTAGGACGACCAACATCGACGGCTCGATAACGATGAACGAGAAAGAGCGCAACCTGAGCCAGTTCCGCAAGCTGTCCGCATACATCATGCAGGATAACCAACTGCACGCCAACCTGACGGTCGAGGAAGCGATGAACGTGGCGGCCAGCCTCAAGCTTAGCCAGACCGTGGAGAAGAGTCAGAAGCAGCATGTGGTAGGTGATGGTTTTTAGAAAGATCAAAAGCGGAAACTTGCTCTGAAGACATCTTGATTGACGGGTTCTTTCTGTTGTAGATTAAAGAAATTCTGGAAACACTCGGCCTGGAGGAGCACCGTCCGACGCTGACGCGTAACCTTTCCGGCGGGCAGCAGAAGCGCCTCTCGATCGCCCTCGAGCTGGTCAACAATCCACCGATCATGTTCTTCGACGAGCCCACGTCCGGCCTGGACAGCTCGACGTGCTTCCAGTGCGTGAGCCTGCTGAAGTTCTTGGCCCGCGGTGGCCGCACGATCATCTGCACCATCCACCAGCCGTCGGCCCGGCTGTTCGAGATGTTCGACCAGCTGTACACGCTGGCCGATGGGCAGTGCGTGTACCAGGGCAGCACCCGCCAGCTGGTGCCGTTCCTCGGCACGCTCGATCTAGAGTGCCCATCGTACCACAATCCGGCCAGCTACGTGATCGAGGTGTCGTGCGGCGAGCACGGCGATCACACGCGCAAGCTCGTCAACGCGATCGAGAACGGCAAGAAGGACATCCGCACGGAGCAGGACTTTCCGGCGCAGAAGAACAAGAAGAACGAAAACGCGGCCAACGGGAACGCAAACCTGAAGGTGAACTACGAGCGCATGAACGGAGGCGCGAACAAGTACGCGGACAATCTGAACCTCGGTGGCAACGGGCTGCTGCCGCCGTCGATGGTGAACGACATCGCAAAGGAGACGGAAACTATCAAGATCGCGGTCGAGCCAGAGAAGGAGCCGGAGGTGAGCAGTGCGCTGCTGCCGGCGGAGGGCTCGGTGGACAGTGATCATTCACCGAAGCGCTACCCGACCTCGGAGTTCCACCAATTTTGGGTGGTGCTGAAGCGGACGCTGCTCTTCAGCAGACGCGATTGGGTAAGTGAACCGTAGGAGATCAAGCTAAGTGTAGTGCAAGCCAACAATCTAACATCCTATCTCTTCTCCCAACAGACTCTCATGTACTTGCGTCTGTTTGCCCACATCCTGGTCGGTTTTCTGATCGGCACGCTGTACTACGATATCGGAAACGATGGTGCCAAGGTGCTCAGTAATCTTGGTTTCCTCTTCTTCAACATGCTGTTCCTGATGTACACCTCCATGACAATTACGATTCTATCATGTAAGTTTAGCTCAATCGATTCGATCGTTTATGATTTAGAATTTATGTTCAACACATGATCATCCCTATGTATTACAGTCCCACTAGAGATGCCGGTATTATTGAAGGAAAATTTCAATCGATGGTACTCGCTGCGCTCGTACTACCTTGCAATCACCGTCTCGGATATACCATTCCAAGTGAGTAGCCTCTCGTGGGCGGAGTCCTGGAATCAATTTTTACCATTCCCCATTTCTTCTCCTACCAGGCCATCTTCTGCGTGCTGTACGTCTCGATCGTGTACTACTTCACGTCCCAGCCGCTCGAGTGGTTCCGGTTCGCCATGTTCCTCGGCTCCTGTTTGCTCATCTCGTTCGTCGCGCAGAGCGTCGGGCTGGTGGTCGGTGCCGCGATGAACGTCCAGAACGGTGTCTTCCTGGCGCCGGTCATGTCCGTACCATTCCTGCTGTTCTCCGGCTTTTTCGTGTCGTTCGACGCCATTCCAATCTACCTGCGGTGGATCACGTACCTCTCCTACATTCGCTACGGCTTCGAGGGCACCGCCCTGGCCACCTACTCGTACGGTCGCGAGAAGCTTAAGTGCCACCAGGTGTACTGCCACTTCAAGTCGCCGACGACCACGCTCGAGGAGCTGGACATGCTGGACGCCAACTTCACCCTCGACATCGTGGCGCTGATCGTCATCTTTATCGTGCTGCGAGTCGCAGCCTTCCTGTTCTTGCGCTGGAAGCTGAAGACCACCAGATAAGTGGCCGGGGGTAGTGTTTCGAGGATTTAATCATTTGCGGTGATTAAACGATACCATCGTAGCGTAAGCCAAAGTAGCGTGTAATGTTTTCAAATGTTTCTTTGTAACTGTACCAAAAAAAAAGGAAAACAGGAAAAAAGAAGAACAACAGAAAAAGGCAATCGAGATCAAATAGTGTACTGACGGGTGCAAGTTTTGGTAAAACTATACCAGCAAATGGGAATGTGAGAATAGCTACTGTAGAATTTAGTTTTTTTTTTTTTTTTTGCAAGAATGTGTTACATGAATAATGCAAAAGTAAAAACATATCAAACCCAGTTTTGTCGGACCGCAGGTATCACTCATTCAAAAAACGCCAATATGACAACCAACCGTAGCGCAGAAAGAAAAGCCGCCCAAACTATGCGTGCCTTATTAGGTGCAGGCAAAAAAGGCTTTCATACCCCTTTTTATACAACCTATACAAGTACTTTCACTTTCTTTCACGATTAGGCCTTTAAGCGCACACCAGTTTGTGCAGGGTAGCATCGATAGTTAGTAGAGGAAAGGGTGGTCCGTTTTTTGGTTATACCGTGTAGATGAATGTGTTTGAAAAAAAAAAAACAACATGTAAAACAAAACTGTCTTAATGTGATAACATTTTTAACGAAAGCAATAACAGCATGGTGGAACAAAATTTTGCGCAGGGAAGATCGGTTAAAAGAATAATGGGAGAGCAATAAGTATAACAGTAGAAAAAAATGGTGGATAAAACAGTGGTTTTTGTAACAAAGGGAACTGTGTTTGAAGATGTTTATTGTAACAATGGCTGGTGGTTTCCGCCGCGTTGCTGCTCCAGAAAGAAATCCTTTTCAAATACAAAACGATAGAACTCTTGCGAACTCGGTAATGGTTAGAACGAATGTCTGCTGAGCTCATCTAATTTTCATTAGTTGTCTTTACTATTCCGAGTAAATTTGCAGATTTTTCCCAACCTGGCATTTGGATTCACGAGACACATCGTGTTCTCTGGACATTCGACATTGTTGGTGGCACACGGACTGTAGAAGCGCGGACACTTGCCAGAGACGAGTGTCATTTCGATCAGGCCATTCTCAAAGCGAGGTGAGGTAATAGGCTTATGACGAATACCGTCCATGTTAATGCTTTCGATCCTTTTTCAGTGAACATAAAAGAAAGAAATGGGGTTTGAAAAGTTTTTCATGTTCTGTTGATAATTTTACTCACTGTCTCTGATTGTGCCAGTAAAAAAGCCCATCAGTTATGGCCAATCCTATCGCAGCGGTGAGATTACTGGTGATCGTACGGAACTGCTTGTTGATCGGGTCAATGCACTCGATCTTACTCCTCCTCAAACGGTAAACAAATCACACAATAACGTTCGTCGTCCATGGTGCCGTTGATGTCTTTTGAGTTCGCTTTTCTAATGTATCCTGCTCCAGCGAACGAAAAATAACACACGGATGCGTTTAAATGCACACGGTCACATAGAACATAAGCACTCCTTTGAAGCTAAGAACAGAAACTATAATCAGAAGCAGAAATCAGCCACATTCAAAATAATCAGCCAAGAAAAAGGTATCAGCCAGGATTATCTGTTTTCTAATGTTTATTTATGTTTAAGATTGCTATTCATCAAGGTGACAACAACCTGCACATCGCGAAAAAATTGGCTACATTTATCGTTTTTATCGATCGTCGATATTGTTTTTGGCCGATAACCGATTCCCATAACGGGCAGAAAACGCAGTATTTTGGAAACCAGGCCAAGTGGGGACATATCGTTTGTATAGGTTGTTCCTGTTGCATACTTTTCGCCCTTAGCGTGACCGCGCACGCGATCAACATGGGCGTGGCATCGACAGCTAGCGACATCTGGCGGCGAATACTTGATGCCCAGGGACCAAGATTTATATACTTCCATCCCGAAAGCATGTAATATGTAAAAAAAAAACTGCATAACCGCCCGGCACAATTCTAATCATTCTATTTTTTATTCCGTCTTGAATTTCGTTTAATTCAATCCACCGAGACACTCAACAAAAAGAAAAATAAGAATAGATTGAATAAAGACGGATGGCTAGCTCACACAGTAAGAGAACGAGCAACTGCAATCGTTCCCCAAAGTGTCGTTCGGAAACCCTTGCCATTATCGCTTTGAGCTGTCCAACAAACCCGAACAACATCGTTAGTCGAAGAAGTGCGATCATCTTGCTCGAGTGGAACAGGGTGGGCGCTAGTTTAAAGGAGACAAATCTGCATAACTGCAGTCGAGCAGACCTGCCACAGCAAAAACAAACGACTCATAACTCATCCATCGAGGCGGTCTGTGAGGGGCAAATAACACCCCACACTGATCGTTCTATTATTGCTCTCCCAAGAAGCTGACCCGCAATAAAGCTCCTTCACCGACGAAGGAAGGTTCGCGCGTGGATAATCGATGAAGGCACAATGCACAATGCATCAGCACGGGTTTCCATTCCGATGACGGCTAGAAACGTTGCACTACCAACCGCAATCGCATACGGTGGCCAACCAGGCAGTGGGTCTTCTTGGTGCCACTTTCTTCGACGGACGGTCGGCACCGTCCACAGGGTGGATGATTTCATTATTAAAAGCTTCATTTTTCTCACCTCCGATTGAGTCGATTTCCCGTTTCGTGCGATTGATCCTTTGCAAGCGGAGAGGCACAAAGGGCTTTTCTTTCCCTTCCTGTGCGGTCGGCAAAGAGGCCAAGTGACGGCCCTTGAGAGGCCTCTTATTAACACTCTTCGACGGAGCGCGAGGACCATAAATCTTGGCCGATCATCGCAATTTGTGCGCGAGCGCGTGCGGCCTGGATGAAAGATTCGTTTCGTTTTTTGCTTCCGTTCGCAGCCTGCTCGAAGAATGGACACCAAGCTCGTGCCGGATGAAGCGCACCCGAGAACTGAATGGATGGAGACCGGGGTCATCTCGATGGGAGCCACTATTGGCACTACCTGTCGCAACGCACTCATAAAAGACGCAAGTCGGAGTTATCTAAAAACCACCATTTTGCACCCTACAGCGATCGGCTTTACTGCTGGCCGATCCTCGTTAGGGGTGTTAAACCTGCGTTTACACGAGTTGGATGAAAAAAAAAACCCCCCATTCCTAACTAACTCCTTCCAGCAGAGCAGGAGGATTAACCCCTCTAAATGTCTTTCAAAGCCTCTGAAAGAAAGTAAGTGAAAAGCCCTCCAATATTGTCAGCTGCCTCGTGGCAAGGGAAAAGCCTTTCGCCTGCTTTCGATTAAAAAAGCAATCCGCCTATGCTGGCACGTTTCGTCGAAGTTAATGAGGCACCATAAATCGTACGGTTGCAGCAAGGCGATTGTGGGACGATTAAATCGTTATTAAGCTCGGCGGAGATCATCTGGTGGGGTTAATTAATAGCTTCAGTTGTAGTTTTTTTTTTATCTCCTTCAACAAAAATGTGTGAGGTTCGTCACCATCGTTTGTTGGAAACTGCCAGAGAAACTGAGGTTAGAAAATGCTTCTGACTAAAGTGAGTTTCATTACCATTATTCTTTTTTTTTTAATTTCAGGAAAATGTTCCTTCTTGCAGATAAAAAAGTAAGCAAGTTAAGTAGCCCTGTCAAGATGATTGTTTCACCATGCTTAGGAACCTGAATTTGTCTCCCTGAGGGAAAAAAACGGTATATTACTAATGAAATAATATGTGGATTCTTCCGGCAGACGGCAGCCCTCCGCCAATGCAAATGACGGCAGCCCGAAAGCGCATCTCGAGACACGTCGTCTGTCCGTCCGTCAGTCGATTGTCAATCAGCGTCAAGAAGATGTGCTTGGCTTGGGGGGAGCGACCACCGCCAACAGGGCAATGCGCCGAGACGCTGCGTTGTCAAGGATTATCTGCTCAATTTTATTTTCACCCTCCCGCGGATTGGGTCTTGCTCTTGCGAAGCCCCCCTTTTCGCGCGACCCAAGCGTACCGCGAGCGCGTGATTGATGGTCTCTTCCTCTCGATCGTAAAAATTTGCGTATTCCATCGTCATCAACATCATCATTATCATCATCATCATCATTAGGTGATCAACCGAAAATGACACTTTCGACCGAGGTGCGGCACGGTGCGGATGAATAATTTGGTTTCCGCCGTGAAGTTTCCCGTTAGGAATTGTTCATTGCGCCTAACAGACGCCCATTCGGGAGGATCGGCTAGGTTAGGCCTTTTTTTGTTGTTGTATGGTGACACTTTTCGCAATTTTCAGTTATCCCTTTCCTCGGCGTGATCTACGCACCGAACCCTTTTTTCTCCGGAACTTCGGAATTGTGTCGGCCGGCGCGCTTGTGCCAATGAATGATTTATTTTCTGCATAATTTTGCATATTTACAAAAAAAAGAGCGCACCGCCGATCCATCCGGTTGATCGAAGGGTATGGTAGGCGACAAAGCATCATCTATAAGGGTTGGCCCAGATTTATTACCCTTGTTGTGAGTGGTTTTGTGTTGCTGTTTTGTCTGTCGATGCCCCTTTTTTGTTTTTGTGTTATTTTTTTCGACTACGTTCTTGTTTGCACCCCTCAAGCCTTTATCTCGAGCGCGTTGCGTATGGGCGTTAGTGTTTCAATGGCTCGAGGCGTGCCACTGGCGGAAGTGAAGCAAGAAAGTGTGTTCTGGTAAACCTTTTTTTTTTTTCTCTCTCTGCTCGTCCCTCACATTCCGTATTGTTTTGTTTGAGCCCAATGAATTTTAAATTCAATGTCGGCGCCAACGGTTCGTCCACAGCATCCAGGCAGTCGTTCGAGCCGGCGTTGGATGTTAAATACATGCTACGATGTCTCGGATATCGGAAAAAGGACTCATTGTCTCTCGTGCAAGATGCAAATTCGACCCAGAGCAACAAAGTAAGACAAATTTTGCTTTTCAATCATTGTAAAATAAACAGTATGATTTTTTTAAAGAATTCTTCTGATACATTAAAAACTGCAAATTGGAAATGTAAAACACTCCAAGGAAAATGAAAAATGCTTAGATTGGTAAAAAGATTTGGGAACAACTGAGGAAATGTTAAAATATCATTACTCGTCCAAAAATAATGTTCCTACCAACCTCCAAGCAGACATTTTGATAGTGGAAGATTTAAAATAACTTGTCGTGAGAATATAAATGACTAAGTTATAAATCCGTAACGGTTGTCCTGTAACGATGATTCAAATAAAAAAAAAAAACACGCCAATGCCATTAGCTACATGTTTAGCTGAGTATTTTGTGGTGCATATCTTTTCCTCACGCTAGTGATATTTTAAATTAAAAACATGAGGTGCGAAAAAACATTCGAAGCTTATTTCTTTCTTAGTAATAGAAATGAACAAAAAACACGACGAACAGTTTAATCTTTCATTATTTAACCAACAGCATTAAATTTAAATTTGGCATCAATGCTCAATCATATTGCATTGACTAGAAATGGAAAAGAAAACGCTCAACAAATAAAGCGAACGCTGAAAGTGAAAACGATCATGTGGTGTGGTCTGGCGAATTTCGGAACCGACGGCATTTCCATCGCCATTAATCTTCCCACCGTGCGGTTCCACGCTCGCCGCATTCTAGGTCAGGATCACACAGACACCGACAGTCGGACACCACTTGGCTCTTCGGCTTCCGTTACAGGCGCCTTCTACGTTCCCCACCCACCCAATACCTTCTTCATTTCCTCCTGCTGGCCGGGCGCCGGTTTGATTTGAAATACTCATGTCGTTGCCGATCAACGCAACTCCTCCGGTGCTAAGGAAGGGAGAGATGGTGTTCTAAACTTAAAAAAAAACAAACAAAAAACATTCTCGCTCAAAATACATCCTCACAATTTACTGTTCGTTGATTTCGTTTACTTTCGGCTCCAGCGGACAAGAAACAATGAGCCCAAAGTGTGGATATCTTTAATTCGTCCACGCGTACGATCGGTGCGACGCCTTCGGGGAAAGTGCGGCTTGGAAGAATTGTCCGAAAACAATGTTTTTCGGTCACACTCGCTCGTAGGCCAGCGCCGCACAGTCGGTCACGTGCCGTGGTCGCGATCCACGTATACGGGCAACGGTATTTATGTTAATTGCTTCATTGAATTGACCACTTGTCGCCGTTATGCGTTATGATGTATGTATGTCTCGAAATGCCTACCAACCTTCCTCCCGCAAAACCGTTCCCGCAGACACCAGGAACTGGTGCTCGATCCGAGTGCGCAGTGTACAAATGCTGCTCGCTGTAACGTGAAACCGCTGGCGACAACCAACGGACATGGCTCGTGCCAGTTTCGCTTTTGTACTTACTATCTATGCAATCCACCAAGGAATCCACGGAAGAAATCAGTACAGTTCCCGGGTACAGCGCGACACACAAAAACACTACCATACCCGATTGTCCGTAAGCAGTGTAATATAGTTTCGGTTCTCTTTAATTTATTTTATGCACATCCATGTACGTCGATGGAACGCGACTCCTAGGGAACGGGATCTGGACCTCGATTTGATGTCAGGTGTTCATTTCTTTGTTGCATTGGTAAATCCTTTGCGGAAAGACAAATGACTAGAGGAGTGCTTCAGAATCAGGAAGTTAGATGCATGAGAGCATTCGGCAAATTTACGTTTAATTCTTAACTTATAACTGAAGCTTTAAAATCATTCTTAGGTGCGTTATTCATTTGTTCTATATAATTAAAAAAGGGGTTCTAAACTATAAGGGTAGCGGTAGTTTGTGATCAAACGAAATTTTGTTTGAAAAGCTTCATGATGAACGCATCAAAACGCATCAGCTTTGGAACTTCGATTGCTCCGAAATGCAAACCGTTTGTTCGCATTTCTTCGTACAGTTCGTTTCTGCATACATACATTCCACCACGTAAAGGG
Source organism: Anopheles atroparvus (assembly GCA_914969975.1). Lineage (NCBI taxonomy): Eukaryota > Metazoa > Arthropoda > Insecta > Diptera > Culicidae > Anopheles > Anopheles atroparvus. The sequence goes on along the minus strand of CAJZCY010000003.1, from coordinate 5,694,808 downwards.
TGCGTGAGGGGAAATCAATAAGCGTACGCAACGCTGCCCGCGTTAATTGTTGCCTGCGTCGTTTTTCCTCCTGGGGCTTACGGATCGCGGATGTTGAGGGGATTTTTTTTGTTTCTGTTTCGTTTGCACCATTCCTTCCGTACGGTTAGCTGCCTATTTTTTCTTCCCGATTTTCTTGCGGCGTCGGTTAGAAAGGTGAAAGCACCAGCACCCCACGGTGTCCTTTCTGCGCTTTCCACGCTTTCCGGTGGGGCTCGGGTAGAATGAGCGCACGGTTCCGCCGCGATACGCGGTTATTCCACGGTTGACTGACGATTGACAAACGTACTGCGCCGGGCGCCGGTGGGTGAAGAAGAAAGAAGCCACAGCAGTATGAAACGCGCGCCTTTGTTTATCATCTTTGGAAGTTAATTGTGGAGGCGCGAGGCGGCGGCCTGCGGTGGCGTTGGACAACAACCATTTTCGGGGCGACGCATTTGGAAAGGATTGAATTTCCCCCCCTCACTGCAAGCTTCGGTTTGCTTCTGGTGGCTAATTGCGTGGTGTGTGCGATGGGTTGGGCCGGGAAAATTCGATTTGGCTAGCAAAACGCATAAGTATAGGGATTTATGGCTGCCCGTCGGCCTGTGGTTAAGGAAAGCAGTGTGATTCGTTTTTTTTTTTGCTTCTGTTGGGAAGTTGAACATTGGGGAACTAATTTCGGAACCCTTGATTGAGGAAATGACAAAGGGAAAGTTGTCCGACAGAAGGAAGTGACACTTCTTTCCAATCGCCACGTGATTATTAGAGTTCGGCAAACGTTTCCGAATGCGTTACAGGCAAGAGGGCAACATTAGCGTGTTTGGATCATTTTGCACAGTGCTTTTGAACAAAGTTCGTATTATGCATCAAAACTACTGCGGAGATTATTTTTTATTAACCACTTTGTCATCGCTAATTCTTGATTTTATGCTCTACGGGTTTTCAAAGTTTGAGCTGAAATATAAGATTTCTTCCTTTGCGAAAACGAATCCAAATCCGTTAAATTTTTGCATAATTCGTAGGCGGCTTCACGTAATGCATACGCAATATTGTGTTGATCATACTTCTGCGTGAAGGAAAAGAAAATGAAGGTAAGGCGTTTGTGCAACGCATTATTGTGTGACAATCGATCGATCGATCAATCGATCGTTACTCGTTACCTTAGCTAACGGGTTCATTGCCCTTGCGATTTGTTGGATTCATTCATTTTCTCTTGGCGGGCCGTTTTCCCCGGGAAAACAGCCGCTTTTCGACGTGCACAGGGCTGGTATACATTGCTAGCTTCGCGACCGTGTGCGCGTGTGGAACGGTTGGCCACATTCTTGGCGCACGTCCTCGCCGACGATCGTGTGCCCATCGTGGCGATGCTGTGAAGTTAATCAAAATATTTCTTCCCCTTTTTTTCCTGAGCTGCCTTTCCTTTGCTCGTGCGATCGTATCGCATCGCTGACCAGCCGCCCACCGGCCGAGTGCTTTCTCTCGGCCAGCAAGGCGAGCTTTTTGTGTTTCTTTCTTCGTCCTCCTCGTCCTCGCACGGCCATTCCTGCGCGCGGAAAATGATGCGAGCGTTTTCCACCGGTTTTTCGGTCAGCGCGAGGAGCGCGAGTGAATGTCGAATGGTTCATCAATGCATAACCCGGCTTTCATTCCGCCTCGTGCCTGGGAGAGCAGAGCGATAGAGAGCAAACGGTGGCAAGATCAAAAGAAGAAAGAGAAAAAAACAAGAAGCCATATTTTCCTGCCATTCATTTCAACTGCACATTTCCCTAATCTCCTTTCCATCCGGTAAAAGCTCGTCCTCAAGCAAGATGTGTTCGCGGTCTCGTACTGTGGTAGCAAGTGCATTGGAAATTAATTTGAATGCACGAGCGAAACACAGTGACCGAAACCGGGCGGGGAGGAAAAAATAAATCTGAAAGGCACACACGCCGCGGCGATTTAAAGCAGGTGGAAACGCGGTGTAAGGGGAACGGTGAATTATGTTCCGCGATCCTACGGCGTCGATAGCCGCCGGGTCCGGTTCGGTGTGAGATGCTGCTGACGTGTTTCTCCAGACTTGCGAAAGGGGCCGATGGCTCAAAGTCGCAACACTCCTGAACAAAAAAACAAAAAAAAAACATTAAAAACGGGAAGCTTTAAATGAAAGATAAGAAACGGTCGTGAGTCAGTTGCGGTCGCGGGTCCGACGGAAGATTTCAGGTGCCGCGGAGGTGAAGAGGACCCGGGCACACAAATGAATCACTGACCAAGTTCTGCGTGATGCTTATCGGTGTGTGGGCAGCTTCTTCCTCGCGCCGGAGGCCTATCCTGGCCTGGCCTGTCCCGATGGGATCGATGTGGCGTTGACCATCCAAATGCTTGTTTTCGAGAGAAGCTGGCCAGTTTGTGATATCTTGGGAGAAGGCACCACTGATCCTTGGCTGCGTTGACCGTTTGTGAGATCCGGGGACGCTTTGGGACGACTCCAAAGGATGGTGGAACCTAACACCTCCTCACCCATTGGAGAGCTTCGTGCGGGGGTTTAAAGACAAACCCAAAACAACTATTCCGCTCCCAGACTCTCCCTGGCGCGACAGGTCACAGGCAATGAATTACGGATTCCCGTTCGATCCGGGATATCGATCGGACGTATCGGGTCGGCCTTCGATCGTATCACAAAAGAAAGCCTTCCCCCAGCGCGCGACTCCATTTTGGTGCTGCTTGCGCGTCCCAGTCTTGTGAGAAAATATCCCCAGCATCCCGGGATTTCCTGCCGCGTTCCGCGTCGTTGTCTCTTGCGAAAGCTTTCTAGGCCAAAGCGGAGGCACAAGATTACATCATTCGTCATCGCGGCGAGTTCACGCGGACAATGGGTCGTCCGGCGAACAGGAAGGGCCAGAACCAGGAAGAGATTCCACGCAATCCCGCGTACAGACACGCACACACACGTACACATGGGCAGATAAGCTCGATCGATACGGCAGATTGCGACACAGGGGCCTTTCGGGTGGATGCCGGAATTTCCTCCACACTCCACGGCGAGATCGTCCACGCGGTCCTGAGCGGATTCTCCCCCTTGAGGGAGATGGGGTTCTTTTTATCAATGCTCTTCAGATGAAGAAACGGAGGAAAAACGCGGATGCACCACCAGTGCCAGTGCAATTTGAACCCATTCCACGCTCTTCGTACCGAGGCGTCCCCAGGAGGACATCTTCTAAACGATGCGGAAGCCAGGCCGAGGCTTCTGGGATGTAGAACTGTTCGCGCAGAATAAGAAAATCCAAGGGAACTTGCGTATGGCAGGAGGATGAAGGAGAGGCACACGCGCACATGGGGCGCGTATGTGTGTGTGTATGTTATGCACCAGTATGTTGCGCTAATCTGACAGCCTGCATCAAGCCTGCTGGAGCAACATTCTTGGGGAGCCGCTCGTGCGGATTCTTATGCTCCCTCCGGGTGCGCCAGAACAGAAGCGATGCGAAGGAATGCTATTTTGTATTCTCCCCCATGATCTTCCGATGCTGCCCGAGGTTCCGCAAGCTGACCCAGGCCAGCGCAGAAACGCTGCGATTGTCAAATCACAAACCCATTCCGGGCGCTGGCGCTGAAGGCGACGGCTTCGGCATGAGATGAGGGATGCCACCGTGCGATGCAATAAATCTTTCCATCAATGACGTTCGCCTCCTGTTCGTATGTAGCGCTTTTTTCGCGCTGCTTTCTCACTTCACCGCGCTACCGAACAAATGCTGCCTTACTTCTCCGTTCTGTTCTACCTTGCCATCCGCATTACCGGGTCCTTAAATTATGCCATGATTGAAGGAAGAATTATCTGTCGCAAGCGGCTGGGACGTTCGTACGAACAAGGGGAGGCACGGTTGTGGCATGGGGGAATATCATCCGAGCCAAGGTGGCGAAGAAATTGACGATTCGCGTAAGTGACGATGATAAGCTTAACGGGGATTAATATATTGTACAGAAGTGGCTGATAAGATCGCGCATGCTGCAGTGGTTCCCTTCCGTTTTGTTCTCGCTATCCATATCCAGGCGATCTTGTTTGAAGCGGAGAGGAACGGGTCTTTGAGAATCGCTTAAGGAAGATTAGTAATGTAAAGTTAATCGAACAACTATTATAGAAAACGTTTTGAAATGGCCACATGACAATGATGATAATTAAAAACGATAAGGAATGCAAATTAACTCTTGCAAAGCTTAATAAAAAAGCCAGTTGTTTGTCCCCAGGCATCTATGTACAGTAGTCCAGATTTACACCAATTTAAAGAAACTCAAAACCTCAAAACTGTATTCACAGTTGCTGCTCCCTCCGTTCCGTTTGCATGAAAACCCAGGTTCAGTTGGTTCCATCACAAAACTGCCCATCACTATCCTGCTGGTCAGGTGAGTTGTGCACAACTTGCGTACAATCGCCGGAGTCGAATTGTCGTAGATCGATGCAACCGCGATCGAGAGTAAAGAGCAGCGAAAACTGCAACGCACCCGCGCTCTCACGAGAGCGACGCTAGATCGTATTCGCGCTCTCTTTTTCTCTCCGAGAATGCCCGACCGCACTCTCGCTCTCCCGCTTTCTCACTCTCACGCACGGAGCAACCTGTCGTTCGCACGGCGCGGCACCTTCGCGGCACCAGCGAACGCTCCAGTCCCGCAGTTGTGAAACAGCATCGCATCGGTCGAGAAGGCGCTGTTTTCTACCGTCGTTTTCAATTTCGATCCCGTTCACGTTGACAGTCGTGGCTTGACGTTTCGCAAACTACTGCGTCTAGTGCGCACCCGAAACGGAGCAAATTGCCTTTCGCGCAAACATCTGCAAAGCATCTCGGTCGCGGTGATTCTTCCCGAGATATTTCTGCATCCCGAACATCCCAGTGCGTTGTCGAATAGTTGCGCGCGGTGTTGTCGGCGGTGGAAAAGTGCTGTCCCCCAAAAACACTGTTAGTGCACGGGAGATTTCGGCTTATCGCACCGGGTTGGGCGAGACTGTGCGTTTGTGCATGTGTACGCGAGCGTGTGAGGTATGTGCGCGGTGCAGTTTTTGTAATACGTCTTTTGCCGTACTGCGCTACTGGCATACTTTTATTCTGTTTTTTTTTTGCACCGGAGATGCCTCGTTGCGTTGCCGAGGCTACCTGTGCTGACAATTGTGGATGGAACGGTTTTTGTGTGTGCGTTGTTTTGGACCGGACGCTGCGTGCGCGAGAGTGTGGGTAAACGTTCTTCGGGCCGTTCTCATGAACCTTCCCCACTGCGCCCTGTGTGATTTGTTTTCTCCCCCTATTTTTCGTCTGCTTTTATCTGTGTCCTGTGTTTATTAAAATTTCCAAATTCGTCCAGAACGGGTTCCGTATTTTCAGTGCCCTGCTTAACCCTCTTCCCTTTGAATTTGCGTGTCCGTCCGCCCGAACCGTCACGCGGCTGCATTGCCGAACACTGGCGCGATTGCCGGGAGCGTGCGCGCGAGTGTCAAATTGTCCATATTCTCGCGTGTGTTGCGCGAACACTCGACGCCCTGTGCCGCGTCCTCGAACGGTGTGTGCTCGTGCTGGTGTGCGTGTTCTTGCGAAAGAATTCCGAAAGCGCCGTGATCTCGACGCGATCACTTGGGCGCGTTCCGTTGTTTCGATCCGCCGCCGCCGTCGTCGTCGTCGAACCGCTATCTCTCGCTGTCGCACGTCGGTTGTGTAGGAGTCGCCGTGCCTGCGTATGCGTACGCAACGGATGTGGCAACAGCGGGCGAGGCGCGGATGTGTGTTGAGTTGTGCGGCGCAAGCAAATAAAAACCCTCGAGGCGCGTTTTCGGTGGCGATGGAATTGCGTTTCGCTGGCTTTATTGTTATGGGGTTTTTTCCAAATTTTTGGTTGGTGTTTTGGCTGCCGTTTCCACGACGCACCGCACCAACACCGTCTCCGCCGTCGTTTGTGGTTGAAGCAGACGTGTTGATGGTACAATTTGTTTTCGTTTGCCTGGCGGATGCAGTTTGGAGATAAACGTTTTCTTTCATTGCCATTTTGGGCAGATGTTCAGAAAAACCTTTTGCTAAAGACTCGTCAGATTTTACTCGAGGTCATTTTCAACTAGATCTACCGCCTTGGTATTGCTCAACGTGTTCGGAATGCGGAGGTAAACTTCTCCAAAATATTTCACCATGTGATTCATCCATCAAAGCGTGGAGCATGATTTTGTGGTTCTTTTTTTCCAAGAACGAATGATTTCATCTCATGGGCAAGAGTGGCTCGACCGTCAGACTGGCTTCAATTATCGTCCACTTTGCACATCCAAGCAACGGAGGACAGTTTTAACAAATCCCCATCGAAGTAGCGATGAATGGAAAAAAATGGAAAAAATGGAGAAAAAAACATATCGTAGCAATCAAGGGCAAAGCTGTCAGAACGAAATGTCAAAAGATGACACACCAGCAGCAGCATCATCATTGGAACCTGATACACCTGTTCGAATAGAAGTGTTGTGTTTGAGAACATTTGAGACGTTGCGCAGAGCTCGCGAAACGAACACAACCAAAGCCTGAGCCTTCCTCAAAGCGCTGCTGCGTATTGGGCAAACAAATGCCAGGTTAAACGAAGTGGAAAGAGAGCCGAGCTGCAGTGCAAAACTTGTAGGGGAAAAGTGTAAACATTTCGCTTTCCAACCTGGCTGATAACGCGCCTCGATATCGAGTACACGTGAGCCGAAGCATCGTGTTTGGGTTGCGGTTAAAGTGAACCCGATATCAACACAATCTCCTTCCGGCGCGTGCTCTTCATCACGTGCTGGTCGAAGAAAAGGAAAAAAAAAACCGAGCGGAGAAAAACGCGCCACAGTTTTTCTCTTCTGCCATACAATTTTCCCGAGAAGGAGGAGAGGGCGGGGGAATTATTGACCGCTGTAAAGTAGAGTGGTGCTCGAGTTTCAAACGAAATGTTTTTGATTTTTCTGACGGAATTTCCAATGGAAGGTAGAGGGGGAAGTTTGGACACGCGCGATGCTTTCTATAAATATTTTCCTCTGTGAACTGTGCTTGTGCTGTACAGAAAAAACGTAATTCAGGACAAGCTTTGGAACTACCGAGTGGAGAAAATGGTTGGGAAATTTTCAGTCGAATCAGAGTCATGGAAAATTTCTTTCATTTCGAAATAAGTGAACACTACCGGTTGCGAACAAAACAAAAAAAGCATACACACACAATCATTCGTTCAATCCGATCAGCTGATAGAAAAAAAATGTGCAAGAGAAACGTACAAAGGAGGAATGGGAAGGTAATTGTTCTTATCCGTCTTGCAGCTCATCACTCAGCAGCACGTGTGCATTCAATGTGCATCCGTGACTAACGACGCTCCAAGTGTATGTGTGTTGCAGCCTATCGCTAGCGTATTTTTTGTGAGCGTGTGTCCGTGTCTGTTGATCTGCTGCGTGGAATAATCGCAAAAAAATAATAGTTATTAGTTGAACAGCTGTTCGCCACCAAAAACAGCTGAGTGCGACCACAACAACGAAAAAAGCGACCTAGTACAAAAAGTCTAACAAGCAAAAAAAAAAGGAAAAAAAAGTGCAATCGAAACAGCAACATCTCATCTCTCACGCCAGAGTGAGCCACGGTGAGTCAAGTGCGCGAGTTTCAGTGAACGTGAAAGCATCCGCGAATGATTTCGCTGGAGGAAGTGCGAATCGAAGGCGAAAGTGTAAGATCCTGACGAGATCTTTGACGAGTCGTTCCAGTACGACAACGACGACGAATTTATCTCGAATCGTGCAGTGAAACGTTGTAAAACACCTCGTGACACGTGCCTGTGTGGTCAACGTTCAAAATGTCAAAATACGATTAAATTGCGTCTTAGCAGGAAGTGTTTTCGTGTGAATTTTCCGAAGATTGTGCAGACCTGAGAATTGGCGATTGCAAATACTTCCCGATGCCGCCCAAACCGGGCCTAGCGTGAGGCTTTGCGCCTCGGGATTAAGTTCCCCACGGTTGGCGGTTCGGTGTTTCTCGCGACTGCAAACTCGATTTTGCAAAGATTCCAGGTCGGTTTTTTGTTTCTCCTCTGACGTTCGATATCGAAGGCATCAAAACAGAGTTTCAAATTAAAACAAGTGGTGTGTTGTGTTTTGTTGTTGTTTTGCGCGTGTGTTTCGGCACCGAAAGCCAGAGTTAGCCGGGCAGGCAAGCGGCGAAATAATTATTCCGACAAACATGGGTAGCCGCAACATCGAGTGTCGTAAATTTTCGCCGAACATCTTCAACAAGAGCAAATGCACGCACTGTTTCCGGCAGCGTGAGGAGCATAGTGCGGCGGCGCTGGAATGCAATCGGGTGAGTTTTCTTTTTCTGTCGTTCACGTACATTTCTTCCTTTGATTCCCTGCCGGAGGGGACAAGTTGTGCTGCCCTTTCTCCGCTTTTCACCCGAGATCAGATTGATCCTTTGTATGCACCCCAAATCGACCCGACCGTTTTCGTGTTCTGGTGCTGCGATTTCCTACCTACATTTTGTAACCGTTTATTTGCTTGAATTGTTCTTTTCCTACGCCTTCTTTTGCGTTTATGCTCCTTTCCTCCACATACGTTTTCCGCATCTTTGAAATCATTTTCCTCACCCATCGAAGGTGGGTGGTTCCAAAAATTGCTGCAGCTGCAGCCGGAGGCACAAACAAGAAAAAGAGTTTGCAACACGATTCGTTTCGTTGTTGTGGCATCTGATGTCGTCCAGTTGCAGTTGATGGTCATTAATTCGAAACGATTTCTGGGAATCGGGAGGACATTATTGCTACAAAAAGAAACACTCCGCTTTACATGCTGCACAAGTTACAGCATATGCCAACGTTAAAACACCTTTTCCGTTTCATTCATTCCGTTTCAGCCTGTTTTTCTCGGAGTCAAAAGCTGTGGATATTACAAAAATGTTCCCTTAACGAACTTCCAAAGTCCATTCCAGCGGTCCTTATCTACTTCGCCGTCGCTTAACTGGCGCCGAAATGTTGAATCATTCATTCACAACCATCGGAAACGCGCGCAAGTCACCCAATCACTGGTCGGATTTGTTATCGCATTGCAGTGAAACTCGATGTGGTTGTAAATTCATTTGCAATGATTAAACTCACCTTATGAAAAACATGAAGAGATTTAGCAATCGAGGCAATCACTTCGAGAATTGATGAAATGCACCTTCATGATTTCGAAAGGTATACCGAACTTTGAGTAAAACCCCCCGTTTACTTCAAACTCAGAAATCTCTTCAGTGCACCCATCTGGTTCGTATTAGTTCCAGATCGATGGCAAGTCTACGGCGGAAGCTGTAAATAGTTTCTAACGAATGTTTCATTCATAAATTAACCGATTCGTTCCACTGCTGGGCGTTTAAAATCTATTTCTTCAACAAATGCAAGGGAGTTTTTATGGCATTCCTTGGCTCTTTCGGCACCGGCGACACGTGTGACATGCACTTCATGTCCACAAAACGACCCCTTTCTACCGCCTTTGGTGAGGAGCGCGGTCGTTCGCGTTCCAGCAGACTCGTCACGGCATGTTTGTTTCAAAACGCAAACCCTACCGCTCGAAAAGTGGGTCCTGCCGCAGAGGGAACCTTTATAATTGGATGACGAAATGTATATACTTTCCCGGCTGCAAAAACATCCGGTGCCGTTTGGTGCTTTCGGTTCGGGATTTATTGAAATTTCTCAACATAACAGCGAAGCGGGACGCATGATGCTGGAGATTCTGAAACTTTTCTCCTGATGCAGCGTAGACCGTCGTTTCTGATGCCTCGCGGGACACGGCCGGTTCTCGGTTGCTTGTCCGCGTTGGACAGTCCCTCCCAAAAGGCGTATAGTGCCGCCACAACGATGTGCAATTGGGACGTGCGCTCGCGCAATCTCACGATCGGGTCCCGCCCGGCCATCGTTACACACACGTACGCCGGCGCGCGATTGGAATGGGCCCGTCCATCCATGCAAGACGGGGGAGCATTCTTGAACGCAAAGGGGTCGCGGTCGAGGCGCCTCCGACATAGTCCGGCCGACGCACGACATTGGGCCGCGACTTACTGACCGATCTTTCTGGTACTTATTTTCTGATCCTTGAGGTTCGTTTCGTTTTGCGTTTCCCCTCGGTGTCTTACATTCATTTTCGAATCGAGCCCGACTTCTGACACTGGCGAAGTTGCGCGGGGTCATGGGGTTACGATTGCAGCGTCGGGCGGACGTGGCGAAAATCGTTTCTCCGTGTGTTCGGGCGGACGGATAGAGTCCCGGTTGCTCGAAGGTGCACCAGAAGGGCGCAAGCGGCTTGTTGCCCGGTAGTGGTCAGCAACTCATGTCCGATGTCGATGTGAGGGTCACGGGCGAAGGTGACCCTTGAGGTGACCCGATGAGGTAAAAATAGTAATAAGAGGCAATTCCGCACGGAGGGCAGCCTGGGGCCTTCCTTCGACTGTAGCTCCGGAGAAATGGAAGGTGCTGAACTTCGAGTGGTAGCGTACTGCCTCGATTGAATCGACGATCTTGAGAAGCGTAAGAATAACAGCAAAACACCCGAACGAGAAGTCCTCTCAAACAACAGCAGCATCTGCTGAAGAAGGGGCTCCACGATCAGGCAGCGATCGAGAATAAGCGAAGCATAATTTATGCAACCTCTAAAAAACAAAAGCAAAACTCCCCAAAAACAAGAGGTAAACATGTTGACCGAGAGCGGTCTTCATCGAGGAGGGAAAAGAGGTAACGACGACGGTGACGATGGACAGCAGACAAAACAGTCAGCGTGTTGAGGCCGTCATCGGGCAAAACGGAGGAATGAGCGCTTCCAAACCCGGAGACGAGAGAGCTCTTTTGTCCGACGTTTGTAGATGTTTCGGCGTCTGCTGTTAAGGGCTGTCGGGTTGCGGTGCCCGGTACTTTAGTCTCAAGATGGAGATTCTTGTCTCCAAGTGGTCAGTTTCCGTTCCACCAGCCGTGGGGCGGATGCGGTGGACTCCTGACCGTGTTTCGGTAGCCAACGGGCGAAGCAAAATTTCTCCTCCGAAGATCACTTTCGGCAACATTACGGGAGTGTTGCTTTGCAAAACGGCCAGAGGTCAGTAAACATTTCCAAGTGATCTTGAAATGCCAACGGCGGAATTGGTGGCGCATATCGCTTGGAAGATACTTTACGCCAGCCTGCGGTGTAACGAGAGCTTTTATGAAGTTTTTTAACTCCTCCAAACCACGGGGAAGTATCACTCTGGAACGGTTGGTTGGAGTATGTGGAACCACTCTCATCTCAATCGAAATGTGTGCAGGTGTTTTGTATCCAGGCTTGTAGCACTACCGCCATGAGAGCCTTTCGGAATTCGGCACCTCCCAGAATTTGATCATTCTCCATATAGGCAAACGTGGGATGGCTTTCGTTTAGTTTCAAACACTTTCAAAGCTCCACACAATCCCGGTGACCTCAAAACCGCTTCCGGGGAGACAGTACGCCGAAATCGAAGTCACCAAAGTAGGTCTCATGGCGACTGCCCGCTTACCCCAGGGCACTAATTACCATGCCCGTGGTCGACCATCCGGAGAATCTTGGCCAAATTTTATAACCTGCTTTTCGAGAGGCAAAATCCCCGTGAGAGGGCCTCGAAAACTCCCCAAACCAAACCGTATGGCACCGATTGTTCACCAAAAGTCTCCATTCCCAATAGCGAAAGCAAGAGAATGAGGCATCGGCACCGATCGTCGTCGTCGTCCCCGGAAGCGGCTAATAACGGTGATCGTCACCGGGTGCATTTATCGCCAAGCGAAGGGCGAAGGGTGCAAAAAACGGGGGTTCATACTCCAAACCCCTCGAACCATTGCCAAAAGCGTACGCTGTAGGCAACGGGTGGCGAACGTGGTGAAGCCGTGCCAAGTCCCTAATGAAATCGAATGAACTTGAGACCTCCACATCATCGATCGGGTGTAAGTGGTTGCTCTCCTCCATTGGCCGCGCGTTGGCGACCCTGTTCCGTACCTGGTGCCGGAGTGCATCGCCAGTCGTCCATAGTGGCCGGCAGGTCACCACGAAAAGATGAAACCATTCGTCGGAGTCACGGTCGAGGTCTGCGCGATATTCCAATCCCGGCTGTGTGCTCGATTCGGCTGCGAAGTTTTCCTAAACCAGTCCGCGCGTACGTGTGTGTTTGAGCGTACGAGGTAACGCAATCGAGTGATGGAAAGTGCTGTTATTAGCTATTTCCTTTCCAGCGTTTTCAGCGTGCAGTGTAGGCCATTTGGATCGATGGAATGTTTGAACCGACGCGAGCTAGAGCTATTGGCCGTGGTGACCCGTCGCGAGGGAGAAGTTCGATGCACGTGTTGTTGCTCGGAGTTTCGTGGACGTGTGCAGCAAGACATTCCATTCCTTGTGATCGCGCCCTGCTGATCGCCGCGGTTCGATCTTTTCGGCCATTCGGTTCGATCCCGCGTCACCGTACTGCGAACGTTTCGCCGGTTGGTCGACGAAAACGATCGAGTGCTATGGTACCGTGTGGCGACCTCGGTGACCCCGTCCGAGCGAAGGGCCCGGTCGGCTACGTTTTTCGAGCGAGCCCTGGGTTTCCAGTTGCGAAAGCTGGATCGAGGCCTCGAAGGAGTCGCTTATGATCCAAATGTCTTTGTTCAATTTTAGAATTTCAACATGCGAAGTACACTAAGATCTGTCAGAAGTGCGGTATGAGTGACGTTGCATATGGTTTTACTGTAATACAAAAGATGCCCACCTGTTCGGTTAACTTACAGCATAAATTCTACAAATTTCCAATAAGGCGTTTCCTTAACACCTGGACAATACCTCTGTTCAATCTATTTCAATTTAACACTCACTTCTGCCACATATGACATCTGTGTTACATCGATTGCTTTAACGATTGTTCGTTTTTCTCCTCTTGTGCAATAAAACTCATCGATCGCGCATCGTTAGGCTTGTTGTTCGATGCTTGATTACCCTTGTTCTTTTCTCCGTCACGTTGGTGGGGATTTTTGTTTCAATTACTTCGACGATCTGCTCAGCACCAATGTACGGTGGCATGGTTATTTCGCGTTCTCTACCGCCTGTTCGTTAAGTAAAAACATTCTAAAACTCCTAAGAAGCAACCGCAGAGCATTTTGTTTTTTTTTTCATTCTTGGTCGAACAAATGCTTTACTTTTGGGGCAAAAAAGCCTTGCTGGTTGTTTAAAGTGTCTGCCGAAGCAGCGAAAAACTCCTAACATCGAGGCGAGATAAAAGAGGTGCCTCCAAAGAGGTGCAAGCACTAAAAGAAAACAACATTTGGCGGCATTGGACTCCTGTCCGGGAAGGAGCGATTCCTCGACTCGGTTTGCGTTCATAGCGTTTCGTTTGCCAAAGGGCGCTTGGTTCCCAAAAAGGGGCATTTACCCAGCCCAGGCGTAGAATGTAATGCCGAGGGAAAAATAATCGAAGAAAATTTAAAACGAAGTGCGATTCCCAATCCAAACTGATTCTGTGTATGCGCGCGGACCCGCGGACGCTGGAGTCATCTTTTCAACAGCTGTTAATTTTTCAATTTCACGAAACGAAACCGAAAACTCTGCCCCGTGTGGAAGCTAAGGGAAATGGGGCGCAGAATTAGGCGGGTCCGGAGGGGATTGAAGCCCGAAAAAGCAAATAAATAAGCGGACAGAACTAACCGGCGGTTGGACTTTGTCTTTCGAGACCTGTTTTATGCCAACTTCAGACCGCAGTTTGGAGTGTCTGTATCGGCTTTATCGCGGCTGCCCGCCTTTAGGGTCCTTCCAAGGGCTCCCGGAGAGGAAGCGAAGGACTGCCATCTGGGCATGCAGTGTTTTTGTTTTTTTGGATGCCCAGTTTCGATATAAACGACGACGCAAAGGTTCATTGCGATTGCTTCGACCGGATCGGTCGACCGTTTGATCGATTTGCGACGATCGGAAAATGGAAATGAAGTTAAAAACGGAAAGAAACTCAATCGTGTACATTTGCAGCAGGCGTGCTGCTAAGGGTTGGCCGGGAATAAAAAAAAGGAAGAAATTACGGAAGTGCTGCAAGACGTGCGGCAGCAGCAACAGCCATGGCCATCGTCATCGATCGCTTTCATCGCTGCCGCAACGTTGGCCAGTTCGCGAACTGACCGCCTCGGAATGCGCGTGGCCATGGCGCAGTTATTTCTGCGGATATTGCTGGTGCTATTTTTTGTCCTCCCCTTCGATCCTTCCTTACGCTCTCCACCGCGATCGGCGGTTTCACGTGCCGACATACGGGACACGACGCGTAGTTGCGGGCTGTTTCACTTTCATTGCGAATGTTTTGCCCTCACGATCGAAGGAAGGGGGTGGTCGGGGAGGTACGCAAAGCGAGGATTGATTCGCGGGAAGGTTTTTTTTTGTTGTTGTTGCTGTTGTACTTCCCCAGCCTGGTTCGTTTCCCGCACCTCCCACCCATCCTCTCTAATTATTGGCACGCAAAACGCGCGTAAAGGTACTCGAGTATGATGGCGCTGGGTTCCGGTGGCTTTCCGCGCGACGCGACCATTGAGGTGCCGATTTTTTGTTTGTTAGTAGAAAGTATACCCTCCCGTCCCTCTCTCTCTCTCTTCGCCTCGTACTCCCCTCGCGCCATCCTTCACCCGCTGGTTCGGTGAGGAAAGTTACGGTCGCTGGTTTTTTTTCTCCACCCCTTTCGGTTGTTGCTGGCGCTTAGTTAGGGGTGGCGAAAGATTGCGCGGTATCTATCGGTATTGCGAATTGATTACTTTCGCTGACGTTCCCATCGTTTTCTTGCAACTCGCATCCCCCCCCGGCCTCCTCTCCAGTTTGCTCCCCTGTCGAGGGGTTTAAAGGTGGAGTTAACGAATTTAAAGAGACTTCCCACGCTAGGAGGCTGCTGGTTTCCCAAAAAAAAAGGCACATTCTTCAACTCGTCGTCTGGCTAATGAGCAGGATGGATTTCCAAAATCTTTGAAGGCGGTGTTGGTAGCGGTGAACAGCCAAAACTCGTACCAAATTACTGATGCCACCTCAATCGTTACCCGTTCGTGCCCGTTTGCCATCCCTCTTGCCTGATGAGATGATTTCAAACGGTGGTAAAAAGCCATGTTATAATTTGTGCGCTCGAATTTGATAAATTTTTCATACAGCATGGCTCAGTCATGGCTTTTCGTTGAAGATTATGATTAATCGAAATTATTTTTACATTAATGAAATCAAAGCTGAATTTGTTGTAATAATTCTCGCAGTTAGATAAGAGCTCAACGTATTTTATACGGAGTTTATTTACAAAAATTCCTTAAGCGTAAATTACGATCATATTCATCGGCAACTAATACGAGACGCTATCCTTTTTTCTGATATTTAATGAAAACCAACCAAAACTAATAGGGGAAATGTAATACCTATAAAATGAGTTTGGCATGTGGCATTCATTTTCATAGAAAATTACTAAATTGTTGTCTTACACAATGTTATTTTGCGTTTCAATCTCTCGATATTTTCGAGATGTACTTCATGAAACACCCTGATGGTATCTTAAAAAAACCTTTGATTTCGCTTCATGAATATACTTAGTCTTAGAAACATGAAAAAAAGCCATCCACATCTCAAATCATCACAACTGAAGCGAAATTTTCCTCCGCCGGCATGATTCGATTAACCTTGAATGCGGGTGCCAAGCAGGGCGGGCGCACGTTTTGCTGTGCTGTGTTTCGCCCACCGCCCTCCCGTTCCCTTTGGCGCACCATCATCCTTGCGTAAGTGTGACCACGCGCAACAACGAATCACCGCGGGGCGCCGGGCTGGTGCGTCTTGGTTGCGTCTTGGCCGCGCCACGATTCCTTCCCTCGCGGCACGGTGCAATGAACTGACGCACAAAAGGGAAAGGTTTCGCCGTGGCTCGACGGAAACGTCACACACATGCTGCCGCCTGACCCACCACCGCGTGCCAATGACTCCGACATCGTCTTACCGAGGCGCACCACATCATCATCATCATCGGCTTCGAAGGAATGTGTGATTGTTTCGTGGCGGTGCCGTGTCTCTTGTAGTCTCCACAACGCACGAGCGCACGCGTCTTCAAGCGCACCATCGCAAGTGATGATGGGTTTTTGATGGTTCGGAGTTTTTCTTCTCCGGTTGATTCCGCGCCCCACCGCGAGAGTTTCTTTCTCCGC
Organism: Anopheles atroparvus; assembly: GCA_914969975.1. Classification (NCBI taxonomy): domain Eukaryota; kingdom Metazoa; phylum Arthropoda; class Insecta; order Diptera; family Culicidae; genus Anopheles; species Anopheles atroparvus. Next base: position 5,678,659 of record CAJZCY010000003.1, on the reverse strand, counting down.
CGGCTTTTCCAGATCGCTCTATTGGTTGTTCGATTTCTTGTTAGCTGGGGTTGAACGTTTTTCTTGCGCATCACCATCCTGCCCTCCTACCCGGCCCGCCTGTTGACTACACACATTTTCGGTTGAAAGAGAAAGTTTAAATCCACCACCAATAGACCAGACCAGACCGACCGACAATGTCAATGGGACGGCGGCAAAAAAGCAATGGGAATTTTTTGGGGGGGAAAGGAAGCGGAGAGGGTACGTGGAATGACTCAAACACATATGAGCCGCGAACGGTTTTTGGCGGCCAGACACGCATGAGCAATTGTCCTAATGCGCACCAACCGCACGACGCCCCGAAATCCCGAAACGTCGATCCGGGATAAGAATGTTTATTGCCGTGCGCGCGCCGCTTTGATTTCTTCCGGTGTCCGGAAGGTCTTTTTCGCGCGACCTGTGCTTAACGTCGCCTCGTGCCTGTTTCCGGCAATGCCGACGGTTGATAATGACAATAGCAGAGGGAGTGTTGGTTAGGGACCCAAAGGAAATGTCGTGCGGGCGATTGAGAAAGTTAGCGCACGCAGGGAACGTTTACCTTTATGTAGAAGGATCCCCAAATCTTCCCCAACGTCTCGGAAAGGCAAATTCGAAGCCAGCGATGTTTTTTTAAAGACATTCAAATGATAAAATATAAACACCATTGAGGTTAAGTAGGAAGTGTAAAGATCCATTAGTACTCACCTAGTTATACGCAAGTTTGAGTAAACAACAGCAAGGAAAAACCTTCCAAATGAATCTGTTCTGTGTGCGAAGGTCTTCGAGAAACAAACTTCGCTCCATTTCCGCTGCTTATACCGACGTGCGTGCAGCCAAACGGCGACCTTATGGGTTGGGCCCGTTTTCGGTGCGGAGTTATTTAATTAACGTTATCTACGGTCGCGGGCTCTAGATAATCCTTATCTCCAGAACGAGACGCAACAGTACACCTCGCCGAGTAAGTCTTGCCCATTGTGGTGCTGCCGCACTGGATGATGTCTTTATACACGGCCTGTTTTCTTCGAAGGCGGCACCCACGCCTTGCCTTTGCTGGGAGGGGTAAAAACAAAGGAATTGCGCCCGGGAGTGTCCTTCGGCGAAGAGGAGCGGTTAGGTTAGGACGTCGCCAGCAAAAAGGCACCGGTGGGGCTTCCGAGAGGCGCTGTGCCTGGAGCTTGGTGTTGGAGCTGCTGGGCGGGTGCTGGGTTTTGTGGGCCATTCTCGAGGTTTGCCTTGGTGGAGCCAAAGGTCACGCCAAGCTATCGCGCCTGCTGTCGGTGTTGAAGTGTTGATGTAATGATATTTTGTTCCCCCCTTTCAACCATTGGAATCTATTATTTTAACCCAGCGTGGCAATTGTTTTAATTGAATTCCACGAGTGACATCGAAACGACTTTTTTTTTGGTGTTTTTGCAGTAAATTTTGATTGTTGAAAATGGTGTGTGTTGTTGAACAGTGTATGGCTTTGAAAATGTAAATTGGTTGAGGAATTAGTAGCAACGGGAAATATTAGCCTCACGCAAAATCGTAGTCACGAACGTTGATTGACAAACCATGCTTCAAACAACAACTAAATTCAACTTGGTCTGATATGTTCCTTTAAAAAAAACAAGATTTTCCAAACGCATCCAGACGCCTTTCAAAATGAAAATAAAAAAAAGCCCGTGGAGGTAAATGGAGTAGCAACATAGAACGTTTTCGCATCCCTAGGACTCCGCATCGGCCTGGCAGAATGTTCGATCCCATTTGGATGCGTGAGCTGCAACAATTTACACGGAATTTGTTAACGTCGTCCCGGTGCCGGTTGACAGTTGCCGGTTCTCCGACTGCACGCCCAAGAACGGGTCGAGCCGTCGCAAATCGGTTGCATACACCAGGCTTCACCAAGGAGATAGCTGATTGAAATAAAACAGTCGGCTGGTTGAGGGAGCAGGGCGTGGAAGGTGCGAGGATTGTCTATAAACTGCATTCCAGCTGAAACGCACCCTGACGAACGATCGCTCGGCGGCTGCTGCTGCTGCGCCCGTCGCAGTCGTAGTCAAATTATAATAAATCGTCTTCACTTCACACCTGATCATGTGCCCTCTTTTTTGCTCGCCCGGTGCAGCAACCGTCGTGCCTGGGGAGCTGGCCAATCTGGTGCGACAACATATGCATTCGCCTGCATGCGCGTCTAGCGATCCGGGAAGGGGAAGCCACTTGTGACGCGCTCTAGCCAACCCTAGATCTTGCCAGGCCAGAATGAGAAGCCGGTGGCGGCGGTGGCGTGCGACGTGTGCTTATGATGAAATAGGATACTTTGTGGCTTCCTTAATGTCGCGCCGTGCTGTGTTTCTTCGCTCCTTTTTTTTTTTTTCCATCTGCAATGATTTTTCGCACTTTGCGAACTCCTTCACACGACTCGCGCGGCGAACGAGAACAAAACGTGGAGCTCGGCCTCTTGCATCCTCCGTCAGTGCCGTCATGTGTGTGGGGTAGGGGGAGTCATGCTAAACCAGATTAGCCGCCTCCGATAGCGACGGATAGATAGAGACTCATATTGAGAGCCGGCGTTGCAGGCGCTCGACTCGCTGTTCCCGCTTACTCCGTGTTCGATTTTCCATCCCGAAAAAGAGAGGAACTCATCGCGCGAACTTCGATTTCATCTGGCTACATCGAACCGACCGGGTGTCGCCTGGTTGTTGCGGGTTGCCATTACTTCTCCCTCTTCCACCCTCTCCTTCCCTGGTGTGACCAACGGAGCTCCCCAGATCACCCGGCCAAGGTGGTAGAATGGAATGTGGCTCCAAAAGGAAAAACCCGATGCGGTCGCGGCCTCGTTCGATGCGTTGCGCTGCGTTCATATATGTGATGTGTTGCTCTCTTGCTCTCCCCTTCCGTTGCTCTCTATCTCTCTCGTTCTCCTTCTGCTTGCGACTCCTGAATCTCACTCGGTTCGCGCTTAGTGTAACCGATTCGTCGAATTGGCCGGGAACGGTGTCCGTTCATCTTATGTTCCAAGCATCGGCCGCCCTTGCCCACACCACCCACCCAACCCCCACCGGGCGTCATCGATCGGCAGCGGTAAACATCGAAGACAAATGAATGTGCACAAATGTGAACAACAATTGTCGATAATCATCCGTTTGGTGGCGGGATTAAGCGGAACCGTTGGTTGCCGGCCGTCGTCGCGCAAAAAAGAAAAGAAACCAAGAGACGAAGAGAAGCGGTCGGGGAGAGAGGGGAGTGGGGGGAAAAAAAACACCAGAGGACACAGTGACTCACGGAATGTGATGCGGTGGAAGCTTTCGCGAAGGCGAAGGCGCCACAACACTTACCACCATTAACCAGCGCCAGCCAAGATGGCCATCTTTTTCACCTGAGATGAACATCTTACGGCTAGGGGGAAACGGGGACCGGTGGTGGTGTGAAAAAGAAAGGTGAACCTAGAGGGAGGAAAGTCGAGGGGGTCCCGCGTGCAGCGTCATCCGGACGATGTGTCCGATGGGGTGTACTCTCGTGTGAGGCTCGTGGAAATTTGTTGAAGATTAATCATCTTTCACATACAACTCTCTTATTTTCTTGGCGCTTTGTGTGTGTGTGTGTGGGTATGTAGGTGTGCGGCTCGGTTGTGCATTTGTGTCTTTTTGCTTTTTGTTAGGTTCGCTGTCGTTCCCTCACTTCATCTTTTTTTTCTGAATTACTATTGTGTCTTGTATTGCAGTGTATCCATGGCACTTCCATTTTCTCTTTGGAAAGGCGCAGTCCTACCTATAGGCGCCTAATAGTTCCTTTTTTCCCCAGGATGCCGTTCATCACTTTTTCTTCGTTCCGCTTGCCTTTCCTCCCCGCCGGCCAGCCCTTTGTTGCCCACGCAAGTGCATCGGATCCACCTGATCGAGTGTCGATCGACTTGATTTGACACGGAGCGCAAGTGAAGCTGGAAAGTAATTTGGGGTGCGACTTTTCTCCAAATGGCGTGTGGATGAAGCTTTTTTTTTCAGTGCGGTTTGTTATTTTTGCTTTTATTCACTTCGCTCTTGTTCAACGTTAAATGTTGTTTTGCTGTAATTGTTAAAATTATACATTGCGAAAAAATAGGTAAAGATTTGATTCATTGGAAATGTATTATTATTTTAAATGCTTGATATTACAACCTTGCATATGCGAGAACATCATTGTTTGATTATCTTTACAATCTATAAATAACACGACACGAAGTCCGCCTCGGGATTAGCTTTATCTAAATCGTGCGTAAATGAAACACTGCCCTTTATTCACCGGTTCAATGTTTAGTTTTCCTCCGCAACAACTCCGCTGTGGTGTTAAACCCAACCCAACCCAAGAAAAGCAAACTATTGTTACATCTTGTTGTATCAGTCGCGTCCGATCGTCCCTTGGTAGTTTTATCTCTTGGCTTCGGTCTTAACACCAAGCCCTTATCTTTCGGCACTGCGCATTTAATGGTCTGGTGATGCTGGCCTTCTTCATGGCAGCAGAAGTCTTCTATGTGGGTCCGCAAAGGCTCGGGCAGAGGTTCGTTGTTCGCCGGGTACGAATTGACTTGCTTACGCGAATTTATGACGTTTGCTTTATTTAATTAACGCAGCTCAGATAAGAGATGGTGGCTGCAGAAGAGGTTCAGGTTTCCTCCATTAGGGTTAGAGGGGTCTATTACACGACTATTGCGTTGGAGGCACCCGATGACGTGCGTATGAACGGAGAATACTATTTGTAGGACGTAATGTGTGTGCTTGACATAATTTGTTGATCCGGGTTTGACAGTTGGGAGGAGTAGTGTACAAGATAAGCTCACTGACCAATGAAAGCATCCAATAAAGTAGTAGTAAGTAGACTAGATAAATTCCAAAACATTTGTTGTAGACGATTGTGTTACACTTAGCGAAAGGAAAGGATAGGCCCTGGATAGGATATTCCTTTTCGCAGCGGGAGTACAATACCAACAGAGTATAACGCTTCTTACCTTGTTTGTCGAACACACTGGGGTGAGCGTCATCTACCCCATCGTCCGATACTAACTCCCAATCCCAACCCAGCCCACTTTCGGCGCACAAACACACACTTCCGCTCGCCGGCGAACGACTGGCGCACGCGTAAATCGCGTTAACAAGGTAAATTGTAAGCATAACCGCCAGCAAAACAAGTAATTACTTAAGTCTTATTAAGTTTAATATTGCATTAATTGGGCCAATTAAACAGGATGGTGAAGAAAAAAAAAACTGGAGTCCAAAGTGAGCGAGGAAAGCATCAGGAAGGCCGAGCTGAGGTCAAACGGCGGGGTGCGGGAGGAAATATTTGACGCTCTGGTGCCGAAAAACTGAAAACTAAATGCTGCTGTTCCCGCAGAATGAGAAGAAGAAAATAAGAGATCATGTTCGTGGTGCACTGGACAGGAAACAAACGAAACAAAGCATGACCTTTTCTTTGCTCGGCCAGCGCGAAATTGTAACAAAATGGATGAAATTAAAAACGAAAGAAAAGTGTTTTTACTCAATCCCCCTTCCCCCCCCCCCCCCCCCCCCCTCCACTCTTTCCTTGTTTCACCCGAATTCGTTGGTTCGCGCCGGGCAGCGAAACATTCTTCTCATTCGATTTCATTCCACCATTATTCCGCACTTCACTCCATCGTGTAACGAGCATAATTCCCAGCCAACCCACCACCCACCGATCGCAGCGCAGCTGCCGGGTGCCAGAATAATTCACCCTCGTCCCTTCCTCCCCCCCCCCCCCTCCCCGTCATACATAATCATATTGATCGAAAATGGGAATGAAAAATTTATCAATTGCAGCCCGCTTTGGTAACACGATAATAACTTTATTCGAAATAATTTCGCCCGCCAATGCCGCCACCGTCGCTCTGCTTCGCTGTGTTTACGCAACTGTTTACGTTCGATTGGAGCTCACGACCGCGGAGAGAGGCGAGCAAAGGGAACAAGGGGCAGCGTTACGAGATACGCGTGCCCTCCGCTAAGTCCTGCGAAAGCGGCGAAGGTATGAATATGTAGCACACGGTACGTACTCGTATCGGTACGTATCGACGCAGCTACGAACCCTTACGGTCGATCGCTCGAACATATGTTCCTGCTGGTGCTAGCATTGGAGTCGAGTCTCCTTCCGAATGGAGCGGTCCGTTTCCTTTTTCGTCCACCGTGAAGAAGGGGAGCATTTGTGCGGGAAAGAAATAGGGATGGTGATGCAACGGGGAACCGGAGCGAGGTGTCGGGTCAGGGCTGAAGAATGCATCATGTTGTGGACCACGCGTTCTGGTCGCGCACTTCCAAAAAGGCAAACGCGGGCGACTGTGGCTGCGAATGCGTTGGGCTGAAGCTGGCGTCGTTTTGCTTTATTGCCTCTCATCCATTTTGAGTGGAATCGATTTTTTTGTCCTTCTCCCAGGAACCCGTGATCTGTGCGTCCCATTTGAAGTTCATTCTGGCATGGAATCGCTCGGGTTATGCCATGGAAGCAATCCGATACCGTACTGTACGGACATTTGGACCCGCCGCGATATGGTCAAGCTCGCCTAGAACTCGGCTAGCATTTCGCGAGCAACGGGTGAGGATGGACGGTGGCCGAGCGAGGGGAGCCCTAATGGGGTCCTCGGGCGAAAGACGACGTTCCTCGTCGCACCGGGCGTCGCATCACCTGGAATGTTGATGTTGACCACGCCGGGCGCAAGGTGAGCGGAAGATGGATGCGATGGTTCGTCGTTTTTGGCTCTTCGCGGGAGCCATCCACGGTCGAACGGGAGGAGGGGTATGGGAGTGGGGCGACACGATCCTCGAGAATGACGGGGTGAAAAGCGGAGAAGAAGAGGTGAAAGAAACATGGACGATGGAGTCCAGCCGGTGGTGAAAGAATGAAAAATAAGCGCGTCGAGGGCTGCGACTCGACTCCAACACACTCACGATGATGAAGGCGGTTTGTGGAGGTCTTGAGACCCTCCGAGTAGACTGAGGCATTCTACCGTCGATGGGGCTGGGGAAAGTCGTGGGTCGTCCCGAGATGAACTGAAATGGGCCGGAAAGAAACGCAAGGTTGGTGCGAGAGGCCTACCAGAGGTGGTACAATTAGTTCTCCTGTGGGCTCGCGGGACTCTGCTGTTCTGGTTCGAGTGGAAGAAGAGGCGGCGTAGGGTGTACATCCACACGGTAGAATGTAGCTTTTGCTCTTCCCTTGTTGCATATAAGTCTCATGCGAGGCACCGAGATGATGACCGCGACCGGTGGAGATGATGTTGATGATGTGAGGGGAGCTGTCTTTTGGAAAGTGTGTCCTGTTGGGAGGCACACGTTGCTCGGATCGACGTTCTACCAGATGTGAAGTTGCAGTTGCGGGGCACATTCTTATGTTCAGAACTGACTGCAAGCGGCAGGGGGAGCGAGACAGCGAAAAATTACACGCAGGAAGAGATGATGGGAGCGGGCCAAACACCGTGCCCTTCGAACATTCTTTACGAATGCACGATCGTACCGGAACCAGAAGCGAAGAGAATGCGCAATTGCACTGTACCACCGATGCTTCATAAACGGTAGTATGTTGTCCGAAAGGTGCCATCGTCAGAATCCGGAACTACACCTTAGCCAGCAACATGTTCTAATGACTCTTTCATTGTGATCCATGGATGGTCCAATTTGGGTCGCGGGTTTATTGCTTGAGCCGGTATGAAAGGAAGGTTTAACTCTCATACAGCGGATGAGGCTCCAGTAGCCAGTGAGTATTAGATATGCTCTTCTCGTTATGAATCTGAGGTGGCTTCTCGGTGCTGGACGATCGGTTCGAGGTCTTAACGGTACCTCCATCCCTGCGCCTTGCTTGCTCTCTTGCTCTTGCACCCGCTCTTGAGAAATTAGCGGTCACAAATGTTTCATGGGCCCAGGTAAATAAGGTATAATATTGTTAATATCAATAATGACGCTAATAACAATGATAGCAATAATGAACCACGGTGATAATAAAGCATTATCGGTTGCATTGAAAAAAGAAAAAAAAAACAAACCAGGGAAGATCGGTCAGCGAAGATACGGAAGCGCAACAAAAGGCGCAAGATGTTCGCTGATGCGAGCATAAACTGCGAGGCGAAGCCCCGACGCCTGATGCTGCGTGCTGCGCTACGCCAATGTGGCATAAAATGTAATGACCGGTCGGTGCGGACACCCGGCGGGCATAACATTGTCTCCGGCGGGGCTTCGATCGATGATGGCCTGTCCGGCGGGGTGGTTCTGCTTAGGAACTTCGTTTCACCTCTCGTTTCATGCCACCCGTTGGTGGGGGTAATTCTGGGGAAGTTTCGTAATAACCCTGAGGAAGATGGTAACATCGGAGATGGTGCACTTGAGGGTTGAAGCGTGGTTATTTTTGATCGACAACCAACGCGCCTCACCAAAGTGTGATCCGTGGCCTAAGGAAGTCAAAGAACACTCAGCAAGAGATGCCGATCGCCTCAAATGATTTTCCTCCGGAGCATCGTGTCCATCAAAATGTGTGTGTGTGTATGATTGAAACCGGTCTTATTTTCTCTAGCACCACTAGCATGAGCAGTGTAATCAAATCGGCAAGCTTGTACATGTTGCCATAAACTTAATTAGACATAGTTGTAAACTAGCTCGCCTCTGTCAGAAGTCTGCCGAAATGAGTCTCATTTCTGCCAGCTCGGTGTATAAGCTTCACGTAACGCAACGTCGTTCTGACGGAGTCGGGTTAAAAAGAACATGCTTTTCCCCACTGAAGGCCCCTCGGAACAGCGGGAAGCGTCGTCGCTGGGAAAGGCTGGCTAAAGACAACAGAAGAAAAAAACCCGTTACGTTCTCGGTGACATTCATTCTACGCGGAGATCTGTTGTTGTGTTTCGGCAGTCATAAAAATTCATGTCCCCGATCGCCCTCGAATCTGGCAAGTGTCAAACTCGCAACAAATTAAGCCATATCGAGGGCACACCCCGTGATTCTGCAATTTCCCCTGCCGCCGAACCCCGTCGATCGAGATGATCGTGGCTGGATGTTGACGATTTACGTGCTCCGGCCGGTGTGTAATCCTACAACTTAATCGCACCAAGTTGAAACCGGGAAGGAACAAATGGAATGAAATGGAACAAATATATAGATATATGCTCGACGCCAAGCCAGAGCGACAAATCAAAGACACCAATCTTTGCGCTGATGGTCGGATGGTCTAGCGTCCCGGGTGAAGGCGCCCCACGAAAATTCCAGACCCCACTCGAACGAACGCCGCGCGACGCAGAGTGCAGTCGAGGTGGCCGTAGAGTGCGACGAAGAAAATTGACACATTACTAAATGATCGCTTTGCAGTAACGGGACTGGGTCCTGGTCTCGCTCGCTCTCGTGATGGCGTTCCCCAGCTTCCCAGGGCAACTTGGCTGACTGGCCGCGATGATCTAGCGATGCGGTGTTGCTGTTGGCCAGTGTTGCCTGACATGTTGCCGTTGTTGACCGGGCAGAACCGGTCCACAAGATCTTTTCTAGCCGACGAGAGAGTCTGCCGGGTTTGGGATGAAGGTTGTTTTTTTTTGTTTCTTCCTTTCTTGCTTCTCATCGACGTTGTTAGATCGCTAAACCGAACCTCTGGTTGGCCTGGAACGAGAAGGGGCTTGCTTGGATCTCTCCGGATCTTCAGTCCACTCCAGTTCCAGCACCGGGCGAAAGAAAGCAGCGTCCCGAACCCGAGACCCGGGCCCTGGTGATGGTGGAAAAATTCAAATTTCTCTCTAATTTATGATTTCATTATTCAGGCAGCATCATCGGGTGTCCGGCTGCGATCTACATGTGTAAGTTCGACTTTATCTTCACCTCTGCACGGGCGCGCGGGACGCATTCGACCCGGGCGGATGCATATACACATGTCTCCTGAGCAAGCACCATCCCCGACCGATGATCGCGCTTTTGCTGTGTGTGGAACACGTCCACGGGTCTCCTGTGGCTGTGCTACACCTTGTCTATGATTTGTTGCATCACCGGTCCGAGCCCGGTACGAGTCCCGATTCCCAACCGGCAATAACTCTGTGACAGAATATCCCTGAAGACTGCCGGGAAGTGACCGGGGAGGATTTTTTTTTTCCTAATCGTTTTAGTGGGTTTTCGTGGTTCGTGGTCTCTGGCGGAGAGTTGTGAGTCTGTAGCTGTTCTGCATATTTTCTTAGCTCCAGTCAGGCCTACACACGAAAACACATAGACACACGAGGTGGGACACACTGATGTCGCGAGAGGAAAAATTAATTCTGCGTTGAAGGCTTAACGTAATAAATAACTTAAAGTTCCCAGCAGAAACGTCCGGCACTCGGTCGGAGTTGTGTGGCTGTTGCGCTAGAAGGAACCTTGCCCCCAACCGAGCCGTTTGACACCTGCCGAGGAGGTGAGTCTCGGCTCGGACCACCTCACCAGGACCGGGCCGCGGGTGCTTTCGGGAGGAAGAACGGACACGTCCTGGAGCCAATTTGTGAGAAGTTAATCGTTGCGAAAACGAGGACTGGCACGATGGAAATTGAAACCGAGTAGGGTGAACGCAAGCAGAAACGTTTCATCTGCAAGAGAATAAATTTCACCAGCTTTCACAACAGGCAATGGCGTTCTGCGGCGTGCGGTGAAGTATCGTGCTGGACCGTTCGCAAACCGGAAAGCAAAGGCATTCCAAATCTCTGGCTGTCTGCGAATGGGTCGAATGGTTTCTTTTTTGCGAACGGGCAATTTCAATCGGAAAACAAACCCTCTAAAAATAGACACCGGAACCTGCGGTTCACCCGCGCCTGCGTGGTGACACCAAGTGGGTCGTGGTTTTTTTTCTTTCTTATTTGACGTCGATTCCGGAGAATGTCGTCCTAATTATTCTTCACCCGTTTGTCCACATCGCAGAGTTCGCCTTGAAAGTGGGGCTTGCTTTTCCGGGCGCGCGCTAAAGTCGCACCAGTGAGGTGCGCTGCGTGGTGTTCGATTTATTGGCCGTGCATATTCAATTGTTTGCCGCTGCGACCTACGCGACGCATTCCACAGACTGCAGCCGTAGTGTGTTGTTTTGCAGCGCCACCGTAGACCATGGGTGAAGTGGGACATGTGGTTGACCCGGACCGAGCGGAAAAGACACCAACTAAACCAGCCGGCCCTTCCGGAGTGTCAAGGTGTTTCGGGTCGATGCGGCTGGTGCCCGAACACCACTTCCCTCGCTAGAGATTTGATTGAAAATTAATAATATGCACAGTTTGCAGCGCGCGAATGCGCAGGAGTCCCCCACCGAATGTGCTCTCGAATGTGAGGACATTTGACAGGTTACAGCAAACAACCCAGGTCGCGCCACAGGGGGTGTCTATGACGGGTTGGCGTTGGGGCCACGGTAAAAAGAAGGAGGCTGAAGGAAGGGAGAGGGAGCAACCTGTTTCGCGTGCGTAAGGTGTTTGCGGCAGGGCGCCTCTATCTAGATGTGTGACTAGTTTGTGTTGGCTGGCGTTAGGAAACTAGTTCACCGGAGGGGCCTCCGCGAGACTTCTGGACCGCAGCGTGTTGGTGTTGGATGCAGGTGGTTCGTTGGAGTGACTGCGAGTGGCATTTCGGTTGTTTAGCTCTCGCGTTCGGTCGTCATTTGCGTGTTAACGTTTGGTTCTCGTGTTAGAAAGGCACGGGCGAAAAGCTTGCGCACATATTGTAGTCTATTTTTATCCACTTCCTGTTGATTTCGTTGCACTCGCTCGATACTAACGTTTCCCTGTTTTTCTTCTGCTCTATTCACAGGTATGTCAATCGCCAATCTACGAAAGATGAGAAATGATCATTGGATATTCCGGTCCTACCGATTTGTGAGGCAACGCTGACAGGTTTTCATTGTTCGAATGAAACGGCGCGCTTGATGCTTGATTGAATTCTACATCTGCCGCTCCAGCCCCTAATTGATCCGGCGTATAATAACATCATCTGTTTCCGTTCCGATCCGATCGCGCCGCACGGTGGACGGGGTGTGTGTGTGTGCATCAGTAATGGAATTAATAGCTTCCTTCCGTCCGGTTGCGGAATGCACCAACCGATGCATCCGACTCAGCTCGGGTCACACTGTGCTGGTGGGTTCTTGAACTTCCGGTCGAAGAGCCTCCCGCATTCGGCAGATAACCCGCGTCTCGTCAGAGATGTTGACTGCTGCACAAAGGCGGGTTGCGGGTTCTCAACTGGTCGAAGTGCGACCAAGACGCATTGTATGGTAGGGAAATCCGAGCTGGAAGGTGAGACAAGTCCGGTGACGATACATTTCCACCTTCTCGAAGGAACCTCGAACCGCCGGGGAAGGTGCTGCAGCGTGTGTAAGCCCGACCACCGCCACCGAATCGCTTTTGCGGCAGGTCAGTGATGATGATCGAATGCAACCAACCGCAAGTATGAACGCGTGAAGGCACATTGATCACATCTAGAGTTGCGGTTGCACGGCACGTACGTACTGACTGACGTAAGACACTAAAGAAGCTGTGTCTTTAAACTCCTCTATTTCGCTCGTGTTCACGTTTTTTTATTCTCCTTTAACCGGCACCACGTCTATTCTCTCCGGCGTTCCAGAACCTTCCCCTGGTTTTGACATTCGATGTTCGCTCCGGAAGCCTAGAACAATCTAATCTGACAATTTGGTTTCGAACTCGAAAGACCAAGATCACTATACTACCCCCCTCCAGATTCATGGAGTGAAACTTTGACTCTCGAGGTAGTGCGCAGGTTTTAGCCTATCTATAGATATCGACTCATGTTTACCTTTTTTGTCGATTACGAAAAACTTCCTTAGCTTTTTTATCACATTGTAAGGTCCCTCATAAGGAGGTTCAAGACCTGCTTTAACCTTGTCGATTCTTACATATACTTTATCACAGGCTTCTAGTTCTTTATCTATATACACTTTTGTTGCTGTGTTGCGAGGTGCTGTAGGAGCAACCTTGCTAAAAACGTTTTTAAGCCTTGCGACATAATCTGTGACGTCCGGAATGTTGGCATCTGGCGGCCTCACGAAGTCCGCTGGCAATCGCAGATTTTGCCCATAAACTAATTCAGCTGATGTGCATTTGAGATCTGCCTTATAGCTAACTCTGATTCCTAACAAGACAAGAGGTAACCTTTCTGTCCATTTTTCCGAACTGTCGTTGGCCATAAGTGAACTTTTTAAGTGCCTGTGGAAACGCTCTACTAAACCATTCGATTGCGGATGGTACGCAGTGGTCGAAATGTGATGACTTCCTAATAATTTTGCTAGCTCCGAAAAAAGTTTAGATTGGAATTGTCGTCCTCTATCGGTGGTGATGTTGACTGGACAACCGAATCTCGAAATGTATTCTGACACTAATGTTTTGGCAACAGTTTCTGCTGTAATGTCTCCTATCGGATAGGCCTCTGGCCATCTAGTGTATCTATCTACTACCGTTAGAAGATATGCCCTGTTATCTGATATAGGAAGCGGTCCAACGATATCAACATGAATATGTTCAAACCTACCGGCTGGGAGATCGAATTGCGCTATCGGTGAATGAATGTGTCTATTGATCTTTGACCTCTGACAATTCTCGCAAGCTTTTGTCCACTGAATTATGTGCTTATTCATGCACGGCCAGAAATATTTAGATGTTATTAATTTTTTGGTGGCTCTAATACCAGGGTGTGATATGTTATGTTGATCTTTAAATATCATAAACCTTAAGGGTTGCGGAATATAAGGTCTATTGACACCGGAGGATGTTTCGAAGTAAATTGTTTGATTGTTAATGATAACTTTTTGTAACCGAAACTTTGTATCTTTAGATTGGTGTCCGAGACATTTTTCAAGCTCCGTATCAGATTTTTGACTCTCTGCCAATGATTCGTAGCTCAGAGAGTTTATAGCATTCGTTTCTCCTATGCGTGACAAGGTATCTGCTACGATATTACTATCACCCCTGATATACCTGATATCAGTAGTAAACTGCGAAATGTAATCCAGATGCCTTGCTTGCCGTGGAGTTTTGTCAGCTTTCGATGACATGGCATTGATGAGCGGTTTGTGGTCCGTTAGAACGAAGAAATCTCGCCCTTCTATAAAATAGCGGAAATGTTTTATCGCGAGGTATATCCCTAACAATTCCCTATCGAAGGTTGAGTACCTTTGTTCTGTGTCAGTTAACTGCTTTGAGAAGAAAGCTAGAGGTTCCCATACGCCGTTATTCTCTTGCTGTAACACTGCTCCAACAGCAACATTCGAAGCATCTGTCGTAATGTTGAATTGAGCTTCATCCCTAGGATGATTGAGCAAAGTGGCGTGAGACATGCTAGACTTTAGCTCTTCAAATGCCCTTTCACAATCTGTGGGCCAGCTCCATGGAGTTGTTTTCTTTTTTGAATGCAAGGCTATTTGTTTATGTAATGGTCTCATGATTTCTGCGATACGGGGAATAAATCTATGGTAGTAGTTGATCATCCCTACGAACCGCTGAAGCTGCTTCAAGGAAGTGGGACGAGGAAAATTGGTGATTGCCTCAACCTTGTCTTTGGTGGGAGAAATACCTTTACCGTTAATGGTATGTCCAAGGAATTCAATTTCTGGGACTCCAAAGACACATTTGGAATGCTTAAGTTTAACATCATTATCAGACAATCGTTTCAAAACTTCCCTCACATGCACCATGTGCGATTCCTGCGAAGAACTTCCTATCAGAATATCATCTATATAAACATAAACAAAATCAAGATCCTGAAAAATTGAATTCACGAACCTTTGAAACGTTGGTCCCGCGTTCCGCAAACCAAAAGGCATTCGTACAAACTCAAATAAACCAAAAGGAGTGGTAATAGCTGTTTTGAAAACATCCTCCGGAGCAATGGGTATCAAATGGTATGCTTTTACGATATCCAGCTTGGAAAATATGGAGCAATTAAACAAGTTCATCGAAAAATTTTGTATGTGGGGAATCGGGTATCTATCGGGAATGGTAACCGCGTTTAATCGACGATAGTCCCCACACGGACGCCAATCGTTATCCGTTTTAGCAACCATGTGCAGTGGAGATGACACAGGTGAAGACGAAACTCTGCAAATACCCAATTCCAACATGTGTTGGAATTCAGCGTGGGCTGCTTTATGTCTCACCGGGTCCAGTCTGCGTGGTTTAGAAACAGGTAGCTGTCCTTTGGTTTGGATATGGTGTACCACCTGATGCTTTATAGGCTTGTTGAAATCGGGGGACTCCAATAAGGATGGAAATTCTCTCAACAAGTTTGTGTAACTATCAGTAACCATAAACAACTTCGGCGATGGAGTGTCAACCCTAGCAATACACGCTTTAGTAGTCAAGCTCGTTAGTGGATCAACCAAACGTTTGTTGCGGAGATCAACCAGTAGACCATACCGTTTGAGGAAATCTGCCCCAATGATCGGGTGGTTTACCGCAGCTAATATGAACGTATGGGGAAAAGAACGACGTAGTCCTAAGGATACCTTAAGAAATTTCACTCCAAATGTTGGAATGGGTGTTCCATTTGCAGCCACTAACATGTCATTAGACTTAGCTAAAACTCCAAAAATTGAATTGGGTATAACAGAAACGTCAGCCCCACTATCTATGAGAAAAGTGAGCTTTGATTCTTCATCGTGAAGAAAGAGACGGCTTGAATTAGAAAAAACACTTACAGATCCCGCCGTATCTGCAGCGTTTACTCGTTTTTTTGATTCTTTTCCGCACGGAAATAGCAGGGTTCTATGCATTTCGTTGCCGCCTTGCCAAACTTATGATGGTACCAACACAAAGGCTTCTTTGACTTGAATGGCCCTACCTTGTCACGCGAGGAGCTACGCTTGCGCAAATGCTTTCGCTCTACCGAAAGTTCACGACCGCGAGAAACCTTCATCTGCTTGATCATATCCTTCAATTCGCGAACCTCATTCCTAAGCACAGAAATTTCGCTAGATTCGTTACTTGGACCAGGCTTTAAACTACACGCATTCACCGTCGCACCCTTCGACGCCTCCCAGATCTTGTCAGCTATAGGCAGAATGTCACTAATTTTCGTTTTCCCTAGAGAAATCACGGCGATTTCTATCGGTTTTGGAAGACGCCCTAACCACAAACGGAATATCAGTTTCTCGGAAATGTCACTCGATGATCCAGCAAGCTGCACAAGACGACGATGAAAATCGGACGGGCTACTGTCCCCCATTTCGGCGTTGTATAAGAGTTTCGATATACGCTGCTCTTCACTTATCGAAAGACGCTGCAGCAAAGCTTGCTTCAGCACCGTGTAACGATTTTCCGCGGGGGGGTCCTGCACGATGTCGATTACCTTTTCCAGCGTCTCTGGCGGCATCGCGGAGAGTAGATGCGCGTATTTGGTACGCTCAGTCGTTGTCCTAGCATTCTCAAATTGAGCTTCTGCCTGAATGAACCAGGTGTTCGGTGAATTCGTCCAGAATGGCGGAAGCTTAACTGCACCGATCTCCAACTCCTCACGGATGGTACGAGGTGCAGGACGTTGTGGAAGGACGGAACTTCGCGCTGGAGGCCTTGGTGACGTTGGCGGTGTGTTATATTGCCCTTCCGCGTAACCCGCGGGTCGCGTAGACGCGTCCATTGCTTCATATGCCGGTTGGTCTGTCTCCATTTCTATGTTCAGATTCTTTATAGAAGAAAGATTTGACGTTCTCAACAGGCACAAGAGCACGCGCCAATTCCTGGCTTCGGTTGGTGTATGTGACGAAACGGTGCGCGGAAAATATACAAAGGATGGCGAACACAAGAAAGTTCACGTCGCTGACGCGCGTGTGCCACGGGATGGTGTATGTGTAAACGGTGTGATCGGGTACGTTGTCAACTGAACTCTATTGTGCGCGCGACATGGATTCGTAGAAACGCTGCACACACGTGATGTTTAACCGGGCGATCTTCCACAGCACACACTCGACGATAGAATTGTCTTGCAGGCCGGCTTATAGAAAACCAATGCGATGATTTTAGCACCAAACCTTTTTCGCAATCGCCATTTTCAGCTTGACGATCACGTCGGGGTCACCAATAAAGAAGCTGTGTCTTTAAACTCCTCTATTTCGCTCGTGTTCACGTTTTTTTATTCTCCTTTAACCGGCACCACGTCTATTCTCTCCGGCGTTCCAGAACCTTCCCCTGGTTTTGACATTCGATGTTCGCTCCGGAAGCCTAGAACAATCTAATCTGACAATTTGGTTTCGAACTCGAAAGACCAAGATCACTACAACACCATCGGCTCCAGCCGCAGCAGCATCCCTGGCGTTGCACTTTAAGCGTTATGTCTTCTCGTGGAATAATGGAACCAGTTCAACAACCTTTCCAAAGCCTCCTCGGGACCCGGGATGTTCTAAGATTGAAACGTACGTAATCGTTCGGTACGCTGATGGACGGGGGCAAATAAATCTACGTCCGTACCCTTCACAACCGCATCGTTTTGTTGATTTTTCTCAGTTCGTTATCACTTGCGGTGCTACATGCTTGTATGCTAGTGTATGAACCACTGTCTTGCCTTGATGATTTGAGCCGTTTTCAAACGCGAAGGGTGAAGTGTTTGATTTTCTGTTGGTAAGAGTTTATTTCATGCAACGCCTACTATTGATAAACTGGCTGCACAACAGAACATTTGATAGCAGAACGTTGACCAATTTAATGACCATGTCGAAAGGGTTTGCTATCTGTAACAAAAAAACAATCCATGTTTTAGTAACAAATGTATTTAAAGAGAATTAGCTTTGAATTAGATTAGAGTGTTAGAGAAGCCCTTTCCCTCCATGTTCAGTATATCCTAGCTATTTGGTGTAGTGAGAAAAAGTACTCAGGACAGCAGCTCCCACAGCAGCAGCAACAACAGCACCGTAACCATCAATCAAAAACGTCCATCCGTTTAAAGCAAGTGGCGAGGCAATAGAAGCGGTCGCATCTAATTTTCCCTCCGGAAGTAATCAAAATTAAAAATAATAGAAGCGATAAGCCTAAGCCCCCGTCGCCAACAGCTGCGGTGGGGCCGGTGCGTTCTGCTGCGCGGGTAACGGTGCGTGGAAAACGTTCGCAGTCACTATCTTCCCTCCTCGCCCTTCCTTTCATGCTGGCTGAGCCCTTTGCGTGCGGATGATAACACCTCCGCACACACTCGCGGCCAGACGATGTTTGAATGAATATGAAGGTCAATGGTTGTGTAGCGCTCTAGGTGGTGATTCGCGTTTGCAACGCAACCAAGGGAAAGCCTTTTCCGTTCGTGTACCTCATACGTTTTCTGTCTTAGTCTGCCCGTTCTCTCTCTCCCTCTCTCTGCATGTGAATGGGAAGATTAAGGCTAAGATACTAGAACAGCAGCACTTGATCGGCCGCGCACCTTGAAACTGGATACTGGTGAGAAAGGGAAAATTTTACGCAAGAAAAACAAAGCCCCTCTTCAAAGCTGTTGCGCTTGCAAAGAGATGGGTGGATTAGGGCTGAGGCTGTGTGGAGAGCTCGCGTAACAAGGGCTGCTAAGGGCAGTGCAAATGTGCGCACCGATTCGCGTGCGGAAGGTCAAAAGGTACTCCTCGCTTGTCGGGCGTAAGTAAGACGTTCGGGGCAAATTGTTTACATACTCCCCCATACTGCTTCCTCCTACCGCACGCCAACCAACAGACTGTAAGTCAAAACTTGCACGGGAAGGCATGCATGCCCTACGCCAAAGGCCAAACAAGGCACATAGCAAGACGCTAGTGCGCAGGTGCACAATGCTTTGCGAGTTTCCAGGCGCGCGTGGTTGGGCAACGCCTTTGGCGCGTTTTCGAACATTTTCGTCCATTTTCGGCGTCCTGGAGCTAGGGTGGAAAAGGCCTGCACGGGTTTTGTATGCCTAGGTGTGCGTACGCTTGACTGGCTCAAAAGGTGAAACGCTGACAAAACCGCCGAAAACAGCCACGAGTGGCTTCAAAAGTCGCACCGGAGCCGTGGGAACGCCCGAGCCAGCCGGAACATGGTCGACGAGTTTATGGCGCAGTGCTACGGCATGTTTAGCTAGCTCTTAGCGATGCGTGGTATTGCTTTTTCCTTCCCTCGAGCGGGGGGTCCGATTTTTTTCCGCGCAATGGTGCAGCAAAAGTGCTTACGACGAAATGGCGCTGGATTTGTGAGTTTTGTTTGCTTCGAAAGGAAAGGGAAATTTTTCACCTAAAACCGATCGCTATCATCAGCATCATCACCGCGATCAACATCTTGATTGGTGGCGGTAGTGCAGGCGTAATGATACTGTGGTTAGTATGAAGACACTTTGCTTCCTTTGCTTTCGGTTCCTCGCCCTCTGTCCTTCAATCTCTTTGTCTTTCGTCTTGTTGGATCGAGTAGTGACCAAACATTTCGGACATAACCTGGGTCCGGGTGTATTATTTCTGCGGTTTGGTTTATCTTTTTTCTTCCCTTACCCCTGACCACCTCCGCGACTCGTCGTTTGTTAATTGTTGCGTTACGCCTTAAGACGCCTTGCTGCCCGGGTCGGGTTGTGTTTATCGCTCCGTTCCATCTGACCACTTTCCGACCCGCGAGCCTTTTTCCCGGGACTGGCTGGGAAACACTTTTACTATCGGTTACGCGCGAGACGCGGTAGGTAGCGGCTCCCAGGCACCAGGGAACCATGTTTAATCTTCTCCGCTGCCAGCTGATCTAGCCGAAGCTCCTTACGTGCTCACGGAGGGGTAAAGAAGAAACAAGTCCCATAAAAACGTCGGAAAACTTGTGGTCAAAATCGAAAAAAGCCCCCCAAACCAAATAAAGCAAATCTCGAATGAGGTGAGCGTTTAATGATTGCACCTTCTTTCTCGTTTAATTGTGCCGCTGCCTTTTGCTTTCAGAAATGGCTGTCAGGGAATTATGAAAACGAAACCGGCCGGCGGGGACGGGAGGTTGAAATTTGTTAAACATTATCTGATTGTTTCCTCTCGTGTGATTGTTTGTGCACGGTTTCGCGTCGGCCGAGAAGCGAAACGAATGTGCCCGGAAAGGCGATTCAACCCGCGCCTAAGGCGGTCAGTTCAGACGTGACACCGGCGCGACAAAAAGGCTACGAAGGAAGGGGGACGAAGGTGCATTCGATGCAAAATTCGGTGGGTGGAAAACTCCGTTTAAGATGTTTATTTAGCTCAAATGAAGCGAACGGATGACGTTTTTATGGTGCTCGGGGCGATTGCGGGCCCGGGTGTGCTTTATGGTCTCCTCCTTCGCCATGATTCGCTTGCTTCTCGCATCACATTCACTCATCTCGCCCATTCACAAACATTATGCGAAAACTGTGACGAAAACGCACGTCTTTAAGAAAAGAAAAAAAAACACGGCTCCACTCTTTCCGCACCGAGGCCACGGTGACGCCGTATCGCTGGCGGGGAAATTATAAAATTATGGCTGTTGGTTTAGCATTTTCCTCTCGCTGTCGCTTTTTTTTTTCGCCAGATAAGATATCCATCATTTGCTCTGCTCGCCAAGGATATTGTTTTTATTGCGACCGGTTGGATCATTCCAACTGTGCAACGGTTGCACAATTCCGGCATGGAGGTTTGTGGTTGGTTTTGATGTGTGTATGTGTGTGTGTGTGTGTGTGTGTGTGTGTTTGTCACTGTGCTGTTACTCCGGCGTGTGGGTTGATTTTTTTTTCTAGCTCGCCGTAGTTTGATGCCGCATTGCCAGTTGCGACGATGCTGTGATGGAAGTCGAATTGAGGCTGACATAATTTCGACCGAGCATGAATAAATCCTTGAGGTGGTTCCAGCCGCGGCACTGTTTCGCGGTGGGTTATTAAAGCCGAACCGGTGTGCCAATTTTCAAAGCAAATTTTGCTGTTTTTTTGGAGAAATTGTTTAAATGAAGAAAAAATATTAGCTTGTGTAATTACTTGATTATAAGGTTTTCTATTGTAGTTTTTGCCCTCTGTGGGGCTGAAATGTCCTTCTTCAAAACAAATAATGGGTGTTACAGTTAGAAAAATAGGCTAAAAAAATCATAACATCGCTGATATTATTTCTTGGCTCCTTATCACTGAACGAAAAGCTGTCTGTGATCGATAAATTACGCCTCCAGATTTTAAAATTAGGTCAAACCGCGAATATTATTTAATTTATAGCCCCGCGAATATTCCGGGTTGATCGGGTAGTCAACACAAAAGGTCCGTTTTATTTAAATAGAAATCCTCCTAGACGGGAGAGGAGAGAAAACCTTCCGCCGAAATAAATAAATATATTTACGAGTATCGGAAGTCGGCGCAAAGGAGGACCGGCTTTCAACTGGCAATTATCGGTCGTTAAGCAAATCGATCGTCGATCAGATCGGCGCTTTCGCAGTTTGCTGGAATTTCGGGAATCCGAACCGAACCGTTCCGAGGGAAATTATGATCCCCTGGACGGCTGCGATCGTTCTTCGCTTGGTGGAGGTCGAAATTGGGTTGAATGAGAGAGCATAAGCCGCCTATTTTGTAACTCCTTATCCCTTCCTCGGGTGCCATATGATTAGTTCCAGTTATCCAACCCATTCACCGCGATCAGGTCAGTCCTGTCCGGCCAAAGGCCCGGCGGGCGTCACCAAGGCAATTCTGTATTAATCCTTCGGGTGAAAAAAGCTTTTTTCCTCACATTAAAAGGCTTCGGCAATGTTTTGTTCGACGGGCGATCTGGCAAAAATCGCCAACAATCGCCGAGGCCGGTCGAACCCGATCCTCAGGTGGATTTCTTTGGGTCACACCGGTCACCATAGGAACGAGTCGTGACCGTTAGGTTAATGCCACATCCGGATTAAAAGCTGGCTCATTCATTTTCAGGGACACCGTACGATCTTGATTCCGCGGGTTAATCGTGGCGCGAAAAAAAGGGTTGGCTGTTCGGTTGCTCGCTCGGTAGTGTGGCCAAGTTTGTGAAAGTTTCTCGACGCCTGGAGTATGAATGGAACACAAACTAGTAAATCGCAGTGTGTTCCTTTCGACATGTGTTAGATTGACACTTTGTTAGGGACACCGGCTGGCCCTAACGCGAGAGTAATTATTAATGGCAGCCTTCGCGTATCATTTGCAGCAATTTGTACACTCGTAAATAACCCTTGGCTGAATAGGCAACAAGCGACTCGCCAAATGACATCACATGCAACCAGGCATCTCATTAGTGGCTCGTTGCATCGATTCTTGCCAACTGAATAATTAAACAGCTTTAAACTCCCTCCCATTCGACTTGGCGCGCACGGGCACGGCGAGCGTGAAATATCTCTGTGCGCAACACTGTGCCGTGGTGGCGATATGACGTTAATCCACACTATCACGACGCTGGCCGAAGTTCTCCCAGGCAGCCTATACCCACCGTCTGATATTATCTTATATCACCGGGGTACTAATTGCAACATATATGAACCGGAGGAGTGCGCGCGATCCGGACGGACCGGCTAGCACAATTTAAGATGTAACGTTCGGCAATAAAATAAACCTATCTTTCAGAGCTGCACGGTGCACGGATGAAGGCAGGGAATGGTTGCAGCGATTCGATAAGCAATCGATTGCCGACGACCGCGTTCTCGACCAGCTTCCTGCAGAGAAGGCGCAGGGGAGACAGAGAAGACAGCATCTTGGCGTCAGGCACCCGGGCGAGCAGCGTCTCATTCCGTTACTCCCGGAGTTTCCCGCGGGGTGCGCAGCCGCCGATGCTGCTGGGTCCTGTGTGTAACCTCTGGTCCGCTGAGGGCCAAGCCCGTGGGACGTCGTCGTTGGCGTAGTCCGCCTGGTTAGGGAATAATCTAGGAAATTACGCTAACAATCAGTGGTTCGGAATCCTGCCACCCGCCGGGCGAGGTAGCGAGGGAATGTCTAGGAGTCGCAGGGCAAGCGGCAAGTGGCGTTCTTCAGCTTCGGGGTCCGATCTGACGGGCTTGGCTGGCCCAGTGTAAGTAGCTACAAAACTGCAGAAGCAGTCAACCTCCTGCCAGGGCGGAGTTTGATAGAGACCTGAGAAATATGGAATGTCTGACCGCTGACGACCCCCGACGTGAAGGGAGTCGGTGCCGGGTCGGTGAAATTGCCGCCAACGATGCAGTAATGATGTAATACATTAATTTCGATTGATTAATCCTTTCCTTTTCCCTCACGGTTGTCTGTGTTGCCGCGCGGACTCTCACGTTCTTCGATTCTGTTTTATCATGAGTCAGTATTCACCCGGGATCATTGCATTGCAAAAAAGCTGCAGTAAAGAAAGAGTTGTGATAGAGGGGACTGTTGGAGGTCTCTTGGGTAGGGAGGTTATTGAGGAGTCTTAAAGTCTCCAGGTGCACCTTGGATCCTTCGGTTGCGATTTGTTAGAGCAATTAATGATCCACACCATTATCGCGCTGGAAGTATAGATTATAACACATTCTTATTCTACTTGCCCTGATGAACTTCTGCAATGTAGTACCTTCTGTTAGAGGCCTTGCGATTGAAGTGCATCAAGCAAGCCATGCATAGCCATCATACGAGCCATCATCGCTATCAAAGTCGGCGCCAGATTTGCAGGGATGTAAGACTTCCAGTGGCGCTGTGTGGAGGTAAAGGGCAACCGGATAGAAAGGTCGGACGACCGTTGCATAGGTTCCGCAATTACCTCGGCCACAGCCTCACCGCCGCTTTTAGCCGCTACAGACAAAAGACCACTGTGTCACTGTAAAAAATGACACTAATGACACAGATCTTTTGTGCTGGTGCTGCCGTTGCGGTCGGCTGTCCTGAAGGGAGACGCTGGACGCTGATGGTCCCATCATATTGCTTCGCGGGTGCATTGACGGTTATTCGATATGTCAAATCGCTTGACAGCTCGGCTGTTGTCATCAGTCACGGGAAGGGAACATCGCGAAAGGGACAAACAACAACACCACACCTCCGTTTGATCCGTGTGCCAGAAGCGTGTCGGATAGACGTATCTACGAGCTCACCCTTCTGGCTGTGAGCTTCCTCGGTAGTCTCAAGGTGGTGATTAGGAGCGAACTGCCGTTTCGCCAGGGCTGGCATTCTCGTTCGGGGAGAACATTCGCACGGACTCATCGATTCATTAACCTAGAAACGGTGGCGCGCACGGTTGCGCTATCATCCGTACGGTGTTGTTTGTTGCCTTCGGGTTCCGCAGCTACGAAGAAGCTGACCAACCGCGCCCTTCTAAAGCAGGAATGTACCCTCAACTCTTCTGTAATTGCCGGCTGGATTACGGTGCCAGAGAACAGGCAGGAACTTACAGTAGCGATCAACTCGAGTTTGGTCCACATCACAAACACACACACACACACACATTCCACAGCCTTCACTTCTCTCGACTGGGTAAAAGCAATTTAAGAACATGAGTTTTATGGTTGCTTGTCACGTGACCACCGCCGTCCGCAGATGTGGAGCATCCGGAATTGATGTGTTGTGTGCAGAAGAAAAAAAAAGAAAAGAAATTGCAGAAGCCAGGGCGCGCATTCTTAGCGGGAGCGAACCGGTGTGTAAACCCGTCACATGGGTCGTGTTTACCTCGCGGGGATGGAAGGTACAAATCGGGCCACGAGTGCGAAAGGTGCGCTCTTCGGCAGTTTCTGCGAGTGCAACGGGATAATCCAGGTTTTGCATTTCCACACCCCGTAATCCACTTCGCGAAGGTAATCCAATAACCGAGCTATTCTGGTGTTGAAGGCTACGCTGGATTTTCAAACATAATAACACTTTTCACGGTAGGAAATATCCAACGAAAGAAGTGACCGTGGAAATTCTTTACATTGCTACGTTTTAATCCACTTTTAAGGATCAATCGTAAATGGTTGAGGGTTTTTGCATTACGTTTTCAGGATCCTGTGGTTCATGTTTTAAAATGAAAATCCAAAGGATAAAGGATCATCGTTTATGTAAGGAAACAACAAGTGGAAAACTAAAAATTTGTGCAGGCCATAATCGAATTAAATCGCACACGTGTGTGTTCCTTTCCCCGTAGATTTTAAATTCAATTTACTCAATTATTCAATAGACTTGCCTGTGTTTCAAGATTAACTGAAAGTGTTTGCGATGTGTTGGTCCAATTAAGGCATCGCAGGTTTCATTTGCGCAAGACAATGTTTTACACATTTCAACATTTCTCCATGGTGGATGACGCAAAAGGTATTTATGGTACGTTTCCACAATGGCAAAACATCAGTGACAATACCACGGCCAAGACGTAGCACGTTGCCCTCCAGGAGTGCCGCCGCTTTCCTTTGTCGCAGGTCTATGGCACCGCATCGGGTTGCAGTTTCCCCAACGCTTTGTTGACGGATCGCTCGCATATCTACCAAGGGCCGCACCTGGCTGCCTTGTACGAGGTACAGCTATCCACAGAGTCGTTCACACCGCCGATAATTATCATACGCACCGCCGAGGGTGTCACTGGCTGTCGGAACCGTTAGCACGTTCCGTGCGTCTTGTGTCGATGCTCTCTTATCAGGGCCGCTCGGCAGACAGTGGGTCGCGTAGTCGGTCGAAGACACCTCGATCCAGTCGCTAGGCGGGCGTGCGTTATCAGTACACGGTGCAGGGTACTGTGTGTAGCGAGCTGTGTTCTCATCAATCAGCTGGGCGACCCGAACGGTTCATCATCGCAGTGCGCACCTCAAGAATGTTACGACGACGAAGGCCACCTTCTTTTACTACATGCGACCATCGCGCTTGTCGCTCGTTTGGTGGGAACTTCCTAACGATGCAATAAATTAAATGGTGTTCCCGACCTTCCGATGGCACACCCCGTGGTATGCGCACCCATCAAACGTTGTTGTGTACCGTGGGCCGCGTGGTGCAACTTGTCAAAGCGAAGTAAAAATGGGTAGACATTTGAAACGCACAAACACATCCTTCCACCCCCGAAAACGGGCGATGATCGATGAACTTATCTAGTTTAAATAACACATAATCGAGATGGAAGACAAGACAAGCGGCCATCATCCCCCTCCACCGGGAAAAAGGCGGGACAACACATTCCTCGAACGACGAACTCAAAGCATTCCGGCGGTTGTAAAAACATTATAAATTGGACGCTCGCAGATAGTCGCGCGTGTAGTTCTGTTACGCAATCGGTCCCGACACGAAAAGCGACCCGGGAAGAACACAATTTAGATAGTCGGAACTCACCCCGGAAACCCGGTCCGCGGGCTATTGATTGGCTGGCGTGTTTCTGTTTTACGTGTTCACGATAGGGAAATATTACATCGTAAATATTTGACACTCTTCAACAGGTCGAAGGAAAAAAAAGGCTTCAATATGGTTATTTTACAGCCGCTTATACCGTGATGCAATCGCATTATGGGCATTTCAGCATTCGGTGAACGAGCAACCGAGTCCCCTCTTGGGGAGAAGAAAAGCGAGAGAGTGATTGGATCCCTTAACTGCCCCAGCGCAGAGCAAAGAAAGTGATATTTCATGTTGACAATTCTCCGACCAATAATTTATCACCAAACGTGCGCCAAGCCCTTTTATTGGAAGGAGCCTCTGGCGGCAGTTGTACCTCGATCGTTGCCATTGTCGGTGGAGAGTCTGATAAATGTTTCATGTTTCGTTAACAATTCGAAAAAAGCAAAGGGATAGCATTGTATTGAGATACTCTCTGATGGCTTCCGTTCAATTGGATTACATGAAGTTACGCGTCAAACATGTGCCTCGGCAGGCATCCAGGGAAAGCAAGAGAGGAATTTTCAACAATCACACGATCAAGGACTGGTCGCCTAGGGGTTTAAAGTAACATCTAAACTAGGATACAGCTTGTTCGCCTTCGGGGGTTAATCCCAAACGAGCCTCAACGAGCTGCGGAAACGACGCGGTGATAATTGAACCGAAAACTCCCTTAGGGACTCCCAAAACGAGAACCTTTCCACCGGGGTTTCTCTTGTGATGGTGGTTCCTTGCTTCTTGAACCAACGGTGGATGCTCAAAGGAGCAAGGGATGCGAAGGAAGAAAAGGAACCATCATTATCTCTTGTACGGAATTATCGAAGCACGTCGTGCGTTCGGTCGGAGATCGATTCTGTGCGAGTGAAAACGACCGCCAACCGTTGAGGGTCTGTCAGAAGAGAGTTAGAGGCGATTGAATGCGAAGGATTCGATCCAGAATCTTTCGAGACTACCGAGCCGGAGCGGAAAGGCTTCACGGAAACCTGTTCCTCATGTGGTCCGCTGTGGACACACCTCGAAACAGCTCGTTGATTAGGCTGTGTATCCCTGTGTACCAAATGCTTCAACGAAATCGTTCACCTGCCATGAAAAAAAAAAAACCTACGGTTTCACCAATTGCAGGTCGCCTTATTGAGTATTAATTATAGAAGCTCCAGTAACTTGGCCGTCTGGCTGGGATTTCCTAGGCGCACCCCAACCGCCCAGGCGAACGCACGGTAAATTTATCGTAAAATTATGTCTAGTTCTTTCCCAATCAAAGTCTCCGTCTCTTTCTCGCTTGCCCTCTCCTGCATGCATGTTTTCGGTGATAATCATGCGTGTACAAGAGATTACCAAATCTTCCCATTATGTCTTTTGTGTGTTTGTGTCGGCAAGCGTGTTGCACGCAGCATGGCTCACAGGCTCCAGACGACCACATTCTTCAGTTCGCGTTTCGAACCGTCTCTGTGGTAGCCCCGGTCTTCGTTGGTCCACTGATGCTCCACACACTCCACTTGATTTCGTTCACTTGCTCTCGCTGCTTCTCGCGGATCGCGTTTAGGGCTTTGTTAATCGATTTAAAATTCTTTTCCCTTTCCTCGCCCAGCCAAGAGCCCGGCGCACGGACCCTGTCTCGGCGCGTTCACCTTCGTCGGATGGCAGATTAAGATGGCTCGGGGTGCTGATGGTTTCTAGTTTTCGGCATAGTTTGATTGCGATGCACGGGGCAAGGCAGCGAACGATGAAGGAAGCGGGTGAGCCTGCGGGAGCCTCGAAAAACTCGAACCCTCGAAGCTAGACACGCACCATCGCCACCGGCTCGTCGATCGTTTGCGTGATGATGTGAATGTGACGCACATGTTGGATTGAGGGTAGGAAAGAAAAAAACAGGGATGAATACAGGAGGGATTCTACAAGCAGGAAATCCAAATTCAGAGCAAGCGGCAGCAACCGGCAGCAACCGGCAGCAGCAAACAGAATCTCATCAAATCTTCGATCGTCATCGTCGTTATGGATGATCAGGTGCCGCCATGCCGCGCGGTTTCGGGCCCAAACACACACAGGTAAACCAGAAGCGCTCCGGAGGATCCTTTCATCCGGACCTAGTGCGATCGATCAAGGCATCGGCGTCCATCGGCAGGGATGTTGTTCTGCTGATGATCGAGATCGATGCTAGATTTTTGGGCGTACTCTGCAGTGTGTGTTTTTTTTTTCCACCAACAGCCGCTCGCACAGAGCTCATTTCTCTTTCTCGAACCGATCTCGAACCGATGATTTGCTCGATTATTAGCTCTTGCAAGATTCCCTGCGCAGTCGCTTCCTCCGCTGTGTGCGGCGTTTAGGAGACCTTGGCTCTTTTCGGGCTTAGAAATGTATCGTAAATTACACGATGATGATGGTGAGCTTTTTTGATCAGCTTCTGAGCGCGAGGAAAAAAAGAAACGAAACCAGAAAAACAATACTAGAGCTCCCTGGAAGGATCCCAAAAACGTCGGCGATTGAAAAAAAAAAACAGGAAAGTTTGGTAGTATCCGGTCCAGTTCGACCGGCTTACAGCTGGAGGCGGAACTTGAAAAACAAAACAAAGAAAGAAAAAAAGGGTTGTAATAAAAAAAAGGAATCGTTAGTGGGATGAAAGGGGCGATCGAAAAATCTTCCGTGGATGATCATCGGAGTAAAAAACGACAACTAAAAACCCTCCGCACAAAACTACACAACACTCACAAACCAGCCTCCGTCTTTAGCCGACTCCATGGGTTATTCTGCCTGTTGGAGCCAGTTCTTGGAGAAACAGGTGAAATTTCATCAGCATAGCCTCGCGAACACACACGCGTACCCCGGGCATCAGACTTGGTTAGACTTTCTCCTAATGAGGTGGTGACCTAGAACCCACTTTCTCTCTTGCGCGGTCAATCGAGGATGATGATCGGCTTGTGGTGTTGGTCTATGATTAAACTTTTTCAAACCGGTATGAACACGGCACTGTGCACAAAAAGTCTGTCATGATTTACCTATGAAGGTTTAAAATTAAGTTGTTTCGAGGTTACTCGTTTCTAGTCTTGATTAACCATTCATGGTTTAGGTTCATGTAGGTTTTAATGGTTATTAAAGTTATTTCCAGTTAAATACAGACACACTTGTCAAAATGGATTGTGTCCAACGCAAACACAGGTCGTCGCTTTGGAATGGTTTCGTAAGAAAGGGCGCACAAAATTAAATGCCATTTACGAGCTTGGCCTTCGGCGCTCCGACTTCCCGATTCAATTTATCCAATTTCTCTGACAAATCGCTTCCGCCCATGCTAGCGCGCAGATCCGCTTTCCTATTGCGCCACTGTTAGGCCGTCGACGTCGAGGAAAATCCGCCCGTTTTGTGGAAACGTTTGGTGTTAAACGAAATTAAATGCGCTCTGCGCCAAACCTCCCGCTACGGTAGATCGTGGCGCGCACCGTGTCTGATTATAAATTTGATATTTCTATGTTCTCCCGTTGTTTCGCGGGCTGGTGCTTCGGGCGTTGCATAAGGGCCGGTAATAGAGTTTTCCCTTCATGATCGTGTGTTCTTTTTGCTTTTGTTTGATTCAACGTATTTTTTTCTAACCGCCTGTCTTTTACCCCCTTTTTCCATTCGCAGGTATGTAACGTCGTAGGCGCAAATCATAACACCAGCAACTGCTGGACGATACGAGACGGGACGGGATGGGACGGAGTAAATCACACCCGGCGGCGGCCCCCGTCCGATTCGGGGCGGAATGCAGTAACAGCAGTAACTGAATTTTTCGGGGGCTTTATTTTTACATAACACCGAGCGACCGAGCGAACTGAGCTACGGAACTAATAGGTTTTCGCTCGGATCCATCGCAGGCCGCCGCTGCCACCACCGCATGGATGGAGAAAAGGGAGGAAAGCCAAACTCAAAGCGTAAGGTTATGGCACGTGGTACCACGTAAATCTACTGGCTAATATTTTCCGTTTCGTTTTATTTTCGGCCGAGCGGGTAATACCGGAGCTACACTTTTTCATCGGAACGCACGCGATCAGGGCAAAAAAGGTTTTAGCAACACGTTGGCATGTTTTGCGAAGAAGAATGACAGCAAATGTGTGGTTACAATTTTCCGCTGAAGAAAGGATACGAATTACGTACACCCGAACGTAGGCTGTCGGGGTGGATCGAATGAGCGAAAATGCAGGAAAATCGATCATTGTCGATCACGAACACCCTCGGCGGAAGGCCACTGTTGCTGCTCACGGGCGGAAGGGTGGATATTATTGCGAAAAACGCCTCGAAGTGCAGAATGTAACAGCAAAAGCACTTTCCTTAAAGTTATTTCGAGTTGCGAGGGTAATTTTTACCGCGCATGTACAGAAAATTTATACCGAGTACGGTTGGGGATTGGTTGTGTGAGTTATTTGCTCATTTCCCCTAGGGTTAGCTGCTTCTCCTTGAGCTTCGAACATAACACATAAAGGGACACACATCGTACACTAATTTGGTTGTATATAGACGTTATGGAAAAGGAAGTTTGAAGTGAACACACTGTACTACCTCTAGGGAAACACTCTGGTCAGTGAGAAGAAAAAGAGTGACAGTGTTTAGTACTTTCACTTTGTAAGCCACAACTGCTCCAGCATGTGCATTCCGAAAATGAATAATGAAAGGATGTACAGAAAAAATCAGTTTTTTTTATTTAAACAGTAAGCAAAGTGAGCAGTGGCTGAGAAAAAGGGAAAAGCCTCCACGAGAATGGCGATTGTTGAAAGGAAGGTAAATTGTGCCTTCTTTTTTTTTAAATACGTGTTTTGTCCTAAAGCAAATTAATAATCCAACTGTTGCCGTGTGCATATCCCCCGGCCGGCGAAGGGTCGTTTTTCTTTCGCTCCATGCCACGCTCGTGTGCAGTATGAGCACCTTTGCTTTCTTTCTTTTTCGATCTTGCCAGACTTTGGCACTGCGCGCCAGCGATGAAAGGAAAAACGTAAGTGGATGTGGAAACGCCCGGGACAAACAACGGGGAACTAACCCAGTCAGTCTTATCGCGAACGAATCACTCACTGTACTTTTGAAAAGCAAAGAGTGGATAAAAACGGCTGCACTGCACTTTCAGCAGCTGCAGCTCTGCACCGTACACGGTTCCTTCGGAGCCGTCGATGGATTTGGTGGGCGGCGGGGAGAAAATTAAAATAAAACTAGTAATAAAGCATTGCAATACGGCCAGGCCGTCTAAATAAATAAAATAGTAATAAAGCATCCCCGTTAACTGCACAGTTTAATGCCCCTCGTCCGGATGCGATGCGGCTTCGCGCAGATAGAAGGTGGGGAAGCGGTGGAAATCACCGTTTAAAAGATGAATTTTCCCTTCCAATTTTCCGCTGCAACTGTACTGTGTGTGTCCTTCCTGGCGGAATCATCTACCGAGGGCAGGCTCATTGCATCGAGCGCTTTCACGCAGGCGGTGTGCAGTTGTGCAGCAGGGTGGGTTGTTTTTTCTTCTCTTCCCTTCTGTGTACTCTTGAGGGTGGAAACCTTTTCCCCTCTCCTTCTGCGTACCTTCACACAACCCATTCAGCTTCGCGAGATGCCCGAGTGATCGATCGCGATCGTTGAGCGTGCATTATTATTTCATTTTCTGTCCGGTAATTATTTAATTCGCTTTCCTACCGATAATCGATCATTGTGCTGTAATTATTGAAAGGGATAGACGGACACAGAGAAAGGAGCGAGAGAAAAAAAAGCTAAAGAGAGAGACAGAAAGAGAGATCGAGAGAGGTGAAGGCAGTTACAGACTTTAAAGTAAACGGTAGGCCAACTGGGTGGTTTAAAGCAGAAGCATTACATTGGAGAATGTATTTGGTTTCTGTTAAATGGTTTCTGTGTGGTTTTTTTGTTTTGCACCATTCAATGAAACTGCTACCTCGTGAGTGATGAGTATGAGGCCAAAGAGCTTGCATGGTATACCCAGTCCAGGGAGCCTTCGAAGGGAAAGCAATGGAGGCCGAGCAAGCTTACCTTGATCGGGGAGTTGTCTGCGCCTATTCCGCGATATCGAAACCGCTCCTATACGATCGTGATCGATCGGGGATATACGCGGTGAGGTGCTTTATCGAAATATCCCGTTCGATATCATCGTGAAGTGCTCCTGCAATGCGCGACCAGATAACCCCTCCCCCCCACTGTTGGGAGCTACCATAGATGCTTGCGCGACGACGGCCCGTGTGGTAACGATAGTTGTTTCTGCGTTTTGTTGTTGTTGTTGTTTTATTGTGTGCCTCGTAGGGCCTGTCTGTCTGCCTTTGCCTGATCGAAAGAATGTGCAACATATCGAGCATAAATATATGGTACGGGCAGGGCCAGAGCGCAGTCCGCAGTGGCTATGTACGGGCAAAACGACAAACGACGCCTGTGACGACGTAATTCGTAACCCTTTTCCCGAGCGAATGGTGCCATACTTGAACAGGCTTATTTAAGATACGCTGCATGGCATAATGTGAGAGTGGTATGTTTTTTATATGATGCACGTTTACTTCCCGCGTTTGCAATTGAGTCGTTGTTCTCTACGCAATTCACTAGTTCTGCTTGTTTTGTTCATGAGGGCAGTTGAAAAAGTGATTCAACTCTCTAACAAATTCCAGTTTCAGTGCGTGAAATCGCAGTACTTTTCCATATCTCATGTGTAGGCTATAAATTTATGGATGATGGTTTTTTTCTAATTAGAGTTTAGAGTCTTAGAGCAATGCTGTTAAATGTTTCCAACTTCCAGCCTAGACCTGTGCCATCCCTCCTTGACCTTCCCTCGTGCAGTCTTTCCTGGTTCAGCATCCAGTAACAAACTCACGGAAGCTGCACATCGGCAAAACGAACAAGCATCTGAAAGCGTACCGATTCCTTGGACCAAGTCCCCACATCGGGTGCGTTCCGTGCAAGTGCGCTTATGGTACGAGCAGTAATTAAACCAAATACATTTACTGCCTTGCTCGCCCGTCGACTCTCCGCCAAACGCACTTGCCCGATCGGGGCTGGGGCAAGATCGAGTCGGGCGCGCTTCCAACCGACCGGCCGACCTACAGAAAAAGCGGTCCGGCTTCTGAACGGGCGGGAATTTGACAACCGTCTCCCTCCACCACCGACACCGCGCTGCCATCTCGCAACCGTGTACAACTAACGGGGATTTTTCCACCGGCCAGCGTCCACCAACTGCAAACTGGCAGAGTGCTTCTGCGAGTTCGCATTTCCCGCTACGATTGCTACACAAGCACGGTTTTTCTCGACGGGCAGCGAATCACTGCCAGAAAATGTCACACCGCACTCGCTCACGGTCGCAAGTGCAGCAAGACGCGTGTGTTTCTATTTTTGACTCCAAAATCCGCATTCACGTGCAATGTGCAATGGCTTCCGTCGGGGAGGAAATCTGGTTGGAAAATCTGGTTTTACCGCCAGCGGCGTGTTTACTCTTACCGGCTCGATCGTGAACCAACGTAGTGATGCATTTCCAACGCATTAGCGCTCGCAGTTCCACTTTTCCGAGGTTGCAATTGCTGCGCACACTGCTAGCCGCGGTCGGAAAAATCTATTTTCGCACGGCGAGGTCTCCCGGGGGTATTTTACGCCTGTGGCGATGAAGTTTTTCCGTCGGTTCGACCGACTCTTACAGACGGTGAGTCACAGCATCACCGATCGGTTTGATGGAAAATTCTGCCAGCAATTCAAATGGTTTTTTTTTTTGCACAACCAACCGACCGGACCGAGCCGATGAAGGATGAAAGGGGAATGGCGTCCGTCGGCCCCCGGGATCGTTCATTTGTCTGAGGGCTACTAAATTTGTCAACACCACCACGGGCATGACTTTTCGCTACACACCGGTTGAAAATGGGTTTAGCCCGGGCCTTAAGTCATGCCTGTGTCGTATTTATTTCAACGAAATCGAAAGCGATTTGCAAATGCGAACGAGTTTTATATTACTGAATAACTTGAGCAGCAAGAAAACACAAGAAAGTCAACCAGATTTAAATGATCCGGAAAACTTGTTTACAGCTTGCAATCGTTGCGATGTGATTTTATGTGGTGAGGAAACGGTTGTAAACAAAAATGTTGCTTTCATCGGAGCTGAAAATGTTTCTTCCAATGCGATATGCAAGTCTTTTAAAATTGCTTTTTGCTAAACAAAAAGAGTTGCAGTATAGGTGTAATATTTCATACAACGATCGAAATAACCAAAGCACCTATTCTAGCGGGTGCGGGTTGTTCGTTCGTAGGCAATCGCCCAAATGCATGCGCAGCCTTCGCCCGACCGTCTCCGATGCATTTCAGGCGGTGCATTGCAACGTTGGGCTTGACGGTTTCCGGTCAAGGTTAGGTTGGGTTGAGTCAATGCCTGCCAACCACTCGGTGCGCAAGAACCCGCACACACAAACGGTGATTTGATTGGTGTGAGGTGTGCCCGTGATGCTTCCGTGCTTTGAAGAAGGTAGGTGTTCCGCACATGGCCACCCTACTCGGGTATGTGTATTTGTGTGTGTTCGCGTGGCCTGATGGATTCGAGTCAGGCACAAAGGGCGTCGATAGATGGGTGCAGCAACGCGGTGCACGGGTTCATCGGTAGAAGACGGAGCTATCCGTGACTCCGAGAAGGAAAGACAAGGGCCAGCATAATACAAGACTCACCCGCCCGCCCCCCGATGCACTGGTGAATGATTGCTGCAGCAAACGGGTGGCGTTTGAGTCGGAATCGCGAGCAACACCAGCCAGCGCGCGAACGGTAGCAAACAAACGGTGGCAGATTTGCATCACTCAAATCGGTCGAATGCCAACACCTCGTCGGAGGGCAGGGAGAAGCAGCAGTGGGTCTGCAAACGGCGGGATCGAACAGACTGCGGGCAGCGAAGGAAACGCTTCACCTTCGTGCAACGAGATTACATTCGTGACGATGATGGCCACGGTTTCGTCCGCGTTCGCCTTACCCGCTGATTATGCTCCCTTCCTTCAGGGGAAGTGGGGCGGAAGGCAACCAGCAGTATTGCAGTGGCCGAAGAAAGTGATAAAGGAACACCGGCACCACCGGGTGCTAAGAGAATGATCGTTCGGTGGTGGTTTTTTTTTTTTTTATTGTTCCTCCTTTTCGTTGCTCCATGCCCAAGACATCCTCCCAGTGTCGGCTGGCGGCATAGTTTCCAGTGAGTTCGTTTTTCCTCGTTTCCTACCGGTCGGGGTCTTTGGTCGATCTTTGGCGTTGCATCACTCGCGTCCGGTCCGTGTGGTGATGCGAATGCTCAGCAAATTGCAGTCATGACTGGGTGCAATTTTCTCCGCCGATTTGTACTGTGTTCTGTTCCGGCTCCGTTCAGTTGCTTGCGCTTAATTCTTGCCCGCTTGCTTATTTAACATCCAGTTGGCAAGAACCATTAAAAAAGTACCATTCTTTCGCGCGTTCGAAAAACTGTACGGCAATGCGGAACGCTTTTGTTACGGTCACGGGTTGTTCTTCTCTGACCGACTGAGGACGACACCTTTTTTGTGTCGCTTGAACTGAAATGAAATAAGAAAACCGCTTCTCGTTGGTACCGCTTACGACGTGGGACCCTTTTCGGGGGCTTTCTTCTTCGCGTTGTTTTAGAAATTCGATCACTTTAGCCTACATTGTACCGAGCTGGTTGCTACTGCGGTATCACCATGCATGCAGGGCGCAGTGCGACCGACATTGCAGCGTACCGTTTTCCCTCCGTAGTAAATGCTGGTGATGGAGTTGTGATGTTTGTGTATTTGAAATCGATACTGGTGCGCTCGAGATCGCTGCATTTTCACGCCGACGGGTTGGTTACGAACGAAACGACTGTGTTGCGCAAGTCCGGGACGAGACGGGGCGATCGGGCGAGAACGTGGTGTAGCAATGCATACGACGACCAAGACGTCGACGGCCCTTCGCTGCATGCCGGCCTAGATATGGGATCGATGATCTCAATCGGATGGATCGATTTGGTAAAGAAGACGATTGCTGAAGAGTAAAGGGAGAAGAGAAAAGCAAAAGGCAACAAAGGGGAAGGAAGGAGAGCATAAGGGGAGCCCATATGTGATGTGATGCCATGTGACAACGTTGACGATGTTGATGTTGCGTCTTCGTTGCCGCAACACCGATCCTATTCCAGCCAGGCCGCTGCTGGCTTTCCGTCCGAGCGCACTCGAGCCCGGGAAAACTGGGTGAAAAGTATCGGCTTTTCGGATCGCACTGGGATTTGTTTGACTGACTGACTGACTGACTGACTGACTGACTGCTGTGGACTGGCTGCAAATGGACCCACAGCACAACCGGAACCCGATGGTCCGATGTGCGACAACATGTGTTTCTGGTATGTTGATGTTTATGCTGCGAGCGAAATGTGCGCCGTACGCACATCACCAGCAGCATCGCCATCGCCCGGCTCGAGTGTGATCGTTGGCGAGTCCATAACAGAGAATTTAATATCGCTCTGCTTGGCTGCAGGAGAAATGGCCCCCCGAGCGCGTGTTATATAGGTCATGTTTGCACAACACAGCATAACGCACAGAACGCCGGGTTTTGTGCCTGAACGATCCTCCGATACGAACCATCACAAACCATGTGTGTGTCCAGGCGTTCTGCTGGGGAAAGGCGGGAAATGGGAATGGATCAGTTCCATGTTTTCGCTTCTTTTTCCTGTGTGCCAAGTGAAACATTTTACAACCATCAATCTAGAAAGCATTGGTTTTCTTTGGTTCAAAAACGACGTAAGGCTTGGAAAAAGAATACTTAATTCTACAATCTGCGTCTATATGTTGAAGTTATTAATGTAAACGTTCCATATTTTTTTTCAGTTTCTCGAAATCCAGCTACAAAACAAACAACGGTTATGCCGATTAATCAGATCCACATGCTGCGTTGTGCTTGTTGCGGTTTGAGAATTGCGATTCCGATCGGGAAAAGGAATTTTACGAGTTGATCGCCTGAGGCGTTCTAATTGGATTGGAGCGTTTCCAAGAACCATGGTCTCAGAGCTTGCGCCTTCCAATCGTCACCGTCCTCATCTTCATCGTTTTATTGCGACATCTCGCCGAGTTCCTCGAAACAAATAATGTTTACTGCCTGCCGGCGGTCGCCACGTATTTAATTCGTAATTCGTCGAAATACGTGCGTTCTAATTACTCGCGGATGTGCGGTGGCTGATGTTGATGTGTTCTGTTTGTTTTCCTCGCGATAAAACCTTCTTCGGGAGTCTTCTTGTGTGGCACGTCCGGGAAGCAAATGGAAAATTAAGCAAAGCTGCGTTCGTTGTCTAGGCATTTAGAGAAGTGGTTTTAAAGAGATGCGGGTGGCCCGAGGAAAGGGCAATAATTTATAAATCATTTTTTTGAGTTTGCTTCTCATACACTGACACTTCATTTAATTTGTTTGTTTTGCTGGATCCTTCCAGCAGAATATTTGAACGCTTCTAACAGCACATCTGGTGCGGAATTACGAAATGGTTGCTTGCCATGCACCACATAGTCTATCCTGCGCACTCTCTGTTTTTCTTTGGAGGGACCGCAGAAGATTTATGGTCGACTTCGTCGTCCCTTCCATTCTGAGGTTTTTTTTTTTTTTTGCGAAGGAAAGCGACAACGACGAATTACGGTAGCCATTAGGTCGAACACACAATGCCGCATCTTGGTGGCCCCGCGGGTCTCATGTTCCGAAGCGACATTCTTCTTCAATCCTCTAGATCTGCGATCTGTGGCCATCGTAAAACGTTCCGCCCCCTCAGCCTCATCTCTTCCCTTTCGCGGTTCGTCTTTCCGATCGGCTAAAATATCTTCATCACGCGCATTACGCCCGGGAGGAGTTTTGGTTTTCGGCTGGAATTTAATCGAGCGTTGATTGTTTTTCGCTCTCCCGTCTTGTGCCCTTTGAAGATTTGATTTCATCTATGAGTGGAACGATAGGAAACCCGCTGAATGAAGCCTTGAACGTCGCTCCGATTTCACTCAGCCCCTTCGTGCTGGCTGCTGCTTCATTTGCCGGTTGCCACGAAGGATCGTCGACTGATCGTGAGCATCTTTAAGAATCGCACATGGAACAAGTGGGTCCAACTAAAAAAAAACACACACACACACTCACACATAGATGGGCACGTGAGACTTTGCGCACTCACACATGCGATCCGCGAAAACAGATTTCTGGTAAGAAATAAAATTTTAATGGGATAAAATATGTCGGCGGTGTAAGTTTTCGTACTACTGCCTTTTCCTTTGTTTTGCGCACTTCGACTGCTTCCAATTTTAGCCCGGCAGAGTAATGGGGCTACAGAAACATCTCGCGTGCATCTCTTCTGGCGTGTCGGTGAGTGATAGGAGCCACTGGAAGGAGCTGCGTGAAGATGAGGCAAAGGGTTCAGGCCGTCCTCGTGCGTGGCTTTAGTTGCGATTCGGCTTGCTCGTTTGTTACTTTGTAGCGGCATGCTGTACTGGGATTTGAGTACTTTTTCTTACTGATGGTTTATTTAATTTGAGGTTTTTCGGCTCCATCCGCGTGGCTAGTATTTTATTACCACCCCTGGGAGTCGAAAAAAAAACACAGTCTCCTCGATCAGACAGCATCACGTAAGCCCTCGTGAATGTCAAAAGTCTTTGAACTTACGTCTAGCGTTTATTCAAGGCCAATGGCAATTAATGAGAAAGCAAAAGTGTGCTTTGCTGTACAAACGAATTGAGCAACAACTCATTTCGCAAAATCCTGGAATGGAAATGGAATTGTCTACGGTTATTCTTCAGATAACCGGACTTTATTATTAAACTGTAATATAAAACAGACGGACGACAATCTTGATCAACGAGTTCTCCTATTTCGCTTCATTCAAATCGTTTTCCATATTTCCAGTCCAATTAAACGACGGCTGTGTACTGTTCGAGAGTGGATAAGGGACAAGTTCTTGATGGCTATTAACCGTGGGACACAACCCAGCCTCCTTCGGACGGGACCCCATCAATTATGGCTCAACATTTTTCAGCGATAAATCGGGCTGCTATCGCTGCGATCTACATGTGAAGATCCTATCTACTGATGCCGACGAGATGCACCCTACGGTCGGCGACGGAAATCGGTGGAATAGTCGCGGCGAACCCCAACCCTCCAGCAGGAACCCGTTTTCGGACCTGGCCGGACAACGGAACAATTTCGCCCGGAATGGGCAGCCGGACTTGTTTTCACATATTTGACTGTCATCTGTCATCGGTCATCGAGGGCGCAACGGGTGATTGGACATTGGTCTCGTTCGTCTCTGGTTTTCCGGAGCTGGATCGATTGGACATTTTGTCCCCCCGCGCGTTCGGAAAATGGAATGTTGTGGCCGAGTTACCCGGGCGGCGATGGACGGTGATTTTCTAACAATTTTCTGCCCTACGCTAGGGTGATGCTCTGGAGCAAGAGGGACCGAGAAAGACCTTTCCCTCGCCTTGGATCCACGATAACGTTGGCTTAAATAAGACGTTCCAGCGAAACCATAATTCAGCCGATCGCGGATCGATCGATGCGCAATCCGTTCTTCCGGCGCTTCTCTGCACCCGCGCTGCAGCCGGGAGTTCCTGTTGGATTAGTTGGAAAATTGCTAATGACGATAATCGGTGCGGGTGCAGCCGAGCGACCCCGTTCGTCTCTCGGCCTAGAGTACGGGTGATTGTCAAACATTCGAGTCGTCGTGTACCGTACCCCGCAATCCGAAGGAGATGGCCGATGCCGACGCGCACCATATGTGGCAAATCTCTGTGCGCCATTTCGGAGGGTGTGATTATCTTTTCAACGTCCATCAGAAGCGGGAGGCTTCCTGGGCTTTTTGTTGCCGTCGGGGTCGGGCAGAGAATTGTCCCCATGGTTGTGATCGGTGCGTGTGAGTCGGAAGAGAAGTAGGGGTTCGTTGGCGCGTGTCGTTCCACCGTGTATCGCCCGTAAACTCGGACTCCAAAGCGCTCGAATTCCAGTGTTTTGTGAGCAACGTTCGATGCATCGTGGCGGGGGGGAGTGGTGCGAGTGAAAGATTGAATCTTGCTTGGTGCGCACGCCAAGCGGTAAGAACTCAATCTTATGCGTCCTCTCGTGGACATCGCCAACGCTGGGACGTGCACACGTTGCGCATCGAAAATGGGCGAAAATCATCCATCGGCGGCGTAACTCGAGCGCGTGTAATGGGCCCGCTCTATTTATGGAGTTTTCAAATTACCTTCCCTCCACCCATCGCCGTCGTCGCCGTCGCTGACGGTACCTCCACCCGTTGGAGATGCGCGACTCTTTGTGGCACTCAGGCAAACACAACGTCCCAAGATGCCTAAAAGATGTTCGGAATGTTATTCCTGTGCTTAGCCTACTCTATTACCCAAAGCATATGATGCTGGACAAAATTCAAAAAGTTTCGAATTGAAGAAAAGTTTATGAAGAAACAACGCCGTTCGCTGTAGAATTGACAAGAGTGAGGAATTCACATTCCAACGATGCAGTTGCACGGGTATCGCCCTGCGAACCACCATGGCCTCAATAGAAGCGCTCGTAACTACAGCGGATATACAACGTAGATGATCTCGCGCTCTTCCTCTCACTATCTCTACATCTCTCTATCGGTTTCACTGGATCCACCTGAGCACTACGGCCATTGTATGTCTCGACGTCCGCAGGTAGAATAGCTGAGTGCAGCGGAAAAAGGTA
Organism: Anopheles atroparvus; assembly: GCA_914969975.1. Taxonomy (NCBI): domain Eukaryota; kingdom Metazoa; phylum Arthropoda; class Insecta; order Diptera; family Culicidae; genus Anopheles; species Anopheles atroparvus. Next base: position 5,637,862 of record CAJZCY010000003.1, on the reverse strand, counting down.
TCATAGTCGCAACCAGGAAGATGCAGCGTTCAAGATACCGTGCCCGGTAATTTGTCCCTTCCCGCGAGGGTGACAATCCGCGCGGCCGATGTCAACGGAAATGATCAATCATTTTCCATCGCACTAGCCACTAGGGGCTGGTTGGCTACTGTCCATAGAGCCAGGGGGAGTTGATGAAGTCCTGAGTCAATGGTAGCCGGTGCCATATTTCCCCCCCTTAGTGAAGAGAGCGAACACCAGCGCACCCTTAGAAGTAGGTCATGTTAGCGCGAGTTCACAAAGCGGGTTGCTGGCTGGTGAAGATCTAATGACGGACGCAGATAGATCCAACCCGAGGCTTAATGACCCATTCCTCTGCTAAGATCGGCCCGGGGAATGGCTTTAAAAGCCAATCGCGATACGCTTCACCGAACAAACGTCGCTGGCAGCGACCATCATTAGATTTCAATCTGTCGCCCAGCAGCGAGCCAAGTCGCTGTATGGCACTGGGTCAACATCCTTTTAGAGCGACAATAGATGTTGGCCCCTGCCTGGTTCCTGGTCCGACCCCGACGGCCCGTTCGAGTGTTTTTGGGCCATTCGGATCCGGGGAGATGTTTATGGCAAAGGGTTATTAACTTTAAATTTCACGCACCCTATGCGCCGAAACCCCTCCTGGTGCGACTAGGAGAGTTGTGTCCAATGGGACACCGATGCTACAGGATCACAAGAATAGTCTTCCGCGTCCCAGCAGAGAGAAAGAAAGGACTGGAAGGCGGGAGCATTCAGGCAACTCTTCTATGAACGCGATATGGACGAAACTTCGCTGCGGTGTCATAGATCAAACCACTGGCAGATTGTGATGGCGTGTTGAAATGTAAAACAGAAAGGGGTAGGAGGGTGGTGGGCGGTTTTGCAGACGGCCGGTCAAAACCACAGGCCACATTCCATATTCGGAAGGGTACATGAAAAACTCCCAAAACCATATGACCGATTATGATGACGCCCTCTCGAGACCGCGGAGCGCGTTGATGGGACGACACCCGTAAATGGTCCTGATTATCCGGAACTTCTCCAATAGGCCGTAAGAAGTCAACGGTTTACTGATGGAACGGCCAGGGGCACGATGGGCACTTTTGCGATGAGACAGCAGTTTTCTTTTTCATTTCATTTCTTTTCCTTTTGTAGTTGGTCTCTTTCACCAAAGAACGACCATTACCGGTGAGCTTCTTTTTTGCAAATTTTTAAAACTCTGCCAAGACGAGTCGTACGTCAATGGCGCGAGAGAACTATGGTGCACCGAACATATTGTTCCCCCGATGGAAGAGGAAAGTGGGGAATGTGTCTTTCGTGGTTCTTCTCCCAGCATGTTAACGATGGCTTTCGGGATAAAATATGAGCCGTTTACCGTAGAGGTTTGCTGATGAAAGGCGATTCGCCATTTTCGCCCAAACCCGGGAGAAATGGTGGATACGCTCGCTACTGTCACAGCCCCGTAGAAGGTGAGCCGGTGGATACGCGGGAAGTGATTATTAATTTTGAGCTTCTCCGCCGGATACGGCACCAGGCGCGTCCGTCGACGATGACAGGCCAACGTGTGTTGCTGTGTGTATTTTTTTTTCCCCGCTGGGATGAAGATGGAAAAGGGGAATGCATGCATGGGACGGTGTGAAAATTTGAAGGCAATTCAACTACCATATCGAATCAGAATCTGGAGGTGTTGTTCTGTTTAGATGGCTACGCGAGCGCGAGATCCGTTTGCATGTTTCGTTTTAACTTCCAAACGGTATTTCGGGTCGTGTAGGATGGCCAACGACATGGTGCGTCGATCGGACAATGTTCACCCCAGGCGGCGGAAGAATAGTAGGAGTAAGTGGGAGGGGAAGGCTTGTAGGAGCAGGTCATTGATGGCACACAATGAAATGATAGTTACGAAGGTCTTATGATTATTCGGCTGCTTCGTCGGGCGTGGGGGGGTTTTTCTCTTCTCTCCCACCAGGAATCGAAATTGACCTCCATTGCTGGCTCGGAGGCTGGAGGGAACATCTCGCACCTGCAAGAATTTTTCGCCATCGGCTGCGAACCGTTAGTCGATTAGGTTTGATTGTTCATTGTGACAGAGCCCCGTTCATTGGAAGAGGCAAAGAGCGTTGGGCGTGAGTTTGCGCAGGTTGGTGAAACCTTTATGATCTATTCATTTGTTCGTCGGATGATTTCGTGATACAATTCTGTGGGCAGCGCAGAAGATGTGAGTGGGTTTGTCATGAAACAAATGTTTCACAGTTGATGTTTTCTTTACGATCAATTTATTGCAACACTACAATGAAACATAACTTTTGACGACAGCATTTATGGTTCGTTTGAATTTTTTTTTTGCTTTTCTCGACTCTCCAAAAGCCATTGTAAGATTGTCTAAGACTTTTGTTTTTGCAAATTCCACAACCCATTGGTTGAAAATATTTTTTAACTGTATATTATTTAGAATCAAACTAAGCTGTGACAAATAATTTAAGAAATGGTTGCGTTCTGTTAGTAAAGTAGTGTTTTAAATTGATTCTGTTTTTGTTCATCCATTTTGTGGTTAAAAACATGCAATTCAATAAAAACTTATCTTCTAAAAAAAAAAAACCAAACTGACAAAAAAGGAAAAAAAAACAGGACAGCTAATGGGAACCGATGCCGGGACGCTGCTTGGAACGACAAATATGCCTAATTAACGAAAACAACCGGTGGCCGCCGGAATGTTAGTTGCGGCAAGCACAAACGCAACGCGATCGGCACGTTCTCATTTTCGGCCGGTGGAAAAGGGTTCCGTTCGCGCGGTATTTTTTTTTTGTGTCCGTTTGCCGCGGCGTGAGACGGCATCGGACCGCCTAGTTGCCACGTGCTGCTCCGGTTCTGAAGCCGGCCGGGGAGAGCTGCGACAGCTGAATGCAGAATAAGCGGTCCAGGGCTGATCGAACGGTGCATAATAGCAGCACTTTTTCCTCGTCTCTCCACTCCGTCCGCCTATTCCGGCGTCAGGAAGGCAGCTATCGCTGGCCTCACGCGTAAATGGGTTGATCTTTTACGGAACTAGAAAACACTCCTCCCTTTCCTGATGTTCCATCTCCTCTCCTGGTACATACAGCCAGGCGTGTTTTTCTCTGGCCAGAGTAGGCTACTACTTAAAGCGGAGCCGAGCACCGGCGAGGTCAGTGGGATCGGCATGTTTTCGGTTTTTATTTGCTCCAGACAAACGAATAATTAGCTTCAGCCCAGGCGTCTGGCTGCCCAAGCGCCAAGTCTTACCGAAAGCAAGTTGCCTTTCCAGATTCAGAAAACTACAATAGCAACGGGGATGCCTGAAAAAGGTTCCCGAAAATTTAAGCAACAACCACACGAAACGAAACACTCTTGGCCCTCAGACCTTGGAAGAGAAGGTCTTTGGTAAACGAAGAACGCGATCACTTGTGATCCACGAAAACGGCTTGTGTGTTTGACCAGAAGCTAGTAGAACCATCAAAGGATGGAGGATGATGATGCTACGGCGTATCCAAACTCAAACAAACATATCCAGCCACACACACACTTACACACACACACATGCATATTCTAAATGATCGTGATGATGTCCGAGTTGTTTCGTCGGCTACCTACCAGCAGGATAGATCTTCGCAATGTTTTACCAAACACGCCATTTTTGTGGTTCCGATATAGTCAAGACGTTTTTTTGCGACAGTTTTGGATCGGCCGTGAACTAAAACAGATTCAACGACTTGTGCAAATGACCTAAGAGTTTATAAAACACGTTCAAATGTTTTCCTTGAAACTGCTGTAGAGTTGTAGCTGTTCTAACATCTTTATAGGAAAGCTTTTATGGTTCCTTATAATGTGTTCTGTAATAAATGGTTTGCTTAGTTTCTCGTTACCGAATTCTCGGCAGATAGCTGGGCAAATTTAGACATTTGTTTCATCTTCGTATTTGGGAGAACACGCAGTCTACACCTGTTCAAACCGTGCCAAAACGCACGAAGTATCGTTCACATTGTATTACGAGCTCAATCTCGTTCGTCTCAGTTTGACTTTCGAATAATCTCCGCTCGCAATACCCTTGCGGTGTGCAGAAATCCCAGCGTGAAAAAATCAATGGGCTGTGGTAGGTTGCGTCGGGTTCGATGGAAGGCGAGGTGCCAAAAACATAGAAGAGGTATCCGAGGTAGCGAGGGGGAACAAGCGTACATAGCATGGGACATCATCATCGTAATCGTGCTAATGATTTTTTAATTGTATCTTCAGCTCCATCGGCAAGGGCTCCGTCGCCAGGGGAAAGGCAATGCGGGGTAATTTTCGGTGAATGTTTCCAAAATAACAGCCCTCCGCATGCTGGTCTGACCTGTGCTTGCTGGCTTGGAAGCGGTGTAAGTTTCGGTGCGTCAGGGCCGTGCGCACTTGCAGCCACGAGCTCTGCGATCGCTATCAGGTCCTTCGTACGGGCCTCGCATGCGTGGCCTAGTTGTGTGTTGGTGGTTTGATTTTTCCTCCTTCCCCCTGTCTGGTGGATGATCCAACGATATATGTGTTGCCTTGCGGTGCTCAGTGTCAGTGGCCCGCAGTCCGACAAGTTTCGTGTGTACTGAAATCCTAAACCGCCCCGCACCGTCTCGAACATCTCAAATCCGCATGCTCTCCGCGGTCCTCGTCTGCCGGGAGCAGCGGTCGGGAAATCGGTTGGCAATTGTGGCAGCAGCATTCGTACGTACGTGCCCGAAGCCTCCCTTCTTACACACTCGCGAGCATGCGTGCACCGATCCAATCGTGGTAGGTATCGCCGCCGTATCTTCACGCAAAGATCACGCTTTCCGCTCTGTTTCGAAGCTAATGATCTTCGATGGTATCGATGGAGTGTGCTGCGCTACAGTTGACGCTGGTGGTGGTGGTGGTGGTAGCAGTAACAACCACTCCGGATCAACATTGTGGTGATCGTCGGATGGAGACATCATAATTGGCCCGCCGGTCGTGCAGGAGCGGGAGTGCGTGCATGGATGCCTCAGGCAACTTACTAGAAGACTTGGATACACAAGATCTTCCCGAAATGTTGCCGTAGGATCAGATTGGAGGTGCGTTAAGAGAGGGTTCTGCAGGGGTTTTGACGTGCTCCAACTGCAGCAGCATTTCTCTGGGGTGACTAATTATCTACAAAGTTGATTAATCGTTGCCCTGTTGCCTTTTCACCGGATCGAGACTAGCGTGTCTGTTTGGGGCATTCGAGCAAAGCATTCCTAGCTAGGCCTACAACCTGTATCGTACTTACAGTGGAAATGACTATCATAAAGAAAGTGAGTGGTGTAGATGCTCGGCCAACATGGTTCAAAAATCTCATTTGATGTAAAATAATTCTTCAAAACTGAAGAACTGAAGGAAAGTTTACCATATGTATTAACTTGAAGCCTGTGGTTGCAAATGTCTGCCTAACGCGCTAACGAAAGTGATTTTTACCAAAAAGTTAAATGTTAAACTGTACAGCATCAAGTTTATGTTAAAGGTATTAGTTTTTGTGCGACAAGTATGAAATAGCATGACGAGCAATGCCCATGAACTTGTGAAGTGTGTAAAAAGGGCCCATTTAAGAAAAGCACAGGCAATGAGAGGTAATTGGAACCAATGCAGACGATGTCTGGCTTCTTTTCTCACCTCGTATTAAAACATGTTTCAGTGTTAGCCTATAACAAGTGCACCACAAGTGTGGGTCCACAAGTAAGGAGAAAAAAAAACCACCATGCCGAAGAAAACAATATCACATGAATCATGTACTTGGCTGGCGCAACTAATGACTCCGGGACGAATAAACAACTCTATAATTCATTCAATCATGCGGCAGAAAATATTAACAACATCGCGCTAATGTTCTCACCTGTTTGCTTCCTTTTCGCTTCCATTGCAGGTAAGCAAGACGCCGGACGAGACGCACTTGCGGGGCCTCGGTCTGAGAAGCGTAGGTGTAGGTGGTCTGGCAAACCACGCGTTCTCCCACACGAGGAAGGAAGCTGAAACCGTGTATGAGGAATGCGTGGCGAGCGGCAAGAATAGTCCACAACATCGAAACGGACGAAGTAGAACACATTACATTCACGGGTGACCCTTTCCCTCCACTGCTCCTTCTCATGTCGGTGGCAACCAACAACTCCCTCACGCCAGACATTGTGACATTTTGAGCGGTCAGTTCTTGCGACGTTTCTTCGTTCGGCAGCGCGCACCACGCGGAAGTTTCTGTTTTGCGCGTTTCCCTGGAACGTAAATGTAACGCGAAAGTCATTTAGAAATTGCAAACTCACCCTCCTTTGGCACGGATGTTGGCGGCACCAGATGTGTAAGGGAATTGCTGCGGAAATACCTGTGTGGTTTGTGAAAAACAGAAAAAAAAAACAGGAACATAAGTACCTCACACGGGTATTGTAGCGTCGACCGGTGACCTAACCTAAGCCGGGCGGCTATTTCCATTTGACCTTGTCGACTTGTCACGGAATGGCACGTTCGGAATGGTGTGCACTTGCTGGGCAGCCCTGCGGTTCCATGTTTCGACGAATGTTTTCCCGCAGTTGCAATGGCTACCCACGTTTCGGCCCGAAGCGGAGCGGAACCAAACGAAAGCTAGCCCGTTTTGAACCAACGGAAAAACCCAGACAAAAGGGGCAAAAGGAGACAAAACGCACTACGCTCAACACCGTAGGTTGTCGCGAATCTTGCAACTCACCGGCAAGTAACACCGCCTGTCAGCCGATGGATCCAGGATGTTAGCCTTCTTTTTCTTATCTCCCGAGAAACCGTTACCGAGCGGCAGACTCCAGAACCAATCGAATGTGACCCACCTTGCGCCAATTTCATTCACGGACGTAGCGCCGCGTCGCGTTAATGTTGAGTCGCCTGTTCGTCATGCGCAGGTGAATTGTGCGCGAAACCTCGCTCACCCTCCGCGTCGGCTAATTGGCTACGGCAGAGTTCTCCAGTGCGACTTCCGGACGCACGAGGGTGCCACTGCTGGCGCACTTTAACACCTTGCAGAGCGAGTTGAGGATCAAGTTCGAGGTCTTGGCGCTAGGCGGCAGAAGGCACAATCAGTTTGATCAGGTTCCGAATACGAACCACCGTGAATATATATCCGTGGCATCCGTCGGTCTGCTTCCTGCCACCTCCCGCCGCCCCCGAGTGCAGCCACCAGGTTTCCATTTTAGGAGCGCTTAGCAGAGCCGGTCAAAAAACTCGAACCGAACGTTGCCGCGATGGACCCGGATGCCAAGGTCTCCCACGGCCGCTCGCTGTCGGTTCGGTTAGTTCTTGGGTCGCGCATGGTAGTTAACTGGGGTCGCTTAAGCTCAGTTGCATGCCACGAAAGCAAGCGTCACGGGAGTTGCGATACAAAACACACAACAGGCAGGCCAACAACAAGCCTAGGTGTGATTGGCTGACGACGATGGACACGAGGGACGAGTAAATATTTTTGCACCAATCCGACCGTCTAGGAGGTCACCGCGGCAGGTCGCGGACAGCAACCGATCCATCAACCAGGGCCCGGGCGCATTCGCCGCTCGCCCGGGCATTGCCTCGTCGTATATGGCACTCGTTAGGGAAGATTGGAAGATAATCGCGAATGCTGCGCCATCATCGATCGGGCGCGCGCCCAGCATGGGGCTGCAGGCAATCATAATTTAAGTAATTATATACGCTCGTCGACCAAACGATGCCTACCCGTCTCTCACCTTCCCTTACGTTCTCTATTACCATCCATTTTCCCTTTTCACACACTCCACCTGTACGCCCGGTCGAGACCGGACACCGAGTGCTTTCTTCACTAGTGACACACTTCTGCGAGGGCAACGAACAATCCAATGGGTGCCAGGAAGATGCGGTTCCTATTTAACCTCATTTTATATCCCACCCGGCTCCATCGGATGGATAATCCCACATCCTGCCCCCCTCCAGCAGGAGCCTACCACCGGACGTCCTTTCGGGGCGATTGTGCAGGAAAATATTGTCATTAGCAGGTGCGCGAACCCTTTCGAGTAGCTTCTTCCCCGTTCAGGTGTATTGAGGGTTTTTTGTTCCTTCTTTTTTGCGTCGGTTTAAAAACAACTTCACCCCACCATTATTTTCCGACCCCAAAATGGTAATAAAGCAATCAGATGCCTCGTAGTGGTCGTCGCGGTGACCGAATTGACCGCAGTGCAGCACAAGAATTACACCCAAACGTCATATAATCCCGAACCCCCGCCTCAAACCTAGTTGTCACCCGACTGGCCGTAACTGCATGGTGTAAAAGGTTTATAATGAGAATCAAATGAGATGACATCACGCGTACGCGAGGGGTTGGGAGCGTGTCTGCATTTGCACACGTTGAACCGTTTGGGTAGAGATTTTTCTTCTCCCTTTTCTTTTTTGCGCCACCACCACCTTGCGTTGCCTCATAAAACACACTACACCGCGCTCGCTGGTTCAGGTGTCGCCTGCAGTCGCCGCGGTCATTAACGCCGGTGCGGTTTCTGAAGCCATTGTAATGGGAATCGCGGTTGTGTGCGGCCCGGCGAGGTGACACTTGGGAAAACAAATGCAGTCAGCCACGCGGATTGCAGCACATCGCTTTATTGCGCATGAATTTGGATGAGAGGGGGTTGATGGTTTTATTTTTGTAACCCATCTCTGCCCGGAGTTGATGGCTTTTGCAATTATGGTCAGCACTTGTGCGATCTCAGATCAACAACATTACCCAATGTTGGTGTTGGCCTAAATTGCAGTTCTAGTTACATTACAAAATGAAGAACAATATTCAAATATGCAAAAGCTAATTTTCCAATTTGTGCAATAGCGTAGTTTTCGATAACATTTTTGACTGTTCAGATTTTAACTTGCTCTGATACTTCCGATTCATGAAAATGCATTCGACCACAAAATGAACCACGGACAGCAGAAGCAAGACAAAATCAACACCAGAATCATCAGATGCCCGCTTGTCGGAGGTTGCACTTGATTGGTTTTATAGGTTAGTTGGCTCGCTGGTTGCTCGCCGCAAACGGTGGCTAGATGCAAAATTCCACCGTGCGGCTTATTTCCGACCAGTGTTACATTGCCGTTGTCTCTCGCGCTCTCTCTCCTTTTGATTTCCCCTCCTCCTGTTCCAACACGCTTTCCAACCCGTACGGTAGCGTAAGCAAATATCGCGTTGGGAGGGCAGACGTTCTCCTTCGGTTCGATTGTCGGCCGGCAGGGTTTTTGATACTGTGTGCTGCTGGGGAATGCGTGAGGTGTGCGGTTCGGTGCGCAAGGCGGTGAATAATGAAATCAACCATTAGGATCGAAAGCAAGCTGCACAGAAGAGCAGCAAAAGGTAAATCGAGGATCGGTAGAATCACCACTGACCAGTGAGCATGGAAGGAGGCAGCTAGGCACCGACTGCTCCGGGTCAGCTGTTCTCCGTTTTCCCTTGCGCCCGACGGAACGGCAGCAAGAAGAGAAGAGGCCTGGAAATACCTCCCTGTTTGGTCATGTTTTGAGTCTAGTTTTCCTCCTAACCTAATCCGATCCTTTGTAGATGGAAGGCGCGCGCGGTGGCCAATATAACCCCCCTTTCTCGGAAAGGAGGGTTAAGCAGGGAATGGCAAACAAATGCCAGGCGCAAAGAGGCACTGCTGACCCGATTGTTAAACGACCGATCGGCCCACCGCCCGATCCGACCCGTTATCCTCCATCGGATGGAAGCCGAGAGATGTGCAACCGGGGGTTGGCCCTTCTGTCCCTCTTGGTTGACCATTTTTGCGTGCATCGTCGCTGGTGTGCAAAAATACGGCTACGGAGCAACCCGGAGCACGCTTATGCCCACGCGTTCGGGGTGAGCATCATCGACCAATATATCTCCTTCCCTGAATCGGCACAGTAACCCGCCTTCAGTTGACTCTTCCTACCTTCTCGTAAGAGATTTTTCATTTATGCTTTATAATTGAAAATTATGTAGATCGTAAAAAGTAATGCGAGATTGCAGTAAATTCCGACTGGACGCAAACAAGAAGGGTGGTTCCATGATAGGGGATAAAGGCTTCGTTGGGAAGGCCGGATGCCGTTTTGTGTAACCATTTTTATATTATTTTTCTGCCCGTATCAAAGGATGAAATATGTTGCTTTAAATTTTATTTCCAATCGCTTCATTCGGACCTCACGTCAATAGAAGAATACCGCAAATGTTTTACTTCTCGTTTAATGTTCGTTTGATCTTCGTGAATTTCTTTACGATCAAGTAATGAAACACATCAAATGATGCAAATGGTCTACTTTAGATTTATCAAACATGTATTTGAGAATGTTATTTCAATTTCTAAAAAAACAATGGATGGTCTTTTTTACGTTAAAGAAATAGTTGATTGACATTCATCGTCATTACCAATCGGCAAGGCCAATTACGACAAGAGTAAGATGTAAAACGCGTGTAGTAATATTTTCGCGGTCTCTAAGTCCGTATTAAGAAAGACATGTCGAGGTAATGTAAATCGTGACCTCATGAGTCAGGAGCAGAGGAATTGCTTCCCACGCATGCACCTCCCTGGAATAACCTGTCCAGCCACGAGTGAGACATTTCACCAGTTGTGAGTAAGTGAGGCAGGTTTGGTATTTCCAATGCCAAATTCATCAAAATCTGGTTTCGGGAGGAATAAATCTTCTTGCGCGTGGAAAAAAATAATAAGATGAAAACAACACAAAACAGCATGATATTTCATACCGCAAAAGGAATCCAAAGAATCCTTCTAGCGGTTGTGGGATGATCCGGTCGTATTGTGAGGGAACCTCGACCTAGCCTCAACCGGGCTGTCTTTCTTCGGTCTCGAACGTCACTGTCAGTCCGTTCTACCTTGGAGCGAGTGGACCGAATGGTCTTGCTTGACAATACATCCCACATCCTCAAGGAATTGCTTTCTATAAAATCTCTCATGAACGCTCTGCTGTCGCGCACTCCCAACAAGGAGCCCACGTTGGCTGTCCGTCGGTCGTCAGGAACAGATTTCGGGTTGAAAGATTTACGACTGATTAATTGAAGCAGACCGACCATTCTGGGACTGGCGTGCCCTCGGTTTTGCTTAAAACTGCCGATTTTTATATTAATGATCAAAACCATTGGCTACGGGCCAGAGATTTTGCCCACTTCTTTCTCCGGCGATCCGCACATTTTATGCGAAAATAAACCCCTTTTAAACGGCCATCTCTCCGAGGGAGGAGTTTCATCGGCTGCCTTTGCAACTCTCAGGCAGCACAAAGCTAAAAAGGTGTTGGCAGAAAGTTTCCTGCCGACAGATTAGCAAATTGATACATGCGGTCATTCCGGAAACCATCCAGCGCCAACCGGAGCTAATGAGCGCCGGCGGCAACACGGCCGCAGGAGCAAGTTTCTCCACCCACGCAGCTACCAAAAAAAAAAAAGGGATGGTGAAACTTAAATAATAATTAAAAGATACTCTCTCCATCGACTGCTGAAGAGGGAAGAAGAAAACAAAAAGCGAATCTTGCCAAACGGAGATGAAATCATTCGGAGCGTTTCCTCCGGAGTTGCCCGAAGGCGTTTGCTCGGTGCTCGTAGGAGGGCGCACCATTATTAAAACTAGCTCGCCCCATTTTTGTGCAGCGCGCAGAACATAAATTCTTCAAAGCCAACCCCCGAGGGTCCCCATCGATTGGTTTTGGGACGTCCACCTATTCTGCATCCTGGCCGGTTCGCTCCTGACATTGATTTAGTCTGCTCAGGGGTCGCTCCCAGGTGGGCCCCGGTCTAGGCCGAAGAAACTGCTTGCTGCCCCCACGGCCTGGTCGACCATGAATTTCACTTTCCCAAAAGACTGGTGCAGGCAGGCCCCAACATAAATCATCGGACGACAGAAAGCTGCCCTAATCCCTTTGGGCGCGTGGTCATGGTGAAGTCGCGAGTTGTCCTAAGGTAATCGTCTACCGTACGCTATCATTAGCCGAGCTCTGGCGACCTCGGTGCAGGTTCAACTCACCCGTGAGTCCTCTTGGGACCGCTCGCTATAGCCCTAGCGGTCGGTTTGGCCAATATTTCGCCACCGCAAACAATTGCACGTGCTGCTCGCGGGCACGGTCACAGGAAATGCGATTCCTCTTGGGGCGTTGCTTTCCGGAGCATTTCCTCGCGCACGCGCACTGCCAAACTAAACTCGGTCACCGAGTCGCAGCATAATGACCATGCGGGAAGGCACTTGGTACGCCAAGGAGTAAATAAATAATAATATAAAAATAAACAAACCACCACCACCATTTGCTCGACAAAGTCGTCCCCGTCGCCATCCGCCCGCTCGATTGTTGTTTGCCGAGTTTCCCGGCGAATCTTTTGCATTCCAGTCAATCCCGCCAGGGGCGGCCCGCGGCTCCAGTTTATTAAATATTTTAATCATACATTGTTTCAATGCACAATTGTCTCTATGCATACGGTGCGGAGTCTTTCTCCCTCCCCTTCCTCATTCCTTCCTTCTTATGAGGGAAGAAAATTCCCGCCAAAGGGAAACAATTTGTGACTACGTTTAAACTATGCTTCTCAACCATGCCGTTGGCTATATTACTCTCTCTTAACGAAAAACGCCACACAAATGCGCCGTCCCTTTGCGCACAACTAGAGGTATAGTTGCTAGCCAGCCTACCTTTCGAACAGTGTTTCCACCGTTTGCTGTCGCTTAGAATGCGTACAATGTTTCGCCACGAGGCACATGAGCTTCCTCTATTTAGCTGGGTTTTTTTTTTCTTCTTTTAAGTCCACTACAAAGACAAGGCACCTGGTGTCGGTTTGCTGGTAGGTGGGTGGCTGGTATGCTGTATCAAGTGAAAGTGCTTCCTCTCCCCCCGTCCCCGGGGCCTGCTGTAGTGTTTCACCGGGAAGTTAGCCGCGCATACGTTAGCAGCCGAGCGCCAGTTTTCGTTGCAGCGATGCGATTGGAATACGAATTACGTTAAATTGGCTCAAAGCAAATTTGATCACGAATGCTAACGGCTAACGTGCCTCTGCGGTCAGTAGCAGTGGAGTGTTTTGTGGTTTCACCTGGTCACCTCAGCCGTTCGTTATCAGAGGCAAGCTGATTTCACGATTAAGAAGCTTAACAGTGTTACGGAAGGCTTCTATCCGTTGTTGCTTAATTTGAGATTTCCTTTGCTCATGTCACCAAACAAAAATTGGATTACTTTTGTGTATTTAAAAAAAAACGAAAATACACTTATCGGCTTTTTTTGGCAGAGTTTGATTGAAAAGATTAAAAAAAAACCTCTTGATGTCTAATTTCACCTTGCCTGGCTGCGCTGAGGTCATTTAGGTCAAATCACTTGGCCGCGCGTTTCGGCGGGCCGATGACCCGAATCCTTCGCCATGCTTAAGCCACCCGCGCGATAAATTCCACCGATATTCCACGGATTGTTTAGAGTTTCCCTCGCCATCCCCAACCCCCATGGAATGAAGCCAGCGTTATCAGGGTGAGAGCTGTGTATCGATTACAAGGCAAACGATATCGTTGCCGACGATGTGTGCGCCACCATTGTGAGGCAAGCGCCAAGCACGTGCAAGGCGAAATTGATGCAAACCGATTCGGCAACGGTGGAACTTCCCGGGGAGTGGTTTTGTGGAAGAGTGCCGAAACGAGCCGGAAGGCAAGCTTTCCGTATCGGGTGGATTTTGGGGATGTTAAGAACAGTTTTTTGTTCATGTTATGTTTTTTTTGATTTTTTCGGCTGGATCATGAAAGTAATTTTACCGCAGCAGGATTTAATATGCGACGCTTTTTTGTTTGTTTATTGTTGGCCCCCTCACCGTGAGCGCCGTTGGATGGATTAATTTTCATCGCTTTAATCGGCGGCCTGTTGTTGCCGTGAAGAAAACAAGTCTTCTTGTCTAAGATGGCAACGCATGTCATGGCGGCGCGGGAAGTAGTTGTAAAGTGATATTTTATTTCACCTTTTTCACTGCACCCTCATGTGCAGCAGATAAGCACCTCTCAAATGGCAAACTGACACAGGACACAGGACAACTACACATTTAGGACCAGCGTAGTGGAAGGCGGTTGTGTGGTATGTGAAGTATTGACAAAAAATACATAAAAAGGCTCCCCTATGTGACGTGACGGTATCCGGCTTCCTAAGGAACCTTCCGCGAAGCAGCAACATACGCCGCACGGCGGTCAATGTCAAAATATTTCCTTGTCCGAAGACTTTCAGCTTGCTTTTCCGTTTCGACCCGCCATCCCCGGGTGTCTATCGTCTAATCCAATTTGACGGATCATGGGTAAGCGAACCTGCCAAGTGTCGCCCCCGGTGAAGTGAAGTGTTTTCTTGCTCGTCTTGTGCGTTTCTTCCCCCCACTTTTCCAGTGCATTTCGACACAGTTCCGGGTTTCAGGTTCCAGGTTTGTGGAACTGTGAAGCGAGCTCTTGAATCCTATTTGTCGCATCTTGTAATGGTAGACGCAACTCATCTGGAACATACAATATATGAAGGTCGAACTGTGTCGATTTGTAAGTCGCATTGTAATTTTCATTGCCATAAAACGTTGACTAGGAGTAGTTTACCACACTTCCCGAATCGGCAATATGGGTCAGCTAGAAACTCCCGACACCCTTCTCAATGGAAACCACCATTAGCCACACCCATTAATCACCATTCTCATCGATCAATCGATCGCGAATGGGATGGAAATAATTTCGCACTTTGCTTCACAACCAGCATTCCCCCCATTGCACCTTCATCGAAGTGCTCCGCGAACGGACCTTCGGACACACGTCCCGAAGTGACTCGACAGCTGTTGTGCAATAGTTTTACGCCACGACAAGTGCAACTCAATGTGCCCGGGGGGGCCACGTGGTTGATCCATGTGGTGTTGAAGTTGAGAACTTAAGAGAAGAGTTGAGTGCAGTGCTAAAATTGAGGATTCCCGGACCGATTATAAATGGTTGTTTCGATCTCAGACTGATGAATATTTGTGCTTTAATCATTCAAGGATTTTGTTTAAAAGAAAATTACGAATTAAAAAAAAAAAAGGAAAAATGCTCACCAATACTTCCACCGACGCCCAGCAATACAATCTCGTGAAGCTCGTCAAATGGCTGATCCAATTCGTCATATTTATCACGATAACATCCCTAATACGTTTCGAGGACTGGCCTTGATTTTATGTTCACCTTTTCATGAGGGCACCATAAACTAGCTCGTGTCAAATAGCAATCGGCATACTTCACATGTGAAAGAATGTAATGCGGCTATGCTAAATTCGTCCCTCGAATGGCTATGCTTCTCGTCGACTCCGCGTTCATGGCTCCACCGCAATGCGGTGCGTGAGTGTGTGTCTTAAACGAACAGCATGAAGCAACTGAATGCAAGCGGGCTGGTTGGTGGTCGGTTCCAGGTAGCGTTAGTCATGAATGTTAGAAATTTATTATCACGCAAGATTCCGCGGCATCGATAACGCGCCCGCGGTTGCACTTTGCTTTAAACTTTTATTTTGTGCCGGCTGTCGAGCTAGTTATTTCTCGGCTAGCTTTCTCGATCCTCCGCCCTTCCGTGGCATCATGCTTTCGCGGCGATGTCGTTTACTTATCATAAACAATATACTCCCTCCCCTGCTGCTTTTCCCCCGCCTCGTGCGGTGTTTTTGGAACCATGTCCGCCGCGTGTCTAACCTCGATCGCATAGCGTACGTGCGTGCGTTTCGGTAAACTGCCGGCTCCGCAGGTCGGCGAAACATTTTACACGTTCCAGACCCCTCTTGGCGTGAGCGGCTCCAGAGCAAAACGATGGAATCCGTCGCCGGCACTTGCCACCGATTCGAGCGGTGGAGGAACCATCCACCGTCCGCCTCTCCATCGCCAAAACGTCGCATCGGTCGGCGTCTGGGGGTCCTATTATTTATGGCAATATTAAACATGCATGACGCATGGGCCACGGAAATCTGGAACATCTCTCATGGACTCCCGGCTGAACCGGCGTGTTACCGTTCTGCCGCACCGTACGAAGGTAGAGGCCCACTTTTTCCCGGGGTTCACCTCCAACGTCAATCCGTATTCCCTTCCCTTCGTCTCGTGGTGGAGAATGTTTAGTTTGAGCTCGGTGCAGTTCGGTTGACGCCAACGAGCGACGGGCCCTCCAGATGGTGCAAAAGATCTGCTTTGACGACGTGCGAACGCAAGATAAAATGCTAATGATAACGTGCCACCGCCCGCTGGAAGCCGAGAATCAAAGAGAAGCTTGCCGGTCGGGCTGGGACGTCGTGGAAGCTCCAGCGTGGACGAGAAGCCGGGTGAATCGTTTCTTACGTGACGCGCCGTAGCAGAAGAAAGCTGCTGCTGCTGCTGCTGCTGCTGCTACTCGTCGGAGGCGCATTGCTCGCGTAACGGATTCTTGAAGATTTTGGTCGTCATCGGTGCAGTTGCACTAGAAACGGGCCCAGGGTGCGACGGGCAGCGAGGCCGTTGTTGACACAGGCACGGTAATCATTCTTTGCCTGCGCGAGGCCGCGAGATCGTAAAGAATGCGCTTTTGCGGCAGGTTTGTATTTAGTCGTTTGCCTTCGCCCAGCTAAAGGATACACACTGCATTACGGTTGGCTCAGAAATTATGAGGCGGAGGAGTTCGGGCGTTTTGTACCTCCTTCGAGCGAAGGTGTTTTGGAAGTAGCGGGCGAGCGGCAAACGACAGCCGCGGAAGTCGGATGGGTGGGGAGTACCCACATACAAGCGCACACACACACACAGTCGGTCAGGTGGATGAACGACTCGAGCGAGATCGTATTGCAGACACGTTTCGGAGCGTTTGTAACCGGAGCTTTTCGGGCCGTTCTGCTACGGCGCGGCGCAGGGCAAGAGGCTCGGTCAGCAGTCAGCGGGTGGACTTGGACGGGAAATTGAGGTGACCACAGTGACACATACACCATTGCTGTTGTCAGATACATTTTTTTTTTTGCGCATGAGGAATGCAACGCTGACATACGCAAAGTATAAAATTTATGCCTTCTCTCGGTTTCTCGGGTTCGCGGTTAAGAAGGGAAAATTTGTAGAGTCAAGCAGAGAATGGCTGGAAGATAATGCTACGTGGTCATAAAAAATATATGATCCAGGTTCATTCCTTTCTTTAATCTTAAGTCTACGAATTTACTCCACTCAATTAAGTGTAGTGTCAATTTTAGGGTGTCATATGCTTATCATGTTAAAGTTCGCAAGCATGACAGAAAATAAATTAAAAATTATACAAATGTTCATAAACTGATGATATATCCATATATTTACCTTTTCATTGCTCACGAAAATAGTAAATGGAATACGCAGGGCGAATAAATACGTCGTCAATAAGTCTAGCCCAATGGATCAAACTCTGGGGTTTGTGTTATCTTCCCTCTCAAGATTAGCCCTACCTGAAACAGCATACCTTCTTCTCCAAGTCCGCTTTTCCCCGACCAGATTCTCTATCCCGCAGCATCAGTTTTTTTTTCAAGTTTTCTTATTCTAGACGTATGTGATTCGTACTGGGTGCGGAAATTAAATCAAATTCTTCGGAACTCTGTGTTCGGGTTTTTTTCGTTCCTTCGTCGCCCTCAACTCTATTTGGACTGTGCTATAAATTATGGCTAAACATGCTAGACATCCAAGCCTTGGTGGAGGTCGGTTCGGCTGTCGCGGTTCTAGTGCTCGCACTCAAGCATTAGCCAAGCCGTTCGGAGACACTCCTGAATTTGAACGGCTGATTAAACGCACGAGTTTTCCAAGGTCAACGAGTGGCTAGTTTTTGATGATTTTTTGTCCCGCCTCTGGTGTATTTCTGGTGTGTATTCCGCCTGTGCGCTGGCTCGCTATTTCTATGTGAGGATATTCATACACGAAGCAGCGAGCTGGCCAGAACGACGAGCCATGGTTAATGTTGATCTATCAAATTTGATCAAATGTTCGCCCGACGGACGGTTCTTGGAGCGACGATCGAAATGGGCGATATCCAAATTTTCAGAAGTCGGTTTCTGTGTGTTTGGGGAGTGGCTCACCAAATTCTACATTCCTTCGAGAATGAGGCTCGCTAGTGAAGGTGATCTCGAGATAGATTTATCCCCACGCCGATTCTCGCAAGGTGTGATTGACGTAAGAACCGCGTTTGGTTGAACAATCCTCTTCCCGCGATTAGAACAGATTATCAAGGAAAAATGATCATTTAAACCGAAAAGGCAAATGACGATTACACTCAAATATGACTATAACGAGTAAATGTTTCCCTGATGCATATTTCCCACCCTGCAAATCGCATTCTTTTTCTCTCCGCTGAACAGGTTTGATTTGCGGCTTGATGATAATTTGATCGTGCGCTTCTGGGCAGCCCGATTCAGTTGATCGGTGAAGAGATCAACTGTTTTATTTGCATATTCTCTTTCATTCTGACTCATGCGCACGCCCTGCTCTGTTAATGTTTTTTTGAAACGTTTGACTGACGGACAGATTTGTTTAACAAATAAACATCAATCCTTTCGCATTTGCCGGTTCTGTTGTTGTTCTCGAAGCTTGGCCGTGGTCGAGCTGAGTGACGTGCACCATGTGGCTTTGCGTTTATTGCTCGGTGTGGAACTGGAGAGAAAATGTTTGCTGGAATTAGATTTATGGTTTTTTTCGAATATTATTGAATGTTATAATGAAACGGTTTGCAAGCGGAGCATTCTAAATTGATTTCCAATTCAGAATACTTTAATGTTTGAGAAAAATTCACTTGATTCTCTCCGATTTCTTTTACAGTCGTGCTTGTTTTCTTTACAAGAAAGAATGAAATTGTTACGTTACGTGTTGGTTGCGAAGCTCAAATTGTTGGTTTGCTGCTCAGTAACAACGGCCACGTTATTTCATGTAGTCGTTTGTTGGTACAAATCATACTTTCCATTAGTTACAGACAGCGCCTTGTTTGCCAAAGTGGGTCCCGCTCGGGCGGCAAACATCCAGGATGTTTTCGCTCACCTCAAACGAGTGTTTTCTAATCAATCTTTCTCACCCGCCATTTTCTCCTCCCTTCTGCTCGTTGCAGGTAAGCATCAAAGGCACACACAACCGCACCATTCGCGTAATGAAGACATGCCCCAGAGAGCAACGAGCGCATCGAATGAACGGTGTCAATCATCATCATCAACATCATCCGGTTCGAACGCCATCCATCCGCCCGGTACAGTTGGTTGCGCATGCAGCTACTGCAGCATAAACAACACACACACACACACAAAATTAAAAGAAACCTGCAGCCCGCAAAGGCGTCAGAAGAAGTTTGCAACAATTTTTCAAACTTCAAAAGTCTGCACGGGACTCGTTTGTGAAGTTCTTGACATTTCCATGATCTTTTAACGATCATAACCGATGATGGGGGCGATGATGTAGCTGCTGCTGCCGCTGCGGTTGCGTTGCTGCGGCTGCTGGCGCAAAGACGGCGAAGAAGTTGATGAGGGATAGCACATCAGCGGTTCAGAAATGCTCCCCTTTTTCGCCAACCGAACCAATCCACGGAGGATGGAGCGAGTCGCTTTAAGAGAGACATCATACCCCTTTTTCCAGAGTCATAATTTTTCACCCCTCGTTCAATCCCCGACGTGCCGTGGATTTCGCCCCGTGCACCAATGGGAAGCGGTTTAATGCCGAGCCCACCGAGATTGGCAGAAAATGTGATGAAGATGATGATGTTTTGCCATTTGATGTTGTGTGTCCATTTGCTCGTACGCCCTTGACTTCGGCCGATCGGGACTCGTTGGTACGAATTTTCTCCGCTGGTGATGCGGGGATGAAGGTTGATTGCTCCGTTTCCACCGCATTGCCCACGGTGTACTAACACTTCGACGAGCACCGACTGCGACTGTGTAATAAAGCTTGGTCAGTGGCCGAAGGATCAAGACGAATTGCCCTCGATTATACTTCCGCCCAGCGTTAAGCTTCAACACGGTCAGCCCGGTCCTCGTTGGAGCTAATCGAGAGGACGCTGGCATGGAATGATGTTGATCACCACCATCGAGGGTGCAGTTCCATCACAGGCACTTGATGCCGAGCATAACTTGATCCGCGAGCGATTAAGCCAATGGAGGGACCTGCAGGAACGGGGAGAGGCACACGATGCGAAGGATCGATCACCGGTGACATCGGTGATGTCTCCGATACCGCTTCCACTATCGCCTCGGTTACCAGATAGCGGATGGTAAAGGTCAACGTAGCACACAGAAGGGACACGGCGAGAGAGGAAAAAAAAAACAAACCTTTAAAATTATGTTTTATTGCTGCTGAGCTGAAGCGTGAATTTATCACTTTGATTTATGTGTGCACCGTGGTCAGTTTGCGTCGGCCCTTTCTGTCCTGCTCCGCGCATTGAAATGGCTTCACGGGGAAGGCGCTGAGAAAACGAGAGAAGTATCCCTCACCACCCTTTGCTGGGCATGCGCTGCACAAAGTTCTGGGGGAATCTGCTCGCTGCAGATGAGTCAGTCAGGAAGGATAGTGTGGTGACCGTGATAAAGGTCGTACCTAGCGTCAAAGGACCTCCAGATGGTTCACCGGGCACACAGCGCGCTGTCATGCGTGCTCGAACTTGAAAAACGTAAACTGCGGTCAGTCGTTAATCCGTAGCAACTTTTGCTATCATTTGCCCGGCTCGGGAACGGTCGGGCTTCAGCGCCGGACGCGGGCGATAGATCACGCAAGCGAGAAACACGGGTTAAACATGCGGACCCGCAATTGCAGTCGATTTCTGCATGGTCAGGAAGGGGAGGCAGAGGGATACATGACTGTAGAGCCTCGTTGGAGAAGAGTCAGCAACATGTATTGCGCGCTTTTTTTTTTCGATAACATACGAGTGAGTGATTCAACCTGAAACGGCGGCGCGAAATTAATGATATCATCATCTTTAACAATATAATCATAACTCATGTAGTTAATCCTTGTTTCCCCCGGTGACTCTTGTTTTATGCGCTCTTGTGTGCAGGTCGGTATGTGTGTATGTTTGTGTTTATGTCTTGTTCTTTAATCCTTCCACTCACATTCCGCGTGCATGCAAGCATGCGATCGGCAACCCACGCAGTCTTCTTTTCGGCGCAATATTTCGATGACGTATTGGGCGGATTGAAAATGCATGCAGTACGGCAAACGCCCACACAAATACGTCTATACGTTGCCATACGTCTTGAAGATATTTTGAATATAATCGAGGGTGAAAGGAGGTTTTAAGAACGACGTTTTGGAAACCGATTTAATCGATTTTATGTGTTCATATATTCTGCTGCATCATCGATGATTTGTTGTCGCAGCTTGATGCAAAAGGGATATTCCTTTTGATTAATGTAATTTGCCTGACCATCGTACGATACAAATACAAGCGATTTAATTTGTTGCATCGAATTTTGGAACAAGAATCATGTTTCTCGAACATAACTGTCCATTCGTAAAAGGGTTCATTGTGCATCTACTTCTTCTTTTTGAAAATATGTTGGAAAACTCCCGCTTAGTACATCTCGGTTTATTGCGCGCTGGGAGAGAAGCTTTCAATTTTCACGCTTCCGCGATTGTTCTACTTATGAGCTGTAATTACACGACCATGCGCCCTTAAAACCTCCATTTCGCTGCTAGGTGCGAAGCCGACGCCAGGCGCGGTAAGAATTGTGTTCGAACAAGATTCGGTGCACTTACAAAGTGGAACAAACAGCAGGCCGGGATTACGGTTTCCCTTGTCGGGTTACAGCTTATCGAGAGCATGCTCCGGAAAGAAGTAACGTACATCAGGTGACGCCCGTACCGTAAGGACTTTGAGAGGCAATGGATGTGATGCGGGGGAAGTCGGGCGGTCTTAATTGTGATGGCGAAGAAAGCATCGCATTGTCATCAGCAAGAGTTAGCCGTTGGAAATGTTCACGCTTCGTTTCCACTTTCTTGCTCGAACGCAAAAAAACTGTCAATCAACATGCGCGTCATCCGGGCCGAACACTTTCGCATATCTGGAGCATCCGTGCACTTTAGGCCAAAACCTTTGCCCTATCGCTTGTGCGTCATAAACGGAGCACGCTCGTGAGGTGTTGATTAGACATGATTAGAAAGCTATTCTTTCTTTTCTATCACGTGCATCACCATTTCGTTCTCTCTTCGCTTGGGACGGATCCGATTGAAAGTCGGAAGCTTCCCAACGTGCCGGAGCTACGACCAGCTGCGACATTATGCTGCTTCATCCGCTGCGCTGGTGGAGGCCATTTTTATGCTGCACGACGGCGGTAGCACTGCGTGTGGCACAGATTTTGGACTGCTGCGTGCAAAACAATTTTCATCGGTTGCTCCAGTTTTTCGGTTTCCAGTTTTCTTCGTATGGTTTCTTTATTTTTGCCTCGTTCGTGAATGTGGTTTTCACCCATTTCTCCTCTCATCTTTGGCGCTGCTTTGCCTTCCCGTGACGCGAGTGTCGCCGTATGTTTGGGAAGCTACTTTGGAGCAAGCTGGATGGGAAGACTCGAAATCCATTTGATGGATGTACCGTTCGCTTCCGAAACCGCCCGAAGTGTAATTGAATTTGCATTTTCCACCCCGTGTGGCCGCCGCAACGGTGTGCGCGATCGTGCCGGCCGCTCGCTCGAACGGGAAAGCAGGCGAAAAAGGAGTGGAGGGAAAGAATAAACGCATGGTGTATTCCGGAAGAGCAGAAGAGAAGGAGTTAACAGCAGCAAGGCGAGAAAAAAAAATCCACACTGAACCAATTTGTCAAACCACGGCATCATCTGTCTTGATGCCGTGCGATGGTTTTCCATGAGGGGTTGGCATTTCCTTTTCTAGCAACCTAGTCGAACGTTTGTGCTTTCCTTTTTTCCCTCCTTCTCCCTGCTGTCTCTTCCCTAACCCTTGCTGTTTTGTTTTGTTGCTGCCGTTGTTGATGAAAATTGAAGCATGTGTATGTCGTTGCGTGATGGATGGAATGAATCAATTTAACGCCCGTTTTCTTTCCATCTCGAGCGGGAGCCTTCTCTTCCCCTCGTATACAACGGGAAAATTTGGGGTCATTCCATTCGGCATTGGCTGGGAGAAAATCCGTGATCCGTGTTATCAACTAACTTTTTTCTTCATTCTCTGTGCTGTTAACTGCAGAAATTAAAGTCTATGCAAAACAACAACGCTTGACCTAGCGTTTCGATGCTCCGTGCAGTTCGACGAACGAATTGGAGATCATTCGCCACCCGACGCCATCATGTCTGCCAACGCTGAACGGTCGCGACGTGGTAAACCCAGCTGTGCTGTCCGGCCATTCTTGCAACCGGCCTTCCCTTCCTTGCGGCATAACTTTCTGCAGCATCGCTGCATGGTTCCCTATGCAAGAGCGGCGGGCAATAAAAGGGGAAATAATCGGCCCAACATTGCCACCGTCCGCGTGTTGGGTTGCAATTTAAACACACAAGAAAAAGCGTGTCGCCATCCGCTCGCGCGCGCCACCGTAAAGATAGCGGAAAGAAGTAGTTATGGCCATTCTGTGTGTTCGTTTTTTTTTTTAATTTCCTTTGTTTGTCGTGTAAATTCGCGTAACATGCGCAGAACCGGCGCAATGGTGTTTGCTCGTTATGTTGCTGTTGTTGTTGTTGTCTGTTTGCTTTAATGCGTTTGTTGTTTTTTGTTGTCGGAAACATCCATAGCATTTTGCGACCGCGATGCGAGTGTGTACACACATGCTGGAGAAAGTTTGTGGTTGAAAAGAAAATTTTGTGTACATGCAAATTATGTTTCTTTTTTCCGCTTTTTTTTGCGGTTCCTGTTTTTTGTGAAAATTTTTCCCGTTTGATACCACTGCTTTTTCGATGTAAATTGTTGATTTAAAAAGAAAGTTTACAAATCAACTGGGTTACAGCTGATCCCGTGTTGTCCACTAGCCTTTAAAGGGTTTAACAAATTAAAATACCTTAGTTAAATTAAATACATACTTAGTTAAATTAAGTACTGTAACATTGTTCGTGGTTGAAAACTTCATTATTCATTTTAAATTTAAAAATCATTGTGAACATTAAATAATGCTTTGTTGAAGCTCAAAATCTAAGGAAGAATTGCCCCAATGTAAGGAATTTATCTCCAATACGTAACCAACCCTTTTTTGGTCTGTTGCTCTCATCGAACAACTGTATCCCAACGGACTTACTACAAAACGACGGGCGTAGGGCTCGCGTACAAAATAATAGACTCGTGGCCTGGCGTCAATCGTTCGAATCCATTTCAAACACCCACAACTGGCGGTACACTGCCGGCGGACCTTCGCCGCAGAGCCAATGGCGAGCGAGTTCGAGGGCTGCACAATTTGGCCCCAGTCCTAATTGGCACCGGCTGTGCGGCGGAAACGGGACCTTTCCTTACGATGCTGCCTGCTGAAGAGAAAGAACGAGAAAGGCTTAAAGGGGGGGCACATGTGCACGATCGAGCGTGTCCCGGCGCAACTTTCGTCCCCAAACCGACGAAGGGGGAGAGAAACCTTTCGCCAAAGGGCCCGCCGTAGTGGCCGGACGAGGTAGCACATTCTATTACGCTTTCCGCCAACACAAGGAACGCGCGCGGCAACAAGGAACGCGGTTTGGGGTTCGTTTTCGCTTTCCTTTCGACAGCGGGGGCGGGCAGTCACCGTCGGGGGGGGTCAAGCAGGGGAAAAGGGGAATCAGTATCAGCACACCCGGCGGGAAACGATAATGTCCAGTGCTACCGATTGCTGCTCGCGGTTTGATTTTATTTTATAACGCGCTCACCCAAGGTGTGCTGCAGGCCAGGCTCCCTTCGGCGGGTCCTTTCACCGTGTGCGCTTTCGCGTGCCAATAGCAGCGGGTGGTGGTGCGTCACCTCCGAAAGATGGGGATGAGGGAGAGGCATGAAAGGGCGTCAAATCCGTGCTGAGGGAGAACATTGACCAACCGAACGGTAGCAAACGCTCATTCCGCATAAACATAAGCGTACCGCTGGTGGATAGGAGCGCTGAAGGAAAAGAAAAAGCGAAACACATGCACGCACCCACACACGTACATTCATACGGACGAACGCGTATAATTGGCTTTCGATATTGGCGAGCCTTCTCGTGCCCAATGCGAACCGAGGGCTCCCGGCTTGTTCCTCCAGCTCACGCGTTCTGCACACGCCCGAGTTTGAAGGAATGTGTGTTAGGACGCCTGGCGGAAGGAAGAAACTAAAACGTCCGATCACTGCCCGGGAGTTACGAGGGGTGGGAGTAACCCACCAACGTCCCCACCAATGCCCCCCCAGGAGCTGGAAGGTTGAAGATAGTGATCGTTATAATTTCGTTTTCACGTGCCCTTCCGGGGCAAGACGTTTCCCAGACCCCGGGTACGGAAAGTGCGGTGGAAGTCTCGGGCCGCACACTTCCCAGCCGCCCAGTCAGCATCTGCTAGGCCACCCTATCGCACACTTTCTATCGCTATCGCTCGTCTCCGATCTGCTCGGACGAACGGTGTGGCCCTTCCTGTCCAAACGAACGGCTACCGGGGCAATACCGGGGATGATCTTTTATCTTCCACTCGCTGCCTAACGACGCTGCTAGTATCTTGGGTTAAAAGGAAAAAAAAACGCTGCTGTAACTACCTCCCCTTTTCCTTTTTCGTTCTCTTTCCATTGCTCGCAATCTCAGCCAGCGCCATAAACGCCAGTGGTGCATTTTTTTAGCTGTTCGAGTACAGCTACCGATTGGCGTGCGGATAAACAAATGGACAAATGACATGCGCTTCGGTGTGGTGGGGACCTTCCGACTCCGGCAAAGCCCTTAGCCACGTGACGCCAGTTGCTTTTTTTTATGCCACATCGTTGAAAGGGTAAATAACGCCCTGGGGTATGAATGTGTTTTCTGCCCGGCGGGTAATAATACTTACGGCATCGTTTCCGGTTCCGTGTCAGTGGAAAATGCTTGCAGTTGCAGTTTATGGTTCATGCTGGTTCATTATGACGCTTAGATAGTACGTGGTTGTACTCAGTTTGTCCAGAACTTTGATTCTATTGATGTATGTGGATGTCAGATATTCTCATTCATTTTGAAATACTTCTTTATGTAGTTTTTGGTTGGAAACAATTAGGAACAGATCGATGTGCAGAATAGCTGTATTGGTGGGTTTATTCTACATTTATTATATTTTTTTAATAATGAGTTGAGTTTACGTTTTGAGTTCAATTTTTTACTTTTAATTGCTCCTTTTGTTTTATTCAATTTTTTTCTAAGGGAATTTGCAAACAAATTCCGTCTCTGGCTCAACTGCCTCAATTTAATGATTTTTTTAATGAGTTGAGTAACTATTGGGTTTTTTTTTACTTGCGTTCTCGCCAGCAAGAGAGGAAAAGAAACACGTGTGCGCGCGCCAATGCCAATAAATGTTTAGTCTAGCTGAAAAAAAAAAACAAATAAAACTAAATGTTACGTCTATTGCCATACGGACGGTGTTTACGTGACCGTACTGGACATCCGACCAACCGGTGACAATCGCCATCGCAACATCAACAGAAACTCCTAACTTGACCTTCCAGTGCATACCGTGGAATGTGAGCGATGAGAGCAAACAAAACAGGCTCCGGTCAAGTGCATGAATCAATCACCCATAAATCACACGAACGGCGATCCGAAGAGCGCGCGCCCAGCACAACACCGATGCACATCTAAACTCGTCCGTGTGCGCGCGAAGACGGGGAACCTCGCGACCGCGGCGGCGCACCATTAGGGGACCCGCACCGCCGACGCCATTTTCAATTTATCAAACGCTTCCAGTCGGATGACATATCAATTCTGGTCGATCTCGTGTAGACAGGAGAGTGTGCTCGAAGAGTCGAAGGCCACGGGACCGGCCGCCGTCGTGGTTCCCTGCGTCGAACCGATCGAACGCTGGATATGCCGCGTGCTGCGCGTTCGCTGCGCCAAACCAGGGAATTGCTTCGGCGTCGATCAATCATTATTCTGCGCACGGACGACAAGTTTTAGTGCCGTCGAAGACGAACGTTGACCTTGGCTAATTGTACGGTGGGAGCAGTTGCGGATGCAAAACCCGAGTGCTAGATCGCACGGTGATTCGAAGTGACCAATCCGATCACTTTCACCCGCCACTCACCCGTTAACGCTGGTGAGAGACCTAGGGGACGCAATTGCGATGTTCAACGGTCCCACGACGGGGCCAGACGCTACCGCAAGTTAGCAATCTGTTGCGCATCAGGGGGACCAAAAAACAAGCGGGAGAGGTGATGATGGTCCGCAGCGCTTCTGATGGACGGTTTAAATTGGCCGCCGAAAAGCCCGAAGTGCGTCGTGATTTCTCACACTGACTCTGTAGGCGCCGGTTTTGGAAAACAACCACGAAAACTCTCCAAAACGGCGCGTTTTTTGTTGTTGTTACTTCTTCCTGCTTGTGGCGTGATGATTTCGCGATCACGCAACAGATGACTTTTGCTTGCGTGCACGAATGATTTGCTGCCAATCAAACAGACGATGCCATGTTCTTTTGGGCAGCTTTTCTTCACCTCTCCCCGCTCTCTTTCTCTCTGCCCCATCAATCTCTACTTCCTTCAGGCCATTCGTCCGTGTCGGTATTGTTTTTTTTTCATTCTGGTTCAGCAAACTCTTATTTTTAGAAGTCACGCAAAGTAACTCCTCGAACGCGGTCAAGAGCACACGAATCACGTGCAGGAAAGCGAGAGTTTATTTTTTGAGGCAGCTTTTGGTGGGGTTGCGTGGTTTTATTCGAGGCTCAGTTTTGCAAAAAAAAACATTGTCCATGAAAATACGTCCGATTAGAAGGGGTTCGTTTGTCGTCGGGCGTTGAAGTTTTTTGTGTATGAACGTCTTTAGAACTTTTAGGGGTGGTGTTATCCGTTGGATGGCGTTAGTTTAACAATCTAGCAAATCAAGGTTAAAAATGTGAATTATATTTTGAAAAATTTCATTTAATAAAATAAATAGAAATTGTTATACATTTTGCAGACGCTTGTAAATCTTATTTATTAGCTCTATCCAAATTTCTCTTTATTCGCGGTTAACATAAAATAATCTAGATTTTTCTTCCATTTCGGATCGTGCTTAAATAAAAATAAGTCTCAAAAGTGTGTTTTAGAGTCCTCTCCGTTCGTTTCCTTCTTAATGTTCCGTTATTTCAAAATCAATGTCAACGATCAATAACATAGTTCTCTCCGGTGTTTGTTTCCTTCTCCGTTCCATTGCTGTCACCCTGCGGCTATTTGCCAAATTCGAGAGGTCTTAAATTTCCTATCGAAGCTCCATTTCCTCCAACGGGCCATCAGCAAAGATCGGCCAACAGATAAACCAATCAGATCACGCTTCACCAATAATAAATTTTTCCAAGTCAGGGTGGCTGCCGCGCGGAAGAAGTGGGAGCGGCCGATGCCGGCGATGGCTTTTCTTAGCCGACGTATTTGCCGAATGAATTCTGCAACAGAAGAACCCCTCTGGTCGATGGTGCGCCTTTCGGGCCACTCGGCTAGCTGGGCTTTGATTTCGTATCCCTCATCAACGCTCCCGGAGGCTGCTGCCGACTGCTCGAATGCGACCCGCGACTGCCAAGGGTTCGAGTCTGACCGACCGACCCGCGATCGTTTCGTTGATCGTTTGTGTCCATTTTAGGACAAAATTACCCCGGTTCGGTTGATTTATTAGCATCGGCAGCTGATTTATGACGCCTCCGCCCGCGCAAGGGGAGTCGCGTTGAAGGGTTTTGCTGCGGTGTTGTTGCTATGATTATTATTTTTCTATTCATCCGCGCTCCATCTGTTTTGTTTTTCACTGTCAGCGAAAATTTCATCCCCCGTTTTCCCCCGGCCGGGCTCGGCTAGCTTCCAATGGGGCACAACCGGAGTACTCGAAGCCGAAAAATTCCCCGAGCGGGTGGCGGGTTCCATTTGCGATGGCACCACTCGTCGCCAGTCCGTCCGTGGCATCGTTGGGCCAACCGGGCTCGTCACGTCCCCATTTCAACGGCCAGTAAACAATTCTATCCCCCTTCCCTCGCTGACACTGCAAAATTTCCACACACCCTGATGCCAGTGCGAGTGGACGACGCAATGTTATTCCCATAGGCCGTTTTGGTCGGTGCCGTGGCCCGAACGTGCCGTTTGCACGCGCGCGCGCGCGGGTGAAAGCCCACTTTCGTCACGGTCCGCCAGGGAAAAATCGAAAATTCCAAACCCATCGCCGGTGGAAACGCCGGGAAGGGAAAGTGTTGAAAATTTATTAAAACCAATTGATTTATTGACGGTCGCAAACGATGGCCGCCCTTTCGCCATTGTCGCCGCCCGTTAGTGCTAGTTAATCCGTTTCAATGGAGGAGGGTGGACCATTTAGTCAATCGTGATCGCGACAGGGGGGGGAGGGTGAGCGTACAAACAGTGCCTTATTAAATGATCCATTTGTTAGAGACTGTTTTCCCGGGGATCAGATAAATATGTTCCCACCAAGCATAGATTTTATTGGTCAACTATAATTTGTTTTCCTTTTATTTCGTTTTAGGTGAGTTTAAACGAGGTCTCTAATTAACGAGGTTCTAACGAGGCAGTGGTGCAGACATTCGAGTCAACATAATTCAAGGACCAGGGCCGGGATGATTTCGACAGCCGTTCTGAGGTGACTGTAGGAGGTTTGCAAATGTGCGACAGCTAATTGATGGTTTCAAATTTATTCCATCTGGACACCACGAGTTTGAACTTTAGAACGAGCATAAAAGCCACGTATCCCGATGTGCGCCTAATCCGCGGCGGAAAGAAGTTTTTCAAAACTCTCCTAAAAGAGCAAATGAATCGGCGATCGAACGATTCCGATCTCATTTGAATAAATAACCCATTTTCGCCGTCGTGCGCTGGGCGTGCTGGTTGACTGAGGCGTTCTAAACAGAACCGATATCAAATTTACGACACCAATCCGGCGATTGTGGACGAAACGGGTGAAACCAAAATCACTCCTTACTCCGCTCGCTATCGATCGGTTCCAATCCCCAGCACATATCCAGTCATGCCGTGATTAGCTATAAATTAAGCGAACATTTGTCCGAGATTATCGGCATGTTTTGTCAAACCGTTTCAACAAGTCGCTTGTCTAGCGGAAAAGATGATCGCAACGAACGGTTCGGACCTGCCCGTTCCACTCAGTTAGCCAAAAGTGACAAGTTCGCTGTACGAGCAGGTGAAAATGATGATTTGTTTCTAGCTTCCACTGCTCTGCATGGAGCTTTCAGCATGGTGCGCGTTTCGGTACAATTTATGAGATCCGGCTCAAAAATAGAGTGGAGTTCGATGGCTCCACGGGAGACGTTTGGGCTACAGAACGGCTTCCAGCTATCCGGTGGACGCTTTAGTGGGAACAGTTTCATATTTTTATCGATAAAACGCTGCTTTTTCCGTTTGCGCTCATTTTGTTAGCCAGATGGTCAACCGGGGGGAGGCCTAATGACTTCACCGCCATCGTGGGATAGAACAAATTCTAACGGTTTCGGCGGGGAAGTTCGAACCGTGGCTAGCAGAATCAGAATGTCTAACAGCATGAGCGAGGGGAAGGCATCATTAGGCAGCTAAAATGTGGGCTTACTTTTGTTGATGGTCTGAGATTAATTTGGAACGTAATTTACAACATGTTACACATTTATCTCCAATTAATTGGAGCATTAGAAGGAGGTAAAATAAAATCAAATTCCATCCAACAAGAGGAACCAAGAAAGATTAGTAAGCGAATAAAAATATGCTCCGAAATTGTGCATTGCAACAATGAAGTTGCTTTTACGATTCACAAATTATTTGTTCTTTTTCGCAAAACGTACATAATTTATTAGTTTATTAGTGTTTGTTGCGTTAGTTTAAAACGTGCAGGCATCCCCTTCAAAACGTTAACAAACTCATTGCCTTGCGCTATCGGGACGCTGCTCTTTAAACTCTCTAAACATAAAGAAAAATCACTGTCGATTTCTATTTCCTGCCGTTGCACATCAAAAGGCCACCGAAGGGGGTCGCGTCGAAGCTGGAAGCAATTTTTGTTTATTTAGGTTTATGATGATTGAAAGTGAAACCGGCGCGGACCGCACTGGCCGCGTGCCGGTGCGGGCGCAGGCAATAAGGTAACACTTTGCTATGCTGCCCTCTAAGCGCAACCTTAGCCACCGCTGCTCTTCCCTCTAGCCCCCGCATAGGCAGGCCAGACTGGGAAGGCAACCGTTCCGCGTTTGGCCAGCGTACGGCCACATTCCTTTCCTATTCGAGTGCAGATTCGCCCCGCGAACCCGGGGAAAGGACCCATAAAGCTCGTGGCTCGTCGGTGCCGACAGAAAAAAAAGGACGTCATTCGCGCAACCCATCGTCCGGACGAGACCCGTAGCTAAACGGCGGGCGAGCGCGATTTCGCAAGCATACTTTTGATTTCTTGCCGCGGGTAATCGCGCTTTCGCCTTCATCTTTTGTTTTTTCTTTCACCGGCGAGGTTGCGGTACCACTAGGGAGGTTTAATGTTGGGCATTTCCTGGTCGGGTTGGGAACGGTTGGTACGGGTTCGGCGACGGTACGCAAGTTCATAAAGTTTGCCCCTACGGCTGCGGCGGTGGATTACCGGACGTGTTTGGCGCCCCCTTCTAAGCTCCCTCCCCGTGCGATAAGTGAGCAAGTGAGAGGGCACTGACCCTGGGGAGCTAAGGATAAGTGAAACTTTGCTACAATGTTACCCGCGCGGTGATTCATTATGCTTTTGACCTTCGATGGTTCCTCACAAGGAAACCTTTGAATACTCTTTTAAAGCAATTACCTATGCGGTGTCCGTGGGCTCAACTTGAAAGTGTTTCAAATTTAAACTTCCACCGAATGTCTTAGCGCATAAAACAGTTATCCACGTCCCGACTGGTCCTAAGTGTGTTTCAATTACTTGGTTCTACGATGGTTTGGGTCTATTTCCAACCCTATAGTGTGGGCATTGTTTTCTCCGCAGCTTTTGACGGCCAACGAACGTCGCACCGCAAGGGAGTCCCTTTTCTCCTGCCAGCGAAAGTCAATGCAGTGTGGGTGTTTAGTCGATCCGTGTTACAACAGACCTAGCGGGGGTTTCAAAAGGGAAAGACATTTCCTAAGCGCGATGAAGCTTATCGCTTGGATCGCTCTTTGTTCCTCCATTCCTTGCGCCTGATCTTAGGAAGAAAAAGTCGCTAGCTGTAACGGTCCAGCACTCGGCGGAGTGTTTCCTCCCGTGTGTCGTTCCCGTCAAACGCAACCAGCAACACCGGTCACACAGACACACAGTCGCCCGCCGTGGGCCCGTGCCTATGCACTTCGGATGGCTGCCCCTGACTTCCATATCCCGCAGGCACGGACGCCAATCGATCGATCGATCTGTTGGCCGCAGTTATGATTATTTGATTGAAGCTTTCACTCTCGAATTTCCGGCCCCGTCGAAGTTACGCCATTCGAGGTGACGGTGCTTTTGGGCTGCGAGTGAAATAAAAACGGAGAAAGGTGTGGGCTGTTGTAGGCGACATGGGATGGATGGCACACATGTGAATGTTTGCCGTGGCCCTTGCAGCATCGCTCGGTTAGTGGCACCTTTCGGGCGAAGGTTCCTCGCGCCCGTGGTCTAACGAGAAAAACCAACCCGACGTTACATTTCCCAACCGATGGAAAGTGGAAGTGATTTTCAGTGGGGGAGGAGCACACACGTTCAGCTCGAACACCTTGTCGAGCAGCCGTAACTGATGGTGTGGGACGATTGTCATATCGTTAGTGTCAGGCTTTGATGGGCGAAGAGAAAATTTCGAATGTCGATTGTGGCATCGTTCATCAAGCGCGGCGGCTGAAAAGAAGGAAAAACGGGCCCGCGCCGTTGGACTTACCCGCCGGCTTTGCGAGTATGGCGCGTTGGCGATGGCTGTTTACCGTTTATGTGCGCGCCAGTTTTATGCTCGAAATGCAATGGTAGCCCCGCAGTGAGGGAGTGAGGATGAATGAGGTTACCTTTTTGTTACCATAAACGATTGTTAATGGGTGCCTCGTATGACGGCTTTCGCCTGCCGTTCGCGCCTGACCTGTCTGAAGGGAAGTGAACGGAAGATGGTGTGTCTTACGGTTGCCTTTCTCGTCAGTTTTTCCCACAACCCACATGCTTTAAATACGGGAGCTTTTTTGTTAGGAAGCATACCGGTAGACGCACCAGCAAATAGTATCTTTTAATGACGATTGATATCGTTTTAAACGCGGTTGGAAGAACCACTGCGCCTCCATTAACTTTCTTTCTTCGGGTGTACAGAAAAGATTTCTTTCGTTGCTCCATGCGTACCGTTAGAAGTTTTTGGATCGCGTAATTGCTACAATAAAAATATATTATTTTTCAGCTTTTCGTGCGTACGTTTTTTGCACTAAATATGCTCTTGAACGAATTTTTAACGTAGCTTTTTTCTTTTAAATCAAACCGTGAAAAAGACAATGTATGCCCCATGGAAATGTGTCCGTTAAAAACATAATGGAAGTTCTAGGAGAAACACAAGATTTGTGTTATATTGTACCTCCTTTAATGATGGACTCGCTCATACATTGACATATTAACCAACTCTCAACCGCCTTGGGAGTACATAAAAATATTTTAAAGTTCAATACCATGTTCACCGTAGCCCACCGATACCATGGAGGATCAGTTCAGTGCATTTCCGCATTCTCTTCATTATCCCACGGGATCATACTTGACCTGCATCCGTTGCACCGGACCAGCCGAAACAAACCACCAGGGCACACAGTCGATCGATCATCGTCATTTCTGGGTCAAACCTGCACAGCTACAATAGCTCATCGTGTAATAGCCGCTCCGCTCAGCCCCGCAGCACCTCCGTCTAGTTAGCTCCTCTTCCTTCGCCGACGAGCACCGAAAGATCGTTTAGCGGCGTCGTCGTAGTTGCGCTGCCTCATTAGACGGGCAGCCTGCAGCCGCCCGGGATCGATCGCCGGATGCATCGCCGCGGATCGCCCGCTAGCTGCAGCTAGGATTTATGGAACATCTTTCCCCTCCGGCTCCGGCAGGGCCATAAGTTTGCCCCAAGTACCAATTGTGCTATCGCTAGATTTACGGTTCCCGCGCGGCTCGATCGATCTTCCCGCTCGATCGAATCTGGTGGCTGCGAGCTTCCTTCCCGGAACCGATCGATCGATCCGTCCATCGGACGGTTCGGAAAGGGTGCATGATATGGAGGGAGTCCAATTCTGGGACTGATCGATCTTTCCGAGGTGTGTCTGTGTGTGGCTATGTTTTTTTTTGGCGCATTGTCGTGCTTGATCCCCGATTCCTTTCGGTTGGCAACGCTCGATCCACTTGGCGGCTGTGGCTAACCTTAAGTCGCAGACGCTTGGCTGTGGAGCATCAGCTGCTGTTTCGTTGTTGCGGCAGGGATGGAATTCAGGGAGCACCGGTGCGCCCGATACCGAAACACGAAGCAAAAGGGCGCACGCTGCATATGCAGCCCGCGCCAGTTACCGGCTGGAATTTATTATTATGATCGCATGTTTATGCTCGTTTCACTGCCTAGGAATGGTGATGGAAAATGTGCTACGTAGGAAACACCGTATCTGAGGAGCAAAAAAAGCGCAGCACAATTCAGTTTCGCCAACGTACAATACCCTTCGTGGTATGCCTTAAAACACACGGAGCATAATCCAAATCCAATTTCTCGTGGCAGGCAACGTACCACGCTTGTTTCTTTTCTGATGGAATCAAACACGCTAGGATGCAAAAGCTGTGACTCATGGTTTCTGGTAGTGCTACAGTTAATGGTAAGCACTAAGGCTGCCATTTCAAATGGGATTATGTTGTCCGGGCGGGTTGTTCGATGTTTAATGCGGTAGAAAACTGGTACCACTACACGAGAGAAGTATTAACAAACGATCGTATGTTACAAATGAGCATTCGTTCATCGTTCATGAGCAAATCGTTCCAGAAGCATAATTTAATAACCGTAATTGAATTGGAAACAAAATCTCACACTCGATGAACGATTGGTGCGAGCGACTCAACGGTGCATCAGAATAGAACTGCATCTCTAACGGCATTGTGTTGTTCTGGCTCGTGTAGTTTTTCCTCCCGATGGTTGCTTCCCGTCGTCTCGCGGGCGTGATTGAGGGCGTGAAAATCAAGCCACGCTCGACGGCTCGCCTGACGTCGCCCGGCTTGCGATTGGCACCTGCAAGATGCACATATTGCACACCGTGCCGGATTGTTTAACAACGCCATCGAAGGCGTCGAAGCACATCTGTGGGGAGAATAAGCCGTTTGTTCTCTCGTCGGGCGCAGGGAGGCGAAAATTGCTGCCCTGTTGCATAGAACACCGTTCACTCGCCGTGAGTGGGTTGGGAAATTGGAGCAGAAAACGCTACAGCAGCCCCTACCTTGAAAATCCCATTCATCCCAGCAGAAAACGCAGCACCGCATCGTGCCGCGCGCTTGTCGGCGGTAACCTTGCCCAAGCAGAAGGTAAGCTGCTCAATAACAGCAACAGAAAAACAGGTACATTGAACACAGAAATTGCATAAATTTCTCATTGAACGAGAAACCTTCAGCTTCGCGCGGTGTGATGCGTTACCAGCGGGTTTTTGCCTACAAATCGGACGCCATCTTTTGTGTTTTTCGCCGATGATAATGATGATGCGAAGGATGCAAAAAAAGAAGCAAGATGCACGCGCCTCGGCCAGCCGGCTAAGGTGTGCAATTGCAGTGCAATCCGCTACAACTAACGGATTTACGCATGCTGTGAGACCGTTTGCCTGCTAATTACAGCGCTTGCAAGCACCGGTTCGGTGCAGCTGCGGCAACGTGAAAAGCATTGGCGCGATGTGCAATGCGTATGTTTTCCATGTAGAAGTGCGTGTTTTTTTGTTCGCTCTTCTTTCTTTTTGCTCACAACACCCGCCCCCCGGTGCTGCGGCAAGAAGTCGCAGTGCCGATCCGAACGGGGTTGTTAATGAAATGCCCTGTAACTTGCATCGCACCGGAGCCGATGCTCGATAGAAATTACTACCCTGCGGATGCTGCCTGAGCTCCACGTCGGAGGCACGCATGTAAAGTAGTTCACACACTCGTTGCGACTAATTGTGGCAATCGTCAGGCAATAATTATTTCCAATCCACCCGACGGAATGGGCTCATTTTCACCTAGAAAGTCTGATCGTGGGTATGTTCAAGCTAACTTCATCCATTTTTTTTATACTGATTGCATCTTTGAAATAAGATTTCAACAATGAATATTGTAAGAGCATTATTCTTACGTGAGTCCAAAGTAAGATTTTCTTACATCAAAAACATTAAGTGTAATTTTGAAATTGAAATGTAGTCAGTCATTTTCCATATGCGAGAGTATCTTTTAAAACAACACTTACTTTCTTTCAACGTACTGTTCACATTCCCTCCAAGGCATACCCGTTGTTCGACAGTAAGTGCTGGCAATCTGACATGCCTCAATCTCTGATCAGGCGGGCATACCGGCCGCCGAATCGACAAATCGCTCAACGTCCGCAGTCCCTCTTCCGCACTCCTAGCGACCGGGAAGCCCTGCCGCTGAAACAAAGTATCTAAAATTAATCTCATTACCGTAAGAAACCATTCCGCTCGCGCGCTAATCGTGAGTTGCCATCGATGGCTAAAGGGCTTTGCTTGGTTTTTTTCTTTTCTTCTTCTTATTCTCATCGCATATGTATAACCGCAGGTTCCCGACTGTCCGCGACGGGGAGAAGAGGAAACGAGAGAGGGAGCGAATGCCTCCGTACGTTCGCGTCTACGGTGGAAAAGCGTCCCACGGGATGGTGCGGCACATCTGCGACGAATTGCACTGATTGCAATTCTCATTAACGGAATTGCTTTATTTCTAATTTCTCAACCGACGACATCCGACGACCGTTTCGCGCTCAGGTGGCCTTTTCGCTGCCGCTTGCCCTTCTTCGCCCGCACACCATTTGCCAACGGCGACAGCCGAAAGGGAAACTGTCCACCTAGGGAACGAAAACCGCAGGCTGTGGAGGGAGAGAAAGAGAGAGAGAGAGAGAGGGCCCGGAGGCGAGGGCAATGGCACGACGAGACCGTGATAGAACTGACCCAATAATTATATTACATTAAACTTTCTCCCTCACGGTGCTGTGATGATGAAAACGAAAACGAACCGAAAATGGGATGGCGAAGGCGATCGGAGCGCGCGGGGGAAAACCTCCCTGCCGGTCGGAGGGGTGGGTGGCTTTGCATTGGGACACACGAAGACGTTGAACCTTCCGTTCGGGCGAAGATTGAGGTCGGGTTGAGCTGTTGGTAGTGGAGAAGGTGCATAGAAAATTGAAAATGCACATGCCGCCGCACACTCGCACAGGGAGAAGGGAACGGGGAGTGGGTCGTCTTGCATGGGGGAAATGGCGAATGCAAACAAACCTCACCATCCGCCTCGCTCCGTCTCAATCCTCCTCGGTCGATGGGGTAGAATGGGACGACTGGAGAATATTCGCCGCATATATGCGCAAGCGACAAAAAACCTGCCATTCGCGCCGACCATTCGCCGGAGGCATTTCATGTGTTTGAGTTTGCTGTAATCGAAGTCGCACACAGGTGGATGGGGAGGAAGAAAAAGGTGCAGGGGGGTGCGGGTGCAGTGGCATGAAGACAGGATCAGCAGCTGCGGGCATGCGCGGCTCGCGAAGTCTGTCTAACGTTCGCCCACAGACACCGGGACACCCTTTGCCTCGGTAAAATCAGTATCTTTGCAGCATCAAAGTCTCCCCTCCCTCATTCCCCTTGTCCCTTCCCTTGTCCTTTCGGTTGCGTCTTCGCCAGGATCGCACACGACCGATCGCACGAAGGGAATTGCATCGAGCGCGCTCGGCGAACGGACTGAGGACTCACATGTGCCGTCCCGCGCCATGTTTGAATGTTTAATTTGCAACAATAATAGATTCTCATGATGCCCGAACGCGACCAACACCGTCCGCTGGCGTGCAATGGTTCACCTTCAGCCTTTTCGGAGATAGATTTCCGGAAGGTGCTGTTGTTCGGCGGGGTTTTTTTTGTTTGTATCTTTTCCCGTTGTTCGTGTACTGTTTTGATGATTCGGTTGTTGTGACTCGCTTCCCTGGGTGTAGTGAAGTTTTTGTTTGTTTTTTTTTTCTTTCTTGTGATTCTTCCTTCTTATCGCCATCCGCACTGAAAGCGAAACCGCACCGAGATGCTTGCCAGACATGTCGTCGGTGCACATGAGAAAAATGCACCGCAAGGAGCTCACGTCCGACAGCTGGGAAAGGGTTCGTCGTCTCGTGGTGGTCTCCACCTGATCGCGGCTACAGCGCACGGAGGTTTGGGGTGTTGCTGCCGTTGGGAGTTGCATCGGGAAAATGAAGAAAGACCACAACGTGACTGCCTAGCCGTGAATGTGACACTCGACGGCTTGACTTGCTCAACTCCTTGGGAGCTACAATACGTCAGCCGCGCTACAGAGCCCTTCGGGCGAAAGATGGTCTTTTCTAGATTCTCTCGTCTCGTGCCGGCGGCAAATAATGTCAACCGAACGTCGCCACCCCGCGCCCGCTTGTATTTGCCAAATAGTTTTCCCCCGTTTCGGACAGAAGGCTTATTTTCACTCTTTTTCGATTAGCACACACGATAAGCACAACCGTGGCCAACCGTCAGACGTCGCCGCACGGGCGAGTGTGGGAAACTTTCGATGAGGTTTTTGAGGGAACGTTCTGACGAAGGTGAAAGCTGTTTCGCCGGGCAACTAGCAAGTGGGATAAACGCTGTCTGGGGTCAGCCAAGCGAAGTCCTTACTTTTCCCTTACGGTGACCTTTAGGATTCTCAAAAGTTGAAACAATGAAATGTCACGATGTTACTTAGGGCTACAGGGCGATTTTTGATCAACCTTGTTTTAGGTTGTATTCCGAATATAAAATTTCCCATGTCTTTTGCAAACAATACATGGTGCGAAACGGATGTAGAAGTGGGTAAAAACTCGAAAATTTTTAATTAAAAATCTGTTTTGAAACCTTCGCAATCAACTGCAGACAATCCAACGGTTTCGTTGAAGTCTCCATTTCAAAATTGAAATGCGAAGTTGATAAATGAAATTTTAATAAAAGAGATATGATCACGAATGTGATCGTGACGATCCGCAGCAACACCCTTCATCAATAATGCAGCTCAAAGGTCTGACATCCTGTTGGCAGTTCCTTGCATTGCGCATCTGCTGTCCGCGACGCCCATTGAATATGAACCAATTGCACGACGATAATTGAACCGCCCGAAACACAGCATGGCCCCGAAACGCGACCATTCTGGCTCTTCGCCGTATCGTCCCATCCAGGAGCAGGGATCAGCAGGGATAACCCTTCAAAATTGTGTTCAACTGCTTCTTCACGGGTCTTTCCCACGCTGGTTGCAACGGCGGCAGCTTGCGGACGAAATTAGTCAGGCCTTCCGGAGGGCGGAGAAGAAAGAGACCAAAAAGTGCAGCCAACCTCCACGGACTCACTTTCGCCTCGGGAAGGTAGTCTGAAAGTAGAGAATAAAGCGAGGCAAAAAGCATGTTCGAAAATGTAATGCATAAACTGACGCCATACCGCACCATATTGTTTCGCTGTCAGTTTGTCGGAGCGCGGTAGTTAATCTTCCTCTAACCGTGCAAGGCCCGCTGATGCCCGATGACCCGGGGAAAAATGTGGCAGCGCAGCGCGATTGGAACACCAGATGTTCTGGAGCGCACCGAGATTCACAATCGCATCAAACCGATTGTGCATGCGGACCGAACCGGAGTTGGTAGAAGTGATTAAGGTAAACACTAACCGCGCACGTCGCGCATCTGCATATTTGGTGCACCGAAGAACTTGCACAGATCGCTCGGCCGAAGCTGGCGTTCCCGCGCAACAACATCATCGCGGCGCATCGTTCCGCCGATGGAAGGATAAGCAGGAGCAACGGGGTCCGTGGCAGCATCCGTATTATTTTACGTACGTCGTCCTGGCAGTCATAAAGCGATAAAGCTCGGACGGGGACGAATTTCGCCGAGGCTGGGTCGAGGTGGGGTGTGTGCATGGAAAACAAATTACGGGCAGCCTGGTTCCTACTGTGTCTTTATTTGTGCGCCCGCCCTGCGCACATAATGCAGGCAATCAGCGCAAAGGAAACATTGTCCGGATCGTCCATCTTCCGCGCGTTGCTGATTGAAGAATGGTCTTCGATCAGCTTTCCAGCATCTAGCGGGGGATCGTTCGCCTCGGGGTAGGCCTCTACTACCGCTTTTGAAGGCGCTGAGATGCTGGAGATAGTGCAGTTCTGCGCCAGGAGGCCAGGTTGGAAGAAATGCTGTTGGGTGATCTGGAAGCCCTTCATTGCCTTCCATACCAAGCATCCATACTTACCGGCAACGATTGGGCAGCTGCTGGACTGCAACTGCATTCTATTGCCTGGAAAGGCAAATCTCGAGTTTTATGCAAAAGACCTTCCGGACTTGGACATCCCGACTTCACTTGGTCGTTGGTCTTTCGCTACAATTTCAGAGTCTCCCTCAACTCTGTAATACAATGTAGCGGGACGTCCTATGGGCGACGTCAGCAGAAGAACGGACCTTATGGAACGCACCAGTTGGCAAAGGCCTCACCATCTTCGCCATTCTTCTCATTGTGGCACACGTTGTCCAGAACCGAGTAACCGCCAGATTGAATAGGACCTTCATCACAGGTCCCGGACAAGAAGCGTTGCGAGGGGCCGCTTGTGGCGAGATAGATTCGTTTGCATTTCGATATGGTTGGACACGTTCTGGGAAGATGAGAAGATTTATGCAACACAGAACCGTTCTAAGTGTGCATCACGCTTCGCACTAGCGTTCGACCTCTTTCTCGTCCCCCTTTTTTACCTTCGATCGATATCGTTAACGCTCGGTAGGAACGGTGTATGTGTTGTCCAGAGTGGCTCGTAAGATCCCAGCCGATGGACGCGCGATCAGTAAAAAATTTCCATCACAAGACACCTTTTTGTCCTGCTGATTACTTCATTCCCAGCCCAACTAGGTCCTCTGAAGGGACAGTCGTGTATGTCCCTCAGTATCTTCGCACATTGTTCACTCTTTACAGGAATGCCGAAGATGGAGCTTATTACGGATTCAAGGCAGATATTGAAAAATTTTTATGGCGCTTATTGAGATGCTAATGAATGAAACATACTCACGCACCTTATGCCAAGCAGTGTGGTCAAAGTTCGTCGTTTTTGGACCCCATTGTTATTTTCCCTTTTCTGGTTGAATGCAAACGCGTGGAGCAAATTTACGAGCTGAATTT
Source organism: Anopheles atroparvus (assembly GCA_914969975.1). NCBI lineage: Eukaryota > Metazoa > Arthropoda > Insecta > Diptera > Culicidae > Anopheles > Anopheles atroparvus. The sequence goes on along the minus strand of CAJZCY010000003.1, from coordinate 5,596,592 downwards.
TGAAGAGCTGAAAGTATCTTAGTCTAAATGATTCTTTTGAAGAAAGATAAAAAGAAGTGAAAAATGTGTTCCTTAAGTTATGTAATGTCTTTTTCGACGACGACAATGATTTTCACAGTTGGGATTTGAAAAATAGATTTAAACAAATTGTTTCGTTATGGAATCTTTGTAATGGGCGACATTTTAAGTTCTGTGGAATGTTTAATTCTTAATTGGAGAAAAGAAGAAGGAACGCATACAAACAACACTTATATTCAAAAAGAAAGGTTTGCTCGAAGTCTGAACTTTCAACCAATGATAATTCGACAAAGTACAGCATGAAAAACAGGGATCGAGGTTAAGAGCTGCGTGCGTTCCCATTGCGGCTCCGGCTCACGTTGCCTACAATGGGTTCAGGGGATTCAAGCCGGCATCCGACCGCCGTTCGGCTGGAAGAACGTGCAAGCACGCCCTTGGTTGCGGTGAGCATAAAGTGCGAAAAAGGAAGACGGGGGTAGCACTGTGCGGTTTGACAAAATTGGCGACACTGATTTAGCGCGCCCCACTTCGCCCGAACCGCTGTTGTTGTGGAACCCGTACCGTATCGGTTTCTGGTCTGCGGCAAAACCCGTGCAGGAAGTGGAATCAAGAAAATCGAACGAGACGCAGTTGAGTAAAAAAAAAAACGAAAAGAAAACAAGATCGCGATGAAAATAAGCCTAGCATAAAAATGCATTCTTTCTGCAGCGTCACTCGCAGCTCATTCGCGCAGGAGTGCATGGCACATAAGCCCTTCCGTACTGCAAAGCCGTACAACAACGCCACGCCATCCAACCAAACCCCGACGCACGACGACGCCGACAACGACTTCAACCCTACCCAAAAGCTGTCTTTTTTAGCGGCTGCTACAAAATTATGTTGATCACGGTTTGCCCCCGCCTCTGCGCTGCGCGGAAGATGGGTGCGCGACGGATAAGGGTGCTTGGTGCACGCTTTCGGTGGCGGGTTGGTCGATAGGGGTGGAAGGATGGAGGGGGGGGGGGGTACTCCTTGTCCCTGCAAATTGGTATGTCGCGCTCGGGAACAATAAGACATTAAGTCTCCACCCTGTTCCACCCGGAGGCCGTCGTTCATCCCCGTTTTTCCCCGGCGTGGTTTACCTCACCGGGAAACGCTGCACACGGTTGCCGCATGCAGCGGAAAAATGCATTTTTTCTCTCACCCACCCTTCCACCATCCCACCTCTTCTCTGTTGTTTGCTTCACACGCACCCAGTTTCGAAGTACCCACCCACTCCTGGGTGCAGGGTTGGCAAAGGGAAGGTCGATCGGATGACAATAACTGCAATCGGTAGTGCGCCTCTCGAAGTCGATTAAGTTGGCTTCAGTCCGGAGAGTTCTGGGTTTGGTTCTTCTTTTCTTTTTTTTCTTTTTAATTTCATTTCGCATAGAAACCTCGCTAAGGGGACGCTTCTCTAATGAGGCATTGAAAGGCGTGGTGGAGTCAGGGGGCATCATGCATGAGTGTGGGAGGTGGATACACCGGTATTGTCACCGCAATCTGCTTTAGGCAAGGCTATTGCGTTACGGTTCAGCTTGAAGCTGAAAGCTCTTAAAATTCCCTTGAAGTGTTGCAAACTTTGGATCAGCTTAAGTTCAGATTAATTTATTTTATGACAAAAAACCTTCTCAATGTCATATTGAACCCAAAAAAGCCTTTTTGTCATCCTTTTTATTTGCTTTCACATTTTCTTAATTATCATGAATTGTTTAATTGCTTATAGTTTATGTGAATTCTAAAGATGCAGATTTTGGTTTGTCTCAAAATATGTATTACCAACATTACCAGACAACGACAATGATCACACCACTACTGCAAACTGAGTACAAATCCACCGACGCTGCATCGCCTTCGTGGTCTGTCTTTCCTTGAGATTCGTTTTCTTTGGTTATTTTCTAATTTTCCACCGCTCATCAAAATCGCTCCCCTCCCCCCCCCCCCCCCCCCCCTCCTCACCTATTTCGGGTCGACGGCGCGCGCGCTGGCGAATTCGGTCGGAAAAACTCATTTGCAACTAACGATGGAAAACTATCCAACGGTGACGGCGTGACTTAACACCAATTGGACGTACCGGGCAGATCGTGGAAGGGCAAGGTGGAATTGATCGTAGAATGAGCCGGGGTACGTGGACCGCAGGCAGCTGAAGGGGGAGGGGAGAGGGGGACGTGTTCCGCGCGGGACGGTATCATCAGGGTTATGTAATTTAATTATTTTTTGCCGTTTGTTTGTTTTGTTGCCATTGAGAGGTTTTTGTTGTTTGTGCTACATTCTCTCTGGTTCCCCCGTCCCCCTTTTTTTTTTCCTCTTGCCCACATTATTTGCGCTTCTCTCTTTCCTTCAAGCACCAGCCAGTTCGAGTTTGATTTTCTACAGGGCCCTATCTCACTCTTTCCCTCGTGCTAGCGCCTGTGTGATAGTGGCATTTGTGCAAAACCATGGTCGTTTTCGTTCTCGCGCACAGCTTTTAATGTCGATTAATTTAGGAACTTGATTAAATTTGTGTTCATTTTTCAAGGAATATCGCGCAGACCACGAGGCCTTCTTTTGTTTCTGTCTGTTTGCGCTCGGTGGTGTAGTCCACCATAACAGCTTTTGCGACACACTTACAGGTCACAGTGTGACGTCCAGCGTTCAGATGTTGCGCAATTGTTTGAACGGTACCATAACCCACATTGGGATGATCACGCTGATGCTGAATGCTAGATATTATTTGTATCTATCAGTGTAACTGTAACTATCACTACCAATGGAGTCATTTGTAAGAATTGCGGCAGCTACTTGTTCCTTGAATTATCAATTTTATGAAGTCTCTCTTATCTCCCTATTTCTTTCTTTTCAATAACAGCTTTTTTTAAATAAAAAAAGGTCACCATGTGCCACAACACGATTGTTTTAAATTAAGAAATAAAACGAAACCCTTTCTCTCTTCCTCGCTTGACTGGTGATCATGTAATCGCAAGGAAATTCGCTTTTACCGAGGTTTGTGGATTGCGTTCTCTTTCGGCGTACACCTCAGCTGCTTCGTTTCGCGCCTGGCGTTCATCATGCGCAGAAGCCAACGTCCAAAAGGCATGTTTTACCAAAATTGGTCTTCGTAGTTCGGTGATTTGCAGGAATGGCCTCTCACGAAAACAAAACAAAAATACCACACATTCACAGCACATTGCATAAGCAAGCGCAATGGCCGGCGGCAGCAATGGACCGCAGAAAAGTGAGGAGAGATAGATCGCGCCGCAAAAATAGTTTGTGGTACTACTTAAGAGGCGTGTTTTTTTTTTTTGCTTCATCATACATCTCCTGCCGCTCGCATGCCGTTTACCAAACGACACTGCAGTTCATTTGTTTTGCAAAACGAAACGAACCGATCGTCACCGCATGATTGTGCCGATGTTTTGACGAAAGTCGACTTATGCCGGCGCCGCATACACAAGCACACATGCTTCTGATGGTTGGGGCATGTTGGGCATGCAGCGGTTTTGCAGCTAAAGGGTGAGAAAAAAAAGGGAGCCTCCAGCAGTAGAAATAGTCGAGAAGGTTGCAGGGGGAGCGGGTCGGTAGACTTGTTGCCGGTCGGTGACGATGTTGTTGAATGCCAATTAAAATTCCACCGATTAATTCGTTCAATTTGAGCTTGGGCAAACCTAACGCTGCGAACTCGTAGGTTTCCCGGTAAACGTGTATTTGCGCAACCAATGCGCATGATTCTATGGTTGCAAATTTTAGGCACGCGTCGTCAACCTTTTTGCTCGTTTTGCTCGTTGCGTAGGACCGCACGTACCCAATCGTGCGTTTGGGGGTAAAAAAGCGAACCTAGCAAGCAGCAAAACTTCTTTCTTTTTCCTTCATCTGGACCTGGATCCTGGAATGAAACAAAGGTGACTTGTTCTCAATTCACTGTAATGGCAGTTCATAACAGTGTCTCCGTTGCGTGGCGTACGGAATGACTAAACATGCTTACACATCCAACGTTTCCCGGAGGAACTGCTCGCCGTAATGCGCAGGAAAGCTGCAGAAAACATTACGAAATCAAATCCACAATATCGCCTCTTGTTTCGCGTCGATCAATCGACGAGCTCGAAGTCGCCCTCGCAAGAGGTTTAACCTAAGAATCAATAGCAGTGAAGCAACATCCGAAACCTACTACCACCACCACCCCGTTATGCTGTTATAAATCATGGCGCTCTCGTGGGAGCACCAAATCCGTACCAGGCGCCCGCCTGGCGTGTGATAAGACAAATCTGAACGAGCGCATGTCGAGACAATTTAATCGAATTATAACATGCTAATTATGGGATCGGCCACGCCAATGATGCTGCGCTGTGCTGAGTCGACCATTTCATCCAGGTTCACATCCCCAACAAATGGAGGAGGAGAGGAAGCACTACACTCCACGAACCGAATCATGTCACGACGACGATTCCGGGTCCATTTCTAGAGCAGGCAGCTGTCAGCGCCAACCATAAAACAACATTATTCGGTTAACAGTGTGCTGCACTGTGAATGACTTCATCGTTGTTATTTCTTATTCGGTCGGAGAATCCGCACTCGATCGTTCGTTTACAATGGAAAATTATTCATCAAAATGGTTTCATAACACGGACACGGGTACGTAAAAGGAGTTTCGAAAAAAAAAGACCCCATATATTCTTATCATGATCAAGTCCTCGAGAGCCGTTTTTGATCACATTTTACCAAATTTTCATTTAAAAGATTAGGTAACACCTTATCGACACCCAATCTCCTCTATCTTACGCCATTCGCAACATAATAATGCCGGAGTTAACACGCCATTAATGAGATTTCAAACCACAATGGAATTACAATGCATCCAACAGTGCAAAATTATCCTTATATTGTAGCAACGGAAGCTGAAATGCATTTTATATTAATCCCAAAGAGTGTTGTGATTTTCGCAAGTTTTTAAAATTTCTCTTCTGCATGACAACCAACCAACCAAAGAAATGAATAAAATCAAAAATGAATTTTCGTTCGACTTTTTTTATTCGCTACCTAAGCTTGACAAGAGGGTCAAAGGGAGAGCACCGAAGGAGTCACAAGCTGCGGCGAAATGCTGACAATGTACAAGTCCTCTTGTCGCCGGCTCTTATTGAGAAGGGGGTGCAGAACTTTTAGCTTATTTAATAAATGATCATAATTTATGCTCCGTTGCTGCGGATTGCCCCCAATCTTGGCCCAACTGAGAAAAAAAGGAAGGTAGCGGACAATCTGATCTGTCGTCTGACATCGCGCCTAGAATGCTGCTAGTGTGTGTGTTTGTGGATTGCGCACTGCTATTACTTCTTAAACGGCACGGCGGTGCACGGGCTGTTTTGGTTCAGACTTTTTTCTTCCTTTCCTTTCTTCGATCGGTGACTGGCAAACAATCGGTTTATGACACTTCGTTGTCCTCCTGTCAGTAGGTTCTCGCCCGTTTGCTGCCCTTCCTCGCTACGAGTAAATCTTGCGACACTCCCAGTATGTGTGTGTGTTTGTGGGGTGAGGTGCCATTTGAACATAAAACCAGCGCGACTGCAACATGCGGCACCATTAGAAGCGGAGAACTAAATGCAAAATTCGACACCGGAGTGGCGCTTGCAAACAGTTTTCCGTGAAAAGTGACCGACAACAGTAGTGTCAGCCTGTGGATAAAGCTTCGTGTTCGAAATGGACCTTTTTGCGATGCAAATGGAGCGAGAGGAATGCGATGACAATGTCACTTTGGTCGTTGATAGCTTTTGGTTTTTTTTTTAATCTCGAATCAGCATTTTTAGACAACCAAATCTTTCATAGTGACTGTCAATTTATGCAATCATGGAATTGAAAATGTGTTTGCAAGTTGAACTAACCACGAAGACAACGTTAACGTTGGTCGAGTTGACTTTTCTTTGCCATCCTTTACATTTAAGCTTTTAACAAAATTTATGCACTAAATACCTTGACCTCAAAACCATGGCGGTTGTTGGTTGTTAAAAAAGATGAATTATATCTGAGAGACTCTAGCAAAAGCTAGAAAACGATAGATGTCCATCGTAAATAGCAGTTTTCGGTTTAATCCAGCCCTCCCATCTGGCTTGATGCATTTACATCTTGCTACTCCATTTTGGGACCCCGTTCATCATTGTAATTGAAATAAATCCAGTCATCGCGCATTGTACTTCCATGGCCAAGGTGGCAACTACTCGAGACGATCTATTCTGATCCTAAGCCATTTTTTCCCAGCACATGTTTGTTGCCCTTTTCGTTCGAAACCTCCACATTTAAATTCGCTGCATCCATTAACCCTGACCCAAGATGGTGGTGCCTCGATGGGGACCAGCACCTAACCTCCATTTCAGCGGTTCACTAAATCATGCCAGATTTGCTCGATAGAAAAGATGACGTTTTGATGTGTTCGGAGTGAATCTTTTCGGGGGTTTTGTTCCAACGTGGGGGTGGGAATAACCTGGAGACAATAAGAATGCAAACATTGAAATGAGGGTGCTCTGAGACGCGTGAGTGCGTATCCTACATCGGCCCTCACACTACAATCGATCATGCAACTTATGCGCTTTTCTTTCTGTTTCGTTTCTTTCCCGTTCTAGGTAAGCACCCCCTGTCGAAGTTGGCCCCACACGAAACCGCACCCCACCAAAGCGAAGGCAGCATCCACGCGAGCATCTACATAATTTGCCCACACGCATTAGTCACGTCGATTGCGCGTGTGACATCAAAATTGGGTGCACGCCTGAAGAAAAGGCATTAGTCGGTTTATACAATAGCCAAATTTAACCATCTAACGCAACCGCCTGAACGGTTCCACCCATTGCGCCTGGACACCTTCTCAAAATGTTGGAGGGAAAAGTGGGAGAAACAATCGTTGGACCTTGTTCGCCTCAAACAGGATGCCCCCACGAGTGTGCCAGTTAGGAAAGGTCCCGTAGGTGGCCAGAACAACCTTGATACCACAGCGCCACCCTTCCCTTTGCGCCACCCAGCTGCTGAGTGCTGTGCACCGATGGACCAATTTATTTTGATTTGAAGCAAAACCACCACCACCTTCAGCGCTCCGATTCGAGTCTAGCGAGGGCCGCGATTGGCTCTCGTGCGCGGGAAGCTAACGTATAAGCGTGTGCGATAGACATCATCACGCAAGTACTTTTGGTTGTGCAGGTCGGCGGGTGACCTTATTATGTGCCGCTTTCATTCACACCCCGCCAATGGTGAAGCCGTGAAGTTCAAGATCAAGAATAAATCACGCACACGTCATGGGCCGGGCCGGGTCCCGGTCGAAACGAAAATGTGGACGAACCTAAATCCGGCGACGAGAGGCCCCGTTGCGTTTGGGCCTGCTCGTTTGTACACATATTTGCATAGAACTGTGGCAAAACATGGTGTGTGCCCGATATACTTCACTTTTTTTCACAGTCGCTTTTAAACGAGGTGTGGCGTTCCAAATATCTTAAACCGATCCAACGAATACTCAACGGTATAGGTTACTATGAAATGAAATTCCACAAGATGCACCAACATCAAATCACTTCTGACATTTCAAAAAAGCTCAATAAAATGGTACAGAATAACTTCTTTGATAGTTCAATGGGATGGGCATTAAAAACCGTAACGCTAAAAATAGGGCACCTAGGCAGTCGCGTTCTAGACTAACATGAACGCCGCTCTACGCAAATCCAACGCATAAATCACAGGACAAGGTGATCCTTTACATTGGCACCCTCGCCATAACTCTTCTAGCTTCTCAACCCCGGTACATGGTGTGTTTCCTTGTCGATTGATATCAGTTTTCCAGTTTTGGCTGGTTGCTTGGTGTTCTATTTCGTGTGACTTTGTATGCAAATATCTAGAAACCGTTTGATCACAATACAAAGTATCGCCAACATTGTCGTTTCCTCGTCTTTCGGCGTTCGGCAAAACTAGATTTTTCTTCGTGCGCTGGACAGCAATTGACTTTGAGCAAGTAGATTTAACACAGCTTTTCTGACTTTTGCAAATCAAAGCAAAACTACCATCGAAAACATTTGTCTGTATTCGATATGCAACATAAAATACCGAACTCAAATGGCAAACCCCATACCGTATCTCGATTTGTTCCGCTCATGCTAATTAAACCATTGATTAGATTACACGCTCGTATCACAGGGCTGTAGGGAAGAAAAAAAAACACGAACTAGATGTAAACGAACTGGCAAAGGGAGCCCGAAAGGGCGTCGGTGAACATTTTTCTCACACAAACGGTTCTCTCACCCGTTGCGTGATTCGTGTCGTGCTTTTAAACGATCCAAATTTACCGACACTGCATACGTTACATGGAGGGAAAAATGGGACGAGACAGAGCTAGAGTGAGACCGAGAGGGAGGTAGGGCAATCGAAGGCATAGAAGAGGGAAACGCCAAGCACCGTCGTTAAACGCTAAACTATTTCGATACCTACCGCGATTGAGTGGGGTATGTCTTACGCTTGGCTGAATTATTTATCGCCACGGGCGCTGGGTGTTACGGTCAATTAAATTACAATGAAACAGTCATTACCTCCATACTTGGGCTCATATTTTACGGGCCCGGTTTGGAGCAACACCACCGAAACGCAAACCCCGTTATTTTGTGGGATGGGACGTAGCACAGGGAGCGACAGGCAGGAAGATGGAGGTGGTATCGTCGATCTTTTCACCTATCGTCGAGCATATAATACTTCTCAGGTGGTGTGTCGGTGCGGCGCCCGGCTCTCGGCTGTTGACCAACAGGCGAGTGAAATCGATGACCGATTTGACGATCACAAATTGGCATGGCGCCCGGCCAAAATGGAGCTATTATTCCGAAATGAGCAGAAAAAAAAAGACCAAGCCCTCCCTGGTGGAGTGAAGTGACGGCACCAATCGATCGGCCGGCGGTTTGATATTTGGGACAACTCCGGCGGGTAAATGGGTTTGGTCATATTTTCGAGCCCTGTTGGTTTTTTTTAAGGTGGAAATGAAGCTTATTTTTGTGTATGTGCGATGAAAGCGACGTACGCAGACAACCAGCATATCATTAGAATTAGAAATTTGAAATGTGCGACGAGTTCGTCGCTTATGCGTGGTTGAAATCAGTCAAGTAATTTTTTTTTTATATATTCAAACGCGATTTGCCGGTAAATGTTGTTTCAAATTGGCTTTCGGTTGGCATTAAGAACTACAGCAGCATGAAGGATTTGACTCGTTAGACCTACATCGATGACTCGAAGTCCATGAAAATAAATTAATGAAGAACAGCAAACTTTGTGGCTTCAGTGTATTTCCTCTTTAAAAAAATGTTGCTTCCCGCTGTTTGATATAGCCGTTAAGCGGGATATTTATTAAAACTGACATGTAAAAATGCACCATGTTTTCAACGTCCATCCATTCTTAATTAGAACCGGTGAGATTAGATTAACGACGGCATATCTTAACGTATTTAGTGGTCCCATTAAGCGAACCAAGCTACAGGAGCCAATCGAACGGAACATTCGTTGGTCGTTTAGTTTGATATTTTGCATTTCCCCACGGGCGTCTATAGAAGTCCTCCTCTGCGGGAGATGTGTCTAAATTGGAATTGAATTCTCCAAGGGTTGCGAGGAACGCGGACAGAGAAATGCCACAAAGTCCCAAATCAATGTTACCCGTCGCGGAGCGATAAACCACCTGTGTATCGCTTTTGTACCGTTGCACAACTTAATTCAAATGACGGTGTTCTTTCCTCTTCTCCGGTGCTTATCGCTGACGAGTCGCGCGGCTGAGGTCCGCCAAAAAGAGCAACTGACCGATCAGAAGTAGTATTGATTTATTGACGCTAGCCCCGGCAATGTTCAGGGTCTCCAGCGAGGCTGCCTCGGAACGGAACCAGCGGCAGATTTTCCCAGGCAGATACCGACATCGGTAGGAAAAAAAACCGGCAAACATTTCGGCCCGGTTCGGAGAGGAAATTGCAAATCTTGTTGTAAAAATAAAACACGACCACGACGCTGACCATCGCCCGATTGGTTTCGATTGCGATCGCTGCACTGTTTTGGCGGGCTGGTTCGATTTTTGTCGTCACTGGTTGGTTTTGGGCATCGCGAGCCGTAACGGTACCTCCCATCGTGTGATTCGCGGACGATTGGGCTGACCTAGAACGTGCCCGAAGGCAGATTGGTGGTTGAGGTGTTTGCCTCATGTCGTAACGTTTGGCGGTTGCAGTTTTTCACCGGTGTCAGCGAAGTTACTGCCCGTCCTGTTATAATGAACGAACAACGCATTCGGCCATATCCTGCTGCGCTTGGCGGAAGAAACTTGTGGCCGACACGTTTAATTATACTTTGAGCTTTATGTCTATCCGAATGACTGTTGTTTTGTTATAAAATGCTGTACAAATTACGGATTTCCACAAAAAAAGATTTTTTTTTTATTTCTACGACGAATTTCAATAAGCGTTCCTACCACTGATGATCAATAGACCTAGCTAAATAGTATTTGTCATGTGATACTCGCGTTAATTGGTGTTAACAAGTAGAAACCGCTCGCATTACCGCTGGGCCATGAATTACCCCCCCCCCCCCCTCCTCAAAAAACGTAGCGGGGTGTAAAAAATGGTTCCCAGCCATCGACAAATTTATCGACACGCCGCTCTATGTAGTGCCCAGGACAGTGGGCTAATTGTCGCCGAGCTGTCCACTGGTAAAGTGTCACCGATTCACGGATTAGCCTAAGACAGCTGTCGAAGATGGATGTACACTTTGCATCCTTAGCCGGTCGGTGGAAAGTAGATAAGGGCTACTCCAGCCCATGATCGCCCCATTCGCCGGAAATGACCGTTGCACGGTGGAGAAAATAGAATTCGAGGTCACCGCACACGAAACGGTCGAAGCTGGACGGTGGAGAGAGGGTGACGCTTAGTGCGAGCCGGGGGAAGAAAAGCGAGAGCAGCCACTTGTCGATCTTGGCGCTGAGCTGCCGGCTGATCTGGAGGGGAGGAAAAATCAATAACAAGTGGTTTTCCGAGCGGCACAAGAAGCCACCTATTAGCGTGGATTGGTTTTTCTGGCGTCGGGTAGATTGTTCCCTCCATGCGGGCTATCCTCCTTCCTCCCTGTCCACCGAGGGGCAGAAAGTGAGGTGTCTCTAATTGCTTTAATTTATTAATTGCAATCCCTGCAAGCGAGCGGTTATTTGCGCGAAAACCAGATCCAGATGGTATGGATGCTTTTCCTGCCCTGTTTGCCTCCGGCCCGGCTGTAGCGGCTTTTCCGGTTAAAGGTTTATTTTTCCTAGGATAGGAAATATTGATAGGCAAACGTAAAAAGCTAACACAAACAAATCAACCATCATGTCACGTGCGAAGTGTGGGTCACTTTAAGTACTTTTCACCGAGTGCATTTTAAATTTCAATTTCTTCTCGAAGTTAGGATTTTGTACGAAGGAGCAGGTACGTGAAAAGAAGAAAGTGCCGGGAAAAAAGTGTCAACCTGTTGACGGCGCTGCCCATCGCAGCACCGCCACCAACACAACCTCTCGCGCGCGCTGTGCGTGCCTCTTGGCTGCGCGAAAAAATGTGTCACATTTATGTTTAATTATTTATGCAAAACCATGTCTTCATTTCCTTCCGCCGGGCGGGCGCGCGCGCGCACGCTGTTCCGGAGGCGCCGCATTTAAGTTGTAGCCTTCAGGAACCGTTGTGGTGCGGCGGTGAAATGCAGTCGCCGTGTTCCCATTTGTTTTTTTCTTCTTCTTTTTTTTTCTTTCTCAACCCCATTCGCCCGCACTAGGTGTTGGCGAACCGGTCCCCGGGGCTCCTCACTTTTTGCTAATGATAGTACCGCCCTTCCGATCGACCGGAAGGTGGTTCATGGATGTAAGTGCGGTCGGCTGCGGTAATCGCCTGTGCACATGCACGCCTGGCTGCAGACCGTTAAGAGTTCCGCGATTCGCGAGAGTTGATTGAATATTTGTTTAAATTAGAGCGACAGCAATCATAACTTGGGCCCGCGCCGCTGCCGTTAGATTCCCCCTTTCGCTCGTCAGTTGTGGCTGAGCTCTAATGATTGGAAAATCTACAACCATACCTACGATAGTTCATCATCACGATCGCGCTGATCGAGAAAGCGGATCGGGAACGAGAGCCAATTAAATTCCAATTATTCTAATGAGTGTTCGGAGCACGTTCACAATCGATCGCGTGGGGAGTTGGGGAAAGGCATGCTCTTCACCTTCGTGTTTAGCTGTGTGACATGCAAGATAAGCTATAGAAATTGAATTAGGTTGAAACGTCTTGTTGCAAGAGGCTTATTAAAAACGACCATTTTATCAATCAATATTCCATCAATGATAACGTACTATATGAAATTGACTATAGGATATAGAAGGAAAAAGTTAATTCATTGAATTACAATTTTGATTACTTAGTTTCATCAGCCTGCTTTTGATTTCCTACACGCACTTATTTAAAGTATTAAACAATGCGAAAAACGAATATTTTCGCGTTGGGAATGTCTTTTCAAGGAACTCTAGTTCCTATGACATAAGAATCTTGTGAGCTTATCAATTGCTTCAGGTATGATTATAAGTTTGTGACAGAGACAGAATCCCATAAAAGGAAGGCAATCGTGCCGAACAGGCGCTGGCCAATCTAACATCAAAGTGGGTAAGGGTGCACTTTGGGTAGGAGAAGAGTATTTCACAGAAGGTGTCGGCGCAAAGTTACGTCCGGTGAACACAAATGGGAAAACTGTTTCCAAAGCCTTTCACCTTCACTGCGGAACGGAACACCCGATGGACGTTGGAGAAGGCAAACAGCAAACGGTGGGGCGGTTCTGGTTGACCAAAGAGTCTCGCCAACAATCCGGGAACTTGCATCGCCGCCATGCAACAAGAACGCAAGTGTCGGCGATAGCTGGACCAGCGAAACGAGCAGGCGCAAAAGCTGTTCACTCCCCACGGGTCAGGGAGGTCCCGGAACAACCGCAACGGTACGGTTACATTCGCGCGAGGGTGGTCCAGTCCCGCGGGGGCTTGGGCCGAGCGCCCAATGGGTCAGCGTGATTTGGAATGTGTGTTTGGAGATTTATTCACTATCGCAAACAATAGACGGGCGCGCGAGATGCCGCACGAGCCCGCGTGTTGTCTCTCGGGCGACTTTCACGAGCGAACGAGCGATCGATCGCGCCAACACGCAGCCTCGCCTCTCCCCGTGGTGGTCCCGAGGCGAGGGAATGTTTTCGTCTATTTCCTTACCCTGCACATGCCCTGGCCTATCCTCGGCCTGCTCGATAACCGCCAGGACGCGCACTGCAGCAAGCAATTTCCAGACACTGTTCACAGGAAGAAGGAGACCCGGGGTAACTGGTTGACAATTGTCTATTGGTTTTGAGCGCAACAGTACGCGCACTAAACACACACACACACATACACACACAAACAAACGCAAGCCTCCCGACTTCGACTACGGCACGTATGCATAAATCAAAACTTCAACTTTCCCCCGGTCCTTTCACTACGAGGCAGATGCAGTGGAATGCAGGAAATGCAAGTTAAAATCGGTTGGTGATGTTTTACATGACTGCAAAAGAAGCTGAAGATGCAAATAATTCTGCATTATTGTTGTATCCCTTTGCCATTTCCTTCTCCCTCGCTTAAGGTACACTGGAGCCACTTAGAAAAAATGACTAATTTATCCCAACAAAATTTAAACTATCGGCAGATGCGAATACTTTCACTGTTCATGTTGATGGTCAACAACGGCACGGTTTACAATAAACATTACAAATATTAGAACGATTAAGTTGTGAAGCTATGTGTGTGAAATTCAATAAATTAGTTTCAAGACCAACCGAAGTCGCAATAGATTGTAGATTTCCATTTGTAAAAAATAAAAAATAAATAAATTAAACGGACCCGTTTAAAAGCACCCATACCAAACATGATGAAACCATGTTCGGGTCACTCGTGGGGTTAACATTTTCGTTTTGATTTTCCCCAAAAGGCACAATCCCCAAGGCCCCTTTCTGAACGAAGCACCTGCCTGACCGTATACAGGCGAAGGAGCACACCTTCGGGCAGCTCCGTAATGTCGTGGGGTTTTGATGCTGGAATGCGCGCGCGTTCCATAGGCCTATGCACGCACGCACGCACGCACGCACAACCCGCGCAATCGACCAAACGAAACCGACCGCAAACCGAAGCGTCCAAACGGCTCGACGCTTGGTCGCGCCATCAACGAGTTCGGCCGAAAATAGCGGCCAGCGAACTTGCCTTGGGAAAGATCGAGCGCCAAGGTCAAGAAACAGTTACTTTTAAGTGATTCGTTAAAGCCACCCTGTCAGTTCGCTGACAGTTGAGAAGCCTCGACATTACTAATACGAGGCGAAAAAATGTATTTAATATTACCGAACCCATCGCCGGGGTTGAAGTGAAGGGAAAAGGGTGCTGTCGTGCATTTGCCAAAAACGAAAAGAGGTAGAAAACTGAATGAAAGGAAAGCAATGATGATAGCAATAACAATAAAATGCTCATCGCGGATGATCCCACATGACGCTGATGATGATCAAGATTATGCTAAGAGGGGTAGGCAGGAATGATGAAATGCTGCTGCGCTGCTGGCTCGCAGGGTGTGTGTGTGTGTGTGTGTGTGTGTGAGAGTGGGAGGCAAGCGCTGGCACCTGAGCCCCTTTCTCCCACCTGTTCATCTACGATTCGATTTCGAGTTTGACTGTTTCGTTGTTTCGTCTTTTCGTCGATTGAAACGCGCTCGAAGACAGCGATCGCGCAATCTCTCAGCTGGACGAGCCGAGGCGCAAAGAATGGCAATAAATAGAAAGAGCCTTAAAAATGAAAGATAAAATGTTACCCATTTCGACCGACCACCCCCTGATACTCTCTCCTGATACCTCCCTTCGTCTTATTCTTTCCCATTTTCTGCATCTCGAACAGCTTCCACCCCCGTCCGTCTAGTTTGTCCAGCGGGCTCCCACGGATTGCGCATCCATTTGGCCATCGTTGGCTGTCAAATTATTTTTTCGAAAGGCCATCCGTATCGAATAGCCACTATAGACTACAGCTCCGTCGACTGGCGGACGGCTGGCGTTCCACTTGTCCCTCCAAACCGCAGCAACAGACCATGCAGACGACCGCTCGGTTGTGCTGATATTTCTAAAGCCGTTTTCGGGAGCTTCTTCGCGACGGTAATGTCCCTTAACCAGATTTCGTCTTGCCTGCTCCTAGGGGCAATCTTGGGAGTTGAAGGAAAGATGAAATTTTGTAACATAAAAGGTTAGGTGGGAGAGACCTGCTTGCCTAATGGTCAGCCAGTTATCCATTAAAATCGATTTAAATGAAGCTGCGATGATTTTATGTGGCCCATAAATAATCCCTCCTTACCGTCATCCGTGGCGGTTTCGACTTTGTCATCAAAGGGGAGTTGCAATGGAATTTAATATTGGTATAACGTTTCATTATGGATTTTGAAATATTTGTATTTTAACTGTGCGTCACGATTCTTACGAGTGGGAGTTTTTAAAAGCAAAAGTTGTACAAAAAGTTCTGCAGAGGTATGCTAATCATAAAGGGCAAGGGACGTTTTTTATCTAAAACGCCACCAAATTTTTATGGCTTTTCGCAAAGTAAAAAACTCATCAGTTAAAATAAGTTAAAATT
The DNA here is from genome assembly GCA_914969975.1 of Anopheles atroparvus. Taxonomy (NCBI): domain Eukaryota; kingdom Metazoa; phylum Arthropoda; class Insecta; order Diptera; family Culicidae; genus Anopheles; species Anopheles atroparvus. The sequence goes on along the minus strand of CAJZCY010000003.1, from coordinate 5,580,922 downwards.
TACGAAAATAAAGCCTCTGCGAAATGCTGATGTCTCTTTTCACAATCAAAGGGCTTCCCAGATGACATAAATAGTCATGATGGAACGGAAAAAAGAAGAGACAAATCCATAGCCATCCCCTATCTTCCATATTAGCTATACATTAATCGAGCCGGGGGTCACCCTTAAAGGCCCCTCATCAGCTAGAAAATGGAAAGGAAAAAGCGCCCATCGATCGCTCACGACGATCGATCGGGCAACCTGCCGCTTCTGGCCGAGGTTCGGGCGGGCGGCGATATGGCGAACCGTTGCGACATTTGCCGATGATTCGATCTTCGATCAGCGCACACAAACGAGACAAACGGTGCTTGCGGAGAGACCACACGTCGCGGGTCGCAGGTGGCAGTACGGCGGCGGGTAATAAGATGCGCATGTTGCCGCTGTTGAAGATGGCGTTCGCGTTTCCCACGATTGTGAGTCTGGTGAATTCCACTTGTAGCACGAATGGCGCTCCACGCGTTCCCTTGCCCGCTCATCCCGTTCCCCGTGGATGGGTCGCTCGCAAAAGAAGAGAAACCGTCCACGTGTTGGGGCGAACGTTTGCGCGCGCGCTCGAGCTTGCGTTTGCGTTGCACTATCAGGGTGCCTTCTACCCCAAGCGATGCCGTTCCAGCTCTCGCTACGGACAGCTATTCTCGGCAATCGCGATTTGCTGGCGCTTGGTGATTAGGTCAAGAAAACGAACAAGAAAGGGGGTAGAAAAATCGTTAACAAAACTCTTACGCAACGCCACACAACAAGTTCTTCGTCTCGAGGGGTGTTTTCGGCTTTTTCTTCCCCAAAGCCCATCTCAAGAGGACAGCACACGAACATGGCCGTATGTGTGTGTGTGCGCACTCAAACGAAGTAGAAACAAGTTCGGTACACAATGCCGCGTTAGGTTCCGCGAGATCGAAGCGAACCAAATCGATCGTGCTTAGAGCTCATTCCAGGCGGCGCGGTTGCCGTGTCGCGGCGTGCAAATCGTCATCGATGGCGAATCGATAGTGTAAGATAGTAGTGCTGGTAGAAGGAGGTTATGAACGCCACTGAAAAAGCACTAACGGTGGCACTAAGGCAACGTAAATCCACCCGATCGACGGCCGTGCTCCCCCGCCGCCCGTTCGGTGACTCAAGGGCATATTATTTATGAAATCCAGCACCACCACCACCACCACCTCTCGACGTCATACAGTACGGTCTTGGCCGTCGTCGTCGATCGTCGTCGACCGTCGCCGTCCTCGTCTATGTCGATGTCGTTTGATTTTACATCATGCTACTGATTTCGCGGGATATTTATGGCTTTCGGCAGCCCGCAGCTTCATGGGTCGAAGGGCTGGTAATGGCAGTGAGCGAGATGGTGTGCGCGGCTTTTCACGGTATCTAGCGTGTTCCTATTGCTTCATACCTTTACACCCCTTGATCAGCAGCTCAATCGTCTTTAAATGTTTCTTAGGAAACGTATGTTTTTGTTTACAGGTTGCTTATGAATTGATGCTGAGATCAATAGTTTTTTTTTAACGGAAGCTGGTGTATATTTAAATAAAATCTGCATCATGTTACGAAAGCTCTAAAAATTCATTCATTCATGTTATTTTTAAGTAACGATCCCGAATTCAAGTATTCTGATCAACAATCGGAATCACCATTGATATCGTTTTGCGTTCCTTAAATTCTGAGCTCAACGCCCCGCCCTCCCCACCCCAAACACCTAATGCCTAATGTAGGCCAACAACCGTTTCCCTTGAATGACGGTTTCCGTCCCGGGCACAAACCCCCCCACCGGGGCCCAAATACCGCACAGCCCACCACCCATGGTCGCCTGCCGAAACGAGAGCATTCACACCTTCGCGAAACAATGAAACAAATGTGTAAATTCAAATTACCTGTCACCCTGGCATTAGCTGGCTGCGCCTGACATAGTTGGCTGCGTTTGGGCTGCGCGATCGTGCGCGATCGCTCGGAACACAAAACCTACTAATGTTTGTGCCCTGTGGCTTCCGGAAACTGTGCCGTCCTTTTCCCCGCCCTCTGCTGCGTCGACTGTCGTGGAGCCGAAAAAAAAAAGATCTACACCAGCACAACAGGTCTCATTCTTCCACACAACGACCCGCGTTCTCCCGCGTAGGCATACGTGCAGCATTCACAAAATCACCAACCAATAGACACACACACACTCGGACGTTTGACGGAAATAAATTGTGACATTTAACATTCTCCCGACATAGCGCAATGTTGTTTTGTGTGCATTTCGAACAGCGATCGAACGAGTCGCAGTAAAATGTGTCACGCGGACGTGGGGAGATCGCAAGGTGGGGGAAGAAATTCAAATTTTGCCCCAACAGCCACCAACCGGCTGGAGTTGAGCTACTCCGTCGGGCTAACTATTTTGATGAACCAAACGACTCCCACTTCGGCCCTCCTTCTCCGTCGCTCATTGGTTGGTGAAAGGTAACGACGGTTAGAAGTTGCATTAATTTACATATTTTGCTCCGTTCAAAAGTCGCAGCCTTTTGCTCTCGCGTAACAGTAATGGCAGTGATCTAGTGCCGGGGCCGCAAACTACATGAACACGTACGACACTCTGTTTGCCTGCACTTTTTTTTTTTAATTTATTGAGAAAACTTCATGCGTTTGCGCTTTTGCGAAAGTTAACTTTGGAAAAAAAACAACCAGTTTGTATTGTGCTTTGTTTTCCAGTAATTTAGGTACATAACATAACTTCTCCGCTAAATTATTTCTTAAACATAAACTTCAACGAGAAAGGCATTCTCGTGTCATCGCCATTGCTACCGGGTTTTGAAAGCTTGGCCCTTTATTCGCCGAATCAATCGCAATCGATGTAGAATTTCACTTCCCCCGAATGGAACCAACTATCCGGGTCGAGATCAACACACCCGCAAAAAGTGGTTGCAGGGAAAAGAAAAGGGGCCAGAAAGAGAGAATCCAACCGTTAAAAAAAGAACTGTGTCAAAATTCATCCAGTAAGCATTAATGTTTATGGACAGGTGTGCACGGCAAGGCTCCGCTCGGTAGTGAAATCCATTCGCGCCAAAAACTGAGGGACCTCCAAAATCAGACCGGAGCCTCGCGCGACGTTGGTCAGGCTCGCAACGGATCGCGGTGCGGTTAATTCGATCCGATCGGCTTCGTTTGCCTTTCGCTAACCGTTTCCGAAATTGGAAAGAAACAAATGAGTGTCACTTGGAAATGTGGTGCCATCTAGAAGCGAGAGCGGGGGTAAAAAAAAGCCTTACGGTAATAGGTTTTTTTGTTGTTGTTGTGGTTATTCCGTGACTGTTTTTGGAACGGATTTGACTCGCATTTCGATGCTTTCGAAACTAAAATATGAAATCAGAAGCAGCCGAGGCCGGCGTGCTGCGTCAACTGGGTGTAGACATTCGAGGCACGGCACATAAAAAAGAATCGCCCCGCGACTGATCGATCGCGGTATCAAGCGGGGTTCTTGAGCAAGGCGGCATGCAGGATGAAGGGAATTCTTCAGTAGGTCAATTGGTACATTCACCTCGACGGGCTTCGCTGGAGACGGAGAGAGCGAAAGGACCATAGGGAGAGGCCGAGAAAGGAGGCAAACTCTGGGATCGCAAGAACTACTCGTCGGGCGCTTATGTTTAATTAAGCCAAATGATGCCGGAGTGCACTTTGATCAATTTATTAATTGAGTGAATGTTCTTCTTCGTCAGTGTGCGAATGGGATGCGGTTTTTTTTGTTTGCTTCCTCGCTCACGTATCTCTTGTGGTTACTGGAGATCATCAAACCCACCCAACAGTAATAGTAGAACCATCGAAACGGTTTAACTCAATTCCGCGCTTATGCTCCGCTTTAAGTTGTTGTGTACCGTTCGGCAAATCGGACAAGTACCATTGCAATGCAGACTGCAGCCTCCGGGTGCACTTGTGAATTCGTGCAACTTGTTTTGCTCTCCTTTCCCATAAAGCCTCATTTCAACGGGCTCATTGATTATCACCGGGGAGATGATTGAACTCATTGATCTCATTTTTGTGCTCGACAATCATTCTCAATTCTTTCTACATTTCCTCGTCTCCTCTTTAAGGGTAAGCGCCACCTAAATGGTTTATTTTATTACCTGCGATCTGGTAGAAAGTGAATGCCCGTAAATTTGATTCCAGGGTCGTACTCGTATGGTTGACGAAGGAAACGAAACTTTTCAACTGAAGATTTTGTATTGCTTTCATTTACTTTTCTTACGAGCAACAATATTTGGATAATCGACGGGTTATCGGGAGTCGTTAAATCGAATAAATTGAATCCATCTCTGTTTGGGTGTCCACTGGTGAAAGGTATCTACTTTTAACCTATGCAGTTGGTTATTTTGGTGCGGTTTTTTAGCTCATATTTTATTATTATATCTTTAAACAAAGCAACCAGTATTTAATGTTATCAAACTTTTGCGAAAAATCTTAAACATAGAATTAGAATAGCATTTACCGACAGCTCGCAGTAGAGTGCTCGACAATTCTATTACTTTGTGAGCATAACAACGGCTCACTTCCGCACTGATGTACTATGGCCTATAAGCATCGCCATAAAAGCTCCGTAATTAACCCAAGGCACACAACCATTTGCACAACCATTTGCCCCTCACTCTCCCCTTGCCAGTGCATCGCGGAATGCAGTGCGCGCCGCGACCATCGGCCGTAAACCGTCACCTAATGTCTCATTCTGACGTTCATTTTCTTCCTTTTTCTTGTTTATTTATCTCCCGCAGGCGACGCGAAAGGTGTCAAAACGAGGATATTTATTCGTGGCACCCGACTGGGATTTCAGCAATCCACTGTACAGAACAAAGGTAAGTGCACGACGCTATACTGTATGCTGGGCGAACGGCTTACCGCAGCGCTTCCTGTCTCCGTGTGCGGGGAGGAGTTTCACTGGTGGCGCAACAGCAAAAAAAAATGCCAGTGTCACCGCGAGTTTCCGTCCGTCCCGGAGTGGGTGGCAAGGAGCAGCGCAAGAAGCAAGAGCAACTGGTACAACGAGATTTTCCTCCGGCACAGGGTTCACGGTGCGCGAAACATTACGGGTGTACAATGGCAAGAATGGTTTGCTCGATGGATCTGGAACGAGACATGCCGTACACGACACGGTTCGTCACCGGCAGGAGTACATCACCTAGCCGAAGCCTTTCACTCCAGGAGTAGCTCAATGTCTTCTAGTTGGTGGGTGCTTGGGGCGCAGCGCAAGCATCTTGGAAGTACTGTTTGTTTATCACTTTTAGTCCCCACCACTTCTGTCACATCTGGTCACAAGATGCAAGACGTTTGGACCACGAACCTCAACCGTTGCGCTTGCTTGTGTCTCGTATGTCTCGGCGTCCAAAGCAAGGCAGAACAGCTCGATGGGTGCAAATTAAATCGTTTAGCGCATGTTGCAGCCTAATGTCCACTGGACCTGGAAGCGAACGTTTGCGCTTTGCATTAGTCGACCCAGACGGTTGCTCAAGATCCCTCCGTCCCTTGCCGGAGTTCGACCGAAAAGAGTACAGTTCAATCGAAACGGTTCTTGGTCGCTCGCTTCGCTTCGGCGCTCTGGCCTGTGGGCTACCACTTTACCGTCGCCTCCCCCTCAGATCGGGATATTAGTCAGACCAGCGTGGCATTAGGTAGTCGCAATATCCGGGAGCCCGCTCAGCTGTCGATAGCGACGTCCGTTGATCGACACGAACGCGCCAGAGGATATTCGCCGACCGTTCGTCCCTCCGCGCTAAACTGGTCACCGCCGGTGGGGGTACGGTCTTTGACGCCTGCAGTAGCAGCAGCATTAGACTCAGGAGACGTCAGGCATTGGTGTCCGAGATCAGCACCGGCGATTTCAACATGCGCGCCCTGGCAAAGATCGTGCGCAGCCCGCGATCGCTCGATTGATGGATGTCAAAAAGTGGCTGATTAATTTACATATCAGGTGCAAAAGTCGGCAACCCCGGTTGGCTGCAGTGCGCTCTTGCCATGGGCTGATTGATCCGACGTGGTATTTCGCTTGTTTCCCTCCACACCGGGTGGCGGAGGAAAACTTGATGTGCTGCGCAACAAATTGGACCGCCCCTGAGTTCCAAGTTTTACTGCGAGAACTAGATTGGTTTGCTCCTGAATGCTACAATGATCCGGTTATGAAGGCACAGAATAGGCTCGCTGTTAAATTTTAAGATGCAGGTGGGCGATACTGTGAGTCTATTTTTAATCCTATGAAATACTATAATCCAGGTCAACTAACAGTACAATCGACTCAGTTTAATGTATTTACAATCTGAAAATACTTATCCTCTAGGGCTCATAGTTAATAAACTGCATTATTCGAGATTTTTTAATTGCATTGGCATAAGTTATACTGCATCACAAGCCTCGCTACATCTAGGCTTTCTAGCCTATCATGGATCTTTAAAACTTCAAGCTTATCGTAAACTTTCCATCCGTTGTGTTGGAGAAGACAATGACACCTCGTCTCTTACGCTCCACTAGCAACTCCTGTTGCATCCTGTATCACTCGCTGGATCCAATCCAGATAGAACGCCACGTTGGTGTACACACCCGGGAATCCCTGGTCGCAATGGTTCGCACCGAAGCTGATGATGCCCACCTGCGTCCAGCGGCTGAGATCGTTCTCCCGGCGCATCAGCGCTCCACCCGAATCCCCGTAGCATACGTCGCGGCGCCGCTTGCCTCCGATGCACAGCTGCACCTGGGGCACCTCCGGCGCGGTCATCTTGTACGCCCGCATGCAAACGGTCATATTGAGACCACTCATGCCGATCTTCAGCTTTCGCTGCAGGGCCATGAATGCGTGCGTTTTGCCCCAACCGGTGGCAGTGAAGTCCTGGCCAACGATTTCCTGCGGCACTTGCCTCGACCAGCTCGGCATGCAGACGGGACTGATGAGGGCACCGTATTCCACCGGGCGGGCAAGCCGCAAAAGCGCAATGTCGTGCAGGAAGTCGCGACGCTTCGGCTCGTACAGCCGGTGGTTGACGATTGTCCGGACGGGGATCTCCACCGGAGGGTACTCGTTGCACACTTGTGCCCCGTCGACGTACTGACAGTCCTTGTCTATGTTCAGGTCCCAGTCGCCAAGGCGAACACGGTACTGTGTCGGTCTGAAAGATCGAGATGACACATTCATCACTTATGAACTCCAATCGCATGAGATAAGCTTAGGGATTTCCTCTAAGAAATCCCCTGCTAATCATTCCACTTACAGAAGAGCCTTCCGCGGCTGGGAGTAACAGTGCGCCGCAGAGAGAACGAACTCACGGGTTATCAGCGACCCACTGCAAACGGTCTTGCTGAACCACCGGTAGCTGATAACCACCGCCCAAGGAAACTGGTCCAGCTGAGTTTCGCGGCTATCATGGCTGAATGTCCCATCGTACTGCGAAACTTTACCACAGTTTGGTTCGCTCTGGAACACCGGGCAGCAGACGATCGCACTTTCGTTGGCGTTGACGGAGTTATTGTCCAGCTCGTTCATCGTTTTCTCCCAAAATAAATCACACTGCTCACCGGGAACCAGCACACCACGGACGCCATCTAGCGTACACTCCTCACCTCGGATTACGGATGGCCATGTCATGAAAAATACGGCACAGTACACTGCAAGTAACGCATGCCATCCTTCCATCTTCCAAGTGAGGCACTAGAAGTCTTTTTCAGAAAACGTCCACCACGTTAAGTCGCCGATTTGCTACTGGCATGTGTTGTGACAAAGTCTAGAGACGATCCACGCACCATTCCATTGAAATAAGATTAATCAGGAATTGATAAGGGAACAGATTCCAAAGAACTGAATTCGAATCAATTCGCAGAATGCGATTGACAGCAGTTTCAAACAGTGCGGGCAATATTGATCGGTGCAGCTTGGCACAGTTGATTTTGTTCAATTCCAAATATTCTGTCGCGTCTAGTTTATCGTTTGTTTTGCTTCCCAAATCGAAAAAGCCTTTTTAAATGTGTAATGTTTATGCGCTCTGGTAAATGGTCTGGCACTGGCGGACTGGTAAATTTCGTGGCAAGAAAAAGCTGTAATTGTACAACAGAGACATATTTTGTTATTGTTAATTTAAAATGTGGTGCATTATGGTGGTTCTTGGAGCACCGTCTAATCATTGTTGTGAACCACAGCTTCTACGAACTCCAATGTTTCACATCATCGTTTTCAGTTGCGCAACGGGCCACCCAAACACACCCATTCGAGGGTTGGGATTTTCCCTCGTTTTTCGTACGGTTTTGATTGCGTTTTGCAAAACGAAAAAGAAAATGCGTGATCCTTCGTTTGAACTAACCCCATGCAAAACGGTTTGGGCAGTCGCGCTCGCTCGCAGGCAGGGCTCGGTGAAAGGACTTTCGGCCCGGTAAACACCATAATTGACCGCATGATAGCAGCACAATAAACGCACCCATCCGTGTCAGTCGAGCATGACCCGTGGCAGGCAGTACCCGACTCCTTGCCGACCGATCGAGAGCAGCTGGCTCCGGTACCGGGCCCTTTTTGCCGTGCACAATGTGCGCAGCTCCAACGGACTACCAAGGATCATGTGGCCGACAGCAAAACGCTGACGCAATGATTACAAAATTGATTTGATTTCCTGCTTCCCGCCCGTGCGCAACCCGCCCAGACACTGATTGGCCCTGGGGCAGAGCGTGAAGAAGGAGCGAGACGCTTCGTTCCATCCATTCCTCGCCGATTCCATTCCGTAATCTCCACGACCGAATAAAAGAGAAGCGCTCTTCTTCGGGATTGCCGGGATCGCCCACTTCGCGCCGGGCCAAGGGAGGTTAACTTTTCGCTTTTATTCTTTACATAATTTCTTTTTCCCCCACACAGGTTTACTTTTTTTTGTTCGTTTCGGAATGCACCCAAACAAACGTAATATTTTCGGGGATCAGCACCGGCGATGGTTGCTGCGCCCGCATGATCAATCAACCGATCGTGTTGCGATCGTAAGCGATTTCTTTCGCATCAAAGCCTTGTTTTCCATTCGCCTCGAATAAAGAGCACTTTGGCTGCTGGCACGAATTTCCAGCCCACCGTTTCCAGCATGAAAAGGGAATGGATGCGGGAAGGGATGGTCGGTGGGTGGGCGATGCTGGATGCTGGGTGCTTTCATCGTACTCTCCCTTGCTCGATGCTGCGCATTGATTGCGTGGGGCATTAGGCTGGTTATGGTTCTTTCTGATTGCATTCCAATCGATTTCCACGCTCGGATCCACATGATTTGGGGCCTTTAGGTTTACGCTGATTCGATTACGGGCAGCAACGATCATTCAATGAACTTATTCTGGCAGTGACTGTTGAGAATTTTCCATTCAACCGTCTGTTATGGTACTAAGTGAGTGAAACACGAACGCACGTTGAAGATATGTTCACCAGTACAGAAAATTTCAATACAATCGCTTCGGTCTATTGCAGGCAGCAAGGTGTTGACGAAAGTTTATCTTACGTAAGAAAAGAAATTGAATTTATGAAAATAACTGACTTTTATTTGAATTTGATTGCATTCAAATCAAAACATGCCTTACAAAGTAAGTTCCAGCAGGAAACAGCACAAAAAGTAAATTTATTTTCATTCGCTCAAATATAGAGACATATTCCTCCGAACGCTTGCGTTTCTGGTGCACGACACACCGTCCATTCGAACGGAACGATTTAAATTTATCTCGTGATTGTAAATCAATTAAAAACTTTGCCCAACCTCCATTGAGGGCCATTTCGAATCCGTTCCTCCCGGTACAGTTCGGTAAAACAATGGGCAACATAAACGACCCGCCCGTCCACGACCATCATGTCTCTGAGCTTGGTGGTGGAGAGTATCGATTTCTAAACGTTTAAGAAACCACCCATTTGGGTCGGGAGAGACGCGATCTCCTACGCAATTTCTGGCAAACGGATTGCAAACCGGCCAGCTATGGCTTTCTCGCCACAATGCGGCGTTCTTAATACCCTCGTGCCGGGTGGTTTCGCTTTCGGAGCCGTATGCTTCCAACTTAATCCGAAATCGAACGAAACGCCGACGCAAATCGAGAAAGTGGCAGAAAAGTCACCCGCGATCGAAAACACGCAAATTCCCGTAGCTGGAAAATACCGTGCGTCTCGATAGCAAAAAGAATGGGGGAGGAAATAAAATGATTTGCCCTGTGGAAAACGCACCCTTTGGGGTGGATAAGGAGAGCGAAGGGAGGTTGGTTAGAGTCGAAGTCATTTAATTTCAATTTAAACGAATTAATCGATCTCAATTAATCAATTTCTCACGAGCGCGGCCACAAACGCGACAGTCGCCGCCGCCAGCAAACGAAAAGAAAATAGAAACAAAACAAACCCTTCCTCAGCATAAACACACAGCCAAATCATTCAATTGGATTTCCCTTTTCCCGCGGCGAGGCATCAAATCGCTTTCCCGGTCCCCGGCAGTTAACCGTGGCCGACTTACTATTTACCTTTCCCGGGTACCATCGAAAGTACTCGCGTGGCCTAAGAAACCTCGCAGGCTTAACCTTCCATTGCCAACCCAACGCCCAGACGGTGTTTCGTTTTCTTTGCGCAGCCAGCGACGCAAAAAATCGCCGCCGACGTCGCAGGAAATGAATAATACTTTTCTTTTCTATCCTGGAACGATCGGTCAGCACCCCTTTTTGTGCTTTGTTTTGTTTTGCTGTGGCATGGAGTTGGCCTGGCTGTGATTAAAAGCGACTTCCATCCGCTGTGGATAAGGGCAATAGAACGGAGCATGGCGACGGTTGGCCGGAACGACCGGAAATTAACCTGCGACTTGGTAAGCGAGTGGAAAGGCGTGGGAGAAGGTGGACGCCAGGTGGTTCTCCAATAACCGGGCCCCGATAGAGCGTGGCTGATCGATCGGCGAGGTTCGATGTTGCTGTCCTAACTCGGAATCTACGCAGCCGGGATCGAACTTGGGAGGGTGGAAATGAATGTGGTTGCATCAGCTAACGATAGCCGTTGGAACACTGAGCTGTAGAAGTTGCATGCGTGTTGGTCTAAATGTACAAATTCTTCAAAAAGGGATGAAGGAAGATAAGGAATTTTACCTTAGATAAAAAATACATATTATTATTTTCAAGGCTTTATTTCCTAGTTTCAAAGAAATATCCGTCTTATAATTGCTAACCTTTATCTTTTATCTTGTACAACTTTGTGTAATACAAAAAAAACTTTTCGTGGCAAGAACCCATGTTTTGTAGTAGAAAATGGTTGTTGCCCCATTGCTAATTCTTTACTTGTCGTGTTTTTACTCCTTGGCCGCTTCTCTTTTCCTCCGTCTGCTGGAAACAAGATCCGATGCACTTTACACTCATGATCAACCGTTCACTCATGATCGACATTGGCAGCAGGCACGAGTCCGTTAGTGGACGAGCAAAAGGGAGGCAAAACAAAAAACAGAACGCCATGGCATGTAAGAAACCTTTCCACTGCAACAGACTGCAGCGCCACTCTTCTGCCCATCGGGATTGTGTGTGCGGACTGTTACATAATAGTGCAACTAATAACGGACACGGTTAATCGTAATAACAGTAATGATGATAAGCAAGGGCTTTCGGGTTATTTTTTTTTCAAGAAGAAACCCTTCCTCTTCCTCCCACCATTCAGCGTCGACTTCCGCCTGGATTGTTCTGCGAAGAATTCCACCCTTTTTTCTTGCTCCCTTTTGAATGCAAGAAGTATTCGATTATGTTGTAGCCAACTTCCAACGACGCGGGCAGCGCCAGAACGGCTCGCATACACCCACCCACGCCGGCTGGAAGAAGAAAGAAGCGATTGCGCAGCAGAAGCAGAAGCGGCCCGGAGAAGTTGCCCCCGATCCTGTCATCGGACGAGCCGAGCGTCTTCGTCGGTTCATCAATTTTCAATCAAGGGCTAATGATAATGGTTCGCAATTTGGCATCCGCGATCGTGATCGAACAGCATTCGCAACGCTCGGTTGCGCTGGGCAAAAGGCTGTCGACAAAGACCGAGGCGATTCCGCTCCAATCGGAGCGAATGACCAGCGCATAACCGATCGCTGTTATGCAACCATCCTATGCCCGGTAGAGAGCTGCAAATGTCAATTTTGCAAAGCGTTTTTATTTCTCTGCAATTTTTCTAAATCATCTGCTTGCCAAAAGACCGGTTCATATTTTCGAAAAAAAAGGTCTTTAGACTAAAGAAAAATAATTAAATGTGAATCTTCGATGTCACAATAATGTTATCAGTACAACTTGACAATTTCTTCCTTGGCCTCCTTGTTTTTTGCTCGCCGGCAAGATATAACCCGGCTGAAACTGGCTCCCGGAAAAATTCCCGGAAATATCACTGTCATGTCTGCCTCTCCCAAAAAAGGGCAAAATAGAGAAAGCCTTCGATTTCCCTTTTCCGTCATCTGTCGTCCCGTCTGTCGCGTACATGTTCGGATGCCCGTCGGGCTCTTCCTTGCCTTCCTGGGAACTGCCGGGAACTCGATTACCAAGCGACTACCGATAGACAGATAACAGCCCCAAATATAAGGAGGAAAAAAAGGGCAGACAAAAACCAGATTGACGGATGGTGGACCTGGCTCCAGCGAATCCTCGAGGTGACTCCTTCCGTTTGTCCACTCGAAATGTCGCCTGAGGGTCCCAAGAAACGCCACCACCTGCAAGCCACCGCGCAGCGAGCCTAGCGAGAAATGTGAAGGCCAGCGGTGAGGTAACCGGGCCGATCGATGGCGGTCGTCGGTTGAGTGGTGTGGCAAAGACAGCGAAGGGGAAGAAAAACCCGGGCGACCAAGAGATGAATGATTTTACGCAACCGTCGGCCTCTCGACATTTCCTTCATTGCGTATGCGGCAATGCAGTTGCGTGTGCCGGTGCAGTCGGCCCTTCTCGGCTCGGCCCTTGTGGCGGTCTCCGTTACCGTTTATGTCAGCGCGAGACCGGCAACCCTGGCTGGCCCTAGCCTTGGCTCCTCGCAGTCATTTCCTCGCCCTTTGTGCACCCCGACTCGCGAAACCCCGGAGGCGAAACGGTCCATTTATGGGTGCCGAGTGTCGCTAAAGGTTGATGCACCTGTTTTTTCCCCCTCTTACGTTTCGTCTCTGCCCACCTTTTCCGCTGATGCAACGCACAAATGCGCTCCTTCTAAGTCGCTGGTGGTGTTTTTCAATCGTGGTGCCTTTCCAGCGCCCCTACGATGCGGTGCCTGCGAGATCCAATGGCGCTTTTGGAATCGATGCGCTTTTCCAAACCGCTCCGGGCAACGCGGACCAGGATGTTTGAGGTTCGACTCGGATGGCGGTTCGGCTTCGAAACGCACTTTTGCGCAATCGGTGCACCGCACTAATTAGTCGCCGAGCCAGCGGCCACTAGACGTAAAATGGAGTGAAAAAACCGGCCCCCGGGGAGGCTAACACAACAACGGAAAGACTGACTCTGGATGTCGCAACGGAAAAAGTATGGACGCAAGCGGAAGGCAAGGGCAGTTTTATGGTTTATACGAAACGGATGTTGAGCTATGTGTTTTTGAAATTCCCCTCGCGTCACATCGCGTCTCTGCTTCGTACGGTCGCTTAGAGCGATGCAGTTTTGCCTATTTTTATATCACCCGAACGCATAAACACACTCTTGCTTAAGACGCACTCCGGTCTCGTTCCTGTCCGCCGGGAACCGTCGGAGCGGGTGCTTCAGAAAAAAAAATCGAAAGTTTCCTAGCCTCCGAACGCTTTCACGCAGCCTTAGGATTTTGGCCATGAAATTTTTCAGCCGCTCCAGCCAAATTTCGGGCCAAGTTTGCTTTGAAGAAGGTGTCCGTTGGTGGCTCGTCGTAGTCCTGAACCTTGTTCACACATTGCCGACTTGAGCGGATCAGCCTTCGAAACGGCCCGAAGTGAACGTCAGCAAGATCGACAACCGGGTCGTGACTCGCTGCAGGCTTTCCCCCCGCTCTCCTTCGTCCCCAACGATTGTGACAGACTTGCCTACGTTCCATCCGGCGGGGTGCCCAGTATATCGCGGAGGTCGATCTACTAACAGTTTTTCCCATCGTCCAGTTTGTGGCCAAACCAAACTTAAACAACCAGCTTGGTGGTAAAGTATGGGAGAGGCTAGAGAAGAGAGGAAGGGAGGGTCTAGCCAGGATGCCAGGAGTGAGCGGTGGTAAATGTTTTATTAATGCGTTCGAAGGTCCATTTCCCCCTCGTGCGCACTCGTCCGTCTGTCTTAACGTTGCTCCGTCGGTGGCAGTTTTATTTCGTGTGTGTGTGTTAATGTATGATGTGTTTTTCACTTCTTCCCTTGGCTCCCATGACCCAAGAAATCGCGCACACCCTACCTTGGGCCACATGCAGGCAAGTTCCGCGTGTGTGATAACTTCGCGCGTGAGCCCTCAGGGCATGTGGAGAAAGTGAAATCATTTCTGGATGGCTCGCATTGGATGGACGAGGAGGCGGCTGGAGAGGAGCGGACTTTCTTGAGCTATAATGTTGCAAGCAGACGGATTGTCGGCTAGCCTAATCCAGTGGTGTTAAATCAAGAAATTTGGAGTATATTTAGTAGTCTTAAATTTTCAGGTAAAAATGTTGAAATTTGCTTTAACGCTTCTTGCTAGCGTTCAGAATCCTAAGAATTCAAAGATTATTTCGTTGCAATCTAACGCTAACGCACGTGTATAGAATATAACAGCATATGCTCAGCAATTCCCCTGGTAGCTTATATATTCCCCTTGTCAATATTTTTGAATATCTGTAACATAATCACAAAAAGTCTTAATTAAATCTGTGAAGTGACGGTCAGGTTTCATCGAATAAAGTAAACCCAATATATAAAAAAAAGAATGCTTGAACCAGTCCTTATATGCAAGCTTTGTTACGTAAGTTACGGGATCACACACAGTAAAGCGTTGATTTCAACAAATCGTCTCCGGGCAGCAATCAATTTTGTCGTGCGGAAAAATTAATCTCTCGTCCGTCTACAGCGTGTTTGTTTGCTTCCCTTCTTTATCTATGCAGCCCATCCCACAGTCCATCAAACCCCGCGCGCTGATTAACAGCCGTGACACAACACTCTAAACTGTCTTTTTCGCGCGACCTTCCGCCTCCGGCCGGAATGGGTTCGATTTCTAGGAAAAGAAAGTGATCTTTCACACCTTTCTCCCCGGTGGTAGGCGAGCGCGCGCGCCTAGTTTTGCTGGCCCGGTTGCAGGGCCCGGTGGCAGGTTTTATTGCATCCTTTAGCTTTTGATCATCACCCAACGCACCACCGACACTCGGGAAGGTTACATCAAAACCAGCGTGATCGCCTCGGTTCGATCGCTATCGGGCGACGGCCGGCCAGACAGATCTCATTTATTTTCTATCGTCTTCTTCCGCCCTCCGATTGGAGCGTTAGTTTCCCTCATGCGGCGACGCAGGTCACCTCCGGTGCGCCAGTCTCATGATGACAAGTGCCGTCAACGGCTCGTCAAGCCGACTGCAATGGCCGTCAATGCGACGAACCCTTGCACGATCGACGACGGCTTCCGTACACATCCATAACATTGCGTGGCAGCGGCCGTGTACGGCAATTATCGTTATTATTTTCCTCCGATAACGAAAAACCGACCGGGCCTCCGATCGGACATGTTTTCCTTTTATCGGCATACCGATCGCTCTCGGGCCGTCGGCGGCATACCGCAGTGCGTGTACGGAACTACGGAAGCGATGCCGGCAATCATTTAACGTACCCTCGGCGATGGGGAATAGTAATGCACGGGAGCGGGGCTGTGTGGTTGTTTTTCCCTTCTTTTTTTGTACCCTCTCCTGTACGTGAAAGCAAAAGTGTGAGAGATATTTTCTATTTTATCAACAACGTCCCGCTAAAACGTAGGACGACCGTTTAGGAGTCCGGCTCTGTTCCCCCGTGTGAGGCCCACGTCGATCAGGCGTCTGTCGTCGTCGTCATTTGGTCATTGACATCGATCCGGTGGATGATGAGGAACTTTCTCTCCCGTCGGTATTATGGTATCCGCGCTGGTAGCAGATCGATGAGAAAGTGAATCGTATCGATTTTACATCATTTAAGGCCGCGTTCCAAGAAATGATGCAATCTTTTTTAACCTGTGAGAAAAAGGGTAGCAACAGGCTTGGCTAAGGGCAGCGGTTCCTTGGTCGGGGTACGCCTCTGGTAATTCCTAGCGTAAGAGTCAAGTGATGCATTTGATTAGCGGATGAGGAAGTTGTTTAGATTTCCGACATATTTTGTTTGTGGAAAACTATACTTTCATTAAAAAATCTACTCGCGTTATTTGTGTATGTGACGTTAGTAAACAGCATAATTCTAATGATTCATGGCAAGCAATCATTTGAAAAAGTGTCCAAAAAATTTAAATGATTTTTCCTTTCCCATGAAGCTGAACGAAACATGCTGCCAATGCCGAGTTCACTATGCAGAGCACTGCAGGAAGCATAAACGTCAACAACACAACAAAAATTCACTCCATACCGCACCGCCCCGGGTTCCTTAAGCCCTCTCCAGTGAGGCACGATTGAAGGATGAACGGTTCATAAAAATGTCACAGTCACACGAACGTGACAACCTTCACTCGTCGCCATGTTAGCTTGCGTCGTTTGTCAGTGGCAGTCGAGAGGAACATCTTCTTTCCCCGGGCCCGATCGTGAGGAGACATCGACGAACAAAACATCTACAGCAAACCAGCGAAACGGATCCTCAAAGAAAACAGTACCGATCGAAGGCAGCCGTTGAAAAAGGTGCGGAGGAGAGGATAGTCGCGATAATCATGTCCTAAGTCCGGAGAGTATCACCTCGGCCCGATCGTTTCAATCGAGCGATCGATCTAGATCATCTCGTTAAATCTTTGCAGATCGTGCAACTGCACCCCGTTGCCGTTACGAAGCCACTTTGCGTTGGCTTCTTCAATTCAACGCAACTCTCTAGCCCCGGCAAGCTAGCGCAAGCGAAGCAATGGCAATGCAATGCGGTGGTACGGAAAAAGCAGGACACAGCCAACGGTTGTGAAGAACGAACGGTTTCGTTGCGAAGCCTTTTTTGCGTTCTTTCCCGAACGGTCGGTCTTCCTACGGTCGGAGTCAATGAGCGGAACGGAAGGTTCTCGAACGCAAGCCGAGAACCTTCAAACGCCTGACGAACAGAAAATACGAGCCGATCTCGCGTCCGCGCGATTGATCACTAAATCTAAATTGCACGAAAATGTCAATTGTCGGCGGGAATTGTTTCACACTTGTTTTCCTGGTTTACCTCGCGTACCGAGCGCGCTGTGAAGTTGTTTATTTCGTTTCATAAACTTTGTTTTTTATCCCACTTCGCTGTTTTTTTCCCCGCATCCCACCTTGTATGAACATTTTCCGATATGCTTCAGCACGTCGCCCTACAACGACTAGGGCTACTGTCGCAGATGTACCCTTTGCCTGGTTTACAGCCTTCAAAAACGAACTGATTTGCTGTGAAGTTTGTCACGACACTTTGGGGCCGATTATCTGTCTGGCGTTCGTTAACGATCGAACGATTTCCCTAGGGGGTTTGTGGGCCAAAGGAACGGATGGTCAGGAGAGATGGTGGTAATACGAAGTAAATATTACTTCGGGGTTCACTCATGTTACTAACCCGGTAATGGTTTACTGGTTTTTGCCGAGAACCGTGCACGCTACTCGGAGAAAACGGTAAACGTGAACCGTTGAAGGACAACACGAAGGCGTTCAGTGTTGTATAATATTTTCTCCCTTTTGTCTACCCTCTTAACTGGGGGAATAAAAAGTCAACCTTGGTATCGAATCGAACATCGATTATGACTCGCCAATGTTTTGCTTTACTTAGGGGTGTTGCATAATTGCATCCGACGATAAACAATATCTAAGTTGTAAGGATCGAGTTTAAAATTGACATTCAAATTCTTTTTCAACAAGCGTTCAGAGATCTAAATGCAGCACAAAATTTGAAATGGGAACACACTGGATACAAATAATACGGTATCTACAATAACGGAAGGCTCGCACTTGGTTCAAATTCCTTCCTGTTCTGTTCTTTAATCTTACGCTAAACCGACTGCATTTAATTCTAATTATCTTATCATTTTCATCCGATGGTGGGCCTTTTCTCAATTAACACCCCTTTTCTCTCTTTCTCGTTCGTTGCAGGTGAGACCATGGGTTCGATTTAAGATCATTTTGCAGTTAAAAACCACTCATGCTCGCCCCGTTGCGACGGCATCCCACGCACAGCCGCAGTGGTAGAAAAGAAACCGTAAGATAGCTAGTGCTGGCGTTCGATGGAAGAACTGTGGGGAGATAAAGCGACGGCAGAGCAAGACAGAGAGGAGCGGTTGGCCGCAAATTTCGTTCTTAACGGGTGATGCCGCTAAATAAACCCTTTTCATCGAACATCGTTTCATCTTTAGCGTGTGCAAGATTGGTGGTTTTTAACGCTAAACTGCTTTAAATGCTTCTCCAAATGAGTATCGACTATAGGCGAGCCAGACGATCGATGAATATGCCCATGAGGTTGTGTCTCAAACCCGACACGCGTATGAAGGCACGAGGTTGAGATTGCCGGTCTGCTAATTATCCAGCATTCATTGGTTTTCATCGTCGTTTTTCCGCAGCAAGAGCGGCCGACTCGATCTGCTGATATGGTCGTGCGAGATCCCTTCAAAATGCAGCCGGCCCAAACCTCTAATTCATGTCGATGTTAGGCTGATGATGGAGACGAAGGAAGATTAGCAAGCGGTTGAACGCTATTCCTTCTGCTTCTCTTTTCCTACGCAATCGTCTCCGACCACTTCTGCAATGGGTGATGCGCTTAAAAACAATCCTACGACGATTTAAACATCCAACATGCGCCAAGTAGCGGTACATTACCCTCAACCGCCCCTGGGCAACTGGGCAGGGTGCACCAGGACAGGGGTTGAGGTCACCCTATCTGCCAAGACATCGCAACGCACGAGAAGGTCCCGGTCGAATCGAAGAAATGAAGGAGAAAAACCTGCCACACGCCAACTGGGCCTGGCGGTTCGGATATCACTTCATAAAAAGGAGAAATTTATCTTGCTCGTAAAGAGGAGAAAATTTAATTAAGCCTCCTTTTTTTATTTGCAGCGCCATCTAATGCACGCGGCGGGGAGCACATGCATACCGTTTGTTAGCGGGATCATCTCCTCGTAATCCTCGAACATGCCCACCAAGCCCACCCTCCTCCCAGCTTCCCCTTTATGTGTACACTTTCCCTCCCCGCACGACGCTGCGTGGTAGAGAGGGGCTAAATTTAGCTGTAATTAAAATTGTCAACTATTTTCTACCACGCTCCCCTGGAAGCGCCACTCCGGTGCGAGGAAACCAGAAGGGAGACCGTGTTGCACCGTAAATGCATGTTGCACTTGATGCGGAAACCTCGGCACTTCTGTCCAGCCTTTCCTGTTTGCATGTTAAATACACTGTCCAGCACACACCGGCCTTCCACTAACCGGTTCTAAACGGCGCAGAATATGCTGTGCCTGTTCACGGCTTCCTTCGATTCCTGTTTAGACACGGGTTTATTTTGACAAGAACTTTGATCGATGGGAAATTGATTCCGATCGGGAATCTTCGCTTGTTTATCCTTTGTTTGATGCGAAATAAGTCTTCGTACATCGCCAACGTTTATTCAAGTCATATTTATTCGCATTTTGATAATAGTCTTTCTCCTTTTGATGTTCATATGCGCCGTGCTAATTCTCCTCAATTAAGTAATTTCGGAGGCAAAAATCCGTGTGAACAGAAGAAGCGTTTATCACACGTGGATAAAATGGTCGACAAAATTATGATGATATGATTTTCTTATCAACATGCCAAACCCTTAGCAATCAATCATCACCTGGTAGCTAATATGTTACACAACTGGAAGACCCAAAGTTTTATATTCATGCGAATTATTGGTCAACACACAAATTTTGGCCGGTTTTTGTTTCGATTTCTTTTTATTCGAGGTACCTTAGAACCGAAGCAAACGGCAAAATTGGCAGGAAAAATTTGCAAACTCTTGCCTTGTCGATGTTCCAATAAAATCATTTTCACACCTCCCGACGACGATCATTGAACCTATGCTTCCCATCGTGCCAGGAGCGCCAATGTGCGTTGGCAAGTTAAATGAACTTTCGATTTTTGGAAGGTTAAACTCAGAAGCTCCTCCATCGGACGGATGACGGTTTATAGCACATATTGGAGCCGCTATTGTGCGTGTTCTTTTTCCCGTTTCGGAAGATACCGAACGAAAGGTCGAGCGTATATTAAGAGTGCTGGGGAGAAAGGGATGGGTCGAAATTTCACACTTTACACATGACCGCAATCTGCACCAACATGCCCAAGCCAACCAGAAGGAATGCCCAAGAATGACCTGGCGAAATTGACGAACGTCACTGACCGGAGCCGCGCCGATGGCCGTGCGAATGGATCACCCCAACGCCACCACCTAGCGATCCCGTTCTAATCCATCCAGGGGAGAAGAATGTAGCAAGAAACAAGCAACTGCGATGACCGGCGGAACGCTCTGCTGAGCGATTCCAGCCACATTCACCGGGAAATGGAAATTGATCGATCGAAAGTGATCCTCATTCGCGCCATTGTCGGTGGCGCACACGTGAAACGGCGATCCGCGATACGGATCTTTGTAAAATCATGCTCAATTAATCTTTCCATTTCATTCACAAGACACGGGTGGGATTGAAGGGTGAGACAGAAGTGTACCGTTCTGAAATTGATAAAAAAAACATGTTCCCGGATTTCAAGGAAAAGGCTCGGCGCACTCAGTAAATGAAAGGTTAGAATGCCTTTGGAGCGTTGGAATGGACTCTTGTGCCTTCCATCCGCGCTTAGAACGAGCTAAATAGCAGATAAATGCTAGTTATTCTCCATCAGAACAGCGAAGGGATAAATCGTGCCAAAAAGTTCTGCTTGAGCACCGTATAATAGCTAACGGTAAAGACTACGTTTTGAAATTGATTTTTGGCACATAACACCCTTGAATGGATATAGAATATCATAGAATGTTCACTGAAAGAATAAAAAATCAGATTGTGATTCGTTTCATTGGAAACTCATTTAAACCCATCTAGGATCCAATTGATTCCTAATGATTGAGATTGCAGGCGGAAGACAAGGGTTTATCTTCAAAAGCTGCGTCTATTTCAGCCCCTTTCCTCTGGCGCATCCATAAATCCTTCCCGTGCAGGCAAATGGTGTTCGTCAAATTGGCCCGCGAGAAAAGAAATGGAAACGCGTTGGCTCGGCGAAGCCTAATTTAAATATGACACCGGTATCGTTTCAACTGGATCAGCAAACACCAGCGCAACGCCGCCGACAGGTTGACGGGTGTCGGGAAGTTATATAACCAATATATGCTCTGGGGCACACCTTCGCCCTCGGAAATACTCCAAGAAAAAACACGAAAAACCCCACCCCGTAAAAGCAACCACCGGCGAGGCGGGCCGTAATTTATCTTTCGGTGCCCAATAAATCAGACTTAAATTTACGACACCTTCGCAGTTAACGGATTTTTATGGACTCGTTCGCTCGTCGCTTCCTCCAGCCCTGGTCGCCGTAGTGGTGCCTTAAGTTTTTAGCCATCCCCAGGCCCAGAGCCATGCTGTAAATTGGTCTTTATGGTGGTCCGTGCGGAAGAGATAATCTTGGGGAGTTTCGAGATGGTTTACCAAGATATCAGACACACCACAAGCAGCCGCTTAATTTCATCCAAAGCAAAACGTAGTGAAAAAACAACACAACCGTCATTATGTCACTAAACTTTTTGGCAATACGAATCCTTGTCGGATGCGAATCCACTGAACTGAAACCGCGGCCAATCCACACGTAGAAAGTGCATTAGTTTATGATCTTTTAAATTACTACGTGCTGCTTTCGTTAAAGTTGAGGTTAATGGCGATCGACATGGAACAAAAACCGCTGTTCGAAGCGCAAAGTAGATAATTGACTTAACCGCCTAGGTCGCCGGCCCGGGCAAGACCGTAAAATCATGAAACCGCTCCGGGCAGTTTATGATAATCGTCTGAGACTTTGGTGCTTTCGAACCAAAAGGAGTGGCAGGAAATGTATCCTGACCCAAAGGACATGGTGAATCGAAGAATTTGGGAAAGTTATTTTCGTTGTAAGAGTAAAACCTGTTTGGATAGGACGATGAAGTACAATGAAACACAGAGATGTAAATTATTTGATCGAAAAATTATCCATTTTAAGCATTGATTGAATGCTTGACAAATAGTAGGAACAAATCATATCAAAACTACTCAATTGATCAGACTGGTGGTCCTCCACTCTAGGTGGATTTCCTTCTATATCTGCCATAAGGTCTGCCCCGTAGGCATTTGGGCTTTCTCTGATGGCATCAACTCCTGGAATCGTGTTCACATATTTCCCTGGCCGAACGGGCGGGACTTTTCCATTGCCATTTGCGTCATCCTCGAGCGCACAATCTAGCAACATCCCGCGCACACCGACGCACAATCCCTGGAACGATTGTGGTTTATCTTTTCCTCCCATCTTCCACCGATCGAGACACCAATGATCACAGCGGCATATGATTTCGATTATGCTTCATTTGCATCTCTGGTCTTGCGCTCTTTGGCTATTGTTTCACGGGCCAGGCATCAATCTTTCTCCCGGTCGACGCGGCCTGATCTGCAATCTTACCCATCCTCCCGACGGCCACTTAACTTTTACTCTCGCGCAACATAATTTCTTTGGTCTTGTAATTCTCGAGCGCGTCGGCGAGGCTCCGGCCGACGAATCCTTCCGAAAGCGAAATTTTTAACCGGGTTAATTGTATGTGTGTGGCTCTGCGTCAGAGAATGGATGGGTGATTTGGATCGCTGGGTTCGATGTCGCCTCGAGGGAATGAGAAAGGATAGCAACAATAAACGCACGTCAAGATGTCTTCTGCTGAGCAGTAATGTAAAGGGTGCCGTGACGCGGAGGAAACGTTTCCTTTTTTGAACACAGTGTTTTTTACCCCTTAGTTACCCTCCTGATACGAGTATATTAAGAGTACAGCAAAAATGTTACACATATTCCCCAGTTCTAGCTCCTTCGTAACATAACTGTTCTTTTTTAATTTAACTTATTCTGCTCGCACTTTTTTCATGAACAAATCAAACATCCTGTCAAACAATGTCTTCGTTCTTTCGCGTTGAATTACCAGACAGCTTCTATCAATCAGCAGCTTTTTCACGTGCCCCGTAAAACTTTTCACTCATTTACTAACAGAAGGTACGTTTGTCACTTTGAACCAGCCTCTGAAAACTTGAAGCGGTATTTTCGTTCCCTTTTTTTCAGAGAATAATCCATCGATTTTTATTACTCTATGCCATCCTTTTGGTGTTCTGCGCGCATTGGGTTTTTATTCTTGAGTTCCGTTCGATTTTCATCGTTTTGGGTAAAGATTAATAACTTGCTGATAAAACATAAAATGTGCATTCCGATTTTAGCAGAACGCGAAGGACCAACAATGACCCCATCCCAACGCTTCCTTCAGCCGCGCGATGCCTTGCCTTGCGGTCCATTTCGACTCGTTCAGAGTGCAGAGCGTGTCCGCCCGTTTATTTATCATTATTCGGAGCTCAAATGCAATTATTGTTTTGGGGTACGGTTACGAGTGAACTGGCATCGACCCGGCCCCTTCTTATCCCTTCAGCTTGAAGCCTTCTGAAACGAGCCTCAATTTGAAGCCTCTTGTGTGTTGTGGATGCCGTGGACAGGAGATTGCGTTTATTCTCCAGAGAAATACGCAAACGGTCGCCATTTCACCAACATTTCAATACGACCGATCCTCGAAAAAAACACGCATCATCCTTCCTTCCCATTTGTCCGGTTTGGTTCGAGTGCCAACAGTGCAACAGCAAATTGAATTCCAATGTCTTCTTTTCTTTTCCCTTCACGACGTAACGCACCGTTGTACCAGGTTTGGTTATTCATTTTATTTATCTCGCAAAACATTCGCAGTCCGCAGTCGACGAGATGAAGAGGATTCAGAACAAATACTTGTATGTATCCTGGCTGGAGGACAACATTGAAAAAATCTCCTTCATTTCGTAACAATAGGGTTCGTTCGTTTTCACCACGATCCGTTGCCTGCTCGTTGTGTCCGCCAGGTGTGGAAAGCAGGCACCTCGCAGAAGATAATGATGAGCCGTCGTTTGTCGTTTCAGTTTTTTGGGGTGAGGTTTTCAGTTCAGATGAGAAAAAAAATAATGTTGGGTGTGGTTCTGATTTTTTGCAAGATTTTTTTAAGCGGTCTTCTGCCATCATTCTCGTCATGCCATACCGTAACCCTTGGGCCAAGCACTCAACTCATCAATGTGTCATTTTTATTGAACGATCGTTATTTTCACTCCGCGAAGCAGCATTAAACCGAACAAACAACATTTATTGCGGTTGTGAGAGATACGTTTGGTTGTTGCTGTTGATTTTTTTGCGCTAATATTTTGGCAAAACAAATGGTTTCCTATTAGATATTGGTGACGTGTCTCTTGCTGTGATGTGACCAAACATAAATCAAGTTTCTTTTTTTCGAAAGTGTATTATTGAAAAGAAGGAATGGAACCTAAATAGAACAAACTTGAGGTGTTCAAAATGTATAAACTATCAGAAAAAATCTTAACTAAGTAAAACTTAAAAATTATAAACAGTTTTACGGCTTATACCGCTGACAAACTTTACAGCGTGTTTCTTCTGGTCATCCGACAAAGCAGGCTAACCAGCGCCATTAACATGCCAGCAGCGTTCTAACCGTTTTAACCCGTTCTGTTTGCCTCCGAAAGTAGTCCATCGCAGATACGTGCCGCAAGCCTCCTCGTAGATCGACACCGCCCGGCACACTTCCGCACAGTTCTTTTTCACCCCTCTTACTCGTTGCATGGCAGAACGCCGGTTCGCGCATAACCGATTAGGAATGCGTATTTACGACGCGAAGGAGACTTCCAAGATGGTCTGGCAGCGAGCAAGGTGAACCAAGCCCTGGCTTTTCCGGGACGATCGGGAAACAGCCCAGTCTACATGCCACCACTCGTAGTAGATGAATGCCACCAGATTAGGCTGAGGGTAGTTTCTGTGTGTGTTGTGTGTGTTTTGCTGTCCACCTCGAAACCTGTTGCGCAAGCTCTTGCGCAAACAATTTTTCCCTGTAGACATCTTCCAGGTCGGGATGTTGCCTACCCTCGGACTACAACGTTTCACGGACAAGTACGCCAATGTTCGACGGAATCCCATCGACCAGCGTTCTGTGCACACCCGATTGCACGGCGAGCGGTCCCGAAAAACCGGTAGAGGAAAACGTACTTCCTCGAGGTCGTCGTCGTCATTCCGCAGGCGCCTGAGGTGCGCCGGAGGTGTCTGCAGCTAACCGAGCGATAAATTGAATTCACCTGCCCTCAGGAAGATTTGTTTTATTTCTATGTTGCACTCCCCGGCCATCGAAACCTATTTCCGTGGAGGGCCCGGCGTCCGATGGGCGGCATCTTCGCGGCATCTTTCCGACTGGTCCTAGTTCTGACGATACCGGCGAAACCGTGGATAATCTAAAGTGCAACGGCTCGAAAATGCGACCCACCCAAGGCCCTATCGAAACTTCCTCGCGAGAGCCGGTATTTGTAGCCTTTTTTCCCGCTGCTTTCCATACTCATCTCCCAAAGATCATCCCCAAACCGAGCAGCCGAGCATCCGAGCCACGGACGAGGAAATAGAAAATTGATTTTCTAGATTTTTGTCTCCTATCGTCGCCGCCTATCAACCGTTTGACCGGTTTACGATTGGTTTGGATTTTTCTACCTGTTTTTCCGTTAATCTCCCTCCGCATTCGTTCCGTTCGGGTTTTTTTTTTCCCCACACATTGACCCAAAGTTAGCCGGATTTGGTCAGGTTTTGGAGTTGCTCCTGGAAACCGCCAAGAAGAGCTAGGGTAATGGTGGAGCCTCGCGATGGTATTCACCGAGCAAACGGTGCACACTGACCATCGCTGATCTAGCGGTAAATGGTTGCGTTTCGTGAAGTTTCGGACGTTTCAGCCGGAGATCTGAAGATGCAAAGAGGACCGAACCGGACCGGACCGAGATCCACCTACTAATGTCTTTGTCGGGTCCACGCAAAGAGAGGGATGCTGCCGTCTTTGTGGACTCAGAAGATCCCGCGTGTTTGTGGGGTGGTCTCAATGTATGTGTGCATTAAAGATTTTTTTTTCTTTCTCAACGCTATCTTTCCTTCTCGTTACGTATCGTTTGTACCGGAGCAGGTCTCGCGTCTATGACATCCAAAGAAGGGAAGATCCGATCCATTCCATGTTTTATCGTGGTTTTCTTCTTTCTATCTCGCTCTCTTGTTTATTCCTCTTTTTTTCATCATGACGACAGAGGGAAAGGTCCATCGGGCCAAGTTTAGACCGTATCTTGCAGCATTTAATGCCGGCGGTCACCGGACGATGACAGGTTTGGCTACACAGGCATAGGGCACGCGGATAGGTACCGGTGCACAAACGTTTCAGGAGGAGACTGGATGTGACTCCAGTGGTTCTGAAATACTATAACTGTCTTTGAGGGTGTCTTAAGGTTATCATGTTCGAAATTCCCTTTCTCTGGTTGCCCGCTTTGTAATACATTAATGAATGGTATTCGTCCAAACAGGCAGAGTAACCCATGATGCCCAACCTGTGGCAAGTTAACCTGTTAATTACGCTATTGCAGAATTGACCAACAATTTCTCTCAGTCCAGCAGGGAGGCCAGAAAGATTCATTGGCCGTACGCGCACAGCTTCAAATGATTTGAATTGTGAGCGGTACTACGATAGCAAGGGCTATTGCACCTGGCAATTACCAGGTGAGACATCAACAGCGCTTCTGTCTGAACGCTTCCGCCGCAAGCGATCACAAGCTACACAAAACATTTCGGCTCCAGGATCCATGGCATGATTATCACAAAGGCAGTGTAGCTAAGACAAACTCAAACTTCGGAGTAAGTGACTCTTACGTACGAAACCTCCACAAAATGGCAAATACGGAGGAAGTGTCAAACGCAAGAAAACACATCCGCCCGTTTCGGTTGACGTTCAGAAGTTCGGCGAAGCTGTAGCAAATAAATTTCAAATGCGGCATTTTCATGTCACGCTCCAGGAAAAAAGCAAAAGGAAACACTACAAAATGGCACTGCCCAACCCAGTGTTTGGAAAAGTTAATGGCCACTTGTCTCCGGCAACGTCTTATGTGGCGGAAAGTGCACCTTTCAACGACATCCAGCATCGTTTGGGCTTTGTTCCTTTTTTTCCCCCCGTTCGTGCTTGGACAATTGCTTTAGGGCGAGGCTTCGGCTGAAATTTGGCTAATCCCCAAAGCAGTACGAACAGCCCGAAAAGGACGGGTGAATGGACGGTTGCAGGGGCACGTCGAATATTTCCGCGTTTGTCGTTAATTCTTCGCCTGTTGCTCTCGCAGCTCCACCCGAAGCCACCTGAATGAAGCACATCCCTCCCCGATAGGGCTCGATTGAAATTAAAATAATTGCAATTGTCCCGCGGCGAGAGAAGTGTCCAGCCGGCAGGGTCATACCCACGAAAAAATCCGTTGAATAAAACGCTTTCACAAGTCCACCTGGCGTGCTCCGGCCCTGCTGCATCGGGTTGCATCGCAAGGATTCACTCGCGGCAATTGCAGGCGTGTTTCGTGCCTGTATTTGGACAAAATGTAAAGCCTACAAATCTCATCCTTTCTTTATACTTTCGTATCGAGGCTCTCTCTTCTTTTATGGAATTAATTTTATTACCGCCTCCCGTCGCGTTTCTCCTCGTGCCCGTTCCCCTAATGCCAAGTCCGTCTATCGCTTTGGACACTCGGTTTTACGAGGCAGAAATGATGGATGCTTCGTCGCACAGCACCAATTAGTGCCGTTAAGTATCTTATCTCGAATTATTAAATTTCTCGTGTACCTTGCAGTCTGTGGTTCTTTTACGTTTTCGCCGTATAAAAACAAACAAAAAATCGGCGAAGATGTGTAAATCATGCCAATACTTCGGGGTGCTGGTAAAACTTTTCATTCCCTTTGGCAAACCACTAAAATAATACCAGTGCAAGCACCGCAAGCGTAAACAAAAATTGCAGCGTATTGTAAAAAATCACGTGTCGAAAACATTACACATAAATTGCACAAAATTGCGTATGACATTTGGAATGAAATGGCCTTTTTATGCTCCTTCTTTTAAATTTACTTTTCTCCATGCGTGCATTTCGCTTCCTATCCATGGCATGCTGAATTCCTGTTCCTTTTTCCCTGAGATTTCCTCGAGACACGTTTTAAATTACGCCATTGCGAGAAAATTGCTGGTTTGCGAATTCAGCAGTGATGTAAGATGTTATTTGGCCAGATTTCACGATCGTTTGATTTGGATGCTGCAAGGGATAACGGACTGAGTTGTATACGAACGATGAGTGAATTTCGTTCAATTGCATCTTTGCTGGCAATTGTTATAACAGTGGGGTTCATTTTACACTTTACATTTTACAAGTTCTGCAAAATTAAGATATTGTTACATTCTGGAAAGATGTGATGGTACGCCTGTGTGCAATCTTTAAATGACATAAACCTTAAAGCCAAATTCATTTTGCAAAGCAATAAAATGAAGGATGTTCAAAATCAAACAAAACATAAACAAGCCATTTAAAAATCAGTCACTTTCAAATTATAGCGAAAAAGACAGAAAGGCACAACCATAATCAACGGAAACACATGTTTTGAACGAAAAAATAGAATCGATTCCCTCTGTAATTGTAATCCTAATCTTGCCCAACGGCAATCATCTCCGAAGATGCTCGATCTGCAAAGTGTTACAATGTATTAAGCACGGTTATTACTGGTGTCCATTCTTTCAAACCGAACCTGCTCGAGACCAATCTGGATAATCAGCGGGTTCGACGTTGGAAGTCTGGACGAAATGAGATCATTCGTGGCTTAAGTTTGAACATCGAAAACCCCGGTATCCAAAGATTGCACCATCTCACCATTGATTTCGCCCTGCTTCAAATGGTTGATTCTACCTTAAAGTTACCCAGATTTCGGTTCTAGATATGCTCGATCCCTCGACCATTTTGCCTTAAAAATTGCAACATTGTGAAGTTTTCTTTGCGAATTGGTTGCGTTTTGTTCTGGCCATTTTGAAAAGGAAAATTATTTTTTCCCGCAACCTATTTGAGCATCGTGGGAGATCTCGCAAGCGTTTTCGCCCGATCCCACCTTCCGCCCCAGGGACGGGGGCGAATTAACCTAACGACCTTTTCACCGGCCACACTTTTTCCAGCCTCAGCTGCTACTACCGGGCGAATAAGTCAAACGGCTGCTTGCGCTCCGGCATTCGGCTTGCATCCGGATGACCAAATGGTCATCGGATCACCCTGGGGCGAAAAGCTTGCCTTTTTTATTTCTTTTTGCTTGCCACCGTTGGACCCGCTTACGGAAGGAAGATTCCGTCGAAGACGCCGTATGCAAATTCCCGTTACAGTTAGGCCCGTCGGGTTGGGCTGCGCAGCGCAACTCGCTCGGTAAGATGTTCCGCAAGCGACGCTGGCAACGGTAGCCCCGTCTTCGTGGGTCCATTTGCCGCACGAATCACTCGCCCCGATACGATACGATTCCCTTCGTAGCATCTGCCGCTTTCCTTTGCTCAATCGCGTCCTTTCTCGCTCTCTCTCTCTTTCCCTTGCTTGCCCTTTCTTTGCTTCACGGCGGCGAAGACAGTGGCAAATGACACTCCAATTTATGCAAATTGCCGTCTCGTCATCGATCGCCACGGTTATGCAGCGAGCGCTCGCGGGAAAACAATCAACCGCAAAAGCAAATGGACGCACCATCGCCGCGACCATCGATCGCGTATCGCGCTGCCCACCCTTCCGCCGTTTGTAAGGCCCTCTCGATCGATCAAACTCCTTGAAACCCGTCCTCCGACCGAATTGCAGACCGTAGGTCCGGTCTTGGATAAACTTGTTTGGCGGGAACTACTGGAGTTTGGTTTTCTTTCCTGTCGGGGTTATCGTCGGTGTTCCAATCCGCGTTGTTTTCAAAAATTATTGTTGAACTTGAAGCTTTCCAATATGGTGTAGCCCTTCCGATGCATTAAATTTAAAATCACACGCTCAATCAATCCCTCAAGATCAAAGCATTGAAAGAATATTTTGTAGCACACCTCCGTTCAGAGTATCTGTTCGTTAGCTCAGGAAATCATCCAGAACTATTTTGTAAAACGCTTTCATAATCCAAAATATTTCATTAAGTTTACAGCAGACCACTGACGGAAAATGTCGCAAGCATTGTTGTAATTTAATCACGTTCTCTTGAATGCATTTATGGACCCATACCAAGATAGATGCAGCAAATCAGACACATTTTGCTACGCTTTAAAGCCCACATTCGAAGGCAAAGCGTAAGAGAAAAACCCGCAACGTTCATAAAAACTACGTGCCCTTTTTTGCGACCGGCACCGTTTCACCCCGCGTAAGGTCGCGATCGGTCGATCAAACGATCGATCATTTTGAGGCGACACAAAGCATGCCTCCGATGGACTTGACCAACGCCCTTTAGTACCCCTGCCATCTCGAAACAAGGGTTGACAAGGCTGCCACTCCCCTGGTTTTTTATCCCTCCTGCACATGGAATGGCCACTTCTGAAGTGCCAATGCGCAATTCTCTCGAAGGGATTCCACCAGTAGAGTTGGACTGAGAATGTCACCAAGCACCCAAGCGAACACTTGCCTCCTAAAGCAGGGAGCCAGTGGCGAAAGGCGAAAACAAAAAGTACCCCACGTCGTCTTACGAGCATGTTGTTACGCGCCAAATTAATCACCTGCACTGAAGGAACGGGTTGGGAAAAGCATAGCCTGCCCATTTGTGAGCAGGGCAGGGAAATACAACATTGGAGGCTGCTTGTAATCGGCTTCCCGCATTTTGGGTCACGGGGCTGTGGAACAAGGACAAGCAGCGAAACCCTCGATGCCTCACGACGGATCAATCGAGACCAATAACTTATGGCAGGCAAGATTATAAGTCACCTGGGAACACTTGACGCGACAAATCGATCGATCGACCTGACCCGCGGTGAACTGAGCCGGTGGTTTGTTCTGGTAGCACTTTGGTTTCTCTCCTGTTTTCTCTCCACCGCGAGTCGTTGCACCAGACCAGGTTAAGCGATTAATATTCAATGAAGGTTATTAATTATGCCACGCAGCAGCTTTCCAACTGGTTGTTCGTTTGAGAACCAAAGGTGTTTGTAAATTATATGAGTAAACTGAACCACTTTGTGAAATCCTTACAGTGACAGTAAGTTGAGCAGAGACCTCACGTCCATAGTGTTGCGTAATTGCATCTTTTCTTCATTAAATAAACCAAAATTCCCCAATCCTATCGTACAAAAGAATTTCATCATGTTTTTTTTTTTCTAGTAGCGAATGATTTTAACCATCATCACCAACTAGTATGAAGAAAACCAGTAGCTTTCATCGCAATTCCCTTTGCGGAATTCAAGGGCTCGACAATTAAACTATCTCCGATCGGTGTAAATGATTGAGAACATAAACAGCTTTTGTCTGGAGACTGTTCATTCAAGTTCTGCGTTGAGAATCTACTTGATAATTCTTCTTTGCTCCAGCGTTGCCCGCAATGTGGCACCTTCACTTCACGCGTACGGAAAACACTTCGCCTCGGCGCATTTTATGGATTGTTTGCATTTTAAATTTAATTAACATCTAACATTTTCCAACACGGCCCAACTCACATGCATCGGTAGGTGGGAAACTCTCGAAGCAGGGAAGGAGGCGGACCCGAAACTCCCACGGCCCACCACCGGCGGTGGCGCAATTCGTTTGCATCTATTACATCGCACTAGCCGCGAAGGGTACCACTGAATATATATTCATTCATTCCTGCCACCCGAACGGGTCGGGACGGTTTGCTGGGATGACCACATAGTAAAGCTTCTCCACCCGCGAGGTCGATTTACTCAACGAATACTCGTGGTCCGAACGGTCGCTGAGGCGGGACCTGGAGGCGAGCTGGTTTCTCGCCACAATAACAATGTTGCGCCAAGCGATTGGGCGTCAAGTCCCGGTAGCAACCGGGCCCATCTACGATGCACCTCCGTAAACAAGCACGTTGTGTCGTCGCAGGGTCGTATATTTCGCCCAAAGCCCTTTCGATTCGAGACTGGCCAACCTGACCGATCGGTGAAGGTGGGCACGAAAAGAAAGCAGTGCTGGTGCGCGGCCCGATAGGACAGGGCTACTCGTAATTTATGTACACTTTAACGATTCTGCTCACGCCTCCAGTGGTAATCACTCACATCCAATCCAAACGAGCCCTTTGACTCTAAGTTTCTCGTTTTAACTTCCTTTATAGAGCGGAGGTGCGCATTGGGGGAAAGAAGGAAAGTGGCGGGGGGGGGGACTGTTAAACGACTAAACATAACAAACACAACATAACGGCTGACCACGAACAAAAGAAAAGGGGTACATCTTGAACTGTTGTTTTATTGCCTTGGGTCTTGCTCGGCTTGAGGTTCGTCGCTTCAATCCCGAAACTGTGGCAATGAGTCTTTTGTTTCTACCCGGGAGGAGAGAAAAAACAACGGAAACGTAAATAAAATCAACATTCTTTCCTGCGGGATGTGGAGTGTGCCCCGGCAGCCGCCTCTTTTCGAGGGGTTAGTAAATGAGGAAGCACGCTGAAGAATGCAATCATCGTGTATGAAGTTATTTAAAATGAAGCGAACTCACTTGCGTACGAAAATCCATCGTCAAGAAATACACTCCATTCAATGCAAGCTCAACGTTCAACGTAAGTATGATGGATTCTTTTTCCCGCCGCCATGGCGCAAAGGGATGATTTAAGTGACGTCGCCGTGAAAAGACATCAACCTACAGCCGATTAACTGTCCGTGAAACGTTGTTCGGCATCTCTTCGAAAATACTTTAAAATTACCAATCCTCCTCCCCGCCGGGGGCGACTCTCGAATTAACCGGTAAAAGCCGACATCATTCTTTGCCCATCTGTCGAATCGGGGTTCGTAAACCTTCGGTCTGAATTGACGCCGGTAAAAGCCAGCAAGGCGCAGGAAGGAGGAGGAGGTCTTGAAAAACCTTGCAGCATCTAGGTCAATCGCGATACAAAAAAAAACGGAACGAAGAAAACGTCTTCAAGCTCGCCAATACTTGCTCCCCGCATGACCCCACGAAGGACACTTACTAGCTTTTTGGCATTTCCCCTTTTGCTGCGTGTTATCGGTAGTTTATTTTCATTAATTTTTTTCTGACCCGGGCCACGCCGGTTTGTGGGTCACCGATGATGGTATGTTTATGCTTTGCCGGCCATCAAAAAGCCACGAAAGTCGGACCCACCGCTGCCCTTCCGCTGCACAGCGCAGACATAAAACACTTCAAGTTCACCAAAAATGGTGTTTCCTCGACGCTTTCCAGGATCAAGATGGATGGCTCCGCTTCGGGACGGCCTCGGTTGGTCGATCACTGTTCACCAACGGAATTCATGACGAAGGTGATAATGTACGATCCCGAGCACCCGATGTCATCCTTAAGGATCGGCGCATCGCGTACCCTTTGCCTTTGGCCGGAGGTTTCATGTGTCGCCTCTCAAGAGATCGACGCTCGCCCGGATTGTTTTATTTTCCCCACTCGGACGACGGATCGACGGTGTCGCAAGTGCTTGCTCACCCAAACCCAAAACCCGTTACATTCGTCCGGGAGGGTCGTTAGCCCGATGGCTTGGCTGTTTGGCTATTCAAATATACTGTTTATCTTTGCCTTCGGAACTCTGGCCTTTCGAACATTCTCTGCCATTTTAACGGCCTAAGGCTCGAAGGATGCGCACACTTGCCTTCGGCTGGGAATATTATCAGCAAGAAATATCGCAACCCGTCATCGTCATCGCATCTGTTTGGTGAGCATCTTGCAGGAAAAGAAGTCACCTTCTGCCTCCGAACACTTCCCCTTTCTCGATCTGCTTCGGTGTTATTTTTGGCGGGCAGACACGGTTCGCGTATAACTTATAACGCCAATAAATGACATTCCATCGCCAAATAAAGTGTTTTCGGATAAGTGTTGCTGTTTTCTTGTAAATTCACTCTCCCCTTCCTGTCGCTTGTTCTCCTTGCTACGAAATCTGCACCATGCTTCATTCGGTCGGCTTCTCGAAGATGTCTCCAAATTGTGCGCAATGGACATTTATGATGTTTCCAGTTCCCTCGCTCTTTCACCGTCAATTATTTATATTTACCGTACAGTTCGCAAATATGTCCTTATTCCTTTTTTTATGTTGTTGTTATTGTTGCTTTTACGAAGAAAAAAAAACACTTTTAAAATCTTTATCTTTCCCAAATTCTGCCCAACCCTTTGGCGCGAGTGCCCTTTTTTGTTGTTCGACGATTCCCCCCCTGTACGGTCGGTCGTTATCGATAGCGTAATTTATTGCAACGGCGGCTTAGTTTATGGTTAACGTAATTATTTTGCATTCGCCCGATCGCTTTCTTACCGACTTTCTTTTATTTTCTTCCACCCTTTCTTTCCAGCGATGGCAGCGGAGGTGGTTCGTGCTGTACGACGATGGGGAGCTCACATACTCGGTGGATGAACATGTACGTACAAGTGTATTATAAGTTTGATTGAAATATGACAAAAGGTATTAAGAGTGACATTGAAAAAGGCAAAAGGGAAAAAGATACCAAACCATAGTTGAACATTGGGAACGATTGTGTTCGGATTGTGCAAAGCATTGGTGCTCTTCGATGTGCTGACGGTTAGCGACCAAGTTTTTTGTCAAAGGAATCCTTTTTTTTTTTTATTCTCTACCTGGTTCATGATTTATGTGTTTGCTCAGAATCCAAAATACTTTAATCTAAACGCATATTCAACGCTGATATGGTGAATAAAAAAATCTCCTAAGACCCAGCCTTTGCAATTAGCTGTGTTTCATTAGGATGCTTTTTACAACGGCAAATTCTTGGTTGCACCGGCTACAATAATACTATTATTAAGAAGATTTTAGTTCAATTATTACTGATGTTGCAGCGAAGCAAATTAATTTTACTTAGCCCCTTCACAGTTCGACCGAAACAAATCCATACCCTAACGTTGCTAAATACTTCCCCAAAGACAAGGAATTGCGTCTCAAATCTCGGCAACAGCAAAGGTAACGGACGAAAAAACGTCCAACGATACCATCGTTTTGCGAAGAAAAAAAAACTCGCGAAATCCGAGTCACTCGAACACGCATGGAAGGTGACTCTGCAATGGTCAATTAGCACTACCGTGAAGGTGGTTGCTGCAGCTGGAGCCAGTGATCCTTCCAACGGACAACCTGTCGCAATGCAAACCACCTTGCTTCAGCTAACCTTTCTAGCTGCAGTGCCTCGAACAAAGAGAAACAGGCCAGCGCGAACAGGAAATATGCAATCCAAAAAAGGGAACGATCGGGACATTTCAGACATTAATAATAATAAGCTTGAAGAATTATTTTCCTTTTTGAAGCACGCGCTTAAGATTACGATGTGCGTGTGTGTGTTTTTCTTCGTTCATTCCTCTCTTTGTTTCTCGCAGACTTTGTACCATAATCTTACCAATGTAATGAAGAAAAAACCACTCACTATCGATCAACAAAACATGTGAACGACGGCCCACCTTTGCTAATGGTACAGAATACGTCGATAGTGTTGGACAAGTTAAACAAAACATACGCATGTGCTGAGCGCACAGGAATGAGAGAAGATGAAAGGATCGGCATAAAGATCACATTTGAATGGCTTGTCTTTTTTGCGTTTGGTAATTGCCTGTATTGTTGGCTTATTTCATTTAAATTTGAATACCTCGTCAAACGGAATTGCGTTTCTTTTTCAGGCAGTTATGTATTATTATGCTTACCAAAAATTAAAAAAAAACTTCGTTACACTGTAGCATTTTTGGAAGAAGCTTTTTTATTGCAGGGAACGCAGTGTCCTTAAAAGGCAATTTTTATCGTGCCGTATGGAAAAACTCATAATACAAAAAAAACTCTTGATCACCTTATGGTTGTCATCAGAAACAAAAAACCAATTCTCCTTGACGCGTGTTTCTCCATCTCTCTTCCCACCTCCACCCATCAAAGCAGCGGGATGCAACGGATCTTCGCGCGATCTGCCAAATCGAAGCTGCTGCATTCTTTGCTTGCATGTTTCCTGGCAGCGACAGGGAAATATTTTAATCGACCTGTTCGAGATTAGAATCACCCGTCAGATCATTTTACCTGTCTAGCCGCAGGGCCGAAGGTCACGTTTCGGCGAGCGCATTTGCAAGCAAATCCCGACGCGCTCACGAAGAAGGACAAAATATTTTGTCAGATTTTTGGAACTAATCCGATAACCGTCGGGCATCGGATCGGTCAAGGTGATGCCCTTGGTTTGATGCACGTCCGAAGGCTCCCCAAAGGCTTTCCTGCGACGTTTCAACAGAACGACTGTTTCTGTGAATAAATCTTATCATCAATGTTAACTTCCTTGGCATTGGAGAAACAATAATTGGAATGAATTCCAATGTTCCTTGAATTCGGCATTTTATTGCACCACGCAACGGCTGATCCTTTCTGGAACACCTTTAAAATGTGGTGAAAAAAAGCGATAATCCTTGAGATTCCCAAATTTTGAGCAGTGCTCACGCAGTTGAACTCTACCTTTTTCTCCGATTGCCGTTTGCAGGCAAATAAAAAATCCAATTTCGCCCGTAAACGAAGGAGAAAAAAAGAATAACTATCAGCCATCAAATCTCATAAAGAAATAAAAGAAACACCCCATAAAACGTGCAGATAAAATGGATACTATCACATTCACGGATGGGCGAGATGCTTCTTAATAAAACCTCTCCACAGGTGGCAGCGGGAGAAGGTTAGCGTCTTAGCGAATGCACCGGGATGGGCCATGTTTTTGCTGGCGCGAAAGAAACGGTGAAATCGAAAACAAAACGAATTCGAAATATCCCACACATTGCCACAGCGCATGTAAATATTTTGTGTTGCAAAACAGGCAAGATGCAGAGACGGCCCCTATCTCGAACCCGGTGCAGTCCGTTTTTGGAGTATGCAATTTATAATACCGTCGCCTGATGAAGGTTCTCCGTAAACTAATTCAACGGGTTTATTGATGCAATCCGGTTGCATAAAACCCCAATGGACCTCCCCCCGAGATCGTTTCCTTTGCCAAGCTGCAATGCTAAGCTATCGATTGAGGAACGATTTTTCGGCTCAACTGTGGCGCGAGAGGTTTTGCCGCGATAGCTGATTTATTAGCCGTCTTTGGGATTGATAAATTTCGAAACCTTATTAATCCTGTCTGTTACGTTTGTTACGATGGTCGTTCTAAAAAATAAAAGCCAAATATTATTTAATGATACCATCAGTCCTCCTTATTGAAAACACATTGTTTTTAATTGATGGTTTTCTTTTATTCGAGTCTGATTATTGTCCCAAATAAACAGTAAATAAAGTATTACTCTACAAAATTATCATGACGCTTCTTTGCACCCCGTTAAAAACGTTAATCTACCACGCCTCCAATATCGGATTGCATATTGATTATTCATCTTATCACGCTGCAATCAGATATTTCATCGTTTCGCTTTCTCTATCTCTCTCTCTCTTTCTTCCCACAGCCCGAAACGATCCCGCAGGCCATAATCGACATGACGAAAGTGTTGGAGGTGACCACAGCCGACAACATAACCAGCCACCCGCACTCGATCGCCGTCACCGCGCCGGACCGGGTCACCTTCGTGAAGGGCACCTGCCCGGAGGAGACGAAGTGGTGGTTCAACGTGCTGGCCGCCTTTCCCAAATCGAAGGTACGCTCCTCTAACCTGGCAGTCAACATCAGTCAGCCTTTCATCGTGGTACATGTCCCTAATTGAACCTGATCGATATCCTTTCTCCATCACCAGGGACGACACAAACGAAATGCGACCTTCCCCGGTGGACAGGCGACGACGATCCTGCAAGCCCAGAGTAAGTCTCCTTCCAGAAGCAACGCCAGCATTCATTATTCACTCGCAAAAACATTCTCCCCAAACAAATACACCGGTGCGCTGGGGAGTGGCGGTGGAAAGTTCCGTTCAGGAGTGGAAACGGCAGCGACACGGGTTTCCAGAGGACACCATCGGTGCGTTGGAGGCAGAGAATGACCATCGAAAGCCATCGAATTCTGTTGCTAAATCAATCATTCTTCCATTTCAAGCCGCGAGCGCGCGAAAATTGTGTTGCCTCTCGCGTGCGGCGGGGGGCATTGCAGTGACGGGACACAAGAATCCCGTTACATGACGATTGGTTCCGTCCGGTAAAGGGGGCCAGTGTGTTTCGGACCGCCCCCTCGAGAAATGCCAGCGCAAGCGGCAGGTGGGAGGAAAAAACATATACACACACACACACTGGTAGAAACATCAACCGTTGCAAAAGAACCGCTAATATGGCGTGAAGTTACAATGTTTTCCATCTGACTGGTTGAGTGGCGGACAGAGGACGGTGGGTCATGACTTTTTGCTTCGGTCACACCGGCAAATTGTTCAAGTTCAAAGAGAGCGTTTTATTCTTAACTCGTCTGTCTCCGGTGAATATTAGTCGGGTCTTTTATTTACTTTAATTTAATTTTATTTCTTTCTCAACTGCAGCACTGGAGCTCGAGCCTAGCAATGGAACACGGATGAATTCTTTTTTGAAATGGTTTCCTGAATCAAAGTTCTCCCCGTTGAGTGTACGGTTCTTCAGGACGGACCACAGTGACGATGATGATGTTTCAGACCCTCGCAGGTCTGACTTTCTTTCTTTATTCATCATCCATGAGTCCAGCGAATGTGTGGGGGATTCTTTTACAAAATTCCACCGTGTTCGCTTTGTGCTCCCGACCGGCCTGGAGCTTAAGGGTCTCGAATGGAGAGAGGGTTTTTCGCCTTTTTTCCTCACAGTCGACCATCCCAATTCGATGCTGGCTTTCACCGAGCTGGGCGCATCCAGGGACCAGCATTCCCATTGCACTCCCAAGGGCAACCACTAAGGACCCCACCGATCGCCACGATCGATTTATCTTGCGCGGTGCAACGAAAACCCAGATCTCCCCTTTCCCCCTGGTAAAAGCATGCAAAAGGGAGGCAAAAAGTGTTGTAAACCCCGTTATGCAATCAATAATAATAAAAGATTTTGACATGTAGAACATTTCCTATCATTCCTCGTCCTCCCCTCTCGACCAGGCGGGAAGAAAACGCTTCCAGCTCCCCTGATACCCTTGCTGGTGGCGAAGAAATGTGCGATAAATTGATGGAAAAACAATTGCATACACATACACGGCCGTACACACGCCGTGGTGTCTGGGGAATCGCCACAATCTTTATATCCCGCTCTCTTCATCCCCAAGAACGCCAGCAAAAAACCGTTGAAGCATTCTGTTCTGTGGCTATGCGTGATCATCTGGCCATTTGACGTAGAATCATATCCCTTCCTTTCTTTTTCATCAACCGCACAAGAGGGGTTTTTGGTGCTCCCCCATCTCCCTCTCAGTTCCACTCAATCTCAATTCGCTTCCATCAATTTTGCGCAGAAAAAACGGCAAGATGTTCGATCCAAACGCCTCCGACGGGACGTAATGATGTTATTATTGTGTATAGCATTGCCGTGCACGTTGTACAAAAACTAATCTCTGGGGATGAACGATGGAAAAGCGTCCCCAACAAGGGCGCATTGGGGATTGTTGGAACCGTGGGAGATCTGCAACATAATTTCCGCGGCCAGATTTCGCCATGGGACCATTTCGCGGAATGATGCGTTTCGAGACGTTTCTTTTGTGTAGCCTCCACGCACTTCTCGCTGTAGTTCTGCGATGGTTGATGGTTTTTCGCGACAATAAAACGACAAAAGTTGCGGCCAAGCTGTGCCCTTGCAAGCTCGCGGCCTCGAGGGAAAAAATAGATTGAACAAGTTTCACTATCATACGAAACCATACGGCAGGCACGGCCTGCAGAATCGTTTCTCATGTGGCAATCCCGTCTCTCCGACTCGCCCTCGTGTATTACATAATCGCATTGCCAATTTAGAAGCTACGGAGCATAATCTCATCGGTCCTATCGCGACCCGACCCGGGTTTGCGCTTTCCAGAATGCATTCATGGATCCAGCAAGCCGCACGCTCTTGCAGCAGATACGTTCTTCGTTCTACACAGCTGATGTCATTTTGTGTTTCTTTCCACGCCACCAGAGACGTTTGTTTCGCGAACTGTCTCCCTGTAGTTACTGTAGTTTTTTTTTCTTCTCAGTTCTCTCGTTTGTTTTATGCTGCGACCGTCTCGAGGGAGAAACCTTATGGTCTTTGAAGAAGAAAAGCCATTCCGTGCCTTTGGGAGCCGAGGTCCGAGACGGGCGAAATGATGAGAAATGAAAACGGAGGTTCGATTATGAGGAATTGCTGGAAAAATTGCGGCCATTACGCGTCGTTTGGGGCGCATCGGTCCGTTGCGCAACACAGAGCCGGGGCGGTCAGAACTCCCCGACGCTGCAGGGCGGTGGTGGTGGTGCCTTGCGGTGGAAGAAGATTTGTCAAACGACTGATTGCTTGTAGAATCGATTGCTGCTGCTCGTTGTCGGGGCTGCCCGGAGGGCTGTTTTCATGCTGGCTGATATTTATGGTAGCATCTCTTTTTTGTAGCTTTCGTGTTGCAATTCACCCGCAATTTGTGTTAACGAATGGTTCTTAGCAACGAGCCAAAGAAATAATCAGTGGAAGAATTGTTTAGTCCATTTGCTTTTTGATAAATATTTAAGAAAATCCTATTGAAAAGTTTAGCATAAATTATTTACTCAATAGTTTATACACACTTGCAATTGTTGAAAAAGTAGTTGGTACTAAAGAAGCATGCAACTCAAAAACAAAACAATTGTACATAAATCGATAAGTACATAAAAATGAACATCCCACAATATCAGAAACATTTATCATCGCTATGACCATAATCAACATCTATTTACTGAAAGGAAAAGCTCGAATTTCCTAATCCCACGCGCAAAGAAGTCAAGCTTCAGGCGCATTTGCAATGCAATAGATTGTCCCAGCGTCGATTCTCAATTCGATTGCGCATAAACAGGAAACCCTTGGGATTTATTTGATCAATTGGATGCTAAAGCAGAGGAAACGCATTCACGCTACCGGAGTGGTGCTAGAAAGGACCAACAAACAACGGCCAGACGGGCAAACATATTCCACCGCAACCGACTTTTCCACACCGTTTGGGGTACCCTGGAACGACATCAAAAGGCGGCGGCATCGAACCCCCCCTTCCAACCTACACACTCGCCCCTTACGAGCAGCAGCACCCGGCAACGAACCCGAGTCGTAGAACATTCCGAGCATAATCGAAGCTGTTCGATTGCACGTTCATTGGTGCGCGCGCGCCTCGCGATCATTGGCAATGCAAATTTATTCATAATTCTTTTTCCAATTGCTCCGATGCATCCAATTTCCTCGGTGCATCACCAATCAACAGTAATTTCCCCACAGTCCACTCATTCCCACCGCTGGAGCCGTTTGTCTTTGGCCACCCTCGGGATGTTGGTTTGCAAAAATGGATGAGGGAGGGTGAGGGAAGAATGAGCTAGGGATTAGCTCTCGAAGAAGGATTTGGAATGGAAGAATGGGGAGGAAAAGTACCGCTAGTAAATAAACAGCTTCACCACGCAGTTGCGGAACCAGAAACGCGGCAAAAGAAAAGCACCATCGTTTGAAAAGAAATTGCATTCTATTGCCCGCTTACTTCTTCCTATCTCCTCTTGCTACCATATCCACGTTGCCCAAGAATTGAGGTTCTAAGATGTTAGAAATTTGCTTTCCGTTCCCAACCTGCCTACCTTGCTACGACGACACACCCATTCACGCGTCGGTCCTGTTTGATGAACCAGGAGGGCAGCGATCCTTTAAAAAAATCTGGAGAAAACCAATCACATTGCATTTCATCACGCATCGCATGGGATCGGATCGTAATCGCGCCCGCCCACCCATCACCCACTTCCCGCCACCATCGCTACACTCGACATAATTCGTACCGCGATCACGGCGCGCCAAGATGCCACCCTCGTCGGCGTATCGAATCCGTTCGTGCATAGATCGATCGAAGCGATTGGACCGGGACTGCATTCTCGCTGCCGGTGCATTTCGTTGGGTGAGCGGGGGATAGGAGCGGAGGGTAGGATGCAAATAATGCCGGGGACTCAAGAAAAACCGCGAGTTGATTACAATC
This sequence comes from Anopheles atroparvus, assembly GCA_914969975.1. Classification (NCBI taxonomy): domain Eukaryota; kingdom Metazoa; phylum Arthropoda; class Insecta; order Diptera; family Culicidae; genus Anopheles; species Anopheles atroparvus. The sequence goes on along the minus strand of CAJZCY010000003.1, from coordinate 5,538,589 downwards.
GCTTCGGTGATTGCAAGAAGTGCTTGTTCTTGTTTGCTGGAGCTGTCAGAATGAAGACGATTAGAAGCAACACAGTGCGCTTCCGTTTTCCTCCACATTGGGTGTGCGCGGTTTTTGCATGTTTAAAATGGAATGTATTGATGAACTTGTAATAGTACACAGCTTTTTAAAACCATTTCCCCCGTTTTAGGCTAAAATATGAGTTGTGATATTTAAACGCTAATATGAGGACGGTCTTTTTAAACTAACGAAGGAAAGTGTACCTGAAAATCAACCCCGACTGTGCACGGCAGTGTCTTGATGGGTGAAATATTCCGCACCGTGTCGAGAATGGACGCGAGATTCGTTCGTACTGTTTGGATTCACTCGTTCAATCAATCGAGCCCCAATGTGGACACACTCCTCGCATTCGCATGCAAGTCCCATCTCACGACCACGAGCAACAAGAATTTCAAGAACGGCCCCATCTCGAGCGCTGGCTAATTTTTTGCTTCGCTTTTTTTTTCGTTCTTCCACTCCATCAGTCTCTGAAATAACAAACACACCACGTGATCGAAAACGTATGCCGGTGATCGGTACTTAATAAAAAAAAGTGAAGCCCTTTTTCTTCCATCACGTCTCGCTTGGTGGGTTTGCGGTAGGATGGTGTTTATTTATTTATTCTTGCAACTCCATCTGAAAAAAATCGGAGATGAGCTAAGAAGAGGTCACGGACGTGAGTGGCACGCGAGATTGACGTGAGCTTTTCGTCTGAGTATTCAAATTTCAGTCTGCTATTGGCATTCGTCGGAGAAGATCAGTTCAAGTAAACCAACTTGTGTTTGCTATTGTTTTTCACGCAAACAAGAACAATTGAATCAAAATGCCTCGATAATACACTTAAGCGTTAAAAATACTATCCAAAACACCTTACTATACCCATAAATCTGCGGAAGAAACTTTATTTTGTTGGAATAATTATCTCATTCGATGTTCGTGAAACGGATCGCACGATCGCAATCCCTTACATTGACATTAAACGGCGCATCTTATACCGTTCCCCACACATCCTGCACTACCACTTGTTGGCTGTGCTTGAGAAAAGACGACCAGATTGACGATTCCCTGCACCTCCACCTTCACCCGAAGCGTTCGATTGATTTGCGCCCCAAAGGTCGCGCACGAACCTTCGTGATCGGCGTGACAGCTTCAGCTTCTCCAAACACGCTGCCAGCGTTGAGCAAATGCAGAAAAAAAGAAGCATTCGAAAGACAAGCTTATTCTGACGATCCTCTTTATGCCCACTGACGGATTGCAGCAGTCCTCGTGGTGCAAGTAAAATATTACGCAAAATATCCCATAGAGAGCAACCTTGAAGAGATGAAAAATAAAACCCAAAATGATTCACGATCTCGCCAGCATCGTTCTGGGCTTCACGCTCTAAAGATGTTCTCCACGCAATAAGGGTTGAATGCTTCGGCTAGGCGAAGGTCACGCCGCAGAAGGTATCGCGTAGTTTTTCATTTCATTCATCGATTCGTACATGACGCTTTGGAATGGTGTTTTCCACCAGCAGTTTTTACATTCCTTCGACATTGACATTCGATAGTCAATCCGATCGATCGTTGTCGAATCCCGTTCTCGCACCGGCAAGGTTTCACACGAGCAGCAGCGAGCCCTGGCGGGCCCCCCAATCATCGACACCGACACGGATCGTGCAATTTCTGGCACAACGACTCCAGCCCAGGCTCGGATTATTCTATCCTCCTAATTGATCCTTGCAAGGCAGAAAACAATGCAACGAGTCTGAGAAAAGGAACCTTACGGGCTGTTTGGGGATCCGAAAGGGGTAGGGGTTGATTGAGAAAATCGTGCTGTGCGAGGAGTTTCGGGAAACAAAGAACCTCCACGGCTAAAGGGAGTTCTCGGCTTATGACACACGTCGCCAACACTTATGCCACACTCACCGGCGGAGCGAGCCGCCGAAGGTGGTCTGTCTCAATTAGGGCCCCCTAACGATCCGATTGGGTGCAATTTGTTAAATGTCAGCTCACCTCCTTCAGCTCCAGCTCCTACCGCGCTCCCCGGAAACCACGGGCCCGCCTGCCCACGCCACAAAATGTCAATTCTAGGAAATTGCACCAGCCATAATATTGAAAGCGACACTCAGACGAAACGCAACGGACCAGAACCGTCCGTTCTTGGCTTGGTTCCGGAATTCCATCACCTTCCTTTGGCAAAGGTGAGTCGCGAAGCGGATCGATTGGCAAGAGAGCGAGAACCTCGTCGAGCGCAGCTTTACCGCGGGACCTCGCTACACCAGGGGCAGCATAGTACGGTACGCATTCCGAGCAGCGCGTGCTGCAAATCTGGCCGGGGACAGTGTTGACCCATATTTTTCGACGTTGCGACCGGTCGAATCATATCTTCCGGATCGATCTGGGTGGAGCTCGTGTTCAGCTCTGATTAAGAATCTGCACGATCGAGAAGGAATTAGGGCTTGCCGGTGTGCATTACTTCGGATTGGATACACGAGTAAAACAATTAATTTGTTTCACTTCCAAGCTTGACCTCCCAGGGAAGTGAGCAGCTCGATTCATGGAGTATTTTTTTGCTCCATTCGCTTTGCCTCGCATTGCATGTGGAGTTGGTTTTGCCGATGCAGGAAAATAAAAGGATTCCGAAATTGGTTCATCTCACCCTCAGCCGCTTCATTCGGCAGCCTCGACCATCGTTCATCCACCCGCCTTTCGCGTAATTCCTACGCAGTCTTGCGACCAAATTATTCTCATAACTCGCTCAAAATGAATGATGGGATCAAATGAATTTTAATGTAATTTTATTACCACTTGATGAAGCTTGTCTTAATGAGCCTCCAAAAGCGAAATTTGATCCGATCCGATCCGATCCGACTTGGGGTGAAAAAGAAAAATGAGCCCTCCCGCTCCTAACTGTTCGCCAAATGAGTTTTCTCAATCTATGCCCCCTTCGACATGCTGCTGCTAATGATCGAACTGCTCGTTTATCGCGAATATCGTTCATCAATACAAAAGAAGCAGAAGGTTGTTTTATAGACCTTCCAAACACCAATCGCACCATCCTCCCGCCGTTACATTTGGCTAAAACTTTTACGATGCTGTGTGAAAACGACGACAAAAAGGAAGCATTTAACGTTTATTGTACTGCCATAATGGGCAAATTATTTCCGAGCGTTTCTTTTGTAGGAATCAGTTTTCTACCATTTTTGTAAAGGTGCATTGTGGGAGAGAAATCACTTTCTTTCGCACCAAGCATGGCGTAGCGACTTAGAAATCTCTCAAACAAATCCGAACTCGTCTCGAAAGCGAATCGCTGTGACACACGCCGTGAGGCGACTGCGTAGGTTTTGTTTCCTACCAAGGGTCCCACTGCCTAGCCTTTCTGCTTTTTATTCATTTTATTTCATTAATAGTTTTTATTATTTCCTAACCGCATCAGGGGCCTAGAGAAAAAAAAAACCTCAGTCAATCAAACCTACGCGCACGAGCTCGCCCAAGAGCCCCCTCGACGTCGTAGGTGTTGTGGATTGAGCCGCAACGTGCTGCAACTTTGACGCGCGGCACAGAAACACTTCTCTCCACACACTCACACATGTCATCGACGGTATGATTTATGTCGCTTGATAGATTTGCAATAGTTTTTTTTTGCGTTCGTTTCAACGTCCACTGTCCTTCAACGTGTTCTTAACCATGTTCATAGTTTAGAGGCTGTGCAAAGGGTGTACTGGGGGTGTGGCTGCGCATGGAAGGAGATCGAAACAATCACAAAAAACTTCGTCCATCGTCGCGATCGCTAGCTAGTTTAACCTCAATCGAGCGATATTCAATTAATCAATAGAAATAATTGTGATATATCAATTGACAATTAAACAATTTAGAGTCGCAGCCGTCTCGGCGACATCCTGTCGCTTTCATGTGACCGCGGAATACGGGAGCGGTTGGGGTTGGAGTACTGGGGATGGCATTGCTCAAGCGCTAAAAAATATTGAGAATCTCAAAGAAACGAGCGTGATGAACATTGTTTCGATGCTGAAAAGCGACAAATACATGCCGATGCAGATGGGATGGAAAACCAAGGTGGGGGGAAAACCAGAGTTCCACGAGAGTCACGATCCCTCGAGCACAAGCGCGATCTTTTCCTCTGTGTTGTTTTCACCAGCTTTTGGTGCAGTTAAAAAAAAACTATTACTATTACTCGCCGAAGGAACGAAGCCATAGGGGTTGTTGTTTTCATAATTTTCAATTTCCCACCCCGTCGTAACCGATCTCGGGAATTGCCAGCACGTTCCGCGAATGAAAGGGAAAAAGGGAGAAAGCAGCAAGGAAAAATTGCAGTTTAGTATCGATTTTCGTTTTCTTCGCGGCGCAAAGTGTAAGAAATCTGCAATCGTAACATCACCGAAGGAAAACGAAAGCACCGCGATGATGCTTTCGTTCGCGTGTTGGTATTTAAAGCCTCCCGCCTGCAGGTCCCGGCGTCGTCATCGGTCGCCGTCGTTGCTTCGATGAAAGTAAAAGTCTTTCGACACTGTCAATTTTGTAAGCTGGTGACTTACAACAGCTTTTCCTTCGGCGTTGTGTGCTGGCGGGAAGGGAAAAACGCTAAACGATGTTTTGCAGACTCCAGGGGGGCTTCCTTTCTCCTTCTTTTCCGCTGCTGGATAATGAACAGTTTGATGTGTTTCCACCCACATGCTGCTGGAGGTAGCTTTGTTTTTGTTCCCCTTTTCAATTGTCGGTAATGAATTGACTCCTCTTTCCAGCTGAGTTGCATCCGAAGAAAAAGATTAATTTTTCTTGTGCCTTCGACAGTAACGTTGTTGAAATTGAAGGTTTCGGTACAATGGAGACTTGAAATTGTTGGAAACGAAGTTGATAGTTTTGGTACATGGTTGGAATAATTTGAAATTAGAATCATCAAATCAAATCTAACATCGAGTAAGACGTATCAACGGAAAGAAAAACAACTAAGCTTCTTGAAAAACCGTCTCAATGCCTTATCTTGGGAACAATCACGATTTTATACATTTTATGCCTAACAAGACACGACGATCTTGAGTTAAATTATCGATGATGGGAGGGTCGAAAATCAATCATTCAAAGCGCTTAACTAATAGATATTGTTGAACACACTATGAACATGCTATCAGAATCCAAACACGTTGCTTCAAAATAATCCTTTTTTTTACGCCTTGAGCGTTCGACAATGTTTTGCCGGTAAAAAAAAAAAAAACAATCTAAACATTCGAACTCTCACAAGCGAAACGCTTTGCTTGTGCAGTCCAAGTTCGGTCCGCATATCATCAATCAATTTTAAACACCCAAAATTATCCTCCAAATCACCGCAACGATCTATCCGCCGCCAAGCGTTACAACATTCGCAAAATACACCGGCACCAAAAAGCACTGCACCGAAGCACTGCAGAGATTTTGAAGGAAGGCAGCACAACTAAGAAGAAGAAAAAGAAGCAGGGCGCCTATGGTTTACCGTCTCCCTTCGCCGAAACGAACTTCGACTAAACGAGACGACGCGCAACTAAATTGCCTAATCGTGATCTCCATTTATCTAATCCAACGTCGCCGGGCGTCATCGTCCTCTTCGGCATCGTTTCTTACGGTGGTTTCCGACAGACAACCCGCTGGACCGTTTCCCACTGACCTTGAAACACGTCAGAACGAGGAAACCCTGCCGAGAGTGAAATCGTTGCAGTACGTGCCCGATCCGGTAAACGATCGCGACCGTCGCCCGGCCCGTCCACACACCCGCTCGCTTTGCTGTGCGGCCTTAATTATGCCGAGATTTGCATCGACGCTCACAAAAAGTCACCCGTCGCCCTCCCGTCCATTTGACTTCTGCACTGCACATGTTTTATGATTGTACCGGACAGGTGCAATATTGTTAAACAATTCTTATTTATTCTTTTCCTTCTGCTTCTTGCTTCTCGTTTCAGGTAAGTGTTACGTTCCGGATCTTACGTGGTCACAAGCCTACCGTTTTCGGATAAGTATGCATGAAACATCTTGTAGGGTTCCCCACTGTTACGAGCATTTAAGTCTCCATGTTCCTTTTGGAGCGATTGGAGAAAAAAAAATTACAAACCACGCTGCAAGAGATTAATTTGGAAACAGAAAAATCGAAAGAAAAACATTCAACTTAGCTGAATGGCTTCTTCAAGAAGTTTTATTTCAAGTATGCGTGTTTTAAAATGTTCTGTTACACAAATCGTGCGGTTTAATTCGCGGTCGTACCTCTTGTTTGTCTCCTTGGTCTGCTCCACACACAAACTTGAGGTTTTTTTTCTCCAGACGAACCCCGAGAACCCAAGTGAAATCGATAATGAAAGCATTTAGCATGATTAAATGGCAGGCACACACGCGTCATAAATCTTGGCGCGACTAAATGCCGTAAATCAAGGGATACTTTGTAAGCATAAACTCGAAACGTTCTTTCCAACGAACAATAAAAAAATATCCCAACCGTGTCACCATATGGGTTCGTTGTCGATATTTTTGGTACACTTGGACCTGCAGACAGAGCAAAGAATTTTTCCCCACCTTCCAAGAAGCAGTAGCAACACTTGAAGGGATGCAGTGGCGCGGTTGCCGCAACTTCTTGTTATTCACCTTCGCCCCCAACCGCCCTCGTCGTAGTCATCTGTTGCTAAAATGTTGCCTTTTTGCAGCCTCCGGTTGTTAGCGTTGCACCGCGCTTGGGGATCAAATTTTTAACATTCTTTCCGAGGAGATCCGGTGAACCAACATAGAGGCGGAACGAGAGGGGCAGCTATTAGGTAATTTCGCACACGGTTGCGGCTGCACGAGGACGATTTATGAGCTGCACCCGTCGGTGTAAGTCGCCAGGGCCGGTCACGCGCACCACCTCGCCCGCTTGCGAGGAGGTCAAAGATTAGTGCAATATTTGTGCACCGCGTTGTCTGCGATGTCGTCGACTGGAGGGGGAAGCAGCTCACAAGTTGAGGGATCGGTCCTGACTGGCTGTAGGCTTGTTGCAATACAGCGCTGGCCTGATTGTGCCGGAGACGTGCGTGAAAGTTGAGGACGGGTGGATGAAAATGTTTAACACTCAGAAAGTGGGCCAGAACCTCGTCTAGACAGAGTTTGCTTTTCTGGTTTGAGCAAAAAACTTGAAAGACGTTTCTTTCCTCTTTTCCACTTTCTATTTTGTGAAGCTCACGAAGTTCAGTTGTAACCTTACATGCTAGCTGAAGATTTACAATGTTCATTACACGACCGCTTCATTTATGTGCTGCATTCTACCGACGCATATTCGGCATTTCTGAATGCATTTTTGCTCACACAAGATGTCACAGATGGAAACATTCTTCCACCAAATTGTAGAGTACGGCGCAATCCTTGGTATGATGTTTCTCTTGATTGCATCTCACTTCAGATGACTTTAATTTCTTCCACCTCATGTGAATGAAATATTTTAACAATTCAACGCCCATCTTTCTGGTATCACTTGACCAACTGAATGCAACTCGAAGGGTATACTTCTTCTCAAAATGTGACAATGAGAGCGAAAATGGGCAGTCTTTTTCTCTCTCCCGAACCGAACCGTGATTCGGCACCAAAAGTGCCTGCCGAGCATGAATAATGCAACTGCGTGTAGAGAAGAACTCTGGCCTCCGCTTTGACGAAGTTGCAGCTGCCAAACTGATTGCGAATGCATGCCGCGACTGTGTGACCGTGAATTCCCCCGAAATACCTTGCTCATCGGCATCGTGGATGCCGGCTGATATCTCAATATTTTTTCCCCCTTTTTGCCTTTGCCTTAACGAGCTTGGTTTTGGCTAAGAATGCCGACTGCCTTGACGGTGTGTAGCGTAAGGGCTGCATGGTGCAGGTCCTGAAAGCGGAGATGCTTCGTTCACTGAATAATGCAACATGCAGGCGACATAAATCATCTGAAAATCGAATCGATAAACTCGTTTAGACCATCGTTAGAATGCGTTTGAAGCTTAACTGGGGGCAAACCTGTAAAAACATAGCTTCTTCCACAACGGGGCAAAAGAACTACGAAAGAAAGAGTGGCAGTGTAGTGCCCTCTGCTTTCCTGGCTTTGGCCGGAACGAAACCCACAGTTTTCAGTCGCTTTTGCAACCGATCGCCAATAAATTCCCCCCCGGCGGTCTCGATCGATCGTCCCACCGCACGCAATTCACTTTCATCCACGATACACCAAGATGCGTCCATCCCAAGAAATGGTTATGTTTTCTTCGTGAGTATAAGTTTTTCCCGAACACTTCGCCAGCTTTTTTGGAGTCCGTTTTCATCCGTTTTTAATGTTGCTGGTTGGTAATTTTTTAATCAATCGAAATCGCCACGCCAGACAGGTTGAAGTCGTTAATCATTTTCTCATTTTTTGGTGAAAACTTTTTTTCAACCCAAATTAAAAAGATTAATAATAAAATCCTTTCAATCAACTGAAGAAGATCGAAGAGTCTCGTTAATTTGTTGTTTGTTTCCTGGAATCCACACCTCTTTGATAGTTTCCACCAATACCCAATCAATTCACGGATTGAAAAAACCCATGCAAGGATCATTGGTCCTTAGATTTAAACATACTCATTCCGAACTCCGTCGATCGAAATGAAAAAGACCCCCGATGCTTACCCGATCAATCGTTCCATTCATATTTCCGTTCAAATTTGTCCATATTATTGACACTCCGATGTTGAGTTTATAATGCATAAATGAGAATGATTTCTCTAAGGGTTGCCATCCCTTACTTTTAACTAAAAAAAGAAAAATTTGAAACACGAATTGGTTAGCATCAAATTGATCTTCTCCCACAAGCAAATACTGAACAAGAAAAAAAGGCATCAATAAGATTACAAGATAAGATGATTTGCTTGCCGTACTTTTGTAGATGATCGAAGGGTTCGAAAGGTTTTTTTCGATGAATAAAAAAGTCCTCCACTACACGTATCCCCAAGACATGACTTTCGCAATGCGTCAATGTCGCCGAGACGTTGCCGAGGAATTCGCGGAGTCTCGGATGCAGGTGTTGTTACCGTGGTTAAAACGTTTCGAGTGGCATGAGCCATCACGTGCCACTTCTTCCCTTTCCTGCTGGTCCCCTGCAACCTCTCCCAAATTATGTTGGCGGCAGGTTTTATGCGAGCCTTCCCCGCGGTTCGTTTGTAACGCTTGGGTCAGTCGAGTGCGGCGTCCGAGTATGATTTTTCTTGTTGGCAGATTGTTGTACAAACTCTTTAAAAAAAAACCTTCTTTCGCCCGTCTTGCTCTATCTCGTGACACCTTTGCACTCCTTCGTTCGGAGCGGGGTTCACTCGCTTTGTCGTCGGAATTGTGCCAATGTGCAATTAAAAAACCTTGAAACAACCGCGGTGATTCCTTTTGGCTGAGCTCGGGGTAATTATAAACGGCCGATTATCAGCGCCGCAACTCGAAATGTCAGACGCCGCAGTCCGGCACAGAGACTTTTGTTTTCGACTGCCGCCGCGCCGAAGGATGACCGGTTTTCGAGGCGGCTGATCCCCATCTGCTGATGGAGAACGCCACCTCGAAACGGTACGAATGTTGAAACACTATTTCTGGCCGCCCGAGGACAGCGTGCGTTGCCCACCGGTCCTTTTACGGGAGGTATGCTTTGCGAACACTATAGTTCGCGCCACTCCTTACGCACAATCACACGATCGCAGGTGGAAGCGGAGGATTGTCTTGGATCAATCAGAGGGATAAAAAACACCTCTCTTAACTTGACTGTAATGGCAGGTTTCAGCTTTCCAAATCGATAGCTCCTGTAGACGGTTGATCAGGTGGCATAATCGGTCCAATGTTTCATAACTGTCTCATCTTAAAAAATGAAAAATGAAACCACAATAATCAATGGCGCATCGCACAATTGACAATAATTTCTAGTAAAATGGAAATACGTTGCGTTAGAGAGTGTATTTGGGTGCTACCAGTTGTGACATTTTCTGTAGTTGAAGTGAAAACCAAACCGCCGTTGAAAATTAAACCAGGAAGAAGAAGCGTCAAAGAAGAACCGAACCGACCCCAAACTCTGGGTGTTCAGTCGGTGCAAGAAGATGTTCGCTAGCACGAAAAGATGTTCCACCGCAGCTTAAAAAGAAAAGAAAAAGGCAACCTCACATGACATTGCGACGCCGAGACATGGTGCTCTTTGGAAAATTGCCAACACGATGTTTTTTTTTTTTGCCGTTCCCTACGTTCCATGCGCTTCTTCCCGAATTTCTTCCCCCGGGAAGTAAAATCGATGTTGTCGGAGTTTCGGCGTGAACATAGAGTGAAGTGTTGTGCAGCATTCCCTTCTCCCGTGGTTGCACTTAACCTCAACCATCCTCTGCACACTCGCGACAAAGGTGCATGACATCTTTGACACTGACACTGCGCTGCCGCCGTTCGTTTGCTGCCCCAGCATGAGACAAAGATGATAAATTAGCTTTTAATGAAGCCTAGGCTCATATACACACACACACTCACACAATGCGGCAGCAGGGAAGAACCTGTTCATCCGTTCCGGCAGTAGGATTGCAAGCGTGGAGAAGGAGAAGAAAATCCGAACCTTTCAAAGGGCACACTTTGTGTGTGAAGGAAGTCGAGTCGGCCTGGTGTAGTGTTCCTGTTGGCTCAGGGGTTTTTTTTGCCAAAAATGAAGTAAAAAGTATGCATCGACGCACAGACGGTAACATTGCGCATCCGTAGATGATCCTCTCGTCCCTCTGCTCGACGTCGCCGTTGCGCCGTTGCGCCGATCTCTTAGCAGGGCACAGGCAAGAGAAGAAACCGATCTCGCGCAAAACAGCCCCAGCTGCGGTCAGCGACCTTTGCATGCTGTTGCACTGTAGGAGCCTGCGTGGAGGGGGTCGAGGTTTCACGAATTATGAAAGTGAAAACTTGTCGCGCCCGGTTATGCGATTCGGTGTCGGTGCCGTGTCCCGCCGCTTGCATTCGCCGTTCGCGTGCATTCGTCGCCGCCGTCATCGATGTTGATGTCGATCGGTTGGCTGCACGGTGTCTGGTCCGCAAGAGCCCTTCCGTCCGTGGCTTTCCTCCTCGTGGCCGGCCTGATGGCGACGGACAGTCTTCCGGAGTGCACAGAGTGTGTTCCCGTGCCTCGTACACCCGGCCATGCATGCACGACCCCGTGGCCCGAAAAATCCCCCACGGCGAAGGCGGCCCCGTGTTCGGTGCGGTTTTATTTATTCGCCCAGTCAAGGGTTCGGATTCTGATTAGTGCGAATTTGCAGCCGAGATAGAAGATAAATCGATAAAAGGACGACAGACACGGTGTCTGGCCACGAGATCGGGATTTGCGTGCGAGGTTTGGTAGTTTATGCATCCGCTGGTTTCGTTTGTCCTTCCTTTTCGTTTGCTTTGTCTGATTGTTTGGTTTTTTTTTCTCCTCTGCTAAAAATTGGTTGAAATATCGTGTTTTATTTTCTTCTTTGTAGCTTAGATGTCAAGGTTTGAATTGTTTTCTTTTAAAATCTTGACCATTTTTTCCTTTGATGATTTTAAAGAATCCTAAAACGTTCTAAATGCTTATATTTAATCTTCATGTTTTACTGTGCAGTTAATAGATATTTTACAAGAAATGGTGTTTTCTCTAAGTTTGTTTTATAAACAATGTAAGACAGGCAGATATTTATTATACCAACAGTCGCTTTTAAAAGCCTGTGAAAGAATATTTGAAATCCTTCGTCGTGTGGAAGACATGTTTTCAACCTCCCAATCTCCGTAGCGTAAAACAATTTCCCACCGACAGCCTTTCTTATGTTGTCGATAAATAATAGCTCTTAATCGGCGCGGTTTTTGTTTTTCCTTTTCAACCAATTCTTTTCCATTTCCGTAAAATCACTACACTGTAAATTAATTCCTCGCCGGGAATCCCTGCGCACCTGACCTGACCTTTGCCAGGCGCATTGCCGCCTGCAGCTGGCAGAAAACAAAATTTTCCCTTTAATTAATTACAACCATTTTTCGTGCTGTCTCCCGGTCTCTCTTGGGCGCAGACGTCGTATTGTTTTTGTTTATCTTATTTCGCTGCATTATTCGCTTGCCGATGTTTCGTGATGCGCCTGCGCCTGGCTGCCTACATTGTTGCCGGGGCGAGATTTATCAATGGAAGAGTATATCGGCGTGCCTCTGCCCCGTCTCGATGCTACATTTATTTCCCCTCACACGTTTTTCCCCCGTTCGCCCATTCGCCGGGTGGTTGGTTTTGATAAGTTTCGCGTGTAATTATAATTTACACTGTCACACCAGCGGCAACAATCACCTACTGTGCGCGTGCGGTGTTCGTGTATGGAGCTTATTATTTTGTACAATAAAAGAGGGAGTAAAGAAGACAACGGACCTCAAACAGTGCCACCCTGGTCCATGCAAAAATTAAAAAAAGCATCCACACTCCGATACCACCACTTGGGTCATCATCAGAACCATGCGATTAATTTCGCCTCCCTCCGTTTTGTTGCTGGATAAGTGCATTTCGCTATAATATGCACATCGAAGTACACCATTCATGTGTTTCCTTTTTTTTTTGTGCTGCAATATTTCGTTCCATTCGCTTCGATGCTCCATCGACAATGATACAATGTTGCACCTTCGTCGCTATTGTGCCACATGTTGGCACCGGCGGCAATATGAACCTCCCCCTCTTCCCCACCCTCCACGGCACGGCATGCAGATGCATGAAGCAGATGCACGCGGAGGGCAACCGTGTGCTGCATTCGATTGCTACGCTCATTTATCAATTGTATGATAATTGCACCGAACAAAGCGCATCCAACCCGGTGCAGGCGGGGGAGTGGAGGAGCGTGTGGAAATCAGGGCAGGGGCATGGGTCAGAGGGTTGAGCATAGATGCATCCAAGACACCGACCGTGTGAGTCGGCGGCGTACGCCCTACGGATTCCAGGCAGCCGATTGGCAAACCGCAGGATGCAAACGGTTGTGTCTCTGCGATCATAATTTCTTCAGACATTGATGCAGAACTGCTTCGCTGGCAGGATGCGACCAGACCAGCTCGAACGATTGCTAAATACTGCCTGCAATGAGTGCAAGCGAACCGCTCAACCGTGAAGACGTGCCGGGTTTCATTCGTGCTAGGAATTTCAGGCCCCTCCTGTTTGCCCCCTTTCCCAGATGCGATGATCCTATCGCGTTGGAAGATAATTTTTCTCGCCTCACATAACTCGCTCGACCCGATGCCAATGCCGTGATCTGTCCAAGGGCTCGCCAGGATGCTGCTGGGAAACCCTTCGTGCGTTCAAACAATGCGTTCTAAAGTGCTCTTGATTTACGGTCACACCTTTGCTACATATGCTACAATTACGGAGCAAATCCCGGGAAGCAGAAGATACATTACAGGTGTGACAAGCCGGCGCATCCGCTTTGCTCCGTGTGTTATTATGTGTAATTAGAATAAAACGAAACCATCACTTTCGATGTGAAACCGATTTAGACAATAAATTGTTCGTGATTTTGCCTCTTCTCCACTTTCTTGCCACACCCGGTTCTGGCGCGTTTGCATCCACCCTCCATCCATCCATTCATTTGCAAAAAACCCTTCATAACGATTAAATTCAATGGCAACAAACCCCACGACCAGCCAACCACCGACCCCGGGTGCTAAAGTGTTGAAAGCTTTCAGTTATTATGAAATAAAATACGACATTTCCAATCAGAATCAATGGAGTGCCATAAATTGCCTGCCGGTTGTGGCAGTAGCAGTAAAAAGGCAGGCCACGGATTGGAGGGTGTTTTTTTTTTTTGTCAGCCCTCTTTTTCTTGCTCGGGTCCGTTATCGGTGCGCGGTCGCAAGTGCACGGTTGCGATGCATTTTCCGCACCGCAGCCCCGGTTGGTCGTTGGGTGGTAATTATGTAGCTGCGCAGCCCTGCCGGAGGAAAAGTGTCGCCACAAAGCACACTTGAAGGCGGGTTGGCTTTTTTTTTTTTGCCAAGCGGACACGACCGTTGGGGTCACTTTCCACCTTTCGCGGCGGGAATCTGGTTACGGTGAGCCGAACCCTGGGCAAGCGCGCTCGGCTCAACAAAGTTGATAACGATCCACTATCATCGAATCGGTGGTTTGCCCCAGGGGGGGGAGGTGTCCAAATGCACCGCCAAGTTGTCCCGCACCGTGAAGGAAACGGTTAATATCAAGGCAACCGTAAACTAGCACCAAACACCAAACACCATCTCCTGCCATTCGCCGGCGTTGGGGGTTTCCTTTTTATTTATTTTTTCCTTTTATTGCCACACGCAACTATTTTGCACCATTTTCTGCGCACCCTCACGTTCCTCGGTCTGCCAACTTGGGTTCCCCCCCCCCCCCCCCCCCCTCACGCTTCGACAGAAGTGCAACGCAAATGGACTCGATGCACTTGACTAGTTTATATCTCGATTAAGTACACTTTAAGCACCATTCCACGTTACAATGTAAATAGAATGACGGCAGGATATATGAGTGGTTTCGTATGTTAATTTTTTTTTGTACTTCTTTCTCTCTCTTTCTCTGCTTATCTTTCTTTTTCTCTCCTCTTCACTCACCCCATACGTTCGCTCGCCGTTCGTTTCCTATTTTTCCCCTTTTCCCACCCTGCACCCATCACGATCCACCGAAATCCTGTCCATTTCCTCGCGTTCCATCAACGTGTGTGTTTGCTTTCTGAATGCGATGAACCCTCGATCTGATGCACCAACTTTCTTGCTGCATGGTGTGTGTGTGTGTGTGTTGCTGTGTGCTTGTGTTTAACTTTGCATGGTGTGGTGATTGGTGTGGACCTACCTCGACGTCCGGCGTCACCGACCTCCGGGCTGCCGCTTCGGATCAGCAGTGTACAGCGAGTCGCAGGCGCAGATTTCGACCAAAAACAACACTCCGTCTGCGCGAGACAAGCTGGCGCTGCAGCTCGACACTGGCAAGGCTCAGCCGCGGCTCCGGACGCGCCATCGATCATCGGTGGACGTCAGTGATTCAGGTGAGTTCGTTTACTCGCTTTAGTTGCGTTAGTTTGTTCTCCTAACTTCACACACTCTGGGCTTGGTTGTTTGGGTACCGAAATTTATTGAACCTTGTTTTTTTAACGCAAAACTTGTTTGTTGGCACTTTTTTTTTACCTTTGCATGAACCCCATTATGAAATAAAACACCACTAGACTAACCGAATACTCACCCAGTACTGCATCGGTTAACACTTGCACTCGATTGGAGGAATCCTTTGCACTAAATCCCTTTCTACCATCTAAGAGCAGCAGACTTCCAACCCCTTCTTCCAACTCGATTCGGCACCCAACAACACCCTACATACATCCTACAGAGGTACTTAGGAAGCCCATTAGGTCTAGTCGTTCTGATTCGATGCAGAGTTTTATTTCTTTATGACACGATGATCGTGGTGCGCTTTGGTGCAACAAGTGCACCGGTACATGTGTATGGGTATGCGTTTTATGGCACTAGAAAAGATTTCACAAATCACGGCCGGCCAAGCTTGGAATAAATCCCCTACAAAGTGTCCATAACAAAGAAAAAAACGCAACGGACAAAGTATCCTAAGCGGCCCAAAATTGAACGAAGAAGCCATAAATGTGGGACGCTATTCTGACTAAATTATCGTTTTTCGTTTATCGATACACGAAATCTATTCTAAACATTGAAAATTGTGAGAATCAAATCATTTATAGTTGGACGATGTCTGCTTTGATATGAATAAAAACTTTGACAAATATTGCTATAATCTTAAAACCTTCTAGCCGTATGTTCCCAGACCTTTTCGAATGGCAACATCTGCAAGCACTAAAGAATCTCTTCCACGTTTTGCATGCATGGCTCATTGAAGAGATGATCATAGCTTGTGCGTTTCTCCGATATCACAGCTGACGCCTTTTCTCCGCACATCGGCAGGCGTGGGGTGGCTTCGAAAACATTCTTTCAATTAAGTAGATCCTATCATCAACATCTGAACCGGGGGGCAAACGCTCAAAACGGGAGTGAAACAGCACCGCCATCTCGGCCGATCTGCTGCACGTAGTGTGTTTTAATTTGAAGCCTCGGCAAAAATCATTTAAGCTGGGCGCGCACCGGTAATGTAGAGAAAAGCCAGGGGACGATGTGTATGTTAAGCCTGGTCTAGGCGATGATCCATACGATCGCTGCACTGCACTGCAGCCCCGGGCGATCGAACTCAAGGTTGCGCGAGATGTTTTTTTTACTTGGAGAAATGAAGGATGAAGATGAATGATTCCAAGCGAAGTAGTGCTTGGCTTAGTCCCCGGAGGGCGCTCCAGACATTCAGACACGAGGCCGATCGTGTCCTAGGATGTATACTTACCGGCTGACTCCAGGAACGCACCGGAGGAAGCAAGCTTATGGGGTGCAGATCAACCACCCGCTTCGGGGGGTACGCGCGCGATCGGCTAATAAAATGTTACGTCCCTTCAACAGCAGCAGAAGCAGCAAGGAGCAGCAACAACCGCAGCGACAGAAGGAACGCGCTGGCTAAGCGGTTGCACACGGCTTCCCTGGGGTTTGACACGTCTCCTCCGCAGCGCATGACGCTTATGACGATCGCACGATCGCCGATCGCGATAGGCAACGCGATAGTGCAAATCGTTTGCGCGCGGCGTCGATCGTTCGCGGCCATTATTGCCGCTCACCGCCAGGATCCCTCAAGTCGCAAGCGCGTCTCAGGACAGGACCGTCCGCCGATTCGTTTCTTATCGGTTTTCGTGCGTTCCTCCTGCCGGAAAGCCTCCTATTCGGCCGCCGCCACCCACCGAACGGACGGCGGGAGTAATTACGCATAAAATTTAATTAAAATTAATGAATTTTATAAATAATACACTTTATTGGCACGCAAACCCGCATGACGTTGTTGGCGTTGCGTGGCGTCGCGTCCCATCCACATCTCGAGTACGGAGGAGAGAAATCTTTACCACCAGCGTATTCTGGATGCTGGGCGTCTTTTGCAGACTGCAAACAACAGGCAGGAACAAGAGTGGTCCAGGCCGCCGGAACCAGCCGTGCAAAGGGCGAGGTTTGATGAGTTTGTGCCAGGCCTGTGGACGTCGCCGAGAGCAGAAACACACTCTCTCGTGCCGAGACGACATTAAGCGCGCCCTGCGTCTCCACGACACTACGCCGCCAGAGTGCGGGCTAATCATGTTCGATTAACATCGTCCCGTTGACCGGGCGGCATCCGTCGGGTCTGACTTGAATCACTGAAACACAATCTCGACGGAAACCTCTGATTGATCGCGCACCCCGGTGACAGTGCGAGGGGCTTTGAGAAATTGGTCGCGAAAGGCGCGTAGGAAATCTCGCTCAAATCATCATAAATTATGCGCACAGTGCGCTCGGCGCACGTGCGTTTGGCCTTGGGCAGGTTGTATAATGGACGGTTAATTTTAACGATGATTTTTATGTGTTTATTTCACCGTTTGCGTGCGTGTTTCGCATGTCAGCTCGTGCCCGGATACCGGATATGCCCGTCATTAAAAGGGGTAGGCGCTGAAAGAGGGAGCCTTCTGCTTGTCGATGCACTTTGTGACCATATGTGCTCGTTTGCTTTGGTGGACACCCGCATCCACAACGTACAAGAATGTTTCCTCAAAGTATTACAGCGACGACGCCAAATTTATCATTTCAACTGTACTCTTTGACAGTGCAAAACAATTCCAGTTTTATTTCTTCAATAAATCAAGTGGAGTAGAGATTTTTACCAATACTTTGTTCGGCCGTGGACAGCACACGTTTTATTGCCACGTTTCTTTTGCTCGCTCAGATCAAACAGCTTTCATGATCAATAAACCAATGTTTAATGTTCCACTTCAAGCCATAAAGAAATTCCAAATTCTCATTCCGCACGCTCGCCAAATCCCCTCCTGATTGGCCGGGCAGGGCAAATAAAGACATAAAATCATATTCGTCTCAGTTCGCCGTCGATCGTGCGCAGCTTCGCCCCAAACTTCGCAACCAACACGCAGCTGCACCTAAAACTGCAAACTGAAGAATCATTATCCCACGATCTGGCCGACGCTAGCCCACGCACGCATATGCACACACACACACACGCACATACCACTCTTCACCGCCAACTGAAGCCACTGCTTGATTGTATGTTAAATTAATAGATCCACATCAAGAAATCGCAGCGGTCAATCGACGAAATGTGATCCATCTCCCCTCCATCCATCACACCGGCGTGTAGCCAACGCTGGACGATTACCAGGCTGCCCCGCGGTTAAAATGCACCTCTGTGATCGCTCGCGAAGCCGATGACAGGGAAACAACGTACGGTTTGATTGAGAGTCGATGCTGATGACGATAAGAACGATCGCACCAGCCCAATGATCGGTGAAGTGGGTGGGGGGGTGAAACTGAGCGGCTAGCCTCGGACAACAAGAACTGCATAAAATGGCCATTACCCGTCCGCAGAACAACGCTCACACTTTTGCTGCTGGTGCTGCACCACTGAACTGCCCCAGACCTCTTCCCACGCGGGCCGGTATGTTGTTGGAGTGCACGACTCTTCCTCGATTGGTGCTGGCCTACCCGAGGTTGCCGTGGCTGAAAGAAACTGATACCACGCGAAGAAGCACCGCACTGATCTAGATCGCAATCAACTGCTGACGAGTTGCAAATGTGTTTGACTTCTTCATCCCAGTCGGCGAGCGAAGCTGTTGATTTAACGAGCTCTTCTCAAAGGTTGGATGAAACGCGATTGGTTTCCTCAGCAGAAAATATCCTATTTGCTTTGTTACATAGAGAGTGGAATTTCAATCGCGTAAACAAACGACCGACAAGCAGGTTCGTCGCTTGCTGCCAAAAATTGCATGGCAACGTTCGGTTGAAGTCTTTCGTTTCTTTACCCCACGTTTAAGTCGCAAATTGTTTCGACGTGTCGTATGTATGTTCCAAAAATTAAAAGGACACACATTCACACACACACACACAGGTTCGAATCGAACCATCTCGCGGTTTAATTTACATGCCAGCCTTGCACATCCCCGATGAAAGGTCGTTGGTCGGTAAACGATTTCACTTTCATTTCGCTGCCCTCGACTCGCTTCCTGTTTCCCAAGCAGTGTCCGGTAGCACATCGGCAGCGTTCAGCACCATCGTAACGCGAGGGGTGGGTCTTGTATTCGGTGGAGCGATGGAGGGACGTTCGACTGCGAAAAAATGGTCGATAAACGATTGATTGAGTCCAGCCGCGTTAGAGTAGGGAACAACTTTAATTTAAAGACTATACGAAAGAAAGGCAGCTCCTGGTCGTGCCGTGATTGTTTCAGTGAATGTGTGTGTGTGTGTGTGAGCTGAACTGCCGCGCAGCACAAGTGGGATTTCGTGTTTATCTTAACATGCGTACCAGGCCGATTTGCGTCACCGGTTTCCCTTTCGATTAACTTCGTGCTTGACATTCATTCAGTTTTGAAACTTCATTCGAAATTCACAGGGAGAATGGTGGAAGCAATGATCCGCCATCTGCTCTCACCCCTGCGCGGCAACATTAATGAACGACGTAGGACTTTAATGCTCACAAGCGGAAGCACCCCTGTCTCCCCTGCCGTGGTCGAGGCTCCTTCCCATTTCGGTCACTTTCTTCGCGTCTCGCGGCCCACCACACGGAACCACGGATCGTGTTCGATTACTTATCGTCGTCGTCGGACGGTCCGCTAACTGATTGGACGCGAACGGGGTGGAAAGAAAGCACTTTTATGTTTCCGCTGGGTTCGGCTTGATCGCTTGCGTCGACCTGCACTTCCACCGCGATTGGCCGGTAATTCGGATGTTCGGATTGCCTACGCCGGAGACACAATTTCGGTGATTAATGGCTTCCGAACGATGTTTTCGGTCTCCCTACATTGTCGCCTTTCGATCGGCGAGAGAGTTTCGGCCGTCCGTTTTGACTACTCCATTCCCGTCTGTGCACCAGCTTTATTTGGAGTTTTCATACCTTTTTTTTTTCTTTTTTTCCTACCGTTCGATCGAGTTGTCGACTGTTGTCAGCCATTACCAGCGCGGCAACGAATTAATCAATTCCTTTCTGTCCCTTTAAGAGATCGTCTGTTTTCTCACGCGTTCATCGGCTCGTTGGGGTTTTATTTCTTGACCAGCTCTGGAGCGAAGTAAAGTCAGTTGGCCGCGAGCCGCGAGTGGAAGCGATTGCTAGAAGTATACATGCTTATGTAAATGTCAACCGTTTTCCTTGTCGGACGGCCGCCGCGAAAAAAGGGCCCTAGACTCCGTTTCCTCCACTTAATGTTCAGCATCCTTTCATTAACATTAAAAATTTCGAGCCCCGCGATTTCATGCGCTAACGAAACTAATTATTAATCAATGTTTATTATTATTTTTGTGTGGTAATTTGACGGAAATGATAAACATAAGCTCTTTATATTGGAACTGAATATAGATTACTGGTTTCCATAATTAGTTAAATGAATCTCAAGTATAGCCAATTAATCCGTTTTAGTTTATTCCATTTTCTAATCCAAATATCCTCCTCTTCTTCTACACTTACAGGTGAGCTAGACGACATTGACTCTGGGATCGATTCGCACATTGAATCCGGCGCAGGTAATTGTCGACCATTATCGGGAGCGCAGTGCAGTGAGCAAACATTGAGACCGACCGAATGATCTAGTGCGGCCATAACTTTTATTATCGACGGCGAACATTATCTTGCTAGCCTCGTGTACAAGCCTACCGGTCGTACAAATATACCAAACATACACGAAAGGGCGAAATAAGTTGAGGAGGTCGTCTGAAAAATGCCAACAAATTACCAATTGCATTTCGCAAACATCGGCCTAATGCGTTCTTGCGCCGCGCGCAGCATCGCGTTCGACAGCCGTTCTCCGGCGAGCTTTAATTACTTTTCTCCTTAACGTTGGTTAATTTTTGTTCCTTCGTGCCAAACACAAACTTCCCCTGCTTCGGAGTCCTGTTGCTTTTTCCTCGCCACATTTTTTTGTAATTTTTTGCACTGATTGCGGTTGCACCGTACGCAACCGTTAGCGCAAATGACCGTTTGCTCGCCGGGGGATGGGGTGAGAGGCGCCGTTCAGGTTTGAAAATACACACGATTGCGCCATCAAACGCCACATCGCTGTCGAAGGAACGGATGTGGCTGTTCGACGTAGAGAGAGAGGGATGTTGGCTTGCCTAATGCTACCGATTTTTCCGATCGCTCGACAAATGAGGGCTGCGTGTTAGAAGCGGCACGGCAACCCCCGACCGGGTGCCGGGAGTCGGGTGGTGTTGAGTGTTTGGACCCGGTTTGGCTAATGATGCCCTCTGCGCCAACCTGTTCAGTCGGGTTAGATTGGCGCCCGGGGAAGGAAACGGGCCTCTCGCGAGTGCTGCAATGTTTCGTGGCAAAGGCAAAGCACCCGGTGCCCTTTCCCTTTTATTTTTTTTTCTCTGTACCATACGGTGCCTTGTCCTTCGTTTGAGTGTGATTTTACACTTCTGACTAAAGGGACTCAGCGGGGCGAGGGGGCGGGACAGAAGCAATTGAAGACGAAGGCAAATAACACCGCAGCAAAACGAGGGAAGAATAAAAACCATCCACAAAATAAATGAAACCGACCCCGGCCCCACCATTCCGGCCACAATCGGCACCCTATGCGTTGGGTTTTTTTAATTGCACAATATATTCAGCCCGTTTATTATTTTAATCCAATACTTTACGGACGCTAATCACATACTTAGCTGCATGTAGTTTGCAGGTCTGCGCCGGGCCTCACCGGTCCATCCGATCCGGCCCAGAATGCGGCCACCGGACTCAGCGGCGGCGTGGGGGCAATGTCGTGACGCTGGCGTCGCATGTGGAAAACACCCCGGCACCTGGGGCTTCCGACGACGGCGACGTTTCCTGTCGTCATATATTTGTAGCTTCACGAACGACAAATAACCATTCGACAATGGCACAGAAGTAAATAGGGTTTGCACGCAAAAAAAAAGACTAGCATTGAAAAAAGAAAAAAAACCCGTCCACCGTAAACTTTACCAGGGTAAATTACGCCTGATAACTACCATCTTCCATGTAAGGCAAACACGGACAATAAATCGGAGCAACGGAAAGATGCAAGGTGTCCTTACTTGGTTCCTTGATTGACACGGGTTTCCTTGCGGCGACGGAAGGGCAAATGGGATGAATGTGGAAAGTAAAAGTGAAAATAGCCTTTAGCGATTAAACTCATCGACTAAATAAGCCCGGGAAGGTAGATGAGATGTCCTTCCCGATGGAGAGGGGAAAAGGCGTTTTTCAACGACGGCAGGATGAGAAGCCAGCAATCAATCGATACAAGGCGATGCGATAATGACGGAGAGGTGTTACTTGACGGAGCAGGTTGTCCGTCTGGCGGCAGGATTGACTGCTCCGTTTTGCTATGCAAGCAAGTGGCTTGAACTCCGGTGCACTATTCAATTAAAAATTAATCCCAACCCTACCACCACCAGCTGTCCTGTTTAATCAGCTGTTGGAATGAACTATTTTCCACTCGATTTTGCATCGCGCTTCGGTGCACAGAGCACGACCCTAACTATCCGCGGGATGTAGTATGAAACCATGCTGACCCAGCAAGTGCAGCAAGTGCAGGTCACCTCACGGGCAAGGTGCATAAGACACTTAATTAAATGCGATCTAGGATCGGAGCGCGGCCCAGTACTGATGCCGGGAAGATTAGTGCACACGCGGAACGTGCGCGAGGGATTAACGAGTGATTAATAACTTTCTCACCGGCTTGGGCACTTGCATCACAGACAGCCAGGCATATGCTGGCGAAGGAATCTTGGAAGTCTGCAATCGATTGTCCTTGGATGCCCAGTTGATTTATGATGCGAAAAAACTTCGTCGTTTCAACGGAGCAAACGATTTTTTCTCCCATTACTTGGCTGCGAAACTTTATGTTTCAACGGGTTTAAACAACGCTGGTTTCGTTGCAGGTAAAATATAATTACCTTAAAAGCAAACACAGTTTAATTGAAACATCGCAATTTTTGTAATGCACGTCGTGAACCTTATTTAAAAATTCTTCTAAATATAATACCTTTACAATGTTTTGCGCCACCAGCGTGTGTATCGTCTTTTGAAACGATTTTCAATCAATGTTACACGATCGATGGCCATTCCGCTCGATCATCTGCAAACGGGGGGCGATGATACGATGAACACATAATCATATATTTTTCTCATGTTTTGCAAATTCTTCAAATTAAAACGTCCCGTCCCAAACCCCGATGCGTTTCGCTTTCCCGCGCCGGGAATCCCGGCCAAGGGGGAAAGTGTAACGCCACGGCACGAAAAGCGAGCCGTAAATTGGCATTTACTGCAGCGCCCAGTGCCGGCCGGTGCAGCTCTGACCGGCAGGATAATGATGATGATGATTGTAATGATGATTATGATGATGGTCATGATAATGGTAAAATATTACGGCCTCTTTCGTTGTCTTTTACCGCGAATCGCACGCAGCGGACGCGTACACCCGATTACGCAAACTGTATCGATCCGCCGACACCTAATCCCGCGCCATCGGAATCGATCGAACTCGACAGTCGCATTTCCCTCGCAGCGGCTTAAGTTTTACTTTTACCGGACCTTTTCCCAGGCACGAGAGCAGCCTTCGCCTTCGAGGAGAAAGACCGACCAAGGCGTGGTAAAAAACAAGGGAAAAGCAGTAAGAGAACATCACCGTCGTCGTCGTCGTCGATCGAAATGACGCGCTGAAGTTATGTAGCACCTTAATGGCGAATCATTTCCCGTACATGTTTATGGAGCTCTGGGCGCGTTTCGCGTTCGCCGCCCCGGCGCACCGTTGACCCAGCAGCTTTGGGTCAGAGCGGTCGGTTGGAACGAAACCGAATGGAATGCCAATGCGCCCTCCATTGCCAGCAGATCCCGGTGCTCACGTTGCAACATTGTTGCACCGGTACCGTTCCTTTCCGCCCTTTCAATCGTGTGTCCATGGTTTCCATGTATCCCGCCCCGTGCCCACCCGCATGTGGCACTTTTTTCTCGCCTTCCCGCCTTTCCTTGTCTTCGATAAAGAATGCGGTGTGTGTCCGTTTAACACACCATCCCTCGCGAAGCCGGCGCCTCTGGACACGAGTCCTGCATGTACCAGAATTTGCATCGGTTGATCCTGTGATTGACCGTCCTTAGGAAAACAGCACCTCCTTAACCTTCAACTCGAGCTGGAGTTTTTTTTGTTTTTTTTTTTCTCGCACTCCGTCCCCAGACGGTTTAGAATGAAAACCTGACCTCACCCGGTAGGGATAGTAGCCGATAAACGATAAACGCTTCACGATCGTAAAGGGTGAGCCAGCAGTAGCGGAGGTGATCTCTAGGCCATTCATTCCTGGAAGAAAAGATTCTTCGTGCGAGCCAACGTGAACTTGCTGCTCCATAAAAATAAATATCGAATCGAAGTTCACATTTTTCTACCGATTAAGCCTTTTTGAGGTGCGCGTTGGGTGCGGTTTTTAAAGGACTTCAGACAGGGCTCAGCATGTGCGGTCATAAAGTGGAGCTTTGCGTTTCATTTATGCTTTCAATTTTCCCTCCGCGACGAAAACGAACAGGCGGCGAAACTGTGGTGTGGAAAAACGGCCCTGCGCTGCAAATGTCCCGGCTAGGGTTGGTCGTTTTATGGTCGGGTTTTTATGCGTTTGCTCCTACTACGGCTTAGTAGGGTGGGCAAATCGGTTCTTACCCTTCGCTCACTCGCTCCCGTGGCCGTGTCGGCACAAGGCAGTACTCAAACACGCCAAAGTAAACACGATGGCACTTAAGCGCAAATTGTTGCCGCTGCCAGCGCTCCAGTGCTGCTGGCACTGCTCGGCGCAGCAGTAAAACTGACAGCCTAACAACGGTGCAAGTTGATCTAAACTGACATATTATTATTATTACATCATCGTCCAACTGTTCCGTCCGGTCGTTCATGTCCGTCCGCGTTGTCCGGTCCGGTCCGCGCTGTCAAAACGGGTGTCTCCTCTGTCTTTTCGCTTCTCGCTCAGCCCTCTAATAATTGTCGGCGTGACACTTATCCTCCGTGGACTGCACCGGAACACCACCGTACACGCCGGATGGAGCCAGAAGAGACCAGCCAGAGGTGTACTCAACGCGCGATCACTGGAAAACCAATCGGATTGCAATTTAGATCTGCCTGCTTGGATTTGGGTCCTCCCCTGAGGCGATTGCAGGTGGTCCCGTGCGAACATCGTAACACCGGTAGAGGAAACAACGACTTTCATCTTGTGCGTTCGGTTCGATTACTCAACTTAAATGATGCTGGTCGCACTCACACGGTTTCGCATCCCCGCAGTTGGATGATGCTGCAGTCGAAGCCAATTAAAAGTCAATTCATAAAAATGCAAATTTGTGGTCCTCCCACGGCTATTCATCGGTGTCGATGGGGTCGATGCGTCTCCTGCATGCTTCTACAAGTCATCTCGCTCCAGGAAGAAGAATGCTCGCGCCGTCGCAAGGCAAGCCCCAGTTGTGTGGCGTACTAGAACGAGAACCAATTTAGCGCAACGTTGCGTTAAACCAAGCCACCTCCCGCGCGCTGCGTCCTAGCTGGGTCTGGATTCAGTGGAGGAGGATTATAGATGCGATGGGTGCAATGCGAGGCCACCGCATTCGGTCCACTCTCTTCGGCGGGGTGGGTCGATCTTACGGTTCGGTCTTAATTGGTATCGCTGCGATCATATTCTCGCATCATTGGGCACACTTCAATTAATATTTATGGTCTTGGAATCGAAGCGCGCGTCGCAACCGTGGAGCCGGCGTCGGCGGCTGGTGGCTAATGCTCGTGTCAGCCTCGAGCCCACCGGCAGCGGTGTGCGGGCGGGACTGCGAAAGGGAACAACTGCAGAAAGCAACAACAAACAAACACTAATTTAAATGTACAACCCGTGTGTGCACACGGTGCCAATATCAAACAACGTTCCGCGCGGGTCAACCTCCGGCGGAATTCTAGTCCCTATAAATCACCCTTAGCTGTGGTTTGTCTCTCGCTCTCTCGGTCTGCCTACGAGGTTCAACCCGGTGGTGTAGGAGGAGGAGGAGGTGCATCAACCCTTGTGCTTTTGCAGAAGCAGCTTAATCGAGCCAGGAACCTACCAAGAACCGTCCCTGCTTCTCCGCTTCTGCTCGTTGCGATCATTATCGCAAAATTGCATATGCACAACTGCAAACGACTGCACACTGCACGCTATCCGACTCGCCCCACACCTCGTTTCCCAGCGGTGGGTGGATGTGAGGTAGGTAGGTTTGCATGCGTCTGCCGTCTCTGCCGTGTGTGTGAATGTGGCCAATGTGGGTGCGCTTCGGTGTACCTCTCGCCTGGAATCAGTATTGGGGTGGCATCGGTTGGCAATAGTTGCGATGGAGAATTTATCAATCCGATCCTCAACGGTGCTTCTTGCCAGAAGAAAACCGGCAAGCTTTCCCCACCCCCCGCCTTGAGGAGCGTCAATGGTGAATCCAGCGATCTTATGGCAGCAGTGAGATACTGGTGAGATATGCAATCTAAACCTCAATGCCTCGTATGTAACGTGTTCGTGTGTTCGGAACGTGGATAATTGGTAATAAATATATCATAACGGACAACACATGACGCTAGTCAAAGCTTACAAACAACCATCATATTTTGTTACATAAATATCGATCTAAATCGTCTGTGAGAGCAAACCGTAACCAAACGAAACTGTATCGCCATAATGTATCTACATGCTCTTTGAAATCTGATCCATCTGATCGATCTGATCTGATCCAATGCCTATTAACAACCGCACACACACTCTGACTCTCACTCTCTCTCTCTCTGATGCATTTGGTTGTGCAATATGAGCTTCGGAAATCGATTGTATCGACACCAAAAATCCCGAAGGTGTTTCCGCGGAAGTCGTAGATCTCATTCACCGACAGGTGTTAGATTTAAGCTGCTTCTGCTAACAGTTCGAGTCGTAACTTTCACCCTGGTTTGGTGCCCTTCTTCTCCGCCGAGTTCCTCCGGGTCCAGCTTTATCGGGTGGTCATTCTTTGCCTGCCCATGAACTGCGCCACGATCGCCCTGCGGGGATTGATTTCGTATCCTCCGATCGCACCTCCCAGTCGGGAAGGCCGGGAATGGAATAAACGTGTAAAGTGGGCAGGTTAATATTTGCTCCCTTTCCTCGTGACTATCTTACCCTTCGTGTCCAAGTCCGCCCCAGGCTACACCCCAGCATGCAACCGCAATCCGAACCGGCGCAGATAACTTATCATTATCCCTGGCGACTCACCCCGGACAGACACTGACTATTTCGAACATACGCCATGAAATGTGAGACTTGTCATAACACGCTACCAATGGCCACCTCCCGCCCCATGCGTGTCACTCTGCGGTCGACACGACGGAGACAGCGGCGGAAGGAACGGAAGGTTCTCACGAACGCAATCGAATCGCAATCTGATCGCTCGGTTTGCCTTTCTTTTTTGTTTCTTCCGAGCCTCGCGAGAGAACTGGCGGTTGGCTTCCTCGTTCTCGGCCGCGGCACGCTGGCCCGCTGGGCTCGAAATAGATCGGTGGATCTTCTTCCATATCCTTCGTGCAGCATCGCCTGTCGACCGAAACGAAAACGAAAACGAACACGAACACCAAAACGGTTGTGCCTCCACGCGGGAAAACAATCCATAAATTATAACAAATATTCATGTTGTTACCGTTCTGGGGAAGGGAAGGGGGCAGTCCATGGTGCGCATCATTCGCCGTGGTCTATTGCCTACCGCGTAGAATAACACGCCATAATTTCGTTTCCTTCGGTTGCGCTTCCCCCCGTTCTGGGGCGTGTGACGGTGGTGTAACGCTTCCCGTGGAGTTCCCAGCGCTCCTGACCTTCCCGTCCTCGGGAAAACCTACACACAGCTCGGAGCCCCACAGAGTGCCGCGTTCTTGAACGCGGTTCGCTGGCCCAAAGGTAAACATTGGCCAATTCGATTCCATTATCGCTTAGGGCGCTCTGGAAACGAGATCGGGGGTGGGAAGGAAGATGTTGGAGCCGGCTGGTGCAAGAGGTGCACGCAGCCGGGGTCATCACATGCCGACCCGATCGACCGTGACCGTGAAGGGACGATGCAGCCCGTTCACCGACGGTGGAAATGATATGAGTGATGCATAAATAATTACACTCTCCCGGGGTACACGATGAGTGGCGCTCATGACTGGCGCATCTCCGGCGCTGGCAGGCAGATCATGGCCCTCTAATAGATCCTCGAGATGCGGCTCGCCCGGCCGTGCGGGGTCCAGATCACTGCCGCGGCTTTGGCTTCTGGTCGATGATCGCACTGGACGATAATTGGGGCCCTTGTTTTGAAGGGTTCACTTCACGTCGTGGGACATCGGAGCATTCTGAAGCAGGACGGGACGGCAGAGTGGGCTAGGTTGAAGGACAGTAGGAAGGAAAAAGCTCTAGAACTAGACGTAGAACCCCTTGGAGATTCTTGCTGGATGGTGGCTACGAACTTGCAAGGGCCAAGAATCATCACGCATTTTCTCTGCGATCGCAGAGGAAGCACTCCACTCAAGTTCCTGACTCCATGGTATGTGCCGCGTGTAGTCCCGCCTGTTCCGTGCGGAACAATTACCTCTAGCAACTCGGAAGAGTTCCCCGCTCGACTGCTGCGCTACTCTAGTTTTACCCTTCGCTGTCCGGACGCGCGGTAATCGATGCTAGTTAGTAAGGTCCATTGCAAGCCATTGGCTGGAAGACGACGTCCGGACGGTGGAGCGCCACTGCGGGTCTTGCTAATCAACGGGGCAATTTGCATAAAAATTACCCGGTAATACGGACAAATTAAACCCGAACAAATGAGTGGCAATTATTTTGGCGGTATCGTCGAAATGCGTTGTCTTATGGAACGCTGATGCGACACAAGCGACGCAAGGAACAAGTGTAGAGAAAAACGCGTACAGAAGCATCATCCAATTCTTAACAGATAAGGAATGAATCATTCCATTACGGTTGGGACGCAAGAACGTTCCTGTCAAGGCTACGCGCGAGAAGTTAGCGACAATATGGGAATTGTTTCACGATCCTCGCTCGACACGGCTGACCATCCCATTGCTAGTGATGAACAGTCTAGCACTTGAGTCACCAGATGCAGGTTCTAGATTTTTGCACGTTTTGCACCTTCCTCGTGTGAAGGCTAGAGCAGAGGAGTACTGGAGTGCTACCTCGTTCCCTTTCTAAGTTGCATTTCTATCACCGACACGGTCCTTATTGGCAGAAAAAACTCTAGACACAGCCTCACAGCCCGAGTAACCCTCGAGAACCGCACGATCAAACGGGTCTGGGTGCACGAAAACATGATGTACTACCTGAACTTCCTCGTGTGGTTTCTCCACTTCCTCGATCCCGGGCGGACAACTATGTAAACAAGTGGGGAAAAACATAATTTGCGTGCCAGATCATACTGGTTCGGACGAAGTGACTCGATTGTGTCACGTTCACCTTGTGAGACTTCTGTTGGCGACATCGCAGGTTTGTGCGCTGAGCCGAACCTCAATTATTTGTGTAAAATTCCGAACATAACTAATTTCTGATGCAAGACATACTTTCAGAAGACAATATTTAATAGGCTGCAGAAAATGTTTTCATAAAGTAGAGTCTATTGGTGGAACTTAGTGCCTCTTTTCTGGTCACAGTTCCCGACTTCGTTTCGATACCCTCTTACAGTAAACGAACTTCAACGGCTATCAGTTGTTGTAAACCTTCAAAGGTTCAAATAAAATACCGCTTTTGATCGCTTTCAATTAACGAGTTTGCAGTGGCCGAAGGCACGGGGAGATCTTCACGCTCGCCAATAAAACTACCCCACTGCAACGACAGATTATCGTGTCGAGGTCAACACCGCACGCGACCCTCGACTGCGCCGGAAGGCTATTTCAGATCGCGCTGGACAGCACTTGCCACCAATTATTGGTTCACGCTTGCATGGGCCATTTCGTCACCAGTCCGAAAGGTTTGGGGGTTCGGAGGAATTTTCCTCCAGGAGAGGCAGCTGGCAGCTTCACCTTACACCATGGGCAGCAACAAAAATCAATCGTAAAAAAGGCTTCACCGGGCGCGCGCGCACCAAACCGTTAAACTTTAATGTCTCATTATTGTGGGACGAGAAGCGGCGGCCTTTTTTATTGGCGGATTATTTTCGCTGCGCGAGTTCACGGTACAGAGGTTCGGATCCGACTGTCTGTTTCTGGATGGCTAGGGTCGAATAGAGCACCCCGAACGCAAGTTTATAGAAACGAGATAGCTACTAACGGCTGAGATTTACATCGATGCTTGCTGGGTCTTACAAGTTTTACAGCTTAAAGCTCTGACTGAAGGACACTTCTGATTGGCTGAAATCAATTGACGTTGTCGATTTTTATCGGAGATTTTATTTATTCCTATTCATTTCACTGCAAAACCTTGAGAAACGTTTTAGACAAGAAGATTGTAATATAGAAACAATTGCATGAATAAAATTGTACTTGGAACCATCGGAAAGCGTTCTAAATAACCGGCATCATTCTGCCTTTGCAATACAGGACATTACAGCTCACCACGTGTCCTCAATCATCTAGCCCTTGTCTCCTCCCGTGCTTCGTTCGATTCATTTTTACGATGGATTGTATTTTCCACTACTTGCAGCTCCCTAGCTGTGATTGTCTTAATCACTCCGTCTGATTTACTGCTACCGTTAATGGTGTGCTTGTTTTTCCCGCTGCGAGATCCCCTGCCTTAATCACCAAACTATAAATGTACGGCTGTAGATTGAGTTTTCTCCGCCAACATCCAGTCCTTGGATGAAATTAGTAGCTTATTTACTTTATATTTAATACTTGTTATTACGTATTACATTGCGCTTATGCGGCTGGTGGTCAGTTTATGGAATGGAGGTTCTTATAACAAGCGACCGCGAACGCCGCCACGGCGCCATCCCTCTATAGGATCTTATATTTTCGAGCGCACCCGAAGTGGAGCCCGCCCGACTCATATTTACTCGTGACTCTAGCCCCGGACGGACGGCCTTGCCACGGATCTGCCCCGGTTCGTGTTCTTTTCCGGCCACCGCGAGGACGATAATGAGCTTCCCTAGTCCGCCCCGAACCTTCACGCCCGCGTCTAATGAGGGCCACGATTCGAGCAGTGGAATTTCATTTCCATCCCAGCTTCCACCAGCGGACCCTGCTCCCTCTGCTCCGCGTCCCGGACATCCCCACGTCAGTTTCGCTACGATGACGACGACGTCGACGGTGAGGTTGATGAGTTGCGGTCGATCCATTCCGAGCTGACTGATATCACTTTTGCGGACGCGCCCGGGCTGGCCGGGGCGATCTGTCGAGGGGCGATGGCCGATGTGTCGATCACACGAGCAGCGGGCAGCCATCGGATCTGCGCTAATGCGTGCGTCTCATCAAAGCTCGCATCGTGTCTAGTGACCGCAACCGGGTGGCGCAGGAGGCCATCAGGCGATGCACCATCAGTGAGCGACTTTTTAATGGAAAAGCAATAAAACTTACCCCCATCGTCCATCGGAGGGGACGTCCTGTGGCTACCAATGATCAGACAGGGGAAGGAGAAGATAGCTGGGGTTAACATGCACACTGCAGTCAACATTCACCCCGCCCATTCTGCCTCCCGCCTGACCATTCCAGTTCCATTATCAGGAAGTTTCTGGTAGTATTTTCCCTCGGCCGATGACAACAACGCTGATGGCGTAAATTCGACGTGATTGTGTACTTCATTTTCTTCTCTTGTAGCGAAACAATTTCAAGCCCTGTTTTGTGTGTACGGTTTTGCTCTTATTGCCCAACATTATGCTTCATTAAGACACCTTCCGGAACGTTACGAAGGGGTGGCACTTTTCCGCGCGCCGGTTATCCGTCGGTAGCTGAGTCCTGTGTAGCATAGGCCATTGTAATGGTAATTTTATTATTGCCAATCGATAAGCACATTAAATTGGAGCAAAATGTGCGCCATGATGCAGACACAATTAAGCTCAGTTCACCTGCGGGGTGGTGTTGGAACGAGCTGTTGGTGTGGAAATTATCGTTTCGAAGACATTAAAAAAATCATATCACTGCGTGCGTGCGACAGGAAATTCGCAGGAGGATAGAATGAAGTGGTTGAAAATAAAACTTCACTAAATCAAACGGGTTTCCTTACACATCTAAAAAACGGAGTATGTTTAATGCAGCTGCCCGAATAGATCTAGATCCATCAGAGTTTGTTCAACATTCTAATTCGTTCGTTCTCATTTTTAAATAGATTAATAAAGTATTTATTGATAATCGATTCATTCCTTTCGCCAACAACTTGCGTGACAATGCGAAGCCAGCTCATGGCTCATGTATGCGCGTTGCTAATGGCCACGCGAGGTTTATGCTTCGAGGCGCAAAACCTAGCCGAAGGCGACCGTGATACGTGAATCATAAAATTGAATTCACCGCGAAAAAGAACGTTTCTTTGCGCAGAGACTTTGGCGTGGTCCCCAAATCACACCCATCTTTTGGCATTGAATGGGCCCCCTCAGGATCACTCAAAATCAACCACTTTTAGTTGGTGTTGGCCTTTGGCGGCACCTCCGAAGGTGCTCGATTTAGCGCTCGTAAAACGCCAATCCTGGTCTCCCCAAGAACGCCCGGATTTTATTGATCTTCAACCTCTGGCCGGATTAAGCCATGCTTGGCAAAGCTACACCCCTCTTCAGAGTAGACCCATTTTCGAGTGCTTCCAGCTCCATATAGCACACACATACACTACCGCGCCTCCGTGGGATCAACCTTCGATAGGTATGACCTCATGGACTACATAAATTTGGCACTAGCTATACCACTGCAGCATAAAACATTCCCAAAATCGACCACAGCCGATCGTGCGATCGTGAGGGAGCGCGAGTACTTGCTTTACGAAGAGAACGATCGAATAGGTTTTTTAGTTTTTTTTTTCTGGAAGCGCCAATTTGTCCGAACCACAGCTCTAAACGCAACACTCGCGAGATGTTAACGTTGCCGCTTGTTAACACTTGCTCTTGCTTGTAGCGCGTTCGAGCATTGTATTTAGTGTTTCCGAAAGACTTGCTGGCCGTGCCATGGTTCTCCAGTGTGTCGTGCAAGAGTCACAGCTCGCACGGACCATGCCTGACCCTTCAATAAAAACAACGTGACTTCTACTCACCGATCACCCCGACACCCGACCATTACCAGTGGGTCAGTAGTTTAAGGACAATTAGCCGGGGATCCGTTCTCCGGATCGTCGTTTGTATGATGTGAATAGGAATTTCAAACATCATATAATAAAAGTTAAAAACAACCACAGCATCCGGACGGGACAAGAGATCAACATTTTACCCTTGGAATCTTTATTCAATTTTAAACCACGAGATCAAAAAGTTTATAACCATCATTTCTTGAGTTGATTAAAGATTTGTTTGTCATATTTAATTGCAATACATTTAAACTTCCGATCTAATTCATCCATTGGCCCCAGAATCGTAAGCACTTACCTATTCTTACCCGCCGTAGAGGTGGGTAGGACTCAACCGCCTCATATGACCATTACGCCACACACCTAATTGCACCTCGCCTTAAATCCTTTCACAGCTCAGATTGACCGAATGCGTCGAAAGAGAAAGAAAAATAACATAATTTCAAGCGGAAATTCGAGCCAGCGAGTCAAGTAACGTGCAACAGGATCTATTCACATGCGAGAATCGATGTAAAAAAACAGACCATAATCGTCGACCTGACTCGGGGCGAACTTTAGCCTCGCTCCATTCACACCTCAACAGTGCTGGTCGAGGTTCGTTCCTTGCTTCGGTGGGAAAAGCCTTGAACTTTCCTCACGCATCCGGGCATATCATACGACCGAGTCCGTTTAAGGATTTGAGTGAAGGGTTGCTCCAAACGCGTGATACTCACATCCCGGAGGTACAATAGGTACCATAAGTAGCTTGTCTGCCTCAGCAATTTACCGAGCCGAAGAAAATGGTATTGCAAGAAGTGACTTCGCGACGTCGTCCACTTCCGCAGTCTGGACTGGACCGCAGGAAACAATTAGGGCATCGATCGAATACTTTGCCGGGGGGTCCATATCCTGCCTAAACTGTGACTCGACAGCTCGATAATCATAGCTTTTAATATTTCTTAACGATCGACACCGTACCCCGAGTAGGCCGTTGGGAAAACAAGTGGCACGACATCTGTTTGGGGGGGGGGGGGGGGGACACCAGCGGGTTCCACACTCTTAATCGCGGACGCCTAGACCTGACAGCTTTCAGCACCTCGTCGCAGGAACGATCGAAATCGGAGGGCTGTTGAACGTAAACAACAACAAAAAAGGCAGACGATTTTCGAACCGAAGGCGCTCCTTGTTGCAAACCTTAGCCATTGTTGGAGTAGGCTTCGTAAGGCTCAAGTTCGACATCAGTTTAAGGTCTTTTCCGGCAGCATAAATGTTTACCAGAACAGAAGAACTAAAGTTTCACTGCTGGCCGCTTTGGGTTTGCCGTGAAGGAATGCAAACGGTGCGGCCTTCCCCGGAGTAAATGGTATGCTTTTTACACCGCTCAGATCGCGCATTCCGTGGCTGCTTCTGGGCCTCACCGTTTCACACAAACTCCGCTACCACCTCATCCAACACAGGGTGGTTAGGCTGTCCAAGGCACTCCTTCTAGCCTGTTAGGTTCTTGTTAGTTGTCTAGCGAGGCTCCAAATGAAGCCATCTAGGGTCAAATATTATTTCTCTCGCACTAGTTTTGCCCGTGCGTAGCGTTCTTACCACCAAACTCCTCCTCCCAGGCTGCCCCGGGCAATGGCACCGTATCTAATGCGTAAGCCATCGATTAAGCTATCGACTGCAACCGGTTTGCAGTTGCTGTGCAAAAGGCTTTTAATTGAATTTATTTGTTACTTCTGCGTGTCATGTCATTTGGGATACCTTTTTCTGTTATTTGTTTCTACCAACAACTGATGTTTGCACTACAAGACGCTAGTGTTGTTGTCCTTGTTAATGAGTAGTTTTACAACGGTTAGAAATTCCGAAGAACGACTGCAAACGCCCCCCGCCAAAGATGCGACGTGTTGTGGTATGGTGTTGCTTTTGTCCGCATCGTGGCAACGTTCTGCAAACCAAACGCCCGGCACGGTCTGAAGGCGCCGCGCCAACACGCAGCTGTGACACGATTATAAAGATGTTAGAGCCCGCACCGTGCCCATGATTTCATTTTTCATGTCGGTCCGTTTCATTGTGAATGGCCTGTTTGAAGGTATTTTGCTGGCGTGTTTTCATGTTCCCATCGACATTAGATTGATTTACAAGCTTGCTAAGAAGTGCTAATTTCCATATTGTGCAATCGATTCGTTGGAAAGGTTGATGGTTAATCCATCAATTATAGTTTTTTTATGCAATGATGAAAAAGATCCAAGGACAACATTCAACAATACCGATTGTTAGAAGAGTAATCTATGAATTGTAGTAGCCTTTGTTTTTTAATACATGATTATTCTGTGTTCAACTACTGAATATATCAGACGTACTTTTCAATAGGTTATGGGCCCAGGATACGACTCTGTTAGTTTGAAATTAAAAGATTGAAAGCAGTTTTGTGAAGAATGGCGAATCCGAAACTAGCGGGATCTTTTTCCCTGCCTTTGCGAGAAATACTTCGAGGATCGGAAAACTACAGTTCTTGGTCTTTCGCCACCAAGATGGTTTTGATTAAGGAGAAAACCTGGTGTGCAGTGAAGGAACCAGCTGAAGGTGAACCGGCAGTGAGCGAAGAAACATCCATGCAAGCATTGGCGACGATATGTCTGAGTATTGATTCCAGTATATACGGACTCGTGAGAGATGCTAAAAATGCGAAACAGGCGTGGGATAACCTCAAAAATACGTACGAGCATAGTGGATCAACCAGGAAGATTGGTCTGCTGCGACGGCTGACAGGAATTCGTTTGGTTGGAGCTGAACGAGATGAAGACATCATTTGCCAGACGACTCAGCAGTATGTGAACGAATTATTCACAACGAGTCATCAGTTGGCAGAAGTTGGGTTCAAAGTCGATGACGCTTGGTTGGCCAGTTTGCTCATGAAAGGCCTACCGAAGCAGTATGACCCAATGATCCTTGGTTTGGAATCATCCGGAATCCAGTTGACTGCGGATATAGTGAAAGCGAAAATTTTGCAAGACGTAAAAGTGTCGAGCGAGAAGCAAACTGTGGAAGCGTTCCTTGGCAACTCGAAATCGACGACGAAAAGAAGTAGTGTGAAATCTAACGTTCAATGCTACCGGTGCAAGAAAATGGGTCATTTTGCTTCTCAATGTTCGAATCAGTTTTCTGACAAGAAGCAGGAGAAAAGCAAGAACAGTGGTCACGCTACATTTTTCGCGGCTTTCAATGCATGTCAGACATCAACAGCGGCAGAAGAAGAATGGATTTTTGATTCCGGAGCAACTTCTCATTTGTGCCGAAACAGAAATTTATTGGTTGATGCAGAGAATGTTTCGTCGAGCATCAACGTAGCCAATAATACTGCTGTTCCAGTGGTTGCTAAAGGTTCGGTGAACGTGTCAGCAGATGTTGGAGCATCGACATGTGCGATCTCCATGAACGACGTCCTGTATGTACCGGAATTGGCTGTGAACTTACTATCTGTTAGCAAGATGTGTCAGAAGGGCTACACAGTGACGTTTCGAAAACAGACGTGTAAGGTGATCAGTCCTAGTAATAAATTGGTTGCGATTGGTCAAGAATCTGGTGGTTTATACAGATTGAAAAGATCACCTGGGTCGTTGGTGAACATGGTCAGCCGGATGGAAGACAACTTTAAGCTTTGGCATCGCAGACTATGTCATATGTCTGTTGGCTGCATGAAACGACTTGAAACCATGGCAAGCGGATTTGAATTTAGAGTGACGGATGGAATGCAGTGTGTACCATGCATACAAGGGAAGCATCATCGACATCCGTTTAACATCAAGGGACAACGTGCGGATCGTGTGCTTGAGTTAATTCATTCCGATTTGTGTGGACCCATGGAGACAGCATCGATAGGAGGAAATCGTTATTTTATAACATTCATCGATGACTCGAGCAGAAAGGCGTTCGTATATTTCCTGAAATCGAAAACCGAAGTGTTTGAAATGTTTAAACATTTCAAGAGTTATGCCGAGAACCAGACTGGTGAGAAAATTAAGCGTATCAGATCGGATAACGGACGGGAATATATGAATCGTGAAATGAAGCTATTCCTTTGTCAAGCCGGTATTCATCATGAAACATCCGCTCCGTACACTCCGGAGCAGAATGGATTAGCGGAACGTATGAACCGGACGATTGTAGAAAAGGCGAGGAGTATGCTGTGTGATGCCAATCTGCCAAAGCGTTTTTGGGCTGAAGCAGTTGCGACAGCATCGTATGTGATCAACCGATCACCTACTATGGGATTGCGAATGACACCTCACGAAGCGTTTACTGGTAGAAGACCGAATCTTGCCCATCTTAGAATATTTGGAGCAAAGGTGATGTGTCATGTGCCGAAGGAAAGAAGGCAGAAATGGGATGCCAAATCAGATTCTGGCATTTTCATGGGATACAGTAGCAGTTCCAAGGCGTATCGAGTTTATAACTCAAAGACTAAGAAGGTTATCGTTAGTCGGGATGTAATATTTGTGGATGAATGTGCAAAGAATCGAGTTTCTGAGTTTGAAGAATCATCTACTGAAGTCAGTCTTGGTGAATTCCATTTTCAACCTGTCGTACAGGATCAAGAAGTAGAAAGTTTGGAGACAAATGGAGCTCGGAATGATGATAACGATTCAGAATACGACGATGCTATAGGAGATCAAGCAGAAGCTATTGAACACCATGAACCACAAATAGAGGACCCACAGAAGTTGGTAAGGCGTAGTGAGAGGGAGCGCATTATCCCTGGCAAGTACCGGGATTTTGTAATGAGTTGCAATGCTGCAGTTAAAAGTCCTGATGAATCCTGTACCGTGGTTCCAGCGATGTTAAATGAACCGATAACGTACCAAGAGGCTAATTCCTGTGAAGATAGCAGTCGCTGGAAAGATGCTATGAAATCAGAGTATGATGCCTTATTGGAAAATCGAACATGGGACTTGACGAGTTTGCCTGCTGGTCGAAAACCCTTACGATCAAAGTGGGTGTATACGGTGAAAACCAATGCAGATGGCTCGGTGGAGAGATTCAAAGCCAGGTTAGTCATTAAAGGTTTTTCGCAAGTCAAAGGTGTGGATTACAACGAGACCTACGCACCTGTTGTTCGATTGGCTACCGTGCGATATCTAATGTCCTTGGCTGTCAACATGGACTTGAAGATACTGCAGATGGATGCAGTGACAGCATTTCTACAAGGAGACCTGGGAGAAGAGGAAATATACATGGAGCAGCCAGAAGGATTTGTGAATCTAGAAGCACCACACAAAGTGTGTAAATTGAAGAAGGCGTTGTATGGACTGAAGCAAGCTAGTAGAGTTTGGAATTTGAAACTAGATGCTGAGCTGAAACGCATTGGGTTGGTACAGTCCAATTACGATTCTTGTGTCTACTACAAGATTGATAGAGGAAGTGTGCTGATTGTAGCAGTGTATGTAGACGATTTATTGATCTTCTCGAATAATGAGAGCTGGGAAAAGAACTTAAAACAACAGTTGACCAAGAGATTTAAAATGAAGGATTTAGGTCTCGCGAACAAAGTTCTTGGAATACGAGTGACCAGAGCAGATGGTGTAGTTATGTTGGATCAAGAACTGTACATAAATGAATTATTGAAGCGATTCGGTGTAGCTGAGTGCAACCCAGTTCTTACTCCAGCGGATCCAGGCCAGAAACTGTCCAAGGAAATGTGTCCTAAGACTGAAGAAGAGCGCAGACAGATGCAACAGGTTCCTTACCGGGAACTGATAGGCGGCCTGCAGTACTTATCACAAGGAACTAGACCGGACATAAGTTTTGCTGTAAATGCTGTGAGTCACTACTGTAACAATCCTGGGAAAACTCACTGGATTGCAGCCAAACGGATCTTACGTTATTTAAAAGGCACGAAATCCATGAAGCTGTTATATAAAGCAACAATTGAAAAAGGCTTTGAAGGTTTTTGTGATGCTGATTGGGGTAATGACACTGATAATCGTCATTCCATTACTGGCTATGTGATGAAGCAATCTGGAGGTTCAGTTGCCTGGAATTGTCGCAAACAATCAACAGTTGCACTTTCGACGACGGAAGCCGAATACATGGCACTTTCAGCTGTCACACAGGAAGCTATTTGGTGGAGAGGTTTTCGAAAAGAACTGTTGGGAATCGAAGAGCCATTGACGATTTTTTGTGATAATCGAAGTGCTATCTATTTGGCGGAGAAACAAATTGGCTACTCACCTAGAAGCAAACATATTGATATTAGACATCATTTTGTGAGACAGAGCATTGCAAGAAATCTTGTTCAGCTGAAACATGTTTGCTCTGAAAAACAAGAAGCTGATTTGCTAACTAAGGTACTTCCTACCAGCAAATTTGAAGATGGACGGAAGGCCCTTGGAATTAAAACAATTCATGATTAAGGGGGGATGTTAGAAGAGTAATCTATGAATTGTAGTAGCCTTTGTTTTTTAATACATGATTATTCTGTGTTCAACTACTGAATATATCAGACGTACTTTTCAATACCGATAGAGTGAACCAAGATAAGTTAACTTTTGAGAAGAACTGTTTGAAATTGTACTGAAGATTATATTTAATTTTTTTTCTTACAGATGCTATTAAAACTATACTAGGCAATACAAATCAAATACAATCTGCAAAAATTTTAACTAATTATGTATTTTTCATTGTACTTGAAAACATGCTGCACAGCACTGATATGATAAAAATACTTTTAACTTAACAGAGTCAAAAGAGGGTCATGAACTACTGCATATACCTTCGCCTAATCCTCTCAACCCTTTATAAGATGAATGAATTATCTAAAAACATCCGGCTGAAACTGATGGACATAAACGTTTACGAGCGTCGATTTAAAAGCCAAAGGAATAATATAACCATTTCAATGCGCTTTCCGCATCTGTTTTGTAAAACAGCGTCAGCATTATTTTTGGATGCCCTTAGATTTGAAATCAAATCTTCTCGATTCGAATTCTCGATCCATTTTGCGTGTTCTGTTTGACCGATTCCAACCAGATGCGTTTGACATACACAGCTGATGAAATAATGATGAAGATGAAAAAAAATGAGCGAGGGAAATCTAGAAATCACTACGCTGCAATTAACGCCTTCAATGAGCACCCGGACAAGGACGGCAAAGTAATCGGAGGCTTATCTGGTGGTGGATCGCATTTTTTATACTCCTACCCCTTCCTCCGGGTACGATGCAGTGGTGCAAAAAATGCGATCTGCCAGAGGCGCTTAATGCAGCATCCAAAAGGCCCGGAGGTGGCCAGGTTCTGTCATGGCAAAAACAACGCGTATGAAAAGCCGCCATAGCATAGCATCTGCGAGTCATAATTACAAGCATATACTTTAGCCTGTACGGTAAACGGCATATACACACAAGGCGAGATCAAAAGGCTTACTAAAGTGAGTTTTCCCCACTCTTTTTTTTTTCTCTGTCCATTTCAGCGTCCAAGTGTTTGCTACTCGACGGTGGCGGTGGAGGCGGGACGGAGATGCGCGCGCGGGACGAACCAAAGCTGAAGGATATCGCCAACACGATCACGAACGTCAACCGCTGGAGCAGCCCCTGCATCACGGACAGTCTGTCACTCACGGCCGGCGCAGATCATCTCGAGAAGCCGACGAGTCCGCGGGACGAAAACACCGTCCCTCCGCAGTACACCAACGGGGGCACCAACGGCAGTGGTGGTGCTGGTGGTAACGGCGGAAGTGGTGCAAACGGTGCACCCAGCGGAGGAAATGTTGGTAGTGCAAGTGTCGGCAGCGGGACACCACTGCAGATGCGGCCGCACTCGCTCACCATACCGTCCAGTGCGCCCGCGATCGTGTCGGCCATCGTGAAGAAAATCCCGACGTCCGGCGGAAAGGCGGGAGGCCAGGGGCTACTGCACGGTATGCACCCGGCCGGCCAGACGGCCTCTAGTCCGAAGCTGAAGCCTAGTCAAACGCACGAGCGGGGCGACCCGGACGGCGACTGCGGCATGGACGAGGCGCCCGCGAACTACCTCGGCAAGAACTCGGAGCACCGGGGCGGCGGAGGTGGTGGGGGTCCAGGGGCGGATGCGGACCTGCTGCACGCGAAGAAGGGCTGGCTGTTGAAGCAGGACGTGCGATCGGGCGACTGGAGCAAGCACTGGTTCACGCTGCGCGGTGCCGCCCTCTTCTACTACCGCGACCCGGTGGCGGAAGAGAAGGGTGTGCTGGACGGAGTGCTGGACGTGAACAGCATCACCAGCATCGCCGAAGTGCCCGTCAGCAAGGGCTACGGATTTCAGCTGACGGTAAGTCTGCGTTGAAAATTGACTAAACGAAAAGGAGAACAATTCAAATCTCTATGATCATTTGTTTGAGTAACGCCTTTTCCATTCGAGAAGAAAATAATATTTTTAACATATTTTAGTGCATCACTTCTCAACCTTTAACATACATTCACTAATGCATTAAGATTTTCACTCAAAACCTTTCTTAACAAACGAATATCCATTTTTATTTACTTTCCCAGACCTGGGATAATCATCGGATTATTCTCTCCACGATGACGATCAACATCAGGAACAACTGGATCAACGTGCTAAAGAATGCGGCCGGACTGCCGCCGGCAAAGCCAACCCTCAGCAATAACAACAGCCTCGAGTTGAGCAACCAGAACGACGACAACTTCAAAACGTTACCGGACAAGGCGCCTCCACCTTCCACACCGTCCCCGCTCGAGCTTGAACTGATCGCCCCCGACGCCGACGAGAAGCCGCCCCAGAAACCCGCCTCGAAAAAGAGCAAAATACTGCTCGAGAAGAACAACAACAGCTTGCTGATCGAGGGAGTGGTACCGCTGGCGGCAACACCGGGCCCAGGCGAGG
Source organism: Anopheles atroparvus (assembly GCA_914969975.1). Taxonomy (NCBI): domain Eukaryota; kingdom Metazoa; phylum Arthropoda; class Insecta; order Diptera; family Culicidae; genus Anopheles; species Anopheles atroparvus. The sequence continues at coordinate 5,496,468 of CAJZCY010000003.1, read as the reverse complement.
ACGTCGTGGACAAGCCGATGCCGGTCGTGAGTTGCCTGCGTGGAGCGACCGCCCCGAAGGACGTTGTTGTGCATCTGTCCGCACGCGGTCCATCAAACGCCATCGAGCCCACCGGTGGGGACAGTAATAGTTGTAGTACCAATAGTGTTAACAGTAACAGTAGCAGTAGTAGTAATAGTAGTCAGCCTCAACCAAAGTCGGCCGTGCAGTCGCCCGTGACGCCACTGACGCCCAAATCGCTGCTATTCTCGTCCGACGAGGAGTACCGGACGGCGTCGGAGGGAGGCCGGCGGGACAGCGTTGGAGACTGGGGGTCGCCCCTGTCCCCGTCGCCCCCGTCGACGATGCCGCAGAGCGCGGTGCTGCGTACCAAAGATAGGTTAAGGACGTCGTCATCTTCATCATCACAGGCGGCACGGATGCACAAGCGCAGCCGCTCGTCACCACCGGCCTCCCGGCGAAGCACGCTCGACAGTGTGCAGCTGGAGGAGGACACGCTGATCAACACGGTGCCCGAGTCGGCGGAAGAGCATCATCCGGCCGGCGTCGTGGCGGGGCTTGAGAAGGAACTGCATCTGCGGTTGCAGGCGGCCGAAAAGGAATTGTCGCTGCTGCGCGAGGAAACGCATGAGCGGGAGGCGCGCATGTCCGAGCTGCTGACGACGCTCGAGCGCACGGAGCAGGAGCTGACGCGAAAGCGCGAACTGGAGGAGAACCGCGAGAAACTGATGATGCAACTGCAAGAGAGCCGTGCCGCCGGGCAGGAGATCATCGATCGGATCACGATCGAGCTGAACAAGAGCCGCGAAACGACGAAGGACCTCGAGGAGCGGCTGGCGCGCGGCATCGAGGAGAACGAGTCGCTCTACCGGAAGTTGCGCGAGTGTGGCATCGCAAGCCCCTCGTCCAGTATGGGCTGCCTGATGGTAGTGCAGAAGCGCAACGGTGCAATGAAGCGCATGGACTCGTTTAGCGATCTCACGTGCCTGTCCGAGATCGATCCGGCCCAGCTCGACAAAGACATGCTGGCAGACGAATACCGGGAGTTGCGGGCCCGTTTCGAGAAGGCCGTCAGCGAGCTGAAGGCGATGAAACGCGAGCTGAAAGATGCACACGGTTTGTACGACGATCTGGAGATCGCGTATGCCACCCTGCAGAAGGAGCTTGATCGACAAGTCGAACAGCACAGCGCTCAGTCGCGCATGATGGCCGATCGCATCCAGGACATGACGAACAAATACACCGCGGCGGAGAAGCAGGTGCGATTGCTGAAGCAAAAGGCAATCCGATCCGAGAAGCGCCGCTCGCTGTCACTCAAGGGCAAGGAGTCACTTTCGATCCAGAAAGAACTGGAGGAGAAGGTGAGCGAGTTGGAGAGCAAAATAGACGCACTCGAGAGTGGTGGAGCGATCGTGCCGGTAGTAGCCAAGGAAACTGTGGAGCTTGCGGCGCCGGAAGTTGTACAACCGACCAGACGCTCCTCCTCGGCCAGACTGCGCCGCAAGAGCCTGGACAGTGCGTCGCTATCTTCGCAACCGATGCAGCTGGTGCTGCGGCTGAACAATCTCGAGAAGCGTGTGGACAGTGTACACGCAGTGACCGAGCTGGCCCCGTTCAAACGTGATCTCAGCGAGTGCGAAACGGCCAGTACGAGCAGTTCGGGGACGACGATCGCTCCACTTGGCTCCTCGTGTGTGTCGACAAAGCTTCCCGAGCATCTCATGGATCGGTTGAAGAGCCTCGAGGGTGTGGTGGTGTCGGTACGTGAACTGATCGACCAAAGCGCCCAGCAGTTCCAGAATCTGCGCTCGTCACGCTCGCGCCGCTCCGTGTCGCCCATTGCTGACAAGAAAGATTCGTTCAAGTTCATCGAGCGCTGCCTTTCGGAGGTGTCCAAGTTGTTGCGGGAAAGCTGCGACAACTGTATCATACCAGATGGGGCTGGCTCGACCATCGTTCTGCCCGATTCGAACCCAATCAAGCTAGCGCTGAACCAGCTCGAAACGCAGCTAAAGAACAAACTGGCCGATCTTCTCAAGCAACGTCGCATGCTGCGGGAAACGAACGGCCTAACGCAGCGAAAAGACATGGAGCTGTTGGCCGAGCGGATTGCGTTCGAGAGTGTGTGCTTCGGGCGGCTGCGGCATGCACTGGAGCGGGCGGAGAACCTGCAGGAGTTCGAGGAGCGTCAAACCAAAGTAGAAGTCTGTGAAACGATCCAGCTGATGTCGATGCTGAAGGCGAAGCTGTCGGGCAAGTGCGTCGTGCGGCCAAGCAACAGCGTCGACGTGCTCGCGAGTGTACTCGCCCGCAAGCTTATGCTCTCCGCCGGCCGGACGAGCACCATCCGCTCACTGTCCTTCCCGCCGATCGGTACGGCCCTACTGGACGATCTGCTACGACAGCAGAACGAGGTGCACCTGATCGCGAAACGCTACAAAACGACCGTGATGGAGAACCTCGCGTACGGGCTGGCGGCTGAAACGCTCAGCTACATTTCCTCATCGAACGAGACCGTCCAGGGAGCCGTGCAGGAGGCGTGGAGACAAGCGCAGGAGGCGGTTAACGCCGAGCTCGTCCAGTCCGAGATCGCGCACATTATGATGCGCAATGCGCAGCGTTACGAAAACTCGCTAGCGCCCGCGTTCGGCTACGCACTGTCCACGCAGGAGCGCATCACGTTCGAGACGTTTGCGGACGCGGTCCACGAGGCACTCCGGCGCGAGATGGATGCGGCGGTCGGCCAGCTAACGGAGTGCTACGAGGAAACGCTCGAGAAGATGAAACGCGGCCAGTGGCGGCTGCACCTGGAGCAGGAGCGCAAGCCAAGCGAGGGCCGCCAGCTGCTGGCAGAGTTCGCGGACATCGTCGCGCACAAGGCACTGATCGATGCGCGCGTCCAGGTGCTCAAGGGCGACTACGTGCCGAGCAAGCAGAAGCTCCAGCAGTGTCCCAAAGAACCCTCCGAGCGGGTGTTCAGCGTGGCGGCACTCAAGCAGTACGAGAACCTGTATACCGACCTCACCGCCGACCTGGAGGTGGCGAACGCGGACGACATCCTTGCCGAGGCAGATTTCAACTTCATGTTCAAGTACTTCTCCAGCGAGCACTCGCTCAACAAGGCCGAGGTGAAGGAGGTGTCGGCGATACTGAACGAGCTGGAACGCTCGGTGGTGGCGCTGCAGGCCACGCTTCGGCCAGAGAACGGCGGAGCAGTGGCGAACGCGATCGACGTCGACAGCCTGCGAAGCATCCACACGCGCTGCGTCGAGATTCAGCAGCGAATCGATTCGCTCATCACCGCCGCCAAGCAGCTTCAGACGCGCAGCGAACAGTGCGCCAAGCTCCAGGACCGGCTGCACCAGGTGACGCAGGAGCACGAGCGCGAGCTGGCCACGGTCCGACAGCAGCACGAGCAAAAGCTCACCGCCCTGCAGCGCAAGATCGACGAGCAGCAGCAGCGCATCCAGGCGATCGACTCCGAGCGGGCCGAGCTGCTGGAGAAGCTGAACAACGAGCGCAACCTGCTGAAGCAGAAGGAGAAGGAACTGCACGACCTTTCGGTGCGGTTGACGCGCGTCGAGGCGGCCAGCAATGAGAAGGACAAGGAGATCGAGGACCTGCTCGACAGCTACGACCAGGAGCACCGGAAGGCGCGCTCGCTCAAGGACCGGTGCGACGAGCTGGCGGACAGCTGCCGCAAGACGGCCGACGAGTACGCCGAGCTGGAGAAGGAGCGTGACTACCTGTTCGATCAGGTGCGCCGCGAGCAGGAGCACGTGAAGAAGCTCGAGAAGCACCTGGAGATGCTGGAAACGGAGCACGCGCAGCAGGTGGACAACCTGCACGCCGCCTACCGGGAGCAGCAGGTGGCCAACGAGCTCGACTCGCAGAAGGACAAGGACGACGAGGACAGTTTGCGTTCGCGCTACCAGGCCGAAATCGAACAGTTGCGGGTAAGCAGCGCAGAAGCGCCTGTAAAGTAGTTACGTTCGTTTAAATGACACATCGAACCAATTTTGTTTCTCCGTTCTCCCCTGCAGGCCCTCTGTGAAAAGGGTTTGGCCGCGATGGAAGCTTCCCACAAGCGCATCATTCACGATCTGGAGGAAAAGCATCAGCAGGAAATCTCTAAACTCATTCTGGAGAAGGAACAAGCGCTGGCCGAAGAAACACAGGTAAGTGAAGCGAATGACCTCAACCCCACCACCAACGCACCTCACACATTGTCTGATCGCATCATTCTCCTTCTAGGCAACACTGGCAGCACTCGACGCCATGAAGAAAGCCCACCAGAATGAGGTACAGCGGGAGGTGACCCGCTTCAAGCAGGAGTTCCTCAAGCAGTTCCAGAAGGGCGGCCAACCGCCCCAAACGTATCGGGAGAAGGAGTAAGGCAGCAAGAAAGATGGGCGTTTTGCTCGTGCAACGGTTTTACTAGCGTTTTGTTTTTCCACCTCCTTCCCCCAGGCAAGAGCTGGAGGACGTACGGCTGGAAATATTGTCCCTCTCGGAGAAGTACTCGATGAAGTGCGTCGAGACGGCTTCGCTCGAGGAAAAGCTTCGCATCGCGACGCAACAGTTGAAATGCTCCCAGCAGCACATTCAACAACTCGACGTCAGGTAACGTTACAATTCTTATCGCTCATTTTGCTACAAATCTCACACTTCGTACTACTTTTTTTTCCGTTTCTCCCTCGCACAGAAACAAGCAGCTTCGAGCGCACTTCATCTCGAGCCCGACGGAGGAAACGGCCTCCGCGCCACCGACACCGACCAGTGTCGTAACGCCAAAGGAAACCAATCTGTTCACCAGTAGTAGCACGGTAAGCTGCTACCTCTGACCTCTCCCGTCCCTGTACAAATCCTTCGTATTCCCACCCTCCACATCCTATGTGTGTGTGTGTGTGTGCGCGCATATAAGCTATCGTTTGCATCCATCACCGTGTTCCGTTTGTCAATGAGAACCTTCACCCACCATTATTTTTAAAATCCACGCCAACGGCATGTAGGAATGCTGCATGAAAGCAATCGAAGTGTTTCGATCGCATCTTTTTCTCCTTCCTGCACCATCGTGTCATGCGTTGTTTTTTACATTAAATCTGTATTGATCTCTAAATTCCCTCGTTTTCACTCTTTTCCCGATCCTTTTGTGCGTCCATGTGTGTGCGCTCTTTCTTTGATGTTTTATTTTTCCTCTAACGGCTAACGACTAACCCGATAAAAAAATACTCATCTACACGACATACCATCAACCGCGAACTTCACACACCACTAAAAAAAAAAAAAACCTCAAAACGACCAACACAAAGCAGCAGGAAAGCGATAACCATCCGAGCATCGGCAGCAGCAGCTCCACGCCACGATCCACCTCCAAGCGGACCGCTACCGCCAACCCGGGTGGCCAGACGGGAAGTGGCGAGCTCCTGTTTCCCACCAACGCAACGCCTCCAACGGTCGGAGGGGGCAGCATCCTGGGGGTGGCATCTCCCACCACCGCCACCACCAACGCCGAGAGCACGCTCGAGATGCTCGATCTTCGCGACTGCCAGCACCTGCTGCTGAACAATAAGAAAGAATCGCATCCACGGTTGAAGTTTACCGAAGGTAGCCACTTTACACACCACTTACTTTCCCATACAATTGTTCTCTTTTCAATGAAGAAGGAAGAGGAGGGCGAGGGACATACTAAAGGGCGAAGAGTTGCGGTTTCTTTTCTTATAGTTTTTGCATTGGACGGTTTAGGGAACCTGTTTAGTTTATTGTGTAGAATAGTTTGCAGATAACTTTCCATTTCCTTTTGTTTCAATTGTGGTTCTTTACCTTGTGTTTTATAATATTACTTTGCCGGTCGGCAATTCTATTAGTACGTTTTTAAGAGAAGGTCTATCTTTTTTTTACTTAGTTCTTATTAGTTCTTTAACATTCATTTTTATTTTATTTCATTTCAACAGTTTTATTTCAACATTTTTGTTAACTTTTTTTTATCTTTCTTTGTTTGTTTATGTAATTGTAATTGTTCTTTGTTACACTTTTCATCCACTAACCAAAAGATAAAAATAACCAGCATGTAAGTTTGTTCGCATTGTAAAATGTAAAATTCTACTAAAAAAAAGTAAACCTAATGCATCTGTTTGTGAGAATCTACATCAACAATAAACAATTATCTAAGCTTCGCATCCTTCAAAGTCGACAAAAATACATAATACATAAGATCATCATCCTTATCTAACAGACAATGCAAGCGTGCTCATTGATACGCTGTAGATAGAGATGCTAAAGGGACTCGATTACAAAAGCAAGCATTTTCTCATCTATTTTTTTTCTTTTCTTTTTTTGTTTCACCTTCTATTTTGATCGCCTTTGCTTGCGTCGTCTTCTTGCAGGAGCCAAACTAGGTGTAGCACCGATCTTCTCTACCTCCTGCTCGGGCGGCCCGGCCAGCGCGACGACGGTCATCGACGACTCCGTCAACCTGGCGAGCAGCACCAACAACAACCGCGCCAAAGTCCTCAGCTCCAAGCAGCTCAACATGAACCTGATCAGCGGGTCCGGCATCGGCCCGTGCGGGTCACTGGCCCCACCTTCGCCTCCCACGCCGCATCCCGTCGCCCTCACGCTTCCGCTCATCACGAGCGCCACGCTGAAGAACAGCAATCTTCACCGAAACATCGCCAACGCCACCGGAGCGGCCCAAGGTCCGGCCACCGGAAGCACCAGTGCTACCACCGGCAACACTCCGCCACACCATCTTCTCAGTCTTAATAATAATAATAATAGTAGTAGTAATAATCACAACAGCAACCAGCACCTTCACCAACAACACATTAACAACAACAACAACCTTAGTAGTTTACATAACAATAATAATAATAATAATAATAATGATAACGATAACATGCACGAGCTTAAGCCATCGACTAAACTTTGTTCGCCCCCTCCCTTAGATGAGAGGGACGTTGAACAGCAAATTCATCGGTTCGAGTTGGAAATCTAAAGCAAATCACTTAATAGTTTCACGCATTCCCGTTATCAGAGAGAAGGAGAAGGATTGATACGGGATCACAACCCTAAATTGCTTACATTTAATAATTCTTTTCTGTTTTCGGAAGACACACAACGACTTTGGGATGATGAACACACGTTTATTGGATTGAAAATTTTAAGCAACACCGCCCATTTACTAAACCGCTCACCGTTTTTCACATTAACTTGAAGGAAAACCACCACCAAATGCTAGAGAACCACGCGAAACAAACGCATTAATCATTATTATTATTAGAAAGCACGAGCATAGATTTTTGTTTCAAGAGAGGCTTATTCTTACCAATGCTTTTCATAAGCAAGGCTGCCAGAAAGGATCCCAGAAGGGAAGCGGGACGAAAGAAAAAAAAACAAACGTCTCAACGCATTAACAACGAACCAATTTTTTGCTACGCCAACACGCTTGTTTTACATTCGTTATCCTTTGATGCTTCCTTTGCGAATCCTTTGGGAAGGGAAAACCGTTGGCGATCGAGCTTTGCTGTTTGTGTGCTTGTTGTAGATGAAGTAGTTGATGCTGATGCTGTTGCTGTTGATGTTGTTATTATGATCGGAGACGAAAGGAGCCGGCAGGCCGCGAAACGATGGATGCGGACACTTGCGGCCAGACTGATTGACTGCTCTCGACACAATTTCCCTTCAGTTTCACACTTATTTATTCTCTTGTAAACTTACCATTACCCTACCATTTACACAAGCATTCGGCCAGCTGATAAACGTACGGGAAGCCGTAGAAGAGTAGAGCGTGAAGGATGGAGAAAGCGCCTTTGAGAGGGAGTTGTTATTTTTCGCCATTTATACACCAACACCAATTTAGTCTTCGCCATTAATTTTTCTCATTTTTTGTTTGTTTGTTTTTTACATTTTTCCTAAAATATTTGTAGACCTAACTATTTTTGGATGGTTTAAAAGATTGAACGAGACAAGATTCACACAAGTTCACCAGTTAACATTGCACTTAGAGATTCGTTTTTTTTTTAGCTAGATTTTTTGTGTTCATTTTATTTTTAAAATATTCGATAATTTCTCGGAAATGAAACCATTCTTGGTTAAAGAACACGACTAAACAGACGGCGAAGATGCCAAGCAAGTGTTGCACAGTCAAACACAACTGTCGAACTCGAATCAGTTCTAACAAGGAATAATAATTAGTCAAATTGTGAATAAAACACTTCGGTGGAAACGAAAATTGTACTACAGCGAAACGTTAGGCGATAAATTTATGGTTAATTTCTTTTGGGTTTTTTGTTCAGCATTGCTTCCTTAAAGTGAAAGTGGAAAAATGTAACTAGCGAGAAGACACGGAAAAACGTCCGAACTACTAAAAAGGTTAATTTTTGAAAATAAGTTCTAAAGATATGAAATGGTTTACAGTTAACAATCTGACTAAGAGCGTTTCGAACAAAGCGAGTTCTATAAGCACCCCCCCAATGTTAGCACAGTTGATAAACTGATCACCAAAATGAACCAAACGCTGGTTTTTTGTAGCCATTTAAGCGATGCAAATGTGAAGATGGACAATGTATTCCCATTTTACGCAACTGTGACCATGTTCCGGTAGAAACGATTTGTTCGAAAAAAAAAAAATTACCGTCAATTCTTTTCTATAATCTTCTCGTTTCCTGTAGAAAATGAAACATTACAATGGTGCCTTGTTTGCGTAAATCATGAATGTAGGATTACTGTTCGGACGAAAAACTTCTCTTTTAAATGTATTGTAGTCGTACATACTTACGTTTATCTTAAAGTATATGTTTTGTAAAAGAAAATCCACCTGATATCCCCGTTTGTAGTTGTAGAAAACGGAAAACGCTCACTGCGAGCTACCGCTACAGTTTAAACCAAGAGTGGAAAGGATAAAAAACATGCAAATCGAACGAAAAAGAAGCGATGTCGATCGTAAGATTTGGGTTTCTTTTTTTTCTATAATGTTAAGATATTAACAGAACAAACTTTTTGTCAAGTGTACACGTGTAAATGTATTTTTTGTATGTTTTTCCCCACATCCCAATTTCCGTCTTCCTTCTAAGCAAAACAACCACACCTCACCGAATGTTAGTAGAAATATATTATATAGTCAAATGAACTTGTTAAAATGATATAAAATTGTAAGAGTTTAATTTTGTTAAGAGTTTTGATGAAGGAAAGAAAAACACGGCTTATGCTCAACGGTGTACACGGTCTTGCTCTGTCCAATAAAACTGAAGCAACGGACATTCATTTCGTAAGTTTCATTTTAATTTATTATACAAGTGAATACTAACCCACATGAAGGATTTCGCAGTTTGTTTTTTTTTTAATATGCTTAAAAAATAGCCTTACATCTCAGCACTACTTTGCACCACGTGTCTTTTTTTTATACCACAATTTAGCGGATTATTTCATCCACCCGTTCGGTTCGTTATCGAGTCCTTCAATAATTGTCTCGCCCCCCTTGCGCCCACCATTGCCAACATTTGCTCAAACTACCTACAGATTGCATCCCTTCATCCTTCGTTGTCCTAGCTAACACCCAACCAAACCAAACAATCTCTCACTCAATCCTTGTTTTGCACGAATTAAAAGAAAAGAACTATCCTAAGACAAATAAATTTAACGACCTGGGACGAATGGTGCGCGTCCGCCAATCTTAGCTGCTAGAGTTTATACAAACCATCGGAATGCCTTACGGTACGTTAAATAAATCACCTTCGAATACCTACTATTGCAAGCGTATGGTCGAAACATTCGCTGAATTATTTTAACAAACAGTTAACTAAATTGCTCTTTACAAAAATTATCCAATGGGAGACCTGCGAAACGTGCGGTGCGGTTGGTTTGTGAGTTAATGTGGGCCGTTTGTCTCTATTTCTACGTTAGGTTAAAATCTCACATGTCCCTATGCCTAATGGGGTGCGCAAGGTCCCGCCGCATATTGGTGATGGTTAAAAAACTCGTCCCGTCGTCCGATCGGTTCGTGCAAGCTGAACAACGTTGCACACTGCGGCTTACAAGTTTTCGTTACTTTATTGCCCGTGGCAGCCCAGTCTTCAGATTGCAAGCTCAACTCAACGCTCATCGGTCACAATCATCAGGTACCAAAGAATCATCAGAATAAATATGTGTAAAAAAAACAAAGTTCAAGAGACGCATAACGTCTAAAACCACCATACAAATCAAAATTGTAAGAAACACCATGCAATAAATGTAGTGCAAATAGAGAAACCAAAATCATATTTATAAAAGCAGTCGCACAAGAGACCGTACAGCATTCAAACAGTTGAATTGTCCACAAGATGAAACAATTCCATTGAAAAAATAACTCTATTTTTGAGGAATGCTTCATGCTAAACCATTGAATATACAATTCGTTAAAAAAAAAACAGACACATAAAACGTTCCCTATTGCCACCATCCCGCTGTTTCTAGTCCACCGTACAGAACAATCCACTCGATTGTTCAAGTGTCTCGCATACAGAAAAAAATACTGTATACTCCAGAGCTGAAGCACAAGCGCAACGCCGGGCCAATGACGTGTGTGTGCAATGAGCCGTGATAAAATACGATCTCTCAGCGTGGCAAATGCTACAAAATATGAAAAATAGCCTGCAAGTGGCCAGTAGCGGAGTGACAGTGTGAAAATGAGATACGGTTTTGAATTTATACGGGTTTGTTTTTCCATCATCTGTCGTTTTTTAGTTTGTGTCTTTCTTAGCCTAAACGATACGAGGAAGTATCTAGCTTCCCACCGATCCTGCTTTACCTGGATCCCATGGAGACTATCTTATCACATAGTGGACCATCATGCTCCTTTTCCAATCGGTCCCCTTTCAATTCGGATAGTCATCGTCGTCCTGCAGACCCGCCGCAGGACGCCCCCCGTTGGTGCCGACGCCACAGCAAAACCGGTTCCGGTTGGCGTTCAGGTTGACGCTCTGCATCAGATCGATCGTGTCCTGGCTCTGGGCGCGCAGTTCCCGCTCGGTGGTGCGCTCGAACTTCTGCCATTGCTGCACGGCCAGCGCGAACGCGGTCGCCACGTTCTCGGACGTTTTGGCGGACGTCTCGATGTAGGCGGTGACGCGGTGCTCCTGGCACCACTGGGCCACCTCCTCGGCCGGCACCTCCCGCTGCGCCACCGGCAGATCGTTCTTGGTGCCGACGACGACGAACGGAAAGCGGTCCGGGTTGACGTCATAGTACCGCAGGAACTCGTCCCGCCAGCTGGCTAGCGCCTTGAAGCTCTGCCGATCGTTGACGGCGTACGTGAGGAGGCAAATGTCGGTGCCGCGGTAGAACGGGGTCCGTAGGGCTCGAAACCGCTCCTGGCCAGCGGTGTCCCAGATCTGCAACAAAGTAATGGATTCAATTAAAACGCGTGTAACAATACATTTTTCACCTTCCCGTCAAGTTTTGTCAGGTGACTATATTCCATATTCAACCATATTCAAAGGTTACTCTTCTTACTCTAAGCCCTACCATGAGCATCGTAATAGGCTAAGCCGTTCTTTGCAGCAAGTGTTTAGCACGGTCTTTTGGCCCCGCCCCATCCCATCCTGTTTACTTTGACATCACATAATGGAAAGTACAAGCGTTCGATATTTGCTTGCACGAAACTTCAAAATCCGAGCACGGCCCGTCAAACATCCGTTGAGTCAGAAGGTTTCTTTTCCCTCTGGTCGCAGGTTGAAATCAGTTACCGTATCCACGGCCTCAACCGTTGTGTCGTCGTATAGCATGCTAATCAATACACAGCTATTGGCGTGAAACTCGCACGAGCAGTTTACATCATCATCAGCATCGCGTAGTAGGCGCTGGGCTTTGACCTACGATGGCAACCAACAATGGTGTGTTTTTCAGTTTATCCGAAGTTAAATTTTACACCGGAACACTTGAACGTTTGATAATCGAAATTAAAATTCGCTTTTTCTTCTTACAAGTGTAGGCTTTCTGTTTTTTGTTAAAGAAACATCGATTCAACTAAGTGCCATTCCGTTTACGGGGCATTAACATTTTCATTGCATACATTCGCGTACCATGAATAAATTATTGAAGCTTTCAGGAGAAAACGAAAGAAAAATCCACAATGAGACAAACGCTGTTTTAATGGCCCTTAAACACGACATCGTTTCTTCCCAAACGCAACCGTGCGCTCTGCTTGGCATTTCCTACACGTATTCTAAACGAAAGAAATCCCATTTCCTTGTTTTTTGCGCTTCCCTGAGCAAGGCAAGTGTGATCAATAAAATGTAATGTTCCTCCCGGATTTGAAAGAAAACTATCTGAATTTAAAACCATATTACGGCTCCCAATCTTCTCCCTTGTTCCTGGAGGTACGACCAAAATCAGCCTTCTAAGTGAACCAAACCAAACAGTGGGTGAGAGAAGGGCTCCCAGATTAAGTAGCAATGTTTATGTTGGATCAGAGTTGGTGTAAGGTGGTAAGTAGAAAATATTTGCCCTGCAGTTTGCAGGGTTGATGGGAGGTTGTAGATAAGATATCAACGGTCGCCAACTAAGCCCATGGCGGAGGAGGACTAATATGGCGAACGAAAAAGAGCCCTTCATGAACCACAGGCACAGATAACGAAGGGTCATATAGTTAGTGATTAAGTTTACCAGCAGAAATTATAAATGTTCCTTTCCAAGCAGTCCAATATATGTTGCATGATGAGCAATCACAATCAACATCTGTTACTTGCTTCATTTGATGTCCGGCGAAGCACATGGACAGCCGTGCCTTTCCCTTGAGATGCCACCCCCACACAACCGGCTGACCCATACGATGGCAATAGGAACAATGCACTGTCCTCTCGTCTCCACCACCGGCTGCCTCCAACCCGGCCGCAGATAAGCTTCTAATTCCCGTGTGGTTCGTTTGTGTACTCAATGTAATTCGTTTGTTGATGTTTCCCCCATACATATACATATCTATGTGTACTTGTGTGTTCGGGGCAAGCAGCATCGAAATTGTGGTCATTGCTCACACCCAACGAAGCTTCCCATGTCCGCGTCGCATTTATTCAATTATCTTCCTTTCCCGTGCGCCTCCATCGATTCCGCAGGCAATGCGTTTAGTTCGCCCGAGTATCGGTTCACGTATTGGCCGGAGGTCCCGTGGGTTACTAGCTGGCGCACCACGTTCTAACGCTCACCTGCAGCGTGTAGCGTTTCTGGTCCACCTGGATGTCTTTGTTGAGAAACTCGACGCCGATCGTGTGAAAGCTGTTCGCATCGAAGTAGTTCGAGACGAAGCGATTCATGAGACAGCTTTTCCCGACATTGCCGTCGCCTGCAAACATCGAATAAGAAAGAAAGAAAGAGAGGGGGAAGGTGGATTTTAATTATGAGAACGGGGAGCAATGCGGCGAGAAGGTGCAATTAAGACGGCGACACGCAGTCGGCCACATTCCATTCTACGTACGCACCGAGAATGACCACTTTTAGCAGTATGTTTTTACTCGGCGGTCGCATGTTCGTCATCTTAGCTGGCTGCGATGGTGCTCTGGGGGAAGAGTTTAGTAGCTTTCTTCTTTGTGTGTTTCCTTTGTTTCTGATATGCGGCTCTACGAATTGTTTATGCTGCGAACCAGCAAGCCGTGACGCGCAGCGATGATGGATAGCAAAGAAGCAGGTGCGCGCTTAGCCCCCAAAATCTATGAACCACAAATTATTCGTCCGAAAAAAAAACCGTTGTGGGACGGGGAGTTTACGACACACAACGATGACCACCGTTGCGGTCTCCGGAAACGATGCTCACCACGCATAAACACCTCGTCGACCGTCTCGACTTTCCTCCACACACATAAAACACCTCTAGCGGTGCAACCGTCGTTGACCTCGTGGTTGCGAGCACAACAGCGATGCTTTTCGAAAACTTCGCTCATAAATAACTTTGAGGCCGGATTCGCAGCCTCCAATTAGATTCTCCAGCCAACATCCACATTCAGCGCGGGGCCACTTCGAGCACTACACTACGCAACGAGCTGATGCGTTGCTATTTCCTTCGCCAATGTTTGCACGAGAATCAACAAATTTCCATCATTGAGCTTCCTTTCTTTATGATGATCGACGACGACCTGCTTGAGTAGCAGCATACACGACAAGCACAAAAACTAACAAACCGAACCGAATATGGTCGCGAAAGACACTCGACCAAGCTGGCAGATATCAAGAACGTTCAATCTCGATACATTCAGCAGGCGGTGACGACGATCGTACGCGAATAAATTTACAAAAACCCTCTCTCGTTTTCCTTTGGGGTGTGTCGGGAGGAGCGCGATTTAAATTATTCACTGACGCAGCACCAATTATTGCCGCAAGCATCCGCTGGTAATGGCATTGACGAGAGATATTTGTGCAATATGCTGTCGGGCTTTAGAGGTTTACTTCTTTTTTCTTCGATTGCTATGAGAACCACTTTACATCATCACAAATTCGGCACACTGAAAAGTTGCTCGTGGAAACAGGTATGAATCGATCGAACACACATAAACGCACAACCAACAGAAATCGATGTGTAAATCATAGGTAACAGCTCAAACGAAAAATAACACTCAACCAGGGGAAAACATTAAATCCCTTCCGTGGGAAACTCCTCCGAGAAAAACCAACCAGATTCCTGCCACTACGTCGTGTCGACTGTTGTGATGCGATCTGACAGCGTAATGGAACCAATCCCAAAAACGGTTTGGCAGACAGGTGAAAGCATGCACTTTGTTTTGACAGTTGCAGGAACAAACCCATTTACCACAAAGACCCAGCATGAGCTAGATCCGAAACTGAATTCAAGAACCGGTTCGCATGTGAAGTAAATAAGGGTTTGGTTACGGAGTCTTGTAAATATATTGAATTCTAAGCATCGGTCATCGAATTTAACAATTAAATGAAATTATTCGGTCACATGGTTTTGATCAACAAATCAACTGCACAAGGATCAATGTGTTGGGACGGAACGATTTTGGTAGGTACTTCAACGAACACCCAACACTAGTTTTACATGAACTGTCGTTTGTTGTGAACGTGTATCGACGGGGCTGCACATGAAGTCCCAGTCTGTCTCTAGGTGCTAGTAGTGGCGTATCCCCGAAGTGCCAATTTTCCCGTCTCCTCAGACTTGGCCGTGACTGGTCAAGCTGCGTGAAGGCAAAACTCATCTATAATCGTGCTACGCCTTACACAAGGTCTGCCAGTGCCGCCCAAGATGTGCTGATTTTTCCCGCGCGCTACGGATAAGTCACTTTCCTGGGGCAGAGGTGCGTTGTTGGAAGAAATTGAAAAAAAATCCCCTAAGTGCTATTCTTGTTTAGTAATTACAACATTGCCTATCGGATTTTCACTCCTGCTTGGCAACAGTTTCATTCTGCATCAGGGAGTTCGTCGGATGCGGTTGCCTGTCAGAAGAAAAACATCCCCATCGAAGTGTGCTGTGTAGTGCAAGTGATAAACAAAAACCAACCCAATCGGTCTACACGGTCCCCACGTTCTTTTCCCTACTTTTTGTCGAAGCAGCCAGCACATCCAAACAAGTAGCAGGCGCCGTCCGTGTTGTGGCTTTTATCGAAAACAGTCACTCCGCCATTCTGCCTTTTGTGTTGTCTGCAAAGGAATAAAGCAACCGCGTAACAATAAACAAAGGATTATCTATCAACGTCTTCAACACCGCGAAAGAACCCTTCCCCAAAGGTAAGTGTATTTGTGTGTGTGTTTTATGAATCCGCTTCAAAATCGTTGATACACGCATTTGTCCTTAAAAGCCAGCAACAGCTGCAGTAAAGAAAGGAGCAGGACGAGTATTAAGCCTACGAACTATCAAAGGGTTGATGAAGACGTTGGACAACAAAGCCATGCTGTCCAGGGCGATAGACAATTGTCACTATTTTGGCTCCGTAGAATCATTTCACTCGAAGCGCTAATTTTGTTACCACACCCCCAATTGAACATGCTTCAACACTGCTACCCTTCAGCGAAGGACATTTCGACATTGAATTGCAACGAAGAACCGGCCCTTGAATAACCCCGTTCCATAAAGGGCACAGCTGGTTGGCTACTAGTTGGCGATGCCTCACTAAACACGCAGCCTAACGATGTTCAACGATGGTGGACGGTATAGGGCAATAGGACACAAATAGGCCAGAATGTCCTTCAGTGAAAACCTAACAACGACGCCTCGCAAAATAGAATCTTTCAAGACGGCTCCAGAATGCCGAAGGAAAGCATTGGGATGCTAGTGGAAGCGCTGCCCATTCTCGTGCCAGCGCGTTGTTCATATGTTGATACACATTTGCGGTGTGTCATGCGGCGTGCTCAGGTAGTCTCCCCTCCCGCAGCACATCACCACATGCGGCCACACTGCCTGCCCCCATCACGTGACACGTGTCAGCGGCAGTCTGTTTACCTTAGACGCGCCAATAAAGCAGGCGGCACACGCTAGGAGGAGACGCTAGAGTGCTAGTCCGCCCGTTCGTCGTGCGCCGCTGCTGATCACACAGCCGATGCACACCGAAAGTATGCATTTCCCGTCTGCTCAGGGGGTGAGGGAAAAGAAAGAGAAAAAAAGGATACGAATGCTTCATCATTTCGTTCACCCGCCTGAAATGGGAGGGACTGAACTTGCGCCTGCTGTTATGGTGTGTGGCATGATATTTTTAGCTGCTCGCCAGCATCGTGACAAGAGAAAACTGTGGCGTGGCAAAGAAATAAAACATTAAATCAGCCATCCTACCCACCAACCTTTTGCCAATACTATCGGTCAAGTCTATCGATATCTTCTGTTTGGCCTTCGATCCGTCCCGAGCTTATCTGGCCTGCGGATGGAGCGAGACATGCACTATATAGTTTGTGAAAACACTCATAAGCCCATCATTGTTTCGACTCGATTCGCTTGCCGCGTCCTGGCACCATTCCACCGTTTCGCACAGAGCGGTGCAAGACGGATGACCCCTCATCGGCTTGTAAAATTGAAAACATCGTCCAATGGCCAGGGAATACAACCCGCCAACTGTTGTCAAGGCGTTGAAAAATGTCCACCACCCGAAGTTCGTTTAATCGGCCCGGACAATTGTGTTTGTCTACGTTGATAACTCAGTACACGTGATCGCCGTGCACCTGCCGTCAAGTATGATTATAATTATTTGCTACTACTTGAGGTTTATCAGCTGCCGCCAAGACCGTGTATCGCAGAATAGGCTGTCACGGGGGAGCGAAAGCGAAACAAACTGGTGTGGAAATTCAAGTAGCTTATTTTTGACCACGCTACCACTACTGCTCCCGGAAGCAGACATATTTTGTTGCCGAGGCCATCAAAATCTACACCGTCATCCAAACGTCAGCGCCTGCTAGGATGCCTGCTGCTACGGGTTCATTGATCGTACTAGAGACAATTTGTCCACCCATACGTCGATTCAATGTTCCACCCTGCGGTTGAAACCTATAAATCGTTTTACATACGCCTGCCTTCTTGAATTCTTGGAGCTGTCACTTTTGGCGCATGATCACCTGCTTTGACTGGGGAAGTCTAAAGTAACCAGCACACTTTTTCTTTTATTGCCAAAAATGTATTATTTCAAATCACAGTTAGCATGCTCTTTTTACTTATAGAGCGGATAAACTCTCTCAGTGTTTGCATGGCATAGACCAGTAGCGAGTAGTTTTTTCTTTCAGAAATACTAGGAAATTTCAGTGGCAGTTGTTACTCAATCTCAATACGTTACTCAATACTACATTCCATCAAGTACTGTCTCAAGACTTACCTTCATCATACTGCGTGCAACTTAATGTTCCGATTTCTGTCGTCTCCAGAGCCCAAGAATGCAACGCTGGTGGTTTTTAGAGGAAAATGGAGAAGCCAAAGAATCGCCGTTGCCGTCGTCGTCGCCCTCCAAGCAGCAGGATCCGACGGAGAAGAAACCGAAGCAACCAAAGCCCGCCGGCGATCGTCGGCACACGTTCCGCGTCCTGGTGACGTACGATCTGCTCAAGGATGAAACGGTTGCCATAAGCGGCAGCTGCGAATCGCTCGGAAACTGGGATCCCCAGCAGTGTGTGCAGTTGCATCGGGAAAATGGTAAGCCTAATGTACAACTTGCCCGTTGAAAGGCGGACCGATGTTTGGACAAACAGGAAAACAATCTTCACAGCTCGACACATCTTAAGGGTGGATGCAATTACCTGCTCTTCATGCTATAGTAGGAAAAAAAGATTTGTGTGTTACATTGTAACTTGTACTATCCTGAAGCGTGTGTTCGCTGGAATAATTATTCGTTTATTCGTTTGAGGTAATTTGCATAACTTATCCTATATTAGCAGGCTCGAGTAGTTTCTGCCAACACTCGACAACCCCGGGATAACGGGGTTTCCCGAAAAGAAACAGGTTATCGTATCAGAGAATCGTGCAAAACTTTGAAATCCCTATCAATTGCGCTGCGCGTTGTGGACAAGTTATTGTTGACATTGGAAAGCCCTGTGATATCATTCAATTACTATGCATCATTTTTTTCTGTGAGTCAATCACCAATAGTGCTCGACGAATAT
This sequence comes from Anopheles atroparvus, assembly GCA_914969975.1. NCBI lineage: Eukaryota > Metazoa > Arthropoda > Insecta > Diptera > Culicidae > Anopheles > Anopheles atroparvus. Next base: position 5,477,913 of record CAJZCY010000003.1, on the reverse strand, counting down.
TACGTCCTCAAACCAGTCCAAATACTTCATCACGTTGGTATACACCCCGGGCAGATTTTCCGTGCCACAAAGCCGTGCCCCGAAGCTGACAACTCCGACCAGAATCCAATCTCCCCAAGCCTCCCGCACAAGAGGTCCACCAGAATCTCCACGGCACGAGTCGGAACCTTTGAGGCCACCGATGCACAGCTGCTTATCCGTTAGTGTCACGTTGGCCACCTTATAAACCGTATTGCAGGCTTCGTTTTCCAGCCCAGGTAGAACCACATGCTTCTGTACATCGCTTCGTAATGCTGGAAGAAACGAACGGCGATAAGATAGATGTTTGTCCAGTTTTGGGACTAGGTCGAGGAGTATACTACGCACCAACTTCCGTTTCACCCCAGCCGGTCACGGTGAAGTTTTGGTTCACGATGGGAAGCTCCTGTACCTCCGGCTCGAACGGCAGACAGATAGGTTTCACGAAGTTGTTGAACGTAACGTCCTCAGCAAGCCGCACGATGCAGATATCGTTTGGGCGCGAATTTTTATGCATGTCGTAGTCCGGGTGTGGTATTATAGACTCTACCGCATAGTCATACCGACAAACTTCTTCGTCATTGATCATGGTACAATTTTCTTTGCTGCTCGTGTTGAACTCATTGAATCGGACGTAAAGTCTAAGAGCGTGTGAGAAAATAGCATTAGTATTGCATTATCCTCTAGTAAAATCGACAATTTCACTCACAGCTTCCAGTTTGGCCGATCCACAGTGCAGTGAGCTGCCGTTATCACGTATCGCTCGTTGACGAGTGTTCCGCCGCACTTTGGCACCGTCCGGTTTCGCCCAGTGTCGTAAAACAGCAGACCAGCCCACGGAAGTTCGCCCCGCTCTGTTTCCTCCCCGAAGTGGATCCGATTGGCGAAATCCTCGCGACAAGCGGAATTTTCGAACTTTGGACAACAAACCTGGCAGGCAAAATCTATTGAGTTAGATTGAAATACGCGAACCTGGGCGATTGCATCCGGCAATGTAAAGCACTTTCTCCGTGCGACTTCGCTCCTTCAACTATCTTTGCAACAAAAAGGTTATCGCGCGGATCTTGACCTTGCGTCGGTGTTTGCCAAACGCAACGGAAGAACGCAACGGATGACGATGGAACTCACCAGAGGAATAGTTCTCTTGCGCCCTGGAACTTTCATTACGCCACACTTTAAACTCTCCAGGTATATCGAGTCGTAATGCGTGAAGTCCGTTCTTCGGGAGATCTTCTGCACGTAGGAACAGTTTCTCACTGGCACGCATGTTCCTTTAGTGCCGGTAGGTGTTTGGCAGGGATCGCCACTGTTGAGCGACTCGGCTCGGATGTTCACTAGCAGCCACGGGGAGACGACCAATACGAAGCACATGAACGGCCACATCGTTGCGTAGGAAGGCACGCTAATTTGGAATAAGCTCCTCCGGTGGCTTGCCGCGCACAAACAACAATCAACACTGAAAGGTTGCACCCCGGCTGGGCTGCTGCTGTCGGATCAGCTAGATCAATTCCCGTGGGTTGTAGTAGTATTCGTGTTTGTTTTTGCTTCTTTGGCTTCACTTGATAATCGTACCGCGTTCCACATCCGAACGTAATCTGCCAACCGACTTCTTGAGAAGCTGGAAGACTGCGAGTCTGTGTTTCTCCCCGCGATTCTGATCGTGGTGTTGTTTCAACGAAAATGTTGAATTCGCTCACCACGACTCGTTCGTCGAAGGATTGTAATCACAGGGGTTTGTGACGGAGGTGCGATCTCCTGTGAAGCTGTGTTGGTATTCTTCGTTAGGGAATTCCCAAAGATTAAAACGCTCATGGGTTTTTTTTGCGCTAAGGGATGCCTTAGCGTCGTTCGGAATGAAAGGTCAATTCGCATCATTGAACCGCTGATATCAGGGGGTTCTTTTCCTACAGCTAAATCCTACAACGAAGATCACATTTGCAACTAAGAGATGTATAGGTTTCGGAAACAGGTTTTGAGGGATTGTTTTGTTTGTTTCCGAATAAATAGATTTCTCCCCGTTTGTAGTGGCCAGTTGGATTTTTTGACACAAATCACGTCAACATGCTCGAACGGCAACAGGTTTTACAGTTGTGATGGTATTTGAGAATGATGTTGCAAGGTGCCAGTGAAAGTTGCAATCCCTTCGCAGTTCCGTTCGCTTAGCCGTCTCGGATGGTCCTGGCTAGTGCCGGCACTTAAGGTAAAGCACACCTACGGCGGACCTCAATCGTCTTCAGCAGTGTGTCGGTAAGCCCTTGCGCTCAATCCGACACGGGTTGTTTGACCTCGATCGAGCATCGGCGTTCGTACCGGTGTCTGCGAGGTTCACGCGCATCGTAACATTGAACCGCTGGTGCGACCGGAGCATGGAGCAGCTAACGGATATGGTAAATTGTAATCACCGCTCCTGACGGATTGATTGCTCTCTTTCACTCCCTTTTCATATTTGTTGGTCGTCACGCCCGATCGTAAATAGAATAATGATGAAGTCTAGCCAGTCGTACGGTGGGGGTCCTGCAAAATAAATGACGAATCCTTGATTGCGCTGGATTGTGCTTTTATATAGGTGATGGGGTGAAACATGGCTGGCGGTTGGTCGGTATTGACCCATTTCCTGGGCCGGAGTAAACGAGGATGTGAATCGTGCAATTCACTGCGAAAATATGCTCACACAATCAATTTAAAACTCCGTCCGTTCATTAGTGTTCCTGCTAGTTGCACGGCACGTGTCTCGAAATATGATCCTCTAATACCGTTATGTGTTTACCTACAAAAACTTGAACAAACGTGTTGCTTACGTATGCTCGATAGATTGAGCTCTGGTCAGCAAAAAGGGCAACTCGATGTCACTAACCCTTTGCCATCGAGCGAGTCAAATAGCATCCCACCGGTCGACCAATTGGCTAACTGAAATGTATGCCGACAATCTGATTTGATTTACCTCGTTACCCTTCTCGGGAAGGAGCTTCCCCCCTGGAGAGTAATGTGATTGTGGGAATAATTTTCTCATACAAGCTGTGAAGTGCGTGGCGAATCGGTGGTACTAGAGAAACTAATATAATTCCGTAGCAATCTGAACCCCACAGAGAATAGAGCTCGTAAAATTTATCTTAGGCTTTATATGGTTCAGCGTGTTTTGGGGCCTTGTTGCAGCCTATATTTTCTAGTCGGGGAACTTCACGTGCTATCGTACGTAACAAACGTTTCTTGTTTTGTCTTATTTTAGATGGCGACAACAACATATGGTGCTTAGCATCGGAACTACCTCGCGATGTGTCTATAAAGTATCGTTACCTAATCTGCTCCATCGATCCAAGCAGCGAAAATGTGCACGTGCGTCGCTTCGAGACGCATATCGTGCCAAGGCAGGTCCCGGTGTGCCTGGACGACGAGGATGCCGTTAGCAAACAGTCGCCGCAGCAGCAAAAGATTGACACCCTGGGGGACATCGATGGAAACATCAAGCTGGACAAGGGTTGGTTGACGAGCGAAACTATCTTCCAGTTTAAGTTCTTCGACAATCCGTTCCTGCTGAAGGATCGCGTTAAGAACCGACTCTTGTACGTGAAGGTAAGTGAACGAGATATATTCGAAAGAAGGGAAATTTTTTCGCTAGAGCATAACATTTTTTTTTTATTCTCAAGATTACAACGATGAACTTACGTCTCAATGCGGAGTCGCAAAATCTGTCGTCCCTCATGGAAGAGTCGCTCTCGAATGACACGCGGGAGAATGGCATCGAGTCGAGCACGGCCTACTCCTTCATCGAGGTTGCTTCACTGCACAATCCAAACTCGACGTACGAGCAGCAGTCGCAGTTTGGTTGCCCCTACTACAAGGATGACTTTCTCTTCTTCAACGTGACCGTGGCCGAGCCGGAGAACGTGGCCTACCTTGTCGATCTGTACACCTACAGCTCTCGCTCGAAGGAAAACGAACCACCGTACCACCTCGGCTACCACTACATTCTGCCGAACTTCCTGAAAAAGTCCGAGGGCCTGCTGGAGCTGCCGGTCACGTGCGCTAGCAAGCATCGGCCACTCGGCATGATGCGCATCGAGTACCTGAAGGTGACGCCGCTCCTGCCCACCCGGTGCACCCTAGAGCGCTCGTACATTCGCTACTGGAACAAGCGCTGGACGGGGCTGGACGTCGGTCACCGTGGTTCCGGCACAAGCTTCAAAGCGAGCGATGGAAACGTGATCCGCGAGAACACGATCGCGTCGCTGAAGAAGGCGGTTGCCCATGGGGCCGACATGGTGGAGTTCGATGTGCAGCTGAGCAAGGACTTGGTGCCGGTGATCTACCACGATTTCGACATCTACGTCTCGCTGAAACGCAAAACCACGCTCGAGACGAACGACATGCTGGAGCTGCCGATGCGAGAACTGACCCTCGAGCAGCTCAGGACACTGAAGGTAAATGCACCATCATTCGTCGCTTTTCCACTGCTACCAATCATACCCGGGGGAGTGACCGATTCGCTAGTTAGACATGATCAGTGCAGCATTTACGAGAATCCCATAACCTAGCAAAGCGAGACAAAAAGATAAGCAAAACAGAGTACAGCACATTTAACAAAGTCACAACAATTCACACAATTGACCAGAAATGCATACACGCGCATGTAGCTGTATGCCAGTGCAAATGTAACATTGTTGACCCCCACCCCCTCCCACCTCCCCCCACGTCGAGCGCAGGTCTACCATGTCGTAGAAGGTAGAACCCGGGAGGCCAGGTTCTTCGACGACGACTTGGAGGAGCACCAGCCGTTCCCACAGCTAGCAGAAGCGCTCAACCAAATCGATCCGCACTGCGGCTTCAACATCGAGGTCAAGTGGTCGCAGAAGCTGAAGGACGGCCGGATGGAGTCGGAGCTGACGTTCGACTCCAACCTGTACGTCGATTGCATACTGCGCGTGGTGCTGGAGCACGCGGCGGACCGGCGGATCGTGTTCTCCTGCTTCGACGCGGACATCTGCACCATGCTGCGCCTGAAGCAGAACCTCTACCCGGTGATGTTCCTCACGCTCGGTGTCACCAGCCGGTACCCGAGCTACCACGATCCGCGTTGCAACTCGATCGAGACGGCGGTCCGAAACGCGTGCGCCACCGAGCTGCTCGGAATTGTGGCCCATACGGAGGATCTGCTGCGCGATCAGACACAGGTAGACAATGGCGAAAAATCGCACCGCATTTGATGACTCATGTTCGTCCTTTATTTGCAGGTGAACCTTGCGACCGAGAAGGGTCTGATTATTTTCTGCTGGGGCGACGACAATAACTGCAAGGACACGATCAAGCATTTAAAAAGCCTGGGCATACATGCCATCATCTACGATAAAATGGACATTTACTCAGACAAAGCGGTAAAGGTAAGTAAGGAGAGGAGGGAGAATGTCAGGACATCTGCACCGTGTTATTCTGCTGGATGCATTCTTGCTAAGCCACCACTAGAGAATATGAATTTGTTTTCCACTTTGATGCTTCTGTATCATTAGCGTTTTAATTTGTTTTAGCTTGCGTGATGTAGCCAACTTGCTAGTGCATTGTTCTTGTTGAAAGTGTAATTTTTTTGTTAATTTGGTTATTGGTAGTAATTTTTTCTTTATCAATTCGAGAATCGAGCAAAAATTATTTCAAAATTTGCTATTATTCGTACCAATCCTTTCATCGTCATTATTTTTTCGTTAAATCATACCTTTTTTGGTTGTTTATTGTTTGTTCTATTGTGTGATATAACCTTGGACTTCCTCCGTGTAAATAATTTACTTTTTTTAAAAGTTTTATCATTCAACATAAAAGCTCAACATCACGCATTTTTGCGTTTTATGGTTCTCTGGTTTTTGTTTGGTAATCACCTCGCTTGTGTTTTGTTTCACAAAATCTTTACTACATGATCTGTTATTTCCTTTGCCATGCTATTTGAAACCTGCGCTGTTTTTGCCCCCATTGTTCTTGGATATTTGTTTCCTCCTTGGCCCTTCACCCATACAGTCGTGCCACCGTTTCTAGTGCCGCACACTCTGGTGCGTTGCTCTACTGTACCCATCATCTATTTAGCTTTTCACCACGTTGCAAGCAGCGAGCGCCTCACCCATTGGTTTCGTTTCCATCGGTTTGTGTACCACATTTGTCGTGCCCGGAACCGTGGCGTGTACATGTACTTTTCTTCTTTTCTTTCTCTCCCTACGCAATATCATTCCAGGTGGAGGAGGGTGGTAGTGTAGATGGTGACAGCGGTGCTGCTGTTAATCAACAGCAACTGCCCGGTCAAGGGGGGACCATTAGACGTAAAAACTCACACCGCGGAATGTGTTAACTAAATTGACGGGAAACAAAACTAGCTGGAAAAGAAAAAAAAACTTTAAAAACACAATACCCGTGTCTCGTCTCATCCGACCCAATATATTATGTTTCCTACGAACGTCGATTCCCTCTGGATGTGATCACTGTGCTCGTCGATGTACAAAAGAGTGTGGAATGTGTGCTGTCGATGTCCTACTGGTTGTGCATACATACGTTCTAGTGAATCGTCCTATCTGTTCAAAGCTGCCTGTTGGATCGTCTCTTCTGTTTCTAGTCCTGTTCCCAACCCATTTCTGTGCCACGATCGCTGTCATCGGCTTACGTTATAATCTTCAAATAGGGTTCGTCAAAAGCGTTTCGAATACTATTTTAGGTGGGAAGGGTTATCGGGGAACTTAATTTCTGGCAAAAATACTTTTCGTCACTAAGCCTAACAATGTCGTCGAAGGGTAGAGTTTTTTTTCCTAAGCGATTTTGCACTAGGAAAAAAATTGCATAACATTTTACAATATCAATAATTTAGTTGGCAAAAAATGCAGCAAAGTTAAAGAATGAATAACATTATTTAAATATTGGAATTTCTTTACTATTTTCTAGGAAAGTGTATTTTTGGTTGGCGCTCGGGAATCTCAGGCTGCGCTGCTGCAACAGATCGACATCGAAAACCGATACGAGCAAACAAACCAGCACGAGTTCATGAACGACAAGCAAACGCTGCACGGTATGGAGGACGTGGCCATGCCTGCCGGATCGTCGGCCCTTTCCACTACGCCATCGATTTGAGTGACACGGTGGACCAGTCGTCTCTGGCCGGCGTAGTGCGGGATGACGGAAGGGTTGAGATTGAAGCGCATGCTTCCTTTTTTAAATGTTTCGATGCTGGTTGTTGAGATTTGCATGTACTGGTGAGGAGAGACGATCGTTTTTTATTAAATAATTTTTGTTGAAATTTCTAGTAGTGTATAGATCGATAGAATAAATTATGCAAGCATAAGCAAAAGGATTGACGGTTGAATAAGTAGATCGGAAGCAATGGAACCGTGTGAATGCGAAGGTGTTTCGAATTTATGAACAACCAAATGAAAACGATCGAGTACCGGGGCTTAAAGGGCTCGAGGGAAAAAAAGGCGTAAGATCAATTAACACCAAGGGAAACTATCTACATTTAATTATGCAGGATTTTTAAGTTCATTGTTTGTAAATTACATATACCATATTTTGCCTAAACTCACTACAACTACAGAAAACGGGTTCACCATAGAAAAAATTAATTTCATTATTTTAAATTTTCAATTAGAATAGATCACAGAAATGAACAAAATGCGTTAATGCAATGATTCCAATTAGCAGTTGCAGCAAGCCTAGGCTAACCACATACCATAGCAAGGTCCAAAGTACGCGAAATCTAGCAAATTTTATAATTCTTAAGACAGACCAACTAAATGGACCACAGATAGCGCTGTTAATAGAACCACAAAATATGCCAGAAGGATGAAAAATGGCGCACCAATTGTGGGTCGCTTGTTGATTGTTTAACATTGCTTATCTATTGTTAAAAGCAAACAAATATGGGACAGATATTTTTCACTCCTATTGAATATTTTATGAGGCTTAAATTTCAAATAATAATAATAATTTTTTTTGTATTGTTCAAATCGATATCTTCATAGACACAATAAATTTAAATACTCACAGATATTGAAGTCTTTTTAATGACTTACATGTTTCAAAATTGATCGATGCTGTTTCCAACAAAGCTTTACCCACATAATTATCGTTTTGGCTTTCAGGAGATCGAAACCCTTCGGGAACGGTATTTCACTGTCAATAGTTTTTTTATACTCTGTTTTTGTACACATATGGTTCTATTTACGAACAAAGAGCTAGGTTAAGCGTAGTTTGAAAGATCAACGTAGGGTCGCTGCGACGACGATCGCTGATCAAGCAGCTTGCAAAGTGAAAATGTCTCCTATAAGTTATAACGTTTGGGCCGTATTTTGTGTTATTCTTATTTTCATACAACTGTGCCTTTGCGCTCCGAATGGGTAAGGAATTATGATCTTGCAAAATGAAAGGTCAGCCAAGTTACGACGGCCATTAATGCTGAAACGATCGCTTATCATTCAGATCACCATACGCTCGGGAGGATTCGGGTGAAAATTCGATCGCTATCCGTGGGGATGATGTGCCGCAGTTCGATCTTCTCATCTACACACAGCGCTGGGCCCTAACGGCATGCTACGAATGGCGCGAGACGGGTAAAACCCACATTTGCGACCTTCCGGATCCCACCACCAGCTGGACGATACACGGCATCTGGCCGACGAAGCTGAACACGATCGGGCCGGCCTTCTGCAACAAATCGGCCGTGTTCGACGTGTCGCAGCTGAGCGCGATCGAGCAGCAGCTCGAGCAGCACTGGGTGAACGTCGAGAAGAACAAGCCGCTGGATTCGCTGTGGGAGCACGAGTGGCTCAAGCACGGTACCTGCGCCGCCGAGGTGATCGAGCAGCTAAACACGGAACCGAAGTACTTTGGCCAGGGTCTTGCCTGGCTGGAGCAGTATTCGGTCGGTGCGGCGTTTGCTGCGAGCTCTGCCATCAAGCCCGGCTTCAACTACAGCCTGACGGCGATGAACAAGGCCCTGCACGACTTCTATGGCAAAGATCTGGCGATCGAGTGCTACCATGACTCGAAGACGCATCTACAGTTTTTGAACGAGGTGCGCATTTGTTTCGACAAGCAGCTCCAGCTCACCGATTGCGATGGAATCGTCGGATTGCAACGGATCACGCTGCCGAGCTCACGCGTGGCCACGGTTATTAGCAATTGTAATGCCGCCAAACCGATTTTCTATCCAGCTACGCTTCCCGATGAAATGCCGGTGCAGGAGCAGCAAAGTGAGGAAGTGGCTCAAGGAAACCTGTATCAACTGCTGTACGATGTTTCGGGTAGACGGAACGGTGAAGAGCCACAAGAGTCTTATGAATTCGTCGAAGTGATTATTGCTTGAAGGAAGCGATTTCAAAGATCATTTTCGTCAAAACAATTGTAGCATAGGGTAGGATGTTTTCGTAAAAACGGTAAAAATATGGGCACGATATGTTTCTCATGTCAACTGTATGTCCGAGGAATGATCCTAGAACCACATAAGGTAGAATAAACGAATAAGAAATTGCACAAATTTCCCAAATAATTGTCACCAATTCTGGCAATCAGATAGACCGTTTCTTTATATCGCAATAGATCACAAACAACCGAAACGAACCGAGAATTTATCAATAAGATACATGTTAAATGCTAGCAGCTGAAGCAGCAAACTCTAGGGAGCCTTCGTTACGATCAGCACGGCGTTCGGTACGAGACCTAGCTTGTCAAGCGGCATATCGTACTCCTCGTCGCTGAACACCCGTTTTGGGAAGTTGGTCATCAGTCCGAAGCCGGTGTCGGGCGCCTCCATCTTTAGCTGCACGAACAGCCGAACGGCAGCCAGCTGCTCGCCGGCCTGGAACGTTTGCACCAGCTGACTACCGTCCATCATGCGCAGGGCAATCTTAGCGGTGGTGTAGCTCTTCGCTTCTGTGGCTGGCTTAGGGGATGTGGTGGACGTAGGGGCAGCCGGCGGAGGCGTGGCAGTGGTTGACGTTGGCGAGACCGCGACCGGCTCTCTGCATGCAAGGAAGAAAAACAGTAAGCCATTGCGGCGATCCTACTACGACCCTTTATGCTACTTACCCCCCATCTTTCGCCTTTCTGGCTGCCCGATCAGATTCAATCTGCAAGCGAACGCGATCACGGGCCTGCTGCGTTTCTAGCTTCTCTCGCCTACGCTGGTCCATCAGTTTCTTCATCTCCTGCTCCTCCATCCGGCGGCGTGCCTCGAGCATGTCCTTCCCGGACTTGATGCGCAGCCGCTCCCGCTCCATCGCTTCCTTCTTTTCGTTTTCCTCGCGCTCCTGCCGCTTGCGCTTCATCTTATCCTCCAGCAGGGCCAGCTGAGCCTTCTTCTCCTCCTCGGTCAGCGGTTTCTTTTCCTCGGTTGATTCCGAAAAACTGCCGTGCTGTGTTTTGGCCGCATGGAACTCTACCTCTTCCTGGGATTTGAACAGCTTACCACACTCGTCACATTTGAGCGACTTCGCTACGGGCGTGTCCTCCTCGCCCGCCTCTGTTGTGCTGTTCGACGATTCGGGTGCCGCATCGCCACCGGTGGACGGATTATCGCCACCGGCTCCCGTCGGTGGCAGTGGTTCATCGGCATGCGCTAGAAGCCATTCCATAGCCTGCTCGACACCTTTATGATTCGTCACTTCCAAGGCTCGCTCTCTGCATAACAAAAACGAAAAACCGATTGAATTACACTGCTTTAACATGCGACCTGAGCGGGGAAGTTCTTACGCTTTCTCCTTGGGAAATCCCATGTCCATCAGCGTTTGGATATCAGACATAGCTAAATTGTGTCTAAAGATTGAGTTTGCACGTACAAATTAAAGTTAGATATCCTTTCTGCAGTTTCAGTAATGTGGAGTTTTCTTTTTTCTTAATTCAGCCAAACACTGCAGCTGTGTTCAACTTTGACAGAGCTCTGAAGATTGTATTTGACAGAAATCAACGTCATTCAAAATTGTTGACGGCTTCTAGCCAATGCATATGGATCCAACATCATTGAGCATAATTAAGATATAGCCTATTTTACCAGCATTCTGGCAGAATTAAGAATATATAAGAACTATTATGATAATGATCAACTTATAGCAAACTTGATACCTCATTGTTCGATGATTGGAATGGAAAAACTCAATTTCCCATCAACCGAGCATCAGCTAAACGCACTCCTCATAGTTGCCACTTGTCAAAACGATCAACAGACACAACAAATCGACACCGAAAATATTGACGTGTACCATTTCCAGCAGTGTACGGATGAAAATCTAGTGTAGCCTGTCCTTTGCGGCCTAGGAAAACTATAGCATTCCTGTGGCAGGATGAATTTCCTCAAAAGTGGATTACAGACTGTGCTTGGGGCGCAACAACCCAACCAAGCACCCAGTGGTGCAGAAACGGTGAGTTTGTGCGTACCTTCCCCCCCATCGCGAATCCTTCTGACCAATGTCTTTCCTCTGCTTCGTCTTTCAGGTGGAACTGCTGGTGGAGCGTGTTACATCCTCCACCCTACTGGACGACCGTCGCGATGCTTGCCGGGCGTTGAAAGCCCTGTCTAAAAAGTATCGCATCGAAGTGGGCATTGGCATGAACGCGATGCTGCAAGTGCTTGAGACGGACCGGTCGGACTGCGAGATAATCGGCTACTGCCTGGACACTCTGTGCAATGTTACGTCGCCGGAACAGTTCGAAGAGGAGGAGGACAACCCCAACGTGACGCCCAACATTGGGGAGCAGTTCACGGAGATATTCATCAAAAATTCGGAAAACGTCTGCCTGGTGCTGAGTTGCCTGGAGGAGTACGATTTCCGGGTGCGTTGGGCTGCCATCAAACTGCTGACAAACGTGCTCGCGAACCGACCGAAGGAGATACAGGAAATTGTTCTCGTCAGCCCGATGGGTGTCTCGAAAATGATGGACCTCCTTATCGACAGCCGGGAAGTGATTCGTAACGACGCCCTGCTGCTCATGATTCAAATGACAAAAGGTAATGGCAACATCCAGAAAATCGTCGCTTTCGAAAATGCCTTCGACCGGCTGCTGGATGTGATCAAAGAGGAAGGTTGCTCCGATGGCGGCATCGTGGTGGAAGACTGCCTCATCTTGATGTTAAACCTGCTGAAAAACAATCCAAGCAACCAACAGTTTTTCAAAGAAGGCTCCTATATTCAACGGCTGGCGCCTATGCTTGAGCTTTCTCCCGAGCAGGATCAAACGGGCATGAGCCCCCAAAAGGTCTCGAACCTCCACTGCATGCTGCAGGTCGTCCGTTCGCTGGTATGCCCCAGCAATCCCCAGCAAGTGATCGGATCCTGCCAGAAGGCGATCCGCAGTTCCGGGCTACTCGCTGCAATCTGTAATATCATCATGACCAGTGGAGTTCCGCCTGACCTGCTGATCGAAACCATCAATACCATTGCGGAAGTGATCCGGGGCGATAGCCAAAACCAGGATTACTTCAACTCCGTCATCGCACCGTGCGATCAACCGCTTTCGGCCATCGTTCTCCTGCTGATGTCGATGGTGAACGAAAAGCAACCGTTGTCCCTGCGGTGCGCCGTGCTCTACTGCTTCCAGAGTTACCTCTACCGGAACGAAGGTGGCCAAACCTCGCTGGTGAAGACCCTGCTGCAATCTTCCGAGCAAACGACGACGATAACGAGCGGGCAGCTTCTATGTCGGAGCCTCTTCAGCACCGATCCTCTTTCCAACTGGTTTGCGGCAGTCTCTTTGAGTCACGCGCTGCTAGAAAACCCGGCCCAAAAGGAACAACTTCTCCGGGTTGTGCTGGCGACGTCGCACGTCAGCAAACCGGTGTCCCTGCTGGAGCAGTGCACGCAGCTGCTACAGCAATCCACCGGCAAGTTCCAGAGCAAGGTGGGGCTTCTGATGCTGCTGTCGGTGTGGCTCAGCCACTGCCAGCTGGCGGTGCGGACATTCCTCTCCATCCCGGGCACGATCGCCTACCTTACTGGGCAAATTTCGGCCAACGAGCACGGAGACAACGAGTATCTTATGCAGGGCCTTTGCGCCTTCCTGATGGGCCTGTGCATTCAGTTCAACGACAATAGCGTAGAGGAGCACCGGCGCGAGTTCCTCTGCCAGCTGCTGATCAAACGCATCGGCCTGGACACGTACAACAAGAAGCTGGGCGAAGTGTCCAAGCACGAAAGCTACAGCAGGTCGGCCAAGCAACCACAGATTCGTGTCACGTCCACCGCCACCGAGTTGCTGCTCGATTACGAGTTTTGCAGGCTGTTTAAAACGCTCGAAGCGCTCGTCACCAAGACGGTCAACGGGTTCAACGCCGGTGGGGAGAACATCACCGAGCTCACGCTTAGCCAGGAAGCATCCGGGCTGGTGGGCCAATACAAGGACATCATCCGGGAGCAGGACGCCCGGTTGCAGGGGTTACAGAAGCAACTAGCGGGAGCGGAGGAGAGAATTGGTCAGCTGACACAGGATCTCGCACAATCTCAGGCGAGCAACGGGCAGCTCCAGGATCAGAACATTCTGCTGAAGGCGCAGCTACAGGCGGCTTCCGATTTGCGCCAGCAGAATCCCACCAGTATGCTGTCCTCGGCATCGTCCCCGCTGCACGTGCTGACCGCACGGGACGAGCAACAGCAGCAACATCAGGAGGATCTCGAGAGGCGCCTCGCGCTGCTAACAGTCGAGCAGCAAACGGACCGGTCGAAGCTGTCCTACTACGAAACCGAAAACAGCCGTCTGCTCGGCGAGCTGGAGCAGCTGCGGACGCGGGTGAGTGCGGCCGAGGGACGTGCGAACGAAACGGGTGGCGAACTGGAGAAGGTGCGCAAGGACCAGGAAGATCTGCTGGAACTGCTGACCGATCAAGAGAACAAGCTGCAGCGCTGTCGGATGGAACTGAAGCGATTGACCGGGCAGTCGTTCGATGAGGATGACGACGACGAGCTGGAAGAGGACGGAGGCGAGAAGGCAAGTAACGAAACGAACGGTGCGCAGGATAACAAGCCGTCGGCTTTCCTGTGTTAACGTTTGCCGTTGGAAGGCGTTTTGAAATAAATAACCAACGACGAATCGGAAGGTGTAGTTTTGTTTTTGCTATGTTGCCTTTTCGTATTATAAATCAACAAATACCATTGCCAATAAATTATTTTGTAGGATCAAACCGTTCTTGATGAAGCGTATAACAATAGGGAAGACGAGATTCTGCACATTAAGTATAAAATCTATAGACACTATTAGAGCTTCCCTTAGTCAATAAAAAGTGGATAACATTCCATCGTGTTTTGAAGCGAATAAAAATAATGCATAAAATTATCTTTTCAAATCTAAAATAGTGATTTGCGTTGTAGTATCAAACACTTGATCTTTCTCCTCTCCAATCCTTGGTTGTCGTTAATAACGAAATATTTCTAAGTCTCCATAAATAAATCACAGTTGCAAAACACAGTTGATGTCCCATGCAGTAGACTTATCTTTATTAATTCCGATAATGCATATAAAAATATAAACCTAACGACAGAGCGTGGCGTCAATCTTTTGCAACCAAGGCACCGCCAGCTTCAGCTTTCTCCGATAGTTGACGTCGCTGGCCACCGGATTGCGCTCCAGGTACACCGTTGCCAGGCTTTTATTGTTCGCCAGCTTGTCGATGCAGGACCAATCCGACACACTATTGTCGTTCATCTGGAAAATAAGCCACCGATTAGTTGAACGGGACGAGTTCCCAATAGCGTTATATTGGTCGCACTTACCCAGAGCTCCTCGAGCATACCCAGGTGCTCGATGTTCTCGATGCGCTGCACACGATTCTTCGCCAGGTCGAGGGTTTCCAACAGTGTGTTGTGTTCCACATTTTCGATCGTCTCAATTCCGTTCTCTGAAAGGTACAACTCGGTGAGGTTCACCAGCTGGTCCAGGTTTTCGATCTTCGTCAGCCGGTTACACTGCAGACTGAGGCACTCCAGCTTGACCAGCTTGTCGAGGTTCTCGATTTTTGTAATCTTATTCTTGCCCAAATAGAGATGGGTTAGGTTGGTAAGATTATCGAGATTTTCGATTTTCTATAGCAAAAGAAGGTTCAGCCGATTATTATTAAATTAGTTTCTTTTCATTCTATTTTTTTTTTTAAATAAACTTACCCTGATTTTATTGTCACCCAACTCCAGCATGGTAAGGCTTGTGAAATGGTCCAAATTTTCAATCAATGATATGCGATTAGCGCAAAGAAACAACTTGCGCATGTTGGTCAGAGCGGAAAGGTTCTTAATCTCATGCAATCGATTGAAGCTGACATCCAACATTCTGAGTACAGATGAAATAAATGGTATAGGCAATAGATTGTTAGCATAAACAAAGAAGTACGTTCGTTCGTGCGAAGGTAACCAACTTACTCCAAACTGACCAGGTGGTCCAGGTTCTCCAACTCCGTAATTTGATTGTCGTACAGCTCTAGCTCGATCAGCGAGGTGAGATGATCGAGATTTTCGATTTTCTTGATCAAATTCCAACGCAAGTATAATCTAAAACAATAAAGGGGAAATTCCCGGTTTTTCACCATGGGCGCACGATGATTCACATGGCTTCTTCCCACCTTCGTTACTCACCGCTCAAGTCTGGTTAGCGGCTCCAGGTTTTCAATCTTAGCGATCCGTCCGTGGTTCAGGTCGACTTCGGTCGTTTCGGGATCGATCGTAATTACATCTTCCATCTTCACGATCTCATTTTCGGGCACCACTCCAGCACCCGGAGGACGTTCTTCCTCTTCGACCGTGGGAGAATCGGCACGCTGTGGTTCTGTGTTACGGTGTGGGTGAAGAAATATTGTTAATGTTGCTGCAGAACACACAGTTTAGGCTACCAGTTTGAATCGATACCTACCTTCATTCGAACTCATGATTATTCTCTAATCAGTATTGTGGTTCAAAACAATTTATGCGCCTTTTGTTCAAGAACTCCTTTCGTGCAAGTGGGCAAACGAGAATTCCCTTCATCAGATGACAAATGGGGGAATAAAAAATGGGCAATGTTTTGTTTGGATTTGAAGGGCTTTATACTTTTCACTAGGATGTTTGGCAGAAGCCAGTGATCGCATAGTTTTCTCACCGGGCAGTTCGTTATTCTCCCTGATTACGCTGTAAACAAAATAACGAAAAGAAATCTGCCGAGATTAAAAACGCTCTTTATGATTCTAATCAACAGTCCGCTGTGGTGATAACTGGCGCACCGGTAGTGTTGCTCACTGGTTGACTCCGTTGTAGTGAACGTTTGCTTGAATTTCTCTACCAACAATGTGTTTCCTGTTGTGATATTCAGTCGGGAACGGAAAGTGAACCAATAGAAACCCAGCGCGACCCCGTCATTGACCAATCAATTAGTCATTGATTGCTGGTTGGTGGTGGCGCGATCGATTTTCGTTTTCTGTGATCGCGCGTAGAAAAATGGCATCCGCAAGACAAGGCGGTGGTGGCCTGTTACAGCAGGAGGCTCCACCGAGTATCGACGCACTGTACATGGAGCGAGATTTCTACATCGGCCTGGGGCTGGCCCTGTCCAGCAGTATATTTATCGGATCAAGTTTTATCATCAAGAAAATTGGACTTCTCCGGTTATCACGGGTTGGCTCGGTGCGTGCCAGTGCCGGCGGTTTTGGATACCTTCGGGACTGGATCTGGTGGGCCGGGCTTATCTGCAGTAAGTACAGTGGAATGTTTGTTTTTTCGCCCTTTTTTTAGTTTCTATTTCTAGTGAGTCATGGCATCTCGCGCTCATCCCGTTAGACGCGCTTGAATCACAGTGTGGTTTTGATAAGGCATCTCCTCCGCTTCTCACTATCTGCTGAACGAATGAGCAATGTTTTTTTCTTCTTCTTTCTTTGTCGCACGTTTCCAGTGGGTGTGGGAGAAGCGGCCAACTTTGCCGCGTACGCGTTCGCACCGGCGTCGCTCGTGACCCCGCTCGGTGCGCTCAGCGTTATCGTGGCGGCTGTCCTGGCCTCCAAGTTTCTCAACGAACGACTGAACCTGCTCGGCAAGCTCGGCTGCTTCCTGTGCATCGTCGGTTCCACCATCATCGTCATCCACTCGCCGAAGGAAGGCGAAGTGGAGGACCTGAACCTGCTCATGGACATGCTGCAGGATCCCACCTTCATCACGTACGTCGTGCTGATCCTGTCGCTGTCGCTCTTCATCTCGTGCTGCATCGGTCCTCGGTACGGCCACAAGCACGTGGCCGTGTACATTCTGCTCTGCTCGGCCATCGGCAGCCTCACGGTGATGTCCTGTAAGGCGCTTGGGCTGGCGCTGCGCGATACGCTCTCCGGCAAGTCGAACGACTTTGGCAGCTGGCTGCCGTACTTCCTGATCATCGTCACGGTCGTGTTCGTCGGCATACAGGTGAACTACCTCAACAAGGCGCTCGACATCTTCAACACCAGCATCGTGACGCCGATCTACTACGTCATCTTTACCACGCTCGTCATCACGGCCTCGGCCATCCTGTTCAAGGAGTGGCGCCACATGCGCCCCGAAGACATCATTGGCGACCTGTGCGGGTTTTTCGTCGTGATCGTCGCCGTGATACTGCTGAACGCCTTCCGGGAGATGGACATCAGCTTGAGCGACGTGAAAGGCATCATGCGCCCGAAGCGGGAGCTGCTCCACTCGCACAAGGGCAGCGGCGGAACGTACGAAGATTATCTGAACGAAAATGATGAACGGGGACCACTGAAGCCGCAGTACGGAACAAACTATTTAAATGTGTAGCGAAGGTGGGCAACCGAACAACACACTGTGTGAATACAATTGAATTTCATTGGGAAGTAGCTATACGAGGAATAAACTGAAACCAAACATCAAACACCATACCGAACGGTTGTACTGAGTGCAATGCGGTTAAGCAAAACTTGAGAGAATTTATTAAGTTTTTAGATTTTCAGATACATCTCGTTTTCCTTAAGGCTTGTTTACATGAAGCGAAAAACACAACCCTGCATGTCGATGGTGAACCTAATTTCAACGTTGAAATCGTTTATCTAGTGACCACGAAGCGGCAGTAGTTTTCGCTTGTGACTGAGGGGCGGTTTTCCGGTAACATATCTATAACCATAACTTCCATTGCTAAACACAAAAGAATTCAACTTAAATTAAAACACTTACAATTTTGGTTTACACATTCGGAAGTATACGGAGTGTCTACATGATGAGCCAAACAAATAACTGTTTTCGCCTGATTCCTGTTCGTGCTAAGCAGTTTGCGCTTCATGTAATCAAGTCTCAAATGCTATTTAATACTTTCTGACAAAAATCTTGATCGTTTTTTGAAAATCTATTGCTATAACGAAGGTTCGAATGATTAGAGATTGCACAAGCAATTTTCTGCTTTTAATAACACAAACCCATAGAGACTATTTCCTATACACATATCAAATGGTGGGGTTAACAAAATGGACCAACCTCCCTCTCCACCATTCCTGTCCTCACATTTAAGCTCCCAACACCGGCATCGTCACTTGAAGGATCTTTGTTGCGGTGTCGAAATGAGCCTCCACCTGGCTCTCGTCGATCCGACAGTCCACGAACACGTCCAGGAGGTAGCCCTTCTTGCGCGCTTCCAGAAGGATGCGATCTTCACCAACGTCTAACGTGATTTCGCTCGAGGAATTCTACAGTGAAACAACGATAAACGGGGTACCATGAATCAAGAACCGATGGCATTTAAAAAAAACGCATGTCTTACGCAATCCGGTAGATGAAATTCGCCAATCAGTCGCTTCGCCCTTCCTGCCACCGGTTCGCGGAACAGTTTGCTCTCCGGTTTCTTCGAGGCCGCCTGCGAAATCGCCACCTTCGTCGGATCGGGCACGTACGTCGCGGCGGAGGCTGCTGGCGACGCGCCGGTCACACTCGACGAACGCGTGCTGTTCGTTTCGTTCTTGGCCGACTTCATCGTGCCCGCTTCATCGATCTCCTCGATGAGCGGTTTCTTCGGCCCCGGCTTCGACCCCAACGGTACCGGGTGGTCCAGCCGGTCGATCAACGCGACGTCCTCGGCCGACCGGCTCGGGTAGCTCTCGATCACCGTCTTAACGTCGCGGTTCTGAATGTTGTGCGGGATCAACCGATCGATGAACCGTTTGTTCTTCAGCTCGCGAAAGTTGCGCTCATTTAGCCGCACACCGTACTTGTTCTCGAGCCCGTCGAAAATCACGGTGATGAGAAACTGGCGCTTCAAGCTGGCGGGCTCGAGCTGGCGATAGAACTCCGAGTTGATCGCGATGTCGCACACCTGACAACCCTGGCTCGATTTGTCGAGTGTTTCGCGCGGTTGCGTTATGCTCATGGGGATGCGGAAGTTGCTCGGCTCACCATCGTTCAGGATGCGGAGTAGTTCGTCGTCGGTGATGTCGCGCGGTGGCGGCATGCCGTCCGTATGGCAGACATTGATGAAGAACTTTTCTTTCGTGTCCTGCTTGAACGCTTTTATGCAAAAACCTCAAATGGGCAATAGTGAAAGCAACCAATTAGTTAATGGATCTGCTGTACGTTGGGAAGAAACCCCGTTATTAGAATGAGGAATTCCATATTCAAAAACAACCACATGCGTTGTAAACGAATAATTTATAAGCTTGTCGCTTACCATCCAACCAAGTGGACACACACATTGGTTTCCAAAATCAACCCATCAATCAAACGCGGAGAAACGGTCATTCTTCAAGAAATGCCCGCAACACAAACCTGCACGAACATGTTCCGTTTCATTGTAGGTTTAGGGAAAAGAATCGAATGAACAAAAAAAAAAAAAGCCGGCAAAGCAGTGCGCAGAAGCACTCGAAGATGACTGGCTAAAAACGCGCCAACCATCGAATTGTTTGGTCGACGAACGAACGGCCACCACTCGGCGCCGTTTATGACGCTATCCATCCCGTCATCGAGCGAAAACCAGCGATTCCAGCGTCCGTGGGGCTGCTGCTGCCGTTGCAACGATGACGCTATCGGGCGCGCTCGGTATTGGTTGCCCCCCGGCGAACCGGTGAACACACGGGAAGATCGTCATCCGCCGCGAGTGAAGCATTAGATAAGCCGCAACCAATGGGAGGCTTGAATTAGTCAATGAAGCCATACTGCAGGTGTGGAGGGGTAGCAAGGGAAAGCCAAGGGTTGCCCCAGACTGTAATATGAGCGGCTAAAGTTAGTCAATTGTTTGGTAGTGGTGTCCTGCGCGTGCGGTGGTACGTTTGCCGGTCGGTCGATTACCTTCGTTCTTTCCTTTTTTTTTTGTACCGGTCAAACACCGGTACCTATTTCTGACTTCGATTTCCCAAATGATCAACCGAGCACGGGGACATTCGTTCGATAGGCATAGCAACACATAAAGTAGAACCTTCCTCAGATTGGCACTTGGAATTTGATCGGAAAACCGGAACGGAAGCAAACCATCTATCACGCGACAGAAACTATCATTTGAAATAGTAGTACGTTTCCTTACCGCGGCCCCAAGCACCAACCCTTAATGTGCGTTTGTGTGCGTTTGCGATTGTTTGCGCGTGGACAGCTGTGAAGCTTCGCAGCGTGGATTTAATCTTTCATTAACGGGCGAAGTTCCACAAAAGCCGCAAGCCGAGAAGTCGTGTGCCGAAGCCCGTCGTCGTCAGTTCGTTGTGGGACACCGCGCAGTGAACAGCGCCTCTTGTTTCGCGGCGAAACATTCCGCGGGAAAGCGGAAACAAATACCGTTTCGGAGCTATCGAACGCGTCCTCGCTGTGTTGTGTCGGTTCAATCTTTTTTTTTTTTTTGGCGCCTCCATCGAGTAACTCAAATTGCAATCAGCTGTAAGTAGTCTCCATATCGTTTAACTTATTATCTGCATCTATCGGGCCCCAGATTCGTATTGAACCGCAGGAGTTTACTTTGAAACAATAAGGGAAATATTCACGTCCAATCGGCGATGGTGAAGGTGTATTAACACGTATTATAAGGGTGGGTTTTGCCATCGGTTATCGGTCAAGCAGTGTGTTCTCGAAGCCACACACGTGTGATGGTTGTGGGGGTTGATTATTGTTTCATCATTCCCAATGACTAAAAGCGTTCGAGTTCGAAGAAAATGGCAACTAACATCATGTGGCGATGGCAAGAATGTGCGAAATGTGTCGCGTTTTGAAATCACTAAATGTGCCAAAATGGTTGTATTTGATGGAGGCGCTGGAGTTCGTGTCGAGCTTTGCGAGAAGAAACCGCTAGAGAGATGATTTGAGGTGGAAAAACTACAGGTGCACGTGTGTGTGCGGTTTGCTGCGGATGCTGTGGCTCAGTAATGTTGTGCAACATCGGATATGGGGACCACTGGATAGCGGCCGCAACCAGTCGGTCAGAAAAAAAGCAGAAAATTGATCACTTAAACGATCGAACGATGAAAGCCTTTTGGGAGCGTCGCCGGACGAATGGGACGAATAAGCAGGAAACCTCCATCGCTCCGTTAATCGAAATAGATTGCGATTGTTGCCGTCGTGACTGCAGCGTTTGATCGACAATAATCACTGCCAATCATGCAGGCTTATACGACCGTTATTAAACCCCGGCGAATGATCTTACACCGGGACCATATTCAATACCAACGCAAGCGCGCGGGATGACAGAGAACAAAAAAAAAAAAGAATATCTCAAAAATGCCGCTCTTCTTTACCCTCGAACCGGTTTTTCACCGGTCAAATGTCGCCCGAAATGACCAACCCGTGGCCGTGATCGTAGGCTCTTTCGTAGTGCTCCAAAGTCAAACCGAAAATGTTTAGAAGCGACCAGTGGAACCCATCGCGGAACAGGTTTGCCGCTGGCTAGAACCTGAGTTTGCTTCCAAGCTGTGATGTGTGCAAAAAAGGAAGAAAAAAACGAAATCCAACCACACGGCACCGAGCGAAAGAACTCTTCTGCAATTGATGGTAGAAACAAGCGAAGCGACAAGACAAAATGAAAGAAAAACAAATACCCAACCGTACGCCCGCTAAAATAAATGTTTGCAGTCGGTTTGTGGTGAACCTTAGATACCGCGGGGATGTCGTTGGACACCTGGACCGTACCGAACGCCGAATGTGACCCATCAACACCCATGGCAAGGCAGCACTTAATTTGGTTCACACAAAAGATATTATTTCCGTTTCGTGTAACCACGTGTGCAACGGGCGCCCCCCATAAGTGTGGCGCGGTGGCATGTAGCTGCGCGGTGGGGCTGTGGGCAAGTGATTTATTAAATTTACGTATGACGGATCACGAACAATGCGACGCGCGTTGGAAATAGTTTCCCAGTGTACCAAAGGGCAGTTATGTAAAAATCCGACGCCAAAGGCCCACGCCATCTCACCGTTGATGGAGGCTGTGTCCCGGAATTCCACTTCACGTACGTTCGTCGATGGTAGTGATGTGGAGATAGAAGACACTTTAATGATACTCAGATGCGCCGCATTCAAAACTGACCGTATCTACAGCATAGCGTGAGAGTATTAGCTTTTTTTTTATCATCCCTCCCCAAGGACGCCCTTCATTAAGCGATGGAAGCCCAATGGGCGAGAAGCTTTGCGCGATGCTGATTAGCAATGAACAGACGCGCAAGGTCCGCTGCTGGCGGATCAAGATCAAACGCAGACATGAAAACATGTTCTAGAGGAACACGATCACATAGAGAAAGAAAAGGTTACCCGAAATAAAAACATTCAAATTGCTTAAATTCGAAGACCTCGTGTGCAGACGTAGCATGTCGAATTCGCGGCCTCCCAAAAAGGCAAAGAGTGGGGCGTCAAAGAACGACGATGATCGCGACACTGGTGAAGATGACTCGCATATTTTCTGTACTCGAGCAACAGATCGCGCCCGCGACCAGCTCATCTTTGTATGTGGTGTCAGCGTGCATGTGGGCTTTTTTTTTTCTTCGCCTTGTCGTTTTAGTTATTTCACCCCGGCACACTCGCGAATGACCGCAGTGCACGTTACGGTGCCGGATGCGGACTTTTTCCGGTCATGACAAAGCGCTTTATTATTTGCATGCTAACCCTGACTACTAACTGGCAGAGTATGTTAGAAGAAAAATGTGAAACTATTTCTGAGCAATTGCCAAACTTCGGTACTCACTGCTGGCTATATTCCGCGTTTGCTGCACAATCTGCAAATTGTCCTCTAGTCATGATAAGAACGTCACAAGGGATTATCAGCTGACCGATGGGAGGTCTCTCTACGCGTTGCCTGCAACGGTGTCAGTTTCTCGGCTACATTTCATGATAACAGCTGTTCTCGAGGGACGATGTAATTCTAGCAAACTGGTGTTTTCTTTTTCATAGTTTTGGCCCAGCGATAGCAATAATCATGTTAATGTAAATGATGTTATGCTAAGCTAGGGCAACAAAGATGTATGCCAGTATGAACTTAACTGCAAAATGCACTGCTCAACGCGTGTGTATAAAATAATAGCTGTGATTTGAGATAACAGTGAACGCCCTTCTGTTAAGTATCTAACCTAGCTAAAGGGTGCGTACCTGTAATGCAAACAATTTGTTTTTGTTTGCCACAGTCCTACAAACGTCCAGCCTACATACATGTGCTCGCTTATTCTTACGCCATGTGATGGCAAGTGTAGTTCTCTTCCCTCATCCTCGCCGATGATAGATAAGACCGACTGTCCCTGCGTGTGTATCATATTTCGAGCGGTTTCTAGATGTAACTTGAACAGGATCTATTCAAGTTGAATGTCCTCGAGTCTTCCCGAAATGAGTCACGTTTTCCACACGCTTATCAATATTTTAACCGATGCTATCAATCACCTTGCGGCTATTTGCTACATTAATTTGTGCTGTGATAATAGCTGGTATTTTAAAAAACATATGACCCCAGCTACACCCGAAACTAACCCGTGCGGGCTGCTCTCCATCGCATGCTGTTATTTCACAACTGGATGAAAATAAAAAAGTATTCACGTTTTTAAACCATGCTCAACGATAGCCTTATCTTGCGCTTCTTATTTTTGACGGTGTCTCAGAAACAGCATCGTAGTTGTCAATTGTATGGCTATGTGAGGTACGCTTTTCGGCACTTTTGCCAGACGGTAACCGCACATGACTCCGTTTGTCTCTCCATGGAGATGTTTAATCAATTTGTTGTGAATTTGTGCAACACCATAGAACAATACAAATGATAAGAAAACATTTTCGTTCTACAATATAAAGAGATGCACTCAAGTGTTATTCGGCAAAACACGTTTGGTGTGAAAGTCTAAAGCCCATCAAACGTGCAAGGGATTGTCACATGCTTCTTAGACTACACTTTTTTCCAATTCCCAATGTACTCACCTGGTAAAGGTTTCACGACTTTGGATCGTCCACTGCTTATATCCTCCGCAAGCTCTGCGACTGGTGCCAGGAAGTTTTCCAGCTGCTCCTCTGCGTCGTTCTAGGGACGGCGAGAAGGGAAAGAATATTTCATAACATTTCACAGCGCCGCTTCAATG
Source organism: Anopheles atroparvus (assembly GCA_914969975.1). Lineage (NCBI taxonomy): Eukaryota > Metazoa > Arthropoda > Insecta > Diptera > Culicidae > Anopheles > Anopheles atroparvus. The sequence continues at coordinate 5,453,450 of CAJZCY010000003.1, read as the reverse complement.
GTGAAACGTACCCTAACTATCCTCAAACTCTTTTCCAATTCGGATCCATCGAGGAACGTCGTTTTGTTCGGCCGACTCATGTTTGGTGGGTAATTTCACTGAAAAATGCTTCAACTATGTTCCAACGCAAACAATGTTTTCGATGATTCCTATTTTGACAACTGGTTGCCAAGGCGATATGTCAAAATATCTGAACGCAAGATTTCTCCAGAAAGGGCACTCACAGGCACTCACGCAAAAGTGAACGAATGCCGGCATGTTCCGGCAACAAGTTGAAAGTGAAAATCTGCAGCAAACTATTATTCAATATTCGAAACACGTAGAACAAATGTAAACGTTTCATTTTCACCTACCGCATACAGATAATTATCCATGTAAACTCGTTTTCATACTACTTTCTAGACTTAACGAAACTACCGGTAGAAAAGAGAGGAACTTGTTGAGCAACTGTCAAAATTCCGCAGCGAGAACCGAGTGAGCGCTCTTGTAAAAATGGAGCATCATCATCCAATGGATGATTTCTGTGGATCAAGATTTTGGGTAAGTAAATGCATGTAGAACTAGTTTTGAAAGTGCCAAAAATGTATAAACTGAACAATGAAGGTGTAATCTCCACGAGGGAGGTGAAGTTTCGGATTGATAGGTAGCATTAAGCTCGAAAAAATCAGTTCAATTATGCGAAGATTCAGCATATACCCGTATGGGAATGCTGCGGATGAAAGAGCATAACTCGACATCCTCTAGCGGCGAGATCTCAGAAACCGGTTTGTTTACATCGCAACGTTAGGCAACGACGATTAACCGTCTTTTCTTTTCTTCCCAAAACAGGACTTAAACCTAACGTGGTACACCGACGATCCAGATCTGACGCCATGCTTCCAGCAGACCGTGCTGGTATGGGCACCATGTGCATTTCTGTGGGTGTTTTCCATGCTGGAGTTGTACTATCTAAGAAGAAGCCCGAACAAGGATGTGCCTTGGAGTTTCTGGAATGTGTCGAAGCTCACTCTCATTGGTTTGTTGATCGTTCTTACTGTCGTGGATCTGGTGAAGGCAATCACAACCGATGATTTTGTTGGATCGGGCTATCCGGTGTACTACTACACACCAGCGATAAAGCTGGCTACTTTTGTAAGTAACGATGCCGAGCTCGCTGGCAGTGAATTTAAATGCTCATAACGACCTCTCCCATTGCCTCCCGACAGACATTCGCTGGAGTTCTGGTGTACCTTAACAAGCACTACGGCATGCGAACATCCGGACTGTTGTTTATGTTCTGGCTCCTGTTGGCCGTCTGTAGCATACCGAGGGTACGCACGGAAGTACGCCAGCACGATGCGCGCGTAGGTGCACACCCGTGGGAGGAATATCAGTTCATAAGTTTCATGATATTCTTTGCGATCACGTGTCTGTTGTTCCTGTTAAACTTTTTCGTCGATAAAGCGCCTCGCATTTCGAAGTACGAAATCACCAAAAAGGACTGCCCGGAGCTGTCGGCTAGTTTTCCGTCGCGAATTTTCTTCGGTTGGTTCGATCGGCTAGCATGGGTTGGCTTCCGTAAGCCGCTAGAGGTGGAAGACCTGTGGAATATGCGACCGGAGGACTCTTCCAAGGAGGTCTCACCGGCTTTTCTCGCCCACTGGAACAAAACGCTCGAGAAGACGTACCAAACGCGCGAAACGAGCAACGACGTAACGTTTAAGAAGCTCGGTGCAAATTCGGCGAGAGTGGATTTCCGTACGACCAAGAGCAAATCCATCGCCTCGATTCTCCCGGCGCTGATTAAAACGTTTGGCGGTACCTTCCTGTTTGGTTCGTTCCTGAAGTTCGGCCAAGATTTGCTTACCTTCGCCTCGCCGCAGATCCTGAAGCTGATCATCGGATTCGTCGGCAGTGACGAGCCGATGTGGAAAGGTCTACTCTACGCGATTACGCTGTTTGTAGTGGCCGGAACGCAGACGCTGTTGCTGGGCCAGTATTTCAATCGGATGTTCTTCGTCGGTCTGCGCATCCGCACGGCGCTGATCAGTGCCATCTATCGCAAGGCGCTCATCATTTCGAACAGCGCCCGGAAGGGTTCGACGGTGGGTGAGATAGTGAACCTGATGGCCGTCGATGCGCAGCGCTTCATGGACCTCACGACGTACATCAACATGCTTTGGAGCGCACCGCTGCAGATTGCCCTTGCGCTATACTTCCTCTGGCAACTGCTGGGCCCTTCGGTGTTGGCTGGCCTGGCGGTGATGATCATTCTCATTCCCGTGAACGGCGTGATTGCGAACATGATGAAAACGCTCCAGATCAAACAGATGAAAAACAAGGACGAGCGAGTGAAGCTCATGAACGAGGTGCTTAGTGGAATAAAAGTAAGTCGATTTATAACAAATCAAACATTTTCTATATTGATCGATCTAAACGGTTTTTCTTCTTTCCTGCAGGTACTTAAATTGTACGCTTGGGAGCCAAGCTTTGAACAGCAAATACTTAAAATTCGTGATAAAGAAGTCAAGGTACTTAAGCACGCCGCTTACCTCAACGCTGGAACATCGTTCATCTGGTCGTGTGCCCCATTTTTGGTAATGTATACTTTAATCCCCATATCTCCCCATCGTAAGCCCGGTTGGCATTGACAAAGTCTCCACTTATCCCTTGTAATCTCAATTGGTCTCGAAAAATGAAACTGAACGTGTGCCCTTCCTTGTTGCAAAAAAAAAACCATTCTTCCAAGGTTTCCATAATTTCGTTTGCCACGTACGTCCTTTCCGATGACTCGCACACCCTCACACCGGTGAAAGCCTTCGTGTGCATCACCCTGTTCGATATTCTGCGCATGCCGCTAGTGATGCTGCCTGTGCTAATCGTTTATGCCATACAGGTAACCCCAACCATTTGGTCACCAATAAACCAAACAACCAACCAACCTTCGGTTTTGACGGTGTACTGTTCTGTAGAGAGAGTACTTTTTTCACTGTGCTTTTGTAGTCTGTTTCTAATGAACTTACACCTTTCTCCTGTGGGAAGAAAACACTCAACCAATGGCAAGTCACATTCGTTGTCCCGCCACAATTCACTGATGCAAAAAGTTTGCCACCAGCGTGTTGTTTTAAGGCATTGTCTTAACTTCTTGGTGGGCACAAGGATTGGTAGTTCCGCAGAATCGATGTTACCCGACACCTTGGCCACTTTCAACAAACGTGTATTCTTATTTTTTTCGTTCTTGTTTCTTTCTCCATTTTATTTTATTCTTTTTTTATTTATCTCTTTTCATGCGTTTAACACAAAACTGATCATCAACATAATATGACCACCACCCTCCACCCACCCCCTCGATAACGTGCTAACACAACAACCACCACCTTCATATCTGTGATCTTTTGGACATAATGTAAAAACAAAAAATGAAATCCACCCCCTCCCAATAATAAACCAAAAGGTGTCGTTAGTCACTTTTGCCACGTACGTGCTGGTGGACGAGAAAAACGTACTGAATGCAAGCACCGCTTTCGTTTCACTATCGCTTTTCAACATTCTCCGATTTCCTCTGTCAATGTTGCCCATGCTCATCTCTAATATGGTGCAAGTAAGTAAAGAAAAACAAAACAAAGAGTTATAATAATCACAAAACACTCAAATTTTCAATTTTATACCGCACACATTTGTGCTGCATTGGTGTTGTATGTTTGACAAAAGACGATTGAATTATTAATTGCATGAACAAATTAAATAACAATCAACACAATTGTAGTTAGATAACTGTGAGAGGATTGCATGTGTAAACACCGCTAATCATTAATAAATTATTTGTCCCATCTCGCATATAAGCCACGATTTAAAGCATGATTATAAGCATTCATTAATGAACCAAAATTTTTGAAACTATCAGGAAAGGAAATTTATTATGTCTCAATTGGATTCCTTGTCCTGTATTCGCGTTGTAAGAGGAAGTAAAGTAACGACGATTCATTTTCTGTGAAAGTAATAGCCTTCAATGTATTTTTTTTTCATTTATAGATTCCAATAATTTTTTAACTGATATCATAGAAGCATTTGTATCAGATTGTGGCTTATATGAGAAAAAAAGATTTCTTCATTTATGTGTTGTTTTTAACTTCCCCCTTGTAAAGTTGATAAAAGATTCAACCGAGGCTCTTCTAATTTTCTGTCCCAAATAGACAAGTGTTTCTGTGAAACGTATTAACAAATTCCTGAATCAGGAAGAATTGGATCCGGACAACGTACAACATGACGAAAAGGAATGTGAGTATCGAACAACTGGGATCCCAATTGAATAATGATTGAAGATTGAATGTTGAATTTATATTTATTGAATTCTGGTTCTTGTTTCATGACTCCACATGACAGCTGCTCCACTGTTGATCGAGAATGGAGTGTTTTCATGGGGCGGCGAAGAAACCACGCTCAAGAACATCAATGTGCGCGTCGAGAAGAGCCAGATAGTAGCGGTGGTCGGAACGGTCGGCTCGGGTAAAAGCTCGCTGCTGTCGGCGTTCCTGGGCGAGATGGATCGCATTTCCGGGCGAGTCAATACGCTCGGTCGAATTGCGTACGTGAGCCAGCAGGCTTGGATTCAGAATGCCACCCTGAAGGACAATATCCTCTTCGGCAAGCCAATGGATCAGCGGCGTTACAATCGCGTCATCGAGGCGTGCGCCCTGAAGCCGGATATCGAGATGCTGCCCGGTGGCGACATGACGGAGATCGGCGAGAAAGGCATCAATCTGTCTGGAGGCCAGAAGCAGCGCGTGTCGCTTGCCCGGGCGGTGTACAACGACGCGGACGTATACTTCCTGGATGATCCGCTCAGTGCCGTCGATTCGCACGTTGGCAAGCACATTTTCGAGCAGGTGATTGGCACGAATGGTGGCCTGTTGGCGAACAAAACGCGCGTTTTAGTAACGCACGGAATCACCTACCTGCCGAACACGGATAAGATCTTCGTGTTGCGCGAGGGTGAGATCTCTGAGAGTGGCACCTACCAGGAGCTGATGGATCGGAAGGGTGCATTCGCCGAGTTCCTCATCCAGCATCTGCAGGAGGTGAACGAAGAGGAGGAGGATCTGTCCGAGATCAAGCAGCAGCTGGAGAATAGCGTCGGCGGAGAAGAGCTCCTCAATCAACTGAAGCGCACAAACAGCAAACGATCCCGCAGCGAAAGCACTTCCGAAACGGGGTAAGTTGAGAGGGCTGCTGAACATGAAATTAAACCCTTTTATTATACTATTGATCTATTTTGTTTAGATCCGTCAAGGACATCTCGCGCCAGAACTCAACCACCGACAGCAATTCAAGCTTGCGCCGCAGAACATCGGAGAAGGTTCCGGATGTACCGAAGACGAAGCTCATCGAAACGGAGAAGTCCGAAACTGGCAGCGTAATTATCACTCTTTCCTGCATTATTATCTTCACGATCCAACATAACTACGCAAAATCTGCAATAATCGAATGTATTTACTTTCAGGTCAAATGGGAAGTGTACAAGCATTACCTGAAGAGTATCGGTCTCACGTTGTCCGTCGCGACGGTGCTACTGAATATGGTATTCCAAGGGTTCTCGATCGGCTCGAACCTGTGGCTGTCTCGTTGGTCGACGGACGAATCGGCCGAAACTGATACAAGCGTCCGGGACATGTATCTCGGCGTGTACGGTGCATTCGGTGCCGGTCAAGGTAGGAAAGCTCAACGCAATACAAACCCCATCAATCCATTCTGGTTCCCTTCCACCTGTGGGGAACTTCATCGTTTCGTAACTCAGAATCAGCAGCACATTTCAGCAACGACACACACACACACACACATCCAACCGATTATTTTTTGTTTCCCTCGGCCGATCCCAGTGGCCAGTCCAATTGGTCATGCAAGCAAAAGATAGTATTCCGGGATTTGTTTCCAACCCAATGCTGAACAGGCACCAAATTCAATGATACACATTAGGCATGATTTCTATCCTGTTTGAAACTATCCTACTATCAAGCTTTCGTTCTCTTTTGTCTTATGTTTTCTTACTGTTTATTCTACTTCTAAAACAACTACTCTAGGTGTATACTCGCTCTTTCAAAATTGTCTATCTAACATTCGCACAACATAACATTTTTCTTGCATGAACTCATAACACCCACGCTCCTCATTCTTTCCATCCTCGATTAACATTCACTATATTTCTACACGCTCTGTATAGTTTTGTTCCCCGTAGTCTTAACAATTTTAATTACACATTTTTATTTTCCCACTACTTTTTCCGGCGCTGGCTCTACTAACATCCCTGTTTCCATCCAGTGGTGGCAAACTTTATCGCTTCCCTAACGTTCGCCCTCGGCGCCCTGTACGCGGCAAAGACCATGCACGAGCTGCTGCTGGCGTACGTGCTCCGGTGGCCGATGTCGCTATTCGACACCACCCCGCTCGGCCGTGTCCTGAACCGGTTCTCCAAGGACGTCGACACGGTGGACAATACGCTGCCGCAGCTGGTTCGCTCGTTCCTAGCGCAGTTTTTTTCGGTAATGATACACACGTAAAGGGTTAGGGTAGGAGAGTATTGAAGTTTAAAACCCTAAACATTTTCCTACGAAAGTGCATTGCAAGGGATGTGCGAACATCTTAAAATTCGAGTATGCTTTAAATATTACCAAATAATCGTTCAGCAATTGGTATAAGTTGGTAAATGCTTTAGAAGTAAGTTCAAATGCGCGTCTATGTAAAGGAATGGAAACCTATCGGGCATTGTTCCGTTCGCTGACAGGGCTGCCGGATATAGAGGATCGTACGAACCAGCATAGGACCGGTTTAAAACTGCATTATTTTTCCATCAGAGCCTTTTAAAGAAATTTAAAAATTTAACCACTCTAACGACCACTTCTTACAAGCACCACCCACTATCCTACTCTGCTACTTATTTTCTCTTTTATAATTTTTCTTCTGTCATTATTAACTCCACAAGTGCATGCATCTTTCTAAACTGCTAACGATTTTAAATTCGACTCTCTGCAGTCTCATGCTTATATTTTCTTCCTTTTAATTTCCTTGTCACAACAAAATCCATCCGTTGGTTCTTGTTATTCACGGTTAAATCACTTGTTCCGATTGTTATGTTCTGTGTAATTTTTTTTTTCTCTTGCCTACCACATCATATGCGGGGTCGCGTCTCGTTTCGCCCTCCAAACACTTTAAAATTCCAACCTCCCCCTCCCCTCAGTGATAGCCAGCTTCGCCTGTTCGCTATCGTTTGCGCTGGGAGCGCTGGTCGCCGCCAGGGAGATGCACGTGCTGCTGCTGCGGTACGTCCTGCGCTGGCCGATGGAGATGTTCGACACGACCCCGCTCGGGCGGGTGTTGAACCGCTTCTCGAAGGACGTCGACGTGCTCGACAATACGCTGCCGCAGGTTCTGCGCTCCTGTCTGATGATGTTGTTCGGGGTAACTGCCTCTTTTGATTTGATACCGACTCCCAAGACAGAACCGCCAATGGTTTCTTTATTTGCGAATGCGAACTGCATTAGCTGGTTTTTATCATTTGTAATTGCATCAAACATGCATGTAGCTTGTGTTTTTTTTTGTTTTGTTTAACTTAGATGAAAGGTATAAAAGTACCTGCTAAAGCAAGTAGTGCCCGATGCTCTCGAATCGTGCTCGATAGTTATTGTTTGGTGCAGTTTTTATAAGTTTTTAATTATTTTGTTACTTTGGTCGTTTCGAAGGATGGCAAAAATGTTCTTTCACTTTAAACGAATTTCGGCAGCCAATTCCTCTTCGGTTTCTTGCCGACACTGGCAACCAAACGTGTTCTACATTATAAGTTCGCATCTTCTTATTATTAACGTCTCTTGTCGTTGTTTCCCGTCGTACTGTATTGCATGATCTGCCTTCTTCCTCTGCATGTCTCTGTTGTGCGTTTACGATGTTAGTTCGTTAATAACTCCTCTTCTCTTCTTATCTTTTATTCTCTATTTCTTTTTTCCGTCTCTTTATTTGATTGTCGTTATTTGTCTAATTGTGTATCATATTTTGTCTTTAATCTATGTGTGTTACCCCACCGAGATCGAGAAGCGTTTCTTTCCTCTTTTAAGACGTCTCACTATCGGCCTGATGAATGCTGGATCCTTTTCCCTCTTTCTCACTCCCTCTTCCATTGTCATGTGCTACAAATAAGATTTTCTTTGATGCTCGTTCCGTTCACTGATTTTTTGTTTCTCCACCATATTACTATTTTCGTTGTCTGTCGTCACCTTGACGTGCTGGTATCGGGTTACTTTGTCGCGCTTGCACTCGAACGCTGCCCTTTTCTCAACCACCTCGCCGCTCCATGTTTCGTTCCCGACTGTCCTGTCCTCCGACTGCAGTGTTGGCCACCTTCCTGTCGACGCTGTTCCTTTACATCGGTGCGCTGGAGGCGTCCAAGACGCTGCACAAGACGCTACTCCGGCGCGTAATCCGAGCCCCGTTGACGTCTTTTTTCGATGTCACCCCCGTCGGTCGGGTGCTGAACCGGTTCAGCAAGGACATAGACACCGCGGACTCCGATCTTCCGGCGACCCTGCGTGCCTGGAGTGCCTGCTTTTTCGGGGTATTCATTTCGTTTTTTTACACACTTTATCTCTCTTTCTCTCTCTTCGAATTGACCTCCGTAGCTCTTGTAGCTTTTTGTTGTTGTTGTATCATCTGTTGCGTAACTTGTACACATAAAGTTTAAATTTAATTTGTTACGCTATGCGTTGTAGCTCACAAAACAGAGGAAGATAAAAAAAAACAAAAACTCCTAACACACGTGCGCTTACATCCACACATCTACACAAGAAACAATTAAAACCACATCCTCTTGCTTCTCTACTAAGCGGTTTGGTGCGCTTGGGATTATGTCAACCGCGAGTAGGAGTAACACCACAGAATTGATGGATAAAATCTCATGTCTAATGTGGAACTGTGGAGAAATTTTAATACGGTAGAAACTCGCTCGAATCCACACGTGTTATGATAACCTTACTACTTGCAAAAAAAAAACTATCTTTCACCATCCGTAACATCCTTCATTAGCTGGGCCTAGAAAGACAAAACCCAGCTCGGTCCTCGATGTCGATTCTTTAGTCGATCGACCCTTCTTCCCACAGCGACCGGCCGCGCCCGGTCTCGTTTTGTTTTCACTCCCCAAAATGCGCTAGTTCGAGTTTGTCCTTCCATTTCGTTCACCCGCCAAAGGCCTACCTCGCCCCGTTTCCTCTACAAAATCCAAAGTTTGACGTGTTTCGTTCACCGACTTTTCTCTTCTTCCCCCCCCCCCGGCTCAGTGATAAGCTTGTATCTGAGCGTGCTAGTGTTGGTGGTGGGCTCGATCCAAGCGACCCAGCTCCTCCACCGGGAGCTGCTGGCGGCCATCCTGCGGAGTGGTATGACGTTTTTCGATACCACACCAAGGGGCCGCATCATCGCACGCTTCTCGAACGACATCAATACCCTCGACTTCAGCCTGCCGATGAACGTTAAAAACTTTATTCCAACGGTGCTCAGGGTATGTGTTGTTGTGTGGTTTACCAGTTTTTCTTAGTGTACATTCTATATATTCTACCATTGCATTAATCCCTGCCCTGGGTTGGAATCCGGAAGGGGGAAACATGAAAATGGGATTTCGTAACGTTTCGCCGTCTAGTTTGGCTTTCTTTTTTTATTTGTTTGCTGAGCATTAAGAGTTGTTCTAGAATCTAGTTGAATTCCGTTTGTCCTTTCACATAAGAATGCATTCGTTATCCTGCTCGCCTGGTTTTTGCCTAAGACACGTCGAACTAATTTCGCCTTTCCTAAACCAATTGTATTATTTATAGTCTTAATGAGTACCCCCGCCGTTACATTGCGAATCTCAACTTACCCTCGAAGGAAACTAGTTTTATATTTTACCGAGGGCTCAAGCGTCTTAATGGATGAATTGAAAAGCATGATTATCGTTCCATCGTTTTTCCTAAAGTATTGTATGTTGTGTAGCAGTTTGTTTTAGACTTTTGCTTTACAAATTTCCTTTAAACGTATTCAATAAGCCTCCATTCATCATTTGGTGTGATAGGAAAACAATTTGGAGGGATTAATCGTACGCAGGAAACATATTCATGCTGTGCCCCTACGTCAAGCATTATGACCCTTTACGCGGTAGTTTCTATGGTGTTGAATATTTGTTACGACTAAGCACTGGAACACAGCCGTTAATCGGTGCTTAAAAAAAATTAAAATGAAAAGAAACATATGTAGAAGGAAGGATTATATTGGAATGTTTTTGTTTTGTAAAACAAATAGTTTCAAAATGGTTTTACAAGACCGGTTGTAAGTAAAACTTGTTGGGAACAAAACAGTACAGATACATGCCGCCAAGTACACGCAATCATTTCTTGTATGTAAAATGTTCATGCCCAATTTCATACCGAGGAATTTACACCTTCCTCTCGGCACCAAATCCTGACATTTGTAAATGAATCTCCTCCATCCACCATTGGATCTAGATAAACAGCTCGATTGCAACGATTTGGACCTTAAAAACACCGCAAAACGAACTGCAAAATTGTCCTTTCAGGAGTGGCCCGCGTTGCTTTCGACGTAACGCTTTTTCTCGGGTGCTGGGCCGCCGCCGTGCGCGTTCACGAGCTGCTGCTCTCGAACGTACTGCACATTCCGATGGACTTTTTCGATACCACCCCCATCGGGCGCGTCCTACAGCGGTTTTCAAAAGACGTCGACGTGCTGGACACAAAACTACCGGAGCTACTGTGCGATTGGGTCATTTGTGCCGTTGAGGTATGGAGAAACACACGTTATTTCACGTAGATCACGTGACGTATGGCTAGGGGACAGCAAGGGGTTGGCTTAATCAGGTCCTTTTCAAATCCTTGAAAATTCCCGTAGAAATGTTGTTCTTCCGTGCCGTTTTCGATTGTAACATCCAATGTATCCTGATCCGTATGTTAAGATTTTCTCGTATTCCGCCATGGATGCCGTACACACCACATACACTTACAAATACACACAAGAAACCCTCTCCGATAATCCGATAATCATTACCCACCATCGCCGCCGGCCATCAGCAAATTTTCCGCCTTCATCTTGCACGACTCTGGTTCCACGTTTGCAGCATTCATGTCATGCTTTTACGATTTGGTGGCCATGCTCGGCACCTGCCGTGCTGCGCGTCGCCTACATTGCACACTGCTGCAGGCCGTTCTGCGGCTGCCGGTAGCATTTTTCGACATCACCCCCACCGGGCGCATCCTGGGGCGGTTCTCGCAGGATCTGGACGTGCTGGATTACAAGCTCTACGCCACTGTCAGTGTGCTAACCTATTGTTTATTTGAGGTAACTTTAAATCTCCTCCGACGATCCCTCACTTGCCGTCCGATTTCCATTGCATACTCTATGTCACCATATTTTCAGCGGCATGGCTAAACATGTTTGGATACTGTGAATGTTTCTTGCCCTCCATTCAAAGCTCTCATGTTGCTGCTAGCCGTGCATTGTGTTATAACAATCTTCATGAACCAATGAATGGTCTTGGACTCTTGTCGCACACCATCTCCTCCGTCCCTTGTCGTGTTCGATATGGTATTGTGTTGCCAGGTTTTAAATACCACGAAGTTTTTCGATCGCTACTCTAAAGCAAGAAGTCTTGCCATAATTTCATTCGTTGATGCATCCTAACGCCTATGGAAACTACTCTCCGATAACTCGCCGAGATTTGTGGTCATAACAAACATCCTGTTTCTTTTGGTTTCTGCTCGCCTCAAACATCAATTTCCTTCTGGTATCTGCTCGCCTCAAACCGACATCCCCTACCATCGCCTGGCCGTGGGCAAATCATCAACCTTCTTCTTCCTCACGCCATCCATTTATGGTTTATGTTTCTAGCGATCCTTTCATTCTTTTGCGACTTGTCGCCCCAACTCGGCACCTGGCGTGCCGCGAGGCGTCTTCACGTGACACTGCTGCAGGCCGTTCTGCGGCTTCCGCTAGCATTTTTCGACATCACCCCCACCGGGCGCGTACTGGGGCGGTTCTCTAAGGATGTCGATGTGCTGGATAACACGCTCCCCATTACTGTCAGTGAGCTAAACTATTGCTTCTTCGAGGTAACGTTGGTCTCTCTCTCTCTGTGGTCTCTCTTCCTTTTCCTTACATTATTTTGCAACACTAATTTGCCATTCTACTGGCTGGCTTTGTTTGATCACTTTATCTGTTTTCATCCTTCATTTGTTTCATGTTTCATTTGCCTATCGCGAACATGTGCGCGAGAAAAATCACCTCCTCGCCATTGTGTCTGGTCTAGATTTTTTCAACATTCAACGAACGCTATCAGTTGCGCCTGTTTGTCGTGCTAAAGGTCGTTTTCTTGTGTACATAGTGGAAAATTGTGAAGCTGTCTTCGAAACTTAACTTCTTTTTAGTGGCGAATGCTTTTTAATCTTTTGTCACACAATTTATTTCTTGTTTGTGTAAAGTTTTGTGTAAACAGATGTACAAGATTTGTCTGTAAAAAGTTGATTTCCCCTGTATGTTCAATGTATGTTCTGAGATAATTAATTATTCGATGAATTTAAGACTTTTCTGAATGTTCTTTTTCGTTTTCTTGTTCCTGATAACACTGGCATGTAAATGAACGTAAAAAATAATTATATTTGGTCAACGATTGGTCAACTTTTGAGATAAGACTTCGACCAGCAAAACAAATACGATATCAATACTCAAATGTTTCAAGGCCGGCGTTTTTTTGGTTCGCTGCACAGAACCATGCTTTTGCATGATGATACATAAATCGATCGATCGCATGTCTGCCTCTTAGTTAATCTTTCCCCATTGACTGCTCGCCGAAATCGCGTTTCAAGTAAAGAATGTTTTTGCCTTTGCATCTTAATTTAGTTTGCTTCGATTTACTTACTAGTGGTTAGTTTTCGTAGAAGGCTCTCGTAGCTAATGCTAGCAGGTAGTTTTTGGACGAAAAGATAACCGTTTGTGCAAGTAGAAGTTGCATTAATCAAACTGAAGGGAAGAAAAAGAAACCATCGATCGGCAGTTGACAGCAAATAAACTAACGTTCTCATTCTTTTCTTTTCAACCTAACCTGTGCAAAAAATTGTAAAACATTGAATTAAACCATCGAAGGTGGTAGCCACACTGGTAGTGATCTGCATTTCGACGCCGATCTTTGCGGCAGTGATCGTTCCGATCGGCATCCTCTACTACGGTGTGCAGCGTTTCTATGTGGCCACTTCCCGACAATTGAAGCGTTTAGAGTCGGTGTCCCGTTCACCCATCTATTCGCACTTTGGCGAAACCATCCAGGGCGTGCAGACAATCCGGGCGTACAACGTGCAGGAACGGTAAGGAAGCTGGAAGCCTTGGTTGCTTTGAATAGATGTCTTTTCTGCAACTGATATTACAATTTTCCGGTGACGCTTTAGGTTCATCACGGAATCCGATGAGCGAGTCGACTCGAACCAGCTGTGCTACTGCCCGAGTATCATCGCCAACCGTTGGCTGGCCGTGCGGCTCGAGATGGTCGGCAATATGATCATCCTGTTCGCGGCCCTCTTCGCCGTGCTGGGACGCGAGTCGATGAACCCGGGCCTGGTGGGGCTGTCCGTGTCGTACGCGCTGCAGATCACGCAAACACTCAACTGGCTCGTGCGCATGACGTCTGACGTCGAGACAAACATCGTCGCGGTGGAGCGCATCAAGGAGTACGGCGAGACGAAGCAGGAGGCGCCCTGGGAGCTGCCGAACAGCACGCTGCCCCGCGACTGGCCCGAACAAGGCCAGGTGGAATTCCGCGACTTCCAAGTGCGCTACCGCGAGGGCCTGGACCTGGTGCTGCGCGGCATCTCGTTCACCGTGAACGGCGGCGAGAAGGTGGGCATCGTCGGGCGCACTGGCGCTGGCAAGTCCAGTCTGACGCTCGCACTGTTCCGCATCATCGAGTCGGCCGGAGGGTCGATCGTCATCGATGGGCAGGATATTGCGCAGCTTGGCTTGCACGCGCTGCGCTCGCGGTTGACGATCATCCCGCAGGATCCGGTGCTGTTCTCCGGTACGCTCCGCATCAACCTCGACCCGTTCAACACGCACTCGGACGACGACATCTGGAAGGCACTGGAGCATGCTCATTTGAAGGCCTTCGTGAAGGGTACGTAGAACAAGAAAAGTGTTCAGTCTAAGCGAAACATGTGTTAACATTCATCTATCCTCCCGAAACAGGTCTGACGGCAGGCATTAACCATGAAGTAACCGAAGGTGGAGAGAATCTTTCGGTCGGCCAGCGGCAGCTCATCTGTCTGGCCCGTGCCCTGCTGCGCAAGACGAAGGTGCTCATCTTGGACGAAGCGACCGCTGCGGTGGACTTGGAAACAGACGATCTGATTCAGGTAAGCCCGAACAGCTCGTTTCGATGGACCAAACGTGATACCCCGTTGGGTTTAATCTCGGTTTCAGGCGACGATTCGTACGGAATTCAATGACTGCACGGTGCTGACAATCGCTCATCGGCTGAACACGATCATGGACTCGGACAAGGTGATCGTGCTCGACAAGGGCCAGATCGTGGAGTTTGCTGCGCCGGGCGAGCTGCTGCAGTCGAGAACGTCCGCCTTCTACAGCATGGCGAAGGACGCCGGATTGGTGTAATTATTATTGCAGTGCTGATTTTCTTTTCTCCTTAATTTTTCGCTAACTGCTAGCGCGTTCAGAGTTGTTTTGTTCCATTTGTTTTAATTTGTACCGTTTGTACTAGCTCATGTTGGGTTTATGTGACGCCGTTGAAGGGATTTTAGCTCAACCTCAGGTCAACTGGGAGCGTTAAAGTTTGTTTGTTTTTTCTCCCTCACTTTCCGTTGATTGGTTTTGTTTATTAGCTTAGTTTAAATAATTATGCAAGTTGCAGGACGTCGCGCCGATCGTTTATCGAGAACGGTTTCTCTTATATTCCCCCGTTTACGGTGGTGCTTTGTTTTTTTTTTGTTCTGATCATTATAATCCGGTAAATTGCTCGCCTCACCACCACGGAACGAAACATTCACACCAGCGAGGTATTCAAATATTTGAATATGCATTTATCATTGCATGAGTTCCCCACAAGGGGGAATGAGAGCATGTTTGCATTTACTTAACATTTTCTCGTAGGCTCGCGTTTACTTATTTACCATAGTTTTTGTAAGGCTTCATCGTTACTTACTGATCATTTCCATTCAGCAAAAAAAAAAAAAAAAACAGGAGACTACTGCTGCTTACTGCTTTAACAATATTGAACAGTCTTATGTACTTATTGCATCGGATAATTAATAAAAACACGCAGTATTTCAGAAACAGGTTAAAAGACACATTTACATCACATGGCCGGCAGAGCCGTACTTTTCGGCATAGAAGTTTCCAGGCAAACAAACTTAAAGAGAAACTTATGTCATTACTCCGCACGATGCCCGACGGATCAAATGTTCAAACTTGTGTTGAAATTTCGGTTAGACTTATATTCAGATCACAGATCTTTCCTGCCTTGAGAGACTACAAGTTTCGTCAATAAATCTAGGAAAGATAAAACGTCAGCTTAAACGTCAGCTCACACCGATTTGATAGAAGTGTGGAAAAAAGGGACGTACCCTTTACACAGGTAGGGCAGAGTACGGAAAGTTACCTCATAATTCCTTGGCAGGGAAATAGTGCACTATCGCAACAAATATGTGGCAATGGAAAACAGCAATCATCGCTACACAGCCGTAGTGATAACAATATTAACTGAGATTATGCACGTACTCGAACTGAAGGGAAACTTTACGAGTAACAGGGATCCATAGACATAGTTTATTGCCACATCCCCATACACTGTGGTTTCGTGAAGCAGGATACGGGTTGGACGGCCGTAAATTGGTACAAATCGAAAGGCCAAACCTTTTTGCACGAGAACAAGTAGCAATATAGCAATACAGCAGCCGACGGTTAACGCCCGTTGTTTTCCTAGCCCTCAAAATCCGCTTTAGTGAGTTAAAAATGTTTTATTGCGACAGTAAATGTGTTCATCAATTAACAACAATTAATCGTGTGACCTAACCTGTAGGGTATTCGGTCCGTCGTAAAAAAAATGTCTTATACTAATTTTTTGTCGCACCAGTAATAATTAACAGGATGCAATCAATCTACAAGCACACAACTAACATCATCATCATTATATATTTTTCAAATTCAATTTAAAAAATCGCTCAAAAGTGCCTTTTCTGTGTAGTTGTGGAAAGAACATCGCATCCTACAGACAAAAAAAAAAGCTGAAAATTAACTTAAACTAACATTACCCGTTCAATTGCGAAGGTTGCTTTCGTTAATGTTAAAAAAAAGTTAGTTCTATAGAGCGATTTTTATGAGAAAAAAAAACATGAATAAAGAATCTGAAAACATTGTTGTAAATGAAACTCTGGCAAAAAGGATAACGGTATGATCCGCTGGAGCGTATGGAAGAAGGATGGATTGCATAATAAATTTAATGAAGAGTCTCACAAAATTCAATCTTACAACATAAGCCCGGTAAGCCCTACTTCATATACGTATGTTTGTCTCGTGTGGTGCTCACTATTATTACGATCAATTTCTGTATGGACTACGAAAATCTACGAAATAACAGTTCAGTAAGTTGATATTGTTATGAAAAATATTCTTACTTCTTCATCCGTTATTTGGTTAAATAACCATCTCACATTTTTGTGCTGGATTTATTTCTTCTACTTTTTTTCCAATTTCAGCAAGTGGCACTAAACATCCATGCCTTAGAGCGCGGTACTCGCTTCTTGTACCATTTGAAAGACTGTCTAAGGATCCTTTCTGCAGTGGATTTGTGTTACTAGCTGCGATTTTTTTATCTTGTTTAAACGTTTCGGTCATGCCGTGTTATTGATAATGTAAGCGAGGCTCATGTTGTTATTTATTTAATAAAAATTTATCACCATCATTTCGTCATTGTTGTCATCATGTTAAGGGTGGAAAAATATGGTCCATAGGCTGCGGGTTAGTTTTTGCTAAAGAACATTCGCACACAGAAATACACTTATTTCTCGAATGGGTTTCACGCGTTTATCGTAGATCAAATTATTTTACAAGTACATTGTCCATGCTTTTCCGAAAGTTACGTCGACAACCAAATTTCCTCTGGCCAGGGTAAGGTTACAAAGGAGAATGCGTATCGTACCTTCGATAAATCAATAATGACTCTCAGAACAGGCGTGAATGAATGTCTTATCGTATCGCGGGAACTTCTGCTTTTATATCACCATTTTCCCAGCTGATGCGGCTCTCAATGCTCTCTCACGGGCACATGTCTTCATCCATCACCTTACTCATCCATTCTGGTTCTGCAGCGCCAATCTTTTCGATCAGTCCATTCACCTGATAGCAGAGACTTTGAATCTGCTTGTCCCACTGTGGTAGGACTTCTCGTGCTGAAACAGAAGGGGAAGAGAGTTACACAATTATCCACTCCGCAAATCGGTTTGGCTGCCTTACTTTCAAAGTGAACCACGCCGTCGATCTGGTCGATGTATCCGTTCATCCGACCTTCTGTAATCATTTGGCTTGCGATGCGTTCCGCCTTTGGCGGGGGAATCTCCAGCAAGGCGCCCAGCTCCTCGAACGTAATATTATTGTAGAGCTTGCTGGCCGACAGGAGGTTATGCTCGAACACGGCCCTGTCGAGGATGGACGACCCGTCCAGGGTGCTTGCCTTTTGGTGCAGCTGCAGGAGGGCCTCGAACTCCTGCAACTCCGACCGGCGGATGATGCGATCGAGATACATTTTCTCCAGGATCGAGTAGGCGGGCAGGTGCTGGCAGCGTTCGTCCTTGAAGAGGGTGGCCAGCATGCGCGACCGTTGCTGGCCGGCCGAGGCGAGCACAGTGCAGATGAGCGCCTTGCGCAGCGCCATCATCCGTTCGTCCTCGTCGACGATCGTGCGGTAGGAGAGCTCGTTGTAGCGCTGGGCTGCTTCGATGAATTTCCGACGGTAGTCAAGCACTCGGGCGTAGCATACTTTGTACAGTATTTGTAGCTTTTCGTCCTTGGTGTCGGCCTGCAGGATCGATGCACGATTGATGAACGCTTCCGCCTGTACTGGGTCCTCGTCCTCGAGGAACAGTCGGGCTATCTTCAAGTAAGTCTCCAGTTTGTAATCCAACGAGTATGGCCTAGAATGCGGAATTTGACGGTATCGTTAATGTGCAACTACTATAGGCAGTATAAGGTTTTTTTTTCTTGTTCGGCTCACTTCTGTCCCGTTTCCAAGGGGATTCCTCCGAGGACGTTGGCGGCTTCCTTCCAGTTTTGGTTACGTTCGTAAATCTGTGCCAGATGCTGCCGAATGCTGGCGACCTGTTCCTCGAACGAAATGACACGCGGTTGCACCTTATCCAGCGTAAAATGTGCCACCGATTTTGAGATGTCGTCCGGCAGCTTGGTTAGATGGTTGCTCACTTCCGACAGTAATTGACGCGAGATGACCAGGCTGACGTGCTCGTTCAGTACTGTTCAGTACCAATATTAAGGAAAGACCACATAAGATAATTGTGTGTTTCAGAAATCAATGAAATGATGCTGGGACTTACTGGCTTCGATGAATAATTTCAGCGTGTCGATCATCTCGGTGCCGGTGTTGAGCAGTATCTGCTCGAGCAGCGAGCGATACTTATCCGCCTGCTCTTTGTGAATGCCGGACGATCCGGTGAGCAGCACCAGCTGGTTTCTTAATGCGTTCACCGAAATGGACATCGTTTTGAGGCGTTTACTTCGGCCTTTATTTACCACTTTGGAAATTGTGCTGCGTTCGTCTAGAAGCAAAACAAGTTTTCTTTTTGTTTGAAACACGAACTGTCAAACCATTCGCTCCCTTTGGAAACGGTACGTGAACGTTCGGATCGGTGAGTTCCCTTCGATAAATGTAGGTGTGCGATTTGAAAATTAAATGACAGTTCCGTTGGACGGTTGCATCACAAATCCAAATTCGGAAGGAATAGAAATTAGTCTTTTCCGACCAACAAAGTTTAGAAACGGTATTCAAAAATACTATAAGTTCATAAAGTATGTCAATTTTCACTGAAACCCATAAAAAACACATGTCCATGTCAAGAACAATAAAGAAATCTTTCGTTATTTTTCACTAATCTGACGTTAATAATTCTATAATTTATTTAGCCTTGTTTGTTCAGTGTCTTTTACGGCAGTTGGATATTGGTACCCTATTCTCCTCGAAGTGATACGAATCTTTTCTAAGTTTCATCTTCCACCATTTCTGGCTAGTGATAGTGCGTGGACATTAGTGTTTTAAAGGTAATCAACGTTCTGAACCGATATATCCGTGCTTCATCGGTGTCAATAACGGATAACACTCTTTGAGCAGTGGGTCGCGGTCGTTCTTTCCATCGGTTGAAATCAAACTAAGCCCTCTGTTTTGATGGTGATTGACGTCTTCTCTTTGATACCGTAGGAAAAAGCATACAAGCGTCATAGCAAGCGGAAGAAGGTTCGAACAATGATACAACAGAAAAATTTCGTTCCCTTGCAGTAAAGAACTGGACACAGCAGCGCAGGTGACTGGTGGCTCACTTAATCCGAATGGTTTCGTGCTTCGCTGAGAGTGCGGGCGATGATTGTGGTGTTGTGTCTCTATGATAGAATTTCTTTTTCGTCTCGATTCACAATTTATTTAAACTTTAGCATTAGTAGGTATGTAAGGATTCCCTCGATCGTTTAATATTTCTTAAAACTTTGCAACTACACCCAATACATTTTGCATCAACCCCCCTTTTTACACACGCATACACTGAGCGCCAATGTGCTGCTCCCGGATTTACTGCCCTGCGAGCGGCGCAGACCATGGGCCAAAAGGGGGGCAAAGGGCGCAAGAACACAAAACCCAGCACGCCTTAAGCTTCCAGCTCCAGAGCGACACCAATCTTGTGGCCGCCAGCATTGAAGTTCTTGCCGTCAACGAGCGTGGACAATGTTAGTGTAATACCTGGGGAGAAGAGCAAAACAGAGCAGAAATATAATCTCTATGTCGCCGCAGCACACATATCATTGGCCTTCCTTTTTTCTTAGGGTACATACCGTCACGCAGCTTCTGCTGGTAGCCGAGACCAATCTGGCTCTGGTTGTTGACCTTAGCGCGCACGCAGGCATCCTTGTCCAAGTCGTACTTGGCGGCCATGCCGAACTTGGTGGCGTTCGAGCCAGATGCCCACGACAGCTGAACGGCGGTCTCCAGACGATCGTTGCATCGCTGGTAGATCAGGCCTCCGAACTCACGGCCATCGTTGCTGCAAGCGAGACGAGGGTACAAGGAGACAGAATACACATAAAGCACCGAGAGATTTTGGAAAGCGACAACCAGAGAGAGAGAGACACTACTTACACGTTGGTGTGCAGAACAAAGTCTCCGGCGGAGT
This sequence comes from Anopheles atroparvus, assembly GCA_914969975.1. Classification (NCBI taxonomy): domain Eukaryota; kingdom Metazoa; phylum Arthropoda; class Insecta; order Diptera; family Culicidae; genus Anopheles; species Anopheles atroparvus. The sequence continues at coordinate 5,433,003 of CAJZCY010000003.1, read as the reverse complement.
AGCCGAGAGCAAAGTTGTTGGCGGTAATTTTCGACTTCTGCGAGTCAAATGCAACCTGGTAACCGGCCAGCCAGCCCTGGTAGTTGGCGACACCGGACGCGTTGACCAGCGGGCCGCTCAGGTCGACGTTGAAGTCAGCGTCGACGCGAACGCGATCGTGCGAGTAGGCAGTCTTGAAGCGGCCCGTTTTGCTTCTGTAGGACAAAGCGAGAGCATTAGTAGTGTCCTTTTCCTGCGGTCCTTTTCGCCGGTACTTGTACGACACGGCGTAACCGAATGGTCTCACGTACCCAGTGTGCGGCACGAACATGCCGTCGAACGACACCTTCAGCCCCTTGACCAGCTGGTTCTCGACCGACACCTCCGACGTGAGCGTGTTGTCTGTGTTCCACTTCTCCGAGAAGTTCAGCCCGTACTCCTTCACTTTGTACTTGGTCTCGAGCGAGCCGAACACCTTGCCGGTGTCCTGGTTCGAGTGGCCGCTCGTGCTGAACTCCACGCCCGAGTTGGTCTTGGTCTTGACGTCCAGCTTCCACAGGCCAAAGTGGTAGCCTTTGTTGAAGACGTCACGGGCCTGCTTGCCGAGATCGGAGTACGCCGGAGGAGCCATCTGGAAAGGGGAAAAAAAAGCATAAATAAAATCTTTTCGCTACAATAGAACTTTACATTATCTAAATTTTGTCGAAAAGCAGAAACAAGGATCTAAGTTCTGAATTAAAAATAATGGACCAGCTTCCAGTGGTACGAAACACGTGCTTGCTCGCATACCTTGTACCAAAGGTACGTTGCATGCATTCTTCTGTTCATTGCCCCTCGCCGTAGTTCTCAATCCACACACAGCCACACCATTGGTCTGCGATTTTCAACGGGAACTACTCGCGTGTTTGGTGAACTTTAGAACTATAATTAGAAACGGATTTCTGTTGCCCTCCGCGGATGCTGCCGATAGTGAAAGCGCTTCTCGTACGGCAAGATGTTGGTTTGCTGTTGATTGCATTTCATGTACACGGCTGTGTTATTGACATTCAAATCAAAGCAGCCCCCTTTCTTCTTTCTCATCATAGTAGCTCTCTTTTTAAGGGACGCTGCTAGGTAGCACGCTTGGATTTATTTTTGCCCGAAGTTAAATGAACCCCCGCGTCTGGTAGCTGATCGACGAGCTTTTTCAGGCTGCACAAAGAACGAGAATCGCACCGTTATATCACCCGAGCAGTCAAGAGCTCTTTATTGTCGTCCGTGTGATTTTTCATCGTAAGCTTGTTGGTTGTTTACCGACCTTGCGCTACATTATCAGTGAACGTTTGTGTTATCATAAGTATATCACGGTGAAGATCATCCCCCGATCGGGACATCCGCCCGACACCGGCGCAGCGCTCGGCAGACGAATTGGTGACGTAACCAAGCAGAACGGGGATCGCGTGGCCTGAGTCTGTCACTAGGGCCTACACGCACCGCACAGCGTTAGCTGTTGTGTGCTCTTTCTACCGCGTACGGCCTCCGCAGAGAGTGTTGTTCCACGCCCGCCTCCTGCCACGGGCAAACCCGGCATTTTTTTACATTTCATCATGAGACTAGCTTATCAACCGGCGACAGTAAATGCAGGGTGCTCTTTTGGTGTCGGCAGTGTGAAAATTGGATGATAAATTAATTAACTGGCACACCACCCAACGCACATCCCGTGACGACAGTCTTCAAATGCGCGGAGCAATCTTCCGGGAGAGGCGGTATATTTGCGCACATTTGAGTTGTTGCTGGTCAATTGTGCTCATAATGCATTACATAATTTCAAATTTGCGCTCCCCCCGTGATGAGAGATGCACGTATCGCGTGTGTGGAAGTCATGGTTGCCTGCTGGACCACTTGACATTAACGCTGAATCCATCGGCACCACAAAAGGCTCAGGAGAACCGCCAGCAAGACGCCAAATGATAGCTGTAAGTTTAGTTTATCATGCAGAACACAGCGAGTTTCCAAGTCACCAGCATCATGATTTGTTGTAATTTATATCACTGCTGGTTTATACGAGAACAATTCATGCTGGTTCGAAAACGGTACATTGGACATGTTGCAGCAGTGCGAGTAAACCCGAAATTTTACCAAAACCAACCAGTTCAGCCATATTGATTTTCTTGCCTTTTTTCTGCGCTTCACCTATCGGACCACCATAACCAGAGGGGAAAGAAAGCATGGATGGCCAGCACGCAAGACGCATGAAACATGATTTTTCTTCAACACAAGTTTATTTTCGAATATTGGAGTTGAAAATCTCCTGGACAAAGCGGGTTTTTGTTCATGGGAGAGCTTGCTTATGAAATTTATCGATTGATTATGTAATCCCAAACTGCACACGATGCCGGCTTTTTCTTCAAAGGTACGGCAACCGGATGTACAATCATCGGGGCACTGGCTTTTGGAATTGGACAGTTATTGTACTTCGGGCGGATTGTATCATCTTCTTCTCGATATGCACCGTTACAAATGAAGGTGGGGCTATCGGAAACATCGTTGCAGTGGGCATGGCATTTTTTCGGTACCCGGAAGAACGAGTGCTTCACTTTCTTCGAGCCACGGTAGAACGTAATCCATTTATAGTTTTTGACGACGCTTTGTAAACCACGCCACTTGCTTTTACTTACTATTTTAGAACTGAGTTGTTTAATTCACTTTACAGCACGAGGAACACGAGAAAAATCTCTTCTTTCACTAAAATTTGCGAAAATGCCACAGAGAATTATTGTTTGCGACACAACGTCGATGGTGGCTCAGAAGCAACTAAAGCTTTATTTATCGTTTTCTGCTGTCACCGCTGAACTGATATGAACCCAGTTGATTTCTTTTGAACCGCTTCTGAACGATAAGTCCTAGGTTTGGTCTCATGACTGATTGTGCGAAACGGTCAAGCGAAATGAGATTTTGAGACAAACCCCCTATTTTACGTGTAAACCGGTGCGCCACGTGAGACATGTCTCGCTTTCAGTTGAGACATATCGTTTGAAATCCTAGGAATTATCGTTTTGAGAAAGTTAGTTAGTCCGAACCTATGCAAAATCGTTCCTCTCCACAACAGTAACTTACTTCCTAGAGTGGAACAACGCTGGTGAGACGCTGTTATTCGATTTGATCGTTGCACATCTTTCTTGATAATGGAAAACCAAAAATGTGAGTTTTCTTCGAACAGCTACTCATTCACAAATGCTTAAATGAATACTGCTTTGTCCTTATTACTCAACAGAAACTCTAATATTATATTAATATACCTGAGTGTTACTTGACACATGGCAAAGCCCACACTTAATAATCAGTAGATGGCATGCTGAATAATAAATGTCTGCTCATAAAATTTAATTACTACTCGATAAATAAGTGCGACAGCATAGGTGAATACAATAATAGGTAAACTAGAACCGCAAACAGAGAAATATATTAGTTCCCTTCGATATTCTGAATAAACCAGCTTGAACCTAAGCAACGGGCAATGGAAGCAATGCAAATTTTTAGAAAGTTTTTTGATTTTTTCTGCCACCATAGAATAGATCCTAGCGACGAAATTAGTCCGTTTAAAATAAACATCAACAAGCAGAAATTGTGCATCGGAAAATCCCTCCTTATTCTCATCACTTGCATATTTTCGGCTGCATATGCATCGTCTTTTTCCGATCAGTTCATTCCCAACCGCAGCTGTGTTAACCGGCTGGTCAACTGGCTCATTCTCGGTTGTGCGCTTGCAGCGGGTTTCGTCGTGACCTGGGAAAACCTAGCCGTCTGCAGGGAGGATGTGAAGATTTGGAATACGTTCAATGTAATTGAAGTCAAGATTCTGGATATAGTTGATAGAAAGGTTATACAGAAGATATTGGCCAAGTACAGCCAGTTGTACTCCAACATGTGTGGTGCCTTGATTTTTGTAGCATGCGCCATCGTGTTATTGATATCGGTTGATAAGAAAATTTCAAACTCACGCATGGTATATTTCATACTTATATTTACGACTTTGAGCATTTTGGATATCTACAGAATGATGCAAGTTTCAATGTACATAAGAATTTTGACTGGTTATTTATGTATTTTAACTAACGGTATCAGCAAAAATTGTTCTCTTATAAACAGAACAGGAAATTCTGTTTTAAGGCATAAAAATATGGACGAAGAATTTCAAAAAGTTTGTGCATGCTATTTTCAATGCATGAACGCGTTCTATAAGATTCAAAATAATTTTTCATGGGGACTTTTTATGATCTGTTTGAAATTTAGTATTTTGTTGTGGAACGAAACTTACTGGGTGGTGTACCGCGCTGTGAAGGAGGCCTCTTTTGAATGTTTGTATCGTACAGTATCTGACTTTAGGAATCCCATTTACAAGCACACGTTTGTCTCATCTTATTTTTCGCTCCATAATTACAGTGTTCTGCTTGCATGTAATACCGTTCATGATTGTCTATATGCACTTTACCTGGTCTTGTGAACGTCTGCATGCCGAAGCCAGTCTCTCCCAACTACTGTACACGGTAGATTTCCATAAAATTACGAAACCCATCAAGCTGAGGATCAGTCACCTGCTGCTACTGTTCGATTACAACGTGTTTTACCTTCACACTTTTGGCGTATGTCGGATTTGCTACAAGCTTGTCGTACAGGTCAGTTAGGTTGACCAACTAGATTATATTATTATAACTGAGCGTTCCACACTAATTCCATGCATTACATTTCTTTTCAGTACATCATCTCTGGAATAACAAGAGTTTCTTTCATAACAGACATTTTGATTGAATTTTCACGGGAAGTTTGAGCTTATTTATATTTAACGGTATTTACTGAAAATAATCACAATTTGATGTTACCTACGATGTAATCACTTTTTTGATGTAAATGAATAAAATGGTTTTTTTTGTGATGGATGCGTAGTGAGTTAAATTTAGAATAGCACATTTTCAAGCACGTTTTCCAAGCACATTTTTTGAATTACGAAACCCAACGGACAATGTTAAGTAATGGCAGCACAAGTGTAAACTAATATTTAAAATTCAAAACGCGCTGTCAGTGCGTGGTGAATATGAACTCCGTGCACCTGGTGCGCATTGTCAGTTGCTTTTTGCGTAAATAAAGCGAGCCTGCTTTCGTTGGAGCGTGAGTCATAAGTACGGAAATTTTTGTTTTTACGCGATAACTTTCTGCTGATTTGCTTATTTTAAACTCTTTTGATCGTTTTATACTGCTTTGATGTAGGGTTGGTCGTGTGTATTATGTTGTCTACCTTTTTTTCCTCATTGGCATTACGCGTTTCAACCAAACATGCGAATGTTCTTGTTTGTGCAAAAGTGTTTTGCTGCGCTCTGTGAAATTGAGAAAATAACCGGATAACTTACCTTAACTTCCATCAACAACTTGTTAATGTGAGTTCATATAGGCTCAATTCAGTAGTGTAATGCAGCAATGCGTTTTTCGAATAACAAATTTGGTGGGATGAAAATGTCCGAGTTATTTTTGTTCCCGCGATTTCCTTTGTTTGGACGTTCAGATGAATCAGCTGACTGACAAACGTTTACCATTTCGCTTCTTATTGTTTCCAGTACGTTCGTGGTGAAAGATGTTTAGCAGGAAAAAGGACAGCAGTGATACGAGGCCGATTGCACTCGGCTCCCCTGGAGCGGGTATGTCACGGGCAAATGGAACCACAATCGAACCTGCTTACGTCATCGAACGGTATGCCGCATACTATCCCATGAACCACAAGCGCCGCGGAATGGCGATAATATTCACGCACAACAAGTACAGTGTCCCCAATATACCACTACCCACGCGAGAAGGTAGTGCGATTGACTGCAAACGACTGAAGGAAACGTTGACCTTGTTTGGATTTGACGTGAAGATCTATCAGGATTTCAAGCTGGAAGAAATCAAAGCCGTCATCGATACTGGTAAGCGTGCAGAGGTTATGCGTGTTTAACTCGCAGCTGCTTTAATTCGTAAATTCTACCTTTACAGTGTCTGCAATGGATCACCATGACAGCGATTGCTTCCTGTTGGCTGTCCTGACGCACGGCGAAGAAGGGGACTACGTTTACGCGCACGATTGCGCGTACGAACTGTCAACAATCTGGACCCACTTCACTGCAGACAACTGCCCGTCGCTGGCGGGACGTCCCAAAATCTTCCTCATCCAAGCATGCCGCGGCAACAAGTTGGACCGCGGGGTTAAGGTGCAGAAGGACGGCGTGGCTCGGTACAGCATCCCGACGCACGCAGACTTCCTCTTCGCCTACGCGACCATTCCCGGGTTCATGGCCTTCCGAAACACCACCGAGGGCTCGTGGTTCATCAATGAGCTGTGCAAGGAAATGCAGGAGAACGGGCACAAGTACGATTTCCTGACGCTGCTCACGTTCGTCGCGCAAAAGGTGGCCTACGATCACGAATCGGTGTCCAACGTTCCGGAGCACAACATGCGCAAGCAGACGCCGTGCGTCGTGTCGATGTTGACACGTTTACTTCTGTTTAACGTCGTGTAAAGCAGCTGAACCAGATGTCCATCGAAGAACTGATTCGCATGTAGTCGCACCAATTTTGCCCAAGGCATTTTTTACCTGTTTTTACGTTTACCGTACTACCTCATTTAATTTTGCTTGCGTTTAAATTGGGCATCTTTATTTATTCTTTTGCTAAGAAACGTGCCAATGTGCGTTTGGCCAAACTTAGTCAATTATATCTTTCATGGTTTCGAACAAATTAACAAAAAACATTTTGGGTGTCATAAATTAGCGATAATCATAACAAGAAACATTGACTCGAAACATTCAACGACATGCAAATTTTGGATCGGTCGCTACAGTTTTACTTTCTTAAGTAATCTCAATTGTATTAAAAGCCAACCTTTTAAATTAATGCTTCTATTCCAAATGATTTATTTATTACGCTACCATTTATCTACCAGTACCACAACATTTTACAACGAAAAATAAAATTTAAAAATGGTTTTAACATAACGTGGATCCAGGTTGTTAGGTTCCGAAGACTGATCCGAAAGGTTGAATGTAAATTCAGCGATCACGACGAGGTGTGCAGCATCGTCGGGAGATCTGCGAACAAGGGAACAAGGGATCCCTTGAGTGAGTGCGTTTCGTACGGGTTGTGTTTTCATTCACCATTTCACCGGAATCCGCCCTTGTTCGGTCTCGCTCATCCGTATGCATCGCATTTTACCTGGCGGCCGCGTCGCTGCTGGATATGGCGGTGCAGGTGCGATTGAAACGATACGAATCGTGGCACTCAGCGTTTATGTATACACGCCGTTAGTGGCATATCGTTCTCTTTCTCTCTCCTTCGTGTACGCTCTCGCACGCGGTCAAAACATATTATGCTTCGCGGCATCTCGCTCGAAGCACTCGCGCGGCCGACCGCGCCGCGAGGCCATCGATTCCAGAGAAGCAGCATGAGTGTTGTGCGGGCTGTGTCTCATTCCGCACGTAAACGTCAGGTAACGCGCACGGGACGGGCAGGTAGCAAAAATCCCCATCGTGACGGACGGCTCGTTCCACGTATACAGATATTGTAAATCCAATTAGTATTCATCGCGTTCTCGTCCGGGGTGCGTCGGTCGGTCGGAAAGCAGGTTCCCGACAGGTTGGCGAGACGATCACCTTCATCATCGCCATCATCGCCATCATCATCATCATCATAATCATCGGTTGCGCGCCGTCTTTCCAAAGCTATCTGCCTGTTAGCGTGTGCGTGTGAGGGCCTGCTTTTTCCTTCCTCTCCGTGTATTCCCAAAAAAAAAAAAAAAAAAAACACAGAAGTGCCCGCGTGATCTCACGGATCTGTCCCGATGCTGACGACGGGCTCGCTTTCGACGGCGGGTGGTTCCATTGCATCGAGCGAAACGCGCACTATCTACCTCAGTCACAATTTATCCCACAAACAGTCGCGAGCAAGCGGTTTCGCGTAAGTTTCGCGTGTGTATTTTTTATGTTTTTGGTTGTTGCGTATGCGTACACGTGTGTGCCGTTGCGCGGCCGTTCGGTGCGTGTTGGCTCTGTTTGCCTTTTTTCCTGCCTTCTCCAAATGCTTCGGATCGCTTCGCCCCAGCGAGTGTGCCACATCGCATCATCGTCGTCGTCGCCGCCGTCTATCCAGTGCAGTGCCAGTAGTGACGGGTGTTAGAGGGTGCGTTATTTAGCTTGCGTGCTGGAGTCAGTGGAAAACGGGACGGGACTATAGTGAGCCCCCCCCCCCCCCCCCCCCCCTTTTGCCCAACGGCCGGATCGGTGTGTTGAAGCGGCAGGCAAGGGCAAGGGAAGCGAACCAATAAAAAGAGGAATACACACAACAACCGTTCTACGGAGAAGGAATCGCGCGCGTGATGGAGCCTCCAAGGGGCAGTAACAGCAACAACGGTGCCGATGCTGGTGAACCGAGTGACCGCAGTGCGTCACCCGCAGCAGCGAACGGCGGCAGTGGCGGCAGGCAGAACAATGCAACCGGAATGGGCACGACGACGGCGGTCAGCAACGGGACGGCATCGGTTCCCATCGATGGGGCTGCTGGCGGCCAGAAAAGCAACCCCAACTGGGTGAAGTTCGAGGAGGATGGGGAGCCAGCGCAGTCCGCCACGGTGGTAAGCATTGGAATTTGGGCTGGGACAACATCGTTTCGCTGCTACCCACCGGGGTGCGGGCTCCATAAGCTCCGACGCTTCTCTTCATCCATCGCGCGTCGGCTGTAAGCGACGAACCCTTGATGAGGGGTTTTTTTCTTCATTCCCCCTTGTATTCCCCCTCTAGCGTTTCGTAGCGCAATTGATTAAACAAAATCGACACCTTTCTTAACTGCCATCGTGTGGAAAAAAAAGAGGTCAAGGGATGGAGGAGGAGGAGGAGGTGGGGAATCTGGGGACCGGAGGGTTGTTTCCAGACAAGAGAGCAGACAAGTGTCATTTCGTGGGGATGAGCGTTCTCTGTGTGTCCGTGGCGCGCGGACTCGTGGCTCCGTCGTCATCGTTGTGGCTTTGGCGTCCTCCGTTTTTCGCTGCCTACAGTGAGCTTCCGTTTTAGGCGATGCTTTTTGCGTTGATCCGTGGAATCTTTGGCAGGAATCCAGGAGTTTCTGGCTCCAGCGAACTGCTGCGATTGGTTCCAAACTTGGGCAAGCCGGCGTTGGAAAATCGATAAGTGTTTGTCGCTTCAAATCCGGCCCCAATTTGCATAAAAACGACGTTAAACGAACTGGTTGAAAACCTGTTGAACCAGATCATTTCCCTCAATGTTGACCTCGAATTAATTGCTTCATTTTAAGTCTCATGGGTTGGGCCCTCCGATTGCATTTCTTCGCCATGATGATGAATCCTGATTTCAACAGCTTATTTTATTTGGAAAAGTTGTATATGCTACATGATAGTCTGGAACCTTTTTGATTGTTGGAAATCAAAAGACCATCTGTATCCCAGCTTCAAGTCGCAAATGAGAAAACCTTTAACAGAAACGAAACATCGATTGTAAAACCCCCTGAGATGGCTGTACGTTCTGCAGGGCAACACCGCAACGGCAGTGCACTGTGAAACACGTGTTCGGTTGCGTTATTCATGCTCGCGCCGTGAATGGGCGGTTGGGGAGTTGCTCAGAACACGGCGGCACGCGCGGTATCCGGTTTGTTGTGCCATCGTTGTTGTCGCTGGTGACGGCGGCTGCATTCCAGTGCGACAAACACGTCCACATACCCTCTCGCGCCTTCGATGGACTTTTCGTGTCGAGCCTCACCCCCTCTGGCCCTCAGACACCAGCCCGGGGTGTCAGTGTGGTGGCCGTTTGTTTAGTAGGTCACTTCTTTGTAGCGGCGCATCGCGGCGGCCAGATAGAGATTCCGCGCGGGGTTTAACATTACTTTTTTTGCCCACACTGCCCGTGTGCCTGGTGCACTGTTATCGCTTCGTAATGTTTTGTGTCGCTCGCGCAGTCACGTGTGCGATGTACCGATTCCCCGAGTGCACTTGCCGGCACCGATGGAAAAGGGCCCTACAACGAACGAAGCAAAGGATGGAATTTGAGACGTTCGAGAGCTTCAAGGACAAACTCCGGTACTCCGGAAAAGCGTTCCATCCAAGCGTTAAGCGCGGGCTGATGCTAACCAATTTTCCAATGAAGCGAACGCACAAGGGTGACAAAATGCGAGACCTATACGACCTATTCATATGGATCAAGTAACATGTTTGGAGGCTACCACTTGCCCCACCATCTCCCCACCGAACGGGACAAGTATTGAATTTCTTTCAATCCAAACAGAATAACCATCCCTTCCAGCAGTTGGCAGCCCTGCAATGGGAGGGTGTTTGTGTATCCATGCCAGAAAGAGATGATGTCACATTTCGCAACGGTGATCTAATATTTATAAGCAAAAACAGTAGCTTTCCATATAGATATATATTGAACAAACCACCACTTGGCTTGTGTGTGATATGGGTGATAATTTTAGCGACCACATTTGGTGTGTGTGTGTTGGAAAGCAAAGAAAAAGAAAACATCCGTCCACGATGTGGGTAGGAGAAGTAAAGTGATCATGCCAGCGACGGGTTTTTCGGCGTTGGAAAACGCACGACGAACACGTTGAGTGGAAAAATAATTAGTAAAAATGGTCTAATGGAAGGAACATGAACAGTTTAGCATTTTTCGTTGATTGGCTGGAATGATTCCGTTTATGTAATCGTTTGGTTTGAATATATTATTGAAGACACGTGTGTGACAGCATAAACCAAAGACAAAGTTTCTTTATCTTCCGATGGACGGAACGATACATTTTTTGCCCCATTGTTTTCTAAAAATTACTTACTAAGCTCGCAGTTTTTAGAGAAAAACACTTCAATTCATGATAAACTCATTAGATCATTTGTTTCCTTTCTCGTTGACATCTTTTTCTCTGCCTCTAACAAACGTATGTGGGAGGAAAACAATCCCTAGAATCACTTGAAATGTAACCTCGGCAGTTATGCTTACAATAAAGCGATTGTTTCGCATCGTGTCGACATTAGCATTGCCGCCTTTCCGGACCTGACTGACGAGGGACACATAAATTGTTTTCTTTTCCTCCGTTTTTATCACACCGGCTTGCAATTGACGCTGAGGAATGAATCATTCGTCTGTAGTTGTTTTGCCCAGACGCACGTTCTTCTTTTGCGGCCTGTAACGGACTGGCGATCGAGGGGAGGGAAACTTTTTTGCCCTTTTTTTGCTAGTGCTGCCCCACAACCGCACGTTTCTGGATACTTATGGAAATCGCTCCAAGATTGCCACGGATTGACGTTAATTTACATCGAACGTAAGATGTAATGGATACATTTGCGACGGCCGAGAACATTGACGGTGACGTTGATGTTTCTAACGCGGTTGTATAAGTTGCTTACGACAAGCTTTTTATTTACCCTTACCCTGAGTTTATTTTACACAATTCATTTGATAAGTCTAGTCTAATTCAAACATGTCGTGGCTGAATTCAAAATTTGAAACACAATATCATGGTTGGCCAGTATTGATGATTCAATTCGGGTTTAAATTACTCGTGCTTACGATTTACAATTCTTCGACTTTCTGTTCAGTCGCCTTCAGCATCGCTACCACCGCCACCGTCTTCTTCGAGCAAGTTGCACCCGGGGGCAGGAAGCAGCCGCCAATCAACCACTACATCACCGGACACGGCCCCGCCGGCCGTTCTACCGACGGAAACGGTTCACGTGCACCTCGACACGCGATCCCCGAGCACACCAAAGCAACCAAAGCAACCACAGAACCCAAATCAACCTACCACATCACTGGCCGCGTCCAGCAGCAAGCCCAAGACCGGTGGACCGACGGCAGGCGGTCAGGGTGCCCCCGTGACGAGTGGCCTCAACAAAACGTCCCAGCCGGCCGTGATAGACATCCCGAAGCAATCGGTGAACGTGGTGCAGCCGATACAGTCGATGCGCACGATCGAGCTGTCCACCGGGCGCGTGCGCGAAGGTTTCGGTGAGGCTCTAGAGGGGCAACTTGTCCGTTGGTGGTTACATGTAGGTTACATATCAATTTATCATTTTCCTTCTGTCTTTTCTAGCGAATGGCGATGTCATCGTTACCCTCCTGCCGACGAACACCCGATGGCCGTGGATCACGCCAGCCGTCTTCCGCCCGGAGCTCGTCCCGGAGGAGTTGATGGCCCAAGGGCTGACGGTGAGGAATGGCTCGGATGTTCGCTCAAACTGCGCCTACTAACGCCTGGCCGTCTTCGTTTATTTTTAAGCTCACGGTCGAAGAGTACGTCCACGCGATGGAAACGCTCGTCAACGACTACCGGTTCACGCTGTACAACATCTGCTACAAGCGCGTCCTTGTCGTGTGGATCCTGTTCGCGTTTTTCGTGCTGATCGGGCTGCTGTTCTCTGGCATCTACGGCATCACGCTGTTCTCGCTCGGCGTCGCCTGGCTTTTCCTCAATGCGGCCGCCATCTTCCTGTGCATGTGGGTCAAGCTGAAGCTGGCGCGGGGCCTCGAGCGGTGCATGGCGCGCGTCAACAAGCAGCTGATCCGGCACAAGATCTTGCTGGCGCTGGACGACCGCGGGCACATCTCGTGCCACAAGGTGAACCTCTGCTTCCTGTACTTCGAGCCGTCGCAGTGCATCAGCTACCTGAACGAGTTCATCGAGCGGAGCGAGCAGAACGGCAACACGATCGAGCCGGGCTGGGAGAGCCGGCTGGACGTGACGACGAACGACATTGTCATACAGGGCGCGAACACGACGCGGCTGTCTCGGAAGCAGGTAGGTCCCAGCCAGATGTCGCTCTCCAATTTCGTAGTGTTTCTTCGAGAGTTGTTGTTTCTTGTCAGTAGATTATCGTTTGTGAGTTTCTCATTTATCCTTTCCCATTACCTGATCGATGATTCCTCTTTTTGATGGGTGGTTATGGCTTTCTTATATCATCCGGTTGGGAACAGTTATGAGTACTTTCGGGTGTAGCGTTGCGTTTTTACAGTATTTTTCACGATTGTTGTGTGCGTTGTGTTCTCTCGTTTCTGATCTTTCCTATCGGCGTGGCGTGTGATTGTGTGAACGCTTCTTTCATTGTCGCATAATGCGTCACATCGCAACGAAACATCAGGGCCGAGCGGAGGGAATATTCCTGCGGTATCTGCAGCGCTGGGGCAAGGACTACCTGCGCCGGCGGTTGGACTGGACGATCGAGGAGAACGCCATCGTGTCGGCCCCGCGCCACCTGCCCACGGCGTACTGCCCCTGCCAGTACGCGGAGGAGGTGCTGCTGCAGAAGAAACCGAAGGAGGATCCGCGCGTATGCTGCGCCACCCTGCGCCAAATGATGGCACGTGTTGGCTTCCAGATTTGAGTGCAGGCCCGAAAGAGAGGAGAACTAAAAAAGAAAGACGAAGCAAACGTTTCAATCTCAAGCAGGAATTCATATATGTACGGCTCATTGTGCCTTGCTCGAGGAAAATTAGGTTCGCAGCGTGTCAAGCGTGTCGAAATTGAACAGTATGGTAGGAAAAAAGTGAGGCGTTTGAGTGGGTTTTCCTTTATGCGGGGATTGAAAAACGGTTCAGGATGTTGCAGCTTAGCGCAACTCTAATTTTATATGAAATCAATTTTAAACGGTGACGGTTAGAATTAGTACAACACGGATCGAGGCCTTATTAATATAGCGGACAGTTTTGTACAAACATTAGCCCAGATTGCCTTTGTGGGAAACATAACGATCGCTTGTAGATCTGCACGTACTCCACTTCGATTTGTTTGCATTGCGATTGCTATTTCTCCCATACACCATCGTTGCTGTGTGGTTCTTCTACCTTCTGTATCATGTAACGGCTTCCTTACACCTACTAGCGTTCCTATTGGATGGCACCATTTATTTTCTGGCCGCCTAACGCTTGTCACCCACAGTAAAACAAAATCGCCATCCAGCCCTTTTCTGCTTCATCAATCTGTCTTCAAAAACCCACCTTCCGTTGCAGGAACGAGGAATGCTGCTGCTGCTGCGTTACGCGTCCCGCTGGGGAAACGAGGCGATACGTGGCCTCATCGACGTTACGCAGCACGAGCCGGCCCGTCACTGTCCCCCGTACCAGTGTCCCTGTCAGTACGTGGAGCACCATTTGAAGTGCAAACCGCGAGGCAAGTTACGCATTTTCAGTATCTTCTATTGGTTGACGGCTTCGGAACGGTATGGCTAACCCGCGCGTCTCGGTGGAAACACTTTTCTCCTTTCCTAACTTTCTCTCTCTCACTCATTCTATCGCCGTATTTCCCTCCCTGAAAGTCGGGCCAAAAGTTCCTCAAGGGGCCGTATAAGGGGCTTCGGTTCTTCCTTTTCTTACCGTAGCTAAGACGCGCTAGTTGATAATGCTATCACCCAACTATTTGACTAACCTGTTGACAATAAGGGGGACTCATTAACAACACACTCGCCACGTAGTGCTATCGGGGTCGGTAGGTGTAACGGTTAACCACGGGGGGTGTTTAACTGCTGTCGCATGCTCCACCCTCCCACAGTAATCTCGTTCCACGCTCACGCAGCCTACAGTCTAGAGAGGCCTTGCTAGGCAGAATCGGGAGAAATGGAGAAAAAAAAACCCAACAGCCTCGAAATATGTACTTAATTAACACACACGCCTTTTTGAACCGTTGTACAAATTCCTCATGGGCAAACAAAGCGAGAGTAGGGCTTGAAAAAGTGTCTCAATACGGCTGTTATTTAGTGAGAGTAAGATCCGTCCACGCAAACCCACGCATCCTCTTTCGTTACTTTTAGTGAATGTTTTGTAAGTTTGTGCATAACAGCCGCACTAAAACGGTTGTGTTTTGATTACACAGTTTTTGATTAGGGACCAAGAAGCCTAAGGTGTAACAGTTCTCGTTGGATTTTAAAATAGTTTAAAGAGGTTTGTTTTGTGACTTACTGGAGACTCTGCGAATATAATCTCATGTTTTTAGCCCACTGTCGAGACGGTTGCAAACGAGCTTGGCAGTGTTTAAATGTTTTTAAATAAATGAATATTGTTCAGTAATTTTACCAATTTGTTATAAAAAAAAAGTCGGTCTGAGACTTTAACAGTAGTTAGCTAAATTATGGGAGCTAAGCACTGCTGTTTTCAAAGTAGAAAAACCATCCGAAATAATCTCAATGCGGTAGTTTCTTGAATAGCTGCTTGGCATAAAGGCTTGGCTAAACATTATCTTTACTTATTAGACTTCTCGTTGCCGCTGGATGAATCAGAATTATTTACACTTTGTAAGTCGGCAGGCTAATCAGGTGTTATCTGTCTACCCTGGGGTTGTATTTAACCTATCCTATGCGCTTGAACACGGGATAACGGTAAGTCGAAATAAAAAAAAAAAAAACTAACAATGGGCTAGAAGTAAGTTGGTGTTGTGTTTTATGTTGTGAAACGTGTATTAACCTTCACTATCAACCTCCTTCCCAGCCGCAAACGGGTGCTGATACTTTGGAAAATCGTTTTTTCGTTCCATTTTGTAGGATTGCGCACACTTTCTCCTGTCAATTCTTACCCCCATTACTAGGACGACATGTGCGAACTGTAAGCTTTATATTTTTCTATGTAATATGAAACTGATCGCCTTTTGCATATCAAAGCACGATTCAAAACTAATCCACTGGCAACACATTGCACCCAGTTTAAATTAATAAAAACAAAATCGTGTTTCGTTGGTCTTTCAAATTTTCATTGGACGATCTGTTTTGAACTATTTGAAATTGAAAAGTACATGCAATGTTTGTCATATCTAACGTCTCAATTCGAGTAAACTCATGTTATAACAAGTTCGAATTAAGTTCTATATTTTCTGGGTTTATTGCTATCGTTGCGTTTCAACCGTTGCAGAGTAACAGTTACTTCCACTTACAGTTTTATTATCATTCACTTCTTCGTAGGATATCCTTGCAGTTGTTGTGCATTAATATCCGATCCACATTATCAGTACAGCTACTGAGAATGCATGCAGCATCCACGGGTCTCACAAAGTGCACCTGGTTCAATAGGAACACTATTCGCCTTCGAGAGGGACACCATGTATCTGTGCGTGATTTTCTGTATGTTATTTGTGTGTCCTGCCAAGGTGGACAATACGGTGTTACTAATGGATTGGATATGGGGCTTTAGTGTGGCAGTTGGGTAGAGAATAGCAAAGAACTATAGGTACATGTTGGCGAAATTTAAATAGGAATATTCCCAATCACCCGTAGGCTACCCATGGAAGTGGCTATCGCCGATCTGCGGACAAGTGTACCCGAACAACTAAAGCAAAAAAATATGCACCAGTACACAACATTGTACCACGAAAAGCAATAAATTGACTCTGATTACCATTTATACAACACGTTAATCTCTGATAACCGTTTTTATTAACATTTTGTGGCCAATATCACAACAAACAACATGGAACTATATCCTATGTTTTGAACAACCATTACAAAACAGCACACATCATAAATTGCATTATCTTTAACCATAGCTTCTGTCTTGTTCACTGTTCGTTCTTTCGGATGAAGCCGATTGGCTAACAAGGTGATCACTCCTCCTGCAGTGTTTGGCGGAGGTTTTCTACGCCTCGATCGATTTCTTCTTGAATTTCCTTGCACGAGGCCTCCAGTTCGCTGCGCGTTTCCTGTAGCATGCTCTTCAGTTCTTCAACACCGATTTTCATACCGCGGAATTGTTGGTGGTTGGATAGGGACGCTTCGAACACCTTCCACCACTCTTCGGTGCTGGATTCGTCGGTCAGTTCTGGCATGTTTTCTGGCGAAACGACTGCCGGTGTTGGTCTTGTTTCGTAGAACAGCTGCAGGTCTTCTATCATCTGTGCCTCAGTGGGTGGTTTCGGCAGGGGAGTGGTATTTTGTTTCGATTTTTTAAACATGTTGAGGTTGGAACGAAAGTACTTAGGACATTTGCAAACAGATCTGTTTTTGTTGTCGTCATCTGTTTATTTCGGAAACGTCAGAAAGGGCGGTAGGTTTACATCGCATGGTCGAAATATTCACCACTCTGAAATGTTTGGAAATAAGCCAGTTATCAACACCTTCGTATAAACCAAATTTAATTTTTGAATTCTACAGTTGTCGTAATTCTTTTTAAATTACCTTTTTTTATTTCATTTGTCTCATCACAATTAAACGATTGAATCAATTTGCAAGGGCCGCACACAGTTTGCTTCCTCGGGATAGTCACAGTAATCCATTTCGATATTCCAGTGTAAATTTTCGGGACAATCCATTTCGTACTTCTGACCGCTGAAGCACTTGTAGAATTTAGTGCAATCGGTCAAGTGGGGAATGTGCACTGGATTGAAAATATCATCCTTTCCCGGGCATTCCAGAGTGATTTCCGCAGCGAATGCCGCTGCAACTACAAAAAGCAAAAGGATACCGACACCTGCTGCAAAAAGGCGAGAAAGATGGAGGATAGAGCTGTTTTATCCTATTAACTATATGCCATTATCTACCTTTCATGACTGGTACAGTAAGCAAACTTAATGCGATGCGATTGGATACTATTTGTTGGTTGCACGGACGAGTACCGACTGTTTTATAAGTTCCCTTCAAAGTCAGTCAACTGAGTCCAAATAAGATAAGGCAGTGAAAGTTGACAAGCTGACTTGAGCCTTTCTTTGAGTATATCAGAGTACTTGAGATAATTACTTTTGCGCTTCTTTCAATGGAATAAAGAAATCTTATTGGCGAGGAATAGATTTGATCGATGTTCGAAACGTGTTTAGATTGATAAGCAGGTAAACTTTGATGGACGAATCATCGGTCAACCTCTTGAATTTGCACGTGCTAGGTATTCATTATCGAGCACATTGTGTCATTTACGAAACGATTTATAAGATAGTAAAGTCACCACCATTAATTTGAAAAAAAAACAAAGAAAGCAAATAAAGTACTTTCAAGCATGAAACAGGTCTATTTTAACATTACCATCGACCTGCTCGTGCTAAGAGTCATTGCAATTGATACGTATAATCAGCGGCAGCCCAAAATTGTTTGCATGTGTTTACACGATCATCGTCATACTAAATTGTTGGCATCTTCGTTCAAATTTCGTTCTTCAATTACTGTCTTTTGGAAGCAAAGTGGGTGAAAATTATACGCCATGAGTTGCTCAGTCGCCGTTTCGTCAGAAAATAGTTTCTCTATGTCGAGGATTTCTTAGAATAAAAGATGATTGTTTCGTCCGCTTTCCCAAAAGCAATAAGGAAATGTGTGCTGCTTTGGGAGTAAAAGAAGAAAACAAAACTACTGCAAGGGAAATAAAGTGTGTTTCACGCGAAAAAAAAAAAACTCGCAAGCAGTTTGGAAAATACATTCTTCATCATTCTCTCGTTTCTTGTTACTCTTTTACTTATCCTTATCTCCCTTTCGTTTGTATGTTTCTCACTGCGATAAGACGTTAGGTATTCAGGACTAACACTTGAATCACTTCCGGAATGTTCCACAGCTACGGGAAATTGGCCACCGTTTAGACTGATGGTGGAATATTTGGATGTGCTGATAAAAAGCGAAAGAGAGGCAGCGAAAAAAGAGCTGTGCGAAAGGAATTGCTAAGGAATACGGGGGACAAAATGGGATGCTGTTGCTGAACCGGATAGCACCCTGAAGCACGCTATAAACAAGTTAGTTAGTCGACATGCACACATTTTGCACACCAGCGGCGGAGCAGACGGGGCGCGTGGAATCGGAGACACGCCAGATTTGGCATCTGCATAAAATTTTATGCAAATTATGCTCACCGAAAAGGAGACGGGTTGTGCCAACCCTGGGCACCGTGTGGCGAGTGGTGTGGCAACTTTTACTTGTGGAAAACTCGTTAGAAGTAGATCCGCCGTTCTGCTCCGTGCGTTCGTCGGGCCGTGTTTTCGCGCGAACTCTGTGAGGCGAAGGGGCGAAGTTTTGAACAACACGGATGACGCTCGGTAAGGATCATCCCGGGTGTCTTTGTGTCGTGGTTGCGTCGCGACCGATGTGACCGCGTACGGCAAGAAGTCTGTAGCCGTGCGGTTGGGAGATCCGTGAATTAAACCATCGAATTCGGTGGTTAAGTTCGGGCGAAAACTAGAACGACGATCGTCTGTCCCAGGGGAAGGTCTTTTCGGACTAGCGCAATCGTACCGCAGTGACAATATCTGGCAAGATTCGCACTTTGCAGAATTTTCAGCGGAAGACAACGTTTTGCGAAAGGTGGACTTCACGCGGGAATCGTCGGGATAGCTGACTTGATTGTGGAATTTACCGAGTGCTTGTTCTCGCGTCGGTCACATGACTTCCACTAATGGTCGGGGTTCCCAAAGCGAGTGCATTTCTCAGCAAAAGTTAATCGAGTTGGTATCTTATCCGTCCGTATTCGTGGGAGCTTAAGTAGGTGACTTACGGTAAGCCGGGAAAACAATAGATCTTTGGTGGGGACGCAGGGGAAAACAAACAATTCCTGGGTAACGCCATCCCAACCGTGAAATAAACTTGGTTTTTGTTACCGATATGAATTGGAAAGCAAAGGGAAGGGATTCGATAAATTTTGAGTAATATTTATGCAACGAGTGACAATGGAGAATTGTAATGAGAAAGTTTATTAATTATCATATTTAGATGTCCCAATCATTTCAATTGAAAGACACTGAGACGTTTCAGAAAATGTGTGAACAGTTCGTGGTGTTCACGTTGAAAATAAATACTGACGAAGCTAATTAGAGAAAGCTTAATAATCTGTTATTGCACTAAGTTCATTCATCTGATTAAAACTGTTCCCTGTTTAATTTTCTTATTCACCCTCCACAGTTGGAGCTAAACTTAGGGAGGGTTAAACAATTTTTGTACCATTCCTTTTCTATACGACTTGCCAATCGCAATGGTTCGAATAACGTTTATAAAATCTGTATACATTGTTTTACATATTCGTTCGGAGTCTATCCTATTGCAGCTCTTTAGATTTTCCTCCTGGGAGAGAGAGTTGAAAGAATAGTCAACGAACGACAAGAAGAACGGAGAACTCAACATCTGGGTGTCAGCAAACCACTTATCAGCTTAGCAATGAAGCCCCGAATCTGTTTCACAACGTTATTTTACAGTACAGTGGCAAGCTCGTACCCGATAGACTCGACCAAATGCAGGCCAAATTCGGTTCGTTGTTCGTGAGGAAACTGCGAGGGAGCCGGTTGGGTTGGAATGGCCAGAACCGTGCTCGTACTACTGGAATCGGTGCAACGAAGATGTACGATCGGCCATAGCCGATACGTTTGCAGTGAGGGTGTTTGTACTTGTGTGAAGAGACGTGTGTTGGGCAAAGGGCTAGCATGTTTGGCTATCCGTAAAACTTTCCACAAATCGTCCCCAAGCTTAAAACGTAAACCACACCAGCAAGCAAAGGCACCGGGAGCAACCGAAGCTGATGGATTTTAGAATGGGTATTTGTGTGCAAAAAGGAGGACAATAAAGAGGGAGAGAGAAAGAGAGAGAGTGAATAAGGGATCGCACGATTCTCGAACTGACCGCAAGGCGATGAGCGTAGAATGGCTCGAAAGTCCCGATAAAAAGTAGCATCTGGTAGCTCCGCCGGTTCCGATGGAGGCGCCTGGTCTGTTTCAGCAGTCACTTTTCATCTATCGCTCGTCCTTCCTCTTCCGCCTCCGACGGCACGATTCGGCACGAAAGTTGAGATGGTCAGTTTTCCCGTGCCGCATATGTGGCCGATGTTTCGATATATCGTATGTTTGTTGCTTTTAATGCTGTGTATGCTTTATGCGATGTAGATAAATTTCCACCCTTCCAGCTGCTATCGATGTGTTTGCGTTTCCTGCACGTCCTTGCTTTCCTGCTCTCTTTTTTTTAAACGTCCCGTGTGCCTAACGATTGAAAATACCAATTTTTCCCAAACATTCGGTAAATACCCTTGGGCTCCGATGCTGACCAGCAGGGGCGAAGGCGAGAGCATGGGCAAAATTTACACCAAGCACACTTCCGGACGATGGACCATTATGTAAATTTAGATTCGGCCTTCCGCACCGTTGGTATGTGAGCGATATTGGATTTATTAAATAGCGTCCGATTATTCACAGGGCCTTCGGACAAGTTTACGAATATTTGCACTCGATTTATGCCTTCCTTTTCTTAGCTGGGTTGTTCGCATCTTGCCTTTGACTTGCAGTGGAAGGAGGGAGGTGTAACAACAGATGGGAAGCATTCACATACAGATTTGTGTTTTTGAAAACAACCGTCAGTGAAAATAAAGTAAACCAACTTATGGAGACTAATCGGTTTTGTTTATGTCAACAGAAGACAAGAAACATTATATTTTGAATTTCAAATTGTATTCTAGAATACATGAATGTATCTGCGATTACATTGAAGACGGTATGATCGTATGATTGGCAAAACTTTTGCACTGGCACGAATTGGAATACAATTTTCCGAAAAGAATATTCTCCCACAAGGACCTTCGATCATGTGGGTCGACGTTGATCCACGCAACATATGGCACGGAACGGAGCAAATCTATAACAAAAATCCATTTATCAACTTTTTTACTATTGCCAACTGTCGGACATTTTCAAGGCAATTCAGAGTAGGGAGGTAGACGGACGTGGGAAGCAGAAACAGATGAGGGGGAAAAGATGGTGCCTTCCATCAAATTAGAGAACATTCCAACAGGACGATGGAAGAAAAACTGGACACACGACAATTTTGCTCTTCCAGACGACCTTCGTCCTGTGCGCGTTACTGTTTTCTGTTTTGAACATTTGTGTACAAAGCTAGTTTTGCCTTATGATTTTCCCCATTTTGATGATATTTATTTCTTTCGCCTCCACAGACATCGTACTACGAGGAAGGTGACCTTCGGTCCGTTCGTTTGGTAACTTGCCCAAACGACCGCCCTGCACATATGTCACCGATTGTATCGAGGTGCACCCCGAAACCCGTCCGGGAAAATATGGTAAAACTTCCCATATGACGATTTTTCCTTCTCTTCGATCGCTTTTCAAATGTCACATTAACAAACAAACTCTCACCGGACGAACCACACTTTGCACACTTACGCGTCTTGCTTTAGCATCCTTTTTGCTGGCAATCTGTTTCCGAGTAGATTCCTGGTAACATGTTGATGCTAAATTAAAGTCAATCAAGGGAACGGCGACGGAGCCGACTCAAAAGACGCCAACCGGAAACCACACCGGCATCCGCCAGCATTGTGACCGCGTGTGCGCTCGTTTTTCCTCATTGTTTCGGCCGGTGCACCGTTATTGTTGAGTCCGGAAAATAAATATATATTCTTAACAACCACAGAAAACAAGGCGAAAGCGTAGTGAGTGGTTTACCTGTTTTTTTTATTTGCACGCTCGGCTCGCGTGAAAGGATTTTCTTCTTCTCCGTATTCATAATAAAGCAGGCTCGAAGGGAGCGAAAAAAACTGAAGGAACACACGCACACACACATAAACTGTCTACGGTAAAGAATTATGCTGGCGTGCGTTCGGCCAAGCCAAGGCAGAGCGGCGCTTCGGGGTGCACGTGCCGGCAGCTTCTTTTCAACGGATGAGCGCGCCTTCTAAAGCCGCACCTCGGCGGAATGCTGGTGACCCAAATTGTGCAATCCATCTTGTGCAAGTTATCCATCATCATAATAATGACGTTTTTATGCATCGTTGCCGTTCTGCCGGGCGCGCGTTTGTTTGCCTTTTGCCAGAACCGGATGAGACACGTTCTGGGGGAGTTTGTGGGGGTTCCGGTAGTGGCTTCGCTCCGTGCTGCTGACGGGTGGATAAGTGAAAAACTCACGGCTTTTACGACGATCGACGGTATGCTGAGTCATTCGTCCAACGTCTGATTGCACTCATGACGGGGCTCGTCCGACAAGTTCGTACGCTGAAAATAATTGTGCTTACTTAAACATTATTAAAACGGGCGGGTTTCTGCCTTTCCAGCAAGAAAGATGTTTTAACCCGAGATTCAAGTGCATCATTTTGCTTATACCCATGGTGAAAATAATTCAACTACAGACGAAACAACGCGGGGCCGAGCAACGGCAAAAGCATCGTGATTGAAAAGAATTCGCATGAACTTTCCATCCGCTCGTGCCCGTCTATAGAACCAACCAAGCCAACAATTACGTTTAGTTACGCACCGTTGTAATGCACAAGAAAAGCAGCTTTCGAGAGTTGCCCTACAAAAGAAAATGCCCGCTGGTGGTGCGCAACAGGCCATCGGAATGGCCGGCTGCACTGCGCTACTAATGACGCGCCTGGATGTATGCAACGCATTATAGCGCAACGGAAACGCATCGTGAGTCTTATTATTGGCCGGAAGCGGGTGGAAGGCTGAACCAGCACTGTTCGCTTTGTTTTCCCTATGCGCATATTGTGCATAAGCGATGCCGAACAGTGTGAGTGATCCGGTGCGTGCGACATTTCGCTTCAAATGGGGTATGTGTATAAACCAGCTGCAAATTAGAGTGAAAAAAAAATTCATTAGATTGGATTAGTTATTTGTACATTTGGCAAACATCTAAGTTCGCGACCGGAGCATTCACAGGCTCTGTCATTTCTTCTAGTTCACCGATTGGTGTTAAATAAACGTTGTTTTGAAGTGGAATCTGTTAGTTTGTTCCTCCAATGTTTTTATAGCTTCATTCTATTCGCATCGGATAATTTATTAGCAATCAGCACTGGAGGATTTTTTCGCGAAAATAACTTTTTGTGAGAATGAGAAAAAAGATTTGTAATGTTCAGCTACTGGCATTTGTTTGTAAAGCATTCGAAAAGTTCGGGCTTAACACATTGTTGCAAGAAAACTCATGCCAAATGGAACCAGAACCAGCCAGTAAAGTCTCATTGTAGAATCTTGGCGATTTAAAGCATTAAGCATAGACCTTCCAAATGCTCATGACTACAAACTTTGTTGAACTCTAAAATTATACTAACTTAGATTAATTGACATTACCTCCTGCAAGCATTCGTGACGCTGTTTTCCAGAAACTAATCGTATCTTTCGCTCTACTGTTTGTACACCACAGATCTTCTTTATGGCAGGTAACAATAGTTATATTTCTACTTCGTGTGAAAGTCGGCGCTGGAGCCTCCGTGGGACGAATACCAGGTGAGGATTGTCGTTTGCACCTTAGCAAGCCATTCTAAGTTGTAGAGAGAGACGGAAGCGCATCGGGTCTTTCAACCCCGAAAAACAAACCTATTTCATTGATGGAGTACGGGAAAAATGTGGAGGTGAATAGTGAGTGAAGCGACGACAATCCAAGCAACAGTCCTGTGCAGGATTCTTCGCTTTTCGTCTGTCAGCGACCGAGCGCGATAACGAACGCTCAGATGGGTGAGATGAGTCGGTGTTGCTTAGCTTCTGCATCCCATCAGAGCCCCTAAAGCTCCGCAGGGGTTAGAACTGCTAAACTACTCCTCGGAATGCGCTGCAAACTGTAAATAGCCGCACCGGGAAGGCCGGTGGGAGCCGGTGCTGGCTGATTTGCATGTGTGAGGTTTTGCAAATTACGACTAGCGGCACTCCCGGTGCGCTCCAGTTGACGCGTATCTTCGCGCGCTTGAGTGGAAAACGGAGTGCGTCGGAACGGGGGTGAATTTTGTTGACTACCGTCAACGGACTCGAGGGACGGGGTCGGCTTCGCTGGTTGGCAAGAAATTATGGAAGCTTTTCTTCGAAGTAAACAAAATCCGTCCAGCGATGTGTGTGAAGTTCGGTGCCGGTGTGTGACCTCAGCAAGCTAAGCGCTCCGATAAAGTTTACCATGAAATATGAATATTTGTACAGAGAACTTTATCACTGCGCTCCCTGATTGGTATGGAAACTTGTGCGGAGAATCCTTACCAGCTTCGCAAAGTAACCGTTTGCATATTAGTGGTATTAGTTTTTTCAAAAGTCAGACTAGCATCCTTTTTGGTCGCCAAAAGCTGCCGTTTTTTGTTTCAAAATACTTTTATTTATGACATTTCTGTGTAGTAATATAAGTGAACTGACTGGCAAGGGTTGTACTAAGCATTTCTTTCTTCTAATAGTTTTTATTTATTTAACGCTGCTTTCTCAGTTTTATGTGACTCTCTTACAGTTTCCCCCACCAAAGTCCCCCCCCCCCCCCGCATACCCTCTTCATCATCCGTGCTCAATCACCACATGCACTGGTGAGAGCTTAATGGACGATTGAGTGCTGTGGAAGAGTTGAAAATTTATTTGCTTACAGCGTGTTTTATTTCGCCTTTCAGCACCATGCGCTGCAATCGTCCGGCGAGCGCATCGTGTTCGGAGTTTTCTTGTTCCTTTTCTGTGTATGTGAGTGTGTTTTTTTAAGTCTGACGATAGAGTAATTTATTACTGTGACGGCTTTCCCCACACACTGGAAATGCACTTTTCACAGCGCTGAAACAGCAATCGAATAAATCCCCAAGGTTGGCAATCTGGCAATACTTGGACTTCAGAACGGGCTAGGGTGGGGCACGAGGGGTAAGGGGTAAGAGTAACGGCACATACACACTCACTCGCTGGCCGGAAGAACACAGGACGTTTTGGGAAAAGTTTCCTCGGTGAATAACTGTATGTTCCGGGGTGAAACGAGCTATCAGAAGTTTTGTTTGTTCCGCTGTTTCCGTCGCTGATTTAATGTAGCATTAAAGCAAAGTAAGTTTTAGATTTATAAATATAATTCCATACAACCAGACGATCACTAACACACAAAAAAAAACTATTTTTATGTAATTACTTTCTTTATAATATTGAAGTGTTATACCTGGGTTTGCGGTGTTTTCCTTGTTCCATTTGATCTTAAGAATATCCGATTGATAGATCCATCAAATAGAAAAAATGATTTACCATAAAATCTTCTCATTTGTTGCAAACTGATTTGTTTCTGTTGAATTGGAACACACTTTTCCATAGCTGAGCGCCCAAGGCAGACCACGTGGAAAGCGGCACTCAGTGTTTGTTTACTGCGACGAGCCACGTGCTCTGTCGGTACCGGAAAACCTATCCCTTTCGTGACACGCAATCTTTCGGGTACGAGCTCACATCGGAGCCGCTCGTGGTCCTTCGGGTCCTCGGGATCGACTCGGCTCGCGCGGTTTCCGCTGAACAAAGGCGAGTTTTCCCGTGTTGCTGCTGGTCAGCGGCTCATGGGTTGCTTTCGCTTCTGGCCAAGGCGCCACCGTCAGTTGACTGTTAATGGCCGAATGATAAGCGCTGCCTCGCACCGGAGGCTTAGAGTTGAAAAATCGACAGGCCAACACTTCGGCTGCCTAAAGGTGTTTGAAACGCGCGCGCGAAAAAAGACGGATGCAGGTCGAGTAGGGAAAACGATCATCTTGTAAATGGAGAAACGAGCAAACATCTTCGGTCATCAAGTTTCAAATTGCCGCTTTGTACATGATCCGCCGAGTGCAGTGTAACATTCACCGTTGAACAGTAAATTAAAAAGTCCATGTTTAAAATAGGTGCTTCACTTTTAGTCAAGTGAATAATCAAATATATCTTAACACATAAAAAAGTGTGCAATGGAATAATGCTAGTAAAATATATAAATAATCAGTGTATCAAGCGTTTGTAACCGTTGTATTTGCGATACTTATATTGCCAACTGTTCGAGCGTTCGCTAAGTGTAACCCGTAATTAAATCAATATTTGTAAGCGATCAAGTGAAAGAAGAAAAAAATTAGATTAATTCCATGAATGCACAACACGTGGAAGAGATTTCGATTGCACAACTACTGCGTCCTCAAGCCGGTGTGGTTTAATTAAGTGATTCAGCGCAGCTCCATAAACAGCAGGAAGTTCTTGGCAGAGATGTATTTTTCCTTCGGATGGATCATGGATGTACGAATTTCACTTTTACTGATAGTCATCGTTATGATCGGTAAGTGGGAGTTATAGTACAAAGCATTGCTAGAGTCTAGAAGGAGGTGGAGATCGTTCACTATTGATGTATGACAAAACGAAAGTTGAAGAAAACTGTGTATCTTATACCTCAAATCTATTGGATACTATATAATTTGTACAAACAGTCAATTGCGCAAGACGTCTGTTTTTATAAAAATGATTCTTTAAAGTACTATACAAGATTTTCAAATTAAAGAAAAAACAATCGAAACGTTATTCAAATTAATAACTAAATCACAAGAGAGCGAAGTAATATCCTTTGTCTGCCTCCGTTTTATGATTGCAATTAGGGTTTTTGGTTGTTAAAAGCGGCTGGTATGCTTACGATTAATATTTGTCCACTAATTTCATTACAACCATTGCCGTCGCAACCGAGCAGCAAGCACAATGGAGTGTGTCCCCTTCGGTAGCCGTTGGGCATAAATAGTTCCCGCTTTCCAGTCCCTTTGATTACCCTTCCATCGCCGAGACGAGCAGCGAACATGAGGAATCACCAAACTAACGAACCGATTGACGGTATATTCTCAATTACTTAGTGGCAAGATGACTCCCACGCTCCACGGTGTGTCCTATCGTCCGTTTCGATCGAATACAGATACCGTGCCCCGAGGGTGCTGCAGTTCATCGTTCTCCAAGGGGGTGTTCTCCGTTCGTGTACGGGAGGTTGACGAAGAAAAGCATCATAAGTTGCACCGGCCGTCACTGGCGTGATGCTGCCGATGCGGTCCATCGGGCCCGAGGCGTGGGTGTCAGTGAGTGAGTGAGTAAGTTA
This sequence comes from Anopheles atroparvus, assembly GCA_914969975.1. NCBI lineage: Eukaryota > Metazoa > Arthropoda > Insecta > Diptera > Culicidae > Anopheles > Anopheles atroparvus. The sequence continues at coordinate 5,405,306 of CAJZCY010000003.1, read as the reverse complement.
CGATCGACTTGCTGCCAACGATGATCCGGTTCAAATCGGTTCCCGTCCGGGGGAGAAGAACTGCCGGTGGGAAACCGCCCCGGTGCCGGTGGTGGCAGTAATAATAACGACAAAACGAAATAATCTTGATGAACTCGTTCGCCAGCCACAAAGCTTCCTTTCACCCCGGCCCGGCCCTCGCTCTGTGAATGATAGCAGTGGATAATCCTTCACCGACTTTCCACAACAATGTTATACCAGAATCCTTCCGTCGGCTTAGCCGACATCCGGGCCGCGGAAGGTTCGCCTGCCTCGTTGGCTCGCAAGCAAGCACCGCGGCTCGAGTACCGTGCGGCATGAGAATGTTATTTCATTCGCTGTACCCTCTTTATCATAATCCAAGGATCTATTCGCCGTTGCTCCTCCGGTCGGCCGATCCCCACCTTCTCGCCGAGTCACCGAGTCGAACCCTGACGTCAAAGCAATTACATGGGAGAAAGGTTTACGTAAGGTGCATCATCCTTTTCCCCTACGTCATCGGCGGTGCGGTCCGAGCCGAGTGTTTTCCGGGCAGATTCGCTTACTCATCCGGCTTGGGTGGAGCTGTACAGCCACATTCTTCCCCCCTCCATCCCCATCACGCCTTTGTTGCCAGTTCCGTGCCACATTTTTCCACTTGCAGCTCATCCAGATCTTCTTGTGCCCGGAGGTAAAGTCCAAGACACTGCAGGCAACCAGGGCAGATTCCGCGCCGAACGTAGGGCCACTTTCACAAATTCCACTCTCGGTGCTGCCAGTAAAAGCCGAGTCACTTCACGAGCGTTTATCGTCCGCGGAGACGTTCGGTAGACGCACCAGTTCGCCCAGTCTCTCGTTCCTGTTGGTGCTTTCTGATTGAGGCATGTCATGCTCGAGACTTGTGGCGAGGAATTTGTCGGGTAGTTTAAGTTGCTGGGCCCGGCCAGGGGTGAAGGGGTCGACGTGCGGCGCTGAGTAGTACTCGTCTACTGGGACTACGATTGGCTTATTACGAACGACTTATCCTGGAACGATGGGTGGTAGGATAGGAAGGCAGCTCAGGAGGACAGCAGAGGAAGAAAAAAAAAGCCCGTGGCAAGTCCTCTTCTGTCCCATACGCTTTCTATTTGTAGGGGATGACATCGTGGCAAACTTGTCTGGTCGCGCGATGTAGATGCAATTCCTGCGTTCGAACACAGAACCTCAACGCGCTCGAGACGTAGAAGCTGGAGGAGGATTGAGAAGGCGCGCAGGGGTTTGAGGGACCGGTAATTTTTAGTTTCTTTCAAAGCGAACCGATTTTCTGTCTCACGAAACGAACGACAGAGTGGCCAAGTTGGAGACAACTCGTGATGTCATCTTGCGTAACGTCTGTTGGTGCCTGCTCGAGTGTCTATCCATCTTATTCTTTCTGCACGTTTTTTTTTGTTTTGCCCAGAACTCAGCGAATCCTCTGTGGAAAATCCAAACCAGAGACGGAAGAAGTTACACACGGCCCTATGCTTCTTTTACATTATCCTTATCTTGCCTTCTTTAACGGTGGCTCGATCGATTGGGAATGGAGCCTGCTGTAAGTAGTTACGCTCAATCTGTTTACGCGATACCGTACGGAAGCTCATGGAAACGCACACACACATTGTTCACGACATTTTACAGCTGGTGGTCGAGGAAAGTTTAACCGAAGCTGTTTTCTCCCCGTAAGTTGTAGAATTCTTTCATCCCCTTTGGTTATCGATAAGTTGAGAGTTGGTTGGCGTGAACAATGTGTGCGCCTTGAGCGATTAGTAGGAACAATCTTCACGTTGTTGCACCACGCTAACAGAAACTACTCTACCAAACTTTGGCAGTTGTCTATCCATTCATTAGCTTGCTTTCTTGGGTAACTTGTCTTCAAGACAGCCGTGCCACGCTCGTATTAGATGAAGTACAAATGTTGCATTGTTGAGAAACAAAAGCATTACATGCAAGTTGCTAGAAAAACGAAAGGAAACATGTAAAAGTCAAAATCTTATTAAAGTAACTGGTAAAAAAAATTTCAAAATTTAATACAACCACAATGCTGAATTTGCTTTCCAATTTCGTTCTAATAAAAAAAAAAAAACAGCACAAAGTTTAATCGCACAGTTTTCAAACGAATTTAATGTTGGATCAAAGTTATTAGCCGTTAAATGGTGGCAATTCAAAAAGATTCCTTATCAACACTCTGTTGCCGTCGACGAGTGACGCTGTGCGGAAAATGAAATAGAAAAATCAACAGATAACATGCCGTTGACATCTGCATGCATACACGATGCTATAAATAATGATTTCTTCCATGGAAAATTCATCAACCATCCTCGGTGCCGCTTGTGCCCGGAAAAGCCTCACTCCGATGCCGATGGCGATGAATTTGAATAGGCCCAATAATTGGTACCGGTTCTGATTGGCCCTTGGAAGTTTCGGCGCAGCTGTTCGCAATCAAACATTAATGGTTCGAAGTGTCTTTTTTTCTTCTTTCCCTCCTATCTTCTAATTCTAATACCGACTTTCCTGTGAGCCTTGGAGTGGCGCGACGGTTTCGACAGTATTGGATTTTCATTTTTCTTCTTCATTGCATTAGTTTCCTTTTCATTGCGGGTCGAGACGGGATAAATCGGCGCTCTGGAACGGGGGGAGGTAGAAATTGAAAAATAAAATAATGAATCGCAAACCGTCGACCGAAAGCTATGCAATGCGTGACGAGCGGAGAGCGGAGCGGCGGTGAAAACTTAAGCCACCCATAGATCATTCCGAAGCCCTGCCGAAAACAGACGGGGGTCCAATGAAGGAACTCCGAAAAATCTGCAATCGAGAAAACGAGAAATGAAGGGAAAACTTTCCGGGCTATACTGCTTGTGCAGTTGTACGGACATCGAGCTGCGGAAATGAAAGCGAGATGGAAGCAAAAAAGGATATCAGTTCGACACGCTTTCCACCGCTCGAGCGGATGGATCGATTGACGACGGACCAGAATGGAGGTTCAGTGCGAGGCAAAGTGGAAAGATATTTCGCATAATTAAATGATTGAGTATGTTTATGATGATCGAAATTGACGAGGGTTGGGCGGACTATTTTCTTTTCGTTTCTACTTTTTTGCAGCTCGCTCGAGCTGCCTAAAGTCATTAGACGTTTGCCGGAAGGTGGTGAAATGTTGGCAAACGGAACGGGTCGGATTCAGGATTTTTCTTCATGATTGATGGAGTGCCATTGATCATTTCCATCATCGGTCACAAAGAAGTGATTTGCGGGGGAGTCAGAGTTCGTGCCATTTAAATGCGATCGGATGGGATGTTTTACAATTAAATCTATTGGACGGATAATTTTTTTTCTCGTATTTGGATGAGAAACATTCCATTGCAGGGATATTACAAGAACGTTGATGGTACTTCTGCTATTTAAAGCAATTCTATTAGAGCATTAGACAACGATATCGAATTATTCTTCGTATAGATTTATAATGTTCAGCAAAACTTGCTTTAACGCCAGCGTTGGAAGGCAATGCATTCAAGTATCTCTTCACCTCAAGCATTCTTCTTAGGAATCGATGCGGTCTGCTCAATTCTAATTACTTTTCCCACATCAAGATTGATTTCATCAGCACGGTAAAATATTTGCGGAGTGCAAATTATCACTGTGCAAACATAAATCGTTTGACCGCAGGGCATCGGTTGCCTCGACCGACACTTCGACCACCCTTCGGCACCCTCTGCGCCTCTGCAAAGCAAACGAACTGATTTCACGCTCTATCTGTCGATGAAATCAACGGTGGTCGTGTTAAGGTTAAGGTGGTTTCCGGACGAGATAAACAAGATGAAAGATTACGTCTGTTCTGACCGCTGGGAAGGAGCCCGATAAGTCAATCGTCCCCACGGCGCAGCAGGCGTATCTCAATCGGCCCCAAAGGTCAAAGAGCGTGCATATGAGCATGTTGCATACCTTGGAGGCGTCGTACAGGCGGTGAAAAACAACCTTCCCCCAGCCATCGGGCTTGAATCCGACCCCGACGGAAGTCAGTTAGCCAGATAACTAAGCACTCATTCTTATCATTCCGACCGCCACGCATCCCCGCACCATCGGATCTGAATCGCATTCAAATAAATTTGTATTTACCCACGGCGGCTCCCACAAAGCATGGAGGCGCCACGGCTTGTGAGTGCTGTTTCCGTCGCGCGTTTCCTATTTCGATTTCCGCTCCCATCAGACAGCGTTCCTTCCGGCGGCCGATTGCGATTGATTCGCTCGCTGAATGGCTCGTTCGGAAAAGTGGTGGAAAAGTAGATTTGTAGTGACGAGGAAACGTACGAGGAATGCAGGAAGAACGGGAGTGAAAGAAAACCGTGTGCTACCCCAACGAAGTGAGGATGTGGATTGGAATCGTGTGTATGTATGTGTGTGGGCTGCGGTGTGAAAGAAATAGTAACTCAATTTATGTTTATAGAAGTGTTTACGAGGGGTGTCGGGGATGAGTGTGCTTTTGTTTGCTCCGTTTCCGTCGGTGTGCCGGAGCAATTCGTTCCTTACATTTCATTTAGCGACGAAGGAAAGGGCGATGGGGGCGTCTTCTCATCCTAGAAAGAAACGTTGTGGTAGGAGATTTATGCCATCTTGTTGTCGGGAAGAAGTGCTGAACCGATGGGCGAAGGATTTGCTGCAGCGGATCGAAATTAGTTGAGCATTGAAGTATAATTCGATAAGATAATTTATTCGCAAGGATTTACTTCGTCAAACGTTGATAAAGCTCGAGTTGCGATATAATTAAACACATTGGTTGTTTTTTTTAAACATATTCCTTCGAAAGGCATAAACAGAGTGTGAGTGCTTGTGCCATAAACTTGTTTAAGGTGTTTGATTAATGCTACTTGCCATTTTTTTCCGTACATCATCTTCAATTTGAATTCCTCTTCTCGTTGTATAATAACTTCCTCGTTTGCTGGACTAACAAAAACGCATAGTTAAACATGTGGAACAGCACGAGCAAAGCAGCACTGCTGAGTGTTTATTTTTCAATTTTGAATCTTTCCTTTGCGCAATTGTTTTTGATCCATTTCTCGCGCCATGGACGGAGCGGCGATTGCTGGCAGCAAACATTATTCATTTCTTGCATCTGGGATCTGGTCCAGCGATGGGGCGCAAGCTTCTTGAATGTTTTCCGGAGAAGGATGCCCTCGCCCGGAAGTAACAGTGCTTGGAAAGTAAGACAGTGTTGCACCGACTGTTCCGGCAGCACCAATGAACGAAATTCCTGCAAAAAACACCTCGGGAAGAGCATGCGGCCACGGAGTATCATGAAAGAAAGAAAAAAAAAACAACATGGAAAACGTTCGGCTACGTGAAACGGATGTTTGAGCAGCCTTTTGGCTAGCAATGGCTTCCGTTTCCACTTGGACTGAACATTTTTTCGTTGTGCTTCGATTTGCTGAAATTCAATTATAATACATCCCAGGAAAAACGTTTCGTGCCCTAAGGCTTTCGCTTAATGGGTGGATGTGGATGCTTCTGGACAGCAGCAGATGCAACGGATGCGCTTGTAATGGTAGGAAGTTTTTTTTATTGTTGAATTGTGAAGGATCGTGAAGAAGTTAAACTTCTTCAATCGTAGCTTCTACACAGATATAAATGTGTTTAAACAAGGCCCAAATTCTTCAGTGTTTAGACGTACTAAAATAATTGTGGTATGCAACGAACACCAAAGAAAATGCAACAAACAGAGCACACTTTTCAGAATTTAAAAATGAAAATGGTAAAAGTCTACTGTGCCCGGTGATGCTTTAAGAAACTGTTCTTAAAATGTCCAAACCTGTTTCGCATTCAGTGGGAATTGGTCACGTGCAGTGTTTTCAGAGATTCCCTTGCTCCAAAGACGAAAGAGATGATTTTACAACGTTTCTTTGTAAACCGATCTATTCGTACGGCATGCCGAAGGAAGTATAACCAGACAGAAAATGCTTTTCGGATGGACGTAGTCTCTGGATGCTCTGGGAATTTAAGTGCATTCACCGTTTGCAAAACAGACCCTCCCCCCCCCCGCGGCCTCAAGATAGAGGGTTTCTAATGGAAAGGAATCGGATGATAAATAACTGACCCTGGGAAGGGTGGGTTGAGGTTTGGTTACTTTTCTTTCGTGGTACTACCGGTCGAGTTGCCGGCAGAGTCGCTTCAGCTGGGGCATGAGCGCTTCGAAGCGAATTCCTTACAATGGGCATCCTTGGAATGCAGTTTGAACAAGCCGCCTTGCAAACGGATGCACCGAATGCGATTGTGGACGGCATCGGAGTGTGGGGAGACTGTGTTCTGGCTCACATTTTCTTAGGTTCATGCATAACACTCTGGAGAGAGAAAAAAAAAAACGAAAACATAGAGCATACGACGAGAAATGCGCTTCACGACGCTGGGTCTGGTCTGGGGAGCAATCTAATTTAAATTAATTTAAATTCACCCCAGTCGGTTTTTGGGCACCGGTTCTACTGAATTCTCACGCTACGAGTCTCCGGAAACCGTTCGGGTCAGTTATCGAGCTGCCCAAGCTCGCCAGAATGCAGCTGCATGCAGTTTAGTACTGAGTGGAGAAATTAACGTGCGACTGAACCAACTTCGGGCACGTGCAAACGTAACTCTGCTTAAAAATCACTTTAGAATTGGGGCAAGGAATGACGGGACGGTGGGGGATAAGGGAAGAATCCCTGTGTGCCCTTTTTCATCTTCACAGGCTATTCGTTTCTTCGGGAAAGCACTAAGTGTAGCTTAAGCGCAATGCAGTGATGAGGAAAATTTATCTCTTGACCATAAAACGCTCGATTTTCGGTAGTCAAAGTGGCGTTGTGGCCGTATCTTCCACTCGCTTCAACGCAACCCCAGCCTTTAGGCCGTTGGACTGGTGTCTACGGCGACGTGCCTTGTTTATTGCCTTCTCAACGACGAGGCGGCATTAAATACGGTAGTTCTTTCGGCAGGGACGTCGGCTGATGGGTTTGGATGAAACAAAGAGTATCATAAAGCTGAGGCGTCACGATCGTCCGCATATCGGCGACATGATTGTAGATCGATTTTGGCTACTGAATGTCCAGAGAGAAAGAATAAGATACATTTTCAATCAAACGTCCAACAATTTGCGAAAGAATTAACATTGATACTTCTAACACAATGTCTCAGCTCTAGCGATATTAAACATAAGATTCGTGAAACTGCTCATCCTTTTATTACAAGCTTTCTTTTGGACGGTGGACAGGAGAAGGAAACATATTCAGCCATTACAATTACATTTGCATTTACTATTGAGATCATTAGATATAAAGGTTAGAACGGTTGTCCTACAATCATGTAATCAAAATCGGCAAAGTAAATTGAGAATGGAAAAACGGCAAAATTGATTTCCCTCAGATGTGGTGGCTAACATTTTACGGCGAGATAATGAGAAGGTGCAATCAAGGTATATCATTTTTCCTGCTGAAATTTCTTTCTATAAATTTGTTTCCGCCTATTCCTCTGTCCCGCGCACAGCTGGAAAAGCGTGGCCTAAAATTGGTAATTTCATGAACATAATTCAGAAAAAAAACTGCTGCCAAGCGTTAAACCGAAACATAATTGTAAAACCATTAAGGAGAAACCGTTTTGGACGCGTTGATTAATGTTTCGGTTCGGAAAACCCGCCTGGGAATGAAAATGGAAGGTAGGAAAATTTATGTATTTTTTCACGCTGCCGGCTCACCTTCACCTCGAATGCCCCAAAGGTACCCGTGGTGGGAGGAATGGGACTTCGTCGTCAAGCTCATTGGCGATGCTGGATTTCGATTCGCACATAAATGAACCAATTTCGACGGCCCTTTTGAACTTCATTAAACTCCGGCGGTGGCCTCGAAGCTAGCTCGTTTCTTCAAAATGCACGCCAGCTTTGTTGAACGTATGCTTTCCGACCATATCCGCCATTAATATCGAAACACAATCGCGCAGACACACACACACACACACGCACAGACAGGCACAAACAAACACGTGCATTCCCGTCGTCGATTCGTTGCTGCTTTCCTTCCCTGATGTATGCTTATCAATTTCTCATCTTAATAGACTTTCCAGCTTGCATGCTTGCTTGCCTGTTGGCTGCGTCCCAGGAAAAACCGGTGGAAAACTGCTGCGTAGGTGAACCGCTGAAAGAACGAACCAGACCAGAAGCTCGCCGAAGGGAAGCCGGCGCACGGTGGAACACCAAATTCACTTTCGATAAACTTAAACGGTACGCTTTCGGCTAAACGGACGGGCGACGGAGCCCGTGCTCTCCATTGGTTCCATCGGCATTGGTTTCCATGTCGATCCGGGTGGCGTGTAGTCGACATTCGGTGCACGTAGTTTTTTAGCTCGCTCCCTATGCTCCCCGCAACGGTGTTTGCCAGCAAAAATCTAAAAAAGACTTTTTTCTTCCGAAATGAGTTTTGCTTCCCTGCGAAGAGCACGTGGGGAGTCCTAAAAGGGGAAGTTGTTTTATGTCGGCACTGTATCACTTTGTTGTTCTCGTTCAGCTGGGTTGTTTATCGTGTTTTATTTGGCGAAGAATTTGTGTAGTTCACTCTGCCTGGAAGTGGGTAGAAAGCCATTCTTTCTGAAGGAGAACGACGGAGCGATTCGAACGATTCATTGATGCATTTTTTACAACCGAAAGAATGTTTGCAAATATATGACATTTAGTGGGAGTAGTTTTTGCTCGTGTTAGCACAGGAATTTCATTGCAGTTTCGGGGAGTTACCGTATTGGTAATCTTTTATTTGTACAATCGATTACATGTTTTTATATTTGAGCTTCTAAACGGTTTCTCCTTTCATAAGCGAACTCTAATTTAAATAATTTTATACATCACGATTCATTACGAATGGATGTTTAAAGTTTGAATACATGAAAATCCATATATTCTCGTACTTAAAATGTATTTTAAGAGATGAACTAGTTTAAAGCGATAGGAGCTTTAAACGACACACGTGTTGGGAGATTAGTTTTTGTTTCTGCTTTTCTCCATATGAATCTATCGTTCATCAAGATTTATGATCCACCCGATTCAGTATTTATGGGGAACAAAACCGCCCAGCTATGTCCGTTGCGAAACAGCAACTCTTTCCGCCGAAATAATCAGGTTCTGGCAGAACAAACATCATCCCTTATTCATCGTCACCCGAGCTCGCGCGGTTCGGATGGCAAATATTTATCATCGGTAAGAAAAATCGGCGCCGTGGGAAATGAGCTTCACAGCTCCCCGATCTGGCATGGCGGCAGCAAAAGCTGAAGGCGAGAAAAAAACAACCTTCCCATGTACTCTCCCGATTGCAGCATGATGGAAAGTAATCATCGAATCGTTCAATTTGTTTTGGGGGTTTTTTCTTTTGCTCGCACGCCATAAATATTCCAAGCTCGATCACATTCGCGTCGGGATGAGATGGAAATATGTGCTACTGTAAATAGAAAAAATACACACCCAAAATCTACTTGCTGCAATTGGGAAATTTGTTTTGCTGGGCTTTAGACGTGGTGAAAAGTGCGATGGGTTGTTACACTTGAAGAGGTTTTCTCGCTCGAAGGATGATTTGTTGGTCCAATTTTTCATCGAGCTAACGCAGTACCGTTACCGCAGCTTAACGTTTGATAACGTAGATAAGTTTAATATTGGTTTTTGCAGAGTTTCAACACTAAATTAAGAATGAAGCCAACAATATGGAACACATTTTAATATCATGCAATGAAGAAAACTTCATGAAAAGATGATAATATGCACATGGGAGGTAAGTTTCCAACAAGCAACATGTCGTTATGATTCTCCTGTTTTGTTTGAGCGCAAAGTTTAACGCGCTGTCGGGAATCTGCTCACTGGTTCGCAAGGATCGGGTTGAAGATCGTTTTCATCAGGACAGATTGTTGATTGAAGTTGGCAACGAGCAAACTTACGCTTCGAAGACTGCGCACGGGAGAAAGTGAAAGTCAGAGCTGGGCCAAAGATGCATATGCAAGTGCACCCGTAGGGGCAGTAATTGTATTGGCTTCTTTCCCATCAGGCTCGTTGCACGCTTGAAAGTTGGGACAAACGAAATGTTACGAGAAGCACCGGGTAAACTTGGAACAACATCTAATGGTTCGGTGAAGCAACTTCTTACAGCAAGAGTGGAAAAAATGGACTGAAAATCTATTAAAAAACTAGTTGACTAAACGATTTGGTGGTGCACATTATCAATGTTATGATCTAATTTTGAGAAGGCATACTTAGAAACACAACATTTGATTTTGGTGTAATGAAATATGAAGGTTTTGAAGTAAGCAGACGTTTTTGTATTAAAATATGTTTCTATCGTAATCAAAATGAAAGGGTTAGTCATTCATCATTGTTCTTCCTCTTATCTTATGATATTATATGCACTAGAATTATGATCAACTAAAACGCACGGTTTAATTTCGATGAAACTCGATAGACAGGCATTCAAACCTTTAGTAAACGATACAGTTTATCCTGCTGCAAAGTTTGCTTTCCTACCCTTTTGATGTGATGTCCGATAAATTCTCAATTTTAGTTGATGGAAAATGTGATCAAATCAGAACGATTACTTAAAGCCTTCAGCTTGCAGTTTAAGAACTTTCCTCATAGAAAGGAAGCTCCGCTCACCGTGATCAAGGTTTAGGTAAAGTTCATTAGTCCCGAATACCGAGCAGCCCTGCCACTAGCAACAACAAGGAGAGAGTTTTTCAAACACTCTTTGAAGTGTACGCCCGCGCCCCAACCGTTCCAAACGCACCCCTGCCGTTCTTCCCCGAACGGTGGACGAAAGCGGACGGATCTTTGAATTTTTCAATGAGTAAACCACAAACATAGTTATGGTGTGCTCGGAACCGCACTCTAACGCTGGAGGGGGTGTAGGAGGAGCAGGAGGATAGTAGAGCATTAATCTAATTTATCTCCCCGTGGGCTCCCCGAACGTCCATGCGTGAGACCGGGAATAAGCTTTTCATGTGGTTCCGGGAAACTCCCTCGGCTGCCCTCGAGGGATTGATCGAGGGCTCGGTGCGTCGTCGCCATCGAATTTTTGTACCTGTTCCGGTTGGGCGCCATCCCGAGGCAAGAGGCAAACTTACTCCGTAGTTTATTGCAAGCAAGTACCGAGAACGGGTGGCGCACGTGAACATGACCGCTTCGAAATATGATTGATATCTGCTGCTGAAAAAGCCATTTTATGCTTCGGCATGCTCGATAACGGGTAGCCGGGCTTAGTTTCCTGCGATTCGGGAAGAACACAGTTCTTACCTCTTTTACCCGCATCTCTTTCGTCTGCCCTCTTTCCCGCTCCTCTCTTCAACGTACAACAGCTTATGGTGCAGCGCACAACAGAATGGCCCTGGTAATCGATAAACTTAAAATCCATTTATCAACATTGACTGCTAATATCCTGTCAGTAACCGTAGCGAAATAACAAATTGAATTCAACTCATGATCGGGCGGCCCTGGCTGCCTCCGTTTGCCGTCGAGTGGTAAAAGATGGCCAATAAAAAAAAAAAAACGATAACCGACATATAAACCATCGCAAGAAGGCAACGGAACCACAAACCAGACAAAACACAAAATGGTGGAAGCAAAACAAAAAACGCACACACTAAAACTCAGAGTCGGACATAAAACAAATGGGGGTGCTATTCGTTTCATTTTTTACTCCAATCGTAAATCAATTGGAACTGCACGGTGCGCCCCACGAATCGAAACATGAAAACCACAAAAGTTTATCGGAATGGAAAACCGAACCGCGCGATTAGATGCCGGGAAATACACACCCCTCTGTCGTCTTGGGTCATATTTTTTGAGGGATTTTCGGGGGAGCTCGACGGCGGCGGAGCAGGTTTGTGTTTTATATGCGTCCTGTTGAGTCCTTAGAGTTTTCGGCGAGAATATGAGGAGAAAAACAATAATCTGTCATACCGTGCCGGGGTGTGGGAAAAGTCCGGAAACGGAGAGGGGGAGCTGGAGAAAAAAAGGAGACAAAAACAAGGTTGCTTGGGTCAAGAAAGGGTGGGTGTGTTCGGTGTGTTCAACGTAAGAAAAAGTTACGGACAATAAATATCCTATTTTGCTGACCCTTTTCCTAAATTATTTCTTTTTTGTCTTGGACTGGATTTATTTGACTTTTATCCAAGTCCAAGAAAGTTTATTTTAAATAGCAATATATAATACCAAACAAAAGCTTAAAAAGTATTTAAATTGGTGTTAATATCAGGTGTTTATGTTTTATTTAGAATCTTTTAGATACTCCTGAAGGGTAGAAAAGGTGAATTACGATACATATTTATTCAATCAAATTTACTTTGACAGTTGCATGACTATGGACAATTACACAATTCCCATGATCTTTAAACGGATGTGACGATTAATAAAGCTGGTTTTGTAGGCTACGGTCCATTGGAGAAAAAAGCACTCCCATGTCGCATGTCACACTGGCAAAAACAAAGTTTCTAATTATCTCGGGTAGCAAATGCGCGTTCTTAAAGGAGCCGAGCCTGAGCCAAACATTTAAGACGCTCTACCCCGGGGCCATTAGTTGCACGAAGACGCGAAAGACAAAGTCGTACATTTCATTTGGAAATGATCCAGAAACAGTGAATCCCGTGCGGACCTGCTAGCTGCGTATTGGAATCGGAGGCCTTGGGAGAGCTAGTTTTCCTCGGCTAGTTTTCCCTGGCGCTTTGCTCAAATTACTCCAAACTGCCTATAAATCTTGACGAAAAACACATAAATTATCGCGATAAACGGATCTGTCCCGGCTCCTCGATGACCGGGACGAAGAGCGTTAGTAGCTTTAGGGGTAAAACGATTCATTTCGGTGATTTGCATGTCGGATGAGTGTATTGTGGAGAAACAGAACAGGATTGAAAGGCAGAAAAATGAAGTAAAAATAAAACACCCTGGACTGCTCGCAGCTGATACCTATTTTATATCCAGTTCATCCATTAATTTAACGTAGCTCGATCTCAATCTGGCCGTCCGTGCCGGCGCACCGTGCACAAGTATGATAAACTTCTGCGAAAGAAGTTCCTCCCCGGTTCGTCGGGATGAATTGTCTTAAGAAACTTGTAGGGCATAAAAAAAGGAAATGATACTTAAACTTTTTACACTTGAGCTTCTGCTGGAGTTTTTTTTTCTCTTTCAGCACAACGGAAAAAGACACTAAAGCACTTCTGCCCAGCACACCGAAACTCTTTTAACAGAGCGTAAGGATAATGGCTTTTTAAGCTCATAGTTAAGGTTCGCAGTTTTACCTCAGTCCTCTCCGCCCCATTGATCCATTCCCGTGGCCCAAATCGACGACACAGTTTCATGTTAACTTTCCCCGCGCGCAAAACTCCGTCCTCTGGTGGTGAAATTTTTGAAATACTTCTCCGAAAAAAGGTGAAATAAAAAAAAGGCCGACATGAAGTGGACCACCCGTCGTACGTTGGGTAGAATAGTTCGAAGCGGTTTGGATAATGCTCCGTTAATGATGCAAAGTTTGTGCCAAAACGCAACGAAAAAATAGACACTGATACCGAAGTGAGTGGTACGGGCTGAAGTGAAATCTAGCAGAACACTTTACCGGTTTCGGTGCTCAGATTTCGTCTGTGCCGTTGCTACAAGCCATACGACGCTGGCTGCGGAATGTTCGGCGTGCTTTCCGCTCGCTCCACTTGGCCGGCCTAGTAGACGGGGGGAGAGTGTTAGAATGTCCTTTCGGCTGCACAAGTGAACCAAGCAAAACAACAGCTGTGCTTACTCCAGCGCATGAGGGAGAAAGGGATAGCGGTGCGCGAGGAGGAAAAATGGGGGGAAATGATCCAAAAAGCTTATTCCACTGGTTGGACACACAACGCAGGAAATCCACGGTATGGGCCGATCCATAAAGTCGGCCGTTTTATGACCACTGTCGTTCACATATTTTATCAATTTTCCCCATCCCCAAACATCTCCCGGGGGAGAAATGCTGGGTGAAGGTGAACGTTTTTGCTCCTCTCGTGCAAATCTCGAATGCTTACCATGCATCCTTGAGTCAGATGCAGGGCTCAGACAGAAGAGGAAGCACAAAATCAAGATCGCTCCAGTCAGATAGCTTTCCGCAACATCGCGGAAGGAAACACGAGCAGCAACACCCCGTGAACGTGCACGTAAAGGAAATGTGTTTTCCCTCTCCCTGCGGGGACAATACAATTGTCGGGTCGGGCTGGCATTCCATTCCGGCGTCGTCAGGACATTTAAACCCCGCGTGCACGGCACCGATTATTGTCATATGCTGCACGGGATTTATGCCCAAACAGTTCGGCTGCTTTCGCAGGCCATTGCTCCCATTCCAATCCTTCTAGTCTGTCCACGTTCAACACGTGGGAACCGCGTTGGCACAGCTGGACGAAAGTGAGCGTAATTTTCCGCCCGCTAGCTGGGGCTTTTTTCCTAATTGGCCCCCCCCCTTTTTTTCTAGAAAGACAATGGAGCGAGAGAGCGAAAGGAACGTCACTTGGCTGTTAGCAGAACACCTTTAAGGAGCTGGTAAGGAATAATTCCACCCGTTTGCGCTATGGACGTTCGGTGGCGCAATTGACACCGTTATGGTATTACTCTGTCGAAGACGGCATCGTTATTCTTACCCTTTTCGATCCAGAGGAAAGCAAACCCATTCCGGACGCATTTCGATTCCGACAAACGGTTATGAGTCGCAGGAACGAAAGGCAATAAAAAAGGAAACAAATACATCCCTGCACCCATCGACTGGAGTCTAGTCGGGACAATCCCAACCGATGGTTTATCCTTGGGATCTACGCTTTTACAAAAAATCTTTATTTTAGTTCCACTTTCGTTGATGATTTTTTTATTTTATCTCGGTCCTACTACCAGCTGCCCTTCAAACCCTTCCTCCTTGTGTCCCTGTGCCACCGATGTAATGGTGGTGCTTGAGGAAAACGACAAAAAAGCACAAACTAGCAGCACTAACACCCGCCGAATGGCATCGCAAAAACAAGTAGCCGATTGTAGTAGTCGATTAAAAACAGACTTTCGCCATCGAAATGGGCGTAACAGTAAAATTTAATTACTTTCCAGCGATGTAATTACACTTCAAATGGATGGCACAAAAGCAAAACCACCACCGTGAACACGGTCCCATTACACAAACACACACACACACAGACTCGCTCGACCACCCCTTGCGCTTCGCCGGGGGGATTACTTCTCTTACAAATTGTGCGCCAGCCGGGTTCGTGACGAATAAGTTTTTACAACAAAAATTGAAAAACTGCTTCAAGAGACCCGACACATTTTCGCGAGCTCAGTTTTGAGGGCGGCGCGAATTTGTGCGATTTGGCTAATGAGATGTTGGCAACTTTGATTACCTCGTGGCGCCAGAAATGTTGTCTGTGTTACAACATGAAACAAATTTCGAACGGCCCGAATACATCGATTGCAGAGGAGCGCAATTTTCGGGCCACAGTAAACAGGAAAAACACGCATCAGACTCTCTGTACATCAAGTAGACACTGTTCAAGCATAATCCGAATTGCGAAAGGTTCGCACATGGAATCTCGCGCTCGCGTTGTGTTTTTCCATTGAAGCATTGAAGTGGAAAGTAAGTTGACAGTAAACAATTTTATGTAATTAAATTTTTCAGTTGACTTCGGATTACAGTACAATTATTTCGTTTGGCATTTCTTTGGCGTTGACATTATTCTTTCGAACCAATACATTTTTAAAGGAGAAGCATAATATAAGTCGTTCAGTACAAATATTGTAAAATCTCATGAATTATTCTTACATTTCCCAAGCTGAATGATGAAAATGTGCGAAGCTCAACAGGGAATTTGATTGGCTTGCATGATTTGCCCCTTTATTGGATCATTTTGCTAAGCTGTTCCGAAGTCTAAACGCACTCCGCGTTTCAACTTGTTCTATTTTTATCGCCAGGCTTCCCAATCCCAACCAGATCGTTTACGGGTCGATTATTGACTCCATTTGCGGCCACAGATGGGTCGGCGAGTGGGTGTTAGATTTCAATGATCCATACTCCCTGCCATAGCCCTCCACGCCACATCCACATGGTGCAATTTCCGCCGTTTGATGCCTCATCCTTCCTCACCCGTTATCTCTTCTTTTCTTTCCCTCTCGTTCGCAGATCGCGTCATCACGCTGAAGGACGTGCGCGTCAGTGTTCCGGTCGCCATCAAGCGGGGCGATAATGCAAATTTGATCTGCCATTACGACATGGAGGGCGACGAGCTCTACTCCGTCAAGTGGTACAAGGGCAAGCGGGAGTTTTTTCGCTACACGCCGAAGGAAATACCCGCGCTGAAATCATTCGTTGTGACCGGCTTCGCGGTGGAGGTAAATCTGGGTCGCACTCCACCAATCCGTTTCGCACTTCCTCCATGTTTCTCCCCTGGATCTTGCATAGCGTCAGCAGAAAAATGAATCCCAAATCCGGGGAGAGACATGGAAGGGGGTTCCTATCGTTCCACAGGTTTCACAGGAGCTACCAGGGTTCACGTTTGCAGCAACGGCAGCCAGGATTGATGGAATCGCAGTAGAAATCCGTATCCGGATATGCAGTGGCACGGCGGTTACGAGGCGGAGTTCTATCTAATCGGAAAACTTCTGCTGGCGACGAAAAACGGGAACGATCCTATGTTCGTACCGTGCATTCGTGTGCAGTTTTGTAACTTACAGATCGGCTCGGATCATAATTATCATTTCTTTGTTTGGCGGATGGCGCTCGGCAGTTTTCCGCGGGCCCATCCGCGTCGAAACGCTGATTAATGGCGCTGACGTGGAGCGAGCCGCAATTAGTGCCAGGAAGCTACGCGGGTAAATTGGGTTCGCTGGCAGGAATGCGATCAAACAATGGCCTGTCTGTTGCATACAAATGATGCGCGTGCATTTTCTCGATCTACTCGTTTATGCTGGATGGAGCTGGCTGAGCGAGCGTACCATCCGTTTAAGAACGCAATTTGATTTCATTTTGATACATTTGATAGGATGGATAGAAACTGATTTGTTAGAGAGTTCAGATACTAATTTTAAACAAATTAGGTTCTTTAAATAAAGAAAAATCTACGAAGGCCAAACGTGTGGGAAGATTGTTGAAAATTAAAACAAGCAATTTCAGTACTTGTGTTGAACATTTAGAAAGAGTCAACGTTGCCATGAAGTGTAAAGCGTTTTCCTAGCCAACTTTAACATTGACAAATACCTCCAATATAACGCCTGCCACTTCACAAACCGGTTCGTAGTCAAAGACGAAGTAACCTAACCAGTCTCAACTGGTTGTATTTGTGCACCCTGTCGTTCACAGCGTCCCCTATCGAACGGCAGCCATTTGACGCTGGTGGGTGTGGAGTCGGCGGCCACCGGGAAGTACAGCTGCGAAGTGTCAGCAGACTTGCCATCGTTCGACACGATGATCGTCTCCAGCGAGATGGAAGTGGTCGGTAAGTATCAGCCATATAGTACCCAAGTAGCAGAGCAGCGATCACTTCCGACGACACACTGCCGAGGGAAAGTTTGACAAATTCATGTGGCACACAAGCGCGCACACACACACACAAATGCGCTATCGGGAAAACAGTTACAACTTGCAAGCTAATCAAGCCTGGAATGTTTTCCAACCTCTTCTCTTTTCTCGTTTTCCATCCATTCCAGACGTTCCAGTAACTAAGCCGCTAATTACGGGCATTAAACAGTTCTATCGGATAGGCGATGTGGTGGAGGGCAACTGCACGTCCTACAACTCGAAGCCGGCTGCCAATCTCACCTGGCTGCTGGATGACAAAAAGGTACGTTTTCTCGGGTCCCCTCGAGCATTGTGGGAAAAACACTGATCTCGATGAGAGGATGTGTGAAGTTTGTTTCCGGAACTCTGGACCACGCTTGTGATGCTCCATTGAAGCCAACTACCGAAGGAGCATTCCTTCCTTCCACATATCTCCTCACACAACACGCACGCATCATGGCCCGCGGCAGAAAATTCAATCAACATGGGAAATCGTTTTATGTATTTAATTAAAACTTTAATCCCGAGGAATATCAATCTTCCACCGCCTGACAAATCCCTGTCATCGCTCCGGCGGGGAAGATGTTGGGAATGATGAAATATCTACCCCTCTTGCGCCTCCGACAGGAACCAGAAACTCTGCTGCTGCGGAAGAAGCACCCGGCGGGTTGGAGACGATGGTGATGAAGCAGTTTCCTTCTCACGTTGTGTCAGCGTGCATGATTTGGCGGTACAGTAGTACTGGTAGCAGTAATTCCGGCAGCATTACGATTCCAAATCTCCCGTAAGCCACCGTTGCTCAGTTTGTATTTTATTTACACCATAAACTTGTCATTTCTGCTACATGCCGAGGCCCCGGAGCGTCGCTGGTGAGTGACGTCCATGCGCTTTCAGGGGATCCTTCGGGAAGGGCGCAGTGGATGGAAAGTTTCCAACCGAACTGTTGGTCGGACAAGCTGCGGAAACTAGCTTCCTTGGGGATGAAAAGATCCGACCATCGTCGAGGGTGGATCGGTTGAGGAACCGAGCGAAGGAAACGATCGGTACGTTTCCCGTTCAAGAATGATCCTACTTTGGGGTTGTTCATGCCGTCGGGACGGGCTGAATGCCTTTTCGTTCCGCAGCCGGTTGCCGGAGCCTGGCTGAAGGCTTGAGGCACTTGAACAGTTTCTGAAAGGAAACAGCTACAAATCCCCGATAGCCGGTACCGGTGGCTATCTACCTTTTAAGTAGACTTGAGCTAGTTGCGCTGGGGATTTTCTATTTTCCTGCAAGGATGACCAGTTGCTCGTGCGAAATCTGTCCAGAGATTTATCATTCGCAACGGAATGGAAGGGCTTTGGAATGAGTGATTGGCTCGGTTTCAAACAAACACTGGCACATACACCCACACACAAATACTGGTTTATTTTACCATCGGATAATGCGTCTGTTCTGTTTCTTGAATTGATTGCTTCTCTTAATGTTGAAAGTTTTCTTTCTAAATGGAAGTCTGCTAAAGGAAGTCGTGCAATGTTAATTGCATTGGAACTTATTTCTCTGGGTGAATAGTTGATACAGGGAAACCTGAAGTTTTTTCGAAAAGGTTTTCCTGAGTGGGTGAGCTTTTCTTTATCCGGATACTGGTTAATCTCGAAAGGAGCTAAACAGTGTAATTTTTATTTCATGTTTATTATGGTTCTGTTTCCAATTTTCCAATTTCAGATCAACGGCTCGCAAATCATGCAATTTCCCGCCTACAAAGACGTTCGGAGTGGCCTCGACACATCCACGCTGGGGCTGGTTTTCCAGCTTTCACACCACTTCCTGGGCCGCAGCAAGCTTAAAGTAAGCCAATGAGAGATCTTTAATTCCGTCCGTTTCGAAACATTGTGAAACATTTGCTTCAATTTGTGAAACTGACGACGGGAAGACGGAAGTAAACACAGCATTAACGCCCCACGCAGTCCCACGAGCGTTATTTGTTCCTTTAATGGTTCCGTTCCGTTTGCCATTGCCATCCACTAGACGACGCGCGATCGTTTGATGTGCTGTGGACGGCGTTTCCCTTGCCAGAAGCAAACAACATCATCATTTTTCCGCCACTTTGACGACTGATGCGGAACCCAAATAGAAAACAAACGAAGGAAAATGCAAACTGATTCCTGCTGAGAGAGAAAATAAATGTGGCAGATAAGAAACTGTCGCTGTTTAGCGCAGTCGTGATATTTTCCACTTTCATCTCTTGGCGGGTTGCCGTCCGGGGCGTTATGCTGGGGCGCACTTTTCCACCATCTGTCGTGCAGGTTTGGCTTGCCAGTTAAAATAATCGTACGTCTCCGGGAGCAGCCGATTTCGTCCACGGCACGCGAGACGCAAATGGCGCATTTATCGAGCATTTATCGTGTCGTCTTGAGGGAAAAGCTGCTGCCAGGCTACAAACCGAAGGCACATCAGAGAGCCCGATCGAGAATGTGCGAGTTTAAACTTCTGTTTTGTGCTGTTTTTCTGTTGCCTTCAAAGGAGCTCTTTCAGCAATTTTTCCCCTACGAATCGTGAACCGTGTTTGCACCAACCAATGATGCATTTCATTGATTAGTGAAAGCATGGCTCAGTTCGTTAGTGGCCCACTTGTTCTTCGTTTTCCTTTGCCAGCGTAGTCGGAAAAAAAACGAAATGCATTATTTTATTCTAAATTTATTTGTTTTTTTTTTTTGCAGTTCAGCTGCGTGGCGAAAATTCACGACGTCTACGAGCAGCGCGTCGACCGGTGGATCGAGGACGAGCGACCCAAACTGCTGGCCGCCTCCGCTTCGCCGGTCGGGCTCAATCCTGTCAACTACGTGCACTCGATCTATGACCAATCATCGGCCTCGTCTTCCTACCACCATCACGACGGGAGCGACTTCGATAATCAGAACAGCGACGCCTACATGACGCACATACAAGGTAACGGAAGGCCTGGTTTGCTTCTTTAAAAGGCACTGGCACTTTAAAAGCATTAAACATTAAGCAACATTTCTTCGACCTTCGCAAGGTGCATGATATCTTTTCGTTAATAAATTTCGTTATTGTATCAATTATTTTAAAATAGAAGTGATCAATGAAACAGTTTCTGTTCAATGGTATTGCCAGGGCGCACAAGCAAGCTTTCTGTAGCATTTTATGTTATAGTATTTCGGTTAGGAAGAGGCTAAGAAGAATAGATATTATTGCAAAAATGCTTCGAGGCCATATTTTACAGTCAATATTTTAACAATCACTGCCAATCCTTATGCAAACATTGGCACACGGCCGGTTTTTAGGTTTGGTTGGCTTTTCAGGAGGTTTTTAAAATTGTTATTGTAATGTTGAATAACAAAAACGTGGCAGACGCCTGCCCGCAGAAACGGTAACCAGTAACGTTTCTTCGGCCTCCTCCTCTGCTGGAAACGACCGAATTCAATTAGTCTGCAGAATGGCACACTCATCGCGAGCCTCGCATGCAGATGAGCGCAACTGGGTCGACTGCAATCGGCTAAAATGAACCGAACTTCCGTACGATTACGCCCTCTTCGTTAGGGTTGACGGCGGGGTGGTCGATTACAGGGTACGACGTTCGCTGTAGCCGTGCCTGCTCTTACCCGTTATGTTGGCCGATTTCGAAAAGCCATCTCCAAACCGAACAGTGCAGCTGCAGGCGAGTTGACGAAAAGAAAATGTTATTACGTGACCGAGCGATCCGGGCCCGGAACCGACGTTCGACGCAATTTTCTTCCGGCAACAGATCATCGAACACGATTATCGGAAGGAGTCTTTTTTTTTCTGGCATTCTTTTCCGGTTATTGGCTCAGGGTGCCTCGTGAGATCCATTTTGCATACCAAGTTGCGTTGGCGCTGCAGCTGCTTCATGGTTCTGTCGATGGCGAAGCGAGCAATGCAATATCATTGCACCGTTTTGCTACGGACAGACTAACCAGGCTGTAGCCTCAAGTGATTCAGGAGAGCGAGCCGAGAAGAGCAGGATGTACCTTTTTCGGCTAGCTGCTGTCGACTTTCGATGGCATAACAAAAAAAAAAACAAAAAAACATACGCAGCATAAATGTTATGCTTTACTTCACAGTCGAAAACACCGCCATTCTGGTTTGGTTTTGGAGCCTAGAAAAACAAAATTCTTTGCCTTCGGGTTTATGCATTCTGCAGAGAGAAGAACGTTTTGCAACCATCATCGGCCAATAGAAATTGTAATGATGCTGAAATGACTCTAATTCCTCGAATAGTTTTCCAGGTGCTAGCAAATGATCCTTGCGGACGAGACCTGCATTTGTTTGCGTTATGTTTGCCATTTATCTTCTGCGCCTTGAACAATTCTCAAGGAGAAAAAACTAATAATTTCAGTTATTAAGTTTGTGTTTACATGATACGTCAATGATATAACAGTTGCTTTTATTGCCTTCATATTCTATCTCGATGGTTGATTGATTACACGTGTAGCTTTTCAATTTTAATCAACACTTTATTCGATTTAAATAACATGCTTTTGGACAGAACTCTTTCTGTAATCACGGGGAGTTAAGGAGCCTATTGAAATTTGTTCTGACAAATGTATTAATTTAATTCCTTTCTTGCATATTCAGTCAAAAAACGAAGAAACTGCAAATCGATCTGTGGAAGCGACAGCATTTGCAGCAGTGGCTTCACCTCTCGAGAAGGTTTGCGGGGGGATGGCACTCTAGGCGGTGTAAACATGAACATTGACTGGTAAAAGGCGAGCATAAACGATGCAAACATTAGCCCAATGGCACATGGAAGGGGAGTTTTAAACCATGCTGCAGCCGTCCGGCGAACCGTGAAACATATAGTACGTCACGATTGCAGGACACATTCAACCTTTTACACTCACCCGCCGATTTCCTCTGCCTATCCTTACCACCCTGCACCGGATACCGTGTTCCAATCAGGCGCAAAATGGCGATCCAGCTGCCATCCCGGTTCGAGACGCTGACCAGCCGGCCTATGGCGTGCTGACATGGGGTTCATTTGCATACTCATTTCTAAAAGGCAAAGTGAGGAGGGTCAGTTTTCCCAAACCGTTCCATCGCTTTTTTGTTCGCCTGCAGCTGTACCCGTTCCGCCGGCTATTTCCACCGGGTTAGTGCTGTACTCGCAGTTCGCATGTCATTCAACGTGTTTCTGCTAGGAAAAAAGTTAGCCTTTCATCGAGCGAACATGAAAGGGCGGCATGTCAACAGCTTTCAGTGCACCGGCACACACTGACGAACACCCACACACGTACAGTGAAGGAAAGTCCTCTGGAAACAGTGGGCTCGATGTAGAAAATAGGAAAACCCCGGGAAATAGGCTCGTTGGGGGTGTTGGTTTTTTTTACGCGCCGTTGAAATGAAACCTAACCGGGACCGCACCGGACTTTTGACCTACTGGGAAAACTTTTAGCGTAATGATTTTCATATTGGCTGACTTTTTTTTTATCTCCCGCTCGTCACGTTTCCCCAGTTTTCCCCCCTAGGGGCAATTTCAATATTGCCAATGAATTTGAAGCGTGGAATTATTGCAATTTTTTCCCCGGATTCCTTACAATCTGCGCCAACAGGCGGATTCAGCGTCCTGCTTAAAATTAATAACGAAACACGTTGAATGGCAATATTTAAAGGAGTTTAAAGAAAGAGGTAATGAATTTGCTTCAGTTAAGTGCAAATATAACTTATGAGTTAACGTTGGGAAACCGAATCGAAACATTTCAGGTTCAGAACATGTTAAAGCACATTCGTTGCAAAAGCACAACAGAAAGAGAGAGCCTCACGTTTTTTTGTTGTTTTTAAGGGAGATGTGGCTACTTTTTTACAGGACATTTACGGCAACACCATTGCTCTTAGCTTGCCTACTTACTCATTAATCATTCTCTGATCGGATGATTTTCGTTTTCCATTTCTTCTCTCTACTTTTTCATTATTATGTGTCTCTCTCTTTCCCCCTTCTATTCAAACCATGACACCCAACCGTTTCACGATCCTTCGCATGAAAACTCCTTTTTTCCACCCTTGCCGACGATCCCTGTTTCCACTTGTATCCGCCCAGGAGACATGTCATCCTCAGCATCGAGCCCAGGCCGGGCGGGAATGATCCTTACGGGCGGAGTCCTTAACCCCGGCGGCGGACGGGCGGCGGCGGTGGCGGCGGCGGCTGCGGCAACAGTCGTTATGCAAATAGTGTTCTCGATCCTGTCGACACTGGCCTTCACCGTCGCTTCCGGAGCAGTTCTGGTCGGCGCTGGACGTGGTTTCCCAGCCCCAGCGGTCTGCGGTTCTCTTCCGCCCAGCAGCAGCACCGGCGGCGGCGACGGCGAAGGCGCCGGCAGCATCCTTGCCATCTGAATCCTGTGTCGGTGTGTCAACAGTCAACCAGTGTCGTCTAACCTTCCCGGGGCAGCGTGTCGAGTCACTGGAAGCGAACCGGTTTCGGGGTGCGTTGCGAGTGCTCGCAAGTGCTGTATTTTCCGGTTTTTGTCCCCTTTACTTTCGGTTCAGCCACTTCTTTCGGGCGTCCGAGTGGCACAGCTACCCGGAAGCGAGTGGTCCTTCCATAGAGTGAGGAGGGAGAAGAAAAAAAAAGACACGGTTCGTAACACGCTCATGCTGGCCCAGATCGTAAACCATCCGGAAGGGCAGAGTTTTTAGAGCGGTCAGACTGGGAACGGGAAAACATCAACATAAAGACCACAAGGACGAAGAGCAACATAGAAAACGGCGGAAAGAAGGTCGTCGAGGGGCTCCAGTTCACTGCGCGATGTAAATATGGCTCGTTGCATATTCTGTTCTAAATTGTCATGCGAAAAAGAAAAAAAAACCAAAAGCAAGAAGATATAGAATCAAAACACAAAAAGAACGTGAGCAGCCGAGGTAGGCAATAGTTGCAGTCCTTCATTGGACTCAAGTTTTCCGCAATAAACAAACATCAGATGATGGAGCAGGGAAGCCACAGAAACGCGCCGGCATGAATGAAGAAACGTGAAAACCAAATGAAAAGCCAGTACGATAAGCAAAGAAGCGGCATCTCGCGCAGAGCAATGACCCTGTGTGTTTTTTTTAATGTGGTGGCAAGCAAATCGTGACACCCCGGACGGCTTTATTATTTTATTTTCCACACACACAGTGAATAAATGTTGTCACTTGCGAACCACATAGAGGACAACCGTACGGATAAAGATGATGTATTTCGAATTTGAGAGTGGTGTGCTCTTTTATGCTGTTGTTCGAGCATGTGGGAACATAACTGCTGTGGGAAGCATACAATCAAGTAAACGACCCCGGTCGGAAGAAGATGCGACGGGATTGCAATCAAACACCAGATAAGAGATGTTTCTAATTTTTTTTCTCCCGTAGAAAAGAAGTGTTAACCACTCTCGCTGTCATTAGCAGACTTTGCCGAAAACAGGAGGAAGGGGGGCTGCTACAGATGCGAATGGAGCGGGGAGGTGGAGTAATACCCAAACCAAAAGCAACGGTGCGGGATGAGTTGATGAGAAAATCGCATCGTTGCGCATACCTGCTTCAATAGACGACATGATGGCGTGGAAAATGCGCGATGAATGGTGTGTAAATATGGGGAATGGAAAGCATTGTGTATACCTAGCACGGACGGAGCGTTGAAAGGAGTATAAAAAAAGGTGTTGAAGAGGAAATATGGGAGACGGAGATGTTTACAGGACACAAATTGAGACGAGCCCAGGATGGGGCCTCCGGCGGGTACAGACACCTCGAGTGTGTGCCAAGACGGCAAAGAGAGTAGCTAAAAACAGGGATAATGAGAAGGAACACGGGAAAACCACTAACTGGGGTTCGCCAGACGTTTTTGGAACATATTGGTTGGGGGAGGGAAATGCACTGTATAAGATGTATAGCGATGTATTGTAGGTGACTAATGAGAATATTTGCGAATAAATAATCCAGCCCTGGTACACGGACCGGTATTCCATGATTTGTGTGCGTGTGTGTATAGAAACTTGAGTTCTTTATGGTGAGAAATACGTCGAATGACACGAGAAAGGTAAGTGAACGCAATAATGTTCATTGACGTTTAATTGAATTCTCCATGATCAGTGTGAATTGTCAGCAGATTGATGATGGAAACCGTATGGTCCGAGATGCAATGATGGAGCCGAAAATGTATGATTTAAATTCTATAGAAATTGTTCATAAGAGAGGGATTAATGCCATGTCGACCCTTGCGTCAATAATTGTATAAGCTCTTAGTAGGGTTGGTTTTAATCAAATATTTTAGCGAGTTCCTCTTAAATGCCTCTGTTTCAACCGATTAAGCGGGGAATTCAATATCGTTAAAACGATATTTATTTCGGAAAAAAGCTGTGGGTAAAATTAAAAACCGTAAAACCGAACGCCCTCGTAAACACCTTCCAGTGAAAAAGGAACATGATGAACTGTTTATTAATCAGATTACACTGGTTTGTGATGCATCGAAAAGCGACCCATTTTCATCCGCCCCGGGGACTGCGGAAACCGATCCCGTTGATGCCCGACGATTTGTGGTGCTGCCAAACAAGACCATATCCATGAAAATGAATCTCTCGCACCAACCGTAAGCTCGGCTAAAGCCGGCAGACATTACGCTTCATCAATTATTTACTACCTTTCAACGCAAATGTGGTCCCTTTTTAATTTTCTGTCTGCACGCCGAGCACGATTCGCGATCCTGTCGATGCACAAATGCTATTGAGGGAAATATGAAAAAAAAGGTTGAAAAATTACTCGGATTAAACGTGTCGAACGTTTGAAGCTGTGCCGACGATGCTGGTTGCGACGGAGAGTGTTTATCGTCGATGCATATTTTCTCCTCCTGAATTATCGGCTAATAAGGATAGACACAGTCATACTATCGCAGGGTTGTTGTTTTATTTTTAACCTTACATTTTAATCGTGCTCCTCAGCGCTCACTCACTCTAATGGTATTCTTTTCGAGCTAGCTTGAGCAGAACATTAAACATTTTATCTGTTTGTTGTTCCATATTGAATGAACCGCGGCTCGTGGAACATGTTTTGATGTTTTCAATGGCAACTTAGAAATCATGTTTTTCAATGTAAACCATAGTTTCTGACATCTAATGCTCTTCTTATAAAATTTCATAACAAATACTGCTCCCCAATGGAGGCGCCTGGTGCTTTACGTTGATGCCATGCAATATTTGCTACCGTGAACCATGGCCGTTGCTATCATGGCGGTGCTGTAACTAGGCTCAATCGGCAGTATTTATCTGGTCGATGGTCGAAAATCGTGGCACCAGTTCAAAAATATTGGATTCACAGCGAGCCTTACAGGGTCGAATGTTCGGCAACATGGGTTGGGGAAAAAGCCCCACTTTCAATCATTCCTTGATAGATGGTCCTGTTGTAGTCGGTAGCAGCGGGGTGATGAATCCACACCGCACCATGATTGCAAAGTGCGCGGACATTTGTGGTTTGGTCTTTTTTGTACTCGACCTTTGACCGGTGAAGAGCCGCCGCAACGGAAATTTCGACACGAATGCAGATTTGCAGACACAGTTGCAGATTAGAAGCCGACAGATACGTGCACGGTGTGCGTGTGTGCGTGTGCCCATGTACTGTCAAATATTAAACTACATGGGGAACTCCTGGGCCTGCTAGATCCGAGTGCGAACACTCGTCTTCCGATGTGCCCGACTCTTTCTGAGTAGGCAATGTTTCGATGCCCCACGCTGTCCCCGGGACCCTCTCCCGGGATGGATTATTTTCGCAGCATTTGTCGACAAATTCTCGGTTGGTATCGTGTCGTCGCTGGAACGCTGGAAGTCTGGGCCCTGGCCGAAATTGTGATGGGTCTGCAAATCGTGTATTAATTGCAAGTTGAAACATATTTAATTAGTGCCGCTCGGTTTGCTTCACTCAAGGGGGCGAGGGGTGCGGCCGGGCCACAGGGAATTCAATTGCCCCTTCTGATGGGCTGCATTTGGAAAAGCCCAAATGGAAAATGATCGGCGCGCCAAACCCACCAGAGCAGACAGGGCTCGAGCGCAGGGTTGATGCTTTTCGGTGGTTTTTGGAACAATTTGTCCTTGTCCGTTTTGCACGAGGCGGAGCGCTGGTGTCTGATCGTGTTCTAACCGCAAATGATGATGGCCAGCATGCTACCCGTCGTTGGTGCGTCTCGGAGTTGGAGCAACCGGCTTGTAACGCTGCATTATAGAGCAACTTCCGTGGTGCGCTACATTTTGCTGCGTTCTTTGTCGCAGCCCCCGGTTAGTGTATGTATGTAGGCGTGTGTAGGTGTGGTGTGTGGGCTAGTCTGGCCTTTGCTCTGTACCGGAGCGCGGTCCAAAAGTAGGCAATGCACTACCGAGTTTTAAATGAACTGAAATGGTCGGTTTTGTAGAGATTTCGCAAGCATTGATTCAATGAAATCGAGGAACATAACAAGCAGATTGTTTGTGGTGTAATAGCTATGTGAACTCGAGATAAAATTGTGGTATTACTCAAGAATACTCTGGGGCACAGTCGGAGAAATATCGGATACTAATAGCAACTTCAGACAAACTTTCTAAAGTTTGAACTTATTGCAAGTCTTTTCACCATTTCCATCAGAAACTTATCCTTATGACAATTCCGCAGCATTCAAACTACAAAACAACGGGCTCATTTGGTAAGCGCTCAAAACCCAAATCTGAACCATTACCAGCAAAAAGTCGCTGCAGGTCGACCAGCAGCGTGAAACTCCTTCCGACTTTTTGGCCCGGTGCCTCGAAATGCTGGTAATAAAAGCGCCAAATTTGTGAGTGTTCCTCTGAACCGCAGCTCTCGTGCATACGTCACGACCATAAAACGCAACGACCGGCACGTCGCAGTTCAAACTCCAAGTTGAATGTTGCCCTCCATTGCAAACACGAGCACAAGGCCACCCGCCGGACCGAATATGTTGCGTTTTACGAACACCCCGCATGCATCGCACCAACAAACAGTGAAAATGTACCAGGGGTGCCGAAAAGCTAATCTCAGCTCCCAAAACAAGCCATGCTTTCGTCGACGGCGTCGTTTGAAGTTGCTCCAATGCGTCGCCGGAACGGGAAAAGGTTCTTAGGCGCACTGCAGCTGATAATTCTGGTGGCCAATTGTGATCCTATCGCCGACGGGGTGGTTTGGGCTCGAGCAGTTTCTTTGTGCCGCATGTGGTTAAGATTATTTTCAGCCAGTAAAAGTGAAATGGCAAACGGAGCAGGACGGGGCCGGGAAGGGATCTAAGATAGCGACATGGCCGGCAAGAGGGACAATTGTCACAAAACTGTGTTTATTTCATCCTCCATTCACCGAAACGGAGCGAAAAAACAAGAGAAAATAGCAAAACAAATATCCTGCCACCGGTCTGCGGGAAGTTTTCTTTTGTGTGGCTGCTTCGCCTCACCCCTACCCTCTCCGCCCCCGTCCGAAGCGCCAACGGTTGCAGGTCAGTGGCAGAAGTATGTTCATTTTAATGTGTTTCCTTTTCACAACCGCCGGGCGGGGTTGGGAAAGGAAATGGCTCCAATAAAAGGTAGGCCCCACGTCGGGGCGTCCTATTGTGCTGTTGATTTTCCCACCACCAACGAACGGTTCGGGTGGGGGTGCATGAAACTGTGGGCCCTCCAGCAGCCTCCTTTCGCCTCCACCCGGCGTCGTCACCTGCCGCCTCGAAAGGATCTTCCGTGTGCCGTTATCTTTCGCGCTGCCCGGATGGATGCACGGAGAGCACGGCACGGTGGCGCATATTGCACATTTCCCAGGCCCCCTTTCAAGAACGCTGCTCGCAGGCACACGCTTAAGCCGATGTTGTTTATTCTTGCCCGGTTTACGCTCAATTTACCTGCGAGCGGGCGAGCCGAGCGGATACAAAAAGCACGCTGCACGAGCGCCACGAGAGTTTTTGAATGCACGTCTGGGTCGGGTGCAAACAGCCGCCGCCAAATGGCCACACAACACTTGTGCTTCGGGTTCCTTGCTGCCAGGCAGCTCCTCATTATTTCCCACATCGCGGTGAAGGGCAGCCAAGTGTGCCTCGGTAGCGCCGGCTGTGCATTATGTCGGCCGTTGCACTGCCATGCTAACGCGCGCTTATGCTTGCAAGCTACAATGAAACGCGCAAATGAAAGCAAAAAAAAAAAACATAATATGAACTCAAAACACACGGAAAATGAACGCGGGGAAAAGCACTCCGGCGCTGAATTAACCGCAAAAGTTCATAGAACTAAACAGAAGAGAAAAACGAGCAAAGCTGGAAAACTTAACAGGGTCAGCGCATTTTATCTTCATTCTAACCAGATAAAATTCAATCTTACAAAAATGAAGTGTGCATCATTAACTAAACGATGATTGAAAAATATAAATTTAATTGTAGTTTTTCTATTTACAATTTTTTGATAGTTGAAAAGATCTTTAAAATGTTGTTTAAGATTTTTTCTGCAAATGCTACATTTTCGTCTTACTTCACCTGCTCTTGAAGTGCGTTGTGAATCAACA
This sequence comes from Anopheles atroparvus, assembly GCA_914969975.1. Classification (NCBI taxonomy): domain Eukaryota; kingdom Metazoa; phylum Arthropoda; class Insecta; order Diptera; family Culicidae; genus Anopheles; species Anopheles atroparvus. Next base: position 5,375,283 of record CAJZCY010000003.1, on the reverse strand, counting down.
TTAATCATGTTTTCTATTTTTTTAAACAGCCCCCCTGTTACCCCTTGACGGCAAGCGGACGACCTGTTTCCACCTGTCGAGAAGTGATTATGAAAGGCAGGAGGCAACGAGGACATCGTTGACATAGGTCTAAGGAAAAGGCCCCGAAGAATGTATCAAATACTTTTAAAATCTACCGTGTCTCTGACCTTACCGAAGGGATCAGCCGGGTGAAGATATTCGTTTCCGTTTCCCCTTCATCCACCCGTTTTTCTGTTGTTCCTGTGCGGCGAATTTTCCTCACTAAATCCCTCGTCAACGCTGCGTTCTCGAACGGGGTGGGAAACAGGATTAATTACCCTTCAGCTCCGGTGCGCAGTCCAAGCCGCATCCCTCGCCCCGGAATTGTCCTGCGAGAGGTGCAAAGAAAAATGATTTTTCCGCTCTGTCACTTGTTGCACACGGTTGGCAGCTTTCGTCCCTTCGTCAACTCGTTCGAGGAAAATGTGGGCTGGGCATTTTTTCTTTCCCACGCGTTGTTGAGAATATTTTTGGAGAATGCGTTTTTGAGTTGGCTACCAGCAAAGGGGATGTTTTTTGTTTCTTTCTTCGCTGCGCACTTAAAATGAGGACGGTGAAAGGGTTGACGATGAAGTAGGTTGAAGGTTTGGGCTAATTTTATTGCTAAGAAGACTAATGATAAAATATGCCCCAATTTGTGTCCAAGGCGAAACAATTTTGAAGATTTACTTCGCATTTCGTGCCGATAGACTGTGAATTGTGCAAAAGTTTGTTTGTTTGATGAAAATTCTGCGATTAAGAACATTTCATTATTCTTGACATCATGGAGTCTAGTTAAATTTCAACACTTTCTTATTATATGTTTTTATTTCGCTGGTAAGACCTCACTGCAAATAATTTTATACTCTCGTCCAAGCCACAAATTAATCGGCTGCAAAATCAAACCATTGTCGTACGAACTTGTTCACCTGTTTCAAATTCGCAACCTTCAGCGAGTTCAGTCCATTTGCTTCCCTTCTCAGAACGATGCTGTCGATGCTAACAAACCACTGTCCGTTCTAGCAATCGTTGGCGTTCTGGCAATCAAAAACTAGCTTCTTCCCGCTTGGGGCGACATTGATTATACATTTGGTCGAAATTCGCCACCGCCCTTCATGGTGATGATTCAATTCAGCCCTACAATCATCGGCAGCCAATGGCCAGAGGACGCCTCTGCGCGGTTGCGACGGCGGACGGCAGCTGATAGGCCACACTGAGTGCTCGAAGACATATAAAGCGTGGCTCCAGTTTTGAATTGCCGGAAAATTGCACGGACCGACGACGGCGACGGTGAACGCTCGAGCGCTTGGTTCCGGCTTCAAGTCTCGTTTCACATTTCGCGGAACGCTAGCTAGAGCTCACAATTTCATAGTGATGACCCGCAATGGAATTTTCAGTAAGCCACCCCCGCGGGACACACTGCCCGTGAAAGCGCGGGTCATAAGTGGTTTTCAATTATGTTTGTTTGCAACGAAAGCCACTAATGGAAAAGAAACGAACGGAGTGGAGCTTCGGAGTTGTCGATAGTACCGTTGCATAGGCTGTGCTTCCGGGAAAAAGGCTCTTTGGCTTTGATCTGTTGAACATATCAAACACCAGAAAAGTGAGGTTAAACAACCGCCTGTAAAATGTTGTAGAACGATGAATTTAAAGTTCAAAAGAAAAGAGAACAATAACTTGAAAATAGTTGAGAAATTGCATACCATCTGCGCAGCAACCTGTGTCCCGTTCAAATGCAGATCAATTTGTGGACGAATAAAATATCAAGCGAGAGATGCAGGCCATTCGTAGAACTATCTTCCACTTATTCCCTTTCGAATAAAACCAATCAAAACAATCCTTCATGCTTCTCGGGCAGTCCATTGTCGGTCGTGGGGGAAACTATCCTATTCCAGATACCACCCGCGCTGGTTTGTGAGGGCTGCATTTTCACCTAAAATCCTGAAACGCAAAGGGATTCGCTCGAGCGAACGCGAGGGCACCGGCTCGATGCATCTGGTCCGGAAATGTTTTTCCTCGTGCAGCTTTCTTTTTTTTCCAGGAGGAGCAGGGCAGCACACAGTTGGGGAAAACATTCACTTCAGCGTTTGTTTTCCACCATCCGATTTCCATGGCGCTGTTTCCATGGCGCTCCAGCTTCGACACACGCGATAGAACAAAGAAAATAACGATGATGGAGACCGGGTGGGGCCGTGGAAGGGTTCAAGGGAACAAGAAAGTAAGTAAATCACGGTATCACATTTACACCTCCCGTCCTGCGAGCAGCAGCCCGTCGTTTCGTACCCTGGAGTTCAACGGGAGGAAGCAAAAAGCGGAAGGCAAGGAAAAAAAGAAACGATTCCTTTCTTCGCAAGCAACGCAAGGCTTAAGATGAAGCTGCAAGATCCCTGCAGCTTCTCGCGGGAGCAAAAGCGACGAAACGCTTTCCGGCAACTCTTCAGCGGACGAACTCCGACCGTCGGCAACCTCTTCGGAGCGCTCCGAACTGGGATCGGTTTACGCTATCTTCGCCATCAAAGTGTGTGGAAGTCGTAATGGGTTAATGCAATTATTGCTATCATGCACTTCTTGTGGTCGTTTTCCTGGTTCCTTACTTTGGGATTTGTATGTGTGTGTGTGAGGTTTTTTTTTTATATTCTCGTTTAAACCTCCTACCTACCGACTGCAACTAGTGTCGGTGTGGGAAGGCTGGTGGAAGACTGGAGGAGCCGAGCGAATCAGGCACTTCCAGCGCTTCGGAGAAGCACTTGCGGCATGACCTTCTTAAAACAGAGCTCCCAACTGCACAGTGTTGCTCTTTGAGGCCAGATAAGGACATAACATATTTAAGACGTTTAGTTTTGTATTTATGATCTTTATGGAAAACAGGCGCATTTTGCGATTGGATAATTTAAACGAAAAAAGTGAAGAAAAAACTAAAGAAACATTAGAAAATGGAATTCATCTCAATCACAGTAACTATTTTTGACCAGCACAAACCGCGATGCTACTGTGCGGATAAAATATTTTCCCGGTTTGTTGAAACTACTTTGAACTGCTCAGCAAAACGCTCAACTTCTGCTCTCTGTCTTAATTTCGGTGGTCTCTGCTTTCTGTTTATATCACGCCCAACCACCCCCTCAACCCTCCTCTCCATTTCACCCTGATACCACGAGAAGGGGAGGAGCTGATCTCAATTACGGCGTGGTGTGCAGCTAGCAGGAGCAAAAGCTCAGCGCTTTTTCCGGGGTCGTGGAAGTGAAAATTCGGTCCAGCCCCCGGCCGTGCGTCTTGGAGTTCACAAGGAGGCAACGGACGCGCGCACACAAACACACGCTCGTGCGCGCCCCCGAAGCCACCGCAACAGTCAAAACAGTTCCCGGGTCGTGCGGAAGCTCACCGAGGCGTGGCTCTATCACTTTTAATGGGCCATGTAAAACGAATTGCACTTTTGTCCCGAGCTGGCCCATAGGAAAAGGGTTGGTGGAGGGTAGTTTGCGGTAGCCACAGTGGGATGCACTTTCGTTTGCGAGATGGAGCAAGTAAGAAGGGTGCTGGGCTGAGGAACGGATGGAGAGATCGAATGTAAAACGAATTTTCCTTCCGATGGAGACCAAATTGGATAGAACTAAGTTCAATTTCTCCGAGCCTTTTTTACGAAAGTGGTAGAGTGTGGCGGATCTCTGGCAAGCTAACGCTGGTGAAATAATAAAGTTCGGTTTCTTGTTGAACTTGCAGCGCAGAAGGGAAGGGAAAATCCCGAACCGAAAATAGACGAGAAGCGTCGAGTGCATTATCCCTTTGTAGAAAGCAAACTGCATTAAGTTCATATCTGTTTTATTGCCGAAAAAGAGTTAGCATTAGAAAGTTAAAATGTTCATAGTAATGTTTGCATTCGTTTTATCTTGTCGTACGAATTGTATCGTGCTTTAGCCTTAGCTGGTACATTAATGTTTAATTATCTTAGATGTGTTCGTCACAAAAAAAGAAACTGATTTCAGGAACTACCGAAGTTTGTTCCGCAATCTTATGCGTAACAAAGATAAGTAACGATATTTCTCCAGGTTCGAGGTCACTCATTTCCTTGGTGTCCATTTATTTTATGCACATATTTTCTGCTTCCGGCACTTTTTGTGGATGCACTTTTCCTATGTTGTGAAAAACCGTTTTCCCACCAGTTTGCATGTGGAAGGAACGTGCGAACGAGCTCCTCAATAATTTGGTTGAAATGAAACACGTGCTCTGGCAGCATCAACTGCAGCAAGAAAAGCAGTTTAACAGCTTCCCCAACATGACAATGGCTGAAAGGACGAGGGGAGAACAGTATGGAGCGGATTTCAGCTTTTCTTTCCGGTGAAACAACCTCCCGGAAGTGATGGTGTGCGGTTCCGGACGCCGCTGCAGTGGTCATCGGATTGTTTGGAAATGACCACACGGTCCGTGACTTCTGTGGCAGTCTGCATGTTTTTTCCAAAGGTCTCCGAGTCGGTGCAAGCAAAGACAAAAAAAAACAAAATTATACACGCAAACACCAACGCAACACACCATTAAACGGACAAACGGACAAGGTCGATGGGAAGAAAAACCTCGTCCGAGATAAAAACAAACGACAACACTTGTAAATATTCTCGCAGCAAAAACCAAAATCGACAACTCGTGCCGTTCCTCGCCAGATTCCCGCATTCTTCCCCAACCCGGAGCAAGTTCAGGCTATTTAAATTGTAAGCTGCCAAATGGAGGAGGAAAAACAACGATCGTCGTCGGAGCCCGTGTAAAGGAAAACAAAGCTGGTCCAATCTGCATTCCGGTGGCATTGAAATGGATTCCTTCGCCGAACCGCCGGCGGTGGGAAATGCAAGGAATAATTACCGTTATCATGCGCTCGGAGGGAAATGGCGAAAGGAGACGGGTAACGGATGCGATGTAGAAGAATGTACATCCAAAATGGACCCCCCCCCCCCCCTCCCAACTGCAACACATTGAGCAACATGGATTGCTTTTTGCTTTCGCGATAAGCGATAAACAAACGCAGCATATCGTCGGAGTTGTGTATCGAGCAGCGCATTGGCACGTTCGCTTTTCCCTGCCGGAAGTTTATGATATAAACGATGGTCGAACTTTGTGCTCGCGGTCGAAAGTCTGTGCATTTTTGAGTTCAGTTTTCTCTGTAGCTTTTCCTTTGAATTTCCCGTTCGTTATTATTAGGTAAATGTCCTCTTATCTTTATTACTATTTGTTCTAAAAGATCATCAGCTAACAATATGGAACAACTGTGCAAAACTTTGACGAAAACATAATAGACTTTGATTCTAAATAACTCGCAAAATTCATCCACTCCAAATGTGCTCATGACAACGAGAGTAAAAATGGAACCTTTGAAGAATAGAATTTAAAAACAACCAAACGAAGCACTACGTTAAGTCTGCGTTTGTTCCCATAGGCATGGACTGTTTCTACTTTTTAAATATTCTGTTTACTTCCTGCGAAATTGCTCCATTAAAAATCAAATCTTCATTTTACCGAAACATAAACTAGCGTTCCAACCATCTCCATCGATCAGTTTCTTTTTCGAATAGCTTTAGAAAGACAGACATATACTCTACCCGCCCATTCGGCTGCACGTTTGAAAGCTAAAACACATCTTTTTTGCTGCCACATGAGCGTTGAAGTTTATTCCTTTCGAAGCATTTTGATGTATTGAACAAATCCTGATGGGTTTTATGCAAATATAAACGCAACTCCTCCTTCCAAACAATTCCAGTATTGTATCAGCTTTTTTCGATCAGTTCCCCAAACCCATCCGTTGTGCACATTAAATTTTTACCAGCTCACAGGTTTTCTACGGCCTGAAATCGAAATCGAAGGATTTAGAAAAAAAAAATGCTCTGCCTAATCCCAGTCTGCATCCGACATTGGATTCACCTAAATAAGTGTTCGGTACGTGGCTCCAATGCCGAAAAACGGCTCTTTCCCTGTAGCGTAGAGGTCGCTCTCCCTCTTTCAATTTTCTTTCGTCTTCTCTCCTTCTCGCGCTCTGTGTTTCACCCACACCAAGGCCATCGGTAGCAAGGACACAAGGAGTGAACATGCAAAGGGTTGCCACTGCACGAAAGTCTATTAAGATGAGCAGTTGATAAACGTACGCGTGCACATACATCATCTTGGGCCGGATGGTGGTATGGGTGCCCCAGATGCATTCCCACCGATGCAGATCGTCGAGGGCAAGGTGTTCGGGATGTTTCGACATGCGGTGGCTCTTTGGTTGGACAACTGAAAGCCTGGGCTGGATTATGGGCCAGATAAGCGGGGGATTATTCACACAGGATTTTCACTTTAACTGCTTTTAACTCGCCAAATTCTTCTTCAGCTCGACCGTAAACTTACCCGTTCTATCGTCTCCCTCTTCCGACGTTCTCCTTTTTCTTACCATGCCCAAGGACGCACCAACCCAAAAGTTTGGCTGGGGAGCCTATGTTTTAGAAAATCCTAGTTCCAGCATTCTTTTTATTCAAGCTGGTGAGAAAATTAAAGGTTGTTTAAAGAACTAAAGAATGCCATATCAAGGGTATTTCAAGGAGCAAGCAAAGCAGTGATTCAGTGGCACGAATCAAACAAGACCATCAAGCAATTATATTGTTGCTCTTACCACCAGCGATATCAATAATGTGGAAATGGCCTTTTTTCTTCGATTGGAAAATAATCGCTTCTGCGACAACTGGAAATTACTGCAAGCCATTGAAATGTATCGCATTTAGAACGTGCTCCGTGCACGTAGCAAATGGAAGCAAAAACACGTAGCTGTAAAACCGATAAACAAATTCAATAAAGAACTGAGGGTAAAAAACCGTTGACGAAGGCGTCCTCCTCACGCAAAGTTGCATCTTCAAGGAAAGAGTGGAAGGATTCCCGGCTACCCCTCTCGGGCCGGGAGAAACATTTCAAGGCAGAGGCGCTTATCACCTAGGCAGTTCCTAGATTACAACTTTTATTTATTATTCCCTTCCCTGGGAGCCCGTCGGCGATGTCGCGAAGACAACATTTGCATCGTTGCAACATGCATTGGGCGCCGGCGACAGACGAGGGACGAGGACGAGGGACGCACGGTGCGGACATTACTGGCGATTATGGGCGACGAAGAAAAGCTGTTACGTGTTTTGCCCTCGCCAGCGTCGCTCCGGCCGCTTTGGGTGGCAACATTTTCTTAATTTTAATGCTTCTCGCGTTTTGCGCGTGGCAGAACGCGGTTGCACTTTTCCCGTTTCCCTTTGTCTCTTGCCTTGCTCCTGCTCTCTTCTCGGCGGGAAACAAAAACGATGGGTGCAGAGTAGCGGACAAGCAGATAGTTCAGCAGACGGGCAGAACCAGCGAGAACGAAGATGTCCGGAGGGAGATCGGGTTTTCTTTTAACTATTTCGGGAAAACGCGACGCAACCGGCGTGCCAGTGTCTTCATCTACATGTAATTGAATTTTAAAAGTGCAGAAAATAATTGAAAACTTTTCTCCGTTCCAGCCGCACCACCCTAGCCTCTTGCATCTTACCAGGGAAAAGCCCTCGAGGGCAAAAAGTTCTGCTCGTTGCCTACGTTTACGAAAAGGGGTGGTTTTTAATAGAAATTCAAGCAGTGTGGGTGCCAGAGTGAGAAACAAAGAAGAGTAAGAAATCGTTGAGGTGTATTCCGGCGTGTCTCAATTTGGGTGCTGCCTTTTACAATAAAGTTTCGCTTTTTTTTTGTATTTGTTTGTGTCTGGGCCAGGCGACCTAGTAGAAGTGTTTTTTTTTGTGAGCGCAGGAAAGAGATTAAGTCTTACTTGAGCTGCAGGGACAAAAAACCGGCCGCTCTCGTGCCTTCGTGCTATTTTCTGGTGTTGCACTGATTTTTTTTGTTCCTTTCTGTCAATTTGTCGCTGGCATCTTCGTCCAGAGTCCTTCCTGGAAGTGTTATTAAAATCTGGCAGGCGAAAGCGCGGGCCCGCGCGACCCCGAAACGATGACTTATTCCTTCTTCGAAACGTTTGCTGTAGTTCGGCCTCGAAGCGTACAAATTGCTCAAAATTACTACAATTAACGTGTTTAAAGGTCGTCGGCAAATTTGTCAAAGCCATCGAAAGCTAGCACTGAAGAGATAAGGATTGAAAACAGTACGGGAGAGAGAAAGAGAGCGGAGAAAGCACAAAGAAGGCTGCTGGATGGTGGATACAGTTTGCAAAAGCTTTGGGACTATGAAGCCTCAAAAGTGTTCGCTAATGGCTCTTTAATGTACTTTCGATTGAGTGATTAGGGAGCAAAAGGGAGGGTTTATCTAAGCAATTTAGCATTTGAAGGGAACGCACACCCAGAGATAAGTTGTTTTAAAAATCTATTAAATTTAAATAGATAGGGAAAATATAAATTCACAAGCTTGCTTCGACAACTGCATAAATTCTATTATTTCTTTGAACTTTGTACGAGTTACTTCTTGAACGTCTCTTTACGATTTTTTTTTTTTGCTATCTACGATTTGATACCAACGCTTTTCATTGTCTGAATTAAGCCAACTACAGCTCGACTAATGGTGGTCAACAATACCGGAGCTAAGAACGACGACTCGATTGCTTATCTCCCAGCCAGTATCTGTGTTCCAGCGCACAGGCACACCATTCAGAAGGATTGACTTATGGTAAGCGCAAGAAGCAAACAAGAAAAGAAACCGGGCGTAAATCTCTTTCGCGTAAATAAATAAGCATAAATTGAGTTAGTAGCCCAAACTGCTAGACACTGATAAATTTCGGTACTTCCGCGTTGGTTTCGCCCGTCCGGAGACTACGCTACACTTTTTCTAGTTGAGAAAGCGTGCGTGAGTATGTGTGTGTGTGTGTTTTTTCTTTCAATTTTTTTGCCGAGTTAAAAGGACAACGGTTAGCTCGTTCGAAAAGTTCGAACTACTCGAGCAACGGTCGGCTGGGCGCGTCTCGGTTGGCTGCCTTCTTTCGCGCTGGGCGTCAATGCGGCAGATGCACGCCGAAGGATACTTCGTACGGAAATATCTTCTCTCGAAGTTAAAGAAGGGAGCGCAAAAAAAAAAACCGGCACCCGTAAAGCAATCTAACACGTTCACACATACCGGCACCGGTACGCATCGATGCCTTCGGGTTGGCCACTTCAGGTCCTTGAAAAGCTCGCCCCAAGGCTGCCAGACAAACAAATGTGTCCGCCCGCCCCAGCATGGCGCCAGATCGACTTCATCGTCGGTGTGTGTGTGTATGGGTATGTAACGGTGCCATTCATCCAACCGTGCGCTAAGGGAAACTCCTGGAAAAGCCAAGGGACGGGGAGCGTAAACAAGCGTTTTTCGCAGCATTGCTGGTTTTTTTTGTTCTTTCCTCTTTCCTACAAGCCTCACGATCGGGACGATTAAGGGACGAAGGAAATTTATTTGAATCTGATTGCGCTAACCTTTCATCTTGTTTGTCCGAGCCACCTCCCCCCCCCCCCCCTGCTTCCCCTCTCTTCACCATCACTTGATCATCGTGCTGAGCAATCGTTTCCTTTCCTTTTTTGTAGTGGAGTTACAATTATGAAGAGAATGCGTATAAAAGCCTGAAGGAAGTCATGGGGTCACCGGTAATCGAGCTTATTTGTGATGTGAGTAAACTAATCGGTTTCGTGGCTTTAATTATGTTTAATTTCCCCAAAAAGAAGGGTATCTTTTTATGGGTAATGGAACTAAGGCAGCAGAGGCCCGATTAAAATGAAGTAAGCTTAGAAATTATCCACTAAATACATAAAAGTCGTCCTGATTTTTGTTGGTTCAATTTCAATTGGCATGTTTTCTATTGATGACAACATGTTGAAGTTGTGCTTTCGAACCGATTGCAACAGGTTAACAAGATTGTGCTGCTGATGCGAAGAAGTTCGGTTTAATCCGGCGTTTGCTCAGCCTCGCTGCCAGCGTCGATAACCTGTCAATACGGTTTATGCTAAACGGCATCACCAGCGGATAAACCTTCCAATTAATGCGCGGCGCCGCTGCACAAACTGCGAATCCACCTTTCCCAACCAAGCTTTTCCAGCTCCAGGTGCCGAGAGGGAAGAAAACCCCAACACGAAAGAAGGATGAAACAGTCAATACCCTTGCAGCAAATTGCTCCCGGTGGTCTGTTTTGAAGACGCGCTGGTGCGGGGGAAAAACTTTTCCCTGCCAACCAATTAATTTTAACCATCGAAACCCTCCCTGCCAGACCATAGCAGGCGAGCAGGACTTTGATTTTCCCTCCCCGCCTCCGGTCACACCAGCCCGCGAGCTTTTAGTCGCGCGTTTTAAACGTTGCGCTATCTTAACTTTTTGGATTCTCGGACTTTCGGCAAAGCGGTGCTTGAGCGGAACGGCGACGGTGGCAGCGATACTGTAACCGTGTCGATTATAAGCAGTTTTCATCTGGCGACGTGAACGTGGTAGGGAAAACTTCTGGCCGCCTGCGCGAAGAGTCGAGCGGAGATGGGCGGAAATGGTTCCGATTTTCGTCGAGCAACTTTTGACTCACCTCACGTATAATATTGCCGCTTCTGCCGTGCATCTTTTCGAGAACCCATGTCCATGTCCATCGTGCCCCTAGAGCAGATCTGAATGCCTGTGACGTGGTGCATAGTGTTCTCGATGAAACTGCAGCTCTGTAAACAACATGCGTTCGGAAACTGTTTTGTAGAAGAAGAAGCAACCATTTATGTGGAAGGGGGTGAGGGGGGAGGAGGGGGGGGGGCGAGGCAAGAGGTCACATTGCTGCACGTAATTCCATTTTAATGAACTTTCCCCAAGTGCACATGAAAGATTTTGATGCCCGGGAATGTGAATGCTGCTGTGCTGTGCATTCCATATTTGAGAAGCATATTTTCTCTGCACACTTCTCTCGCCTCTTTCAAGTCGCGGGGGAAAAGGGAACTGGATGATGCTGGTGAGGAAGGAACAGGACATTTGAGACATTCCAATTGTCGATCTGTGGGTAGCTAAAAGGCAGGAGGGAATACGCACATGGGATGCATGATTAAATCATGTTGGGGCAGCATTCCGCAGAAATACCAATCCGATAAACTACCAGAAGAAGTGAGGTGGGTTTGGGTGGTGGATGGTGAAAACTGTGGATTTACAATTATTTGCTAAGGATAGAAAAGAAAATGTCAGTGACGCAGCAATGGGACGAATTTGTGTTAGAGCGTTTTATACCAAGAGGAATGCACGGGTCAATCTATTTTCTGGTGGTTACAATGATCAAAAGAAAATGATCTTTCGTGACTTATCGAGTTTTTTCACTGGCTTCATCAGAATAAACCATTCATTACAGCATTTCCCAGAAAACGTATGGTTTCCCAGCGAAAGAAGGCTACCTGTTAAATCTATACGTTTAGACAACTCACTCAATAGAGTTTAAAAATGTCGTGTAGTTCTATCCTCATAAAATTAGTAAGTAGTACAAAAGCGGTATAATGAAACGTGTTATTTTGCAAATACCAACAACGAAAATGTCATTGTAAGTTAAGATAAATAGCAAGTAGAAAGTTTGTGTTTGTTGCTGGGAAACAAATTACCTGATTAGAATAAAAGCCGCCCAGCAGCCAAAACTTGAGCTTAAAAAAAACAAAGACATATACGTGGCTAATGGATAGCGACCAAACCGAAGGTACCTTTTTCATTGGAATGAATTCCTCAAGCAGAGCAAACGCAAAGTATACATTCCACGCGATTCAAAGGATCTTTTAATTCCAGTTGAAGCCAGAACGCAAAAAAAAAAAACACTTTTACAACCTTTTCAAACGGGCGAAAGGATTTAGACACATAAAAAAGGTTTTCTTTTTTACAGTATTGTAATTGCGCTGCAAGTTGAAGAAGAAAAAAAAAACACTTCCTCACCAGTTGTGGTCAATGGCATCGACAGCAGAAAATCGATTAATTATTCGACAACATTTGAATCGTTGCCAAACGCCTGCCCGGAACGCACCGGAGAATGTATTCGTTATGCGTTATTTTGCCCTTTTTCTTTTTTTTGCAAAAAGTTTTCTTTCCATTTGGTGTACGGTCGTTCCGGTTTCTTTCCTTCTCCCGGACTTTTGGCTAACCTTTGGCCCTCTGGGAGTTAAGGAGCAACTTTGTGCCGAGCCAACGTGCTTAATGATTTTATTCGGCCCGACGCACCAGCCCGAAGGGGTAGTAGGGGTAGTAGGAGTGTAGGGTTGGTGCTTTCCGCGCACCTCGACATCATAAAGGAAGCAATTTAAAACTAACCATCAAAAGGAATCCGGCCATCAACATTAAAACATAGTTCCGGTTTTGCCGTGAGAAGCCGGAGAAAGTGAGTCCGAGTGTGGCTACGCTACACTTGCAGCATCAAGGAAAGCGGTGGAGTGCAATCTCTCTCTTTCTCTCCCTCTCTCTCTCTTTCTTAATCCCCCACCCCCCTCTCTGGAAGAAAAGCTTCGAATGAATGGAGCTTGTCGGGATCAAACAAAGGGAATGGGGAATGCATTAGTTGGAAACGTTTGTGCATTGCTTCTGCTCGGGTTTGCTTTGCTTTGGCTCCAGTTTTTGGTGCAATTCCTTTTTCCCTCGCGATCGTGAATCTTACGTGCCCGGCTAGAGAAGAGACCCGACCAGTAAAAAAGGAGAAAAAAAAGCCGGGAACGAACGGAAACGACATCGAAAGAGGGGAGGGCTGGGGACTTCAAGGACCTGGTTGAAATACGCAAATACACCTGAATGGAAAATACCTTTTGTTATTCGGAAAGAAGAAAAATGTTGCGGTACACGGTGCGCGAGTGTTTGAGTAGGAACAAGTTTTCTGGCGTGCATGTTCCTGGCTAGATCCGGCGGGGTTTCCCTCCCTTTCCCTTTATCATCATCGTTCGCTGTTCGTTCCCGTGGCACAGCTTTCTTTCCATTTCCGTTTGCTGCTTCCGGGATGTAAATTTTGGGCCAACTTTGTCGGCCGTCGCGAAAAAGAAGTGTCGTCCGTGCATAATAGCTTTTTCTTTTTATATTGTAATTTCGTTTCGATGAGGTCAGGTAGAGCCAACATATACGTATTAGATCTATACGAATCTCGCAATATCCCAGATATATGGAAGTGTTCTCTACGACAATGTTGGAGGTCATGGCAATCAGAATACTTGGCAATACCTAAACCTATTATTAAACTGTATCGAAGCCACGTTTTGTGTTGTGTCAGTCACGATCCAATTCATTTGCAAATTAAATATGGCCACGCTCTCGTCGAGCCACTTGAGAGTGGCACGAAATTCGTTTGTTTGGCTTTTCAATTACCTCTTCTTCTAGAAAAATATGCGCACATATCTGCCTCGCGCGCCCCGAGAAAGTATTGTTTGTTTGGTTGATTTATGCTGTACCGTTCACTGGCCCAGAACAACAACAAGACAACGCATCGTTCCGTGTCACTGTAACGAGTTTTCCACAGCCGGCAGCCTTATAAAAGCGCACACACCCTTGCAATGAAGTCGACAGGACAATCTAGCCAAGGCGCCGGAACGCGACGATCGAATTTGCGAATCCCCCGTTATGCTATCATGGTGTGTGCACCCCCCCAGCACGTGTAAGTGTAGGAAAAGTGAAATGAAGTGGCATCAAGATTGTTTTCCCTACAACTCCCATCGTTGAGCGGAAACGATTCAATTTATAGAACCAATGCCGAAGTGCAGCCGTTCGGCGCGATCGCTCGAGTCAACGCCAGGATGTCAATTTTCTGCTCAGTGTTTACCGAAAGCTGTGCAAATAACGAATTCTTGTCCCCGTATAAGATGAATGTTGCCACGGACGAGATGGCAGTTTTGCACTCTTGTTTGCATTTATGGTTAAGATGGAAAAGTATGTCAATTTTCGTGTTCGGTCACATTTGAATTTTATCTCGTCGTTTTTGGTGTATTTACAAATTTGCGCTTTGTGAGAAACATATTCGGTTATGCTGAAGTAACATCTCGTGCCAGAGAGATGAATGGATGGGATTTTTGCGTAGCTACTTTTTCATATGGCCCTTATGGATTTGTGATCTTGCTATAAATCTTTTACGCAACAGCATTACAATGTTGTTGGCTTCAGTCAATCTACGCAGCTTTCATATATGCAAATCTCCACAGGTCGGCATATTTCGTCCTCTTCCTTTTTCACAATAGTGACATTTTGCTCCGAACATTTAAACTTGCGTTTACAGCGAAGCCATATTTTACCTCATGTTTTATGCACCGGTGGGTTCATCAACTATGATAGTGCCTTGTAAAACAACACCTTCGTCTAGATTCAATCAAAACATCCCGTCCAGCACTCCGGATGGGTCACGAAGGGTGCATTCGAAACCAAAGGTGGTAGCATTAACACCGACGCACCTAGGACGCTTCATTGTTGCACCGGCACTGGACGTGTCGAGCAAGGCAACAAGAAACCTCTAGGTCGCTTTCTTCGCAGCCCAAGTTACATGCTGGCTGGGCGAGATTTTCATAATTAATTATTATCTCCCCATGAGCATCAGGGCAGCAGCATCGTCCGTCGTTGACTGGGTGTCTTCTGGGGGTTGGCTTCTTTCGACATCGTGTGCTTCTGCCACTCGGCGATGATCGTCGCGTTCATGTACGTTAATGATGAGTGCTGGACGGAATGTGCCTCCGTGTGCTTGGAAACAATGTTAGTCCGTGCACGATAGTAATAATTACAGCGAGGCACTCTGCCTGGCGACACCAGGGAAGCACAGTCTGGCGAGAAAGGGCGGCTCCACGAAAGCTACCCGAACAGCGAACCCAAGCCAAGCATAATGCCACATCTTGCCGGGGCTGCATCAGGACAACTAGGTGGCGATCGTTGAATGGCTTCCGCTTGGTGGGCCGGTTATCTTATCAACAGCGACCCGGCTTGCTTGATTTACGTGCCCTGGGCGCCGCCCGAAGCGGGTGGGAAAACGTAGCCGAGGGCGCATTGTTTTGAATTTATGGCCCTTAGCTGCACCAACCAACCCTAAGCAACACACACGCAGACACACGCTCGCACACACGGCTTTGCTCCCTTTGTCGAGTAATGCAACACAGTGCCAGCGTTGCAACGTTGTGTTATCCTTTTGGGGAAAAGCGTCGGGGACTTATTATTGCAGTGCGCAACAAAAGCGAAACGTCCGAATGCCGATTCCAGAAACGGTGGAACGAGAACACCGGAGAGAGGGAGAAGAAAATGTACAGCAAAGCAAAACATTCCAATCGAGAGGGTGAAAAAGATTCCCGTGCGGGGAGGTTTGGGAGGCAAGGAAAATATGTCCGCGCAACTGCTGCACAAACAAGATAATTCGAAAGGAGTCTTTCTCTTCAGTTAAACATTTTGCTGATATTCGTTTTCGAAATGAAAAGGCTTACATTTGCGAAGATTTTTCTGCTGATTCTGTGCAAACAGAAGTTTTATAGAATTGAATTGATTTTGCTGAGATGTTTCAATTCAAACGCGTCACAATATTGAAAGTAGAAGCTTAATATAGACAAAGAAGAAGAAGCAGAGTATTTACTGATGCGCGTGTAATGTGTGAAAAACAGGTTCGAAAAGCCCGAGCGTTGTTGAAAAGTTCAAGTGATTCACCTTTCCACTCGTTACACTGCTTGGAATATCTAAACGTCGGTCGTCGTGGATGTTTGCTACAAATTAAAATCCATCATTAGCACTCGAGTGTCAGCATGACTGACCACCGGAAAACACAAACCTCGAGGACTACGCCGTGAAGGACTGTCAGCGCAACCCCGCCGATGGTTGACTTTTATTGGTGTGGCCTTCTCGTTTCTCACCCCAAAACTCGTTGGCGCAGAGACGGAACTCGAACCACAAACGTGTGAAGGTGATTTTGCTACCAGCACGGCTGCAGCATAAGGGCTACTATTTGCATAACCTCACACATGTAAATGACCGTGCACCTTCACGCCAAACACGGCAAGGGGCAGAACCCTCGCAACACCGGTAGGCAAATGAGGAACCTCAACTTTGTTCGCCAGAACTCCGAGAACCGCCACGATGGGACCCGACTCCCGAGATGTTGAGTCGCTCGCAGTTTTCGTCCGAGTGGTGTGCTACAGTGTAGGGACGAGATTGAGCTGCGGTTGGTCAAACTACAGAAATTACCAGCATAGAGTGCGTTCAGGCAGTCCGGAGGAACTCTGCTCAATCGCTGCACCAAACGCGCCACCGCAAATTTTCCACGCCTTTCCCCGGTCGGTTGCAAGGGTTCTGTCAATTTAACTTTCCCAGGGTGGGAACCCGGTGGTACGGGGTTGGAAATGGAAACCGGAGTCGTCGCGTTTTCATCACCCCCCCCCCCCCCTTTCCCACCAGCAGAGAGCAGAGAGCGCATTGGAGCGTACGATCGGCGAAACGTGTTACGTGTGCGAACTGTCACGAAACTATTCTAATTTATGCAAATCGAATTTTATTATTCCAATTCAGCAAACGGCGCGTTCAAGTGGGTCGGGTCGACTCCTTCGAGCTAGCTCCACACCCTTGCCCCCCCCGTCCCCCCACCCCTGCCATAAGGGGTGTATATTGAAGATCAAGTACCAGCATCTCAAGTGTAAGTTTCCTGTGCAAGGAAATCACGGCCAGCACAGCGAAGGAGCAGGTTTTATGAAAACAATTTATTGAGCATTTACATCCCGACCTGAGGAGGAGAGGGGGCAGGAGCGGTGCAAGGGTCGTTTGACACGGTTTTGAATGGTGGAAAGCATTAGTTATGCACAAGAAAGCGGAAAGTTAATTTGCGCTACGGACGAACTTATGTTGTGAACAATTTTACGGCACGGTTTTCGGTTGCGTTAAACAGCATGGGCTGGGGCTTTTGTTTTCTCAAATTTCACTCATCCGAGTGAGTTAAACTAGATCCAGTGTTCATCCAATCCTTCTTCGACTGTGGAATGGCGGAGGAAAACAATCGGTTGCGTCTTCACCAAATTCAAATATGTTCAAAAACTAATTATGAAACGCACTAGCGATCGATTCAACATTAGATGAAATCACTGAGCGAAGCTTTAAACATGATTGAATGGAATAAACGAGCCTTTGTGGTTTGATGAGGTTTCCGATTCTGATATTTGTTTATACATGTTTTAGAACTAACTCGGTATTCATCGGCATGTGAATGTTGTAGAAACCATCAATGCAAGTTTACAGAAAACCGCAGAAAGCAGCAGGGTTTCTCCAGGAACTCCAGGTCCACACCGTCATGCGATCGTGCGTTGAGCAACGGCGTGCAATAAACTAAATTATGCATTCGCTATCCACCGAACAACGATTATCACAAACGCCACCCGTTTTCCATGCGGCACGCCACCCACCGCCGAACCGTTTATCACAAAGCAGTGAATTTGTTTCACATTGGATATTTATTCGGTACATGTGAACACGAACACACACACACACTTGCACGCCCATTTCCACCGCGGCGTGGTCAGCGACGTTTAATTAAAACTGTCCCTTTTAATTCGTGCGGGGCGAAGAGGGGGCTGTCCGTTGGGAAACCCAGCTGATATTGGGGGCCTCATCCTCCTATTTTGCCCGGACACACACACACACATCTACGGAGGGTCCTGGAGTGGAACTGGAGCGGATGTAATGAAATTTGTACTATCGCACTGTTCGAAATTAATGGGCTGCAAGGAGTGCGAATTTATTTCCATTCACGGCGTTAAATTGAGTGAAAATTGGAGTGAAAACTCCACCGAGTGATTTCTCTCCCTCTGCTGCCCTCCCAGCGATCACACCCGGCTCGTGAGAGGTTGGAAACATTGTTTACACTCGCTCGCGGTTTCGTTTTCCTTCCGTTGGCGCTGGTTCAGTTAAAAAAAAACACATTGATTTGAAAAGAAACTGATCGACGTATTTCATCAGCGCTGCGTGAGTATTTTCCTTTTAAATTATAACCCAATGATTGTCTTGAACAAAACCTTCAGCTTTTAAATTTCATCTCACAATAGTATCAACAAGTCTGAGTAATGTTTTCTGTTAGATTGGTTTGAATTCAAGTTTCAGTAGGCATGTGCTCCAAAATTATCGCTCATCGATGCAGTTCTTAAACTGTGCAGCACTTTATCACAATCCTTGAATGACTTCACGGTTTTGCGATTTCCTTCCTCGATTCCGTTTGCAGCAGCTGAAGAATCGTCTCGATTACCCCCTCGACGATTACGCGCCGCTGGAACTTGGCATTTGGCACTTTGTGGCAATGAAACTTCCGCCCACCCGGCTCGGCCAAAACCCCGGCTCACATCCGGGTTTGACGATGATGTATGAAGGCAATTTGCGCCGGAGCAAACGCACGACCGACCGACCGACGTGAAGGTTTGTCGCCATGCAAACGGAAAAAGCCACTCAAATTATGACAGTAATTAATCTTGCCGCGGGCGCACGACTCAGCCGAAATCCCTGCCCGAAAATGGCCTCGACGGCAACGCCGACGACGGTGGGGGTGTGAGGATGAGGACGACTCGGTCGTGATTCGAAAGTTTTACTTCCTTCGGCGGTTCTCGATCGTCGAGCGCCACCGGAAGGCCGGAAATGACTTGCTGCCGCAGAGCGATGAACCAACCGGCACAACGGTTCTGAAGTGATCGTACTTTCGCCGAAAATGAGGAGTTCTTTTAAGGGACTTGTGTGCGTCCCATCGATTTTGATGTTCGGGAAATTATAGCTCAGTGTGCATGTAAATATTTCTTTTTCATTTCAGTATTTTGCAGCAACGCCATTAAGCTCCAAATTAAAAAATCAGTCTGTTAAGAATATCATTTTAAAGTAAGGGTACATTTTTGTCCTTGAAAATAGCATTGTGCAGCCGGTAAATTCTTCAACCACCACGGTACAGAACACGTCAGCTTGTCATACCCCATTCAAGCCGCCCATTCAAGGAAAACTGCAAGCAAGCGACGCAAGTTCAAGCGATTGAAATTTGCAACAGTGTTCGCTCGATGCAAACACACTCTCGCACACAGCACTGCTTCGCTTGGCAACCGCGACGAGATGCCGCGCGGAAAATTGTTGCTTGTTGCACTTTTAAACCTGCTGGTACGGAACCGCGATCTGCGAGTTTTCCGGCACTGCAGTGGGGGAGAAAAATGGCTCACGAGTCGAGGAAGGTGAAAAGGAAAGCGAAAACGGTGGCTGGGACGCTTAACCCACTTTTGACTCACCGAAAATTAGCTCATTTTCCACCACGCCGGAGGCGCTGCTGACGTTTTGTTTTTACGTGCGGTGCGTCCGCCGGTTTCGCGTGGCAAGACAAATCTAAACAAATAACGATGACTGATGATGGCCAGGGGAAGGGGACGAGCTGGTGCACTTTTGATGGAAATCATTTGTGCCCTTTTTTAACGTTTTTTAACTTTTTTTTTTTTATAAACAATCATGCAAAGCGAACGTCATTGGAAGACGAAAAACGGTTCACGGTGCAGTTCCGTTCGGCGGAGTAATGCGATCAATTTGTTAAAGTCGTCACTGTTTGCGGCGTGGCATTGGCTGGTGGTGCATTATGCTGCATTTTCCTTTCCGGGGGCCAAATTTGGAGCTACCATTGCCCCCACCCTCAAAACTTACGAGTGGAAGTTGATAATTAAGAGACACTTTCCGCCGTGCTCAATCATGCCACGGTTCATTAGGATTTATTAGTGAGCGCGCTGTAATGGAGTCGAATAAATCATCGGTATTTCATTATTTCCAAGCGGAGTGTTTTTTGTTGTTGTTTTTGCTTAATGGATGAGTTTTGCAATGATAATAAAATTGTGGTTGAGATTAGTGTTTCTGCCTGGTTGCACTTGCACAACAGCGCAGAAAATGGTTATCAATTATTTTTAACTCCTTTCAATGCATTTCGTATATTAGTGTTGTGGTTGTTGTTCAACGTTGTGGTTTCTGTCAAAGTTTTCTAAGCAAATTGAATCCAAAATTTCAGTTTCTTAAGATCCCTATATTCGAATCGTACCAACAGGATTTAGAAGTTTGTTTATGAAAGCTTACCTTGCAAATCTTACTTCTCACATAGCTATTTCAGTCTCCGTTTGAAGACTCTCTTGAATTGTTAATCACTGCCATCAGATGAATAGTTTTCCAGCAGTTTTATACACGTTCAAGCTGAAAACAGTTGAGGAGCAGAAAATTTTCCAAATCAATCAAAACTAGTTTCACCACTGCCTCACAGCCATGGCACTTCTCGAAACTGGACACTTAGCCGTCTTCGGGAAATAAAGTTCAAAGTAGCTCGCCCGCTCGAGCGCAAAAGTCCTGCGGGGTCGGCCAGATTCCGTCGTGCTGCTTGCCTTTGCAGTGCTGGGAGTGGCCGGACCGGCATCGCTCGGATGCTGCACTCGCACTGGTGCAATGCTTGACAAATAGCCTTTCGTAAAATTGATTTCCTACGTTGCGCACCGAGCAGCTCCGAGTTTCTGCGGATAATGTGGCGCACACGAGGCAAGGGACCACAAACAGCGCAGCAAACCCGCACTAAATCACTGCTGAGTTGATCGGCGAGCGAGGAAGTGAAAGCTGAGGGCGTAAAATGCGAACCGGCACGTACGACTTGTCCATCTTCGGCGAGTCCAGCGCGTCTCCCGGCTCAACTCAACGCCAGACTGATCGGTTGCCATAGAGAAGCGAGCGATATTAGATAAATCCGAAACAGTTTTATTTTGCGAAACGAATGTGGTGGTCACATGTCGTCGGAATGTTTAACCCCTTTCGATGTGCGGTGCGAGATGGTGGATAACACATTTCCTTTCATGATCCTGCCAACGAGAGGGTGCACGGTGAGTGTTAAAAGGAAAAGGACAGAGTTCGATGGCAGCAAGGAGTCAGAAGAGGACGGTTGCACAGGAGCTAACATAGTTCGGGAGCATATGGCTTTTCGGGCAAGGAAAGTGTTTGTGTTTCCCTGGAAAAGGGTGCCCAGCGTATCATTTTACCACGAAGGCTGCAAGCAGGATGATGAAGTGATCGCATCTGGTGCACATGGGGTCGAAATATGTCATAGGGGTTGTGCGAAAATGAAAAATTTTCCTTTTTAACTTTTTGTGGAGATTTTTGCATCCTACTTGAGCATACATATTTGGCAAACGTTTTCCTTCAAGACATGCCTCCACAAATTTGCGACAGCCTTCGAGAGACATAGTCGCCGGACGCAGCCAACCAGAACCGGCATGCTTTTGATTCGGTTGGAGTAGAATTTCTTTCCTTCCAGGAAAACTCACACACCACAATTGCTACTTTGAAATGATGGTTCACCATTTATAAAATGTTTCTCCGTTGACGAACAACATTGACTGAACGTTTCATTCGGATTAAACTGTAATGGAGGCGCATGGTAGCTGTGATGGAGGCGCATGATACTTTGTATAATAAATGTGCACCTTGTCTAACATAACATTTGTGACAATATCCCGGCGTGAAATCCCAAATTGGAATCAAAATCATTTAAAAAAAGCGAACTGTGGATAACAAAACTGGAAAGTGGGCATCTGCCTCGGTTTTCTAACGAGCTCATCGGTTTCCAGTGGGAAAAACCGCAACATAACTTCATACCTAATCCTGGGCAATTAAATTATTATTAATGGAGAAACCACAAATTGCACAGATTCCTCACCCCCTTTCCCGTTGCTGACGGGCTTGTTAGCTACCGCTTGCCCGGATGCATTCGGTGTGGCAAAATGCGGGGCGAACAAAAGCGTGCCACCACATTTTCCGCGCAAGAAATCTATGCCACATGCGAGAGAAAAAGAACATTTAACAGTCGAAAAAACTTGCTCATCATTCATTGTCATTCAGGAAATTTTCACAGCTTCTTCGGTCCGTTAACAAATGCTTCCTCTGGTTCGGAAAAATTGTGCACTTTTCCGACTGAATAGCGAACGACCTGGGAGGGAAGTAAAATCTAGAAATTCCGCGAGTCCAGACACGAGCGCATAAACAAATGGAGGATTGTTTTATGGTTCACTGCGGAAAACTCGTGCATGCGAGTGATAGCGATCCTCAAGCTGACCGACTCCGGGACAGCTTTCCTGAAGTCCGTAACGAAGGATGGCGAGAAAAGATCATCGCTAAAAGATAGAATGGAGAGAACAACCTACGGGAAGGGCAGCGAATGTTGAATCGGACTTTGTGTTTAGTTTGGTGGACAAAGGAAAGAAAGTTGAACAAAAAACAACCACATTCCACCGGAAGGATTCATTCTTGTTGTCCTTCCCGAGTAGTGTGAGAGATATTGCAATGGTTTTTTTTCGACTGGTTTCGCTTGAAGTACACCTCAGCAGCCAACGTGGGCTGGAAGGTGGAGCACATGTTTCACCCGCATGGTTTATTCGCCGCGCGCTCCCCGATCGAATAAAGCCACCACGCAGACACACGGAGTTTTGGTGTGGCGGAAGAACAGCGCGAGGGCGGAAGTTTGGGGGTTCGGAAAATGGAATTGTTTGCGGTAAAAATGTTTCCTAACAAATGACCATATTTTTGTGACTTTCGCCATTTGCAGCACGCTCGGGTTATACGGCAAAGCGGAAACCTGTTCCGGATCTTGTACCGTGATCATGGCGAGCGCGTCGCTGTATATGTGTGTGTGTGTTTGTTTTTTGTGTTTGTGTGAGCATAAGAGAGAGAAAGGATTTAAAAAATCCCTGCTAGAGAAACAGGATTTCGGAATTGGTCATTCGAACTCCAGGCCGACTGGTGGCTTTGTTGTTCTGTGTGGAATAACCTCACTTTTTATCCTTCCTCCCGTTGTTCCCGAGATGCCCCAACCAACGATAACATACCTCCCCCCCCCCCCCCCTTTCTACGATTGTAGACTTTTCATTTAACTTCCGCTCGTACCACCTACCTCCAGAAAGTCCGTTACAAATGTTGACCGAGCTTCCTCGCCGCTTTTCGTCGGGGATGGTATACTCGACCAGACGGTTTTCGGGTTTTCCATCAGTTTCCTTTGTAGCTCCAGCCACCGGCAATTACCAGCCGGCAGCCAGCCAGCCGGAGGCAGTAGCCTTGCTTTAACATATTTCCATTCTCTCTGTCAACTGATTTGATTTATCATGATTTTTTTCCATCCCAGTTTGCAGACAGCAAAAAGCAACCCTGTTCATCCATTTCCCTCTCAATCTCTCGAGCACACAAACCCGCATTCACTGGCTGCGTACGTAGGCCATTTATGCGGGGAATAGTAACTTGTTAAACAATATTTACTTTCGTTTTAGGTGTAATGATTTTTTCTATAGGCACCTGAATACCGTAAGGTCATATATGTTGTTGGTTTTCTACCAAAAACTGGTGCTCTATTCCATCGAGGTTTAGGCCCCTCGATCGTCCATTCACTTCCATTCTTATGTGACCAGCACAGCTTGCTTCGAAACGGATCGATATCGATGTACCACGGTTTCGAGCCATTTGTGGACATTAACACCGTACCGTGGACCGTAATGATGTATCTGTGAACAACGGTGGATTAGCGGAACGTGGTTTGAAACAAAGAACGTGTATGCAAAACGAATCACGAAACACATTCGAAGTGCGAATAATGCTTGCAAGAATAGGACTGACCATCAAAGCTGCGTTTCTTCTGCTCTCTAGGGTCAGACTAAAGTGATAAAAAAAAACGATTTGCCTTATAACTGGCGATTTGCTGAGTATTTTTTCAATTCTTTGTTTGACCAATTCTTTGAAAACTAACCTAATCAAATGCAAACGCAGAAAATGCTGAGAGCAGTTAAATTCACTGATTTTATCCGAATGAAAAAGGTTAATCTGCGGCGGATAGCTTGATTTCTGTTCGACAAGAGTTTGGGTAAGGGAAAAAAAACGTATCATTTTGATATCATACCAACTGCAAATTTTGCAAACAGGGAAAATTCTCGTGGACTCCATAATGCCACCACCTTCCTTGAAGACCAACTCTAGTCCCTCAGGAACTCAATCGATTTCATACGAAGCTCCTCGTGAATCTTTTCGGTGCATAAATTACGTTACCCTACCACCATTCCTTGAACGGTATCTTTCCTCTTCGCTCTCAAATCAGACGAATGAATTTCCTTCTGAGTTTCTGCCAAGTGCTCACATGAAATCGTTGCAAAAGCATTCCCTTTAGCTGACCTTTAAGTAAAATGCATCCTGCTTCTGCCTCTGGATCGGTTTACGCTGTCGAAAGTGAAAAATGCTCCTTTACGACGCCATCGCTCAAAAAACATGGGAAAATATCAATTCTGCACGTTTGAACTATGATAGGGAGGTCCTACATTGTTCAGGACCTTTCAATTGGATCGAAATGCTTTTCTGGAGGTTATCAGGGACGATTTCGATGCATCGATTTTAAATTGTTATCCTAAATGTTACAGAAGTTATTTTGTTTAATGTTTTGAATAACTAGATGTTTACCAAGCTAATATTATTTTGTGCTACACAAACTATAATATCCTAATCTGTACGCTTTATACTCGTTAAAAACATTAGATTCTCCTGGTCTACAACTTCACGTACTTCGCGTTCTTGGCGGTACTTCCTCTTTTACGCGCCTCGTCTTTCTCTAAGCTTCCTGCATACTTTCAGCCGGGGAATGCACAAAAGAAAAGCGTCCAATAGAGCACCGAAGCAGTCCAATTGTTGAGCCCAGCAAGAGCAGCAGCAAAGAGCAACAAAAAAAAAAAAAAAAAACGATCACATGCCAGTAAATCACGGCATTAAGGGGGTTCACCATTATCGCCTGACGGACGGAATCTGTCTCTTGCGGATGCCGGGTTCTCCGCTCGAAACGAACGTTCCTTCAGACGCATTCCGCAAGTGAAAGAAGTGGAAAACTACTTTTAAAATATTTTTTTTAGAATATTATTTGCCCCTGTGAAGATCTATGCGATGCTGAGAAGTTGCATTCCCCCGTTAGCTACAGGCAGGAGCAGAAGGGGTAGAGTGGGAGGGGGTTGAGAAGGGAGAGACAATGAAGAGGGCATGAACGATTTCAAGCTGAAAATTTGGTTGTGAGTTGACGGCCGGCCATACCCGGAGCCTTCGGAGGACTCTATTATTCCGAGACGGTTGAGATGCAGAACAGGAGAAGCAGAAAACCTGAGTTAACTTTTCGCTATGGCGTTTTTGGGGCATTTCATTTTTCGTTTTCCTCCATCAAAAGTATTAACAAGTAATACATAATTTTGAAAAGACTTACTGTGAATTTTGCCGGGTTTAATTCGATGAGTACGATTAGAAGATGTCTCCTACCTTTAAAATTATTTTTAAATTCTTACTCAATTTCTTCTCAAACTATTATTCTACATGCACAAAAACGTGCAAAAAGAAACATTCTTTGTCTTAATTTCTGTACAATCTACGCTCAGGTTTCAGCTTGGAATTCACAGCTCTACATCTTATTTCGTGGTCACACTTCTTTGGGAGAAGGCAAGTTCAATCACCAGATGTCCTTCGCTTCCAACAAAGAAAGCCACCGAGTGCGGCCAGCATGGCAGCTTCAAATCGACCGCCGTCCCTTCCATTCTCCACTCCTATGCTTCTCTACTTTACGAAACCACCGCCACGGAACCGGCCGGAAGTGATCTCGCAGCAGTTATTTATGTGTACCGCCTGGGCGTGTGTTGTTGTTGTTCTTTTTATGTTTTGTTGCTGTACTCCCTTTCACTCGGGTTTTATCGAGTACAGCGACTGTTCACTTTCGCCTTAGCTAACTCCTTTAAGGCGGGCAGGGGACGGTGGAAAACCAGCACAACGTCAAAGTAAAGCATCCGATGGCATTTCGATTCTAAATTCTTGCCTGCAGTGCTCAGGGACCTGTTCGGAAGGGTTGGGAGAGTGAGGCGATCTAACAAGACACCCGAACGAACGAACGAACGAACGAGCGCACACACAAATCGACCGAAATCGAGCGACCGCTTGGGCCGGCGGAGCACTTCCGGTACATTGCCTCGCAAGAATCTCGCCAGCTAAAGACAAATGGGCAAATCATGGACGCACGGAGCGGGTGGAGAGAGCTGGGAAATGCCGCGTACCGAAGCGAAATGAACACCATATGTTCCATTTTTCAATAACACTAACAGCTAATGGAAAGGCGGACCCGAATGCAACGGAACCGAGCTGAAGGTGGTGAAGGAGTGCATGGTGCAAGAGGGGAAAGGACACATGGAAGGGATAATCCCAACCGGGAAGGGACGACGAGGAACTGGGGCTTTCTTTTAGATGGAAGAATAAGAGAAAAATCACCTAGGACCGGAAGGAAAGAATGGTGGAGAAACCAAAGGAAAGGGCGTCCGGAAGTGTTGCCTTTGTTGTACAAGTTCGACGTTCGATTTCTTCGCATTCGATCCCGTAAGCCGTTTCCCTTCGGTAAGATGTTACTGTTACTGACCGTCTTTGTCTCGTGCTCGAAAGGACGAATTGCTTTACCAAGAACCAAGAACGACTTGGAGGAAAAGGAGAAGGTCCGTGTGACTTCGATTGGGACATAACAAATGTCAATGAGTCCACACAAGAAACAGATAGCAAATGGAGAAGGTGTTCCACAGTGCAAAGAGCATAAGACGTAGAAGCAAAGTCAACGTAGAACGAAAGAAGAAAATTGTTTAAAATAAATAAATGAGTGGGATGCTTCACAAAGATTCAGAGTCAACATTGAACAGGAACTGGTCACAAGAAGCGTTTAAGGTTTTGTTCAGACGTTTCCACCACTTAAGAATATTTTTTCACATTAATATGCTTAGTACATTTTCAGTACAGTTAATGAACTACATCAGACAAACACCTACAAACACTGCTGACTACATTCATTCGACCAAGACTGAACATTCTTGAACTGTCGCCGATCGTCGAAAGACACTTGCGGAGCGATCTGCATTCCGTTCACTTTTCCAAGCTGATTTTCGCCTGTTCCCCCTCCCCGGGACGATGTTCGAGCAGCAGCCAAACCAGGAGGAATTTGCAATAAACTCTCAGCACATGTCACAATGGTTCGAAAGTTTTCCGATTGGAATAATTACAATTGCAGCCAATGAAAGCGGAACGCGGAGGGCAGACAGATGTGAAACGAAAAACAGCTTCCGTATGACAAGCCCCGGAAGACAACTGTCCGAAGAAAAGTTTCCCGGTCGGAAAACCCCACGCATGCACAGGGAGACAAAAGATGAGGGTTTTTTTCTGCCGTTGTTGAACCTTTTTCTCGGATACATTCACAGTAGTAAACGGTTAACAATGCGAAACGATTGGAAGCGGGGACAGACAAGGACACCCGAAGTTGGAAACCATTTTGGTTAAGGGTCGCGGAGATGAAAATTAATTAAAAACTATTCGCTTTGTTCACGGAACGCGCCACCCCGTCAGTCCACAGTTGAATATGCAGCAGTTTTACCAATTCTTGATTGTTCGTTACGTCCTGTATATTGATTACTGTCTAATACTGTGAATTTTCCTTCTCCAAACGTATCTTCTTGTTGGGGCACACCGTATAAATTGAGTCAAATGAAGTTTATCATCATTTTCCCGTTCAATCCATTCATTTTAATGTCCTATAAAAATAAAATAAATCGACTTCATGCCAAATTTCAAAAAAAGCTCGCATTGTCGATAAAAGATGATTAAAAAAATGAAAAATTGGAATAATGGGGTTTCATAACATCATAAAATACGCTTTCAGTATTCATCTTGACCATTTCGAAAATTCTCATATATTTGCATTTCTTTCTCATACTTACCTCCGTATTCAGAATAGCAAAAAGACGAATTTTTTCAATTCGGAACTCACAACCTTAGTTTTTTTTTCAAATTGTAAGTATATTTTCATGGTTTTCCTCCATAATATTTTCAGTTTTGCCATTTTTTTTGTTTTCATCGTTTTACACTGTACTATATCTCTGTATCTTTCCTTATGCTCTTGTTTGTATCTCGTCTTTTCATTCACCTTGCCGGCGTCACGTCTTCTCCGCATTATCGCTTTAGCTCAGCTCCTCGCGTGCGATTCGACGTTGGGTGTTACCCCCTATCTTTTTAATTAACCCTCCTGCACACACACTCACAGCAGCGTACAGCAACAAACCGGCGGGAAGGAGGATTGCGAATGCGAACTCCCGACGCGCGAGCTCATCCGTTCCGGGGGCGGGCGTTGATGCGTTTGCGGGACAGGACGATCATTTGTTGTGTTTTAAATTTGCTATTTGTCGAACGAGGCGGCTTGGCGGGTCCGTCCTCGCTCTAGTCACTTGTCCCTCGTGTGATGATGCCGCGCCGTACCTCTCGGACGGTCGCTGACATCCGCATCAACCGCGGAAGGGGGCTGCGCGGCGGGATATGTTCGTTTGTTCGATCGTTCCTTCGTTCGCCGATGTTCCCATTGCACAGTGCAGTAGTGGCGGAGTAGCAGCAGTTAGTATCGAGTTTATCGCAACGATCATTCGCAACGTGTGTGTTACAGACCATTCAGCAACGCAACACTCTTTCCGCTCAGTAGTAGTAACAGTAGTAACACAGCAGCATCATGTGCAGCGATTTTTGAATTGTTTTGCAGCATCTACGCAATTTCATGACCATCATGAACACGGGCGCGAATTTACATCCCGTTCAGTTTTCTTTGCATTGCATCGTTTAAATAGGTTATAAGTGTGGGATTCTTACAGGTTGTGTGTAGTATTTTCGTTTGCTTCACTTCATTAGGGTTTTACATATCAAAGGCATATTCATTGTATGTCGGGGCATTTTCTTCTCTGATGGGGCGAATGGCGAGCAGGGGAACATTGTTCCCGGCTAACATTCCATAGTTTCGACAGTACTTTCCAAAAAAATCAACCAAACGAGTATGGTTATGGATTTTCGCGTTCCAACAAGGAGGGCAAAACCCAACGTACGCTCAACGTACCTCTTCTGCGGGAAAATCTGACCCTCTTCGTCAACAAACACACGTTCAAGTAACGCTGCGTGGCGGACAAATATGCGAATGGGTTGGGCACGATCGTAGAAAAATCTCGAACAAACCTGGGCAACACATCGAACTACCACAATATGACTAGGGTGAAAGGGGGGCGGAAGGATGAGTAGAGGGTATTAGACGCATTTGATGCACCCTTAACGTTTGCATTTCACACATCGAACAGATCACACACACGCACACAGCCAGGTGTTGCGCACATTTTTGCACACTGTTTTCGTTCGCCGTTTGGCTGACCCGAGATTTTTTTCAGGAAAATGCCGATCCCCATCAATCCACAAGCCAACCAGCGTCGCCTGCGGCCTGTTCAAAGTATTGGTCGATTTTCCCGTACTCTTTTCCTCCTCTATCACGTGGCTACCTTTTTTTTCGCACCCAACGTGCCGATCGATCAATCGAACAGTTTAATAAACTGAATCGAATTTTCGTTCAAGCATTCCTCCCTTCATACTAGGCTTTTTCTTTTCAGTTTTATCCTGGATGTTCGTTTGGGTAATCTTTTTGTGTAGTATTGAGTAGTAACATTTGCTTCGCCTAACATCATGCACCGGCATAGAAGGGGTTTCCCTTTGCGTTTTGCAGCAGTGCGCCTTCGTTGGTTAATAGGATTTCCGTATAATCAATAATAATCAATAATAATAGGTGTAATAGCAATATAATTTCCTTCATCACACTCCGATCTTCCGTCGTTCGGTCGTTGAGAATTTCTATGGTGTTTTGGGTCATTTGCCTAAGTTTGTTTGTCCTTTGTTGAGTTTCATCGAGACTGAATTTATTGTTTTTTTCCCCGTCGTGTGCGATACGTTTTGGATCTTTCAGATACTTAGCAGTTTGGGACTTGTAATCTAACCATTTCAGTTTTGCTTCCTAATTCCCAAATAAATATGGAAAGATTTATTTGATATGCGCCACAGTCGGAGTTTATGTGAAACATTCGTATTCGTTCCCCTACCTACGTAGGTTTTTTTTTTCAAGAGTTTGCCGACATTGTGCCATAATTGTACCGTGGTGCCCGTCTGAAAGTGTGCTATGTCCAGCATATATGGCAAACAATCGACGGTCACCAGTGGTCTTCCGGTAGAATTATGCGCCCTCTGTGTCTTTCATCTTCAAATACTGCTCTGAATATAAAGTATTATTTACAGAGCAATATATTTCCTAAAAAGGGGGAGTATATTTAAGGTACATCACAATGGAAAGTAGTAATGTTCAAGAGTCCTTCGAGTACAAGAAAGTCACACTTGATTCAAAATAAATAGGATCCAAAGCGCAACAAAAATGTGTTGGTCTGTCAGCTTCCCCTCGCTCAGTTTCCAAATGTGCTGTTTGAATATGCCTACAAAATTTCCACAAACAAATATTGCCAACATCTCGAGTTCTACCAAAACATGCACAGCAAAAACAAAAAACCTGACAATGTTGCATGACATCAATGCGCTGCCAGTTTGCTTAGAATACAGTTTCGCTCGTATTTCTCCGCACAAAGAGAACAGTTTAACGCTTCCACGACCTTGCACGACCTAATTGCCTCGCCCCCATTACGGTATCGGCGAAACACAGGCGAACGCGGAGTAGCAAGAAAGTACCATCCTCATAGTGGAAATGTTAAGCTGTTCTCAGTGCGATGGACAAAACTATACTCAAGCTTAGCGCGGGATCCCTTCCCGATTTTAATGCGCGCATTTATCGATCGCCATTGCAAAGCGAGTTTCGGAAAAAACCGACTGAAATCTTAACTTGCTTTTTTTCGTTCGATGTGTCCTTAGAGCCAATATCTTCTTTCTTCACTGCTTTTCTCTCTCTCTTTCTGAATCCACACCTCCCGTTTCGGGCTTTCTAATGCCGACCGCACCCGGTAACGCGTCCGATCGTGCCATTCAGTCTGCCCTTCGGTACGGAAAGGTTTCGTCAGTTTAACTTTTCTCCTTAGCCGGTGCAACCGTCTCGACAATTCGCTTTCGTTCGCAAATTTATTTAGAGTCTATCTGGTTACCTGATCGAGGTGGCACTTGGGGCATTCAACTCAAAGTTGATGTGCCTCTCTCTCCATGACACCTTGCCGCAGCCGACCATTGTGTGTTTTGGTGTGATGAATTTTGTTTTCCTCTATCTTTCCCTCGTTAAGACGCTTGCCGCTTTTTCGAGACCGCTAGTCTCACTCTGATTCGTTTCTGGCGCGATCTTCGTTTTTGATCTGATGAAAGTAGAAGCTAAAAGGATCGCCTCTTATGGTCTAAACCTATTGTACCCCTTCATATACGATTGATAGCACAGTTTGTACGCACAATGTGTGCATAATTTCCTCCTCGTGTTGACGCTTTACCCCTCGACACGCGCGCACGCCATTCGAAAGGGTGGAAGTAGGACGTTAGATTGGGTCGTCTGTCCATGTGTTCCGGCTGTCTTGGTTATGATCCGTAACGGGTTGTTTGGGGTTTTGTGGAGTCCTGGTCGATCGGAGATGTGTGTGTGTGTATGTGTGTGACGTTCTTCGATGCTAATCGGCATTGCACTGCTGCCGCTTAGTTGATGCACTCGGCTTTCTGCTTGTTGTTGCCGGGGACATTGTTCTGGAACCCGGGTGGCATGGGGATCGAGAACTTGTCGAAGCCGTTCGGGAATCCGCCATTCGTGAGCCCGTTCATGTAGACGCTCTGCTCTGCGTTGTTGAGCCAATTGGCATGAGAAAAGTTAAGCTACAACAAGAAATCACATTATTCATTAGGGTGCGTTGTTAGTTTACTATACATGATACAGTTATCCTATTTCAACCTGGTGTGAATATTTAAAATTGTTTCCAAGCAGTAAAAAAAAAATGCAAATGCTATGCGTAGCATGCTTTCTTTCCACATAAACCACGGTTTGTTTCGACAATCTTTGGCATGAAAACTTCTTCCAGGTTCCAGTGTTTCGATATCGGTGTCCGATTCAACCTTCTTTTCCTGCTTACCTGTGGATTAGCTTGCTGTTGCTGCTGCTGTTGCTGCTGTTGACCCATCAAGTTTGACTGCAAGTTGAGACCATGGTGTCCGAAACCTGCGAACCGAAACAATTCCATTGATGATTAATGAGGTGAATAGGGAGAGGGCAATCACCGAGTGCTATCGATGGTTTCTCAGGCAAAACATACCTTGTCCAGGTTGAAGATTTTGCTGCGGATTCATTTGCTGTTGCTGCTGCTGCTGCTGCTGCTGAGCGTTCAGGAACATGTCGCCCCCGGCCGGCTGGTTGGGACCGTTCATGAAGGAGAACTGACGGTACGAAACGATGGCCGGATCGAGGGACGTCCAGTCGGAGAAGTTGTTGCCGAACGCTGGAAAAATCAGCATGATCGTGAAAGCCATTTGCTGTGAAACGAATAAACCCCCCCCCCCCCTCCCCCACACATTCACACACACATACCCGGTTTGTTGAGGCCGTTCTGCGGCTGAGCCTGCGCCAGATGGTTTGGCTCATTTTGCTGGAAACGCATGAACGGCTGTTGCATCTGCGGGTTCCAGTTTCCGTTCTGGGGTGGTTGCGGCTGTTGTTGCTGCTGCTGCGGTTGACCATTAGGCAGTGACATACCGCCGTTCATGAAGGGCAGAATTTTGCTACCTGCTCAAAATTAAAAAGATTACAAAAAAGGGTGTAAGGATCAACCTCGCAGCATTGTCTCGTGCGAAAATACTACGTACTTTGTGCTCGCGGTACCCCAAAGCCGAAGGCGTTCATGTGATTGAAGCCTGGTGGTGGCATACGGGTTCGCTGTTGCTGCTGCTGCTGCTGTTGCTGTTGCTGCTGCTGCTGCTGCTGTTGCTGCTGCTGTACATTTTCCAGCAGTTTGCTGTGATTCGCTGCGTTCGGCGGCATCTGCTGCTGGTTCATCTCATCGTTCATCAGCTCGGCCAGTGCCTTCTGCGTTTCCAGGAACGGATCGAACCCTAGCTCATCGTCGACAGTTGGATTTTGCGAATACTGTGCCATTGGTGGCTGTTGCTGCTGACTCTGTGGCTGCTGCGGTTGCTGCGGATTGTGGATTCTGTTGCCTGGCTGCTGTGGCGTTTGCTGTGCCGCTGCAGCTGCAGCTGCTGCTGCCGCTGCCACTGCAGCCTTATGCTGCTCCTGCTGCTGCAGTGGGTTGACACCGTTCAGCAGAGGGTTGTGAGTGCCTATGTTGAGATTTTGCAGTCGCTGCTTCTGCATCTGCGATCCTAATAAACCTGCGAACGAGATCGACCTCAACAGTTCAAAGCATCGGTCCACCGGAAATTCTCACCGAAGCGCTTACCGTCGTTGTGTTGCTCGAGGAAGTGGTTGTTCAGCCGGTTGTTCTCCAGGAGATTGACAATGTTCATGTCTAGCGCTGGCGAATTGTGTCCGATATTTAAAAATTGTTGCTGCTGCTGCTGCTGCTGTTGGTTCTTGTGAAAGTCGAAGAACTTGTTCAGCTTGGCTATGTTCGCGTTTCCGTATATTTGGCTTATGTCCGTTTGTAGCCTTTGTTGTTGTTGCTGCTGCTGTTGCTGTTGATTAAGGAAACTGCCTCGCATAGCGAGGGATTTGTGCCATAAATCGTTCGCTCCAAAATCTTCAATAATGGGGAGAAACGAAAAAGAATGATCATCATTAGTATCAACAAGATGCAAATACGATTGAGCAGTAGGCAGGACAGGCTTACCGTTAAAATTATGGAATGGCGGTAGTCCATTCAGTCCATTGTTAAGGTGGTTGCGTTTCTGATGCTCCTGTTGCTGCTGCTGCTGCTGCTGCTGCTGCAAACGAAGCCACTCTTCGTGCTGATCCTCCATCATGTACTTTTGTCGCAGCATGCACTTGTTCAGTCCCGGCTCCAGCTCGTCCGCGGAGCCACCCAGCATGGGCGTAGCATCGCCATTACCGAGGAGACCACCGAGACCGGCGTTGAAATGCTGCTGAAACCGAGCCACATGCTGGAATAGATGCTGCTGTTGGTGCGCTTGATGCTGCTGCTGCTGCTGCTGTTGCTGCTGTTGCTGCTGGTGGTGCAGCTGGTGCTGCTGTAGGTTGCCCATGTTTTTGAGCAGTTCCTTGGCGTGCTGCTCATTCGTGTCGTTTGTACCGCTGAGGAGATCCGGTAGCTGGGAGGAAGTTAGCCCGTTGACGCCCGGCTGGCTGCCATCCACCACGGCACCGAGGTCAGTGGCGCCCGCCGCGATCCCCGCTGCCGTCTGCTTGCCGTACGGATCGAACGCGTTATACGAGAAGAAACTGCTATTGTCGTCCAATATACTGTCGAGCTTGCTGCCAAAGCGACCGCTCGCGTCGAGCAGGTTACTACCGAACTTGTGATTGCTCAGAATGCTGACGCCATTGCTAGTCGCAATAGGGCTCGCCGTGCTGGTGCCACTGACGGCCACTTTGTCGTACAACGAGGTCGCAGTGGAAGAGACCGAACCATTCGGAGCAGTGGTGCTGTCGCTGTCCACCTTCTCGTCGCCCGCCGAGGAGCTAGAGGAGGGTGAGGATAAGCTGCGGTTTATTTCGGCGACATCACTACCGTCGACCGGGGGTATGGCGTTGACCACACATTCGCCGACCGACTCGCTATCGCCGCCGGCGGCTATCACACTATCACCGACGCCGTTATTGAGTGTATCGGCGAACGCACCCGGTGAGCTCTTGCCACTGGCCGTCTCACTGAGCGATCCACTGTCCACGCCGTTCCGCGATGATGCTGTGCTACTGGAAGTTCGAACAAAAAATGGCATGATGTCAGTTGCAGCAAACATATTTACCTTGCCCAAAGCCTAAATATCGATAGCTACCTAAGCGAAGGTGAATCCGTTTTGCCATCGTTATCCGACGACAGTGCGTCATTGTCCAGATCCTCAAAGTCCAGCTCGTCATCATCGTCGTCGAGATCGTTGTTGATGATATGGCCGTTTCCGCTGGCGCCGTTGCTAGTGCCATTTGTTTCGCGCTTTTTGCTCTGGGTCTGCTGCTGCTCGTCACCGTTGCTACCGTTAAGCATGGCCTGCTGCTGTTCGCGTTCACGCTCGCGCTCCCGTTCCCGTTCACGCTCCCGCTCGCGCTCCCGTTCACGCTCGCGCTCCCGTTCACGCTCACGCTCGCGTTCACGTTCCCGTTCGCGGTGTTGTTTAAGGTTTTTGCTACTGAGATGCACCTCCTTGCCGTTGACGGTACCGTTGGTTTCGTGGGCTTCGTGAGCGTTGCCGCGCTGCTGCTGCTTGCCATTGTTGGCCGCCGCCGACCCCTTGCCGGAACCCTTGCCGTTCACTAAGGCCGCACTGGAGCCCTTACCCGCAGCAGCACCCGCAGCAACACCGTTGGCACTAGTCACGTTAGTTGTACTATCTTTATGATTACTGGAATTGTCGTGACTATTTTTGTTGTTGTGTTGCTGCTGCTGCTGCTTGTTTTTGCCTCCCTTTGAGCGAGATTTCGTTTCGTTCTTGCGGTCGCTACGGTTCGCGTTTTCCTTGTTGCTGCCGCCGTTTGCTGCTGGAAGTAAACGGGTATGCCAACATACAATACGGTTAATAAAAAGAGACCAGACGGATGATAGGAGGTGAGACTAGCAAACACTATACTCGTCGTACGTACGACCCACGTACGCCTTTTTTTTTTCTCCCGCGCTAGCTTGTCAATTACAATTCCAAAGTGCCAAATTCGCAAGATAGAAGTGGTGGGGTGGGTAGGTAGGTAGGTAGGTAGGTAGGTTGTTATTTAACAGTGTTGTGCACGCGCGTACGCTTTTCCTTTTGTTTTCCTCGGGGCAGTGTAAGTTTGTCGCGTACGCAGAATTCTGTCGTAGAAACACCTTTGCCGTGAGCTGATCTTGAGCTGGTTTACTATCATGACAATACACTGAACCAATCGATGCATGATGTATTGTTTAAAAAAATAGATGGAAATGGACCAACAACATTCCCATAAATGAACATACAAAAACAAAAAATTAAAAATCCAACTGATAAATATAATCAACTTGGAACAAATGGCAATAATTTGAACCTTATTTCGGAATGTTTAACGTATGCACACATGCAGCAAAGAATAGTGAACCGAAAACAGCCTTCTAAGCGCACCTCCAAATATAAAACAGGAATTTGCAAACTTGTTGACAACAAAAAGGGAGAACATAGCCTTCCAGACAACACAGGACAACAAAAAAGACGGCGAAATGATAGGTAACCGAATTAGTTTGTAATAGTCTTGATCCTGTGGATGGATTCTGTGGGCGGATCTCTTTAGGGAGACTCCTTCGTCCTCCATCCGTTGGGTTAGTTTTCAAAATGAAGAGAGAATTAGTTAGATCACAGGCACAAAATCACATTTTTCTACCAAAAACCACACACACACACACAACGCGCGAAACGTAGATTAGGAAGAGCAGGGAGAGAGAGATCGTTTGATCGTAGATCGCCGACGTATCCTTTCCTGCTGTCGTAGACCGGCGGTTAGTAGTATAGTTAAGGGAGCATTCTAATACTCCCAAAAACTTCAACACACCATTTCAACGAGAGTACGTCACCAGGTGACTATTACCGGCTACGAGGGAACAAGTGAAGCGAACAAGTGTTTTTCGAATAAAAGAAAGTTCTTGATAAGTTGGGAAGTTGCGTGTGGTCTCCATTAAGGACCGCTCTACCGCAACAGGCACATATAGCACACTCGCTTTCTCTCTCGCTGGCTCTCCCGTGTTGGTGGTATAGTTTTGGTACAATTCTCATTCCTCAGCGCCCCGGTTGCTGCGTTTGCTCTGGTAGAGTTTTGGTTTGTTGGGTTTGTTTTAATTGGTTCTTGGGATGCGTTTTGCATCGGCTCACACACACCTGTTTTACCGTTAATTTTATTCTCCTTATTGCTACCGCCGCCGCCGCCGTGTGTGCTGCCGTGGACCGGCACCGTCGATAAGCTGGGCCACGCGTCTTTGCTCTGTATGGGTCCATTGGTAATGTCGCTAATCTGTTTAATATCACTGACCGTCGACGACTTGCCACCGAGAAACCCGACGCCGCTGCCGCTGCCGCTGGTGGTGACGCCGCCGCCGCCGGACCTGGGTATACCACTCTCACTACCACCACCACTACCCGCACTACCCGCACTGCCGCCATTTACCACCAGCGTGGAGGACGCACCTGCAGTTACTGCCGCCGCCGTCGACGCCGCCACAGTCGTCGCCGCCGCCGTTGCCGTCGCCGCCACCACAGCCGCCACCGTGGACGTGGCTATCGACGACACCAGGCTGGCGATGGTGCCGACACCCGCGGCCGCCGCTGCCGCGCTGCTGGCGCCACCACTGCCCGCACTACTACAGCCGTTACTGCCGTTCTGGCCGCCAGCAGACGTCAGGCCCGACTGCGCCTGCATGGCGTCGTGCAATCGCTTCTCGTACTCCTGATGCTTCCCTTGGTGCATCTCCTGTAGACGAAACGAAACAGAAACAAACATTTAAAATCGTAGGCATCCACAGCTCCGCGGCACCCGCCATCGTCCCGCTATTGGCCCTTCTGCTTACCTCCTTCGTAAAGCTAGCCTCCTGGTCGCCGAGCTCGTGCAAGTACATGCAGTCCGGCTTGGGACAGGTTTGGTTTTTCATAAAGTGGCTACAGTACTTCGTCGTACCTAAGCTCGTCTTTATCAGTCGCCCGTCGATCATGATGTTGTTGACGCTCTGGATCGCCCTCAGCGCGTCGTTGTTGTTGATGTACGTCACGTACGCCGACGCCGAGGGACCCTGGGTAGAGGAGGAAGCAACAATATTAGTGAAGAAAATTTTCTATCCGACGCACGGCACGGTCGAGGGGAAGGAGCCGGGACTTACCTGTACGCCCGCGTAAGTTGTACTAGGGTTGATGACCACTTTATGGATCTTACCATATTTACCGAAGTATTCATGTTTCTTGAGAATCTACAAAGCAGACGGACACGGTGAGAAAATAACTGGGGGAGGGGAGGAGATTGGTGCAGCGTATTGCCACGAATGCAACCTGAGCAACTGAACTGACCTCCGGATCGGCCAATCTCGGCGGCAGCCCAACCACGAACACCAGGTTCTTCTGCACCACCCGCACGTTCGCAAGGTGTTTGCGGTTCTCGGAAATCTTCGCCCTCCGCTGCTGATCCCGCTGCCGCTTCTCCGCCTTGAAAGCCGCGATCTGCTCCTGCGACAGTGGCGTAAAGTCGGCCGGGTTCTCCGGGTACGCCTTCCGGCACGCGGGGCACAGCTCGTTCTCGTCCGTGCGGATCCGATGCCAGCAGAAGCGACAGATCTGTTTTTGTGGCACCGTTCGCGATGCCAAGGAGGATGATCGCAATCAAAATCATCGAATCAGAGAAGGGTAGTAGCGCGGAACTGTTCTACCACCTTGTGCAAAAGGGGTGGGGGGAGTGGTTTAATCGTTATCACGATTGACATTACCTGATATCCACAGGTACAGGGATAGAAGTTCAGATCGTCCACCTCCAGCGGTTCCATGCACAGTGGACACTCGACCTGCTCATCGCCGCTACTGTTGTTCATCACGTTCATGATGACGATCAACCCAAAAGCACCAAACTGGGCTCGAAATTCTTCTCGCACTGCTTTGCCGTGTGTAGATGGTACAGGACGACCTTGGAGAACCTCGCAGAACGGTCTTCGAATGGGGAAACTTCGGACGCTTCGGTTCGAACGTAGCTAAAGCTAGCGGCGTCCGTCTGTTTAGTGGTAGGGTTGTGTCCTTTTGGTCCTCGTGAATGAACACCAACTGTCGGGTGAGGATAAAGGAACACACAAGGATCAGCATTAGAACATACTTCGAGCCGCACCGGATGAACTCACCGGTACAAAACCTAGCACTGCACGAAACAGTCTTATGATCCTCCCGGTTTCGTTGCGTTCTTTTCCCTCAAAAAATTCACTCACAAAAATTCACTGAAAAAGCCTCCAAATACTGCTGAGTAGAAATGGGACCGCCAAATCAAGGCCGTTGAGTGTGGTTGGTTGGTTGGTACCTCGTGCCAGAGGCAGTTTCGTCTCCCGTAGGGTATCCCTGAGGCGCCGCGGAATCTTGCACGCGCCCTCGCCTCCTCACGAACGTCGTGCGCTGGTCACAGCCGCACAAACACACTAACACTCACACGCCGCCGGAAACGGAACTGAAACTGTGCTTGATGACCACCGATCGATGCCGGATTGGATTCGGATGTGCTTTTGGTATGGCGAGCCGAAGTTGTTGTACGACCAATTTTCAACCCGACGTAAACACGTACGTACGGTTTCTTCTTCCTCTGTCACCGCGCCGTAATCTTAGTTTGTACAGGTTTTATCTGCAATGATAAATGATGGAGAAGGGGAGAACAAACGGGAATTAGTCAAGGTTAAATAAAGCAATACCTGCACACGGATCACCGGACCGAACCGGACAGGTTGTTTTTTTCTCCCTTCTTTTCCGTAGTGTTTCAAATAAATAAATAGATGAAACAAAATATCGCTTCCCACATTGTTGCTCGCCAGACTGGCCTGTTCTAAAAATATCACTCCACTTTTCAACACAAGCAACACAATTACCGTAATCGTTTCATATGTAAAACAAATGGCGATGGCCGTTTTGGCGTGCTCCGCCCAGACCCTTTCGACAGAGGAACACTAGCACACACCGCCCCGAGAGAACCAAACCCCACGTTCGATAATAAACTCGTTGCTTGAAAGGGAAAAATAAATTTTAAAACGCACACCCGAAGATCGAGTATCTTCGGAGAGGAATCTATATATAGAAAAACTGCGCGAAACAAGAGAACCTCCAATCTCTGCTACTGGCTGGCTGAGGTGCATACCCAAACGCTTCTTGACCGCTGTCCACCCGTAGGTTGAGCGAAAGAAATGTGCATCCAAATGGGAACTACATCAGGCAGATTATGAGTTGGGTAGTTAATTTATTAAGACACAAGAAAGTGTGTACTGCTAGGACGCAGCCTTCTGAATGGTTCCAAGTGAATATTTCCCTCGTGTGTTTCGTTGATAGCAAGACGACCCGCCGTTCCGTACATTGCATCACAGAGGTGAGGTTTGTTTGTTCTCGCCACGAGTTCAATCGAGTTTGAGTAGATTTGTTTACTTGGCGATTGTGGAATACGAATGACCGGCGTGAATGCGCTGGAAGTTTCGAGAGGTTGCAAACGGCAACAACTGTACTAATGGGATGTTATCAGGGGAATTAATCGATGATTCTATTGACGATATGGCTAAGTGTTTATTACAGTTGTTGATTACTTTTTAACAATATATAATTCCAAGCGCTTCTTATTCAAATACAAAACACTTTCTAAGTATGTTTTGTTACGTCTACTTTCCATCTTCATCTTTATGGCAGTGCACCGAAAGCGCCGTAAGCGTTATCCCATGTACTCCCAAAACTAGTTCAAGGATGATCATCCGATGACGAAACCAAGGGGAATCACAAATACGCACAATGTTTTTTGATCAGTGTTTTAAATTGAACAGAAAGTTGATCTCTTGAGTGAAGCTATCGTGAACTCTAGCACTTCTGCATCTACTTTTTTCGCTTTGCCTATGTTTTCAAATTACCATGGATCGGACGGTTGGATGATAAGTGACATCAACATCACGCACCTGAATCCCGTCCATTATGTTAACCTCCAATGTTCCTTCTGGTACAAACAAAATGGTACGGCACGAATAAACATAAGTCGTGCCATAATTCGAGCGGCCCAAAATTACCGTTGAACGTCCGCTTTTGGCCCTCTGACCAGTGCGAAACCGGTAGAAGGAACACGACTGGCTGACTGGTGCTGTTGGCGCTGTTGTTTTTCCTTTTCACGCACGGTTCAACTTCTCGGGGCGCAAACAACCAACCAACTAACCAACGAGTCAACTGCCAGCAGCAGCTTATGCGCCTGTAGCTGCGTTCCATTCGAGTGCAATTGCTTCCCATTTCCGCCATTCGCCAAAAAGCGACGCTGGCTGGCTTGGTGGCTGCTTTTCTTGCGTAAACGATCGAGCTGTAGGGGAGAGGTCGTTTTCGGTTGGCTGTCGGAACAGTTCCTTTCATTTTTAACAGAACATCTACGCAGATAAAAAGGTATACCATTGAATGAAATCTAAAACATACATCTTGAAATAAATCTAAACATTATACAGAAACAAAAACTCAAGCTAGATTGTAAATTTAATGCTTACTTTAAAACAACAAATCTTATAAGATGTCTATCGCCTGAGTCAGTGAACAAAAATGGCTGATAATGGCTCACGCCTAGATAATAATCCATTTCATGTTTGTCACACAGACTCACAGACAGCTGGAAGGTACAAGGAATGAACAAAAAACAAAACCGGATACTAAACGAGCAGCCCCCCGGGGTCTGGGTGACGAGAGGAGTGGATAGCACAGCCCCCGTTCTCCACTTGAAAGCGCTGCAGCTGATCAACCCACTTGGAAGAACTCGATGCACAGAGTTCCACACATCCATCCCTCTTCGCTCGGGTGGTGGGTTCGGTGGTCGGTTTATCTCGGAAAAGTAGGAATTGCGGCCACGACAAGAAAACGCATAATTATGGATCTTTGTTGTAATGGATGGATGGCCTTGGCTAAGTAAGTGGTCCGCTCGGTAGCGCTGCAGGCGTAGCTTTAGCCGCGTGCCATTCGTACAACGCTGGACCCGTGCCGCACAGCATGGTAGAAGCAGCGCATACCGCATTTTGGGGCGGCGTTCCCGCTGGATTGCCTAGCTGTGGCCAGTAACGTTCATTTCAGCTGTGTTTTCGCTCTTCAAATGCAACGGCTCCGACGGAAGGGTTAGGAGGTAACGGTATTTGGACGATGGACCGATTCCTAGGGCCACTAGGGTCAGGAAGTGATGCCGCCTGTACCATAGGCTAATCCAGCTTCATCTCCATATCTTGCTCTTTCGATTCCATTTCGCTCGTCTACTCCGTTCGTTAACCTCCTTTTTTGCCGTAAAAGGCGCAGTAGGTCCACCAGATCGCGATCGAGCCAACAGAAGCACAGTTTGTCGGAAACGATCGGCTGAAACGAGGAAGTACATATGGCTCTGGCAATCTCGCCTCGTCGCGAAAGAGAGGCTTTGTGTTGAGGCAGTGGGTGAGTGTTGCTGATTCATGCATGAATTGTCTATCGATGCGTAGATTTGCCTTGCCAATTTGTATCCGGCTTAGCAACATGAACAGCAAACATTTATGCGTTTGTGGTTGCGCAGAACGTGATGTCATACGGTGGCTCCTCTTCGACGAACCTAACACTGACTTGATCGGTCGATCCTAGTCTGTCAATGCAGTTTTAGCGATCGACAGCATTTGTCTGACTTGTTTGTGGCAAACTACCAACGAAACGTTCGATGCATCTACCCAGGGCAACTCGGTTTTGACCGTGCTTTCACGGTTCATCTACCATCTTTCGACCTATTAAATGATAATGGGCCATGTAAAAATGTCGATGGGCCATGATGATGATCATGATGAGACCTTCACACCACAACATGGGTTTAATAATGACTTGCATACAATTATTGCCAAGCATTTTCAACACGAAGAAATAAAGAAACTACAGCTGAGGCTTAGACAAACTGCAAATCGAAGTGTGTCACCAACCGCAAAGCTCCTGCGGCGTGGCTCTGAGCTCAAAATTTCAATAATCCTCCTACTCTTTTTTCGCACAGCATCGCTCCGCCAAACTCCCACTCTGCGAGATGATGTTGCTAACGGCAAACAGCATCGTTGGTGTATGCCAAGGACATTCCAAGACACAACTTTCGACGTTGCCGCAGAGTACGAAGCTGTGTGCGTCTGCTCCGTCTGCGATACGGAATGGTGGTGTTCACACATTCATTATGGACGCCCTTGAACTTTCGGAATTGCAACGCTTCCTCTCGAACGAGCGCGCCTCCACACCTCACACACGTACGTCCATCATGTGTGTTATTCTACTCGCCGACACTAGGAGGAAAACATGTCAAATTGTACCAACCGACGACCGTCGTTAGAGCAACTGCCCATCTCTTGATGATCCATTTCTTGCTGTTGCGAACATTTCCATAAACGACATTTTCTTACACCGGGGCAAAAGGAAAAGAAAACTCTACCCATCGCAGCTAGTACCGCACCTCTTGGTGGTGCTACTAGAAATAGCCACCTAGGAGATATACGTCTTCTAACGACAGACGTTTGACGCTCTTTGATTTTAAAACAAATGTCATACCAGTTAATGATAGTGTGTAGCTTAGGTTACTGGTTCTTTTGTGTCCACACAGACCGCATAGTTTCCCTGTGACCAGTTTGTTCGTTCAGAGCCACGGAAGAAGAGAAAGTGGAGCATCACAAGAGGGAACGATGAGGACCGCGGTCATGGCGAAGCAGAGAGAACATTGAGGGAAAAAGCAACCTCGACGCGCTTGTCAAAATCAGCTGCTGATGCGTTGGAAAGCAGACCAGGGTGAGCAAGACGGACAAAGATGGAGCAAGTGAGAGAACGAAGGAAACAACCAGTCCGTACGGCGAGACCAACCGCGAGTAAAACGAGAGTGTTCGTATAGTTTGTGCGCAGACGAACGCTGCGCACTTCCGGTACACTACATTAATTGCTTGTTTCTTTTCTTTTTCTTTTTTTCAACCCCCGGTCGCTTTGTACGCCTTGTCCGTATGCATCGATGCGCGGTGTAAAAGCAAGCGCCACCAACCAACCGTTCGACCATAACCGATGGGAATTTTTCACATTTTTGGTTGCCCCCAAACACCACCACCGCAAGTACTAAGTGGGAGTTTAAAATTGGTCGCATTTCGTAAACACTTCTTCCTTATTTTTTTGTATTCCCTTAGTCCAACAGTCCACTATAAATGTAATGCACTTGATTGCACAGCATTTCACACATTCCTATAAGCTCATATACACTTCCGGCCTACGAGAACAACTATGCGCGACGTATGGGATATGCGTCATCCTATCCTTGCGAGACCTAAACAGAATGTGAATCCTTCCTGCTCGTGTGTTCACTGTTCGGAAAACTGCATCATTAAAAACACGGCCGACCAACTTGGGGTAACACTTGCGAAGTCTAGCAGCGAACACGAGCGCGGGGATACGTTGTTCATTGATATTTTTTTTTCATTCTTTTCACTAACGCACGATGTCACCACCTTCAATTGTGCAACCTCACCTGAAGGGATATTACAAAACTGCATCCACCCGACAAGTTCGCCCCAACGCTCCCATCTTTCTCTCAACAGCTCAACAGCCTAGATCAGCTTCTTCTATTGCTCAGCTCAGCTGTCACAGCCGAAGTAGAGTAGCCTCTTGCAGTTTGTATGTGTGTTTTTCTTCAAACTTGTAACCTGCATCATGTTAACCTACATAGACACATGCAAAATTCGACACACGTTGCTGCTACTGTCAAGCTTCGGGGGAAGATAGAAGATGGCCATTTGAAGCAACGAAGAAAAAGGTTTCCAATTCAAAACGAACGGGGGCAAATATTCAACACCCACCCACCACAATAGGACCCTACGATCTGCGTATTTTCTTTTCATCAAATAATCCCTCGCAGTTGGCCTATGGGACGCACTTTTACCACAAATTTCCCTTCCGGAGCCTGTCCAAGACCATGATGATGTCCAGCGGCGAAAGACGCCACCCTTATGCCTTTGTCGGTGAGGTGCAGTGCAATGGGGTTCGTGTGCTCCGTGTGCAGCGGAGACAACGTGGCTCTCTTTTCACTCTCGATATTTTTTTTTTCGCGGTGTTCTCGGTATTCGTGTGTTTGTGTGTTGATGGTGCATAATGTAACTG
Organism: Anopheles atroparvus; assembly: GCA_914969975.1. Lineage (NCBI taxonomy): Eukaryota > Metazoa > Arthropoda > Insecta > Diptera > Culicidae > Anopheles > Anopheles atroparvus. The sequence goes on along the minus strand of CAJZCY010000003.1, from coordinate 5,330,547 downwards.
CGCGCTTCAGCTAGCACAAATATTGAGTAATACCAAGATAAAAGCAGTGCGCGTGTTCCTTTTGACGTTCGAATGGAGTTGATTATCTCACATTTTGACGAAGCATATTCAACTGTGTACTGTATCTGGTACGAGAGAACTATATTCATTTTACATCAAGAGTAAAACATATTTAAATTATTCGATATCTTATAATTTATAATTTTATAGAGCCCGCATTTTCAAACACAGTCAATTTCGCATTCGAAAATATAAAATTATATAATTATTTCGTACATTTAACCAAATAGTTTAGCAATCGAACAAATGAACGATGTTATGGTTGGTTTATTTGGTTGGTTGTTCCAGGTCCATCCATAGCTACACAGACAACAGTTTGCATTTATCAACCCGCAAGGATTAGTGTAGTTCCCCGCGGGTTCTTCCTCAGCCAAACACCTAAGGGCCAGCCAAATACCATTCATTTTCGCCAACCGCGTTGCCAGTGGTGACGGCGAGCAAACAAAAGTGTGACACAGCTGAAACGGAACTGCACAACACGCCGCAGCAAACGGAATCGCGGCGCAGTTGACGCGTGACATTGAAATGCTCCACCAAAAAAAAAAAAAAAAAGGTCAACCAATCTGCGGATACAATAATAAAAAAATAAATAAAAAAACAAACAAACGCCTGCGGCCGGCCAAAATGCCATTTTTGCGTTCAAAAATATATATTTACCCAAAGCTAGCAGAACGGCCACCATCATCTTCAAGTGTCGACGCCCATCGCGAAGACAAACTGAATGGATTTGTTCGTTTCACTCTTTCTTGCCCCTTGCCCGGACAAAGCTAGGTCATTCAGTTTTCCATTGCGGACACCTTTTTTTTTTGCACAGTTCTTCCCTCCCCAATCTATCGATTGGCAGCATTGCGATTTACCTTTACGCAATAGGTGGCTTTTCCCTCTGGTGCTCGCAAAAAAGCCAGATCCATTGCGTCTAAAAAGTTTGGCGTGGACAAATACGCGATCGACGAATGAATTGAAAGTTGAGGAATTTATGTTTGCACCTTGGACAACATGCGCACAACAAATCCTTCTTGCTACTCGGGAAATTCATGGTAAAAGTCTTCAAAAATTTCCCTTTCTCCGTTGAGTGCAGGTCATATCAAAATATTTGAACAACACTGGAAGGAAGCGTTCCGAAATGTTTTGGCTGAAGGTAAATAGGTATATTAGGTTAGTTTTACGTTGAACAAAGACCTCCTCTGGTGCTGCGCTTCCTCTCAACAATTAGATGACGGACAAGTGCTAAACAATGATGATGAATTGGTGCTAATGAAAGCGATTGGTACACTACCATGGTTGGCAATGTCAGTATGTAAGAAACAAAACAAATCACCACCGTTTCTTACGAAAACGATCGCCAGATCAACCGCGCAGGTGAAAACGATTTAATATTTTCACCATCACCAGGGAAAATCCCTTACGAACAAGGCGATCATCATCACCCCGCCACACGAGCTTTGGAAAAGAAGACGCAGTAGTTTTGGATGTTCACGTCCGGTTTTGGGAGGTCGTTGGTTTCGTCTCACCATTTATGTTCGTGTGCGTCTTCCGAGACGCAACTTCCACCGCCTATCGCTATATCGCTAAGAAACAACATCGCGAGTCGACCGAAAGCCGAATCGGTAAGTTGTTGCGCGCATTTTGCGTTTCACCTTCGTACCAGTTGCGTTTTTGCTTCTCTCCCTACGGTGTAGAAGAAATATGAAAAAATAGAAACACACCGGCCAAGCGAAACCGACCCGAACCCCGAAACCTCGCCCGCTAAACATGTTAACCGTGGCCGTTTACGCGAGCGGCCTACTGGCTGGGGTGGCTGGCCGGCTGGTAGGCCGACGACTGCGGTTACGATGTACTATTTTTATAATCCTATACTGCCACCGCATATCCACACATCCATCGCCCGATCAGCGGACCAAACGCAGCACAGTTGGACCAACATACGCCCAACCCGACGCACCATCGAAACCTAATTCGTCTCGAACGCCAGGCCAGGCCAGTTCGCGGGACTGAGCGGATGTACTTTTGCGAAAATTCCACAATCGAGCGGCAAACGACAAGTCCTCAAACGAAGATCACCAAAGAATCTCAGTAATGTGTGGACACCGAAGTGGACTGGGCGAAAAAACCAGTTCTAGAGCTTCACTTTTGGTCTTCAACGGATGAGCCCAGAGCATGTTCTGACGAGACAAAGGTTCACTATCGTGTACATCATAATTTCAAATTCCAAATCATTACTTCTGATGCAATGAAAATTTAATTTTATGTCTAGAACCATGGTCCATTCTGCATTTATAACAATATTAATTTCATGTTAGGCAAAATGTTACAATTTTGATTTTAGATGATTTTTTTAGGCAAACCTACACACTGGCAACACACATTCAAACTGTGATGGGCCTATTGATTCGAATAGATGCAATTGAAACCGTCTGTAACCAGCGTTGTTCCCTCGCGAACAGTACTTGGTACGTTTTTTACAATGTGTTCAAACTTTAAACAACGATCCTCTTCAATCCTCTAACGGATTAAAATCAAATCAAACACTTCTCGCCGATTAGGCCCGGCTCGGATTGTAGCAAAGTGAGCCGCAACCCAATCCTGCAAATGATTTTTTTTCTACTTCTGTTTGTGCACGAATATTCGTGTGTCTGTCGGTGCGGACACCCGATGATAAGACCCTCTTATCAAAACGTCATCCATGATGGACGAGCGCAACGAGACACGTCAGCTGTTTGGCGTGATCAGCAGGGGCGGGAAAGATCGTTCTCCCAACACCCGAGGACCGACGCCCGTTCGAAGGCTGATAACTGCACCATCTTTCCCATCGCAACGAGCAGCAGCGGCAGGGATCCCGAGCGAAAGGGGCGCAACAAGTCAACGCAGCGGTGTCCGCTTTTTGCGATTGCGCAAAAATTGCGTCTCAAATTAAGTAACCAAAACGGAACCAAGCCGATGCCGTCGGTGTCCCGGGTTGACGGTTTGAGGTCCTTAAGCCACAAACGCCAAAGAAGAACGCAACGTTAGGCGCGCGCGCAATCGTTGAAATAAGTTACCCGCTGCCGTCTTTGGCCATCAATCTCGGCCTGCAACGGAGCGTTGTGTGGTGATCCTCTTGTCTGCACCCGAACCCTGGATGAGGTGGAAACTGCACCAGCTCATAGAGGGACAGGTGAGAATTGCGAAGCTCTGCGTTACCCCTCCTCACCGGTGCGCAAATGTTACATCCATGGAATTGCAAACGAAAGGTGCAACCAAAGTGGAGGGCGGTTTGCCATTTTCAACCCCTCCAGAGATTCGATGCGGTTGTGCGCCATTATGTCTGATCGATACCCACACAGCACCAGGCTTTGCGACGTCGTAACCAATCTCCGGTAGAGCTGCAACAAACTAAGCCGTTGTGTGTGGGGTAAGTTTGTAACATTAATTTGTTTCTAGGACGTGACTAAGCGCACTAATGCGTCCACGTCGGTGCGCACGTAAACCATCGTTGGCCTTTTAACGAAAAATGAACGGCAGCGGCCAGGAAGACACATCCATCCTGGCGATACTGACCAGAAATATAAATTAAGCTGGCGACGCTTCAGGCAAGCACATGATTTGAGCAAGTTCCTGCAAAATAATCTCCCTTTTTTCCGACCCGTATAGCAATCAACCAGGCCTAATTCCGGGAATTTTCCAATCGAGCCACCTCACCAACCGATTGATTACTGATTTGTTTTGTTAAACCACATACGCACATACCATTGCACCAGGTGCGCGGCCACGACTTGAATGGCGTACTTTCCTGGAACAATAAAGCTAAGGGATAAAGGGCGCGAAGGTTCCGGATGTTTCTGGACCGATAATGCTCCGCGGCGTGCACTGCGGATGGTGATTGTGACTTATCTCTGTCTTAATTGCCTCTCGCCTTCTCTCCCTCTTTCTCTCTCCTTTTTTCACAACCCGATGATTAAAATTCGACCTTAGGATGGTTCATTTCTATGCTGTTCAAAATAACGGCTTGAATATTCTACGCAGCAAAAAATTCTTGTTCAAAATTATTGCCATCTGGACCGAGTGACACAATGATACGGTCAACAGATGGTTTTCGTTCCGAAGATAACGAAAGATATGATTTTTCTACGAATTGGATAAGTTTCGACTTCCTGTGCCGTCCTGTGCGGGGATAAAGTCTTCCAAAAAGGAGCCGAGTGATGGCCCTATGGATGGCAAGGGATGTCCAATCTAACCAATCTTGTTCGGAGTTTGGTTTGCTGCTTCGTGACTTTTCCCGTTAAACAGACGTGGTGCGGGAGCGACGGGATGGACGAATTGACCTGGAGTGGTTAAGGTGGCACAAACCAGTTTCCAGCGCTCCATCCAAACGAGATCTCCCCATGCCCGCGCAGGGTGCGCTCTTCGGGCTGCGGCAAAGAAAACTGGCCAGAATGGACGAGGTTGCCGCCCCGGCATGGTTCAGTAGTATGTGTTGCTGGGCTGGATTGTATGGCCCAGTGTTCCACAAGCAGTCGGTCAGCAAAGAAGCCATGTTCCACCGTTCCAGCGGTGTTGAACAGCTTCGTGCGGTCTCAATAATGTTTACCCACAGTTGAACGGTGGTGCGCACTTCCACAGTGAAGCAGGCGCGCACACACAGACGCCACCTTCGTGTGGTCAGCGACGTTAGAAAAGGGCAAAAGCGACGGATCGTAATGTCTTCACATCAGCGCATGGCAAGCAAGACACCACACCACGATAACGGCATGAACGATCATCATTTGTTCGCCTTGCTGCTGGTTCCCGTCCTCCGAGCATAAATCGATTCACCTTTCATCCTCTCTATCCCGCCACCGCCGCACCGCCTCCATCGGGTATGTGTGGGATGTTGACGTAAAAGTTATTTTCTTTGTTTATCCAAATGGCACACTCTCCGCCGTCCTTCCGCTGGCCGATTCTGCCCACAAATCTTGAGGTGCGCTCGGGGAGGTGTTCGTTGCTAGAATTCGTGACCGCGTCCCGTGTGCATTCTGGGCATGACGTACTTGCGAACTGACGCTTGTCGCGGATTGGTAGAGTTAATTCCAGGGCAACGGTTACGCAACGGTGATGGATAAATGGTAGCTTGTGCTGCCTGCTAACCTTTAGCGTAGCCTCAAGAAGACAATCTCTTTTTCTGCGGCATTTGTCTCCAGCGGGAAGGAGCGTCTAATGGGAGGTTTTTGGTTTCCTCCGCGACGTGTGGGAGGTTGATGGTGCATGGAGCATAGCTGGGGCTTGTACCATTGTCGGGATCGACGAACTGCGACTGTACACTCATGTGTGTGAACTTTTCTTACGGATCGTAGAACGGCTCAAGCATCTTGGAGTGGTGTTGGAATGGAGAGAAACGGCCATTGTTACGGTGCAACAGCTGAAATGCCAAGCATTGCCACCGCTCGCCGAAGAAATGATTTACCTTCCACCACCATCCGTCGCCTCACGAGAGAAGAGTTCGATGACGCCGTCCCGTCGCGGGGATTTGGCGATTTCGTTTTCGCTTTCGCTACACTCGCTGTAAGTGTAAGCAAACGGTCTTCAAACGCAGCAACGCATACAGGTAGACCCCGAGCGTGTGTGTGCATCTCACTTGGTTTACCATTTTCCAGCACGGGTTTCACTTTCCTTCCCCCCTCCGACTGCAACACAGGCTCGGGCTATATTTTGGTGCCGTGGAAAACGATTGCGTTTACGATTTCACGGTGCCATCACGGCGACGCATTGCTGCGTTCGACGAGCGATTCCGTAACAAACACAACCTGGCGGGTTTTGATGTTGGTGTGATTTCTAGTTTTCCATTTTTTTCCACGACATTGGTGTAACGACGATCCAATTGTTTTTCCAACTCTTCCACTTTTCGCCTCGGACGTCCACCCACTTTGACGTTTGACAGCTGATTTTGACACGTTCTTGCTGGCGATAGGAATGCGAACACCATTACGGAAACGCTTTTCCCGTGGGATTCTAGCTACAGATTCATGTTCAGCTTGAAGATACCTGTTTCCCAATACCTCCAACCAATTGGGCCATATGTTATCTCGGGGATTTTTGCGAAAACACAACGAAATGCTGCATGCTTCTGCCAATGTGCGGTTGATTCACAGCAACAACAAAAAAAAAAGGTTTGTGGGTGACGATGCGCCAGGCAGGCAAGTATGAAGTGCCACGTCCGCTGAACGGTACAGCGACAGCCTGTTGTTTCCAACTCCTAACGACGCAGTTTTCAACGGTTTCACACGGACCCCCTCCACCCTTCTCCCGGGGGTACGGAGAACGGGGTTCACAGTGCTTCTTTTCTCTTTTCAGCGTTGACATTGCGGCAGGGTTTTGCGGGGAGAGCTCCTTCGTAAAATGTGCAAATGGGGGGAAGGGTTGTTTCGCACGAACTCCCACCCACCCACCCACCCATGATGGCTTTTTTTAATTGTTCTTAGACACGCCACAATTGACGATAGTTGGTGCGCGTGTGGTTGCTTGCGCATGTTTGCTCAAGAGGCGAAAGCATCCAAGAAGGTCTTGAAAGTAACGATTGCGTTGCCATTGGTTTTTGCGAACTGTTGCAAATTGTGTGACGATGTTTTTTTTAACTTTCAACATTGTGCACCTCCTGCAAAACTTCCACCGTGTTTCTCACTAAGATGCTCGTTCTTACTAGTTTGATCGTCCAGCATACATTCGGTGTAAGATTTTCCGAAAAACCCCAATCGATCTTCTCGTACTTGCGCTGATACTGCTGCCGGGTGAATAACCTTACGACCCTGCGGCAGGTTTTATCGACGTCCGAGACAGCTTTAAGATCAATCGAATTCCGGGTGACATTTAAATCGCAAAGGTGATCAGCGATCGGCGATTTGAGAAACAGGAACATGACAGACGGATGCTCTCCGATCTCCTGCTGATCGCGGCTCGTACCAATACCGATCACGTCCGCACGGTATGCTGGTGTAAGGACGGCAGATCGTTAAAACATAACAGCCCTTCCCCGCGTCCCCACGCAGGCACTTTGTTCTTTGTTTCCGTGACCAAGGAGGGACGTGCGCCCCGAGGGAGGAAGGTGGTAGAGACAACAATGCCAGCAGCATGCACAGCATCAGCACCGCACCCTTTCCGCACCAACCGAGCTGCAGTCAAGTGAGCAGGCAGTGGCTAACGGGAGGGATGAATTGGGAAAACGAAATATTCACAAATCCACCATCGTTGGCCGGACGCACCAGGGGTAGTAGGAAAGAGAAATATTTATCATTTTTTTCATGCGGATTCGCTTTGCGTTCGCATCCATTGTCGAGTTTTACGCACACGCACACCACTAGGTAACGTTCCTACGCACTGCTGCTGACTCGTTCCGTTTGCACCGAAAACCCATCAGTACTCTCGTGTTGCGTGTGTACGTAGCTGACGACGGCAACAGAAAACACAACTGCACCACCACCAAGGCGTACTGGCCACAGATGACACGAACACACTCTCGCGAGCGAACCCCCCATATCCACACACTGCGATTCTATGGTTCTCTCCTGGTCTGCTGCTACGTCTTGCCAACACTTTTTTGTCTATCCATTGATCGCCCTCTTTTTACTATTTTCCTTAAAATAATAAAATCGACATCACACTCCTGCTCCTGTTTTTGGGAGCACCAGACTCAAGAGGAGCTTACAGATAGACAGTGCAGTGCACATTACACGAAAACAACACCACACAAACCTGCCGTCCGCAACATCCGTCCAATGAATAATGGAGTAGCTGCAGATTCGAAAGGTACAAGCTGATCCGAGACTTGGTAAAATGCGAGTGTGGGCATAAGAGAGCGCACACACAGTCAGCGGGGCAGAGAGAGAGCGACAGACAGAGAGAGAGAGAGAGCGCGATTCGGGGCGACAGGAACGAAACGACGCAAGCGAAGGCGACTGTTGGAAAACAAAACAAGTAGTATTGTGTCTTGGTGGTTGTGACTCACAACCAGCCGTGAAAAGGCTGCTTCAATTCGCGCACTTACACAAACGCATTCGGGTGAGCAATTGAAGGGAGGATTTTTTTCAATGACCGTTTCCTCGAATGCTTCGCGGAATTTTTCTTCGATTTTCATGCGCATAATTGGGCTCCTTTGTGCCTTCCACTTGCGGGCTGATACACGCCGTACGGTTTTACCATTCGAACGCGCCACATTGTGTGAATATGCACAATGGTTAAAAAGTATCACTGTGTTAATTTTGTTCTTCTATTGCATTACAATGCCACCCTCGGATCGGATCGATGAATCTTTCCAGAATGCATCCCGTCGTCGTCGCCGTCGTCGTCGTCGTCGTCATCATCGTTGTAGCCATAAAGTTGTCTGTGTGTAGTGCATCGTATTGATTAACCATCGCGCACGGTGGACGTGGATTGTGGGACTTGATGCAGTTCTTTCGCTGTTTTTTTCCTCTCCCCTCATTCAGCATTCATTAAACATCTTTACCGCAGAAAAAGACTCAGCATTCCATGTGCCCGCTTTCAAAATTTGGTGGACAAACGATCGAGCAAGTAGACTGGGAGCTTGTGTTTGCTTGCGAGTGCGTTGAGTAATTGTTGGGATCTGAATGGAATCTTTAAATATAATGCATTTCACTGTCGCCAAGCCCCGAGAGCAATATGTATCATTTCAGAACATTTCCATAAAAAAACACTCAATTTAAATAACCATTGTTACACTGTTAAACTGTCACACAAGATTTCAGCAACGTGCTGGTACGTTGCTTTCTATTGCCATCATCTCTTCGCTCCTTCTTCGATCGACTCATCGTAGCCTACTTTGATGTTCCCGATTCTCGCAGCTCAGCTGAGCTGCACAGCAGCATGGAGGAAAATCTTATGGTTGCCACAAAAGAAAATTCATCTTCAAAAGCGAGGGTACAGTCCATACTCGGTCGGTGAGAGAAAACACTTGAACAAATGATACACACCAAACGCCAAACGCAAATGCACACTGGCGAGGAAGATCACAGTAATTTACCGTACGCAACACGGTTTGCTCGCGCCGCTGATGTTGCCTCTTCTTGTAAACTACTGCTCTGTACTACTACAGCGTTTTACAGGTCAACTTCGAAATCCAGCACCATTCTTCGTATGTCAAACCATGATTTTCATCAATGATACAAAGGAAGTTGAAATGGCAACAGCATATTTCAACTGAGCGGCATACTTCAACTTTGACGTCGTAATTCGACAACATCAGAATGAATGTAGTCAAACGTGCAACCTTTTTCAACACGATGTCATTTCGCGCAGTACCAGTACCTTTTTTTCACAGGGGTGTAAACCGGTCAAATATCAGTCAAACTGTCAAAACGAAGCGCGTATTGTACATGTATAGTGTAGATTGTGCAGCTCTCTAGTACAACGACTAATAATTAGAATCGGACAGTACAAATTGAAGGTATTTTTTTAAGTTTCGATATGTTCAGCTATTAAAATTACTCATGAGCTTGCCTTTTACCTTTTAGCAATGTCGGCAGAAGTAGCCCAAGTCGAAGAAATTTTAGATAGTAGTATGGAGATAGATGGAGAAAGTGAAGGTTTGCTCCAAGCAACTTTATTTCAAAATGTAATCGCTCAAGATTTCTAATTCTTTATTTTTAGCAATGCCGCATGCCCAAAATGACCCGAGAACAAACCGTGGAAAATTTAAGACTACGACAGATGCAGATCGCGAGAGGGTTATCGACGCGAATGCAATGGGCTACACACCCAAGCAAATAGCTGAAATGCTATCACTCAATCGGACGACAGTATACAGCATACTGAAAAACTACTTTCGAACTGGGAATATAGAGGCAAAAAAACGTGGTGGCGTAAAAGCCAAAAAACTTACCGAAGCTGCGATATTAAGCGTACAATCATGGATCGACGAGGATTGTTCGATATCTTTAAAAAAACTGGCTGATAAAGTTAGTGAACAGTACGGAATTCAAGTCAGTACCACCACGATAGCGCGAGCGGTGAAAGGCTTTCACTATTCATTTAAAAAACTGAAAGTGATTCCCGAACGACGAAACACCACGAGCACAATTGCGGAAAGGAAAGAGTACGCTTTGTCCTACAACAGATTCCTGCAGCGACTTCCTCAAGGCGCCATAATTTTTATAGATGAGGTTGGTTTTAATATTAGTATGCGAGTGTCCAAAGGAAGATCCCTGGTTGGGACACCAGCAGTAAAGGTGGTTCCGCAATTGAGATCAAGAAATGTGTCCATTGTGTGTGCCATGAATCGAAGTGGAATTCTTTACTTCCTGTCGCAAAAAGCAGCAATCAATCAGCAAATCTTTACGCAATTTGTAAGGGAGCTAAAGGAAAAATTGCATAACCAAAATTTAGGACATCGGCCAGTGCTAATTATGGACAACGTGGCATTTCATAAATGCACTTCAGTTAGGGAAGCGATTGCAGAAGAAGGGTTTGAAGTAAAATATTTGCCACCTTATTCGCCCTTCCTGAATCCAATAGAAAACCTATTCAGTAAGTGGAAGAACATCGTTAAAAGAGATAACCCTCAAAATGAGGAACAGCTGATGGCAGCTATCGGGCGCGGAGCTTCTTTAATAACCGCGGAAGACTGTGAAGGCTATTTTGCAAACATGTTTCAATATTTAGAACGATGTACGCTAGAAGAGGAAATTACAGATTAACATATATAATATGGAAGTGTAGGATAAGTTTTGTAAATATTAGATTACGTTAGTTTGTTAAGTTAGTTTGTTACGTTACGTTAGTTAGTTTGTTAGTTTGTTGTAGTCTTGTAGTATGCATCTGTTGTAGTCTTAAATTTTCCACGGTTTGTTCTCGGGTCATTTTGGGCATGCGGCATTGCTAAAAATAAAGAATTAGAAATCTTGAGCGATTACATTTTGAAATAAAGTTGCTTGGAGCAAACCTTCACTTTCTCCATCTATCTCCATACTACTATCTAAAATTTCTTCGACTTGGGCTACTTCTGCCGACATTGCTAAAAGGTAAAAGGCAAGCTCATGAGTAATTTTAATAGCTGAACATATCGAAACTTAAAAAAATACCTTCAATTTGTACTGTCCGATTCTAATTATTAGTCGTTGTACTAGAGAGCTGCACAATCTACACTATACATGTACAATACGCGCTTCGTTTTGACAGTTTGACTGATATTTGACCGGTTTACACCCCTGTGAAAAAAAGGTACCGGTACTGCGCGAAATGACATCGTGTTGAAAAAGGTTGCACGTTTGACTACATTCATTCTGATGTTGTCGAATTACGACGTCAAAGTTGAAGTATGCCGCTCAGTTGAAATATGCTGTTGCCATTTCAACTTCCTTTGTATCATTGATGAAAATCATGGTTTGACATACGAAGAATGGTGCTGGATTTCGAAGTTGACCTGTAAAACGCTGTAAGGTGCTGCTGCGCTACTGCTTACACCGAACGTGCCGTGGGCTGTCGGGACGAGGACGACTTGTTCGCTATAGTGCGCCAGCACTGGCGGGGGGAGAAGATGGAAGTGGCACAATCGGAACGGTTCCGTCGTCGTCAGCGGACCACAGCTGGCCGTGCGGGGGAGCAGGCCAGCGGCAGCTAGAGGGAACGACAAGCGGCTAGTGACGTGGGCGAGAGCGAGCGAGCGAGCCAGAGCGAAAGAGAAGGCGAGTGTACGTACGAGCAACGTAGGAAAAAAAATACTTCGAGAAGGGTTTTCTCTTCGGTCACCATCAGAACTCGGGGTAGCAAAATTTTGGCCACTATTGAACTCCATTTTTACGCACTTTTCAATCACTTTTTTAACCGTACTCGAGCGGTTCTATATGGTACGGGTTATTAGCTGCCGATTGGGCTCGGTTTTAGTTACCTGGTACGCAAATTGCAAGGTAAAAGCAAAGATTTTCTGCAAGGAAAATCGAACGCACTCTGAGCTTAACGAAGATGGGGAAAATATGACATGTAATCGGCAAAAATGGCTTGATTTATCGTTTTTAGCGATCCACCGCTGAACCGATAGAACCGGTCTCCAAACGATATGCCTGAAAACCGATTCGCGAACCGGGCAAGCGAAGTGTGATTTTTCTGACGTTTCGTTTGGCAAACTTGGAAATATCGTTTCTGCGATGGAGATAGGATCATGAGACTGGAACCATCATTTCTGAAATCGAACATGAAAAAGGGAACGTGAATTCGGTCCAAGCGAGCCGCGGACCGATCGTTTCACTCCTCGGGACCAACCGTTTCACTCCGTAATCGGCTCTTATCGTTGTTTTCTCACTCGTTGTTGATTGTCTCACATATTGTGGAAAAAAATCCATCAACCTTTTTTTTTTTTTTTTGCTTGAAATATTTGTTACCCTCTCCTCAATGACCACCTACCGGGTAGGCCAAACATTTTGTATAATTATCCTGGCAATGTTTCAATATTTATCTCTTTTGAAATTGCACAAGCCGTTATGGCATACCAACATGCCAGGGAACAAAAAAATTTACAATTATCTCTAGCGGGAAGGGTCGTAGAAAATTTGACTGTTTCTTGTATTGATTGTGTTTCGGATTTTCTTTTGTACGTACTTACATCACAAACTATTAGTTAGTCAATTTATAGTTTTAATTTTCCAACAAGACGATTGTGAAATCAAGCTTATTTTTTAGTGTGCAAACACTGTTGGTCGCTTCTAACTATTCAACGTTTATGCAACTGTTTTTTCCCTTCAACGTGCAACAAAACCTTCAACAACCGTTAAAATAACTCATCCGACCCACACCGAGAGCCATGGGTTGGTTTGTCCAGGACAAGAATAAACTAATATCACTGCATAAGCATTTTCAACATTTTACGCTTCAACACTCCATTTGACAAATGTGCGTTTCGATTGGGCTGCAGTTCGTTAGCGTATGGCAATAGGGTGTCGATGTCACAGAAATAGAAAATTCATCTGAGCAATCGTCTGGCGGAGCTTCATCACACCCGTTTCTTCGTTTTCACCCGCTTCATGTCGTCGTCCATGTCCATGAACCTGCTCAACCGTTGCCCATTGAACGGAGCATCGCTGCCGGGGGGGTTGAGTCGCATCTGGGAGGGAAAAGAACATAAGGAAGTATGGTTTAAAATTCGGACTAATAAATACAGAAAGCAGTTCTCCAACTACACGGATTGTAGAATGCTCATGAAGCTGAACTAAACAGCAGAGCCCCATGCATCCTAAAGAAAAGCTGTAACAAATAAACTTTCAGTTCATATACGCACCTGCCGCGTGTTTAGCCTCCACTCCCGTGTAATGCGTTTAGCTGGCGTTTAAGCAGACTGGTGTATGTTTTATGCTTTGAAACCGTGTGTAAATTGCTTGTGCAAAGCGGTCTATGCTTTTGGTGTAGTATCGCTTAACCAACGTCCAGTGTGTAGTTTAAAAAAGTTTGCTTGTGTTTTGCGTGTCAGTAAATGTCCCAGAAACGGTCGTTCGGTGCAGTGAGCGTAGTTGTTCTTGGTCACGCTTGATTGGAATGGTTTGGTTAAGGGATTTCAGTCGCTGCAGTTAGTGATCAGTGGGGTTAGTATCGTCATACGAGGAATATTAGTCATCAGATAGATAGAAGCGACCAAACACTGAGTTTGTTAGTTACGTTGAAAAGGCAACTGCAGAACCTTAACCATCGGGGGCCATCGTCACGTTTCCAGTTTGTTTTAAAAGCATTTTAATATTAAAATTAAACGAACATGATCGATGAAATAAGATCACTTTAAAAAGTGCTCTGCCGGTGTTTGCAATTGTCTCTCTTCGATGCATCATTTGGTAACCGTTAATTTGAAAGCTTTAATCTTTGTAACGAATCATAAGTAGAAAGCTTTTTGGAAACGCTTTTCTTATTTTATGATTTGGTATTAATTGTAATGGTTAAAATGGGCTACCGATTTAGCTAAGAAAGGGGCAAATAAATCAAATTTCTGTAACATATTAAGAATTTATAAAGCATAGGAGATCATAGGACAGAGATAAAATCGTCAATGAAACAGCAAGGGGCAAGCCTATGGGAACGGATAAGAAACCAGTCTTGAGTTTCTGTCGGAAAAGTCAACGAAGAATCGTGTAGGAGTTTGGCAAGTCGCTAGGTAAAGGTGAAAAATTGTACAGAGTTGTTCTGTTTGAAAAGTCGGACTTTGCACTTCGCTGCGATCGCACACTCGCACGAAAAGGGCCATTTTTCGGCCCACCTATAAGATGCACTCTAGATCTCAACATTTTCCTTGGCGGAACGTTTCTGCACCCGTTTGGCAGAGGAGGCGAACGGGAGAGAAAGAGAGTGGAAGAGAAGAGGGAAAAGAAACAAATCGAAATCTTGGCGTTAATTATCAATCCATCCGATGTTAGTAAGTGCCGGAACGAAGGTACTGTCGCTCCAAACGGCCGGTTATGTTTGGGGTTCATGTGAAAATTTATCCGCGCAGCATAACGAAGCCAATAATTGCGTTTGTGTGTGTGTGTATTTATCAATTCCATCTGCCCACATAGTGATGTGGAGTTTCCTTCCTCCCAACGGGTGGATGATACTTTACCATTATTCTGTACTTTTCCTTGCACGCGTAGTTGGACTCGTCGACGTCGTTGTAGCAGTCGGATTTGTAGTGCGGTGGCAGTGGTTTTCCCTCGTGTTCGCAAAGTTTGTGCAGAGGTCTCGACCTGGAATGATTTAACACGTTTATTATTAGAACGCAGAGTATTGCTTGCAACAAGAATCAGCCCGTTGCTTGCTCACCTCACGATCATCTTGTCCATGCCGGTCGGTTTGCTCACGGGACAGTAGAACACGTCGGGGGTGTTTTTGTCGTACACAATCGACTTTCGCAGCAGATCTTTCTCGGTGTACTTGATGTGCTTTTCCTTTGCCGCCGCCAGCTGTGCAGCCAGGCAGACGACGCTGAGAACCAGCACCACGACCTTGCCCATGCTTGTGACCGATATCAGCTCGTGTGAAGTTTTGCCGATGAGAATTTGTTTGTGTTCCTTCACCGTCCGCGTCGGGTTGTCTGTGAAAGGCGAGAGGGACCAGCGGGAAAATAAAATTAAGTCAGCTAGGGAAATGAAGCTAATTGGAACGTGCGAACGTTTGGCAGTTGGAAAAGAACAATGAAAGTCGGCAGCTCGTTTCACTTTAAATTACTTTCAGTTTCATACTTAAATGCCAAAGTGAGTCCCTAGCATGGCGATTGGATCATGATCTTGAGGATTCCAACAGCACCGTCACGCGAAGAGATCCTCCAGTTCACATTTGCATTCTTGTTCACAGTGCATTTGCGCGATGCTTTTGGAATGTTTTTTCTCGAACAGTTTGATTGACTGACTGCTCGAGCCGTCTGCAGGAAGGCAAACAAGTTTTTTTTTTCAGAACCCAATTAAGTCAACCTTTTTATGCACAAAATCGTACGACGCTGAAAGGTTATCCATCCGCCAGTTTAACGAACCAACCCGCACTCGTGTGGATCCACCAGCCCCAAGCAAACGCGTCAAACACCACTCAGAATTTAGCCTTGGATTAATGAAATTCGACCGTTTTGCTTATAAACAATTAAAACGTTTCTTGTGTGAAGTTCTTGCGGGATATGGTATGGAATCAGTATCATTACCCCTTGAAATACATTTCTTTTCTGACACGTATGTCGAACAATCACTTTCTTTCCCGTTTTTCGCTCAATTGATGTACTTATCACGTTCGAACCGTGCAAAAGAAATGAACGTGCCAAAAGCCAGCCAAATCATTTCCCATTAGATGTTTCTCATCTCCAAGTGAGTCTTTTCACAGTATACGCCCCAGCAATTAGCAGACGACCCCTTTTGAAATAGAACAGCTTTGCCAAGGAGGAGCAAAGCTGCCCAGTCATGTTTGCCCCTCGGGCAGAGGTTGCTAAAGTGAGGAAGTAACTTCTTCCGAGAGAAAGGTAATAAAGGGCCCTGGAAGTTCACCATAGAAAAGAAACCCCCTACGAAGGCCAGGTGTAAAGCAGCTGTGAAGTGTAACGGGATCGCGAGCAAAACTCAAGAAATTGTTTCTTTTTTATTTCATTCTTTCCCGCACAACGCACAACAAAGGTGTGGGCCTTCCTAGCGTCCGATGGGTGATGGGACCAGTTCCGATTTGGGCTGGCGGACGTGGGTAGCCGCTAGCCGAAGGAACGTCATAAAGTGGATAAATTTAAAGTGGGACGTCGAAGGCAAATTGACAGGCTGGCTCTGTAGCGGTCAGCCTCTTGGCGAAGTGCGGAGGGCCTTATTATGTCTATTGCCGCGGCTTGTCGAGTGGCGGATGTGAAAGAAATGTCCGAGGGCGAAATGAACTTTGCAGTCAGACCCGAAAGCATTGCCTAGCGTGAATAGTGGATGCGCTATCCTACAGTTTCTGTTTTCTACGCTGAAGAGTGGGTAAGCTCGCAGATTCTTCCAGACACGGAAGTTTCAAACGATTTATGTCTCAAGGCGTCAGGCCTGGCTGTGACGCATAGGCTGGGCGGTGGAATGAGCCGAGAAAGATTTTGTTCCTTCTTCTTCGTTCGTTTTACCACTAATAAGCTGCAACCGAGCTGAACGGTGGGACGTGGGAGGAAATCGTTCAGATTCACATCGCACACCCAAATTTATGAACTGCAGCCACAATTAACAATTCCAAGTCTTCAGGGGAGCCTGGTCAGAGGACGGGTTAGTTTAACTAGCGCAGCATGCTTCTAGGAGAAGGGATTTGGCATACCGTTTGAGATTAATGTACCGCAGGTATACGCTCGGTTCTAGCTTTTCCGACGCCGCAGCGGGTAACATGATTTATGTTTAATGCTGTGCCGGTATTCCAATGTTCCGCCATTGTGTTGTTCATTGATTAAACATTCTTTTGGTTATGAAAAATTGGAAAGAAGCGTGGAACGACCTTTTTCTAAACTGAAAATGTGACGCTTACGCTTTTAAAACTATTTTAGTCATCATGAATGTTTGTTAATTTGGTCCGCTAAAAATGAAACGAAGTGTTGATCAATTTTGCCAACCTCAGTTGTGATCTTTAAATGCCACGAATGCCTTTTGACGTTGTGAGCAAAAACTAAAGGCCACTACCGGATTCGAGCAGGTAGCAAACAAAACAAATGCAAAGTTTCGTGACGCGGAGTAGTAGCCTTCGATGGACGACCGGATTAATGCTTCCCTCCCCTCCGGTATCCTCGGGACCGTGCGTTCATCATTCCTTAAATGGTCTCGACCCTATTGTGAGTGGGGGTTTTTGAGCCGATCCACAACAAGTTCGGTCATCCACGTTCGGTGTGACGACGATTGCTCGATCGCTTTCTGCCAAAGGTGCACACATCCATGCAAAATGCCCAGTCCCCTGTCGTGTTCGGATTCGAAGCAGATACCTCCAGCAAACCCGATGGTTTCCAGCTTTATGAGCTGTTCAACCGGGTGACCAGGCCATGTCAGCACGACGTGCTCAACTGTGAGCGGGCCAGAAAAGAAGAAGAAGTCAACCGGAGCTGGATTTGAGGGTTGTTTTTTGTCCTCTAACGTTTTGCTCCACATTCGCAGCTTCCCAGGTTTTAAGCGCGTTCCAGCTATCGGCGAAAGATGAGTTGACAGTTTACCCGTTGCACGGTGAATCACGACACGAAATGAGGTTCCTTTTATGTATCGACAGACTCGGGCAGAAGACCGGTAATGGAAATGTTCTTGTCCGCTTTCCCGAACCAGATGCCAACCGGAATCGGACCTCCTGAGTGGAAAAACTGTGTGCAAAGGCTTCAACGATCTCATTCCCGGGGTGGGACGATCAAACCAAAGGAAGACGTTGGAAGACGTGCCTCTAATGGGGCGAGAAATGAGTCAGATCAACTCCCGGTCGTGGGTAAGATCGTCGGTAATTGAATTATTTAATCGATTTGTCCAACCGAAAGGTGGTCGAAGGCTGATGCTCTGTCGGCGTGTCCCTATTCGGGCGCACAATGAGATCATTAACGGAGCCGTCGAACACTAATGGGACACCATCTGCGATGCTGCTGCGCCCTGGAACGAAACGCGACCACACTCGACGGTGGACTTAATACTCACAACACTTCACTCTTTACGAATCCTGTCTCTTCTCTATCGATGTCAAAGATGGGTTTCAATCAAGGAAAAAATCTCAAGAAGTTGATGAAGATGGACAAAGTGATATTTACATTATTTATAGGAGTTTTTTAATCTCACGACCAGTTTACCACCTAGCTTCCCACTAATGAATCGCATTGTATTTTGTAATTTTAACCCTTATTTTCCATTGCCATTGGATGATTTGCTTTCCACTACATCCTTTATCTCGTGTTGCAAGACTGTCCGTGGTTTCGAGAGTCACTGAAAAACCGTTGAATGTGCGCAGGGAGCCGTACTTAAACAAAGAAAAGCAAACCGTCGTTCAAGGATTTTTCACGCAGCCGCAGGGGGAGTTGCAAGCGTGCTCTAGGTTTATGCAATGTCTAGCACCAAAGTCCAATCGTTTTGCATGCCGTTCACTTCGGATGCAGCGCAGTTCACGGTGCGATTAGCGGGTGTATGGCTTTGCGTTCAAGTTCCACACGGCGTACTTTTGGCGCCGGTTTTCCACCGTTTTCTCTTTTTGCCACCAAAGCTACGGAGTACAAGTCAACGAGCCGTAACGCGCTTCAGCGCGAGATCTGGCGTATGCTCCATCTGACGACGCTGACGCAATGAGTGAAAGTTGCGTATGAGTTTCGGTTTTTGAGCACCCGTCCGTCGTTGTGCGGCCATCACCATCTCGGCGGAGACGGGGCTTCCTTAGCTCGCTTGCCTTGTACGGTTCGATTAGTCACCCATCAAGCGAGATGCGGTGGTTCTTCTCTGACATCCCTAGAGGCATGTATGGACAAAACTTCAATTTGTTGCAATTCTTTTCCAAAAGAATCTGACACCAAAGCATTTCAATATGTTTTAGGATTTGTTTTCCTCAAAGACGCAGCTCAAGGTAGAACATTATAATCTTTTTAAATTTAAGCTTTTAAGTGTTCTTTATTTTTATTTGCTTCAAAAAAGGAAGCTGGATGCCCTCAAAATGCAACTGGTTATAGCGAGTCATGAAACAAGCAATTTAAATTTCAAAAAAATCAGTGAAATCAACATGGAATCTAAAATATAACTTTTGATAATTAGCCAATTAGCACACTTAAATCATTTTATTTCACCCCTAAGATTCGGTTGACTGAACTTCAGAAATATTTTGCTAATTCCATCTTTTATCCTGTACGTCATTAAACGTAACACTTGCTAAATGTTCGCTAGCTAACGCCTCGCGATCACTTCCGGAACAGTCACTGATCGTGGAAAAAATACTCATTATTGCCACCGCACATATCGACGGGGTTATGGTGTGGAACGGGCTGGAAGTTGCATGCTGACCAATGGTATCCGTGTCTGAATGCAGGCATTATGAAAATCATTCACATAGAGAAACTCTGTCCTGGTGGGCGGCATTGAAAAAAGACAACGTAGAGTGTGAGCTGACGGCAAAACACAGCAGCATGATCTCCTAAGGGAGTGTGTAGAGCGAGCGCAGAGAAACGACAGTGATCAGAAACCGGTTTGTCCGAACAACGGCGGTCTGCGGAGCGCGTTGTGTGTTATCAAGGCAATTTTCAAGGCATCGAGAGTATCTTGTTGTTCTTCGCGTTGTGTAGAGTGGGAGAAAGACGGCGTACAACAAAAAAAACCATGGATCGACCTATTTCTCTGCTCCGGTAAGGGGCGTTTATGCTTTCGTTTTCCGATCACGATTGACCCAGCATCGGTAGAATTCCAAGGCGATTGGAAGATAATTATGAGTGATCGTAGGAAGCAGTTGAGGGAAATTGAGGTTCGTGGTTCTGGTAATTGTCGAGAGTAGTGTTCTTTTCCATTCTTTGCGATTATTTTATTTAAAAAAGAATCGGCGAGGAAAACAAAATCAAAAGACTTCAATGCCATGATTTTTCAAGAATTGTCCGTGTTTTGCCGTTTTTATTTGAAAATCTTTTGAAATTCCACTAAACTATTGTTTTTACGTTACTTCACTCAAAACCAGAGGCATCGAGCTCCTTTTGATGACTTCACCAGCTAAGTCAGATTCAAAGTTTGCTCACGTTCACTCAAGCGACGAACCCGAACGCAACCACAGTCGCTACCGGGGACTGGCTATCCTCCAATACAACCCACGCCACACGAAACGGGTTCGTCTGATCGTCACCAACCGGCACACTGAACACGTTTCACTTTACCCGTCGAGTTCACCGCAAAACCACGGCACACACTGCCACATGCAAGTGTGAGGTAATTTTGTGTATTCAAATAAAGTCGAACATGACAACGAGGTTGTCCGGACGACAGGACAGAACTACTCTCGGCACGGTTAACCAGTAAAATAAAACACAAACACACCTTGGATGATTGAGGACGGGATCTCGATGAAACAACGTGCGTGCCGCGTACGTTACGGCAAAATACGAAAGACTTCAGCGAGCAGGTGACGAACGCGCGTCCGCTTTCGAAGGGCAGCGCAATGGAACTGAATGGTAATGCTGCGGGTTTCGTTGCGAGCAGCTGTGAACTGCAGAGAGCGATTTCAGGTAGAGAGAGGGAGAGAAATTTTTCTAAGGAGAAAATCCGGAGGGGAACGCTTGTTTACTTTGTTGGAAAGATATGGAATTTTGAGGAAATGGAATCACATTAACGAGGCTCGATTGATTGTAAGAAAATGGATAAGTTGAGCTACAGCATTAAAGTTGCAACGCGAGAGGAAGAATATGGTTAAAAGGAAACTATTCTTAACCTCAGGAAGATTTAACGTCTATGAAATCCACCGATGTGGAAAGGTGGAAGATGGCAACGATGTTTTTCGATTTATGCTGCTCCAGTTATTATTTTTGTCGAAGCGGAATACCAAGCTTACGAACACACTTCTTTCACCCCTGGTGAGACCGATGGCCCCATAATTGCATCGAAGGAAAATTGTTCAATACGAACCAGTTTAACCATGTGAAATGAGGCGTGATTAAAACTTGTTACTTTCCATTTCGCCGCTAGTTCTCTTGGCGTTTGTGTAGCTGAAGATTCGGAGGTGTGGTTGAATTTATCCTTTCCATTAAGTTTAAAAAAATGTGCTGTGCATGTGAAATCTTATTAAAAAGATGGTAAAATAAATTATACAAGCATCCTTCACATGAGCAAGTGTGCTCTGACTTGCAAGAAACAATCGCACAGTATCAACCATGTCTTTTTGGACGTTTGTTACCTAGAATCCATTCTTTACCATTCCGTTTCGTGTTCCCTTTAATTTCCACGATGCTGGAGGTGGCTGTGATGCAGCGGAGCGCAGCAAATCGTCAGAACAGAACGCCAGAGCCGACCGGCCCCGTTCCCAGCGAGGGCGACAGATAAATCGGAAAGCCGCAATGGAAACCCCGCGCAACGGGAAGGTTGAGAGGCCCGCCCGGTAACCTAACGGGGATTTAATGGCGTCGAAAGCATTCGTTGAGTGGCGTTCGGGTAGTTTACCGGCATATGGATTCAGCGGGGCGCAGCGTGTGTTTTTGTGTGTGCGCGCATTTGTTGGCTTACGCTCGGACCTGGCACAAACGTCTGCGCCAACTGGGGAGCTCGGCAGAATTAATCCGACATTAGCAACTCGCGGGTTGGTTCGGGTGAAGTTCGCGTCTTGAAGAAAGAATGTCGGGTGAGACGGCCGAATGACGAGGCCATTCTTTCCGGGCGGCCCGGATGGAATGATCTGTGGATCGTGCAATTGCCACGCGAGGGGAAGCAGCCTGCGCGAAGTGACGAGGGAGGCGGGATGCTTTGCCAAACATAATCTTTCTGCTACAAGAAGTACAGTACGGTACGAAAACGTGCAAGACTGATGGAGGGCAAGAAGGTGGGCAAGGTGGAAAGGTGGCTCGAGCTGATGTGCTTTTCATGAGCGTCAAAGATGGACGGGTAGAGCGCCGGGAGGATGTTGGAATCGGTGATAAGTTGAGGCCACGAGCAGCATTTCTTACCATGTTCATGCACGAAGCGTACAGAGACTGCTTGACTTCTTGTGTTGGCTTGGCGGGCGATGCATACGGCATGAACCTGGAACGGAAGAAAGGGGGTTGATTTGCACACGAAGGTGCATTCGTAAATAACTGTCTTGATTTCGTACCCCGGATTCCTTAGCTCCAGTTGTTTCTTTCCCCGTGGAGAAGGCATGATAAATTTGTTCGTGCAAATTGAGCGTTTATTGTGCGGTATGCACTTTCTTTGAAGCAACGGGATGCATCTGTTTTATACCAACATGCTATCCACGATAAGTTCATGTGCTGCTTCCTAAGAAAAGCCATACTGCATTACAACTTTGTCATTCTATCAATTGAAAAGTGATGCACATAGGTTCTACATTCTATGCTTTTGACTTCCTGTCTGTTCATAGGCACAGGAACACTAAGGGACATCACTTCCGTTCTGTTTACGTTAGTTCATTTCATTTGTCTGGTATACCGGATTTTTTTTTCTTGAAATTGTATTCTACTAATTTGTACATGTGTATTCGTTACTTTCAGCATACATTTATAATGGGATAATAGTTTAAAAAATATTCATCGTCAGCAACTAAAATTCAAACCCAAAAATAACGTTCAGACGATAGATACATAGCGCCGTAATGTAGGCAAACCAGCGATACACCAGACGAATGGAATCGAATGAACTCACTCCGTGAGTAGTGAGAAACGATCAAAAATGTTCAGTTCAAAACGATATGTTTGAATTCGGCACTGAGTCGCCGGAGGAGCAATGTTTTTATTTTTTTTTAACGATTTGCGGTTTTGAAAATGTGTTTCACATTGCGCACGGTATTTGATATGCTTGACGTGTTGATTTGTTGTTAATTGATGTAAATGATGAATTAATGTTTTTTGGGACCGATACTAAACGAGTTTAGGATTGTAAGGCTGCCCATTGAAGAGTTTGGGGTTTTCTACATTATTTTTTTTTATTTTGGGGTGTGGTGACCCCGGACTACATAAAAGTCTACAATTTGCAAACATAGAGTCAAATTTTGCTTATCGCTATGGACTTATCAGCCGATCTGTTGAACGTTCCTGCTAGCGCTTCTCTGACATTATCTCACGCGCCCCATTCGCGCTCTCAGAATTCAGGCTGGAACGTGAGCCACGCTCACCTCACGATGCGAACGATTTTTCGCGAAGTGTGTTTTCCTCGCAGTGCTCTCCTCTCGGAACAGCGATTGCTCGCGTCACATGTTTTTCTTTCTTTTCTGTGCCGCGTCCCTGCGCTCGGGCGGGAAACCTCAACGGCGACGCCGACGATGACAGTTTTCTTCTGGCTTCTGCGAGCGAGTCCCAAGGAAGCGCAGGACGGCAGGCGTTTTCAGTTCTCTGTTGACGTTTGGCGCGTGTGGAGCACAACTGAACTATTGCTATCCGTCGCTGTGCTGACCACGGGAGCGTGTGGAAGTACTGGACTGGTCCAAGAAGAGCAGGGTATTAGCCCAACATATCGTGTAATCAACAAAATTCTTCGGATGCTGCTTGGGAAGCATTTCATCCTCAGCATCCCTGTGTCAATTTTACACGACAGGTGGTTTTTCCAGCCGATAGTGTTTGCTCTCGTTATGTTTACGTTGACCTCGCAACGTGTTGATTTTTCTTCTACCGTTTCGTCTTGATTTGAAAAACCGAGTGAACCCACAAACGGGAAACAGTGCAGGCGGGTTTGTTTTGATCAGTTAATAGTTTATCGAACGCGACTCCAACACAAGTCTAGCACCGAAGAACTCTCGCCCGTCACGACGGGGCAGATAAAACAATGCACCAGCATCGGTGAGTGGAAATCCTGGAACGAAAAGTTTCCCCTTCCTCCCGCTAGTGTCTTTGGCAGTGTGAATCAAGTCGAAACATTTTCGCGATGGCACTTCATATAACACGCAGCTGGAGCTACTAGGTTCGGCGTTTCAGTGCGAAGAAAATTGCGGGTGTGTATTTTCCTTTTTCTTCTTCTGCTGCTCGGGAAAAGGGAGCTGTTTAAAAACGGATACAACATCGACCATCGCCTCCGTGACACGAAGCGTACGTAGGCTTAAAAGTAAACCAAAAATGTAACTCTCACGAGTGTTGGTGGCGCGATAACCGGTGGTTCGGTTCTGTTTCAACTCTAGGTTTACTTCGCTCGGTTTCGTTTGTGTTTCTTCCCGGTGGAAAATTCTTTCCCGGAATCGATTCGCTTTATAGAGGCCGCGAGAGATTGTATCGCTGCTTGAAAGGAGTTTGTTTTCCTGTTTTGCTGAAAGGCTGTGTTTGTTCGTTTGCAATTCACACTAAAAAAAAAAAAAAAAAAAGTAACACAGTGTTATCGCTGCTGATTCATAAAAAACCGTGCTACCGATTCGTCAAAAAGTATATTACAAATCAACACCACTTGGCGAATATCAAACATTACCGGAAAAAGGGCACAACCGGGGCTTCCAGAAACGTTACGGCGCATCGTTCCATTCTTCCCGTTCGGCGTACGTACGAGCCAGATACTTTGAAGGATATATTTTATGCTTAGGTAAGTACCGACCAAAACACCACTCCATCAATCTGGATTCCGGTGCTTATCTTTCAATTTTTGCAGACGAACGTTTGTCCCATCGTTACCGAAATCCTTCGGCCCGCGTTCCTTCTTCTTCCATTTCTCTGGCCCCAGATTGAGAGGTTTTCTCGGAATTCCCGTAGAGGAAATCGCTCCACCGACTTATTTTTACACGTGAACAGGTCTAATTGGATATACACATACAGAACGAGCCAGGGCTTCTGAAAGCCCGAGTTCGTTGTCCCCGTTTCGAGCCAATTTGAAGCAGAAAAACAGGACTTTACTTTCTTTAATCCAACCGGTTCAGCAGCTCAGAAGAAATGAAAAATAGCCATGAAAAACCACACCACAATGTTCATTCTACGGATGGAAATCGAGTTTACCCAGCCCTCTAAAAAGAGAAAGAAAACAAGGAGCTAAAAAGGAGGAAACTAGTTTGAAACGTTGCAAGGAAAAGCGAACAACAACGGAAACCAGACACCACCTGAAGCTTTACTGTGCCTCATTTTCCTCCCGTCTAGAACGGGATCATTTTAATCCCAGCCGACAGGTTCGTGAGTGCCGTAATCAGATTTTTCCATTCACACACTTTTCGTCTGCATCGCCGTTTGCGCGACGGCGTTTTTCGTCGAAGGACATTCGCATTCTTCCGTCGGCATTAAATCACGCTCTGATGGTAGGGAACAGTTTTTGTTGCTTCTTCCTCACCGATTCCTGCCGCGCCACCTCTACCTCAGATTGGAGGAGGTGGAAAACTTACGCCCGGCGCTGACGTCAGGATTTTTGTGGCCCTGGAGTTGAGGGAAAACCGCAGCTGCTCCGCCCGCTGTCTCCAGCGGTGTACGAAGCCGGAAAAGCAATATTAAGATTAATATTGTCCGCGACTCTTTTCCGATAATTGCGCCGTCGGAAGGTAAACGAGGTGATAGCCACCTTTGAAGGTCTCGTTTTCGTATCCGCGTCAGTAGTCGTCGGTGTTAATTTTCAGATGACACCGTGCACATCGGCACGGCACCGAATCGGACACTTGCTAGCAACGATTGTGGAGGTCGCGGAGGCTTGGTGGAAAAATCTGTTGTTTTCCCCCGACCTGCCTAGGCCTAGGGCAACGGTCAGCGCGGACGGGGCACGTGCTTGTGTGCGTGCAAGCGACGCTAAAAATAACTCTACTATTTCTCCCAATCGGTGGCAGAAGTTCGTCTATTCTCGGCATCGCTAGGTGGGAAAGGTAAATAAATTAAACCATCGATCTATTTTCTATTTTTGCTGCTTTTTGGCGTTCGGTAGAACGTTAGGACCTGTGTCAGGTGTATGGTGTAGAATATTGTCTCCACGCAGACAAAACAACTCTTAAAATAACTATCAATAGAACTCGGTGCATTAATGAGAGAAAACTCATAACTAACGGAATTGTATGAAGCTGTCAATTTAACTGTTGAATATTTATTATATAGCTTGTTGGGAAGCTCATGCTTTATTTTTTGCAGTAACAATTGAAACCCCCGTTTTTCGAGCTATTCAAGCTGTTTCAGGTAGATTGTACGGTTGCTTAAGTGAAGCGGAAAATAATCATCCCCTGCCCCTTCCATCCCTTTCCCAGGTGCGTTTTCCATTATCTCACTGAAATGGTTTGCCTTCCTTCGTCCGCTCCATTTCAAGGGAAGGGGAAGCCATTTGCGACATAAAATCGAACACGGACATTCACTCCGGACTGGAGCATCCACGATGGAGGAAACATCCTTTTGCGTCCCCGGCGCTGCCCCACCGCTTCCCACCACGGTTGATTGACAGCTATTTGAATTTGCTTGTTAATTGTTTCATCAGCAGTTGCGAGGAAAAGCCCCCGACCGGTAACATGATCCGGAGCAGAGGGGAAAGGGGATGGGGGGGTTGACTATTATTACCGCGACACATCTCCAACGTGTCCAGCCTAGCAACGCACACACAGGTACACACAGACACACACAGACACTAGCAAACTGACCGCAATGTCACACGTACTGCATGTACATCGATGGGGAAGGAAAACCCGGCCATGTTTCTATTTTCTTTCCCTCTTCCCCTGGCCTGTGTGTTTCGTCAAGCCTTCACTGTGTTCACTGTTTGTGTGTGTGTGAGAGTGTGATGGAGTTGCACGGTTTTAGTCCCAAGTGAGTTTAATTAAAATGGTTCGTTCCTGTCTTCTCGCTCATTTCGCTCATTTCGCTCTGGCATACCGCACGCCTCGAAAGGTTCTGTTCCGGTGGTCGACACGGGAAAGCTGAGCAGAGATGAAAAGGAGGAGGCGGGAGGGGGGTTGGGGCGGTTTCTGTGGAAAACACTCGCAACAGGCGTTCCGGTGGGCTCGCCGTTCCGAAAAACCCGCGGGGAATTGGAAACATTTCAGCAGGAATTATCCTTGCAATTAGTCGAGTCCTGCGCGCCGCCGTTGAGCGAAGAAAAGCCATTTTCCGCCGCGTTGGAGCGGACGGAAAAGCCCACATTTTGTTCCACCGGAATGGATTTTCGAATAAGCTGTTCAAACCGAACTGGTCCATCCGGTGGTTTTGGCTGGGTTTTGATTCGCCTTTCCCGTGCGAGCGGAGGAATGCTTTTCCACCGGCGTTTTCACGACAACCGCCGCTTTTAAGTCCAAGCCTCCGTGCACTGTTCGTGCTTGATGATGTTTTCTTTGCTCTAATTGCAACCCGGCAATCTTTTCTCTTTGCCAGGCGTATCCGTCCTACGGCTTTCCCTCAACGAGGGGTGCTATTTTTTAATTCTTATCCTTGCTTTCTTTCACGTAAAGCCTTTTGCCGAGACGACGATAATGAGCGGAGAAAACGGGTGGGAACGGCATCGCGACAAGAGCATTTCTTTTGGAGCTTCAACGTTCTAGCTAGTTCCCACCAGCCTTTTCACCCACCAGGCTTTTCCACCGACGCAAGGCCGGCGACTCAATTATGTTGCTATTTTTAGGGCTCACTCCGGAAGTTGGCTCGGCATAAACCTCGCCAGAGTTCCACCGCTGGAAAACCAGCTTCGCAGCGTTCGCGTGTGCCCGAGTGGTTTGCCCAACTTGCCTGGGGTGGAAAAGTTGATGCCAGTTTTCCGTCGGCTTCCGGGTTGCGCCTGAAAACTGCGAAGTTCGCTACCGTTCGCTTGGCAGAGTCCTTTGGGAGCTTCGGGTGCAAAGACGGGAGGTGTGTCGAGTGGGAAACGAAAAGGGATGGTGGTATAACAAGCTTTTTTGGATGTCAAGCTCTCGGACGACAACGACGTACGTCGGTTGCGCTGGATGGATGGATGGATGATGAACAAAAATAGCAATCGATGAGAATTCGTCTGCAAAAAAAAAAAACGGAAGAAAATTCTCTCTCCAATCTGTTCGTTTTACTTCTGGTAATCAAATAACTTAACCCTCCTCTCCCTCGGGAGGCCATCCCCGCCCTCCCCTAGGGGCTGTAGCCGTACGTGAAAGTATTTTCGGTGTTCGGAAACTTCTTCGGTTCGTTCCGTGCAGGTGCTTCACGTTGATCGATGGTGGATCATTGGTGGAAGGTAAACAACGTCTCGCGCTCTCGTCCACCCGGTCGGTATATGGATGCCCGGAAAAGTCCCATATGGCCTGCATCTGGGGCCGTTGATTCGCTGACGAACGGGCTCGTGCAAGTGGAGTGCCTGGAGAGCCGAAACCGGGCGGCTCTGCTGATTTGCCAGGTTTATCCTTTCCGGTCCCGAGGAAATGGTTATCGAGCCGTCGTTCGGCTGATGGACTATCGAGAAACGAAGCTTTCTAGTGGATGGAGTGGTTGTGAAGGAAATAGTGGTGGGAAATCGGTGGAGAAGAAATCGCCATTGGAATCGAATCACGCCGGAGAATTTAGCCCGAACAACGTTTTCACTTTAAGGGATGTTAGTTAGAGGGAACCTTTATTTTCAATTCAATATTTGCCAACAGGCCACCGATTTCGCATTTTCCCAGAAACGGTGATAACAGAAATTGCATTTAACTTGCTCCACTGCAAATGGAAATGACATGTAATCGAAGTTGATGGCTATTTTCCACTCGACCGAAGCGCTTTTCCGAAGATTAGTGCGCAAACAGTGCTCCTAACGACAGGGGCGAGAAGCAGGGAATGGAAATGGAAATGGAGAGAACATAAATTCACTTACAGATAACGCCACCCCAATCGCAAGTGAAATACAATTGGACCGTTCAACGGTTCCTTTTTTCGGTTTGTTTGTGTGCAATTTTCTCCAAGGTCGTCGGAGCGGGAGGAAAAAAAAGAAACACAAAGAAAGTTTTTCCGCTTTAGACCGCGACAGACTTGCCCGTGATCTTGAAAGACAGAGCGAAATAAATCCCTCCACGCCGAACGAAAAAACAAACAAATTGAAGCAAAACAGAGAGGGAGAGAGTGAAAATAAATTCCGAGGTTTTCTTTCGCACTTTTCACGCGGCGTTTTTTTTTTTTCTAGCGCGTAGGAAAAAAGCGGTCCGTACCGCGCGAGGAAAAATCCATCCCACACACACACTGCACGTCGTTCGTTTCGGTTATTGCAATTTGTTCGTCCGTCTGCTGAGGCCCACGCAAAATATGTACTCCCACCCCGTGACTCCTCCCTTCGCACCGCACCATTTTCCCGACCGCGGCGTTTTTGTCGACCATTTTCCCGACGACGAAGCTGGGACGATTTTTTTTTCTCTCCGTGTCAAGTTGCGCCCGGATACAATTTAAATTTGCCTAAAAGCATAATGAGAAAACCGGCAACCCCGGTAAGGTGTGGAGGAATTTTCCGCTCCACACCCCAGGCCCGCTAACATTCGCATTTTCCCGGTCCATTCGGACCGTCGGCCTAAATGATGATGAATATCGTTTTCCTTCGGAGCGGTTCTTTTCCGTTTTCATGTTCATTTTCTCGCTCCCGTTTTCGCTTTTTCGGCTAATGCCACGGTCTAGGAAGATTCATTTTCATTTATTTATCATGCCTCCTCCTGCTCGTGGTCGCTTCACCTCACCGTTCAACCGGCGGGTTTTCCTTTTCGACATCGATAAAAATCATCCATCCACCCACCTGGAATGGATGCACCTGGCGACGTCGGAAAACCTGGCCATTGGATGAAAAGGAAAGCGAGCCCCGCCTCCCGACGGAACAAACGCGCCCAACCGATGTTTTCCCTCGCGGCTTTCCCTAGCCAGCCGGCGCGACACAATTCGGGGGTGGATATCGGTCGCTTTTAAACGCATAAAGAGCTCCCGGCCGGGCAGGTTGGCTGAAGTGCTTTTGGATAAAATTTATACGAAGAGGAAAACCGGCCTCGATCTCTCGATCGCGTTTGGAAATTGAGCCGTTGATTCGCCGCCTGATTTAAGTGGGCTCGCTTTGATGAAAGTTGATACCGGCGGCACGTTTTCTTCCTTGCCGCCACTCGTCGGCTTACTTCGTACTGCCAACGGATCGAAAGTGGATTATTTTATTCTGATTGATGTCAACGAGGTGTTTGTTGTTTGATGATCGCGGATAAGAAGCGCGGGTAGGTAAACATCTTACGAAAAGCTCAATGACCTCGTGAAGGATTTACGAAGGAGCAATCAGGCACGATTATGCTCAAGGCCATGCGTGAATGGGCTGATCTCGGGGGAAAAAAATGCTCATAATTGAGTTAAAAGATTTACAGTTTGAATGTTTCGTTTAGGAAAACCCTGCAAAAAAATCCCTTTCCCTGGTTTACAGAAAATACGTTCTGAGATGCGCACCATCCAAGATTAATGCAATTTTGGGTTAATATCTTCACCAAAGATGGGTCCATCTTCCATGGCAGGAACGAATCAATACCTATCTTACGTCATGCAGACTAATTGATGGCACTCAATTGCCAGTTTGAAGTGTTACTGACTTCTTCTAGGACCTGCAGGCAGGCAGGGCAGCAATAATGTGGCACCAATTACAGCACAGTTTCCCGGAACTTGTTACCGCACATCCTTTATGCTGGACGACGTCCACGGTGGAGCGAGCATAAACTAAGCCTCCCATGGCCATTAGGCTTGCTCGTCTAATTGCATGCCGGTTTTCCCGGGAATACGAGTTAGTTCGTTTCTACTGAAATGGATTAAATAAGCTTCGACTGATTTGGAGGAGTTGCTCCAGAGAAACATGCCCTACGGGAGAACCTGGTGGGAAAGAACACGAAGACGGAGGACCGGAAAATCCTCGGCATAAAGTGCGTTCGCTCTCAGTAAGTGCTGCACACTTTTTCCAACCCTCGAAGACTCGTCGGGTAGGACATAAAGTTCCGCGCGGCACGATGAAGAAAGAGTTGAAAGTTTCACTTCCCGGAACGCAGTCCTTCTCCGGCAGCCTCTCGATTTTGCACATTTAAATGAACCTCGTTTACGGCGGGAACTTCCCAGAATCGGAAGCAATCGGAGAGTCCTCGCAGGAGGATCGCCAGAACCGGGAAGCCTTCCGAGGACGTGCTGAAATTAGATCAATCGGCTCATTCAACAGCTCTAAGCAGTTGTTCGCTAGTTGTTGGCAGCAGGAGTGGGCGCTTACTCCCTCGTGCAGTTCATCTCCCCCCTTGGAGTCCCCCGAATGTTTTTTCCCTTTCACACCGCCGGCAACCTTCTCTGGCGCGGCATGAATATTCATCCCGGAAAACTCCATGCCAGCGGCGAGGGCTCGGCCCTCAACGGCCTCGCTCAAGTCAAATGGCCAACGGCTAACGCTGCCCGCGATAAAAAACTTAAACGAACTACGCGGAAACTGCACTGGCATACTGTGAGAATGGCCGATGCCGATGAAGGGACGAAGCCACAGGCAACCGAGCGGATTACAACGGGACGTTTCGCTGACGCTTCGATTCGATTGCCTTTTCCCTTCGCCTTTGCGGCTAAAAATAGCGCTCCAGCGCTGCAGTCTATTTCGGGTGGCGGGGGTTTTCCAGCGCCCGAGTTTTCCCGAACGTACGCAGAGTGCCAGCGAAAACTGTGCTGTAATAGGACGGTGAACGTGAAGGGGGGCTGTTTACGAGAAGGGGACACGTACGGGGAAGCTCATCACAAAGCCCTGTTCAAATGGAAACTTGTTATTTGTTGCTTCATTCCCGAAGAGCAACATGATTGCCCAGTGCTTCTTAAAGCGTATTTCAATCTTAGTTGCAAGCCATGAGTGGAATGTAAAGTACGAGAGAAGGGTCCTTCTTTTTAAATCAATCCTGTATATAACCTGTATGTATGTAAGCAGTCAATTGGACATCAGAATAAGGTAATAAAAAGGTTTGAGGATATACCATAGCCCTTGAGAATCCCTGTTCACTTCCCTGCAGCTGGGCGAAAAGGGGCCGATTTCAGTCAAATGTAGCACGTTCCAAACGGAACCCATACCGAAGGCGGTGCTTTGGGGGTGTGGGGACGACGTACGTGCACTCAGTAACGGTATGTGTGTTTGTGTGTGCGTTCGTAGTGACGTACACTCTGTTGCTGATGTGCGATGCGCTCCAGGAGCTGCACGCGGGAGGCGAAGCCGGCAGGGACAACTAAACGGCGAACAACTCCGAGCCGACTTTATGTCTTGTTTCGCTCCAATGTTTGGCTCGATGGAGCGGGGAAGGTGTGGAGATGGATGGGAGCAGCAGAGGCAGCATCTGCAGGATACGCTGTGTTTGTCATATCATCTTCTGTCGCTTCTGTTGCGTTGGATGGTACGCCCAACGAATCCCATGCAGCTCACCTGACGGAGTTTTAACGATTTTACGGAAAGAGAGATACTGAGAGAGAGAACGAGAGCGAGAGAGAGAGAGGGAGAGAAAGGAGGAAGAGGGTGATGGATGGAAATACCTCAGTGAAAATCGGTTGCATGTTAATAGGGACGTGTTTGTTTGAGGACGACACAACGTCACCAACACACCTAAACGCTGTTTTTCCATTTTTTTTTAAACTTCTTCTCACCGTTTTCATGGAGGATATCGTGTTCCCATTTTAGATTGGTTTAGTGAAAGGTAGTGTCCTCCCGCCCACCTTCTCCTCCTCTTTACAGTGCGATTATTTCAAAGAAGCCATTGAAAGGACGAACTGGAATTTGTCGCATCCGGGCGTACTTTTGTGGTATTGTTGGCTCCTTCCGGTCCCTTCCATGCCATTGCCATGGAAAATGTTCACTTCATACGATCTTATTGCGACTTGTTCGACGGGTAATGATTGGAATATGAACCAGGAAACTTTCCGTTCCTAGGCAGCCTTCATTCAAAACTGTGGCATTGAAGTAATACGCTACCTTGAACATGTGGTAGAACTTTCAAGGAAAAGTGTGCTCTTTGAACAAAAGATTATTCGCGCTTGTTTGGCAGCATATTGCGCGAGGCTTTCAAGGATTCCCCACACGAAAAGGGACGCTTAATAAATTTATTATTGCTTTCCATCTCCGAGCCCGGCGGTCGTTTATCACGCATGATAAATTCACCAGCAGGCGCTGACCCCTTCAGCTTCAGCTCCCAGCGACGCGCATCGTCCGCAGTGTGTATGTGTGTGTGTTTGCGTGCGTACATGTTTACGGTCTTCCACACCGGCGAGTTTCAGTTCACTGGCCACACGGTGGTGGATGGCCCGTTTGGGACCTTCACCTTTTCTTTCCGATCGTCTGTGCCTTTTCCGCAAGCCCGGCGAACTACCGCTGGGAAACCGTGCATGCGGTGTGTCTGTGTGTGAGGGGCGGAGTGTGGTATCAAAAACAGAAAATAAATTACAACTGTCATCCCCATTTTCGCCCACTCCCGGTTTCCCAGACGTTGCAGAACTGCAGATGGCTTCGCCCCGGTTTCGCTTCGTTGGGATGCCGTTACAATACTTGCGACCTGCGGACGTGAAAGTTTTGCTCTAACCCATCCTCAGCTTGCTCTCGGTTGGGCAGGAGGAGCAAAGGAGTAACAAGAGAGGGGGACCACCGTCCCGAAACGCAAGGCAGTATTTCGTTTAATCTGGAACATAAATTTTCCCTTCACGGATGCGCCCGTGTAGCGGTTGCTCGCTTTGGCGTTTCCCCCGAAATGTCAGAGGTTGCCCCCGGATGCGCCTGGGCTTGGAACCGAACGCCTCGGAGCGCGCGGTCCGTGTCCGATAGTAATTGCAGTCATTAGGGCGGAGTGGAGCACATTAATAGACTGCCGCCGATTCTGCACGCGGCAGGTATACGGCGGAGCATCGGCGTAAATCCGGCTCCGGAAGATAAGGATCCGGTGGGTGTGCTTCTCGCAATCCGGATCGTTATCCGGATGATTATTTCGCGCTGGCCATCGCTAGAAGGCGTTAATTGCACCGTAGGCCATTTCTTCCGGCAAACGGAGTCAATTTCTTGCGAAGTGCGGGAAATCATTCGGTGGAAATCTAATATCATCGCAAGCAATAGGTTAAAAGAAATGGGCAGAAACGACGATAGTTATTGTCTATACTGATAAGCCTTCAGTACAATTTGCACAGTACAGATTATTTCTCTCAAGACTCAATTATATACAAACGCAATAAAGAATTCTGAGAGTCCGAAAGAAGAGCACATTTTGTCTAGCTTGCCACATAAGTCAATTCCATTTATGAGGATTTAAGCATGGAAGTCTTCTTTTCCGGGAAAATCACGTTTTAGAGGGCTTACTTATTCCACTGCTCCAGTGTTTGTATCAAAACAGATCGAAATCCTCGGTCAATTAATTCATTACTGGTAGATTTTCCACCGGATCCGGTTTCGGATGCGTGGAGTTCGAGAAGTCCGCAAAAACGTTTGCTGCTTCTACTCAGAAAGAGCACGTGAAAAAAGGAACCTCCGCTGGTGAAGAGAATAGACAAAAAAGGACAATACCATTTCCAATTTAGCTATTTTGGTATGTTGCTTTCAGTGGAATTTCCGACGGAGGCATAGCCAACAAATAAAGATCTTGTTTCTGGGTTTGTCCGCCACTTGCGGCCGGACGAGTCAAAGTCGATCAAACGTTTCTTTTTATTTCCGTTCGGGTTTGGTTTGGCCATCAACGGAACTGAAAGACCGAAGCGGTCATGTATCGCGGGGAATTGGAAAGAAACTTGGACCGACGTCGGCAGCCATGCACGGCGCAATGAAATCGTTTCATTCTTACGTTTTTTGTTTTCTCCAGCCATTTCACCTCCCGTCGTCGAACCGGCTGGGGATGAGTTTGGGAGGTTGTTTTTCTCGTTCCGTCAAAGAAGATTGCCGTTCGTTTTCGGAAACCAACGAGGCGTGGGTGGTAAACGCAAACATGTCGTCCTTTTCGAAGCAGCGGCATGGAAAGAACTAGTAAAAAAAGAAGAATACAACCCGTTCGGTAAGATAATAAAATGAGATTCCTAGAGCAACAGCTGCGGGAAAAGCGGTGACCCGGTGGCAGTATCCATTTCCATCGTGAATGCGCAATCAACTTTGAGCAGAGTTTTATTTTTTCCAGATGCAAAAAAAAGGAAACGAAACATAAGATTTTTCAAAACGAATGATTGTGTGAATTTTTCTTACCACCCAGAAAATGGCGAGAGAAATGGACTTCTTAAAGCGCACTTGATTGCTTCCTGGAAATCTGCCGGTTGTGAACTTCAAACGAAGGTTTGGACATAGCCATACGCCTACATCTTGTCCTCGGCTTAAGTTTCATTACGTTTCGTCGTAAGCGTCTTCGCGTATCGATAATGACGCCTTGAAAAGATTTCCAAGTAACGGGTGCAGGCGTATATAATTAGCAGATCTTCTTGTTCCTGGTTGGCGCTGAGGAAAAAACCCCAGCTGGCAACATCGAGGCTACTGTAAGCTGGAAATCTTCTGCTTCGAGAGCTGCTCGTTCCGAGAGTTGCTTTTTTCGCCATTGCTTGAACGTACCACAAAGGCCATTGGAGAGGATTTCCCGTAGCGTAAACCAAACGGAAAAGTGATACGGTTGAAGAATACCGCCCGGCTCATCGCTCGACGCACAAGTAGGAGTGTTGTATTGTGCGAGCATTAAAGTAATTTGGTTTTAATTTTCCCAGCAGCGAACACCCGCTGTTCAATTATGTTTGAGTTTAAAAAAGATCGATCGGAAGCGGTGGCACATAAGCCCACCACGAGCCTAACTGATCGCTTTTTGACGATGAGTCAGTACAGGTATAGGAAAAACGCCGGGACGCTCCTTGACGTGGCTTTTCCGTCCTCAAGATGCTGCCCCCGCACAAAACATACGGTGCGCTCCGACAAGAATAGATTGGAGATTTTTAATGGAAAACCATACCTTTTCTTTGCCCGTTCGTCCAAGCACCGAGGTTGGGCTTAAGATTTTTAATTTAATTCGACATTCTTCACCGCAGCGACAAATTACTCGGAGCGATCGGGAAAGCGAGTGTCTTTTGCCGGAGAAAAGTTACGTCCGGACCGGTGGATTAATTGAATAAATCAAATTTGGAAACTTTCGATGGGCGTTTTAGAAGACACGCTCGTTTTGTGTGAGAGTTCTCCGCAAGGGCGAAAGAAAATGGACGATGGCAGAACGCGCCGGGTGACGGGAACCGGGTGTGTGAAGCGCTTTCTAATTGAATTCCTCGGAAATTTATCGCCACAGCGCTTGTAACCAGATTTTCCGGGGAATATTATGCACGAAAGTTTGTTCATTAATTTAGCTTCTCGGTACATTTTTAGCACCGACGGGTCGAATCTAGCGCCGTTCGTTCGTCGAAGGTCGTCCTGCGCGGGTTTTCCATACCTCACGCTAGCTAGCTAGCCCGATTACGCTTGGGCAGGAAAATTTCAATTTGCATTTCCTTTTCCATCCTGTTACATTAATTACACACCGCCGGCAGGCATCCGGTACTGCCTGATGTGGGAGAAAAAATGCGCCCCATGCTCGGCATAAGCGGGATGATTTCATCAGAAAAATAGCTTCAATTGAATTTCCTCGATCTGGCCGAAGGAGGGAGGAAAAGCCTTCGACAAAGCATGATGCAACAATGGCCCCTACTAGTTGTTTCTATCGAGACTTGCAGAAGTTTTTCCGGTGGCTCCATTGCACTGCTGCGAATGACGAGCCTCTGCTGGTAGCGGCAGGGCCGGAAAAACCTTCCTGCTGCCCGTCCGTCACGGTCACGATTGAATGTTACATTTTCCTCCAAACGACCCGTGTCGGGATAACGATAAGAAGCGTGCGCTCCGGCAAACGAAGACACGATACGGGAAGATATCGATTTTCGCTATTTTTAGCCGTCATCCCTTTTTCCAGCTTCCATACGCAAATTTAACCGAGGGTGGCACCTCATGGAATGCCATCGGGCCTGACGGGTGGTCCGGGATGATTACATCGGCGTTGAATGTGGGGTCATGCCTTTCGTTAGCCTTTTTTTTATTGACTTAAAATAATAATGACGGCACGTCACAGAAACTCGTAACCAAATACGAAAGCCGTCCAGCGATGGCGCAAGAACGGTGGGCGAAATTTCCATGACGTAACCGCAAACAGTAACCGGAGGAATGTTTGGTGGTTTGTGGTATTTTCCTGAGTTTTCCACAAATCAACAGAAGGCATGCCGTGAGGTACGATGAAACAACATTCACCCAACCGATACGAGTGAACGGAATGACGGTTGCGGAAATTGTGCTTGCTTTCAGTGAAGCAGAAACGATCATCAGTGATTCCCGTGCTCGTCATTCGATCGAAAAATAAAGTAGTATATCAATATTCATGTTTTCCGGATGCGCCTCGGAGAACGCAATCGGAAGTGCCATTTCCAAAACCCCGCAGTTCATTGTTAGCGACCGCTTTGCAGCCTCGGGGAGAACTTTTCCCATAACAAAAGATGAATTTCCCACGAGCGCGTGAGTGATTCTGGAGTCAGCCGGAAAAACGGAAAGATTGGTTTGCTCTTTCCCCTTTTCGCCGGGGCTAAAGAGGTGGGAGATTTGGATCGCATCGAGTGTTGGCGGTGATTTCTTCTTGGGGGAAAAGCGGTCTTAAGCCACCGCACGTTGAATGTGATTACCATTCACCATCTGCAGCCTGGCGGTGGTTTCTGTCTTGACGGGATCGGAGGCAGTTTTTTCCGAGCGAACCTGCGGCGTGAAGTATCGTGCAGCCGATGGGATTGTGGCTTTCGCAGTTCATTGTCCCCGCCCGTTTTCACATGACGGGAGAAAAGTTTCCGAGCTGAAGACATCGGTGTAAATCACTGGTTCCTAGTGACGGCTCGTTTTCTTTCAAAGGACGTCCGGAGGGTGCGCGATGCTTCGCCCTTGGCGTGATCTTTGGCAAGTTGCGAAGTTTAAACCGAGCCCAGTCGAGAAGGAGAAGTTTTCTGAAGACTCCATTTGGCGGAAAGCCTTTTGTGGATTAACTTTACTTCTAGCACGCGATCTCACTTTGTCACTTTCATTCGCCAGACGGCAGAGCAGATCGCATTGAACACACTTTTCGTGGGAAGTTCTTCAGCAATGGTCGATAAATCTCATTGAAAATTGGTATTTAAAAACTGGGGTAAATCGAGTTCATGACCACGTTCTGCTCCAGTGAAACGCGATGACACGGTAGATGTGCTTGAGGGATCTGCCTTTTTATTTTTAGCTTCACTCTCTCCTTCTCTCGGGCGCAGGGTTTAGTCGCCCTGAATTAGTGATCCACAAACCCATCATAACAACTGGGGATACCGTCATGGCAAAGGGACAACGGTGACGGTGCTAATGTTCACCAGCTTCCCTTTGCTCCAAATGATGCGAAAGAGGGAAAATAAAAATCCTTCCTCTAACCACGGCCCCTCTCGGCCTTCGGCTCTCGCAACGAAATTGTCCTTCATTTGGGCCTCACCGGATCGATTACCGAAGGACTCGGTTTCAGATTTGTCGCTTCGTCGCTTCGGACCGCGCTTTTTGTCCGCTGCGGGATTGATGGGAAACCTTCCTGCTCCCTATCTCTCTTTTGCCCGTGCTGTTATTCTCGAACGATTCGGCTGGCAGCGCTGGCTAAAAATAATACCGCTCATCTTATTTATGAACACGATTAATCTTAATTTACGCGGACACCGTGTCATGGTCGGAGGAAATTCGGCAAACCGCTAATTCGACCGAGTCGCCCGGCCAACCGTTTCACACTTTCCGCGAATCCTTCAGCGCCGAGCAAGCGTTGAGTCATAATTTCGTGGATTTTTTTTGGTTTTTTATGTCGCTCCTCTTTTCTATGCTTTCCACGCCGCACCGAAAAAAAAGGGGTTCCTATCGCGCAAATTGTGCCTGAAGTTGGTGCGGTAATTGTTGAGTGCATAAAAAATAAATCACTAAAATCGTGCGTGGGTTTTTATCCGTCTGTTGGAGGAGCGAGGAAATAAGGCTTCACGTGAACGTACGCACTCCACAACGTAATCCCACAACGCCAACGCTTCAAAAGTTTCCTTTCGGCGAAGGTATGCCCGGTTCGCCCATCGTCCGTGTGAATTTGATTGATGTGTTGCTTCCCTCGGGTGCCCGGTTTTACGCTACGCCAACGTAACATAAATTTGTAGGCGTTGTATTGTAAGCCACGCCATGCCTCGATGAATACGAACGGGTTGTGGAGCGGAAAGCTGCTTTCCAAGGAGACGAGTAACGTTCAGTTCAGAAATTCTCAACAATCACGCTCTTATTTCCGGAACAACTTTGGGGGTGCGTGGGTTTGTCGTAAAATTTTAACGTTTTCAAGACCAAAGTCCTGAGCCTCGAAATGCGGTGATTTTTTCAAATGTCCTCATTCACAGTATGCGTGGGTGTCATTCTTGTTCCTCCTTAAAACTCGTTGAGTGAGCTTGCTCCGAAGCTCCAGGGCGGATAGAATCGAAATCGAAATGGTAATGCTTGTTATAGCGTGATGAATGGTCCGTAATGAATTGATGGATGATGGTGAAAGTTGAATAATAAATTCCAATTTATTATTTATGGGGGTGAGAAATCGATTTGTGCTACGCAAGCGGAAGTTACTACTAAAATTAGCTTCAAGAAAGGAGGGGAAAAGGAAAACGTTTTATTTTATTTTTATTCTCCTCCGTGGGTATCCGATTTGATACATTTGCCTCAGGTGAATGATTTCATTGAAAGTAGCTTCTTCGAAAAACAAATCTTAGATTGAATGTTGATTGTTTAACGAAAACAAGCAATCCATGGTTTTAGTTTAAGGAATAGATGTTAAATGTTGGAGTACAACCAGCAACATGCAACAAATGTTCGATTTGGTATAATTAACCTTCCTGTATAGGTGTTGGATCATTTCTATCCCCACTCTCCCTCCCCTTTCTCACAAAGCCATAAATCTCTCGCGGCTGAAACAAAACAATCGCGCTCGTAACAACTCCCACAAACTCATTCGTGTTTCCGCCCAAACGCCAGACCCCAATTAGCACCGCAGTCCCGGTAGGCTGGCGCTTCGGGTTTGACTGCAACTCCTCCCTCCCTCAGCCCCATCGCTTGCGGTTGGCTTTGCAATGCAGCAGTTAATTATAACTTCTCGGTACATCTGGCGATAAATCACGATTGCAGCACGTTTCGCGCAAGTTTGCGTAAACTAGTTTCTTGGAAAATCGCAACAAACCGATGCCGCGATGGTTGCAGCGAATTGGAAACTATTGACCACGCGATCGGTAAGGCGGAAGATAAACTTTAACCGGCTGCGTACGCTGGAAATTTACCTCTTTACGGAGAATAAACAACATCATGTTCGGATGTTTCGGTGCGATGCAAAACCGGTTACAAGGAACACATAGCTCCCCACGAGAAACATCGAAACGCATGAACTAAAAAGGCCCACGTAGTGCCCCGTCCCATCTGGCTGTTGGGTCGATGGATCGATCATTTGATCGGTACCACTTCCGGTCGCACGGTGAACGTCACTCCAGTGGCCGAGCGTCTGCAATCGAAGGCATTTTCCGAACACGTGAACTCCCGGCCAGCTTTTCTTCCTGCCAGCCTGTGCCCGGTGGTGGAGTGAAATGAGCGCCGGGGACTCAAAACCGCACAGGCTTTTAATTATAAACAGCGAGCGCCGTTTGGATGCACCCGGAGCGAAGTAAATACATGGACGGGATGGAACAGTGCAGTTGTAAACTATTTCAATTCCGTACGAACGAGTCCCAGGATCAGTTCGTCGGTCGGTCGCAAAGGTCTCCGAGGTAGGTAGATGGTGAGAGGCAGCATCGGTAGCAATCGCTTTCCCTTCACTCGAGCCGGAAAAAGGGCGCTTTGACACGACCGCAGCACGGGGCACCAGGCGCCTCCATCGGTGCCGCGACGAAGGTTAACATTAATCCAAACGCAGCGATTAAAAGCAGCCATAAAATCGGTTTTACCGTTCACTTGTCCCCCCCTCCCCCTTGCGCCATGCGCTTCGGTGTAGATTGGCGTTATTTTAATATACACAGTTTGATGATCGTTTGCGACGTTTGATATTCTCGACTGGCCTCTTCCCCACGGCCTCCGGCTCCAAGAATAGCGAAAAGCGAGCCATGATATGGGGGGTGTCCTATCGCGTTACTTCATTCCCGCCGCCCTCCACCCAACATCGTTTACCTTACAGGCGATTGGAACACCATTCTACCATTCCCAAAGGTTGTCATCGACCTTTGGGGAATTTCACGCGGCGGCTTCCATCTGCAGTGGCGGCTTTACACTTGGCTTGGTCGCTTGGGAAAAACCTTTTTTTATGACCCGCTGGTGATCGGGTTGCTGTGCTGGCCCGAGCGCTCAACCTGGCCTTGCGGGAAAGCAAAATTGTGTGTGCAAAAATATAAAGCCATAAAACGGAAGCGCACGCGCGTGGGAGAGCGTCGGTAAGTGTCACGCATCCGTGATACGTCGGTCGCGTCGTTTATGGACCTCGTCCCTGGAGGGTAGACACCCACGCTCCACCGTCCCAACCTCTGCGGCGATGGCGAACGAATAATTTTGCTTTTCAAAAGTGTCAAATCATATCGAAATTTATGTTCGCTTTACGCGAGGGATCGGACTGGCCCACCCGGTCTGTGCTTCGTTTACTTTCGGTGACAGTTTCGTGTCCATTTCGCTGTATCTTGTTCCGATTTCATTTCCACCAGCTCCGGGGTCTCCGGGGAGAAAGTCCGAGCAGAAGACAAGACGGATAGTGTTTACGTAAGTTTCAATTAGACTCACGTCGTAAAAACGTTTGGAATGGGTGGCGCAGAGATTACTCACATTTATAACCGACCTCGGTTTGGTTTTTGGGACGATGGGCGACTTTGGATGTACATTAGGGGCAGTTTCTAGCTTGATTTAGTGCACACTCGTTCGGGCTGTGCCAAGGTTCTTGTGTGTTTTCGACGAGGGGTTTGGTGAGATCATCTCTCCAGTTGCCTCTTAATCACAAAACATTCACACAACATTCAGCACACAAAACTGAAATCGAACGTTCTTAGGCAAAGGAAACCAAATCAGTAGTGTTCAGCATATAGGTATTGTCATTTTCACAGGATTATTAATTTTCAGAGTTTTCTTTCCGTCGTCTGTACTCTAGCGCAAGTATTGTGACTTTGTTAAAGAAAAACTAGATTTTTTTTTTTAAAATGGCGACAAATTTCGATTTCGTTTGTGGTAGGGTACACATCTTTTTGCTTTCAGCATTAGTATTCACTGAAAAAATAAAGATGACAATTTTGGAGTGCAAAATCCGATATTCTAAAACATGTTTAGTCTATTACTCTGTGACTTCAAATGATTTGTTTAATCTAAAATTAGCAACGAGGAGTAAAGTCGTGCGGTTATCTGTAAACATCAGCATGAAGACACAAGTTTGAAACAGCATTTGAAGTTGCTCTTTATAGTTTATGTTCCTCGGCGCCCATCCTGCCCAAACATTAGCGATAAAACTACAATTGAGCGACATAAAACGTCGGACTGGTTCGGCAAAACTAGCACCTCACGTCAAAGGCAAAGCGACGCGACTGCAGTTGCTGTGGCGATAAATTAGACGCAAACCCATTTCTGCCCGAACGACCCGAAGTAACCTCCGCCTTCGCCGGCCCGCCTGCCCATCGTCCAATCGTTTGCAGGCGACACCGTGGCTGACAGTTTAAATAAACACATCACCAGACGCGCGCGGGCCGCACCATTTCCAAGCTGGAGCTCCTTCGCACCAGTTCTCACACGCCTCGCGCGCAGACGTCATCGCTTGGGTCAGCAAAAAAAAAGAAAAGAAACGAGAAGAAAAGAAACAACGAACGAAAATTGCTCTCCCGATCCCCGGTCCAATCGTTCGGCGTGCGACGTCCATTTGGCTGGCTCAGCCGAGTTCGATGGTCCATAAACTGGCCAGAAGAAACTGTCTCGCCCCACGGGGGACACACGTACACACGCCAGACCTACGCACATACAGACTGACGAGGAAATTGAGTCTGTGGACAGCTGACGCTTCGGTCGTGTCGATGCGTCATCGCGTACGCAAGAGTCCCTCCTTTCCGTCCCTGGAGTTGCTTTTCCAGGGGATCCGACGGTGATGATGATAGTAACCACCATTGAAAAAAAAAGAAACTCTTTCGATTGGCGAAGCGCAGATGGAGAAAAAAAACAACCACCGACGCCTGAGTTGGAAGAAAGGTGACAAGGAAATCTTTTCATCTTTCCATTCGCTCGCGATGGGATTAGCGTGTTATAAGTGGAGCAACGGGGAGGAACGAGGGAGGGCGAAGGCAAAGAAGAAAAGAACAACATGAAGTACAACCGGAACAGGCGGCACTTCACAAACTAGAAAC
This sequence comes from Anopheles atroparvus, assembly GCA_914969975.1. Classification (NCBI taxonomy): domain Eukaryota; kingdom Metazoa; phylum Arthropoda; class Insecta; order Diptera; family Culicidae; genus Anopheles; species Anopheles atroparvus. The sequence continues at coordinate 5,287,166 of CAJZCY010000003.1, read as the reverse complement.
ACGTTCGTCGATCCGTTTGTAGCTTTGCGTCGGGAGATGAAGGTTTTGCTTCGTTCAGGCGAAGATGGCTACCGTTGAGCAATAAAAATGTCCAACTGAGTGAGAACGCAAAAGAGAAAAAAGAGAAAGAGAGAGAGGAAAAGGGCCGTTCGGGTGTTTGGCTGGGAAACACGGTAGGGAAACCATCGGCAAAGGCATCGCGGGGCGTATGGAAAGCCGATGCTAGAACATGGGCCAACCGATGGGCAAAGCGAGCGAAGGGAAAAACCAATCTTCAATATCACAACTGACGTCATTCGAGCCGAGTCAAGGCGGCGGAGATGATTTTCAAGAACGTACTCTCGGTTGGAATATCATTCTCATCATCATCATCATCGCCGTCGTCGTCGTCGCACCCATCCACTTTGGCTCCACTGGCTGCTGTTGCCGTGTGTACGCGTGTGTGAGAGTCCACGTTACGGCGAGGATGCAGCATGTGCGAGGAGCGTTATTTTGATTTGGTTCTTACCCAATGTCACTCTCACCGCGAGCAATATATCATGCAAAGCTGGTCGAAGTGAATCCAAAATCAATCGATTCAAGTGATTCACATGAGCAGGAAAAAGAAAGAGAGGAAAATCATTGTGATTGTCAACTTAAAAGAAAAACTCAGCACCCATGTGATCGCTAGGGTGGGGAAGTTCCTAAGCTTCTACCTCCAACCGATAATCCGCTTACAGGAAAATATTTTGGGAATTTCTTGGAAGTTCGCTTTCAATATGATATCTATTTTTTCCAGAATACGCAAATGGTAAAACAAGAAATGTATACTGTCGTATATCAATATGTTTTCCTGCATGGTTTTCTATAGAATTTTCCAGTTCGATGGTTTTGTTTTGCTTGCTCCATAAATTCCACAACTTGCCCCTCCGATATTTTTCACTTAGAAACGGATGTCTTCAAGCTGACAAACCAGTCATGGTGTGTCGATGGAAAAAGAACAAATCATACAAACCATCAGGCGTCTCCATCGTCTTCCTTTTTTCCATTTTGATTTTTTATTGCTTCATTTTGGATGTGAAAATTATTGAGCCGATTATCGGTCGAAACATATGCTCACTGCAACGACGGTCGACCTAATGATGGCCGTGGAAATTTGCCAGTAAACTGCACACACTCACACACCCTCAAACACGTTCCTAGGCACACCCCCACCCCTTCCTATGCCAACTGTGGTGTCCGACTGTGTGGGGACCACACAGACCGCGAGGATTAGAAATTTCCCGATTGGCGTCATTGGTCGCGATTGGCATGGGGTGCGATATTGAAACGAAGCAGATCGCCCCAGCGCCGTTGACGTCCCCCCGCTTCCCAGAAAACGCCCCCCCCCCCCCAGGCATTTCCCATGCAAAACTGCGAATGCGAGAGCATCCCGATTTATTCTCTTAAATCAATCACAAATTATTCGCCCCGACATGTTCCATCTGTTTCGTGTTCGTTTGCGGGTTGCATCGCGTTTTTCGCGAGACGAACGGCACCCTGGCCCATCTTCCCTCCCTTCGTTGGGCATTGGGTCAACTCGTCCCATAGTACCAGCCAATTTGCGTGGACGGCCAACTGCAACTGCAACCGAGCGCTGGGTTGATCGAAAAGAGCACATGTTCCCTATGTCGGTCGTGTTGGGGATAAATTTGCTGTCGATTTATCTTCCCGACCTACAACCGGGTTGGTTTGCCGTGTGTCGGTGAGAAGGAACCCTCCCCTGGGTGAAACGGGTGAAAACGCAAGCAACCGTGTCTGAGACGTTTTTCCACCCAGATCCGGTGGCTTTCGGGTGACGCTCGAGCGCAGCTCGTTTAGCATGATGACCGAGCGTGGACACTTGCGAAAGGTGAAAGATGCTTGGCCAATCCTGGGGACAGTTTGAGACTGCATCGATTGGCATTTCCGACCGCTCTCTGATCACTGTGGGCGACTTTTCACAAGACAAAAAACAAAAAAACAATTTACAGCTGGAAAGAAACGTCATCCGCATTACGGCTCATCATTTCAAATTGGTTTATCTATACTTAGAAACTTTATTCCGAAACTAAACTCCAGCAGGATGCTGTTGGAAGCGTCCTCAAGGATATATGCTTTTATTAGAACATGTTTAGAACATCTTAGGAGCGCGTGATGTGATCTCGCATCTATTTTGGTCAAACAATGCGGGCTTTGACTCCATTTTGCCGTTATTGGTTTCCCATTTTAGGCGCTGACGTGCCCGTTCCATTACAACTTTCCGTGTTCTTTTATTTCTTCTTTTGTCCCCGACTTCCACCAGGCCGCTTTGTCGCTTGAATTCTATTTTCGATGGCTATCACCGCACTTGGCACCCGAGCTACAAACGGTTCAGTGGTTTCGGTAATTGATTTCCTCTGCCTTTTTTTCTATTTCTGCCACCGCTTCGTTACCGTTTCGTTCGACGAGCCATGGGGAAGCTCGAATCTATCGGCAGGTATATATTTAGCTGCAGGTGAATGTGAAATTTTAATGGAACAATCCGTCTAGTGCGATTTCTAGGCGCTCCAGAACGTAGCGAACCTTCCACTGAGATGTTTGCACATTTAGAGAAAAATGCTACACCCTTAAGCAAAACAAAACCCCCCTCGCTTGTGAAGGGATATTCAAGCGAAAAGGTGTATTTAACAACTCAATCCTTTTTGGAAGCATTTATTTGTATCCCAACCTTTACACCGCCAGCACTGGTGCTCCAAGTCCAATCGCACCCAATTAATGCTCGTTTCCCCAGGCAGGTTCCGAAGGTCACCGGCTTTGAAGTTTCGAAACCGGAGGAAAAACGAGCTCCATAAATCTTGGCAACATTTTTGTCCGTCTGTGGCACCGCAATTTGTCAACGTGGCAAAAGGTTAAGTCATTACGTATTCCACCCGAGCAGCGCGGGCGCTTTTTTCCCCCGTCATTCGGGGATACGGGTTGGGCGGGTTTGGATGTTGCGGACGCAAAACGCACAAAGCACCCCCCGGGGAGAAGTTATGATTGCTGTGGCGGCGAGGGATGCTACGCCGCTGCGTGGTGGAAATGTTTCGCTTCATCAACTCTTCGACCGGGCACGGATGGATTACGGAAAACAGGATTATCATCGCCCGGCCCGCTGTTGCTCGGTGTGATGGAGAGTTTCCCACGCTCAGGGAAAAGCAGCACGAACAAACCCCTTTTGCCCGAAGTGAAGTACCTCGAGCGTGTGTTGTAACTAAATGGAATAAGCGAACAAAACAGATCAAGGCAGCGAGACGGAGCGAGGGGGAGACAGAGGGGGAGAGAGAGAGGGAAAGGAAAAGCCCAGCCTTCTGTGGCTCAAAAGTCATGGAAAGCGTTCGGCCGTCATGGTGCGAGCGCCATCGAGTGGAAATGCTTTCACGTCACGTCGCCGGTGGGAATCGGGTTCATTTACATCGAACGTTTGCCACCCAGACAGTCCGTCGGGAGGCGAGACAATACAAGTCCCCCCCCTAATTCACCCGGGGTTTCCCTTCGTTTCCTTCCATTGCGTTCCGTTTTCCCTTTTCTCTTCAGCGGTTCGAAAATGGTGAGCTACGCATTCGCGGCCAGCGTTATCTAAACTTTTCCGCCTGAGGGGAAAGGCACACACACACAGTTTATGTGTGCGTCATCGTTTTCCTCCCTTTGACCGTGTTTTTCTTTGTGGTGTTCCTTGCAGCTCGATCAATGACGTCAGTCGAAGGACGACGTTCCGTTTCCATAGCAACCTGTGGCTCGATGGACGCTTGGCTCCACGAGAGACCGTTTCCCGTGATCAATTAGCAAAACCGCTATCCAGTCGACAACACACACATGCATTTTTTTCTCTGTATGGGGTTCCTTCCTCTTTCTTTATCTAAATTTTGCATTCTCTCTGGAATCAGCCATTCTCAACAGAGGGAACCTTTTGTCTGCTAGGCAAAACGGAAATAGAAGGCTTCGGGTAGCTCAAGGATGCGATACTTTGTTGCCTTTTCCATCCTTTTCACGTGAGGCCCACCACTCCGTGTACTTTTGCGTCCGATGGACGGGCGCATATCGGACCGGTTCCAAGTGGAGCTCGCTGGAAGAAGCGGGCTGAAGGAAACATTTGAGGAACCGGATGGCGAGTGTGCGCAAACAGAAGCACAGAAAAAGAAATGGAAAGGGAAGCGAGCATCAGGACTAACGATTTTCCGTACGGATGAAACCTCTACCGGTACCTTCTGTCACGTTAAATGTTTAAATGCTGGTGAATTCTCTTTTATACCGTTTAAAATGTAGTTCACGAATGCTTCGTACCATATTCATCATCAAGTTTTTCAACAAAATCATGTCTTAAAGAGGTTATTGCGCTCTCTAAGTCCGTCAGTAACGGTACGCTTACCGCCGGTTGTTGCATCCACTTTGGGTGTTCGAAAATCACTTCAACTGAAGGCCTTCCAAGAGGTTCCTCCCACGAAATGACACTGTCCAGAAGTGCGAACTCAACTGTAACGCTTTCAATGAGCGATGGAAATGGGCGTGAAACTGTGTTATCCATCGAACCGCGGGGAATGAACGGTTTCAGATGACCGGAAAAGAAACGAAACCAAATTGCCCTATGTGCAAACGATGTACAGATGCGTAGACAAAACACATTTGGCAGGGCGGTGGATGGCCACTGGCAAATGTCCACCACTTTTTCCGCCCCAGTCCACTGCTGCTGGCGGGTCTCTGTCTCATATTCGAAGATATTTTCGAAGCCGGCGAGTGTTTTGGTTGCTTCCAGTAGCAAGGAAGACGAAATCGGGCGGCAGGAGGGAGCAACAGAGGTGCGCGTTTAAAAATAAGAAATTATTTTTAGTTGGTTCGAACTGAAAATAACTTTCTCGTGACCTTTTTCTCTCCACGCATATGAGCAGCGCATGTGTGTTTGCGAGGTTGTAAAGATGAAAAACGTTTCGATCAACCTGACTGTGGAGAACTGCTGAAGTCAAAGCGCTACAAGGGCAGACTTCGGGTAGTTCCCTGTTTTGCCGGGCTGGGAAAGATTGGCAGGAAGGAGCGGAGCTATGCGGAGTTGTCACAAACAAGTTTCAAATCGTTTCCACTTGGTCTGCGAGAATGCTTCGGCCGGGAATGGAGGGAGCGATTGGGGCGTGCGATGCAAATCATCTGTACATGATGTGGTTCGTCTGCCGCGTGTGCTATTATTGTGCTCCATTAGACGTCAAATTATGTCACAACAGCATGCGGGTTGCTCCCACTGAAAACCAGGGTTACCGGATTCATACAAAACTTAACTCAATTTAAAACACGTGCGATAAGCCTGGCTGAACTGGATTGTGTTCTTGAACACGTGTGACTTACAAGTTTGAGTCTTTGGAATGAATCAAAATCTGAGTTGTTTTCTTTCTTTCTTCTTCGTTGTTATCTTGTAGATGAGAAATATACCAGCGAGCGGCGGCAGAATGAAGCTATCCGAGAGCAAGTCGGACACGTCCATCATCGCCAACCTGTACAAGTCGATCAACAACAGCTACCGGCGGCTGTCGAACACGAGCAACGTGCTGCATCGCATCCCGGACATGGAGATCCCGAGCATGGCGATCGCGGACGAGTACGACATCGAGAAGATGATCGCCGAGGGCTGCTTCGCGAAGATCTACCTGGCGCACCACCGGCCGACCGGCACCACCGTGGTGCTGAAGGCGATCCACACCGAGCTGACGAGCCTGAAAGAGTTCGCGAAGGAGTTCCACTACAACTATCAGCTGAGCCACCACCCGAACATCCTCAGCTGCTACCAGGTGAAGTTCCAGACGAAGGAGTACTACGTGTACGCGCAGGAGCACGCGCCGTGCGGCGACCTGGCGGCGAACGTGGGCGCGAGCGGGCTGCCGGAGAGCAGCTGCAAGCGGATCGCGGAGCAGCTCAGCTCCGCCCTCGGCTTCATGCACCTGAAGGGGCTGGTGCACCGCGACCTCAAGCTGGAGAACGTGCTCGTCTTTTCGCCGGACTTTGCGCGCATCAAGCTGTGCGACTTCGGCACGACGACGCGCGAGGGCGTGCTGGTCAGCCGGAACAACAAGACCTGGACCGCCTTCCTGCCGCCCGAGGTGCTGGACGTGGTCAAGAACGAGCGCTTCATCTGCAAGGCGTCGGCGGACTCGTGGCAGTTCGGCATCGTGCTGTACGTCTGCCTGACCGGCGCCACGCCCTGGAAGTCGGCCGACTGGGTGCGGGACGCCAAGTACGCCGCGTTCATGAAGTACCAGAAGCGCGAGACCACCAAGATCCCGGACAACTTCCGCCGGTTCACGCCGCGGCTGCTGCGCGCCTTCCGCCGCATCTTCGACCACCGCGACGAGGACCGGGCGAAGGTGACCGACATCATGAAGTACATGAAGAACCGCTGGATGGACGGCAAGATCGCGACGTCCAAGTCGGCCTCGAACATCGCCAGCGCCGGGGGCCGCCCGGGGGATCCCGCCTCCCAGCAGCACCCCTCTCACCAGCACCCGCACCACCAACACCACCACCAGCCGCACACCAGCTCCGACCAGGACTCGGTGAAGTACATCAACCACCGCGAGAGCCGCAACTCGTTCGACGGGAAGCTGAGGGCGCGCCGCATGACCAGCGCCGGTCTGCTCACGCCCGACTCGGGCCCGGGCGCCTCCGGCCTGCTGCCCACCGGCGCTGCCGACCAGCAGGACGCCGTCCGCACCAAGGTCTGGGGCTGGCTGGAGTCGAACGATCTAAGTTGCAGCGGCAGCGTGGACGACCTCACCTTCTGGAGCACCAAGGACACGAAGACGCTCCAGCAACAGCAGCAGCAGCAGCAGCAGCAACAGCAGCAGCAGCAAGTACACCTACAGCGGCGGCAGAGCGCCGTCGGCCATCATCACCACCACCATCAGCAGGATCTGATCAGCTTCAGTGAGACGCACAGCACGCTCGTACGCGAAACCAGAGCCACCATCACCAGTGGACGAATGTTCAAATGAAAACCTCCCAACCTCAAGTTCCCCCGCCTGCGGACGGGAGCTACACTTGTACACAACACGTACACATACCGTTACATCCTCAGCCCTCAGTAAACAAACACACACACACACACACACATCAACCGGAACCACACGCAGCAGCTGCGTCCTTAGGCTAATATAGCTAGTGCATGTGATTATATTAATTATATGTGTGATAAATGCCAAACCGGAAGGAAAGAGAAAATGGACGGAAAAAGTAGGCCGGAGCGACATCAGCGGGTTGGTGGGAGGGTTAGGTAAGTGAACGTTTCAGAACGTAGCGGTAGCGTAGTGGTCGAGTATGTAGCGCCATTTTAGAGTGATCGTTTGACAGAGCAAGCAGCGTGTGTAATTTGATGAATGTATTAGATTTGGGAACGAGCAGAAAGAAAAAAGAAACTAAAATAGAAAAACAAACATATTCCTTTCCAAGTTTAAGGATAAAAACAGGGAGATGTAAACAAAAAAGTTTGTTATATTTAGCGATTTGGTGATACAGTATAAATGAGGGTATTTATACCGATATACAGCTATACAGTTCACTTTACACAAGTTTAGAAGAACGAAGAAGCAAAAGTGACGGTTGGAACAAAATTCCGGAACAAATACAAAACCAAACCATGAGAGCGGGGGAATCGTCCCGAACAAAGTAGAATTAACGAATGGAAGAAAACACAATACATTACTAAAAGAAAGGAATAAGAAAACTGTTAGAAGAGTAATCTATGAATTGTAGTAGCCTTTGTTTTTTAATACATGATTATTCTGTGTTCAACTACTGAATATATCAGACGTACTTTTCAATAGGTTATGGGCCCAGGATACGACTCTGTTAGTTTGAAATTAAAAGATTGAAAGCAGTTTTGTGAAGAATGGCGAATCCGAAACTAGCGGGATCTTTTTCCCTGCCTTTGCGAGAAATACTTCGAGGATCGGAAAACTACAGTTCTTGGTCTTTCGCCACCAAGATGGTTTTGATTAAGGAGAAAACCTGGTGTGCAGTGAAGGAACCAGCTGAAGGTGAACCGGCAGTGAGCGAAGAAACATCCATGCAAGCATTGGCGACGATATGTCTGAGTATTGATTCCAGTATATACGGACTCGTGAGAGATGCTAAAAATGCGAAACAGGCGTGGGATAACCTCAAAAATACGTACGAGCATAGTGGATCAACCAGGAAGATTGGTCTGCTGCGACGGCTGACAGGAATTCGTTTGGTTGGAGCTGAACGAGATGAAGACATCATTTGCCAGACGACTCAGCAGTATGTGAACGAATTATTCACAACGAGTCATCAGTTGGCAGAAGTTGGGTTCAAAGTCGATGACGCTTGGTTGGCCAGTTTGCTCATGAAAGGCCTACCGAAGCAGTATGACCCAATGATCCTTGGTTTGGAATCATCCGGAATCCAGTTGACTGCGGATATAGTGAAAGCGAAAATTTTGCAAGACGTAAAAGTGTCGAGCGAGAAGCAAACTGTGGAAGCGTTCCTTGGCAACTCGAAATCGACGACGAAAAGAAGTAGTGTGAAATCTAACGTTCAATGCTACCGGTGCAAGAAAATGGGTCATTTTGCTTCTCAATGTTCGAATCAGTTTTCTGACAAGAAGCAGGAGAAAAGCAAGAACAGTGGTCACGCTACATTTTTCGCGGCTTTCAATGCATGTCAGACATCAACAGCGGCAGAAGAAGAATGGATTTTTGATTCCGGAGCAACTTCTCATTTGTGCCGAAACAGAAATTTATTGGTTGATGCAGAGAATGTTTCGTCGAGCATCAACGTAGCCAATAATACTGCTGTTCCAGTGGTTGCTAAAGGTTCGGTGAACGTGTCAGCAGATGTTGGAGCATCGACATGTGCGATCTCCATGAACGACGTCCTGTATGTACCGGAATTGGCTGTGAACTTACTATCTGTTAGCAAGATGTGTCAGAAGGGCTACACAGTGACGTTTCGAAAACAGACGTGTAAGGTGATCAGTCCTAGTAATAAATTGGTTGCGATTGGTCAAGAATCTGGTGGTTTATACAGATTGAAAAGATCACCTGGGTCGTTGGTGAACATGGTCAGCCGGATGGAAGACAACTTTAAGCTTTGGCATCGCAGACTATGTCATATGTCTGTTGGCTGCATGAAACGACTTGAAACCATGGCAAGCGGATTTGAATTTAGAGTGACGGATGGAATGCAGTGTGTACCATGCATACAAGGGAAGCATCATCGACATCCGTTTAACATCAAGGGACAACGTGCGGATCGTGTGCTTGAGTTAATTCATTCCGATTTGTGTGGACCCATGGAGACAGCATCGATAGGAGGAAATCGTTATTTTATAACATTCATCGATGACTCGAGCAGAAAGGCGTTCGTATATTTCCTGAAATCGAAAACCGAAGTGTTTGAAACGTTTAAACATTTCAAGAGTTATGCCGAGAACCAGACTGGTGAGAAAATTAAGCGTATCAGATCGGATAACGGACGGGAATATATGAATCGTGAAATGAAGCTATTCCTTTGTCAAGCCGGTATTCATCATGAAACATCCGCTCCGTACACTCCGGAGCAGAATGGATTAGCGGAACGTATGAACCGGACGATTGTAGAAAAGGCGAGGAGTATGCTGTGTGATGCCAATCTGCCAAAGCGTTTTTGGGCTGAAGCAGTTGCGACAGCATCGTATGTGATCAACCGATCACCTACTATGGGATTGCGAATGACACCTCACGAAGCGTTTACTGGTAGAAGACCGAATCTTGCCCATCTTAGAATATTTGGAGCAAAGGTGATGTGTCATGTGCCGAAGGAAAGAAGGCAGAAATGGGATGCCAAATCAGATTCTGGCATTTTCATGGGATACAGTAGCAGTTCCAAGGCGTATCGAGTTTATAACTCAAAGACTAAGAAGGTTATCGTTAGTCGGGATGTAATATTTGTGGATGAATGTGCAAAGAATCGAGTTTCTGAGTTTGAAGAATCATCTACTGAAGTCAGTCTTGGTGAATTCCATTTTCAACCTGTCGTACAGGATCAAGAAGTAGAAAGTTTGGAGACAAATGGAGCTCGGAATGATGATAACGATTCAGAATACGACGATGCTATAGGAGATCAAGCAGAAGCTATTGAACACCATGAACCACAAATAGAGGACCCACAGAAGTTGGTAAGGCGTAGTGAGAGGGAGCGCATTATCCCTGGCAAGTACCGGGATTTTGTAATGAGTTGCAATGCTGCAGTTAAAAGTCCTGATGAATCCTGTACCGTGGTTCCAGCAATGTTAAATGAACCGATAACGTACCAAGAGGCTAATTCCTGTGAAGATAGCAGTCGCTGGAAAGATGCTATGAAATCAGAGTATGATGCCTTATTGGAAAATCGAACATGGGACTTGACGAGTTTGCCTGCTGGTCGAAAACCCTTACGATCAAAGTGGGTGTATACGGTGAAAACCAATGCAGATGGCTCGGTGGAGAGATTCAAAGCCAGGTTAGTCATTAAAGGTTTTTCGCAAGTCAAAGGTGTGGATTACAACGAGACCTACGCACCTGTTGTTCGATTGGCTACCGTGCGATATCTAATGTCCTTGGCTGTCAACATGGACTTGAAGATACTGCAGATGGATGCAGTGACAGCATTTCTACAAGGAGACCTGGGAGAAGAGGAAATATACATGGAGCAGCCAGAAGGATTTGTGAATCTAGAAGCACCACACAAAGTGTGTAAATTGAAGAAGGCGTTGTATGGACTGAAGCAAGCTAGTAGAGTTTGGAATTTGAAACTAGATGCTGAGCTGAAACGCATTGGGTTGGTACAGTCCAATTACGATTCTTGTGTCTACTACAAGATTGATAGAGGAAGTGTGCTGATTGTAGCAGTGTATGTAGACGATTTATTGATCTTCTCGAATAATGAGAGCTGGGAAAAGAACTTAAAACAACAGTTGACCAAGAGATTTAAAATGAAGGATTTAGGTCTCGCGAACAAAGTTCTTGGAATACGAGTGACCAGAGCAGATGGTGTAGTTATGTTGGATCAAGAACTGTACATAAATGAATTATTGAAGCGATTCGGTGTAGCTGAGTGCAACCCAGTTCTTACTCCAGCGGATCCAGGCCAGAAACTGTCCAAGGAAATGTGTCCTAAGACTGAAGAAGAGCGCAGACAGATGCAACAGGTTCCTTACCGGGAACTGATAGGCGGCCTGCAGTACTTATCACAAGGAACTAGACCGGACATAAGTTTTGCTGTAAATGCTGTGAGTCACTACTGTAACAATCCTGGGAAAACTCACTGGATTGCAGCCAAACGGATCTTACGTTATTTAAAAGGCACGAAATCCATGAAGCTGTTATATAAAGCAACAATTGAAAAAGGCTTTGAAGGTTTTTGTGATGCTGATTGGGGTAATGACACTGATAATCGTCATTCCATTACTGGCTATGTGATGAAGCAATCTGGAGGTTCAGTTGCCTGGAATTGTCGCAAACAATCAACAGTTGCACTTTCGACGACGGAAGCCGAATACATGGCACTTTCAGCTGTCACACAGGAAGCTATTTGGTGGAGAGGTTTTCGAAAAGAACTGTTGGGAATCGAAGAGCCATTGACGATTTTTTGTGATAATCGAAGTGCTATCTATTTGGCGGAGAAACAAATTGGCTACTCACCTAGAAGCAAACATATTGATATTAGACATCATTTTGTGAGACAGAGCATTGCAAGAAATCTTGTTCAGCTGAAACATGTTTGCTCTGAAAAACAAGAAGCTGATTTGCTAACTAAGGTACTTCCTACCAGCAAATTTGAAGATGGACGGAAGGCCCTTGGAATTAAAACAATTCATGATTAAGGGGGGATGTTAGAAGAGTAATCTATGAATTGTAGTAGCCTTTGTTTTTTAATACATGATTATTCTGTGTTCAACTACTGAATATATCAGACGTACTTTTCAATAAAAACCAAACAACAAACTGCTCACTGTGTATTAAATGTTTTCCAATGTAAGTGTTACCTTGTTTGTATTATGCAAAAAACCCGTATGCTAAGGAAATGGAATAGATGAGGTTTTCAATAAAATGGATGGGAAAAAATTAACAAAAAACATGAGCAAATAAACCAAATAAACCGTCTAGCGATTGATGTAAGCGTGCAAACAGAAGTTTAAAATAAAAAAAAAACGACATCAAGCAGAGGGCTTAAACAGAACAAAATGGTGAACGAGGGCAATAAAATCGGAAAGCTTGAAAGCCGAGACGGAGAAGAGACAAGTAAAACATTGTTCAAATAAAACTTTACAAGCAAATGAGAAAACATTTATAAAGAGGACATGAGGCGATCTTAGGCATTAAGGGAATCAACCAAAAGCATCCTGCAAGCGACAGGGCACATAATTGTACATATAGCTAACGGATAGTGTCGGAGGTGGATTTGACGCAGTTTAGTCGATTAATAAAGTATGTGATAGCGAATGAATTGAATCTACATAAATGCTGCTTCAATTCTGTGTGGTCTGCGTTGACGAGAACTGGAACAAAACTAAGTTACTTCATTTTTAACATTTAGACGACGATATGTTACGTACGATTGTTGGGGAAATAGTTTTTTTTTTCTTCAAAGTGCTCCATTTTTCCAATCGTAGTGCCAACGACATTTCTGGAAACAAAAAAATCAATCCTAGTAGGTCGTTTGCGCCTTGTGAAGTATTTCGGATGTCATGCCGAGTGACAGTGAGGAAAATGTGCTGAACAAATAAAAACACGTGATCGTCCGAAATGAAATCCGGAATCAGAATGTCCACCGAAACGCGGAAACTCGTTCTCGGCAGAAGGTAATTGTATTTCTTCAACAGACGTCACGGACAGTTAATCTCCATCCTTTCGCCCAACGGAAGGTTTGTGGAGAGGAGAGGAAAGAAATGTAGAGAGAGCGAGTTCAACCGAATAAAAAGAAACCATTGAACAACTTAACCACGTGTGGAAAACGAAACCAACAACGACGACGGCTAGCCAAACTCGTTTCCCGGTGATACCGAAGCGGTCGAACTATTGAATTATGTCACAACGAACGCCCGTTGCACGTCTCCACTTTCCTTCCCCTTTTTCCCCCTAACAGAGGACAGCAATCGCTGACAGGATTAGCGAATGCAAAACACATCAACCAGAAAGTCAGTGGGAAAATGCTGCCAAAACCGTGCACGGTTTCCACAGCGGTGAAATGGGGTACGGAAGTCACCGAAGGGGGGCTCATTTGCGTACGTCAATCGTTAAAAAAAAACGACAACCGTGAGACCAGCGGATGGGAATTGGTTTCCCGTTGTCGTCGCGAGTCGGCAAAGTCACGTCAACCGTGGTCTCCGATTGGTCCGAATAAAAAACAACGGAAAATCGAGCGCGCACCCTGGGGTCGGGGTTGCCGTGTCAAAGCCGCTCGGCTGTCAGAAAGAAATTTCCGTCCCGGGGGGGAAAACAACGGAAACTATAGAAAAATCACACAAAGGAAAGCGAGGCTTCATATCGACGGCTGGAGAATATGATTTAAATTGGCGGTACTTGAATCCTTCACGTTCGGTATGAATTAGACACCAACAATGGGAAAACCGGGGAAATCGTAATCCCCCGTTCACCTTTTCTTTCTCAAAATGGAGGATGTAGATCCTGCCTGTACCTCTACGCAGCCATGCGCACATCGTATTTTAAACAATTTGGAACGGGCGGAAAAAGACGTTGTTGTTCCGCCGCACAAATGCTACAGCGACACCGATGGGATGGAATGCTCTTAAAACCAATAATCTTCTTGTTTTTCCCCTTTACTTTTCACACAAACACAATTCCAATTTCACGCGAGAGCGCCTTTCTCTGACGTCCGCTGCCGGAGCGTATGATCGTGTGTGCGCCATCGTTAAAAGTGGTTGTTTTTCTCTTTTCTACGCTTTTCTTTTCGGCACATTCGGGCACAGAGAACGCAGCTCCACGGCTGCACGGTAAACAAGTGGAAACTCTTTCGCTCAAACGCGATCGCGGAAATGTATATGCGACCGGTCGGGCGGTCGAACAATGAACGTTGAAGATCGTAGGTCCTCAAGTTTTCCTCTAGCGGCGCAAATCAAGAATAATGCCGCTGGTCTCGGACATTCGTAAACCGGCCTGGGAAGGTGTGTGTTTTTCTTGTGGGAAGTGAAAGAAATGACGCTTAATTGCATGCACGTTTACAATAATTGTATAGGAGACCAAGTAGTGAATGTGAATTACAAAAAAACAACGGTTGCACGAAACGAACCACGAAACACGACTGGTTATGTTTAAGCACGAACTCACATGGTACGCGAATAATACTCGGAAGCATGAGACTGACAATCAAAAAATTGACTTTCGTCTGCTCTTAAGGCAATCCAATTCCCATTCCTTCAAACTTACTTTTCGAGCCACCTTTCTAACGTCTGTCATCCCAATGTCCGATGTTTGCTTTCGGGTGATTCCATCATCGGCACAGGAAAGAATTGATTACATTTCCTCGATATTAAATTGGAAAGCAAGCAGGTATCACATCCGACCCGGCAGAAGTGTCCCTTGTCACTGAGCGCTCGCCGGCCGTATTCATCCGCAGTCCGCCTGTCCTTCCGAGAAATTTCCCAAACACCGGCAATCAGGTTTTCCGGCAGGCTGCTTCTTCTTTTTTACCTTCTTAAAGCTGCTGTTCCTCGCCGGTAGTGGGAAACGGTGGAAAGGGAGGTAATGTCGGCAAAGGGATAAGAGTTGAGCGAACAATATACGGACGTACCTTTACGTGGTAAAATGGCTTTAAAGTTGACTTCAACTTTTTTCATTTGTATGTTGGAAACTTTCAAGGTGAGGTATGTTGAGGCCCACAATCTTTTGAATCCATCCGATTCCTTTTTTTTCATCTCGTTTATTGGATTCAAATAGACGTACGTTAAGATTGATTGTTCATTTATGGGATTTTCAAAACATACTGGACATTTATGCGTTGCACTGGTTCTGGTAAGAGTAAGGTGGTTTAACCTCCGATGAGAAAGACAAATGCATTTCGAAATGCATTTTCCCGGTTGAATAATGGTGCACACTTTATCTTGAAACCATAAGGCGGCGCTGTGCTAAGAAAAAGCTTCCATACGGTTCGTTAACAAATGCATCAAATCGTACACACGACCTCCAAAAAGAGCATGGGTGGGAGGAGAAAAAAAGGCCGTTGAAAATAGAAAATTAATGTTTAGTTCATGAAATATGTTGTACATTAAAACTCGCCTCGGAAAAGCGATGAAAAGAAGCAAAGAGAACGGCGAAAGGTGGTCGAGAGAGAATGCAGTTGAGGGGCCTGAGCATAGCGTGTCGGAGGGCATTCCTCGCGAGCCACTTGTCTTGTGTTTACATTCCTGCAAGACAGATACACACGCACAGGAAATTCGAACGCGCCCACCTTCACTCCTTCACTTGCCCTCCGGCGGCTCGATTGACCCTTTCGGATGCGGTTTTCCTTTCGTTCTGTAAGTGTTCCCTCGGATCGCTCGGAAAAGTGTGCTCTCGGAAGAGGTGTGGAGGCCCACCCCGCCTTCCTGATCGATCCCGAGCGGTACTAATAACTTATTCCGTCTGCCTGACGCTCACGACGCTGCTGATGTTGATGCTGTTGCTGCCGCTGCCGGTTGATGTTGATGGGAGTGATGGGATATGATGACGGTTAAAAATAAACAGAACATATGCCAAACAATCTGTGTTCAATGTTTCCCCCCGCTCTTTCTCTCCCACCCCCCAACTGCCTCCCTTTCGGGGGTTCAAAGATGAAAAATAAATTAAACCCATTCGCACAGACGAGACGTGGGAAAACGAGCTGCAAAAAAGTGGGAAGAAAGGGAAACAAAATACATCTGACCGATCGTGCCTCTCGCCTGTGGTCAGGATTGGCAAACGATCGATTTTTGAACACTCTTTTCCGAAAAGGGAAAACATGAACACACCGACGTCGACGTCGCCCGGTGGACGGGTGTGTGTTTTTCTAGCTTTGATTTTCGTTGCTGTACTGTTTTTCCAACGCTCGCCAACAATTTTTCTTTTAATTTCTCATTTTACTATCCTCCCACCTGCTCTCGTTCTGTCCTCCGGCCGTCCGGCGTTTTGTTTGTGTATGGCAATGGAAAATCGATACATTTTTCTTCTTCCCAACACCCTCTTTTCCAACCCACGAACCGCATCGGCCCCCCAGCGACGGTTCCGAGTCCGGCTCGGGGGTTGGTGTGAAGATATTTTTAAAATTCTTCACTGCCAAAGGTTAATCGGTTTTCGAATAGGTAAAAACTGGCCCTCGTTCTCCCGGTGTAAAAATAGTATTTCTCCGAGTTTTTTTGTTCGATTTATTTTTCTTCCTCTTTGCTGTGCCGCGGTCTCTTCTCAGAGAGGGCTTCCGAGGAAGGATTCCCAACCTTCTAACCCGAACGGGTGGAAAAGCTAGAGTGGAAGTTGCAAAGGGGACGGCAAACGGCGCTATTGTAAGTTTTGGCGTGTATTAAGGGCCACTTTCAAAGATGGATCGTTCATCATTCGGATTCGGAGGTATCATTTACGTCGCTATGCATATCTTTTTTACGGAAGATGAAAGCGAGCAGGAAAGGCATTTTAGCATTCGCACTATAGCATGGGCATTTCCCTAAAGATCGGTGGCGTAGTTGATGCAACGTTTACACGATTAAAACATCCTCCATGAAGGAAATTTAACGATCTCAAATGATTAGTTTGGGAAACACATTCCACATGATTTGGTAAATCAGGAGATCACAAACAACAAACCAGTTGGTGACAAAACAATACCACAACCTGCTCGAAACCTGATACGAAAACTCCGTACAAGCTGCCCCTACTGGGTATTTGTGAGGACGATCGTTTTCAAGGATTGCAGCTTCGACCCAGATGGCTGCTTGCGACAGAGATTGTGAAAGGGTGTTCTGGAGCTAATGCACATGTTGACCTTTAAGAATATGTTTGAGGTACAACTAGAAATCTAGGGGCGTCTGCTAACAGAATTCTTATTTAAGCTACATTATCTACCAAACCCATGGTAAAAACCAGAACGGGTGGGAATTTAGTTTCTACGATGGGACCATGGAAGTCGTGTCACATTGCAGCCGGATATTTAACAGGAAATTCAATTCGTCTGCAACATAACTATCGGCTTCCTTGGTGTTTTTACACGAGAAGAAGGAACTGATAGATATGGATGTGAAAAATAACAGAAAGAACGGATGAGGAATTAAATTTCCTTTTCGTAGAACGTTCAAGCGAAAATAAGTTAGTCGTTTCAAGATGCATGTCGCTCAAAAAAACTGAGGAGGAAAATGAAAACCCATCGCTCATATGGCAGTTTAAGCTGCTGTTCATTTTTCATTTAATTCGTTGCTTCCATCGTTGGCGAAATTTAAATCGTTATCAATTGCCGAAAACACTTGAGACAAAATAAATATATTTGGGTACACAAACTTATGGGCTTGGGTTCTATGTTTTTCTCCTCTTCTCCTCGGAGAGAACGTTAGTAGAAGAACGTAAAAAACGGCTTGAGTGAATGACCCATCCATACGCGGGACGCCTGGAATTCCCTTGTCTCTGGCAAACGATTTTATCACACACGCACACACACACAAAAGGCAAGTAAAAAACAGGATTTAATTCTTTCATTTCCCCTGCACTTCTGAGAGGCTGAGCTGAGTGAAAAAATCAAAACAGATAAAAGCTTCCGTTTGCCGCAACTCTCGAGAAGACAAAAATGAGGAGCAAAGAATCGCGGAAAATGGTAGAAGCGGTGGGTGAGGGATGCCGTAAGCCTCTTGACCTGTTGATGCTGGAGCGGCATTGTCCTGAACGGCTCTCCCCCGGTAGCCCATGGAAGCGATTTCCAGGACCGATGGTTCCGTTTCCACGCAGCATAACAATTGAATAATGGTGTGCCCGGGGTCGGCCGGAAGACACAGAGCCTGGACGAGGCCATACAGCTTATCTTTTACTTCCTTTCCGCTACGGTGGCAAAACACGTGCAAAAACAAATGTCCTCACAAAACATCCATGGGACTTTTCCCGCTTGCAGGCAGCGAAGAAGGGCGACGAAGTCGATCTCGATAAAACTTTGCACGGTTTAATCTCACAAGATTATGATGTCGCAGCTCTCAGCCGCCGCCCAGCCGCCAAGGAAAGGGCACAGAATGGAACCTGTTGGCGCTGTTCATCTAAACTTGTGGGCCAACTTTTTTCTCCTTCCCCGCGTCGGGCCAGCTTCCCGAGCACGGCACTGTTATCGTGGTGATTCTAATGGCGGGCGTCACGGAAAAGCCCCGAGAAAAGCAATATTAGAGAAAGCTAGGAAATTGGCATCATTTAACAAGTTTCTTACGACAAACATTAGTCTGACACATCGGCAACCTTGTGGGGTCTTCATGATGCGCGACTGCTGGTAGCCAAGCTTCGAGTTGCTCGTCACGGTGTAGGAGCGGGATGGTGGATTTTCGATTAACGGCCGTCCGTTTCCGGTAATAATGAAAACGAATAGGAAAGGTAAAAAAACCCCACCACAAGTACAATCATGCAGTTTTCATCGCGAAAACGCGTAAAGGCGGGAAAGCGCTGTGGGAAAACATTGCGAATGCTTGCTCAAATAAATTCAAAAATAACAATTCGGTAGTTTACTAGCAGACGGGTGGGAAATGGGGAAAATGGAGAGCGAGTAAAAACCCATTGGACGGAAAGTAAATTTTGTTGTTTATGGCTTCGATAAATACATAATAAACATTCATATGCATTTCACTAAGTGTGTGTTTATCGAAGTACATTAAGCGTTTCCTTTAATTAAGCTGGTCTTTCCGCTTTTCTTATAAGTGATTTGAAAAACAGCGGTAGAGAATGTGATTTGAAAAGAAATGAATACATAATGTGATATAGCTCCATCGGAAAATTAAAGCCCACCGCCTGGGAGGTTGTTGAATAATTTTCCTTTAATTCATTACTTCCATCATTGGTGAAAGGCAATCTGTTAACACTAGTAGCTATCCATAAACGAATCAGAAACAGTCGATACACAAAGAAATGGCTCAAGCGACGGTACATTCTTCTCTCTACTATGCTTTCCTATTCAAGTCCTACATATACGACATAAGGCTCAAAACTATGCTACCGCTAGACAAACTTATGCCAATAGTCACTGGTAATGCGCTTGGGCTCCACCCAGGTTTCTCTTCCCAGAAGAAATAGGAGAAAATTAGGGGAAAAGAAAGAGAAAGTCAAAAGGTTAAGAAAAAGATAGGTCAACAGTGATTGAAGGGCTTGAAAAAACCAATGATTCATCCATACGCATGACGAATGTATCCAATCGTCTCGGCTAAACCGGGTGGCTCCATTACAGAGATAACTTCACATCTCGGCTAATTCGATCTCAATAAAAGTTTCCACGGTTTAATCTCGCAACATGATGCGTTATCGCTGCCCGTGATAAGAGGAACAGTACAATGGAGTCTTTTGGCGTCCATCTATGCGTTTGGGTCAACGTTTGTCTCCACTCCACTATATCTACGGGGACGAAAATTGAAGTGCAAAAAGTGGTAAAATAAAAGATAAGCCAAAGGGAATAGGACTTTTTAACAAGACTTTAAAGACACACATTAATTAAGCATATCGGCAATCCTGTGGGAATGCTTTCCTTAAACAACGGCACACTTAAAACAAAAACACAGTCATTCCATCGCCAGGCTTAACATAAACACACGCGTCACATACAAACGCCCTTCGAAAACTTAACACTTAACACACAAATCACACGCATACGGTAAACGCTACTCCATTCCTAGATGTCTAGATACGCAAGGTTGGCACTTATGGAATCCTCAAAACAAGAGAGAAAGTTATCGGTCATGATTTAAGATGCTTAACGAATAGTATTAAAATAACGCGTACGGTGGACAAAAACGGGGTTGAAACGTGTGGTAATGATATTCGATTCAGTTTCTGCCCATGGAATCTATATTTAGCCTATCAGTAAAGTCTCTCTGAACGACATCTTCTAGTTATTCCTTCCAATCGTTCTGATTCCTCGTGATTTTGTTCCTTTTCCCCGGTCTACCGCATTTTGCGTTTAATCCTAACTTTTTCCTGTATTTATTTCTTCACCAATCTGCCCTTCAACTCCACAAATCGTCTGGTTGAATATTTTAAAGTGTTCTTTTCTCAGAGGGTCTCAAAGAGGCTGTCTAGTGGACGTCTGTCTGGTTGGCTGCGGTGGAGGAGAGGAGCAGTCATCTTATTTCTCCCATCGTGTGATCTAATCTACCCTTACGAGCTACTCTAGGATAACGCTTTACTCTACGGTTTGTGGTGAAGCGGGGCTCCTTCTCGGTGCTGTACATGATGCGGAAAGGAGGGTGGCCCTCGAGGCCCCCTCAAATGTTGACCGCGGTGGCCGTGGGCGGCGGGGGAGCGGGCGCACCCGTCGAAGGTCCATTCGGGGTGCCGGCGGGAACGATCGTCTTCACCAGCTCCATGTACTGGAACGGCACGTGCAGGCTGATGCCGTTGTGCTCGACGATCAGGTGGCCCCGTCGGTGCGAGGCGCCCGTCACCGTGACCGCCTCACCCTTGCGCAGCTGCTCACCCAACCCCACCGCCGCCGGGTCCTCGGGGAAATTCATCTTCATGATGCGCGTCTGCGGGTAGCCGAGCTTCGAGTTGCCCGTCACGGTGTAGGAGCGGGATGGTGGTACCGGAGGTGGTCGTTCCTGAGAGGAAGAGATGAGACAGAGAGAGAAAGAGCGTTAGTACGTTAAAACCATTCAGCTCTACAGCAAACGTGGATTAACGGCCGTCCGTTTCCGGTAATAATGAAAACGAATACGCGTGGTTAAAAAAATCACCAATCATGCCATTTTAATCGTGGAAACGCGTTAAGGCGGAAAGGTGGTTGGTGAAAACATTGCAAGTGCGTGCTCAGATAAATCAATAAACATTAATACGGAAAATGGGGAAATGAAGGGCGAGTTTTCACTCATGAACCGGAAGGCGAGGCGAGGCGTGTGGCTGTTTATGACTTCGGTAAATACACAATTAACATTCATATGCATATGCATATCAATGAGTATGTGTTTTTTAAAGAACAATAAACGTTTCCTTTAATTAAGCTATCTGCACCTTCCGCTTAACGATGATACGTGTAACTACGGGAGAGTTGTTTAATTGGAAATTTTCGAGAAAAAAGAAAACTACACACCCAAGTAAAAAGTGTGTCAGTATTTTTGCGGCATTTCGCACTTACCAGGTCCAACCCAAAGAGGGTGCAGGTTTGCGCGATGATCTTAGAGTCACACTTCTCGTTCGGATCGGGAGGCGGCGTGCCGGCAATCGGCTGCGGTCTCGGTCTCGTCGCCGTGCCCGTGTTGTTTCCGGTACCGTTGCCGTGCGTGACATTTCCCGTGCGATTGCCTGAGGGGAAGCAAAGCCGTTCAGAGTCGCCTACACTTTTCATCCAGTTTTACTGGGGTTTTTTTTTTTTTTCCTTCAAGTGACTTACCGGAACCGGAGTTCTGCTTGATGGAATGGAGCGCACCGCCCATAAGCTGGATGTCGTGTGTGCGCCGAATCGTACCGAGGCGCTTCCGGAGGTTCCAGCCGCGCCAGGTCGCCTGGATGAGCGTGGCGCTCTTCGTGCGCACCTCCGCCCGCAGCCGCTCCAGGTGCTGCCGGATGCCCTCGCTGAGGAAGATGTGGCGCTTGCCGGGCGCCCACGATAGCGTCACCGAGCCGTCCAGCTCGGGCGGGTTCTCGAGCGCAAAGTCCAGCACCACCTTGCAGTCCTCCAGCGCTTTCTCCTCGCAGCGGCGCAGGAGCCGGAAGGGCGCCAGCATCCGGTAGCGCGCGGTGAACTGCTTGAAGCGCATCCGGTGCGGGAACCCGCTCGCCATCAGGTTGACCGTCTCGAGGACTTGCAGCGCGCGTATCTGACGCACCACGGCACCGCGATCGAACGCACCGCTCTTCTCCGCCGTGTTGCTCCGGATGCAGCGCACGAAGTGTGGCCGTGCGTGCACGAGCGTGCGCAGCAGGTTGTCCAGGCGCGTGTGGAAGTCCTGCGTCAGCGTCGACACCGGCTCGTCGCCGTTCAGAAGGTCCGTGTGCGAGGTGGGCGCGATGCGGAAGCTGAGACCGCGAGGGCCGCTCTCCTGCGCGTACAGCGCCTTCAGCTCAGTGCCGAAGAGGTGCGTCGCGAAGCCGAAGTTGCACGTGTGCTTGTAGAACACCGACACCAGATCGTCCGGTACGACGTCGCGGTTCGTGTCGAGGAAGTCGGTGGTGTCGTACTCGACGCGTCCGGCAAAGTGCCGGATGGCGAACAGGCGCGGATCGTACGGCTCGAGGGCACGCTGCTCCAGTCGGGCCGAGTTCCGGTGCTGCACCTTGATCTTCGCCACGTAGCTTTCGGCGGTGCCGCGCACCGAGCACTCCGCGTCCAGCATGCTCAGCAGGCCGGTCCGGAGCGACGAGATCAGGTCGATGCACGGCACGTTGTCCACGTAGTCCACCTCCGTGTCGCAAATGATGCCCTCCTCGCGGCACGACTCGACCGAGCTCTTGAAGATGTGCGTGTTGTAGAAGTGCTGCATCGTTTCCGCGCACAGGTTGATGCACAGGTGCTCCAGCTGGGCCGGCCGAGGTTCCTCAAAGCCGAACATGTCCAGAATGCCTGAAGGGAAATGGGAGAAGAATTGTTGTTGTTGTTCAGTTGCAAAAATATAAATATAACATTTCAACAATCAACACGTCTTCCATCAACGTGGCATACAAATTGCAAATCGATAAACATCACTTATCGGTTTTATCGATGCATCTTTGAAACGATAAGAACCGATTCCAGTCTGTCGGGATTTTTGTCGTACCGATTCACGAACCGGGCAACGAAGGTGGGATTTCAGTAGAAAGTTCAATTGCGCAACGCACGCAGCCATTGGCTGCGTGATAAAGCTTTCAAGCTTCGCCATGCTACTCATAACGATCAACAGATGGCGCTAGCAGCATTTTGGCTATTTTTAGCCTAAACCGATTTGCCTCCTCTTTTACTCACCGATGAAGCCGTCCGTCGCGTGCCGGACGGCATTATTAAGTGCCGCCATTGATTTCGAACCCGCATTTCCGCCGATCGTCGACGCGTGCTGGCTGGCCACTTCCGCCTGGTTGTGCACGGATTCGTTGCTGTCGGAGCTGAGCGTGCCGAGGGTCGAACCGAGGCTGCAAATCGTGATGGTGTACAGTAAGAATTAGTGTTTTATTATATGTATGTTTTGATTGGAATGGGACCTTTCTCTCAGGCTTTCCCCTTACCGCTTCAAACTGTTCGCTCTTCGAACGATCGTCGCCACCGTCCGGCAGTAGAGCGCCTTCGCCAAGCAGTCGCGCGTCATGTTGGACATGTTGGCGTCGCACACAGACTTGATGAGCTGGCCGCGGGCGTTGTGCGTTCTCGTCGTTAGTCCACGGAACAGCTGTGCCGGCGGTACCCCGAGCAGGTTGGCCACGGCGTTCAATTCCGTTTCGCCCACCACTTCCACTTCAAGACCCTGCAGAACGCATACAGAAATAGGTCATGTCAGAAATGAATACAACTAAATTCCAAGCAAGACTCAGTAAAAAAGAAGAGAAGTTTGCTCAGACGCTAAAATGCTTACTTTCATTATGAATCAGCCGTAAATTACCCTTAAAATGCATTCATCACTGCAAAATCTCTTTTTCAATAAAAGCCAACCATACCTCTCTCTCTCGTTGGACTGATAAAAGTTTACCAATCCTAATCCGACACTCGATCTAACAACCTTTGCCTTGAGAGGGTAAACGCTGTACGCTTAGCGCTAAACAACCCTCAGGTAGCTACAGCTCCAGTTAGGAACAAATCTCTTTTCAAATGCTTCTTGAAACTTGTAACCAACCTGACCATCGACGAACTGCACGTTGCCGAGCAGCAGCACCGCCGCCAGTACGCGCACCACGTCCAGGAACGGAATGCCGAGAATGCCGAGGCAGGCCTTCCACGCCTGGAAGCGGGCCGCGTCCTCCTGCTCGTCCTGCCGGATGTCGCCGTGCTGCAGGTAGCGCAGATTCGCCGGCGAGTAGCCCTCCAGGTTGAGCCGGGCGCACTCGTCTGCGTTTAGACCGGCCAGCATTTGGTAGAAGATGTGATAATTTTTCTCGTTCGGCAGCGGTCGGATGACGCGCGTCTGGTCGAGGAAGTAGCAGTGGATCTTGGTCCGATACAGCGCCCCGTCCGTCACCTGCACCTCGATGAATTGACCCTGGTAGAGGAGGAAATCAAACAAGAGTGTTACATATTAATTATCAAGAAACGCTGGAGTTTTGGAGGTAACAAACAAAACATTATTTACTATTTTTCTGAAGCTCCGACTGGCATATTTTCTTTTGCATTTCTGATAGTGAATTTATTATTTCCTACGAATGTCGCTTATCGTGACACTCAAAACCCTGGCGGGTTAGTGTCTCTGATGGAAAAACTTACAATTCGACTCGACTCCGAGTTGGTTGCCGTCTTGGCCGATCCGAGCGAGCGCAGCACGGTGAAGGCCGCGGCCAGATGTTTGAACGCGTCGGTTTCCGGTCCGCCGCCGGCCACGGCGAACAGTTGCCGCAGCAGCAGCATCGAGCAGTGCGTCTTGCCCGAGCCGGAAGTGCCTGGGGGGAGGAAAGACAAGCGAACGAGATCAAGATAAGAGCCGAACGTCGCTATTCGGTGGCATTCGGTGTGTCAAGCCGGTGCGGTCAATTTGGTGCTAACGAGCATTCAAATCGACTCGCGATGGTGTTAGAGAAAGTCGCGAAACGTCGCTCTCGCGCAGTGCTGGGAAATCAGAAACGTGGGACAGATTTTGGGTTTAACGTCGGTGTCACTTACCGGAGAGAATGATCGCCTGGGGGTAGCCTGTTTCCGCCTGCTGTCGAACGGCCTCCTGGACGATCTTGCGCAGCTGTGGGGCGAGCGGAACCGAGCGGGTGGAGGACAGCGTCAGCGGGTTACCGACGTCGTGGTACGGATTGACAGACAGCAGAATCGGTCCAACGTTGGTCTGTGGGTCGCGTGTGGCAGAGAGCGAAATAGATATAGTTTCAGAGTGCGGATAAAATTATTGATTATAGTCCATCGAGTTTATGATCTATCAATGTTTGCGACCGATCGCGGCTGTATTGCGAACCAACGGAGAGCGTAGAGATAAACCCTGCAATGCGAAAGTTGTTCTTTTTAATTCCAATTGATCCAAAAGTTTGTGAAGTTTAATCGAGCTCATTTTTGATACGACAAAAATCATTCCGAATTATGTCGTGACGATTCGAACCACTTGAATCGAATTCAATATTAAGTATTCAATAAGAAGGGTTATAATCAAAGCTTCATGAAATGGATAACTCAGCCCCAATACATGTTCGTACAACCAATAAACCGAGCTCTTCGGCTTAATCCACGCCGGCTTCAGCTCGATTTGAATCGAAGCCCGGTGCTGGGAATGAGAAGGGCAAAATGGAATGCACGTGCAGGATTGTAAAGAGTGTGAGAGGAGCAGGGTGGGGGCTATTGGGTGGCACCGGTAGGGCACGGTTTTATCTGGTTGTCGTATGTTTTTCCTCTCAGTCGTTTTTTGCTCGTTCCAATGTTCGATCCGTCCCGCATCGGTTCTAAGGTGACTGAGTGACGGGAAATTGTGCAACCTGTGGTTTGGCACGGTGTGCAAGTTTTCAGATTTTATTAAGCCTTTTTTCCGTCCCGCTCCAGCGGCAATGTCCGTAAAACACACGTGGTCAATTTGCTGGCGGGTTCTTTTTTTTTAATGCAGCAGCTGGTCCTATGGCGAATAGTGTTTACTTTGCAAAAGCGTGGGCCGGTTGACCGTTTGTTCCAAGCATTTCCCCTCCAGAAAGCAACGCGTCAACCTTCATTAGAGTTAATTAAATCCCTTTGCATGATATTAGCATCGCGTTCAGCTCGAGCAATTTGTTCAGAGAAGTTGCTTGTTTATAAAACGTTACCCCAACAGACAAGGATAAATGTTTGCATAAATGTGCAACGCCAGGAGCATAATAAGGCGTTTTGCTTTGACGAACAGAAAATATTCTCAACTTGATGTACTTTAGGGACAATAAAGAGACGAACATTTGTTAGTAAATAAAATTATGACGCGTATACCACAATTTTGCACCTAAATAAGACTAAAACCTACTTTGGCCATGAAAGACATTCCATCGGGGATATTTTTCGGAGCGGAACGAAGATCAATTGTGAATTATGCTCGAAGCACTTGGGAATGGTGACAGGGGCGAGTGGCGATGCGAGCAGGGACCGTCGTAGAAAGTTAATGCCCTTCCAAACACCTGGACAAGTAGGTCGACCGAAGGTGGCGCGATGGGATCAATTCTTCCACGCGAAGGTTCCTGTGCGAGAACGAGCGCCGACAAATAACGTCGACATCAATCGATCGAAAAATGTAGGGTAAGGTGAGGCAATACGCACCCCTTAAGCAAAACAAATTATTCCTCGCAATCCATTCAGGCAAAAAGTCTAAATTTAGCACAGTTTGATTCCTTAACATCTTTTCTATCAACTAAAAATGCCAAAAGTAATATCAAAACTATCCATTTTTAGTTAGATAAGGTTTTTGAAGACCCTTCTTTTTTATGCGCCTTTGACAATGTGGGGCAAAATGGCCCGAACGGTGGGGCAAAATGCACCGATGTAAACATGGGGCAATACGATCCAAAACAAACAGAACTTTGACGTTTTTCAATAATACTTGCAAGTACAACAACCTTGCTGTAGATCTACGATATGAAAACACAGTTGATCATCATATGAAATTTAGTAAAATTAAGAACAAAACCAAAGGAAATATCAATTTTGTTTGAAAATCTTTAATACGTGTTCAATATAAAACGTATGAAAATCAATAACGTGTGGCTTATGAAGGTGGCAAATGCAAACCCGTGAGTGGCTTTGTTTTGACGGTGCATTTTGCCCCTTTGTTTACATTTTGAACGTCAGTGCATTTTGCCCCACTCAAGCCGGGGCATATTACCCCATACTGAGAGAAGTTCAAGTTTTGTCTTAAATAAAAAATTCAAGCATTTTGTAGCGAAAATTTCTTCAGCATTCGTGAAATTACATATTCAGGTACCTTATGAATGTCTGCTTTTTTGAAATATTTCATTCCTACACTTATAATATCTTAAGACACTACACCGAAATCTTACATGATTTCAGACACAATATGTTTTATCTCGTTTTCTCTGGTTAGTGTTAATGCAGAGCCATGAAATTCACAAAGGATGTATTGGACACGCTAACGAACAAATTTCATTGATTCATTTATTTTTAAATAGCATAATTCAGCCAAAAACATGCCGGTGCATTTTGCCCCACCGGTGCATATTGCCACACTTTCCCCTACTTCGACGGATGAGCTGTGAGGAGAACATGATGCGGAATGGCTCAAACCCTTGCTCACGATGGGCAAGTGACATCGAGGAAATGCGGGGAAATACAATTTTAAAGAAAGGAACCGAGGCAACACCCGAAGAAGGGGAGATAGTTCAGTTCATCACCTCGTTGATTCGATCAAAGCTCAACGATCTGGCGCATTTTGCCTCCACTAATTGCTTATCGTTAATCTAAACGGGTATAACCAAAGAACTGAGTGAGCGGAATTTAAAACAAAATTATATGAAATGCGCGCATCATAAAACGGGAAATCGATTTCTTGCGCTCCTGATTGCGCAGCAGATGTTGAAGCCCACCTGAAACGATGATTCCCACCTCCGTATGATTATTCTTAATCCTCACTTCATTGCGTTCCTCTCCGGTCGCCTAATGATCCGCCCGGTCCAGGACGGTGCTGCCCGTTGGCGTTTAATTGGTTGGCAAGACCAGTCCCGGGCGAACTTCTTCCCTTTTTGCGTGTCGGTGAAAAAAAAAAAGTCAAAATGGCAGCCGAAGAAACGATCGCGGAGAAGTTGGCTCGAAAGTTGCACCATCGTGGAGCATCGATGCTGGCAGCCTGTCTGTTATGTGTGTTTGTGTGGCCCTCTCGCTGGACCTGGACCACCGTTAGAAGAGGTTCCCTATCGTTTCTTCCTTTTTCTTGTGTGTGTTTTTTTTTCCACTCCATTAACTTCAACTCGCTCACGGGCACACGCGAGAAAAGAAAATCAACCCCTGGACCCTGCCCCTAGCTAGCTTAGGGAGTTAGTCGAATCCAAATGCAAAAACGGCCCAACATTGCTCAGCGCTTTTTAATGCCTGCCCGTGCGTTTTCTTCTCCAGCTTGCGGCTTCCTTCCTCGTGCCAGCCGCAGTTGAAATCGGGCGGAAGAAGAAGGACGTTGTCGAAGCTCGCGCCCGTTTGCAAAATGGAATGAATGTAAAAATGGCTCCGAACAGCGCGGCTGAGGAGCAAAAACTGGCAGAGGAGGCAACAGCAACACACACACACACAAACCCTCGCACTAAACCGATCAGACCACACCAGTGAAGAGGACGGGACCGGTTCCGTGAGGTGTTTGTAGGTTTTTTTTCTCTCTCCTTTTCCGTTCCATCACTCCTCAAAAGACGCGGGATAAGGAAACGCGAAGGCATTCGGGAGGAACATCGTAACGGAAATGCCGCGGATCGCTGGCATAGCTTCGCTCGCGTAGCGATGGGTGTTGATTATTTTATTTTCATAATTTGTTTTTGCTGCAAACGCTGGCCGTTGACTCTGGTTATTGAATCCGTTTTCGTGCAGCAGTGGGGGGGAGGGAGGTTGAAGGAATTTATGGAAATATGTGCCCAATCGTTTTATCTAGTCTAATTAGTGGGGTACAACATATTTTACAGCGTATCTCTTTTGAAAAAAAAAAATACCGCAAGAATGTAAGCGATAATGGAAAAGAATTTATGTTTGTTTCGTATTAATGGGGCTAATGGAAATGCTTCTCTTCTCAACCAAGAGTACTTTTCTTCTTGCAAAACAGAAAAGTTTCCAAGTGAAACAGCTAGATAAAGCAAATGTGACGACCAGCATGTTAAAAGCTGACACGATTGAAAGAATTTCTCTCAATTTGAAGCTTTGGAGAAACTTTTCCTTTCTTCTCTACCCGATGAGAAAACATGCCCTTTTTTGCTAATGCCACCGACGTTTGGCAATCATCGTGTAAAAACAATAGATTTATAACGCATTACGCGCTAATCAACGCAACTTTCAACCGTATCGTATTTTACAAAGCAAAACAACAACAATTTAAAAAATCGAAAGCTCCGTTTATAGATCCGACCACTTTCCGACGGCCTCGATCGGGTTTCCCAATTGTACTAGCGGACCGATCCAAGTCACCCGAAAGGTGATCGGAAAACGTAGGCTGACGCGGCGGTCATCAAAACTGTCCATTAAAGCTAATTTGCTGGTAAAAAAAAGCCGAGAAAAAAATCAGGCAAATACCGAAACAATAGTGAATGGTGGAAAAGTGAATTTCTGGCAGGTTTTCATTTCTGCTTTCCTCTCGGAAAGATTGACTTTAATTCGTCAGACGCCGGTTTGGGAACAATTAGCTGATGCTTGAATTTCACTGCAGCCTAGATTCGACAGAAGGAAAAGTAATTGCCTGCAGATGAGAAGCCTCCGAATCGAACGGGTCATGTTTTCGGACGGCCTGACCGTGACACAGTTTGAAGTTTGTGTGTCTTCTTTCGTGGCGTTGACTTTCAAACTTTTTCAAAGCAAACAGATTTTGCAATGCCCCGTTCGGGCTGTAAGCATGAAAGCAAATGAAAGCAATCAGCTCAAAATTAGAAAAAAACGTTTCCTTGGAGGAAAAGGCACGGCAGGGTACAGAACTGAAAGCCAAGCTAACTGGGTCAACTCGCGGCAGTGCACTTTTATTCTCCACATACACTTTTTGTACTCATTCCCCTCATTTCACCTTCTGTTCCGTGGGTCATAAACTCCGTTGCGAGCGGATTGGATGCAGCAAGTTTTATTTCGGCTGTAGGCAATCAAGCGAAAGTGGCTCGGTGAAGGTAGATTCGTTTTCGGCCGCGCTCGAGGATCGACCGGTCTGCTTCCCCCAAGGCACCCACGCCGAGTGGGTGAGGTTTATTTATTTTGTGTTGTAGCTAGGCGCATTTACCTCCGTTAGCTAATGAACCTCCAACGCCGCGGAGGTCCGTCCGTGAATGGCAAGATGGTTGAAAGCAAAAACTGTTGAATTCAAAACAAAACGGGTCCCATGATGAAACACGGATCAAGATTTAAAATGGTACTGTGTTTCTCGCACTTAGAATTGTAGCGTATAAAAAAGTGCTAAATAAAAGCCTCCCAACAATCACTCATTGTCCTTTAAGGGGTAATCAGAGAGATCTTGATGAGCCGAAGAACCGCTTCTGACGCCCACCGAAATCCATTTGCCTCGGGTGTCATTTATTGTGCTTCCATAATCAATCTGTTAAAACGAGAAACGAGAAATTTAACGCCACGAAACTTCCTGCTTTCCGATCATTATGATAAGCGCTTCCTTCCAGTCACTGCAGCCCTGCCCCGTTCGGAATCCACAAGAGTGTGAGGTTAGGCAGCACGTTTACTTACGAAATATTTCCCATCGTTGAATCGGTTGTGTAGCGTGCGCATGACGGCGTCCTCGGTGAGCGGCCCGGGCAGATGTATCAGGTCGTCCATCTCGCTGGCAGCGGTTCCTCCGGCATCCTGCCGGTCCCGCAGGTGGCCCGTCGGCTGGCCCGACCCACCGTGCAGCCCCGGGAGGCCCCCAGGACCGGCGCCGTTCGGGGATGCGATCGAGCCAATCGATCCGCCGACGTGGCCCATCGCGTACTGGGCTCCACTGCCGCCGAAACCCAACGCCGTTCGCCTCGGCAGCGTTCCTCCGCCGGGTATCGTGTCTGCAAAGGGATTGGAGATTAGATTGTGAAAAACGGAAATCGAGCAAAGGCATAGTGATCCTTTTGTTTCTCGGATGGATCTAAACGAATGTTGAACGTCCTCAATCAAATCTTCACAGGGACTTTGGACTGGATCCTAACCTCAAATTTAATGTGAATCTGTCATTGTGGTTTAATGTTGGAAAGTGATCAAACATTAATCCTGTAAGAGGTCGCTTCTCTTCCTTCCCGGAGAAACAAGGTCTACCATCAACACAAGCGTCTTGACCACCCTTTTTTATTTCTTTTTGGCGACCTTTCCATGTCGGGCTTGAAACGACTTAACGGTGCCAGCTAATGCCGTTCGATTTGTTACCTTAATGGTACGCATAAACTTAGTCGCAATCTCTCGGTCGGAGAAAGAAGATTAACCAGAGTTCCAACTGCGAACATACAAGCGCAACTTTCGCCGCGGACTTGTCCACTTCTGCGTTGATCCGTGCCGGTTTGACGCATTCCGTTTCTTCCCCCCCCCCCCCCCCCCCCCCGGCGAACACACATGCGCCATAAATTACCGAATATTCAAATGAGCTATCAGCGGAATCGTTAGCGATCATCAGCTGCGCATGGGGACAGGCCAGGCGTATCAGAGTGGCGCATCTTAATTCCTTCTTTCTACGCCATCCGGGCTCCCGGCAATTCGATGCTGTTTCCTTCATCGAGTCGCTCAGGTTGTTGGCACGAGATCAATCGAGTCTCATCAGCGCTGGATGGTGAAATTTAGAAGATATCTTCGATGATCTCAAGATTTCTATAAGGCAGCATTCTATTCAGCATGGGCATTTATAAAGAAAACTAAATTCAAGATTTTCTCTAATTTCTTTTCATTTTCATCAATTTCATTTCATGGAATGATTGAATATCAGAGTATTGAATCTTCGCAACATACATTATTACAATATTATGTTACGCTTATTTTCTTCCAAAAGCGAATGTTGTAGAACTTTGGTATAAGAAAGAATTCTAGCGAATTAAAGCTCCACTTCGGCAACAATAATTGCATTCCTCAAACCTTTACTTAGACACAAGTCTCCTGCAAACAACCTGTTGCAGCTGAAGCAACATGTGCACGTTCTCCTTTCTCTCAATTATGTCCTCGGTTCTGCCGCTCGGTTCACTTGGTCGAAGGTCCCTGGTGAGGAGCGAAAATGATACGTTTCCGGCCGATCGTTGCGTCCTGCGCTCGCTCGGCCCGTCCCTGATTTATGCTGCGCCAATAAAACAAATTATATGCACAATAATTTAAACAACGTGCGCTCGCTGTGCTCCATGGCGGCGGCCCTGCGGCACACGGGATTTTCCTTATTATTACCGGTCACCACTGCCAGAAAAACAAATTGCCTTCCATGCGCAACGCCCATCCAATCCCTGGATTCCATTCCCCCCAGCGCGCGAACATTCTTACCGAACGAAAGTAAAATGAACCATAATCATGGTGCCTGTTCGGCCTGGACTTATGGAATGCTATACGAGCCGTGCATCCTCCGACCGGCATTATGCAACGAGTGGTCGTCACCGTCGTCTTCGTCGTCGTCGCCACGTCTGTCATCTATCCACCAGTCGTCCTTCCGAGCCGTCGAGAAGCGCGAAGCAAAGAACGAGACGAGATTCGCACTCGGCACGACCAAATTACTATGCCGCTCAGGTCGGACGTCTGATGGATGATCGCGTACGCGACCTGCACGCGGAATGCAAGGCGGAACAAGCACGCGAACCCCCAGGCACACTCTGAGGGGGTCGCACGAGGACATCGCGGAGTCGTGGGTCAGCAGCGTCGTCGAGCGGGCTTTGCTTAACCTGGCCTTCGACCATAAGAAATGGAGTGTAATGCCTCGGGAACGTTGATCTTTATGCGTAGAATTCACATTTTCTTCCCGCAACACTTTCTCTCCCTTAAATACAACCCGTTCTTTGCCCATAAGATTGCACGATTGTTAATGTCTCAACCGAACAGATACATTTAAAAACATACTCTCTTCATTCCCTGGGTCGTAGCTAGCAAGGAATTAATGAGTTTGGTTAACTTCTCGAACAATCGGAGTTGAATATTCAATACGCAGGCTACCAAGCGGGCAAATCAAAGCGATCCCACCCGCTTCGATGGAGGGTGGTGCCTTGGTTTTGATTTATCGTTTGCCGCATCGGCAGCATAAACTAATCACACTTACACGGTGAAAGCACGCGCGTAGTAAACAGTGTTCTCGTGCGTTCCGGACTCAATTTAGGAGCGTTCAGCAGTTAGAATAGCTAATGCTTTGTTTCAGAAGATGATGGGGTTGTCCCCTCCAAAGTTGTAGCATTTACCCGGCTCCTCGCGGTCCATTTATCATCGCTATCGTCTCCTACACCCTTTTCCCTCTGCAGTCAACATATGTTCAACAGGTGTAGGACGCCGCGGCGAACGTTGGGTAGCCTCAGTAAGTCGAGGAAGGGCCCGAGTGTTCGTTCCAGAGCAGCCCTTAGCGGTGCGTTTAACACTCACCTCCGTGCAGCATCGTGCCGTTGGAGCTGGAGTTGTGATGTGGCAGCGGGTACGGGATTGAGGTATTCCTTGGCGAAACGATCGGCAAGACGTTGACGTTCGGCTGCGAGGCATTCAGGTTGTTGCCGCTGCCCGCCTGGACCGACGGTATGCACTGGGCCGAACTCGTCACTAGCATGTGGTTCTGTGGAAGGAAAGAGGCACGTTAATCTCGTTGGCGCACTCGAGCCGCCGGGTTGAATAAATCAATCGCACCATAAACGTCAGCATAGAAGGGCCGTCTTAACAATCTTCGAAAAGAGCTTTCAAACTCCCTTCTTTTGGCGCACACTTACCTTAACATTATTGGTAGGATTGTTGGCGTTATTTTTGTTGTTAATGTTTAAATTGTTGTTGTTGTTCGGATTGTTGGTAGCGTTGCTGTTGTTGCCTGGACAGCCCCCGTTGGCAAGATGGGGCAGCACGTTGATTCCGTTCGCGCCGACCGTCGTGGCCATAAGTCCCGAAGCGGTGTGCGTCGCATGGTTTGCTCCACCGTGAACGCCTCCTCCTCCGCCATTGTGGTTTGAGCCTACGTTGCTGTTGTTGTTGTTGTTGTTGTTGTTGAGGTTAGAATTTGGTCCGGCGTTGGAAGAAACTACTCCGCCTCCGCCTCCGCCACCGACAGGGACACTCGTCCCGTTCGGGCCGGTCCCCGTATGTAGACGGTTCCTCAGGGTCACCAGCTCCGAGCTAAGGCTCTTCAGTCTTTGCTGCAGATGAACGGCTTCGTTCGATGACGATGCATCTGTGAAGACAAAGTGATGAGGACAATGGAAAATATTAGAAAAGGAACTTTGCACACTTTTTACACTGAAAACCTTAAGTTAGAAAAAGCAATTCAAAACATCCTTAGTTGCTATGAAATGTTCATAGCTCACTTAAGACAAATATTTATCGACCAGATGTTACATGCGCACGGCTTGCTTCGATACACACAGAGAAAATCCTGCAGCACAGCATAATTGCTACTTCCTGGCGCTTCGCGAGTCTTTAATCTTAATCCGAACGATCCGAAAAACGGATTTGCTCCTTAGGGCCATGCTGTTTCACGTTCTTCGCTTCATTCAGTGGCGGTTTCTTGTGTTTCCTGCAAAACGCACCGACGCTGCTTGTACGCATTAACGTCAGTCCAATTTGGGAATTTGCGAAAAACAAAAAAAGATACCACGGTCCACCGGAGCGAGGGTTGCGTTTAAAATAAAGCAACGGGAGGGAAACTGCACAAATTAGGATGGTCTGGCTTCAGAGAAGTGAAGAAGAAGGAGGTGCAGAAGCCCAAGAGCAGGATAATAACCTCCATAGTTGGGAGATTCTGTGCACGCCATCGATGGGCGGCCCCGATTGACGGGATCGATCTTGCGTTGCGTGTTGCGTTGCGTACTTTCGTCGTTCCAACGTCCCGGGGATAGGGCCAAAGTGGAGGGAGCCTCGCACTGATCCAGATCCCGATATGTCCGGCGCTGCCGGGGAAACATGCTTTCCACCTGGGCAGTTTCATTCAGTTCCAGGCGCACTCATCGAAAACGCACAGCACATACGCGAGCAGATAATTGCGGCTGGTTCCCCAGGTGGTTCCCCCGTGTGCTCCCATTCCCTTGAGGGACGTTGGAGCGGCGGCAAGCAGAGCTCCAAGTCGGGAAGCGTTCGACTTCTCGGCTTCCCTTCGGGCAACAGAGATAATGAAAAAGAACGAGCGAGGGTAACGAGTGATCTTAATCTTATTATATCATTAAAATTCTCAAATAACACCACCCGGAGCTCACGTCCAAGGTGAGAATGAAATGATACTGGCAGATCGTACGAGAATGGCTGGAATGTGCTCGACATGATCGCGAGTTACCTTCCCTCACACGGAACTAGTTTGGTTTGATTATGGCGTCAGTTGAGAAGTGAGATCTTTTCTGAAGATTTCTTGACGATCTTCAATTGGACCTTGGCAGGATCTCGAAGCAATTGAGCACACCGATCTAACCTAGCTCCTTTCAAAGATAGTTGGCGTCTCCAGAGAAACCTACGGTACACGAAAAGTGGCCGCGGAGCTCCTCAAACGTGTTGCGGTGTCACACATTCCCCGCAAGACCCCAAAGCATTCATTCCGTTTCACCTCTGCACAAACGGGGACCAATTTGCGGAAATCGCCGAATCGTGACCAGTTCCAGCTCCAGCTGGAGCTCCAAGTCAACCGGCTCAAAGCCTCAAACAGTGGCCACACCGTGGTTCCCGTTATGATAATCACAGCTGGAGTTTCACAGCAGGCCTGTCCCTCTGTAGGGGAAAAGGGGGAAGCAGCTTCCACCGAAACGCAATGGGGCTTCTCCCCGAAGGCCATCATTTCGTAAATAAGCATTACGAAATAATTGACTTCGGATTGGCTCTTGGCCAGCTTTCCGTGGGCTGCAGCGTGTTCTTGTGCAGATTTTTCGGGACCTTCTGATTTTCGCTCTTGCCCAAACGCAGAAAGGTTCGTCAAGCTACAGGGGAAAAGTTTTACGTGATGCCACGATAGGAAATGAAAGCTAGCCAACATTTTTTTAACGTCACAGTCTGCCAAACTAGCCTGATGCATTCCCTTCGATAAATGGTGTGGTATTGCAATTCGCACCCAACTTCGGTCCACTTTGGTATCGCCAGTCGGGCATCGTTTCGTGCTAGTTTTCCATTAACGGGTTTATTATAAACATAAACGCGTAATGATATGTTTTACGTCGGCTCATTTGTGCCGACAGTGTGCGAACAAACGAACCGCTGGATCACAGAGGGACGACGCGGACGCCTGCGGAAGAACTCGCTTCACTTTCTGGGGAGGGACCGACGGAAAGCAGCCACCGGCACCGTAATGTATGAGATTTGCACCCCAAAATGAGCTGTTAACGCAACCCACGGAAGACAACGAATGGGGTACAGGCTCAAAAGGCACACCCGGTGGCTTTCGGGGACACCGACCGGACAAATCTGGCCTGGCCTGGCTGACCTCAATTTTGTCCGCTTACGTCCATGTCTTTCTCTAGTGTACCGGACTCGATTGACCGCAGCTAACACGCATGGTTTATCTCCTCCATCAAGATTCAGCACCGGCTCGGACGAACAGAAACAATTTGTGTCCGTCACAAAACTCCTGCCACAAAACAAAACATAAAAGTCTTCGAAAAAGGCGGACGTGAATGCCAGCGATGGCTCGTCTAGTGATTTTCCTAAACTTCTCTTACTCCTTCTTTCTTAATTCCCTTTATTCAAACTGGTTCTGGTCGGCTTGGTTCATTCTTCCGTGCATGCATTCCGTTACAACGATCCGAACCGACCGAAGAACAAACATGGAAGAGAAGCCCACTCAAGTGTGGAGGGCGACGGGGGAAGACGTGGGATTCAAGGGAGAAAGGGGGTACTCCATACTAGAAAGAGAGCTAGAAAACGGTGGAACATAGAGACTCAAAGCTAATTACCACCACTTTTTCGCTTCACGTTAATACGCAATCAACGAATGCAACCTGAGCAGCTGCAGACCGCCCCGAAGACGATTTTTAGCCGTTTCCTAAGGCTGCTGAAAATGGCACAGCCCTAGGAAAGAGTTTGAGCTAGTGTGTGTGCAAAGGTTTTGTGATCGGTAAGGTCTTCTGAATTCCCCATGAGAGTTGTTGCGTCTAAATGGGATGGAGTTTTTATCATGTTGGTTGCTCAACATTACTCATAAATCCTTAAGATTATGATTAATAAGGAATGTCAAAGAAGCTTTTTTGTCAATCACAAAACTCGTCTATTGAAATTTTGCATCGCAAATATAGAAAAAAAAGATGGCCAGCTACTAGAAAACCGTCTGTGCTAGGACTTGCGATCAAACGCTCGTCGTTGTAATGAGGGTTAATTAAATTTACATCTCCATCGTCGCATAACCGGAGATAACCGGCGATTCCAAGGAGAATTCCGACCAACACTTTCTACCGTAAACTCGGAGCAAGCTGCATCCAATGACGGTCATAAATGGCTGGTAGATAAAGCGATAGGATCAAAAAAAAAGTTGGCTGACTGCACTTTCTACACCTCTCGCCTCTCGATCCATAGCAATAGAAGACGCGGACCGGTACGCGTGCGCATATTGCACACATGCCGAGGACTGGAAGTAGGACATCCCTCGTCCGATGGAAAATAAACAGAAGGGCCTACCAATGGCCTGCCATGGCTAGGTTCATCGACCAGCTCGAGGGGATTCAGAGAACGGACAATCGTCTCACACCCGGCCTGTTCGCCATTCCGAGCGGATCTGCGCTCCATTTTGGACTTCCTTTCCAGGACGCCGGGACAAACTGGGCGGCAACAGCGCTCAGGCGAAGTGAGGAAATGGTGTTTTGCTATAATTGAAAGAATCAACGCTTCTAATGGTAGAGTCTCGAGTGAGCGGCTGATTTCTTGGAACGTACTAGGATCCAGCATTGACCGTCTTGAAGACCAGTTACATCAACTTCGACGACGCATGTTCCAACGTTTGCCTTAACCCAGAGAAGAGAATGACCATCTGAAGATCTGTAGCGATGAGTTTAATGCAAAACGATCATGGGAAACGAAACGAACAGGAACAAACATATTTGAACTGCTACTTTAAAATGTCTGGCGCTAATTTAATACCTCCTTTATGGCTTTTAGTTTAAAAAAAGATAAGAAAATGTAAAGAGCATTGATAACATATTATAATAAAACTAAGACGACTATAAAAACGAATAATTATTTCGTTAACCCTCTTGTGCTTTACCTTAGGCTGCAAACTATGTTCATACTATTGAAGCTGTGGCATGCCTGGAAATAAACCTCCCAAATCGATAACCTGTGTTGAGCCACACATCAACAACCTACAAGAAAAAAGCTTCGACCATAAAACGTGCGATCGAACGACCGCCTGTGCACGAGGGAATCAGTACACCTCCCGGCAGAAGTAACCTTTCGAACCGACCAAGCGTGTGTCGAATCGTTGAACGAGGTGCGCTAATGGATTGGAAATGTGCGCGTTTGCTTGCGTTGCGTCGAAGAGGTCGATACCGGGAGGTCGAGCCGACCGCGACTTAACCGTGCATAATGTGCCGACGCCTTGCTGCCTATTTCTTCTCCGAGCCTCGGCCACTGACCGCAAACGTACATGGCGGGGGTCAGTCGGTGTGAGAATGGATGTGAGATGCCGCGAAGAAAAAGGCCACCATCTTTGGCTTTGGCATAGACGCTTGGGCTGGGTCCAAGTCGCGCCACCCTCTGCCATGCCCAGGCAGTGGACAGGAAATGCAGATTGCAGCTGTCGAGATGGCGATAATAATCGTATAACTGATGGTGGCCATCATTTCCACCGTACGGCGGCACAGTTTGGCGCGGCCATGAAGGCGCACTGGCGAAGACTGCTTATAAATTGTGGATGAGTTTCCTTTTACCACCACCACGTTTGCCGCTTTGTGTGTCGGGAGGGGATCAGGGGTTGGGTCAGAAACGACGGGTTTGTGAGAAATA
This sequence comes from Anopheles atroparvus, assembly GCA_914969975.1. Lineage (NCBI taxonomy): Eukaryota > Metazoa > Arthropoda > Insecta > Diptera > Culicidae > Anopheles > Anopheles atroparvus. The sequence goes on along the minus strand of CAJZCY010000003.1, from coordinate 5,248,160 downwards.
TGACAGCCCATTCGGTGGACATTTGTTTGAGCTTACTCATCCACGTCCGACCGGCTGGATGGGTTTAACAAAATTTATTTTATTTGGACACATTTCACGATTACGAAGTTTCGACTAACTGTAAAACTGTTGCTCACAGTTTGCGAAGAAGGAGACTTCAACAATCGTCAGATTCTTTCTGCTCGACGAGATGCTTCCGCTTGATCCGCTCGTCGTCTCAATCGTTCAAGTGGGACGGGCAAATCAAGTACGCTTGTCTTAAGTGATTTCGCTGTAATGTTACCTGCGCGCCAGGTGTGGAAAACCTTCAAGTGAATTCATTATTTTCATAAAAAGAAGAAAAAAAAACACAAGTGTAGAAGAAAAACAAAACCAAAACATCCCCGAAAACGGTTCAACGGAGTGTTTTTCTTCCCGAAAATGTAGACAATTAAAAACGAGTCTTGAACTAACGACCATAGGCCATTTCTATTGCGGTGTTTCCGTTACTTTTTTTTTAAACTGAATCAACGACGTTCATCCGTGTCCGCAATGCCCGGTAGCGACGCTAACGCGAAGCGGTAATAATATTTAAGAAACTAATCACTTTGCAGCCCATTAGAGATCGCTGTTGCTTCCGTGCAGCTGGAACCGCGAGTCAAACCATCGGTATGGGGAGGAAAACTTGCTGAGCAGGTAAGTTAGTATGTTGCTCCATTTTCCGAGGAATGAAAAACAAAAAGCTTCTAACCGAAGCAGATGAATCAGTTTTGAGAGGGTTCATTAGAAGGAAAAGAAAGCAATGGAAAATTTTTCAGGCAGGAAGTTTCCTTGGAGAATCATCGTTTAAAATATTCACAAAATGCAACTTGAGAGCACAGTTCCTTTGGCCTTAGTGGCAACAGTGTTGTTGTCGGAAACACAAACCACGAGCCAGCCAGTCAGAACAACCCTAGCCCTCGAGCTCGTTCGAGAGTGTTCTTTCTCTAATGGCAATGATTATGGCGCTAATAACCCTCAACTGAGGAACGGCGGGTCCAGCCGACAGAAAAGGTTCCATTACGACCCGACAGAACCGTGCGGTCGTAATTTGAGTCTCCACCGAGCGACCGACGAATGCGCAAGCGCTTTGTCCGACAACGGCGCAGGCCAACTCCACAGGTCGTCCCCAAACGTGTCCCCTTCCCCAGTGAGAAAGCGAGGCAAAAGAAGGCAGGAAAGAAAGTGGGCAACCGATGTGCCGCGTAAGATGTTGAACAGCGGCTAAGCGAACGAGAAAGAGATCTTGAAGTAACGCCAAATCCCGTTTCGCTGGCGACTCCGAGCTATGCGTGGATCACGGGTCCATGCGGAGGGTTGGGTGTAGCCTTCTCAAGACTGCGGAGAAGGCTGGAAGGTTGTGCGGTATTCAACCGCCAGCACCGAGAAGAATTCAGAAGGCACCGCAGAGCGCGATTGGAAAGCTTTCCCTCGAAGGGCGAAGACGAAGGCTCTTTCCAAATGCCGCTCGGATCGGGCGTCGGTCGAAAATTGATCTTCACCGTTCGATCACCGATTGGAGCGGCATCACGCGGGGTTTCGAACGATTGATCGGGCAGCTCCAGAAACCCATCGATTTCTGCTCTCCGTCTCCTGGCGGTTGCTCCTGGAGCCGGTTTTGTGGAGCACGTCCGAGGCAAACTTCGAACGCGAAAAAAAAGGGACCAATCGCCAGGACGGCCCCAAACAGCATACACTGATCATCAATGTTCTCCCTTACTCTCCGCAGAGGCCGGAGATGCGTTGGGCAAGATTAACGTGCCCTATTGAAACCTGCCACGAAAAGTGCACCGTTCGAACCTGGACCCCTTGTGGATAAGGTTAATTGGGATGAAATAAAACCGGGGCGGCTCCAGGCAAAACCTGCCAGCAGAAGCATCAAGCACAGCGCAGGAAGACGGACAAGTGGATCGACTCAACGAAGCGCGCAGCTCACCGTGTCCCCCGGAGGCTCGTTTTCTTTTCCTTCTCGCGTTCTTTTCCTCCGCGACGTTATCGGGTCGCACGCAACGCAACGGCCAAAAAGCGATCGCGGTCTGGCTTTCACGCACGGTTTAATCCTGTCCTGGCATTTCGAAGCGCAAAAATTCCTTCCTCTCCTGCGCACCCTCCTACGAACCTTGTCTTTGCGTGGTCCCGGGGCACATGGTTTTGACCGATCGGGAACGACAGGGGATAACGGATCGTTTGGAACGAGCGAACGGCATAAAATATGTCATCCTAGATGTTCCCGGCGACTCCCGAGGGCCCGATTCACCTGCCAGCGCGTGTTGACGAACGCAATTTTCGTGCTGACCTTTTACGGAACGACGCCAATCCGATCGGGCGTCACCAGCCGGGCGGGCTATTAACGGAGAAAATTGTCCAATCCAAGAACCTCCCGCCAAGTCCAAGTTGAATTAAATGAACGAACGGTAAATGGACCAACTGTGGAACGGCGAATCGATCGATCGAATTCGAATTCGATCGAGAAATTATCATCTAGAAGGGTAGGGCTGTCTAATTCGGTCCGTTTCGAACGGCCAATTAGCAACATAACGATCAGCTAGCCTCGTCGAATTCCATCCCTCGTTTCACGTCGCTACGCTCCAGATTTAATTAATCCCAGCGCAACGTGCACGCAACATTACAGGGAGGAGGATGTACTGCTGCGTAATTTTAAAATAACCCTTCCCCTGCCCTGAAGGAGCTCACGCAAAGAAACGCAACATTAAAAGCTGCGCTGTGTGCTGAAGGCATTTACCCCGCAAACAAAATGGCAAACGAACGCAAACGGTGAAACCAACGAGGCGCGCAAATTCGATCGAATCGATCGTGCTGCGCAATCCAACAACAGCAGACACACACACACACAGACGCCCCACCAACACCAGCAGAGGTACAAATTAACGATTTCGGCACCTGCCAAAATTGGACACCGGTCCGCGCCATTTCCAACCAGCCTGCCTTCCTTCTTCGGGATATCCCCTTTAGGCCTTTGGTGTGGCTTGCCAACAATACCTTGGGACGCGAAAAAGAGCGCGAGGTACAGTCGCATAAACACAAACACACGCAGGCAAGAAATAACAAGCACACAGGGAAGTCAGGAAAAACGGGAGAAAATAAAACACTCCCTGAAACCGGGTCCCAGCATTTGTCCCAGTGTCATCAATTAATCACCCATCTTCGCGCAGGGCCGCGCAATTCGGGCGCAATAAATTGGCGCGTGAAATTACAGCCGACCACCATCAGCTTTATTTTTGGCGATATTTGGGCGGGCCGTTTTCTTTTTTCTCTGGAACGAGGACGAGTTTTTCCCTCCCCGATTGAGTGTGTTTGGTGGTTTTGATTGTTGGGTCTTATTTCGAGCGCTGGTCGAGTCTGTGCGATTTTATGTTCCGTTTTCCTGTACAGTGTGTAAAAAAATTCCGCATTGAAATGAAAGAAAAGTACTTTAAATGGGGTACTTTTGCTAGTTGAAAATACTGTTTGAACATGTTTAGCAATTTGCTATTTCAATTTCAAATTCAATTCACTAACACTTATTTCAGTGAATATATTATTTCAAATGTATTCTTCAACCGGAAGATCTATTACCAAAAAAAAAATTATCCTATCGAATAAGAGTCGAAGCCAAGTCAAAAATGTTGCCTAAAAGTGTCACTCACTGTTGACCAAAAATGATAGTAGTTCCCCGTGCTCCCCCGACTTCGCCATCCTCCACCGAATCAAGAACACGTCGAAAAAGGAACTCATCTCGTCAAGCGCGTCCCGAATGTCAACAACTGCCGCGGTAAACGAACCAATCCGATAAAGCAAATCAACGGCCAAAGACCTCTTCCAGATTGGCTGTTCGTCCTTTTTTTTTCTTCTTCACCTTCGGTTCAGCGAGTGTCGCGCACGTTGGCCATAAGACACGTCCACGTCTGTTTGCCGTTGCCGTGGCTTTGAAAAATCGATACGATTAATTTAACGAATCGATAGTAATTTATGCAAATAATAGCACATATGCATACTGGGCCGGGCAGGTTTGAAGCCGCTTTCCCAGCCAGAGTCTCCCGCAGCGCCGCGTGGCTCGGGCGGAAGAAAGTTCCAACAGATCACAACCGCACCATCCCCTGCTCCCGCTTTCACTCCACGCCGCGCTCCCTTTTCCCATGCACAAGGCAAAGATCGAAACAAAATAAACGACCCGATCAAAACATTTGACTCGTTCTCGTCAACTTCTACCTTCGCAACCCTGCATCCCTTCCCGGAATGGCCGTTTGGGCCACTGTCTCTTCCCCTTATTATCCTGTATTTTTGCTACCTTTCACACCTTGGCTAGCTGGTTCCCGAAAACGGGTTTTTATTACGGGTCTTGGGTCGGTTGAAGTTTTGTCACTTGGTCCAAGTGTCAACGCCGAACCTGATTGCAATCGTGAAACGATCGATCCCAGGAAAAAGCAAAACGACCAGCAAATAAACACAAATCAGCGATCCGTTCGTACGATTCCTGCCCTGGGAAAATGGGGTAGGGAGGCAAGCATGGCAAGGTAAAAAAACAGAAGTCCGCAGCATTCAACCTCACTCGGTTCCAAACATGAAATGAACTTATCCGGCAAAGGTCGGTGAGATTGATGGGCGGGAAATTCGGTATTCTACTTCGGGTTCTTGAACTCACCTCCAAGGCCTGGCTCAATGACTTGAATCTTTTCCTGGTGGCTGATGGGGAAGCAGGCAGCCCAAGCAGACGCGATAAATAAATTCGACTTTTGATTGATTGTAAATTATGTTCCTGTCTGTTTGATTCTCTTCTGGTCGCTGCTGGGCCGTCGAATCCACCGTCTCAATGCTTCAACCCGCTTTCGAAGCTAACGCCTTCGGGAATTCCATATTCCGTTGGAGATGCAGAGCGGACAAAAGTATAACAAACCCACCCAGCCCGTTGGAGAATGCAAGAGGATGGAAGGAAAACTATTTAAATTTTATATTTCTTCATCCCTTTCTCCGCTGTATAAGGCACAATTGGTCGGAGGAATAGTAAAGCCCATGTTTAAGGCAACTGTGCGCCGTAGAAAACGGACCGCCTATGATTCCAACGACGGGAGAGACTATCTACACGACCAGATCCATCGTGGCTCAGGAATCCGTTTGTTTTGCACCGCACGGAGCCCGATCTCGAGGTCGTGATTTCTATTCAAACCTGTCGCTGTGTGTGTTTGTGTTTTTGTATATTCCAGCCCGTTCCGATCGCTATCTTTTTCCCATTCGCTCGATCCTCGACGGAGAGTTGGATGCGGAGTGGTGAAACGAACCCTGGGCAGCAACTCGTTTCGGGCTGGAAGATAATCCTTATTATAAACGATCGCTTGTTAGCTTGCTTGCTGTTGGCTTGCGCGTTCGTGTGAGATAGCGAAGGTTTTCTCGCGTTGCTTGTCCGTTCTTTTTTTTTTTGTGACACGCGCATTGTTTCGGCAGAATCGAAAGTATGCAAAACAGGTGACGGAGCGACGAGATGACCATTAGAGCGAGGAAAACGGGTCAACATAAACATGTCGAACGTGGGGAGTTACAAAGAGACCATTCGGTTACGGTTTCAACGGAGATTAATGTTCCTAACAAAGCCTAATGATAGTGAGATTCTTGAGAAGCCTGCTGCTTTTGTATGTGTGTATGTTGCTCCTCGATAAAAATACAAGGTTCGTGGTTAAAAAAAAAACGACATCATCATCATAACCGTTCCATCAAAACGCTACCGATTACCGAGAGGAGCAAAAAATAAACCCGCGGGTTTGTTGTCCGATCCATCCCATAGAATGGCGTTAAAGTCGTTTGACTTGCGTGTGCCAGAGAACAAACAACGCGATAGCCTATCGTCGCGTCAAACCATCCGCTTCGCGCACGCACCCGACTGTCAGTCATCTGTCATCGGCGAATGATCCGCTTTTGGGGGCACGTTAATGGCGGATTGCCGACTCTTAATCAGCGACGTAGCTGCGCAAGACCGCATACCGTGCATTCCGCCGAGAAAAGGGTGTATCTATGCTCGGTGTTATCTTACTCTCCGGAGATCTTCGCATCAGAGACTCGGCAATTTTCGAACGGTAAAACGGATGGCTTCGCGTGCGCTTGAGCGTTTCCGCCACCGACAATTGCCCCCGTCGGTAACAGCTGATGGAAGATTTCCTGGAATCCTGGCCCCAGCTTACCTTCAGCTCGGCTTCAGGCTTATCCGCTGCCACCGACAATTATGTTCAAATTATCATTCTTCGTTAATTCAATTTGAGCGTTCGTCTCGCTCGAGCAACTCAGCGCGAACGAGTGAAGAAAAACGAAAAAAAATACACATCACCCTCACGTGCTACACATGATCGAGCCACGCTTGCGGTTGGTGACATGGCGATGAAGACTTTTGAATAGCATTAATTTCCTCAACAGGCGAGCCTCCTTCTTGGAGAGGAAAACCAGGCCATAAAAGGTACATAAAAAGCCCCATTCCTCGGTAAAAGCACCCGTTCGATAATTAGGCTCGCTGGAGATAGCTCTCGCCATCCCAAAGAAGGACTTTGATAAACAAGGCAACGGGGTGATTAAATGATTCGACAACAATGTGTACCGTCGTGGCGAGTGACGTTGATCGATGACGCACCGGAAGCTGCCAGTCAAAATGGCAGCCGTTGCATTAGACCGGTCGAAAGGCACCCGAATGCTTCCTTCGCTTTGCCGCTGCTAAACGCGTTGGGTGAAGCTAAGGAGGGAAGCTGGCGTGCTGCCACGAGCGGTAAGATTTGTGGGCAATTTTTGGTTCGATAGTTATGGCCCCGCCGCATTACATCGTCCCGGTTTTATCGACGATCACCCCCAAAAAGCAAAAGGAGTTCCCTGTACACGGGAAACCTTTCGCGTTGAAAGCAGCCGTTCGTTTGGAAGGTGTAATTAAAATTCTTTCATCCCGAGTCGAAGCGCCATCGCGGGCTCGAACCGACCGGTCCATCGACCGATGACCAACGGAGTCGCCTTTCAGAGTTTCACCTTCGCCAGATGATCCACTTCCTTCGATGACGCAGATGAGCTGCTTGAAAATGGGAAGAAAGCAGGGAAGAGAAGGGACAAGAAGCACGAAGCAAACCCTGCCGTCGTTTATCCCACCCGAGGAAGCCGAGCGACTCCGGGCTGTGTTTGGTCTAGCATTTTTTTGTTTTGTGTACTTGCCTCTTTCTTCCCTCACCCTGCCTCTCCTTATTCCCTTTCTCTATCCCCCTCCATTGATCTCGTCATCCAGGGCAAGTTTTATGATGATTACACGTTTTGCTGGCCTACGCGCTGCCCGGCGGACGGATAGGAAAATGCAGAGCCCAGCCCCGGGAAAGGGGGAAAGTAAGCGCGAACGTAAGTTGGACTAGCTTCGCCATGAGTTTGGTTGCGTTTCCGTTTGCTTCGACACCTCGCCTTTGCGTTCCACGCCCGCGGAACATCTTGGTTATACGGCCGCGAGTGTAAATGTTCGATGCGCCAAGACATCGATTTGCCATCCGTTCCCGGTAAAACATTCACCCTCGAGTGGTTCGAGCAAACCGTTCAAAGCAAACCAAAGCGAAGTTAAAAAAAACACATCTGCCGCCATGAGATGGTTACCATCTCATAAATATATAAATTGGCTGTGAAGCAATAAGAATGCCAGTCCCTCCGGTTTTCGATGGTGTCAGGCTTTTGCTCGTACCTTTGGCAAGCAGTTTTCCTCCCCAAACACTCCAGTTCCCTTCCCCCTCCCTCCCCTTCATTCATCCCCGTTAAGAGGAGAAGGGAACGCGCGATTTGAACCCCGCCAGCGCAAAAGCCCCCGTTCGAATCCGGAATCCTCATCCCACCGTCGACCCCGAGCTACAGACGGCCGCCTCCGAGTCGGTCTGGACTGGTCGGTCTGCAAAGAAGTCACCGCACTCGCTACAATCGAGCGTTTGAAGCTGGCGAGAGCCACGTTCGCGGAGTCGGCGTTGGCAGCACATTTTCCTTAAGGAAATTTGCAATAAAAATAAATTTTCGTTTTGAATTTGGTACCAGAGCGTTTTTTTACGATCATGTGGCATGTGCCGACCGGAGTGCGTGTGTTCGGGGAGTGGCTGCTGCATTTGCACTGTGTTTCGGTTTTATTTTACTCCACTCCCGCTGCTGTTGGCGAACCAGTTGCAGTTTAATTTATATCCCGCCACAAAATGCGATCGCTTTGCGACCCGATCGCAAAGGACTTTTCGCTTCGTCGCTTCCTCCTTTTCGCGGTTTGCTCCGTGCTACTACTGGTGTTTGCTGGAGTCTCCTCGTTGGAAAACTTGTGCTTGTTGTAATATTACCCCGATGTTTTATTAGCGTTGAGCTATTTTGGTGAAGGATTAATACCTTCTTTAATAGAGCGGCAGTCAATATTATGTTTATTTGTATTCTAAATATGTTGTACAGCAACGATTTATGTCATTCATAAAACAGGATGATTTGAAATTAAACATTTTATAGGCGAATAAACTTGTTTTTAAGTCACATTACACAATAATGACTGTCAGCTATAAAACGGAGTGATTGAAAATCCCATATGTTTAAAATGAACGGAATTGAACGTCATGGAGAGGAATCGTCATGGAGAGGAAAGGATTGTTCATTTGGTCTTCGATCAGCCACCTCCACAGCCTTTTTGGCAGCATTGTCTAGGCCTTCTCTAGCAATTCTGAAGCAAAACAAAAAGCTGTAGGAGCCTCGGTTCGCTCCATCGCATGTGCAACGGCGAAAAGGAGCCAAATTCCCGTCGCCGGGGGAATGGGAAATCGTGACAAACCATTTTTTGTCTCTACCGTGCCGCGATTCGGCGAGCCGAGAAAAACTCCACAGCCTCCCGTTTGCTACCGACCGTCATCCAAGCCCCAACCCGAAACAATCGCTTCTCCTGTGGCCAAAGTGAGCGATGGAGGTAGAGCTTAAAAGCCTCCATCAAACCCTTCTCCGAATAGGGCTCCCCGAAAGGGTCTACATGGGGGGAAGGGATTCTCCCACAGTCTGCGGTGAATGTGGTCAGGGGAGAGGATTTGGTCCGGGGTTCGGTTCGTTGCGGGTGTGAACGCGAGGGAACCTCAAAGGGGTCAAACGTTGCTGCCTCGGTTCGAGGAGACACTTCTTCGGGAGCGAACTCGGGACCGTGTCTACGCGAGACTCGTTTAGCAACGTAGCCAGATCAACGTCGCGAATGCCGTAGAAGCCATACCAAGCCGAGCTTAACTGTCGAAGAAGTGGGTTAGTACAGTGAACTACGGGCGTCGGTGCACGAAACCGTCACCCAAAGCAAAACTTGACGGTTGAGCGCTCGAGCGGTTTGCGAAATTGAAAGCGATCGAGTGTTCCCTCCATTCCCGGTTCCTCTGTTCTCACCGTCTTTCATCCAACCAAGTGTTTTGAGGTGACGTTTGAAAGGGCTTCCCTCTGCCGTTAGGCGTTTCAAACAGAAAAAAGACAATCGAAAAACTGAACAACAATTGGCTGCTTTTGGAATACTGTTGGAGACAATGCACTGAACAAAATAGAGAGGGAGAGAAACAGAAAGAGGAGAGACCTACTACCTCCGACTTTTTCGAAGAGGATTGTGCTGTGCTGTCGACGGGTTCCAAAATGGCTAAAAAAATTCCACCAAAAACGCAAACGATAACTTCCACCATAAAGGAAGCTAATGAAATGTCTTCCATTTTTCAAAAACGAACCCACAATAAACCCCGCTGGGGGGAAAAAATTAACAATAAGTTAGCAGCCGTACAGCAACGGAAAAGAACAGATGAAAATGGCTATAAGTGAACGCGATCGAGTCGCCAGATTTAATTAGAGAATTGAAATTTGATACGCTTTTCAAACGGACGAACCGAAACGGTGGAAAACCGTTTCACAAAAGAACGCGTTCCTCTCGGCAGCGCGACATACACCGGCGTAAATTATGTATGAATATAATTTGCTCTGTGTGAGAATTCTTTTCGATTTGTTTTCAACAACTGTTCCCATCTTTCCTCCCGGTGTTGCGGACTCTTTTGTCCGTCTCTTGGCGCAGTCTTGCATATTCTCTGGCCTCGGAGGTGCATGGGGAGTTCCCTCTTTCTTCCCCCCTGCAGGGTGGAATTTGAACAAAACATTCGCCGGAATGCAAAGGATGAGATGCGACGCACGCGGAGCGATAACAATCATAAAAAAAAAACCGAACTCGCGCTTCGTTCCATCCCGCAGGCGGGAGTATGCGTGGTAAACAAAACAAGCCACACCATTTGCTTCTATGGGGTTCCAAGGTGCTTGTGTCTTCCGCTGCTTTGGGCCGATCTTTCGGCGGATAGGAACACAGGGAAGAGATGTGTAAATAAATGTAAGCAAAAGGACGGAGAAACACACAACGCGCGCAAACTGCAGCTTCATTGCGTCAACATTTGAACGATGCCGGAATCGATGCGACACAATGGCCGGGTGGGCAAACGGGGAAAGGTTAGCGAAAACAAAAATGCAAACTATCAAGGGAGAAGGGAGCGGAGGAACGCAGCAAAATGGACACCACAAATCATTGCATAAACATCATTGCAACAGGAAATTTTTATCCGTTTGCAAACCGTCTCAGCTTCCGTCCTCCCCGTTCCACCCCACGCTGGACGGACTCGAAGGATCGTTTTTCACCCGTTTGTCGGCGGGATGCACCGAACGTCAAACACTTGCAGGCATTTCTTGGAAGTTAAAAAACTCCGAAGGACGGCCACGGTCAACCAAACCCGAACCAAGACGCGACACGACGCGCCTGTTGCGCGCCAAATGGTTCCCCGGTGCCAATGGCCGAAGAATGGGATGCACTGGATGGCGGCGAAAGGAGCTCCCACCGTCTGCAGTCGTTTGCCCAACCGATGCCAAATGAATGCCACGATAAATTCTGTTCCGTCCGGTTACGGAGCGACCCCGGGGGCGCAAGAGGGGTGCCCGAGAGGGGGAAATCAAGTTCCAAACATGAAATCGGAACATCGTCGACGTCGTCTACCACCGCACCGCATTTGTCCCGCTTATCTTCTTTGCCAACCATTATTGCCGCACTGGGTTCGTCGCTTGGGCTTTCGTTGAGCTCTTTCTCGGACGCGACGCTCTGTGTGGCGAAGCGAACGAAAAGCGCAAAGGTAAATTAATGAATGTGCGGTCCGAGGGTTGTTTGTGCACGGGACACTATGTTCATTATATATTACACACATTCGACGCGTCGCAAGGAAACTGCAAGCTTGCAGTTTCTCCAGTACATTTATGCAATGAGTGCAAACTAAAACTGTCGAATAAATGCAAAATATTCATACTGTTTTCTGTTTAACTTTTCAGTTGATAACTTGAGTTTCAGTGCAACAACTCGCTTCCGATCATCCTACTGACATTGAAAACCATTTTTAACCGAATTGCCAACACCAGAACCACCGACCGCGTAAGCACCGGACAAGAAAGGTGGAACTGGTAAAAGAATTACGAAACCACCGGCCACGCCGTCATTCAACGACGATCGAGGACGACGAAAGGTGAAAATAAAAGAATAAGTATCGCCGGAATCCAGCGGCGTTCCAGGGAGCGAGTAACAAAAACAAGCGATCGTGCCACGACCTGGCAGCGGGATCGAAAGGGAATACATGCCGAAGCAAACCCCTCCTCGTCTGTTCAAGATCGGTGCCGACGACCTTCCTCCTTCCTCGCAGGACGCGGTAGAAGAAGCGATGAGCTGAAGAAGACAGTAAGAAAAACCCAATCAACCGCGGTTCAAGGTTCTGGCCCTGGTCTCGATCGCAAACGTTGGGTAACAAACGGTGCGTCGGGTCGGTTCGAAAAGGGGGGGGACCGAAAATGAACCAAACGCGCATAAGTTATAATTTGCGGAACGATGTTTTTCCTTTCTTCATTCGCGTTCTATTGCATGGCGCGTCGATTCCCCGCCGGTTCGGCTGCATCTTGCCGGTAAATGAGAACCGAATTTCAATGGAACCGGGTTCAGGTTGCAGCGCATTTGGCAGGGCATCTCACCTTGACGCCACACCATCAACTGCACACACGCACACTTCGATACGAAGGAAAAGAAAATAAGATCGGCTGATAAAGGTACGATCGGGGCAATAATTAGAAATCCATCCAGTGGCCAAAGTGGACCCGGCCCGTTGGCATTCCACTTCCGAGACGTTCGTTTGCGGCTGATTTGAATGCCGAAACCCTTCTTCCGTCGAAATCTCGTCCCGGACGTAGGTGCATCTTGCCACTCAACCGCTTCGGCCCGCCCTATTGCTCCTCGGGCTGGGGGCATCACCAAGCCAGACGATTGTCTTCGCAAATGCGAACTGCATCATGCTCATCAAATGGCACAGCAAGAGTCCTTCTCGAGACGGTCGGCAATATTATAGCTTACTCATCGAGCCACCCAATTGATGATAGAAGGCGAACGCGGCGCACAGCCCCGAGGTTCGTTGGGCGACGCTGTGGCAACACACTGCAGCTGCATCCAAACATGCCGGAGAGCCGGAAAAGATGAACGTTTCGCGTGATAGGTTAACCAGCAGAGAGGGAGAGGGCGAGTGGGGCAAGATTCATTTATCAACCGGCGGCATTCGGACGCTCGTTGCCCTCCAGCGTTGTTTAATGCACTTTAGCTTTAAATGTGAAGTTTTACGAGCGGCAGTTAAAGTATTGACAGCAGTGGACGAACGCGATATTAATGGGTTTTCTTTGAATATGTTACAAAAGAAAACGAAGAAACAGAATTATTGCTTTGCTATTCTGGTTATCGGCGGTACTACTGTTTCACTTCTGCTGAGATTGTGGAACGACACATTTTGAGACTGTGCAATGTCTAACTAAAGATTTCCCCAAATGTTGCAAATACTTGTGTAGCTGATTCGTTTAGTCGTGTTTCCAACTAGACAGTTTGATGGAGTAACAGGAACAAAAAGACAGGTTTTTGTTGACGTCTGAATTTTGATGAGCAACTTTAGTTTATAAAGATATTCCCAGAGGCTGATTGCGATTAAACGTTGCCACAGAGTGCGCATCTCGAAAAGCAATTAGTTTGTACCATCTCGAAGACCACTCATTATCTGATTCAACCACGAATTTCATAGCTGACATCTTCCTACTTGGTGTCTATTTGCCTTTTGTGTGTTTTGCGGCAGTTCCTTTGAAAATAACAAGTCATCCGAACATAGAAAAATACAAACTCTTACAGCCGCCTTTCGTTAATTGGTCTAGGGGTCGGCCAAACCTAGCGTTGACCTCCTGGCTATCATTTTAATGGGTAACGATATAAATAGCATAATTTCATGTCGAAATTAATGGCGTGCGTCATCAGACCGATGGCAATGGCGCAAAGGCATCGATCCTATGATGGAGAGGAAGGGATGGACGCTCGTACATGCTCAAGAACGCCATGTTGCGAGTGGAGAAGAAACAATTCACGAGTAATGTCGAAGGAGCGTTCATTTATGCCGAAGTAATGTCAAAGGAGCTGTCGGATGCTTTTTAAACGATCCTGTCTCATGGCAAACTGCATGAAACTTGCGTCAATTGCGCAACCCAGCGTTTCATTTCCCAGAAGGTCCCGGACTCGCGCGGCCCAACCGTACCCGGTCTAATCTTACCTTGCAGCTTCTTCTCCGTCTCCCAGAACTTCTGCAGCTCGGTAAAGTACTTGTCCAGGATGAACACCTTCGACAGGCCCAGAGTGGCCATCTTGCTCAGTGGGGCACAATCTTGACGCTCGCACACTCCCTCGCTTCCACCAACACCATACGCGGGTGTTCACGCTCGCCACGGGATCATCGGCAGGCGAAGTTTACACTGCACAGCTTGCCCGGTTACTTGAACTATTTCTTTTTCTTCTCTGTTGTTGTTAAAAGTAAAAGAAAACACACGAACATGGACTTTGACATCGTGACCCAATGAATGGGAGGAATCATTTATAGATTTTTTTCACGTTGTTTTCACGATCATGTGGTTTCTTTTCCTTTCTTTTTTTTTTGCGAGGATCGGTGGCGCTAAACCCTACGATTAGGCTGTGCTGTAATTATCGGGTCGAGGATTCGTTGATTGCGTCGTTCTCTTTCGCCTTTGCTTCCCTCTATCGTGCATGCACGAGCGCCTTTTATGGAACCCTTCCTTGCCTCCTTCTACCGTGACACCTATTTTTCATTCAACTTTTTTTTCTTTATCCCGTGTTTCTGGGCGCACTTTTAGCCTTCGCGGACGGGCGACCGAATCACCGCCGAAGCATAAGCGGAGCCTGCACAGCGGGGCACACACAAGCACACACATACACTCCTAGGCACACACTCACACGCATGGGCCGCACAATTTTAGCTGGGAAAACCTCTGGCACACGGGGAGCCGAGGCTCAAAAACCTCGCCGATCGCTTTGCGCTCAATTTCGATGTATATTCGTAGATGATTATTACACACTGGTTTCCCCGCGGTGTTCTCTGGCGTTTAATGCTTCCCCTTTCTTCACTTTTCTTTCGCGTCTTGGCTGCTCTCTGCTTGTTTTCAAACTTTTCCGGGCTCACTTCGCTACGTCTCTCTATTCTCGGGCCGGAGTCTGCTGCAAATCCCTTCTTTACCTCCTCATAAAAAAAGCACACCTTAGCCCTCTATCGCTAGTCTTCGGGCGTTCTTTATTTGAACTTCTTTCTCCTGCCCACGAGGTTGGTTCGTTCACGACAGCGCCGTATCGAAAAGCATCATCGGCGGACCGCCGTCGTCCCGTTGCCGTAATCCTCTGCCGCAACCAAACACGGGGAAAAACGAACGTCACTGACTATCCGAGAGCCCTGGAAACGCACACTAACACATGCGGCGAGGGAAGCCTACCTATGATTTATAATGCTTCACCCGCAAGGAGCCGTGTGCTTGCAGTCGTTGCTTTAGGCCCGCTCTTCTTTTCCACCTGCGCCCTTGGAAGCCCGTTCCTTTTCGTTCCCTTATTGTTTGTTCCGTTGCTCCCTTTCATTCTACATCTTTCCCTCTCTGTCTTTCCGTTGCCAGTCCTGCTGTCTGTTCGCCATGCGATGCTGTCGTGTTGTTGTTATTAGTTCTCTCTTCCCCACCGTTGGTGTTGCTGTTGTTGATCACGCTGTTTCGCTTTTCATCTCCTCATCGAGCAGTGCTCGACCTTTATGCTGCCTCCGTCTTTATTCTTCACGGTCCGTTTTGCTGTAGCCCTTTTTTTACTTTCCTGTACGTTTCTTCTTCCTAATTTATATTCTTTCTTTTCTTTAAATCCAAACACACACAAACACTGGAAACTTGTGCTGACTGGTGGGATAATTTGGAAAAGTTGTCGCTATTGTTGGTGTCGTTGTTGTTTTTTTGTTCCTGTTATTCCTGTTGTTGCCTATTGCGTGTCGCTGTTGTAGCAGACTGATCGCTTGAAGCTACGAAAGGCATACAGGAGCTTACAGCCCCGAATTTTCATCAATCTTTTAACACATTCATGTGACTCCGAGCACAATGACACTTGCTGATGAAGCTTTGCATCCTTCTTGAGTTTCCCTTTGGCCAACTCTACGAGATGACACAGGCTATTCATTGATCGTTTTCACATCCCTTCCTGTGCACTTGTTGGTGCATGCGTCTCCTCGTGCCGTCGGTTCATGAATCGGCTGTCCGAGTGATGTTTCAGGTTACCGTTTAGGGCAAGATTTCACTAACCACTTTTGCTAGTCAAATACTAGAACTATGTTTGCAACTCATAAAGCTGAGAAAATGCGACAATCACTTCAACTTCAGCAGTAACACCACTCGAGATCAGCCCGGTGTCTTCCACACGCACTCGCGTTGCCTTCGCCAGCGAAAACTTTCTCGAAACTGAAGCCCCCGACGGGAATGGCTGCGGTCCGAACCGTGCAGCGATCGATCCATGGATCTCTTTGGTGTCTCTCTCTCTCTCTCTCTCGTTCGCTCCACACAATTCTGTTCTCACTCCTTTGCTGGATGCGAGACGGCTCGTAGTCCGCATAGTGATCGAGACGCATACAGGTGAACACACACTGCGCAGTGTTCGTTACTGAGGAAGAGTTTGAGAATTGAAAAAACCTGCGCAGCGGTGCTCTGGCAACCGTCGGTCAACACCAACACAGCGGCAGCCACCATCAGCAACTGTGCGCGCACCGCAGAAGCAGAAAACGAAAGACTTCGGCGAGCGGGAATAAGCGACGAACCTCGCTCGTAGCCAGCACATCTCAAACGACAGGTCCAAACGAGTTGAGGGTTCTCGTGCGCAGGGACCCTGTTGGCTGCACGGCTGCAGAGAGCTTACTCGAGGCGTATTGGATATGAGGGGGGGGGGGGGGGGGGGGTGTGGACGGGAGTGATCGAAAATGCCAAAAGATTTATTCATGTTTGGTGTGCTGGGTCGCGAAGCTTTTGCTCTTGCACCGAAGGGAACAGGGCGGAATCATCATCTCTCCCTTTCTTTCACCGACCACACGGGTCCACTAGCAATACGACCGTCCCTGTCTTTGAGTTTACTCACGAGCGAGATGTTATCCGCGCACGAGACTTGCCGTACAGCCGGGTAAAGCGTAGGGTTTGCATAACGTTCTCTCCGCGCTTCGTGCTTGTGGAGGAAATACCACGAACGATGAAACGATGAAGTGGAAGGCACATGGCAGGCTGAAGGATGGGATGCAAGGGGGATTTTGCAAAGACGAAAAACAAAACACGATCGAGTGCATTCGATGCAAATGCAGCCGCCAGAACCAGAAGGCGAATGCGCGGGGAGGGAAATTAAAATACTGAACGATTTTTCCATTTATCAAGATCGCGTGCAGTCGTCGCCGGGCCGCAAAACTGAATCGGGTTTAATTTTAATTTTGTCGTTCCTTCTTTTCACGTATGTTTCGTTTTGTTTGCGTTTATCGCCCCGTCCGCTTTCGAGAAGGTTGCGCAAAAATTCTCAAAGTTTACAACAACAAAAAAGCGTAAAAGGGGTTTCAAAAAGCTGGAATTTATCGATTCGGGTTTATCGGCGCAAACTCATGCTGTCAATAAATACTTCCTGTCAGCAGCATACCGAAGCGATAACAGTTTAAAAATTCTTGGAAAGGACGACTGTATGTTTCTACCAAAACACCGAGCTGGGATTGTATTTGTTTAAGAGCTTGTTTTAACACTTTTGATTGCATGTCCGTGCCACAAATTCATTTTATAAATATGCTGAGAATACACGATTGAAGTGATTGTCCTTAACAAGGCTGAAAAAAGGTGATGGAATAGTTCAGCCAAAAGCTCCAGCCAATCTTCTTATGCTTAAGAAACAAACAGAAGGAGTAGAATAAAAACATCTCATCTCACCGCCGTTGCATTGCACGCGTCGTGCTTTCTCGAGCGAACTAACACCACCAGAATCGTTGTGATGACGTTTTCGTACCGTTTCCGCGCCGGCAAAGACTGAGTTCCGCCTTGAGGACAGGTTCATGGCGGACGCGAAGGTCCGGTCAAGTGAGCAGGTTTTTCACGTCGCGCACACCACACTTTCGGCCGTCGTTCCTTATCTCAGTTCCCTTCTCTCTCTCTCTATCTCCTTCAATGTTTTTCTCTCCCTTTCGAGAGCAGCGTTGTTGTTGTGAAGCAGGGTGAAAAAGGGTCTCGCGAATGCCCCCTCCCTTCGTGCAACAACTCCATCCCCCGGTAGCGCGAGTGTGTGCGAGTCGAGAAAAGTGCTGACGTTGCCGCGTGCCCAATCGACCGCGAGGGACCGTGATGGTTTCTAAGCTTTCGGTTGGGAACCTGTTTTCTAAGCTTTCATCCACCGTGGGAGGAGGAAGGGCTCGGTTTGGGGGTTTTGAAATCCAACCGCCTCGAATCGTTTCGAAAACCTTTCGCCGATATTTAATTAGGAGAAAACTGGACGTCGGCCAAAGCCGGGCGGGTCAGACATGCGCCCGATTCGATTATTTTGTATCGCCCAGCCAAAGGGACGGAAGGAGAAAAAGGGAAGAAAAGGCTTTTCGCACGACGACGGGCACGGTTCCGCGAACGACACGGCACGACACGACGGGCTGTGTTCCTTTAATGGGCGAATTTAACCTGATTGCATCACCCGGCTGACCCTTCGGGGAGGGCAGTCCGCGTCGGACGGCGGTTTTTGCAACGGCCACCAATGAATGATGGGCACAATTTGGGTGCGAAAACAGAACACGAACGGAAGGAGAAGCATGGCGGAGGCACACACGTTCGAAGCAGCGAGAAGGTGACGCAATTTTACGCCAAGTCCCGGCCAAAGGAGTGCTGCCAACTGTTCGTGGCAGTGATTCGATTGCTTTTGGGCGCAAGAAAAAAGGCAATCCCCCGAAGGAGGAGAACGATGAAATATTTTCCTTCTCCCCGGATTCTTTTGGCACGAACAAATCGCTCTGCAACATTGTTGAGGGCCCTTTGCTTGCCACCCTTTGGCTGGTGTTGTTCGGCCGGTTCGTGAATAAGTCCTCATCACCCATAAGTGGAAACAATAAGCGTACACCGCCCATGCCGGAGCTTCCTGTTTCCTACCCCCTCCTTTTCGGGAGGGCGACTTATTATCGGTCGGTTGCAATAATCGAATATTTGCTAGAGGCATCCCCCCGGTTCCGTTGGGCCCGAAGATGAGTCGCTTCGTAGCGCGAAAAGGGCACACGAAAACACACCCAATATCGCATCGTCCAAACAATGTAACGTCCAGGCCGCAAGCGGTGCGATTGTTGTTCCTCCTATGACGGTGGAATACTTTCGTACACCCCTCCTGTTCGGTTCCCCTTACGTCTGGGCCGCGAAACCGAGCGCGATCATATCTCAAATTTATTATGCTAATTCATAATGTTTTGGCTTAATCTGTCCATTAGGCTTGCGTGAAAGTGGTAAAGGATGGAGCATGAGCTCGGACGATCCACGACGCGTCGCGGCGATGCGAAGGGGTGAAGTTGCGCTGGAGAAAATGGACAATAATGGCGCATTGTAGCTGGGTGTGTGTATTATATATTACATGTTTTAATCAATCAATATGGCTGCAGGCAAACTTCCCATCCAACGGTTGATTTTGATTGTTTTCGAAACGGCTTGCATGTGAAGAAAGCATTTATTTGAGCAACGAGGAAACTGGGATTTAGGACGCCCTATGGCAATTGGAAGATAAAACTACCCTTTACCAAGCAGCGCTCTTGTCTCACCGGACATTTCTTTATCAGTGCCGAATATTGAAAATCCTGAACAGGTTTGTTTTTAATTTGTTTCTCGACAAACTTTCGAATATTTTGATTATGTTTAGCAGCATCTACATTCTTTCGCAAATTGACAACGTAGCATAAAGATTTACAAAAATCATACAATTTCATCCGTTGAAAAAAAAGCTTTCTTCTTTTGAAACAATAAAAGCTCCCACAAGTAACCTCAGCTTTTTTTGGGGGCTTCGTTCCACAGAAAGCTTTCACTGGAGAGAGCTTTGCTCAGCTGGTATAACGGTTAGCTTTCAAATAAGGCTCCACTCGATGCCCAATGTTTTAGTACAAGCGGTTTCCATTTCGACCAGTCTCTTCTGAGCATAAAATTGCGCACCAAACAAGTATTTTCCGTCTTTGTGCAATGAAAAGCAGTTTGTTTTCATCTACATTAAGTGTAAGGATGTGTTAAAATTGGAATACAAATAATTCAAGCTCAAATATTTTTTAGTACAAGACTATTAGTATTTCAAAATCAAATTATTGTTTTGCAAAACCATTTCGTGAGAAACACATTAGTAAGCCGCCAGCTGTGTGACCCACAGCTGCTGCTGTTACTGCATCCTGATGATATTAATAATTCATACATTGTAGTGAAAGGAATGGGCATTGCTATCCCTGGTACAATCTCAGCCATTCCACGCTGCATACTCGGCAATGCTCGACGAGCTTATCAACGGCATTCTCACCCGCCTACAGGGCTCGTTATCATGTTTATCTCATTAAAAAGATGCTCGTTCTAAGATGTCTGGCCGAAAACAACAAAAACCCTCGCTTCCCCTCCCATGGCAGGGGCCAGCAGGACTGCGGGCCGATGCCAGGTCCAGCGAGAGAACCTTCAACTTTTGCTTTCCTCGTTGCCTGCTTGCTGCGTGTCGTTCGTACGATCGCATTATCACGCTCCGGTGTGTGTTTACTTGCGAATTGCGATTTGTTTCTTCTTTCTTCTGCGTACCCTCTCTTTATCGCACTGACCAGGATTGTGCCGGCAAAGGGTCCATTTTCTGGTATTTCACGAATCATAAATTTTAATCGCACCAGGCATACTTATGTTAATCAAAATTGAATTTAAAACTGATAACATCGCTCACTTACAACGTATAATTGAATGAAACCTTTGGCGTTTCGCCACGGTTTCGGATTGTACGTTGCCGGGCCGTATTTATTTCCCCCCCTTTTCGTCCTTTTCGTCCCGGCAGCAACGGGCAACCGATCGCCGATCGTGAGGGTAAGGGCGATGGAATGAATCGTTGAAAAGTCTCTGTATGCTTCGGTTTCGAACGCACTTGCCCAAGGGAAAGGGCGAAAAGCCTACACACAGGAAATGGAATTAAAGGAGACTCTGGTCTCAAGGGCTTCAAAACCTCACGGACACAAGGATTGCTATCTGGAAGGTAACAAATCTATGGAAAAAAAATCCGCATACACACGTTGTTGGCAAACATGAGCTGGAATAACTGCCCGGAACAAACGTAATGTTGGAAGGCGCTTCAAAAGACTTACTGCTCAAAAATCTGGGTGATGAAGGAAAAATTACCTGCCACAGAACTGTTAATACAACTTAAATTATCATTTTTTATTCCCCATCCCTTTTGGTTGGTCATCCCTCACCGGTCCGATCGCGATGAAGACCTGTCGAAAGGCGCACCACGATGTGTGTCGTTCGAGCATTTCATCAACTGACGGATGGAGACCTCAGAAAAAAAAGCATCGACCGGTAAAGAAAGGGTGAAAAAAGACGCAAGGATGACCTGCCATTTTGAGCGCGAGCAATGGGAGGATTTTCTGATGTTGTCAAACATAATGATAACTTGTCAAGCGCACAATGCGCAGTAATCGCAGGTGAATTGATTATTTAGCGGAATCGTTGAGGTGAGTTAATGGTAATGGTCTGGTGAGCGTAATGCTTGTTTCCGGATGATGGGATGGCTAGATTTTTATTTTAAATTATTCATCTATTTCAATTTTAGCATACAATAAAAAAGAAGGGCATTTTACTTTGTTCATTAACTAATGTTACAGTGGTAAGTTGAGCAATGTAAAACAATGTTCCCACGAACACATGCTGTATCTTTAAAAAAAAAAACCCGCTACAAAGCACATTCCTTCCTCAATGATCGATCATCGGGAAGCCTCTCGTGGTGCGGGTCAACAGATAACATGCTCCGAGCGTTGAACGATAGCAACCATTTCCGAAAACAAACAAAACTCAATCCTTCAAGCCAATCCTTTATTTTTTAACCGAACGCGCCGACAGCATTCTCACCGAAACCGCGAGAGCTTTCGGCACCCCTGACACATGCCGCTGGCATCAGTGATTGATTCATCTTTGGTTAAATTTGACGAAAACGAAAATATGCCACGGATTGCTGGCAGATTCCAACTGCAGGCCACGTATCAGCATTCGCTTGCAAAAATAAAGTTGGGCGCATGGGAAAGAGTGTTTTTTCTTCTTTCTTTCGTCGTTAACATAAACCAACAACGACCTTATCGACCTGCAGACAGGCAGTGGCCGAAGTTCAACTAGAAGGCTTCAATGTTCATCCACAAATCGATGATTGACGCCACGGAAAGAGATAGTGAGCTGAGAAAACCGTCTCGCACCACAGGATAGGATGCAAAAACACATGATTGGATAACAAAATGAAGATGTTACACACTTTTGACATGTGTTTTATACATTTGAGTATTTTGCTCAAGATTGTACAAAATGTGTTAAAAACATTCATTTAAACTGTATATCGAACGACATTTCACTCAAACTTAAACACGTTTTCAAGCAACCATCAGGGTCAAAAGCTTGAGGCAATGTCCGAAAGTGAACTCATTATTGATTGTTAATTTACCGCTCAAGTTAACCATGAGTGACGGAAGAAGTTTAACAGCGTGTCCTCGCGATCTGAGGAGCAAATCCTGGGGAGAAAAAGGGCGCCCTCGTTGCCCCTGCACTGCAGATAATTAATTACTTTTGCTCACATTTCGTTTTCTTACTTCACACTCAGACTCTCGGAAGAATAAGATTGCATTAAGGACCCGCAGAGGTTAACAGTTCCTCTCGTCCGCTGAGGGCGAAATCCCGCTGGTGTGTGCTCGGTCATCGGTGTCAGGTTTGGTGAACGTATACCGGATTAATTTGGTCATTAATTTCAATTTGAAGCACAAAACTCAGCGGCTTTGGCGTGCGCTCCAACCCGTTTCAAGTCAAAAAGGAGTTGTAGAACTCGGATAGAACGAACAAGAGTGTAAAGGAGAATGTGAACTTACCGGCATTAGGACGGCGCTTTTTGCCGGCACGATTCGGCACGCTGTAAATTGGCCCGGGGCCACGGTCGGCTGCCACACTTCGACCGTCACCTGCCAGGGTCGCCGAGGCACGCGAAAAGCTCGCCGATCCGTGAGCACGTGACGCGGGCCGTTGCATCGGCGGTGACACGCTTTTCGGCTTCCGTCGATCGTCGATCGAAGTCCGGGAGCGGGAGAGCGGGAACGAAGGTGGTGCTGACGCTGAAGGACTGTGTCGAGGAATTCAGTAGATCACCGAAAGAGAGGAAGAAAGGAAACGAGTGAATGACATGAAATTTATCTCTTAAGCGATATATTACGAAGAGGATCTGGCCCCTTTGGTGAAAGCGAAACACCTACTTCATAGCCTTCGTGTACTTGCAAAAGAAGTCCGGACGCATCCGGTGGCGCATCAGGAAGAGCTCGCAGGCACGCAGTATATCCACGTTTGTCCGAATGCTGCCCCAGTCCGGCTCGTTGCCTTTGCCAGCCAGGCTGAACGGTCCCAGCGCTTCACCCTGGAATTCCGGAATGTTGTTGAAGAAGTCCGAAGTCTTGTCGTAGTCGTCGCGCTCGCCCTGGTCCGGAGCCCAGCTGCCTCCATCTGGAACCTCCGGGGGCGATGCCTTTGCGCACTCCGACGAGTCCCTCCGGGTGCGATTAATTCGATGCCTCGGTGGAGAAGCAGCCTTTTGGAGAATACCTTCCGGCCCGAGCCGGTTACCTTCCTCGTCGCTGGAGTCACTCGAGTAGCTGAGGCCGCAGCTTCCAACCGAACTCGTCGATCCCAACCCAATGCCTCGATCCGTCTGGTCGGAGCGGCTCGGCTGCTTCGGTGGCGCCCTCTGGCTACTGCTCGAGCGACATCTAGCGTCAATCGTGTGACTGCTCGCGTCAACGCGCCCGTTGTGATGGACCCGACCGCCACTCCAGACACTGTCCGCATCGCAGTCCACCAGGTGCTGCCTGCCGCCATTTGTCATCGACATCGGGAGTCGCACATCGAGCCCCTCTTGGTGCTTGCCATTTCTCGGCCCGTCCGTCGAGCTGCCGACTCCGCTGCTCCCGCTTCCATCCTCTCCGGACACCCGCACACCGAATTTCATCTCATTATTCGCGTGTGCCCGATCCGGAGACTCCTCCTGCTCCACACCGCCCGCCCCGGCGAAGCGTAGCTGCAGCCCGTCGACCCCTGGCACTTGAACTTCCCCGTCGAGTCCGCGCTGCAGCTGCTTCACGTCGAGCTCCCGCAGCTCGAGCAACCGCTGGAAGCCTTCGTGATCGCCGTCGAACGCCGCCGACCGTACGCGCAGACACTCCTGGCGCAGGCTCGCCTGCTCGTACGTTTGGTCCGGCAGCAACATGTCACCATGTCAACTCGTCGTTCGGCGGAACTGGTTTCGCTCGATAGCGTTTGTTTTGTTTCGTGCCCTACCGCGAGCTTTGCTGATCGATCGACGGGGACCCGGTTCGTACTATTTCCAGCCTTCCGACCGTTTCGCACTGAATCCTTCACGGGCTTTCTCGATCCTTTTTTTTTTTTTGTTTCCCCAAGAACCTGAACCAGGATCCACCAAACCCGGGGAGGTGAGGAACACAAATATTCAAGATCCCTCCGACCGACACAAACAGCCTTCCACTATAGACGCCCGGAATGGGACGCAATCAGACGAAAATGTCGTCTCAAATTTTTCGTTATTTGTGTCTTTTCATGCTGTCCGTTGCTGTACGCGCCCGCCAAAACTGTACCGCGGACCCGGGCTTGTGCATCGACAAAAATGTCGTCCGGGACAATCGCAACTGCTGCTGATGCCTTCTTGAGAAATTGTAAATTTCACTTGCACTCGCCGTCGCCACCTGCCACCGCCGCCCGCAGACGAACACCGCCCGGAACCGTGCACAATTCGCTGTTGGCTGCTGGTCGAATTTTCATTCCAACTGCTTTTCCCGGTTTGAAGATTTTGTGTCTTGGTCTGGCTCTTGCTGCTCCTATTTCTGGTCTCCCATTCCCTTCGGGGACCCTCTCTGGACTGGGAACAGGTTTTTCGTGGCTCCCAAACGCGGCTGACAACTGGAACGTTTTGCCTGATGTGACGCCTCGCTGGTGTGACAGATTGTCGATCAACTCTGCAAAAAGAGGGGAATCAACGGGAAACGCGTTCAGTCGACGCTGTTGAGCGTTACCTAGCGACGCTGGATATGCTAACGGAGGATGGGTATCATTTAAAATTTATCGTACGTGTAGCGCGTGATAGTTCCTGCCATTCAGTGCTTCCGGCTGTTAGCGATTTGTCAGCTCTTGGTTGTGTGAAAATTTAATCCCCTACATTGGGTTTCCTAACGCTTTGCAACGTTTTATCTTCGTACAACATGCTCCAGATAAGGCAACAAGGGGAAAAGAAGTTGCACGATTCATCAAAGTAGTTGAGCTTTCAACGCGATTACCCTTGCTTACTATGATGAAAACTATGACACCATTTCCATGCCCAAAAGTAGTTTTTGTGTGAATTGCACAACTGAAGTAGTTTCGTTCGGGTTCTCACTCATTTGTAGTCAAGTCAGTAGAGCATCTAAGGATTCCAATATGAATATGTAGGTTTCTATTTTGGTTTAAAGCTAGCGAGAATATCATCACGACGACAGCATCATTGTAAGAAATACAATTCTTTTCAATAGCATAACATCTTAATTACAGCAGTTCCTAACGATGTGAGGGACTGCTCCGAGTTAGCTAGACGTACCGGCAATAACTTGTGGCATTACACCGGTTCCAACTGCCACCGAGCTTGTGGAACGCAGTTGAAATTCAATCCTGCTCCATGTACAGGCTGAAGCCCTCCGGCTGGACGTTCTATTTGCGGTAATCCACTGGGAAAATGAAGATATTCTCCGAGTGGCCTTCCCTCGGGGGCCAGAATCAGAACGTCTGCCGCCAGAAGAATGGGAAGTGTCATAATTATTCTACATCAATTTTCCAACCGCACATGGACGCGCACCGGTTTTCAGCACCTCCACGGCCCTGCGCCGGGAAGCCCCGCCGTGAAGCGCACTACGGTAGGAACAACGATCCGAATCATCATAATCGGATCATTCGCTGACAGCAGCCCGGACCCGGCGAAGAGAGATCCGTCTTGCCGATGCCAGTTATGCTGCGCACTTCAATGTTAAGTAGACAACATCATCACCATCATCGTCCTCTTCGTCCGCGTTTCAGCCCACGATGCCTCCATAGATGGCCCTACCGTGTATCAGATCGTCAGATTAAAAACACAACCACAAACAGACACACGAACTGTGGAGGACTCGCGTTGGGAAAATATCATCCACCTTCCACCCAAACAAGGGGCACAAAATGTCCACCGGGAGCACAATGTCCGGCGGCCGAGGGAGCGCTTTCACATTCGTTCCGGTAGATTCCGGTGGAAGGCTGAACTTATGCATGCGGAATCATTGTTTTCGGATACTTTCATCCCGATCGTACACCGCGCGGCGAGGCCCGTTCACCATAAATTGTGATGGAGAGGATAATTTAATTCAATTGTAGACACTACAAAACAGAACTAGTTCGGCTTAAACGTATTAAACCAACCGAAGCGTGTCGGGGCGTCGGTTGACGAGCTATCCATCCCCGAACGCTGGCCGACTCCCGAGCCAGCTGCGGGAAACTTCTCAGATCTTCCGTCCGTACCGAAGTCTCTACATAGTGGTAAGTGTGTGTGTTTTTTGTTGTTGGTTTGTTCGCCTAGTAACTAGTTTGTTATTTTACACCATGCTCTACCTGGTCAACTTTTTTGACATGATACCAACACTAGGGACTGCTTTAGCTGTACAAGACTTGCCGGACGTGACCATGGTGTGGACTTAATTTATTCGAGCAACGATCGTGCCGTCAATGTACCAAAGGGATTTGTTGTAGGGCATCGAGAAGAATAGGAAGAACGGGAAGAAATATGTTCCGCCAGGGGATCTTCGTCAGATCGGCAAGAGTTTTGCTCCCACAAATTTCACCTTGTCTTCAATTAGTTCTGTTTTGAGCATAGACCGTTGCGTTGCTCTACTATCTAAGATAAGCAAGAAGATTTACTGTGCATGTTGGGTTATTTTTGTACATGGTTCAGGAAAATAAAGGGGTTAGGTATTTTTCTTCCATACAAAACGTTATGAAACTCACTGTCATTGATAACTGTTAATTAGATAACAATAAGATATATTTATACTAACAACTAAATTTTGAAAAGAATCTTATTTGAACTATAAAGTTCTGACAGCTTAATGCAGTAACGGGAAAAACCAAGTGAGGTTCCAAAACTACAGACAACGCTTAAAATTACAAGAAAAAAAATCTTAACTCCATAAAGGACAAATCCCATTTAAGTAGCCGTATTTATGCAACGCGTTCCTCTCCACTTTTTGCAGCCCTTTGTCTAAAGAATTTGCCTGAAGATCTACGACTAGACCGAGTGGGTTATGTTCATCGTAAGCACTCGCCGGAGACGTTCCACATCTTAATGGCAGCGTGAATAAACAATCCCTTGGTACGACCGACTCGCGTTGGGTTGGCGTTGGGTTGGCGGAATGGGAGCACTGCGAGATCGATCGACGTGCGCCAGGAAACCAAAGACCTAGCTAACGCAAGTAGCCCATAAACAGTCACGCCACTTCACCACGTCGTCAGTGTGTGTCTTCGGACGACCGACGCGAACACGACAACGGAGACGGCGTTTCGAGACGATGAAGACGCCAGCACGTTCGGGAATCGATTTGTCTTTGCTTTGGGCGTATAGTACCCCACGGGAGGAAAAGGAAGCACCGCCACGATGCCTCTACTGCTTCACCACCGCTAACAATAGCATTGCGCCGGGAGTTGGGCGGCACACAACATAAACACCGGTGTCGAATGCTCCTCCCCGTTCTGTCGGGATCTCGGGCTGAAGTATTTACTCGGGCCGTGAAAACTGTCCGCTCACCGAAGCCACGGACACCAAAGACCCCCGAGATGGAGCAGAAAAATAGGCAAAAGATGTTGATTTGATTTTCATTTTCGATTTATGGGTGGCACACTGGATGCGCCACACACGGCGCGTTTCGTCCGCCGGAAGCGGAATGGAGCCGATCGCTGCCGGGAAGTGGGTTGTTACAGGGAACATCTTTGTGGTCCCCCCGGTTCCGGGTCTCGTTCCTGACACAAACCATTAACCTTGATGGAAAGGCGGAGGAGTTTCAACCCGATTCGGTTTCAAGTTGATGGAACAGGGAACATTAGTCCCACATGAAAAAGATCGTATTCAGAAGGGGAATCCATTTACTTTTCAAATAAAACATAACAGTCATCTTAATGAAATAATGAACCTTAAAATTTGATCTCCAGTTTCACTTCGTAGCTAGCTAAATATCATTTATCAATATTTAAAATTTTAAAAACTTATCCCTGGATGATTCAAATGCTAACCGTTCCCGCAGGTAAATTAAATGAACTTCGTTTGAAATAAATCCTCCAATATCGCTAACATCTAAAGGCGTAATACCTTTAATCAGCCCTTCACGGTCAATCAATCGAAGCCTAATCCTTTGCACGGCATGCCAGCGCGAAACAAAACGTATAAAATCTGCAAACGAAGCCTCCACATCCGTAAGATAATGCCCGATCAGTTCAGGGACTTTTCGACTTTTTCCATCGCTCGGTCATGCCGTATGTTTCGCAAGGAATTAGAACTTCGAACTCGCCCGAATGCCGTACGGTAGGTTTGAATAATTGTAACAAAACTAAGCGAACAATTTTCTTGTCACGACTTCCATGTTCTTTTTTCATTCACGCGGGGCAGAGATTAAGCGAAGCAACGTCCCAACAACTGTCCCAGCTTTCTCAGATTGTGTTTTTTTTTTTTTTGCATGTGTTTGCTCGTTGCATTCCTTACTCTGGATGGCTTTTCGCCTTGAAGGGTGTTGTTTTCTTTGCCAACGCTCTAAGGGAGGACACGGGATCGTTTGGAGCGGTCATCAACGGCCTTCCTCTTCTTAAAATCACGGTTCGTCGATAGCAGCTCTTGCTCGTGTCGGTCGATCGATTCCGTCCAAACGTTCAAGCACTGGATTTCCCTCAGTTCCATTGGCGTCCATCTATTTCCAATGCGTTTTTCAATGGCCTTCCTACCACGACTTCCCCTTAACGCTTGGCCAGAGGAATGCATGAAATGTGTAAAATATGTCCAGTTGGTTTAATTTTAGTTTGGTTGCAGTTTAATGCGTCATGGAGTTTTTTTTTTTTTGCTTATCTTCGTATTTTAGACTGAACTTATCCACCAGAGAACTTCTCTACGAAGAAGCTTTCAGCTATCTATTTGACAATTTTTTGAATCCAACTGTCCACAGGATCACACAGATCAGGAAAATGATAGCAAAAATTCCTCGGTTGAAAAAGGTTGTAGTCATTCTGCTGAAATATTGCAGCCCTGAACAATTAATGAATTCCAAACTTCCCTCTAGATTTATTCAGGGTAAAACTTAATCCAATCCTCTAGGGATCTTCAACTCTTGCGAGACTCACCTGCTACTTCACAAGAACTTCCAACAAGGGTGCGAACGTAATAGACACCCATTCGCAACTGCATGCTAATACACCGCTGGCAACATCGAACGAGACGCTCCCGGGCGAACTCTCCATTTCATGAACCGGCTTGTGGAGTGGGAGATCCTACGGGGTAAATTAGATCTGCTCATTTCATGCCGTCCATGTCCAGTTTAAAGTACACGATGCTTTGCATCAATCTTGAGAGCTGCGAATTCTATCCTCGTCGTCGACGAAATCCCACGAGCCCTCTCCCTGGCAACGATCCCGTCAATTCTGGCCCGGCTTGCATTCGGATCAACCGTTTTGGGTCAACGATGCAGCTGAGCAAGCAATCCAGTGCCCATCGCAACCTGTTCGCCGGTGACGGAAACTGCACACGGCGATTAGATAAGTATTATACCCTGACGACGAGCTGTTTTGCATAGAACCTTCCACTGCCGTGCTGGCCGGCATAAATACACACAGCGACGGGCGTTGAGTGGTTTGATTTTCTTCTAATGATCGATAAGAAAATTACGGCCCAATCAAGCCAAGCTGGGTCGGGACCCGAAGGACAGGTTTTATTCTTGGGCTCGGTGTGTTTGCTGATCTTCCTCTTGCTCAGTCCTTGCAGCGAGTATGTTATCAGAGAAGCTCTAGCGGTTGCATTTACCCCTGGCAATCAATTGCTTGGGAAGGAATGGAATGAAAAGGCGACTTGAAAGCGTGATGTGACTCTCAGGGTGGAGTTCACAAACATGAAAAACCTAACAGAAATGCAATGTTAGTCGAAATCGCTGCCAAGATTCCGTAGAGCCGCCCAGAAAATGCAGATAACATAAAGACATTGACAAAAACAACCAAAATTCGGAGAGTTTTTAATCCAACAAATTTGCTTTGCATATGAGATGCAGCGGATAGTTGTTCTATTTTATTTCAATTCCTTAAGCCGGATTATTTTACACATCTTCTTGAAGATCTCCAATGATGAAGATGTGACCAATGAGTAGCCTTGAACTGATACTTATCGGCGTACCTTTACTCACCAAAGCTGACATATAGTTCCCCAGGAATCGCACAGTCACGCCAAAACCGGCTGTGGTCTTGTTAAAAGAAAAAAAAACTAGTTCAAAACGATGGTGCGATAGTGCGCGCGTCAACACCATCGTTTGCCATTTCCTTTCGCGGACTTCAATGCCACGCCAGGTGCAAGTGCATCGCGCGCCGTCATCGCCATCATCATCTTCACCGTCCTGATGGCAGCCGCCAAATTCATTATGCCGCTTGACACACACTCGTTCGACGATCTTTTCGCCCCGGGTCATGCCCTCGTCCGGTGCGATTCTCTCACGTACTCGACGTAATCGGTTCAGCGTAAATCTTCGTCTACTGGCGGCCTGTGCGGACCAGAACGTGGACGGCAAAGGCCGATAGGGTCCGGGCGAGGCAGCAGAGTAATTTAATTAGGAAAACCTGACGTTCCCGGGACCATCAGATGGAATGCGGGTCTGGCGGAGTTGCGAACCGTGCCTTATCGGCTCACTTGAATCGGCATGCGCTCGCCATTCGTCCTGGCTGGCCTTTAGGACCCTCCTGGGTTATCTAGGCAAGGTATCTGTCGCTTATACTGCAGCCTTACATTACAACTGAGCCTTCACTGCCAATGTTCTGCAGAGTTCCGGCTACAGCATGCCATGCAATAATTCCCATGTCCTAGCATAGAATCTGTGTGTTCTCTCAATCGCTAGACCATTGAACCGAAAGGAGGGCATGCTAGCCATTTTTGTTGTTGTTATCCTCTCATTTCTTTTAAACTACAGTTTGCTGTCGAGCCCATGCCTGAGGCACCGGAAACGATAAGGCTAATAGAAAATAAAGTGGCAAAAACTGCCAACGGGGTTGCCCCTCACGACGATTCCGTTTCTTTTTATGTCCTCCAATTCTCGCCACACGCGCCACGCACTTTTCATCTTCCCGTCGCTCCGTGGCTCCCGCACTTTTCCACCAATACAAAAGGCGGTACAAAAAAAAAACCTTTAAAAGTTATGACTCTTTTGGCAGCCCACAAATCATATTTCCTCGAGCACGGTGGACAGGTCTTCGCGCTGCTGTTGACCGTTCGCTGTAAGGCGGAAAGGGGATGAAAAAAGTCTTTTATACTTCATTTTGTGCAGACGGTCGCTTCTGGCGAGGCAAAGTGCTGCACTGATTAACGGGCGCAATGTCGTCTAATTAAACGCACCAAACGTCGCGCTGACGCAAGTGATGGCCGTAATGGTTGGGGCGGGGGAAGCGATGGAAAAAAGGGGTTGCCGAAAAAGAAGTAACAGTTGGTAAACAAAAAATAGCCACTGTCCGCCGTGCCTTCCTCTTTACAACAACTCCTGCACGCACACACTGAAACAAAAGCACACCAGCATGTTCCAAAATGAACCGAAACAATTCGTTCGCACTTGTCGAGCAGTGAGCATTATTATTACGCGTTTTTTTTTTCTCAAACCTCTTTCCCCTCTTCCCGCTCTTCTTACGCTTAATCTTACAACACTCCGTCAACATAATTATCATCTTCATCATCTGGCTTCAGGAGCCAGCAGAAGAAGGAAGCAAAAAAAGCATCGTGTGGGCAAAGGAATCACGCGTTGAATTGCGTAATTAGGTGGTCGGCTCGGTAATCTCGGCTTTGAAGGTTATAAAATCATTCATCCATTCAGTCGGTGCACCCGCGGGTCAATTAGCTGGATGACAGACGCCGACTCCTTCGGCCCTGGAGAAAAAATAGGTCCAGCCCTTCGGTAAGGATGGTAATGATAAATTTCTCCTCTCTCGCTAACTCATGGCGCCAGCAGGAGGAGATGTACACCAACATTGCCCGCGAACAAGAAGTGGAAATTAAATACAAGAGAGAAAAAACGGGTGGTAGAATAATGCTCCTGGAAAAGCTCCCGAGTGGCTACCAAATCCTCATATTCCAACGCCATTTCACCAGAAACGGTTGATACGTTCGCATGCGTATTCTCCTATTGGGCGAACAGCCGTAAAGCGCCTGTGATTGGTGCCATAAAAATTGACCGTAAATCTGTCCACTGGAACACAAGCGTGGAAAAACTGGAGAAAAACAAACCGCACCCAAACTGGAAGCGACAACGGTGTCCCCTGTTCTCTGACGTTAACTGTTTAGAGCAAAATCTCATTTTCGTTCTGTCTCCAGTGAAAACACTTCATTTCAACGCAAGTTCGATGTTCAATGGCGAGCAATGAGTAATGGTTCCGGGCATTGACTGAAGGAGCGCAGGAAAAGATTTACCTACGCATCATGTTACATTTTACCCAACAGGCATTTACTTAACGACTTTATGCAAGCTGCTTGGAGTGAAAAAAGGCAACGAAGTGAAATAGGGAACTGCTGCAGACAATTAGCATCCACGCGGGAAGTTTGTTTAGCTAATTATAGAAGAAATAAACACAATTGCGTGTAGCTATAAATATAATTGCAAAACACATTTCCTGGTGTATGCTTTTCCTGTCACGGTCTTTCGCTGTACGTCAATAACCAACAACATTGAAGACCGCATCAGAAAGATTCAACCTATTTAACTGAGAAAGTATTGAAATTTGTTTCATTAAAAAAAATAAATTGAATTAAATTAGCTGTACATTCATATTAAAAAGAGAAGCTGAGTTCCATCTTCGAAGCATGAAATCACACTGTGATTTGGAGGCAACATACTAAAAAATTGGTTTCAATTGAATTTTAAGTTCCACGAACAATTATGCCTGCAATCATTTTCGCCAACTGGCATTTTAAACCGTTCCGCGTGCGCTGCGTGTCAACTGCCATAAAATTTTACTTTCCCACGAGACGGGAGGTGCGTTTTTCTCCATGACAGTCGGAGAACGCGAACAGCCAATAACAATATTTCCTAAAGTAAGTTCTCACCGACACAATTACCGCCCAGCGGACGGCAAACGGCAAGAAACAAAGCATTAAAAACAAAAGCGAACACATCCAATTTGGATCATTACCGATAATGTTTTTACGGCAGCATTCGAATGTGGTGAATGTATGGCTTTTTACTTTTCGCTCTTTACTTTCGTCCGGCCGGCCCGCGGGAGCCACGATCACGATGTTGGCCGCCATCGAAGAGGGTCGACGGTCGCCAGTACGCAAGCACACCCTTTACGCCCTTCCCCGATGGGCCATCAGGACGAGGAGGAAGAGGTAAAGTACATTATAGCCGTAACGGTAACGATCTTCGGTTCGAAAACCGCGCCTCCTCTTCACCGAGAGTGGATAAGTTCAATTGGAGTTTGATCGTTTTTCCTCCATTTTTACGCACGCCGTGCGAGCCGTTTTAAAGTGGAGCCAGGAAAGGTCCGAGGCGTGCAAGCCTTACCAAGCCACACGATCCCATAATGATCCTGGCGCAGATCGTTTTTCGCAGATTCCACCACCGACATCGAGATCTCCCCGTGTCGCTGGATGCTAGTGATTAAGTGATCGTTGAGGAGCAAGGAAACTCAAGGAACATCCTCCTCCGTAGCGGAGACTCTCGTGTGCGTTTCTTTTCCCCTCACTGTCAATGGCATTTGCCTGCAGTGCACACCCACAACATCATGCGCCGATAGCGAGAACGTCCTGCCAAGCTTGCCGCAAACCGTCCCACCTTCCGATCGCTCGATTGATGTATGGATTATTACGTCCTGCTTTATGCGCTCGAGGAGTCGTGCCGTTGTAATTATTTTAATGGAAATTACCTGGCCAAGCGGGGAGCAGAAAGAAAGCCCTGAAACTTATGACCAGATAATGTATTGCACCACTCCGAAAGGTGGTGCGCTACACGCCCGAGCTGAACGGTCGGAGTTTTCCTCACTCTTCGTTCGCCGCGTACCATTATTTTGTCCGGCAAAGAACGGATAACAAATGATCATGCTGCACCAAAAGTTGATCTCCGAAAGCAATTTTCCAGCGCCAACATTTGTTCCGATTGTTAGGCGCGGAACACATCTTAATCTAGGGAACCTTCCGCGGCTGGACGATAAAAATAAAGGCTGGACATCTAATGACTCCGATCGCGGCCCCGAATCCCTTCCGGGCTCCGAGCGGCCCCATGATCCGGCTTCGTGTCGATCCGACCCAATGATATACTACCCCATAATTTAATAAACTTTATGATAACGCCGTTCATCTAGCCGTTTCCACCGGGCTCCCACGGGCAGGCGGCGGCGAAGCTACCCTACCCAGTGCCTAATGGGTGTTTTATGCAAAAATGCTCATTAAGCACGGGTTCGGCCGGTGGCCCCCGCGATCCGGTGTTACAAATGTAGCCGATGGGGTTCGGACGCAATCCACAAGACCTCGGCCCTTCCGCCGCTCTCAGTGAAACCGATTTCGATTGCTCCAGCGAACGTAACCGATCCGTCGGAGTAACAAAACGCTCGCCTTCGTTTTTCTACTCCTCCCCAAACATTAGAGGCGCGTTGGAAAAGCGATCTCTATTAATAAAAACGAAATTAATACCAATTTGGGTTTAACCAAACCCTTTCTGGCACTCGCTGCTGGACGCTCCTGCGGTCGCCCGTGTCTGCTTCGGAGGTGAATTGTGTATAAATATTAATTTGGGTAACATTATAATTTACCACGAACCGATAGAGCACCGCGGATCAAGAAAAGCAGCGCACGAGCAGAAATTTGGACAGGATTTTGATCGTTCTTTTATGCCTAGCCGAGTACGATGGGGAGAATGTCGAAAAGCTATTTTGAATCAACCACGTTCCAAATCGAATCCTTATCGTTTAAAAAACGACACGTTGCAACATTGGCTAAAACATTCGTTCATCATCTTAAAAATTATAATCAAAGACAAACCGAGGAAAAACCTCTAGGAGAAAATATGCCAGTAAGAAATCTCATCTTCGTGGCAGCAGGTTTAGAAAGGTAGCCAATGTAAAAAAAAAACAAGTAAAGCGTAAACACAAGACAGCGAAAGCAGTTAAAAACATTCAACAGAAACCAAAATAAGGAATACAGAGTAGCAGTGAGGAGGGCAGAATGAAACGGAAAAAAAGTAATACAACAGAACAGAACGATGACACGCGTGAAGGTAAAGTAAGATTAAACGCTGCTGGAATCGCTAATTAATACGGCTATTATGGCTAATGGCCGCCCGAGGGTTCTGGCAGTTTTCGCTGCTTTTCGTGGACAGCACGACAGGTTGGTTTGCGTCCCGTGGCGCCGTCCAACCGCGAAAGAGAGACAGAAAGCAAGGGAAAGCCGTACAAAAGAGTGCGAGGAAGAGGTTTCTGCTTTCTCAGCCGTTAATTCAGCCTCCCGCAGTGGCAGAATAGTGACTCTGTGCCTCCTTTGTTAAGGATGCTTGACGCTTGCCGGAAATGTCTTCGGAAGAAATACTTTCCATCATCGAGTGCGAGTCCAATGTCTTTTTGTAACCAATTTTCCTTTAAGATGATTCATTTAATTTAATTTAATTGATCAGTGTTTACTACCTTGCATATGACGAACGAGAGCGCATTTGAAATAATCCAGCAAAGCTTATTCGGATTTATCAACGAGAAATAAATGTGAAACAAAGACCTACTCATAAGATCCCTCCATAAACAAACTTGTAAGGTTGTTTCGCACAGCTCAAGCTGGACGGACTTCTTCTCGAGGAAAAATAACATCTTGAGAGAGATTCCGGTTCCCCCAAAGCGTGCACGTGATGACATTTTTTTTTTTCCACGCCAGCCTTCAACCGAATGGAACCTGCGCAGAGAGGCTCACATCCTTGACTCGACAGCGGAAGCAAATAAATTCATAGATCATAACGATTTGATAGTGACGATGTTGCGATAGGTGCTGCCGGTTCCTTATCGGGACCCTCTCCATCGAGTCTGGGCCTCGCAGACGCTTGTGGATCGCCTTACGTTTAACTTCGTAACCTACGACAACGCCACCGTTGATCGTAGAGAAATTTGTGGGGAGTCAACAAAAAGTGAGTTATGCACCGCAGATCAGTGTTGCCTTTTTTCGCGCAACGTGTTCATGGTAGGCTATGTTTATTTCTTGCCCGCTTACCTTGACTTTTCAGTACCTTTAGAGACACCGACGGAAATCGTCCTGGCTTTCCTCTTCAAATAAACAACATCGCCCATCGAATGTCACCAAACGGCTTCGCATGTGAACCGACTAACAGTTGCGTAAGTGAAAGTGTTACTTAAGTGGGGAGAAAAAGTGAATGATGATGGATAGCGTCCTTCGCGAACATGAAACGTAGAATCGAACCGAACATCTCTGGGGGGAACGACATTATGTTTGCAAAACATGGCCGGAAGCGCCCTGTAACCTTCTTTGGTGCGATATTGATCGCTCGTTTGGCGATCAGCTTACAAATTGAACATCCACCCGCCGTAAATTGTGCGGGATAATTTGTTTGCGCTTTGCTTCTTCCATCAGATACCCCCTGCGCTTGGCGAACTAGGAAGACATTTATCATTTACTCACATGTCTTTCTGTAGTTTGCTTGCTTGCCCGGTGCCGATGGACAGATACAGATAAGAATAGAGATGTCGATCGCGGTGCAGGGCCTGTGGGAAACTCGCCTTCTTGCCGGGTATGTTTGTCTACAAACGGCTGCAAAACTCGTGTTGCGGACACCGTAAACCAACAATCTTATGGGCGATGATCGTATCGATGCGCTTTTTCTCATCATATATTCTAGTTTCTCAAACCACCAGGAATGAACATGAATTAACAACTGAAACGCATCATCAGCGTAATGTCAACGATGAGCAATTTATGTGACGTCCCAAATGAACTGGCGAACAGGAACAGTCTGTAATGCTAAATTTATGGACCCTCCGCTGCTCTCCAGCTGGTTACGACGGTCTAAATCATGTTTTATCGTCACCGAAACTATTTATTCTTAAAAACCACGTGAAATAACTCGAATACCATTACGGGTGGTAGCCTTTTATCATAGACGGTCGAAGATAGAGAGCGTGTGAGAATGGAGAAGGAGGCGAAAAATTGTACGAGCATAATTTATCGCCTCGATTTACATAATCGATTATCGTGCGTTTCGAACCGATCAGGCTCGGCCCGACGCGATATGCTTCTAGGAGATTGCGATCAAAGCCCCCGGTGTTTCCGTCGCTGCGGACTCTCGACCCCATAACGGGCGGCTGGATGGAGAGAGCAATTTATGGTGAAGATGCTACTGCCATTCTCCGCTTTTTCTCTGTCCCCGCGTCGACCAATGTCGAACACTGTGCATAGCGCTCTACATAATCAAACCTCCAAAAATGTCGCCAACGCTCTCATCCGATTTGTGTGAAGGTTTTTTTTGATAACGGGATTGCTCTTTGGGCGGTTAGCTAAACCCATCTTCTTTCCGACGAGTTAGACGATCGTCGATGGTTTCGTAATCGATCTTCGGCCCGCTTTTGTTACAGCTCCAATCTGCCGCCCAATAAAACAGCGATTAAATTACTTCAACATCATAAACGGGCCATATTTTATCTGTCACCTCTGCGTAAATATTTGTGGCTCGCCTTTTAATGAGTCCATTCGAATCGAGCCGCAACGTCAAGCGAAGACGTGGGTTGTCTTTGGGGAAATAAAAATCTGTGGAAAAAGAAATCGAGCTGCTATCTAATCTCGAACGGACTCCATCACACGCACGCACAACAGGTCTCGTCGCCGACGCCCAAAGCGATGTCATTCTACGGGAGCTTCTTCGAAAACGTAAAGTTTCACCTTTTTACAAGCCGCCGCGATATCAAGAGACGGTAGAGCCACCTTGGCGGCCCTAAAATGCAGATGAAGGTGAAGACCGAACAGAAGAAGGACCGAAAACCCTCATCACACCAATTCGCGATATATTGCGACTCGTGCCTTAGGTCCGCACGCACCAGGCGGAAGCTGGCGGCCATCGGCTTCTTTAACAACGACTCACAGCCACGAGACGGTGGATTCCGGCATTTCGGTCGATCGCCTGCCGAAGAAGCGATCGTTTGGCGTTATGCGAATTCTAACGGACTGCCATTACTCGGGTGCCGCCGTTGCCGTTTGCCGATTTCATTGGCCGTTTTATCGCTCACTCTTCACACCATAAATTATGCCAACCGACAAACAACCGGTGTGCCGCTCGACGAGACAAGCGCGTGCGAGCCGATCGTGCAAGAAAGTCTTACAGAAGACCCGAGCTTCGAATGGTTGTAAAATGTTTCTCCAAACGAATCAAGGCGACGACAACGGGCGGATTTCACAACAGACTCTAGAACCGATGGACTGTTCGCGACAGGTCATTTTCTATATCATCAATCGATTCAGTTTTACGGCGACGAGATTAGGAAACTTTACGACAGACTTTTAAAGCTGGGCTTTAAAACCCTCGAATGAAGTGTGAAATATGTTGCCGGATGATGTGGTTTCAAAAGAATCTGGACGCTTGATTTAGAGTTGTTTAAAATTGAACTTTATAAATAACCTATCAATAACAGTTTCTTATGAAGGTCGACTGAGTTTCCTCGAGTCCCTCACTCCCAGTACCAAGTTTAGCATAGGTAAATAATTCTTGTTCATTTTTGCATACAAAATATACTTCAAATTCTTATTTTTGTTTATATATGAATTGAAATTTACAATCCACCTTCGTTCCTAATAAACGAGAATTATGTCAGCAGGGCTCGTTAAGCTACCGATCGCCAAAAGAAACGTCCTCAAAAAACAACAAGAAAGAATTGTCCGCAGAAGTCTTGTTGCGGATGTCTTGTTGCGGGGGAAAAGGTAACGTGCAAACGGGCACTGGATAGATTGACAACTCCGATAAGTCATCTTTTTCGTAACAAAACTGGGACCTGTCTGCCCGCTCTTCCCCTTAATCCCGTGCAGGAAGACCATTAGGTTGTTGTAGGTTCAGAAACCTGTAGTGAAGCTGCAGAAAAATGGTACTTTCCGTCAGGGCCATCGCGGGATACGTTATCACGAACGTTCTTAAAACACTTTCCGAGGGCAGGAATAAAAAAAGAAAACGGGCCAGAACCGATTATCGAGAAGGATGAGGAAATGGAAGCAAAATATGACCGTACGAAAAAAAAGCGTCTCTCGAGACGCCGGAGTGTTGGGACAAATGCTGCGCCTGGGAATTGATTTTCATCGCCATTGAAAGTGTCAATTGCTGTCACATTTTCGCATTTCCAAGACACAGAACAAAACGGCGTAGCACGGCGATGGTCGAGCTGCACGCTACCGGCTTTCCTTTTGCCTGGTTTATTTTTTCGGATTCGCGCAGACGACCGGGGAAGTTGAACGATATCTTCGTTCCGGGAAGCGTGTAACAAATTCAGAGTCTAACGAGACACTTGCGAGCCTCCTTAATCCTTCGTTTTATTAATTATCTCTCCCCTCTTCCGAGCCATCCAGTGCCCATTCGAGAAGTCGAGAAACGAGCACGTACTTAACGGTCGACAGAAATGGAGTTTCGGTCCTGCCGGGAAGGATTTAACATTTTTCGACCGAGTGAAAATCGTCTGCAAATGGCATGCCATTGCATAAGCGATAAGACGGCCTTCGCTCCTGGAAGCACCGGCAATACATGCACATCTTGGGATGGTTGAAGCCGACAGGGACAGCTGCGGTTGAGCAAAGGAAAACCAGAACCAAAGGGAACAATTTGCCTGCCTTCACGTCTAGGCGGCACGACGGTCTGGCGAACGAGGCCTTCCGCCTTCTCGCGGAGGAGCTGTCTGGCGCACGCAACATTCTGATGGTCGCGCTCTCGGGGAGGTCGAAAATCGGTCCAAAACCCGGACTCCGGACTCCGGACGCCGCGAAAAGCTAGAAAGAAATGGTGGCCGGACGTCTCTGGCCGGGGTGTAAATTATACCTGGTTTAGCGTTCCGACACCAAATCGATTAATCGTTGCTGCGTTCGCGACGCGCACCGCAATCGGCCGCAACCGGTTGACGCCCCGACCTGTCCTCCCTCTCGCCACGGAGCCTCTTGCTCTGGTAAAAGTTCTGCCCTAGCTAAGCGGCGGGTTAGTTTTTCTTCCACCCCTTTCTCGGCCTTCCGCCGCCCTCTCTTCTACTTTCCAGCGCGTAGCCACAGCAAATGCGCCTGGCTGCAACGGGGAGGGAGATTTAATTGACGGAGTTCTTGCATCACACCTCGCACCACGATCAGCCCCGGGGAGGAGCGCGCGTCACGCCAAACCTATGCGCCCGCTGTTCATGCCAAGATTATGACCTGCATCTTCTTACACCCCCCCCCCCCCCCCCTTCCCCATACGCAACCGGCCACCGTTCAAAACCGTTCAGGTCCGAGAATGTTTGTGAACGTTTCTAATTACGGTTTCGACCGACTTCGGGAGGGAAAGCGATATCGCATTCTTCTCTTACGTTTTTTCGATAATTAGATTTTCACCTTTCAGCTTTCCCGACGCGGTGTGGTTGGATCTAATTTTGGAGTATTGTTAGCACAGGCCGGAATGCTTGACTACTGGTGCGCTTTTTAACGCTTCATCTTTATATGGTCGATCTTTAGAAGTGAAGACAAATGAAAACAATCGGCGGAAGAGTTTTTCTTCGTTAAAGAACTCGCACGCCAATGGCTATAATTGAGCCACCTTCCATTTCTTACAGGATTTTGCACCAATGTGTACTTAATAAACTCTTCTTTTTTATTTTCCTTCTCCAGCAAACGATGTCAGAAAAAGAGCAACCTTAAGTGCTTTAGAACAAACACCAAGTGAGTACAATACATCAAAACAGCAGGTCACAGAAGAATTCATCGACTACCATTCCAGGAGGCAATGATTATACGTAAAGTGCGGCTAAGTATTGGCCAACAAGCTCTGGTCCCTCGCCCGAAGCTACCCAGTAGCGTTCGTGCAGCATAATTACTGTCCTCGGGGGCAATTTAATGCGCGAACAGGTGACGCGATCGATGCGCAGTGACACATTTATCAAACCGTTTACTTTACACTTCACCGAAGGGGATTGTTTTCTTATCGTGCCCTCCTGCCGTCGGTGGATTCCTGTCAGTCAGTCAGACCCTCCACCTCGGCCGCGGCAAGAGAAAGGAAACGATCACAGCCCCTTACGGATTTCCGGGTGCAAGGCGCTCCAGGAGCCGGTCTAGAATATCCAGCACCGCAAGCCAAACACGAAGGTGAAGGTTATACTTACTTCGCTTACGACTGACGCCGTTCGCTGGCGAAATGGAAGACACTCATCGAGGTAAGTAGAAGAAGAAAAAATCTTGACCTACTGACGACTTTTATTACTTCTTCTCTTACCGTGGACTTCTAATGACTCTAGGCGGTAAAGTTTACGATCGCATCTCTCTAGCACCGGTCCGGGGAATGGTATAATTTTAAATTAAATTGACCCAAATAATGTTCAATTAAAGAAAGAAACAATTTGCCTCGAACATAAGATGGTAATATTATTAAGGAGACCTAGAGCGCTTGAGTTCTTTCCTATTTTGCAATTTAATTTATTTATTTTCAATCGAATTCGAAAACAGCCATTTTATTTAAAAAAAAAAAAGGAAAACTGTCAATGGATGAGAAATTTTTTTCTTCAAAACATTTCTGCACAATTCAAATAAAATTTTCTATTCCAAAGAAACAAAATAGTTTTATCGATAGCGGGAAGAAAACAGCACGCTAAAGGAGAATAAATGTACTCATTGAACAAATAACGTAACTTCACACGCAATCCGGAGTGGAAACATGGAAAGAATCCACACGCAGACAGTTGCCGCCGTTGGTAAGCGCGCAAAAAAGAACCAAATCGAACCGATTGAAGTTGAAGTCCCCCAGCCCATCGTCGCAGGGATCGTCCCTCCCGGCAGAACGCACGCAGAGTGCGCGGGCTCGAAGTTCCAGACGCTTAATAATATTCATTACCAGTCATTAGCGCACCATTCTGGTCTAGCTTCCTGAACCGGGACCTCGTGCGACCCTCGCCCGCCGGAATGCTAACGGAAGGCTCCCGTGGACGAACCGGCACCAGACACCCGGGAAAAGTGTGCCACCGGGTGGAAAAAGCTGAGCTGAGTCCCTCGTGAACGCCCGAACACATGAGCGATGATTTCCGCGGTTGTTTCTCGTCGGTCGGTGCGGGTGGATGCGGGGCGCTCATTTGGCGAAATTCTACGCGAATAAAAACATTTTATTGATTACCGCACCGTCGGCAGTCGGACCCACGAGGATGGGAAATGTATACGTCCATCCCGAACCACGCTATTATTGCGCCGCTCTGCGAGTTCCTTTCTAGTGTAGCCAAGGCCAAGCCGAAGCGGTTCCGTCGGGAGGAAAGAATAAATCCGCAAACCCGCGCATAAGATCGCGACCTCGTTCGCGCTCGCCATTAGTCTTCCAACGGGGAAGGCGCTTCACCAGATAACATGTCCGCTCGGTTAGCAATCGTGTAAACTGATAGTGGCTTTTCCACCGAGCCCTTCGCTACCCACATTTCCCTTCGAGGAAGCAATCACGGATCGTGACTCATTAATTTGAACACGTTTAAAAGCAGAGCCCTTCAAACAACCGGTCCGTCCGCCGACGCCAAGATTCGAGCGCATCGAGCACGCCGGCGCTGGAGTGACAAATAAATTACGTAACAACCAACGCGCGTTCAGCCTTGGGAAGCTAAACACGAACTAATTGGAATCTAATAGGGGATGAGTCGCGAAGGCATTTCCGTTCGAAGGAGCTCGATACTGATGACTGTCATCGCAGGTAAGTGAGCGGTTAATTGAAACGTTTTATCACAGGATTCGTCAGCGGAAAATCGTGTGAAGTCGGATGGAAGATATTTAATTTGTAATTTTATCACTAACATATTCTCTCATAAGTCAATGTATTCTGGGATAGTTTTAATCCTCTCCAAAAAGACACCTAAGGGAATTTGGAAATCGTTCACGAAAAATTACGCTCAATTGAAACGAATTTCACTATCCGCAAAATAATTCGTTAATACTCTCAAAGAAAAGGTATTTGGCGATTTTTAATGATACGCAATCCACTCCATAATATTTCACACGCGTAAAGGGCAATTCTTACTTTTGAAATATCACCAGCAATATTAATTCGTCCAAAGATTTTTTTAAACT
This sequence comes from Anopheles atroparvus, assembly GCA_914969975.1. Lineage (NCBI taxonomy): Eukaryota > Metazoa > Arthropoda > Insecta > Diptera > Culicidae > Anopheles > Anopheles atroparvus. The sequence goes on along the minus strand of CAJZCY010000003.1, from coordinate 5,204,974 downwards.
AAAACGCACTTTGCACTCTTGCAAAACTTATCTTGGTATGATCTACCAATTTATGCACTCATAAAACCCGAGGTTTGTAAAAAGAAAGAGCCATAAAAACATCGTACAACAATGTTCGACAAATACCTGCAACCCGCCCCCCTTCTTAAGATAGCGCACACAACGGCTCGGGTCGTAAACCGGCCGCCGACGCAAATTAACGTTTAAACACCACCCTTGAGTAATGACGTGATTTTCCGTTAACTACTTTCAACCAACTCGGGCCAATCGGCCAATTTAAAATCAATGCTTTTTAATACAAACAACCGCCAGCGTACGCTACCTTCGACCAGCGGTCATCGGGAAGGGAAGGGGGGAAATGAAAAAGGAATCAATTTACCCAGGCTTCCATTGGGTGGCCTACCTGGGTGGCCAGCGCCCATCAAATGCAGTGTTTTGTGTTTGACCAGTTCGATAAAAATGGACGATCAATTTCCACTCGCAAGCGCACACGCATTCCTTTCCTGCGCCGGTCGGTTTACCCCAATGCTGCGGCGAATGTACCGGAATCTCGGTATCGTACTTGATCTCGATCGTAACGCTCGGAGGATGTGTTCGCCGAAGCCGTCCGGTAGCACCCACTGCCGTGATGGCGTGCGCGCAGCGGGCGAGGATGGAGGTATAAATTAAAAACTTATGAATACCTTTAATTTGGCCATAAAAAGCCACCGGGAGGGATCAGGCCCAACATCGATGAGCGCACGCAGTAAAATGCGTATTTAATTTCCATAATGATGTCTCTTCTCTGCTCCTCCCCATTCGACGATTGACGTGCGGAGGAGATTAGGAAGCTGTCGGTTTGGTTCCAATAGAGGGAGGGTTGACAATTTCTGTCCTTTCCTTCGTTTTATCTTCATCAACTATGCAACTATCGAGTAGGCGAACGAAGAGGGAGGTCTGTAGCGTCCAAGCAAACGGCTACCTTGGTGACTCGATCTGACACGGCCCGGGGTTCAATTTCGTAGCAATGGAACACCTTAAAGAGCGCTTTATCGCCTCCACGCATGTCACCGTTTCGAGCGCTGTGCACGACCCTCGGAAGCTCCACTCGGCAGCAGACGTTCAACTGTCGTCTTTATTCGGTTCATAAAACCGTCCGAACGGGACGGCGAACCCACCAACGTCGTCCGGCCAGCGCATCTCCCCCAAGGTGTTAAAAGGGTTCATCGCCTTAGAGGGCTTGTTGAAGTCTCCGCGATGAAATCCCCCTGCAATCCGCACGAATCGAAAAACCAGCTAACCGTTTGCACTCGCAATGATGACCATCGCTTGCGAAGGGATCGAAAGATCTTCCACGAGCCTCTTCACTTCATCGCGTGTCCGCCATCTCGCCCGGTATGGCTTCATGATGGAATTATTGTTCACCAATTATGTTCCACTTCTGGACATGCACGCTTCCTCCGAGCGCTACTCGAAGATGTTTCCGCCGATCGAGAAACCATTTCGAAATCGTTCACTCTCTTCCCACCGCTTGTTCCTTCGCTGCCTACTCAAACCTTCGTTCATGAAGAGCTTAATGACCTCTTTAGGCTTTCATTTGTTAGGTGGGCTTGGCAGAAGAAGGATTGGGTCTACCTTAAGCCGGTAGGGGCATTATCGTAACAATTTGTTTACTTTTCGTTTGAAATCGTTTCCTGGAACTGGAAAGAACGTTCTATGCTCACGCCTCTGACCAGAACGGTACGAGCCAAAAAGACACAATAATTGGCCCAGATTTGAGTTAGAGCGCAATTTACAATTGTATTTTAAAAAGAGTGGGGAGCTTTTTATTGCTTCTTCTCTATTCTAGACCTAGCAAGTTTTTCTAGAGCTCGCAAGGAAAAAAGCTTGAGAGGGATTTTGTGGAGATCTTCACGCCAGAATTAACTTCAACGTGACATCGTACTTATCACTGGCGGTTCGATAGGCTTTTAAACCTATCAAGACCCTCGCCAACGCTGGAGACCTTAGTCACTTGTTCTGCCACTCACTCACGCGGACCATAATCGCATCGCATGAGGGCGAAGTAAAAGAGACAGAAAAAAACCACAAACCTCTTTACCACGTGATAATGCAACAAGACACGGCCCCTACATTCTCTCAGGTACGCGAAAGCGCTGGAGATAAATAGGCTCCATAGCAGCAGCATGGTCCAGCCGACACCTGCCCTCCCGTTCACGCCAGACCGGTGTTATTATCGGGGCCCCAAACGCGCCAGGGAATCTCGCAGCAAACCGCACCGTGGCCCTCCCCGTCTGCCCTTTCATGGCAATGTGGCTGCGTTAATCGTGTCAATTTCTGCGCAATGTGCCCAATCTACCCCCACCGCGCCATAGACCGGGCAGTGGCGTATCAATCCTCGCCAAAAGGGGGCAGACGGCAACGAGCGAAGAAAAATAAACACCCAACGAACGGCGAGCGCACGGGAAAGGAACATGCTGGCCAGACGGACGCTGCAACCAAGCGGACGATGGTGGTCTATGCTCGATGCGTTCGAGGTGCCGCGATTTTCTGCGCTTGCAACCGCTCGGAGGCACGTCTATTATTATCGAGTTGGTGGATAGCCGCGAACGCCGCCGGTGCAGCTAGTGATTGAGTGCTCCGTGACTCGCGAAGAGGATGCACCATTATCACGCAGCCGTTTAGTTCATTGGTGTTGATTATCCTGAATGTGTAATTAGATTTCTTGATGTAAATATTGAGATTTGCCATCATTTATCATTAAGGGTGTAGCCTCAGATACGACGTTAACAAATGAACTGTTTCGTTATCTTTCGACTGAAACAAGACTTGAGCATTCCATTGGATCCAATAACAAATTTTTAAATAATCTGCTCTAAAATAACTCTCAGTTGCAAAATAATAAATTATTTCAGAGTCTTTATCATGCAAGCATCAATTAATTGATCCTTTCAACGAAACATCGGCAAACGAAAAAATAATGGAACTGTGAATTTCAAAACTTGCTCAACATTTCCACACGCCAAAAGGCTTGCCTTTTTCTCACGTGCCCAGAACCGGCCCAGAATCGAGGAAAACATCAATTATCCTAGAATCCGGAAAGAGTTTAACCGAATACCCAAGGCTGCTGTTCACCGAACCGCGGCACACTTTACGACGAGCGTGCTTCCTCCGAACCTAGCTGGCCAACCGCATCGGCAACCGGTGTTGGGCGCTTAAGAGTCGATAATTAGCAGAATAACATAATTATAAATTTAGATTATTGTCGTAAAGAGCGGACGGCGACTCGGAAACGCAAACGGTGGACCTGCCTCGGCCCGGGAGCCTCCAGAAGCCACCGAACGGTATAAATATGACGATAATAAAACAGCCACGAACATGATTCGCCCGGATCGCCGAAAACTCAGGCTCAGGTAGTTGAAGGTATGGGTGCGCCTCAACCAGCAAACCGCAGAGCTCCACCAGCAGGTAAAGGTAAAACAAAAGCATGGTCGGCATATTTTCACCGCCAAAAAGGTCCGGCGGGAAGCCACGGGAGTCCAAAGCCAGCGAAGTCGGTACGAAGGCGCGCTCTGGGACGCCTTTTTGGCAAAGAATATGGGAGGGAGGAAAATAAACAGAAAATTATGGTTAATTGATTCCGTTCTCCCGGCGGGTCGTAGGCAGCCCGTCACTCGGGCCGATCATGTGCTGGGCTGCGAATGGGGAGGACAGCATTCGCCGCCTGAAGATGGATGGATTGGAAGAAAGTGTTAACTTGTGTGCACATCCGCGGGGAAAATAAATAGAGCTGATTCATTCAGACCGAACCAACAGGATGGGATGCGAGCAGAAACACGGAACAAGCGGGCGAAACAAGACAAAGAAAAACTCATCCCAAAAAGTACGCGATGAAAAGGCCATCAAACAATTGAGCCAGGTTAGGAAGGTTACGTACCACGTGATTAGCCGGCTGAAGTTGTTCGCACACTTTCTGGTGAGGATATAGGTCACCCGTTTAAGTAAGTGTGCCATTACGAAACAATACACGAATCGAACGCTCACAAGTGTATCCCCCTCTGTGTTTTTTTTTTTCGGGGCCGTAACGCAAACTCTAATCACAAATCGATTCAATTTTTTAGACCAACGAAAGGGTCCGAATTTCGGGCAGCAACTGCTAAACCATCGCCGATCGAACCAATTTCCGATCGAACGGCTCTTCGATTCGCTACGGTACGGGGTGCGAGATACGTGCATCCGGCCCCCAAAATGCCGACATTGTTAAATCTGAAGTCACTGCGAGGCGCACGGCGACCCTTTTCCATTACTTCCATTTCTCTTGTCCGCACGCTCTGCAACGCGCGGCCACAAAAAAACGGGGTTCCTCGCTTATGCTCCCATGCGACTGATTGAAGTCTTTTGTTGGTGCATCGAAAGTGAAGTGACGCCGGCGAATGGCAAATGCGCGCAATAAGGCTACAAAAACACCTTCGCGTCATGGTGCAATGGTGCACCGTGTTGCTTTCGGTTCTTTTTTGCCCCCTTCCTCGGTTCCCCACCACCGTCCCCTGCTATCGCCTACTCGGGCGGGAGCTAACCAACATTAAATGACCGATCAAGGCCAGTGACATTCACGCTGGAAACGGTCATAATTCGCGACCTGCGTGAAGACTGAACCGATCGCAAGCGTATCACTCACCAACTCCGGCGTTTGAGAGCATTTACTGCGTTGAAGCCTTTTGGAGCATTGGAGAAAAGTGATTGGATCGGTATACATATTGTGTCATTTTTTGTCCGGCGAGTCGCTTTCGCGTTTCCAAATAAATTCTCTTCCCCTCGATCCTCGACCAGCAGCAGCGGTTGACGGGTAATTCGAAACTTAAAGCAAACCCACGCTACGCTGAAAGCAATGGAAGAAAAAGCACGCCTGACTCGAGCATTTTCGACGGGGTCACGGAACGCCTCAAGTGGCGTCAGCGTCCATCCATCGTTCGATTCGCGTCGAGTTTCATTGTCCGCGTCGATCGTAACTTGCCCCGATGGTAGCCATAAATTGTAAAGAATTGTCGCTTGTTTTATGCGCGAGCGTAAAGTAATGGGATGGATGGGTTCATCTGCTGCTGCGGTGGTCGCAGTAAAGTTCAATCTTCATTGGATTAATTAAGAGTGTCTTTATAAGTCGATCAGAGAGGCATTCGAATGTCATGTGGTTGGCGACAACTTTCCTCACATGTGCTTAGATGATGCAGTACGTCATGTTGCGTCCAGGAAAGTTGTCCATTTTGCATTTATTTCTGCCCTGATAAATATTCAATTTATGAAGAAAACGTATCCAAGCTGAACACCATTTGAAAAATATGAATTTCTGATCACCTTGTGCGTGTGCATAAATCATGCGACTCGGCAATCGGTTTCACTCGCAATAATCCCGCTTACAGCTGATGGATGCTGTGGATAACACGATCGTTGCACCTTCCACCTGCTATGATACAAGTGTATTCCCCTCCTGTGCCCCCCTTGCATCCCACCCAAGAGAGTGGCTCATTATCAACCCACTAAACGTCAAACGACGCAAACGATTCAACCCAAACGATGGTTGTTTTGGTTTTCCTTCGCTTATTGCCTTCCTGTCCTCCCCCCCCCCCCCCCCGTCATTGCTTCGCTCTCCTTTTCCTCCCTATTCGCAGTACTCGCTTAATCTCATTTCCCCTATCGAAAGATCCTTTCCTGTTCGTTTCTGGCAGTGGCATATCGCCTAAACAGCTCGGCCGACACGCGACACACACGCGGCCGGCCGATAAAAGTAAAAACGCGGCTGTCGTGTTGACAGTTTCCTTTTCACTCCTTATCGGCCCGGTTGCCCGGCGCAGTAAGGGTGCAATCCTACCGGCAAACGACACACTGCCGTCGAACGGACCGAGTTCCGAGCAAGATACCCTGCTAGCGCCCGAAGCGTTCACTGCAGCTTGTTTTTCTTTTTTATTCTCTTGTGAGAAAATGTTTTCCAGGGAACGATGTGGCCGGTGTGGGGACAGTCATCATTGCAATCATTTAACGAACAAACAAAAAACCACGCACACATTCCCCATTTGCTCGGTGGACTGCGCATCGAAGACGGGCAGCAGCAGACGGCATACTTTTCCCATCCGGTCCAGGCCGCTGGGAACACGGAAAAGGGAAAATCGCTCCATCAGTATCCGCTCCCGGTGGGCGACGGACGACGTTTGCCTGCGTTCTATGCCGGCCGGAAAACGCACACGTCAGGAAGCGCACATCCAAACGTCTTCAGTCCCGTCGTCGATGACCCGGCGTAATGCGGTTGGTGGGCCTGCAAGTTGAGTGATGATTAGCTGCCGAACCGGTTCCCAACCGTTGAAGAGAAATGAAGAAGTTAAAAAAAAACCTCAGCGTTTTAACAGCGTGGTTCCGCGATTCCCGGCAGCTCCTTTCCCGCGACATTGGTCAATGAAATTGAAAACTTCTGTGCCACGCTGGGAACCGCGGAATGGGAGCGAGGATGAGGGTTTTCCTGCCACTTTGTTGCCACCTCTAGTCGCGATGTATTTCCGAATGAAAACCTCGTCCACATCCACAACCGGTTTTTCGGTCCATTATCACCCATCCATCTCAGCGCGAGTGCGGATCGGTTTTCGATTTCACATAAAAAAGGCTAGAATTTCGAACGGTCCAAGCTTCCTAGCGCGCAATCCTATTTGTTCAATCCACCACTCCGGAGGCTTCATCAACCCTGTCTTAGGGCTTCACAGTGGCAAACAGCAATCTTCGATTGATTCGTTGCGATCTGCAAACGCCGTGCTCCTCTCTCGGGGTCCTACTATCGCCTTTATCATCACCATCGGAGGCAATAGCAGCATCCATCCGACGTATTATTTACCGGCGTCTGTAAGCGATCACTTCATCTGGTGCAGAACCGGTAGCCGGTAATCAGAAACCTTTTGAGGGTGGGGAATAGAAAGACGGAGGAATCCCGTCCCGAGCCCGACAGCTGACCGAGCTCGAACCGGCATTGAAATCAATTACCCATTACCAATGGCGATTATTTCCGGTTGAAGCGCGGCTGCCCGGGTCTAGGTATTGAGCAAGCGTTGTTTCGTCGACGAAAAAGAACTTACCCGACTTCCATGCACTCTTCTCGATTTTTAAGGATTAGAATAAGATGAATGGACACTCGGAGGCTTTGACCGGTGGAAGATTTTAATCGATTTCGGCGGATGAAAGCGAACGAGTCTGGTCTATCCGCTTAAAAAAAAACCTTCCTTGAAGATGCTGGATGGTTGTGGCTCTTCTATTCTATTTCTTGTATCGACTCAGGCAGCAGACGATCATTTAGATCTGTTTGGCTGGAAATCTCCGGCTACGGAAATGTGTTACTTCTCCTGGTTCGAAAGTAATCGGTGCGCCACCGGTTCGAGGAGCTAAGCGGAATGAGAAGGGGAAACAGGGAAAAGTGTATTTTCTTTTACTTACACACCGCTGTTAGGGAACCACTTTGCGATGATTGCATCCTTCCGAAAATGGGAAAGGCCGTTGCGCCACCGACTGGAGTTGTCTGGATTCTATTGTGGTCTACGGGTTGTTACGCCTTGACTGGAGGTAATTTATAGAATTGATGGTAATGCGAAAAGCTTCCAACAGTTACCCCCCGTAGGCCAGAAAAGACAACTGTTTAATCTTAACCAGTTGTGCGATGTGATTGGAATTCGATCGAAAGATTTGGCCCAATTTGACGATCGTAATAAAAGCAATCTTCTTTCCGTTTGCTCCTTGATTTATTGTTTATAGTGAAACAGTTATTACAAAAAAAAATTCATTTTCTTCTCGGTTTCATGTAGCATTTTCAAAAAAACAAAACAGTTGCAAAATAATGACCAATTGGTCGATTTTCACCTTGAACCGTCCAGCTTCAACAGAGAGAAATGATGTAATTGTTGATTGCTGTATATTTTGTTGTAACCAAATTGCTTCGAATTACATTTCAACGCCACGGTGCAACGTCTTGACGCTGCAGCGGAGCCGTGCAATTAACGTCAGACGCAACTCGTTCGTGACCCTGGATGGCGCAAAAATGGTATCCTTTTTCTGACCGTTCCGACGTGTAAAGCACGCGTAACGATCGTCCGATTATTGCGTTCCCGTTTCGTCAGCCTATTTCCAACCAGTATTGTCTCACGCAAAGACCCGACCAAGCCGGCGCTAAACATTTATTGGATTATAATTTAAGGTTAAAATACTGCCCGCACGATCCAGCGCGTACTGGTTGGAGGGAAGGTTCCTCACAAGTGATGACTATGTTTCCCAGGAAATCTCGGGATCCAGCTGGTGCGGTAGGAAGTACAAAACTATGCACAAACACTGGCCAAGGAGGGCGCGAAGTGGAAGACCCTTGCGCAGGTCTCGATTGTTCGCAGGCCATCGAATGGTTCTGAAAGGTAATAATCATATTCTATCTATCTTTTTCAACCAACCAACGTCGGGAGAAGGAGGACAGCAAGAAACGTTTCCGTTGGCGTTGACTGGTGCCAAGCTCGGCAGAGGTCAGCGCGCAAAAAAGGGACGGCTCGTCGCCGTCGTCGACGCGCTTGCAGGAATGCTCCATTATAGTATTATCAGAACAATTTTAAGTATTCACCCTGGCTGCGCTTTAATGGTTTTATCGCGATGCCGGTGCGGAATGTCGATGCAAAATTACGAAAAAGTACTTTAACCGAAGTGGAGGAGGCTCCTTTCTTCCTCTTTCGCCTTCACTCTACCACTTCCTTTATCTGCAGGAAAGTGGCCGAGCATTGGCAAAGGGCGGACCACTTGCCTCGAAGGGAAGGATTTTATCAAATACCATTACAAGCAACATCGGCTTACATTGCCCTTTCTTTGAATAAAATTGGAAAAAAGCGGAGGAAAAGCAGTCGAATTGATTGGCAAATGGGCCGTTGCACAAGGAACAAGGCATCACTCGCGGCTCCCCCTCATTCCCGAGAATGTATTCGCGGGATCTAACTACTTTTAAGCCACATTCCAGTGGACACAAAATCCCTCGGGCCTCCTCCGGACGGGATGGTCAATCATTCTGCAATCATTCAACGGAGCTCTATCCGTTGTTCCCGGCTTTAACACGAACGCACCCACCGCCAACCACCATCGGTAAGCGTCTTCGCACGATCGCTTAGAAAGTGAAACGATTGCATACCGCACCGGGCGAAGAAAGGCTGCAAAAATGCCTGCGAGGGTGAAACGAATAATAATATTGCTACGGTCGGCGAAAAACCGGCCCGCCGATCGCGCGCTCGTGCACGATGGTATTTTCGAGATACGCCGACCGGATCACACACTTATCAAACCCATCGGGTGCCCCGGCGAAGAATGGACCGAAGATTATGGGTTCGAAAAATGCAGCCGGCGGACACGTTCGTGATACGTCTTATTGCCGGGGCGGCCGATTGGCACTCAAGGCCAAGATCAAAATCGGCTCGATCGATTAGGAAAAGGCCGGTTGGATTTTATGCTTGGTTTTTTTTTTCGGCGACGAGCGTGACTGGTCCAAGCGGATCGTTTCCTTTTTTCTGCGAGTCCCGCAACAGATCAGTCGGTAAGTGATAGTTTGGATCAAATTGATTAATGGATGACCTCGCAAATGATAGCTTCATAGTGGATGAATTGCATCTGACTCGGTGTGGCAAAATTGGAGCAACAATGTAGCTTGTGTGTTGTTGCAAATAAAGTACTTGATCATTATAACACTTAAAACAATCGACCGACAAGAATGTAATTCTAGAGTAGAGTACATATCTCGGAGGCTTTATTGTGAACTCAACATGCATTTCTTTACTGCATCCTGTTTCACACGACACGAAACAAAGTGTCTCATGACATTATTGTCCCTCTTCCTTGGCAAACCAGAACATAACGCACTCATTTGCTGCACAGGCTTAACATTTCAAGACGGCCTACCGTCTTCGAAAACCGGAAAAATATTATCTATTTACAGCGAAGCACATCGGCGAATCATTTGCATCACTTACCTTCATTAGCGTGATTTATCCTGCATCCTGCGACCGATCGTTACCGGTCGCCGTTTGCTGGTGCGTGCCGCTTTCCTTTAAAGATGTATATTTTCCCCCAACCAGGATGCAATTACTTAATTCGCACGCGCGTCTATTTTTCACCACCCTAACGAACGGCACCGGACAAATAGCGCACTTCCTTCACTGAGCTTCGTGCACGGTTCTTCGCGCAATCTGAACTGCCAACGCTCGTTGCGTGGAGTAAAGAAACGGAACAGAACACAAACACAATCCTGCACAAACACTGTGGGAAAAGAAAGGGAACGGAAATAGATGTAAGCAACTTCTCGAAGGGTTCTGCTCGTGCCATCCCTTCGCGCAAACCGAACGCACACGCAACAGTGAGCACATTTTTCACACTAATAACATCATTAGTTAGGCGACGAAACGCAACGAAACGCCACACTCGCGAGGTGGTCATTTGTTTTTCCCAGGCAGCAGAATCCTGGCGATCATAATACGAAACGCCCGTACTTGCTTGGGAGGGTTTTGGTTGGTGAAAAGCCCTGCTTTTCGGGGGGATGATCTTAGTGTTAGCTTCGGGTACACTACGACACCTTTTGAACTCACTCTTCTGAGCATATTGCTTTCCTCCACGTTTCTTCAAGTTCAAAACGCACTACACCATCATGGAAACATAAAACGACTTGATCTTTGACCGGGCGTTATGTCAAAATCCTGCTAGAATCTTTTTCTTTAACGAACTAAATCCTTGTGGTATATTCTACCATATAACTATTAAACTTCCTCAAAACTATGAATTACTATTCACAACATGTACACAATGTATATGGTTATAAGAAAAGGGTAAGGTGAGGCCTCGGATGTAATCAACCTCAAAGGCTAAACATCTCTAGAGAGTTGGAAAAGATCTCAATCCATAAAAGTGTAGGCCGTGTAAGTTAAAAGATATCTTGAAAAGGTGTGAAGTATTAATTACTGATTTATCTTCTAACCTTGCGCCAACACAATCCAAATGAAGCCCGGAGAAGCATATCGTTTCGTGGGGGAGTTTATTTGGTGACCAGCAAACGAAAAGACGCACGTGCGGGAGGCTTTCCGAATGCAGTTCCTCTCACTTTTCTCTTGCCTATGCCGAGCCACACACAGCACACACTGGCGAGAAGATGACTTCCGAGAACCGTGGCAATATTTATAGTCACACCGAACGCTCCGAATCACCCGTCCAAATCTAGAAAGAGATCGTGTTTGCCCTACTCGCTGATTCGTCCCACCGTAAAAAGGCGACAATGGCGGGAGCCATCGAAATTGAAAGAAAGAAAGAAACAAAATCCCAAACTGTCAACTGTTTTGATGTATTGTCCACGATACGACGACAACCGCGGGCCATTCATCAAGCTAAGTTCGCTGGCTCGCTCGATCCGTCCAACATCACCTCCCGGCGCAAAGGGACCCGAAAACCGGCTCCTGGAAAAAAAAGAAACACCACGAGACACAACTGATCCGATCGTAGGAGAGCAAGTTCTTCGGGGCTTTTTTTTGGTGCTGCTCCAGTCTGCGCCTGACCTTTGCTTTAAAGGCTTAAGGACGGAAGAAGGAAGGCCACGACAAGGAGGAAGATTAACTGGAGCGTGTACGGGCTGCCACATGCCCGAGACCACATGTCACGCACGGGGCTGATTGATTAGAGCCCGAATTCCCCCGACCGAAGGCGGATTGAAACCCGAAACCGCGTCGACGGTTGGGAATTCTGGGAATGTGTCGCACGGGCTGCCACGGAGATATCTGTTATCTGTTTCTGTCCAGCTGAAAATGAAACGATATCCACCTGATGTTCAGTATTAGCAAACACGCATGCATTCTCACGTCGTAAACGACATTTAAGAAGACTTCATTAGGTTTTCCTTCGATGCCTTTTTCGTTTTCTAATGTAATGTAACGAAACCCATAACGAAACCGGCGAGCAGAAAGTGAAACTGACAGGCTGGTTCAATCCACAAGCATTTGAATTTGGAGCATCGAGAAAAAAAAATCTGGTAACCCAAAACAGTCCTCCCTTCCTTTTCCGGCAAATGATCCCCGGCAAAAACTGTCCACCGAACGAACGAACGACTCGGATTAGTATGCCTCCCTCGATCTCGTTTGGACCGATCGATCGACGTTTCGACCCACGATCGCAGCCTCTGGCCCGAATCAACATAAATCCGCTTAGCAATCGTCCGTCGTGGATCGTCCTCGCACCAACGTCGCCCTTTCTCCCTCTTTCTCTCTCGCTCTCTGACCGTCTTTCGGTCATAACTAATTCATCGATTGACAGCCGGTTCTCGTTCGGTTCGATCTCCACCGGCCTTCTCCCGGTCGGAACGCCATTCATCCGCTCCGCGAGACCCGCGACGGCCTGTTGCGCGCACGTCAATGCGTTTACTGTCAGTTCTTATTAAATCTTATGACAGATTCGATGATAGACGCACCGCTCGTCTGCTGCCGGGCTCTGCGGGAAGGACGCAGTTTCCCGCGACCGAGCGACGATGCGACAATGAAGCGTGACGAAGTATGGCGAGCGCGCCATTCGACCCTTGGACGGGGCTGAGAACGTCGTCGAGGACTCGATAGCTTTGCCACGCTTGATTGCAAACCGAGCTCGCGATGGGAAAGTTTCCGGTTGGACTTGATTAGTTTGTACTCGGGGATTACGTACTCGACTCGGTGTGCCGCTCATAGGCGAAAGAATTGGAATACCTTGGAAGAAATGGAACACACGCTTCCCGCTTTCATTTGGCATATATTTATTAACATTTCCGTACCCTTTGGCTCAAATTATTATTATCAACTTTAATGAATGAAGCATAACTTTTGGTAAAGGATAACATTTGACCACTCCAGCTGTGAGCTGGATGAGCCTGATGAACTTTATATGAACACAAATCCTCTACAAATATTTATTAACGCTCATTCAATCAATATTTTTGTACTTTATTGATTTCATGTTTATGTTATGTAAACAACATCATCTCCAATAAAACCATTCTTGACTGGTTTTTCGACAAATGCTCGCAGCACACAATCAACGAGAAGGCAACAGGAGTCCACCGACCGGCTTTCGGTGATTAGAAGTAGCTCCATCTAATCAGCTACAAGCCACCCCATCGGGTCGGATCCTTTGTAATCGCGACTAATGTCCCGACTATGGTTGGAGAAAACGAACCTTCCCTTTGTTCGATGCTCGCTGAATTAGCTCAAACAATGTATCGCCGACTCCCCGCCATCGCCGGGATGAGCAGCAATGGATAGAGTTTCATTTAAGGCATCAACCGACAACACGGGAACGGTCACCATCTCGACCAATTAGTTTCCATCACACGACGGGTGGCGCACGAACCAGCTGCTCTGAAACCGATCGACCATCAAACCAAACGAACCATCCAGCCCAGCTGATAGTAGAAATCACCGGCATCGGTAGAAATGGAATGGCGTTCGGTTTCAGTGCTCAATCAGAAATGCCACAAATTTTCCCCCGCGATGGAAATTCTTGGCACATCTTCACGACCGTCCGGCCGGGAGCAGCGCCTCACCGGGTGCCAATTATGGTTGCTTGAAAACCAAACGCATCCATACGCGGCAAACGGAACCACGCGCTTTAATCCGTTTTTTTTTTCCTCCGCCCCGCTTTAGGGAAACCGAAAGACCTGGCGCGCCTGGGGTAAGCGGCGAACCGGCGTGCGATCTTTGGTCAACGGAGGCAAACACAACGACAAAAACTGCCGTAAACCACTCCTAAACGGCACAACTGCAACACGCCGGCCACAAAGTGGTTTTGCACCGGTCTTATCAAACCCATTAGAGACGGGTAACCAGAAGGCGGAATGACAGATTTGGTGCGTGATAGAATGGACCGCGTACGTTGATTGATCATCGATCAATTTGCAGGCCAAGTTCCCACACCAGCATGCTCCGTTTTGTTTTTTTTTTTTTTCATTCCTCTTCGGGCAACCCTGACAGAAAGAGAAGGATCGCGCCATAATGAGTCCGCGCGGGCTTATGCACCTGGCCGGGCCGATTGTGACCGCTTTTTATCATCACTCAATTACCATTCAGATTAAATTATAATCATTTTTCAACACTTTATTGCTCCAAATCCCCCAACCCGCACCGTGGGGGCGCAGGGTACGCCGCCGCCGTTGGCTAATTGATTGTGGGGCTGGAGGCGTTTTTTTTTTCTTCTTTTCTTTCTTTGCTTCACCAATCGCAAGACGGTCGACCCTAAGGGATGGCGTGGCTCCGCTCCGACCGTGTAGGGATTTATGTCTCGGAGATTTTCCGGCGCGGCGAGTCGCAAACCAGCACCAAGCAACTCAATTGCATTATGATTAATGTCCAGCGCGGGTTCGCATCGCATCGATCGCAAGAAACGGAAGGCGTCCTACCTATTTGGCATAAGTCGGTCGGTTGACGGAATGCACGGTCGGTGCGGGGACGAAGCGAAGTTTCACATCGCTTATGGACGATGCCAAACGGTTGCTCCAGGGGGATCATGCGAAGGGATCGGCGCACGCAACGGGGGGGAAGGTGCGTTACAAATCATCTGCCCGATCCTCTCCGACACACTGATCCCCTTCGCAAAGACTTGCGCCAACTGGCAACTGGCGGAATCAAACTGTGCTACGGAGATCTGCACATGTGGAGAGGCTCCAACCATTCCGCGATCGTGCGTTCGTAAACACTTTGTAATTATTGATGCCCTAATGAATTAATGGACCATTTCGAGGAGCGCTAGCTGTAACGAGCGGAAACCAAGGGCAGGAAGGCAAACAGTCCCTTCCTCCCGGCCTCATGGCTACTGCAATTAGCCTACGGATGATTACGGTCACATCACAACGGTGTGCGAAACGACCGAGGGCCGTCCGGAGATCGCATGGCGAACGTTTGTGTGCTGCCCGTGGCTTACGAGATAAGATTTATTGGCGCGATCGAAAGGGAAAATCCATTACGCTAATCGGATTGGGTGATTAGGGCAGGAAGCATTCTTTCGTGGAGCTTCGTTTGTCGTGTCGATTAATCTTGGATTCGATTCAATTACTTGTTGAATTATTTGTTGCAATATGTTGCTACAAGGTAGTTGGGTTACAGGCATGATTAAAAGATTGAACCCAGCGTTTTCTGTGCTGTGGATTTTTCATCTAATTGACATTTAAATACAATGAAAGATCTACAGGGCTGTTTCGGTTTTCATCTTGTTAAGTAAGTAAGATTCTTTGCAAATTGCATAACTCATGGGAATGTGGTGTAAACAAACGCTTCTTTGTTTGAAACATTATTCAATCTACAATCAGTTTGGTAATGATCCTCCATTTTTCCAAAGCCTGCCGCACTATTCCACTACAAGAAAATATCCACGCAACCCACCCAACCCGGCAGCTTGCTTCACTTAGGGTCACTTGTGTAATACATCCCACGAAACACATACAAGCACACCGCCATTTACACATGTAATTTGCACCCGACTTTACCGTCGGAGCGTCGGAATTCCACCGAGCGTGCAACCCCATCGTCGGTATCGGCACGGCCCGACCACCACCGACGCACGGCATGCTGCATGCTGCATGTTGCCGCTTATGCTCGCCTCACTTATGATTTATGCCGGGGCGCGTTCACTTTCAGGCCGTCTCTCGCGCGCCATACCGGTGGGAACTTTCCGATTGCCCCAAAGGCACGGAGCGCATCCTCGACTTCTCCCGACGATATTCGCGATTGAGTTTTTAGGAGGGCGGTTGGGGATAGGATAGGGTGTACATATATGGGCGTCTGACGGACACGACCGGTGTGGAACCATCGACCACCCCCTTTCATCGGAGGGCAGGGAACGGTTCGGTGGAAGGGCGGAAAGTAATTTCATTTATTATTTTCCCATCATAAATTAAGCACGGTCTACGGATGTGGCTGGAAGCGTACGGACCAACCGAGCGGGAGGATCATGCAGTCCAGGTTCGGAAGTATGTGTATGTATCTGTGTATGTGTGTGATTTTTTTAACGGACTGAACCCGAAACAAACGGATCCGGTGGATGAAGATAAGCATGGTACAAGTTGTGCGGACTTTAAACACAAACCGAGAGGAGGAGGAAAAGGTACAGAGCGAAGAGTGAGAAAGAAAATAGAGGGAGAGAGGTAGAACAGAAGTTGCAACGAAAAAAAAACCACGATTCGATGCGATTCCTCGCGAGTCGTGTGGTCAACACGTCTCCCCGAGTGGCCTCATGTTGACCCTTCGGGGGTATATCTTGTTCAGGAGATCCTTTAATTTTCTCCCCATTCGATGTTTTTTTTTCCTCTTCCCATTTCCAGCACACGTTACGTCCCACACAAACCATGGCGTCGCAGGAGTTCCAATTGTCATTGCCCGCGAGGTAAAACTGAGGAAAACACGGGGTTGCGAAAGCCTTTTTTCGCTGGTTCCATTTCCAACCGGCCATGGGAAAAGGTTTAAGAGAAAATCCATAAATCACCATCCACATCGACCGATGCCATGCGCGGTTGCAGACACGGACGGTTATGATGGAACGGCGACGTCGCGACAGGATCCCGCAAGGCCAAGGGAGAGCCATTTTTGCTCGCATCGTGATGTGTGCTTCTTGTCTTTCTCCGCGAACGTGAGACGATCTTCCGCTTTCCGGGGAAGCTTTGGTTTTTTTTTTTTCGCGAAATTGATGTCGATGTAGCAACTGCATGCCGCTTGGAACGCACGAATTGCATTCAGGTTTGGCAGCGAGGCATGGAATTTGAATTAAACGATCACCATAAACACGAATTTTGACTGCCTTATTCGCCATATTTGCGCCCGGTTTCCCCAACTCATTTCCTACGCTTTTCTTCACTCACTCAAGGTAACAATTTCCGTATCGAAGATCGTGATGTGTGGAGTTTTTCTCCCCGTATCCGGTGCCTGCGGCAGCATAATTCCAAATCAGATCGGGATCAGTTTGAAACCGTTTTCTCAAGGTGCATTACCGTGACGCGTATCGGATGCAAAGGTATTTTATGATTGTATGGTTCACTCACTCACAAATTTAACGGAGGGGGAAAAGATGATATCATGCACTCTTCTGAAAATCATATTTTTTCAAGATCACGTTTCTGTGCGAGTGAAACATTTTTCTGCGCAGGAATCTGAGCCCACCGCGAATGGGTTCGGTGCTACACTTTTTACTCTTATTCCTCCCTCACTTATTTCCATCCAACAATGCACTCGATGGCCCGAGGCGCAGACGGCAAGACAGGCAACGTGATAATAAAACTTCATTTAGTATTTTCCGGCCATTCCATCCACAGGCCACGACCATATGCTACACTTTACTCAACCTCTATCCATAATAAATCTCACCATTCCGCAATTATGTACACTTTCGCTGGAGACGGGCGCCCCTATCTGTTTGCTTACTTTATATTCGCATCAAGAACATGCATATCCAACGGGGATGGCGCTTATGGCATTTTATTCCGTATACTTTTTTAGCACAACGATTTTGATTGTAGTTTTGTGAAAGCTTCATAAGAAATGCAACTCTTTTCGTTAAGAAAAAAGAACACTATTGCTTGATCATTCTAGACTTTTTCACGCGATTACCTTTATGGTGTTTTACAGCTTTAAGAACAAACAAATATATGTTCACTTCCGCCGGTTTAATGGATGCTAAGAAACGTTATAAGGACCTTTTTCCAACATGAAGCACTGCACTAGCAATACACTTTACTTCGACTTCACTTTTCGTCTCGTAACGATCTTTCACGCAGCATCGAAGTGGAAAACTCACAAAACCGGCACCACTTGTCTACGAGCTCCGAACGGTTTCGAGTCCGACAACCATCTGCTGCTGTGAACAACTCCCGCCGATCGTTGGACCGAGAATTTTCCCAACCGCGGAGCATCACAACATTTCATCCATCACCGCTCGCAATCTCGCTCTCTTGCTCTCTATTTTTAGCCCCGGCTGGTTCGATTTCTCACCTGGTCTGAGCACACCAGAGCTCACGATTCTCTCACCTGCAGGAGCAGAATGAGCATAAGCATAGAATGGACGGAGAGAGCAGCGCAGCATCCAACCAGCTGTTTGATTTGGGAGTATTAAAATGTGCGTTTTGTTGGGCGTACCAGGGAATTCACGCTTCGTTTAAGGAAAAACATAATTTTCGACTAGTTTTCATAATTCCATGCTCCCAAGATGCAAACATGGCTTTAAGAAAATATGGAAAAGAGGCAACCGTGATTGGCCCAATATGAAATCTGTTCGCCTCCGAAGGGCAAAGTATTGGTTCAATGATATCTCCATTTTCCAATCTCGCCGGTAGTAGATCAACTGTCACAGTAGAAAACCGGTACTACGAACGCATCTCACATCACGCTACCGCAAACCGAAACCGGATGCCGGATCGGTAGAATTGTCCGTTCCGAAGAGGACAAATTGTGCAGCCCTTCGGTCTTTGCGCTTACGGGACATTTATCAATCTTGCGTGTCACATAAAATGCATCATGAAGGGCGGAAGCGCTCGATTTGTGGGTGATTTTTATCCGCATGCAATGATGGACATGAATGAGCAAAGCCAGTGGCTTTGATTGGACTCCAATCGGTAAAATCCTCCAAATATAAATAACGATGATGACACCGTGAGTTTATTAAAAACTCTTTGGCATTTGGAGGCCTACATTCATTTCACAAACTATTGCTTAGCTTACCGAACGTGAAAGAAGTCAAAGTGGCTTCATGAGTCAAGATTTTTGATAAGCTTTGTTGTAAACCTACTTTGAACAAACGTTTAAAATCTAATTAACTTTGCTCTAAACAAAAAGAAACGGTCCAATCTGGAACACTGCTAAAAATTCCAAGCATCAAACCAAACTGTTATGTTGAGAAAGAGAATAAACCTTTTTATTGCTTTGCGACTTCCCCGTGAAATGCTTAAAATGCAGCAACGCTTCATAAAGAAAAGCAAACCATTTTTGCGGATTTTTGTAGAACCAACCATTCTTTCGGGACAATTATGCATTATGCAGTTATGCGTGGGTACTCAAAATAGAAACACATTGCAAATGATTGCCAACTATTTTTGCATGCCAAAGATGCCGCAGCGCGCAAACATTCGCCTGACGGTTCCATGTGACATCGTCTTATAAATGACCATAAAAATTAGCTCATCATTTAGCTAATCTAACGTGCTTTTTAGCTGGTGTCCGTATACCATGAATAATGAATGAAATTCAATGGCAAATTTTTCCACTAATTAAAATCGCCCAATGTCACATTCATTTCCATCCGCACCGCAGCCGCTGTCAGTAGAAAATAAATCTTCCGGGTGGGCGAAGAACCAACGACCTCCGACGTTCTGGACAGTTCGAGGGTTTAATGAAAACATTGTGCACATATTTTCCCCATGAGAGCGTCCGCTAGCTTTCCTTCCGTTAGGCGGCGCCGATGCGCAAGAATTTCCGCTGGAATAATTTCGGAAAGCGGAAGGAAAATGGCCTCCCGGGGAGGAATCTTTCAACACTTCTGCCACCTGGGGCTTCACTGGTTTCAGGAAGCAAAAAACATCGTTATAAATGGCAACCCCTGCCCGGGAAGTACAGCATCGGGCACCGTGGCGTTGGCATGAAGCCACGGGAAGCCTACTTTGTTGATGTCGAAGGTGGCAGGTTGAAAAATTAATCCAACCGAATTCCAGCGTGAGCCGACGCGACTCTTGAAACCGAAAATCCAGTGCTCATCCACCAACGTCGTCAACCATCGACCCACGACGGACGAATTCAACGATGTTCCTGCTACCTTCCTTCCGTACAGGTCGGTTGCTAATGACTTCTGAGATAGCCTGCTACTCGGACTGGGCGACATCGAGAGGGAAGGAAACAGACTGAGAAGAATTATTTCGAGTGAAATGAATTTAAGCTGATAAAAAGTTGAAGGCTACTTTGATAAGTCAGAGACCAAGCCGAAGACGGGAAGTGCCCGAATCCTCACCGAAACTACCGAAAATCTGTTGGAGTGTGGTTGGAAATCCACTTGTTCACTTTGTAAACGGCAGGGCTGAGTCCGTGACCACGTCGGGAAGAACCGAAACAACCAAATCCGCCAGACGCCGGTCCAATAGGGCCAAGTTTCCGAAGTGCGATTGAAACATATTTCCTGGTCCCTTTTTTTTTTTTTTTTTTTGCTTCCTTTAAACCCAACGAGGTGCAGTATCATCGGGTATAATTTATTACCGAATTACGCACCTTCTTATTGGTATAATTTATGCCAGGGCGCATAAATTAGATCCCCGGGAAGCGCCCGAGGAGCGCTACGGCATCCCCGGCAAGGAAACCCGGCAAGATCGTAAAGTTGTGAGCGGAAGCGTTTTCATTCCGCTCTTCCTGTTCGCCTCCTCTGTCCCGGACAAACTCGGTGAGTTTCTACCGAAACGAAGGATTTGTGTATGTAATCTTATCCAAGCGGCAGCCGGGACAGGACCGGCCGTTGTTAGCCGGGGATTAATTGTACCGAAAATGATCTCGGAAGGTGAGGAATTGAATAAACTTTAGAAATGATCTAAACTATTTTGTCTCACCCTACAAAACCATTCTGAATAACATTAACTGTCATTAACAATGTTCACCAAATGTCCTGCATTCAAATCTACGTGGAAAGCACCCCCGCCAACAGCATGGCTTCAGCAGGTGTCGAGCAAATGGTCGGATCAAGCTTAACTAATCGCATTAGCTCCGTTCATGTCGTACAATCCGCGGCAAGAACTTGGCCTATCCAAAGAACACGGATCGTGACGTGCGGAGTTTCGAACAGGCTTTGCGCAGCTCAGCCCGGCACAGGAGCGGAACAAC
The DNA here is from genome assembly GCA_914969975.1 of Anopheles atroparvus. Classification (NCBI taxonomy): domain Eukaryota; kingdom Metazoa; phylum Arthropoda; class Insecta; order Diptera; family Culicidae; genus Anopheles; species Anopheles atroparvus. The sequence continues at coordinate 5,184,113 of CAJZCY010000003.1, read as the reverse complement.
CACGATCGTGAGTAGAGGGGGCCACACTCGGTTGGGAAGCGAGAACCCAAAATTTATTAGCTCCCGAGCATCAATGCATCCTTTTATTTTTTTTCCCTCCCGCTTCATTCCATTGGACATGGTTCTTTTTGCCTTCCATCTCTGTCGAAAGATGACGGGCGGCTTCAGGTAGTACCGTTTCTACCCGCAACCCGACGCGGCAGGAATGCCTCCGAAGACCAAACTGTCCACCTTCTAAAAAACACCTCTCGCAACCGAAACCGCAAAACGGTTGCAGCATTTCACGGTTGATTTTTTCGACAAGTTCCGACCCGAAGCCGCTGATGATGGCTCCTAAATGATTGTTGGTTTTCGGCTGGCGGCTGCGCGCGGCTAGATTGAAAATAGAATTTACAATGGAAAACATAATTATGCCTCATTTTCCTTCCCGCTCGCACCGAAACGACGAGGAGACGCGCGAGAAGGGCTACGAATGAAAAGTGCAAATCACTTACGGTAATAACAGCGCGCACATGAGTCTCTTTGGGCTCGAGAACGGCAGAGGAAGCGTTGGCAGTGTCCGGGACTCATGGCCTCGAGGTGGCTGGATGAGCGATGAGATTATCGGTTTTGATGCGTGTCAGACTTAACGCCCCGCGGAAGCCGAGAAGGCAACCGGGGTTTTCTTTTTGACTAAGGACCTCGGGAGATATCGGTTGAGCGATTGTTTTTTTTTTTTTTTGCTTCGAAGCTATTCTGTAGGAGTTAAAATTATACCTTATTCAGCACGAAAGGAGTATGAGTAAAATCAAAGCCAACATTATTTTTAACAACTACATAACATGCTGATTGAATAAAATATTCATTTAAATAACACGTAAACTTCGGTTTTAATAAACACAAAGCGTCTTGAGAAGTCTATAACAAGGCTCCAAATTAAGTCACCCTGTCCAACCAGCTTCTCTGCCAAATGCTCCCGTAGAAGTGTCTAATTATCTGTGCGGCATGAGTGTGCAGTCCTGTTGGAAGAACAAATCCGCGGGGCGTTGCGTCAACTATCGTCAATCGACGTCCAGCCCATACATAACCCAACGTGCCGTTACTTCTTAACACGAAACCACCGCACGATCAACCAACAACCGGCGTGAAAATAGGAATAAATTGCGGGTACGATACATATTTTGACGGGGCACACATACACACACACACACACTAGACTGGAACGCATTTTCACGAACATTATCGCGAACCCAGCGGGAGTGAAAACATCATTCACCATCGGTTTGCTCCCGTTGCTTGTAGTAGCAAGCGGTAGCAAGCTCGGTCGATGTCTTAAAACATAAAACACTGCGCCTTGTGGCTCACGTGAGTCTGGTGTGGGTGGAATTTCATCCCCGTTTCCCCTCGTCGCCTGTTGTGTACTTCCTGCACCGATCGGATAACATTGTCTGCAAGGTGCTGGCGTTCGCGAAGCCTGCGAAAAGCCAGCAGGAATGCCCCCTTCGCCACCCCGGGGGGTTTCGTAACACACCGGCACATGCGTCCACTCGAATCGACGACACTTATCGGAACTATTTGCTTTTCAAATTAAGGAAATTCGTATAACACATTCCCCATTGGCTGGCGGGCGATTCGGATCGAAAGGTTGCGAAAAGCGTCGGGGCGTTCCAAGGAGGTATTTTAATGAGAATTACCGCGTGCGCGATCGATGCACTTCTGAAGGAAAGGGAAATGCCAGAGGTTATCTTGCGCATTCACTGCCATCGGCTCAACCGTTTCTGTAGACGCAAACGATTATTTGTTTGTTGTGCATTAAGAAACTCGCGAGAAGAATACATTTCGATGACAAGTAACACATTTAGGTTTAGGTTAGTAAATTTGAGATATTTTCAAACTGGCATAAGCTTTTTCCTTAGGGTTTTCTTAGAATTGGTTTGTTTTATTGCGTGCCTTTCCACTTTATTCACTTTCAGACAGTCTCCTTTCTCCTGTCCTGTCAATTTGATTGGTGACGAACTTTCTTCTAACCCCGACCAAGAGGCCCGATAAATGTGTTGATAAATGAAGTGGAAACTGGACCATCCACCAATTCCACACCTACCATACTTATCGTCCTAACGAGTCTTTATTCCTCTATAAAACTCTGCACGAATCAATAAACTCTTCATCAACCTGTTCGCGGCTCCACGGGGGAACGTCCTCCCGACCGTTACGCCCAGCAGCACCCGGAAGTGGGCGGACGGAAATGGAAATTTATCTCCAGCGGAGTAAGAAGAGAGAAAACACAACAGATAGATTCCCGTCACCGTTTGAAAACGTTCCCCGACCCGCTGGCACATATTCCGCTTTTATTTCACACGAACGAAAAACACGATCGCCAAACAGGTGTTAACATGATCGTCGTCTTGTTTTTACCCCCTAATGTCTTACTACTAGCCCGAGCTCGAGGAGAAAAAGGTGAGAAGTGTGCAGCCCGAACGAGAGGCCAGCTGGTCGCATTAATGACACATTTAAATAATGCATATCATACACACGGCCACATCCATTTCGCCCCGAGGGCAGAACGGTGCAAGCGGCGAGTGTGCGTGAATATTTATTCCATGTAGATCGAACGACGATAATCGTAAATGTTGCATCCCGATGCCTCCGATGCAGTCTCCGCCTTCGACCAAACAACCGATGAGAATTCATTCATTCTTTTTAGCAGACTCGCGTTCCCGCATCTTTCCATCCGCTCTCGAGCGACGCGGTTGTCTTCGGTTGAATGCAAAAACCAACTGCATTCGTTCCATTCGCTTCGCTTCCTTCCGATGGCATTTATTCAGATTGAAAACGACCCCATCTCTAACCCAATGATGATTCGACTCCCTCTGGATTGCGTTCTGAAAGGCGTTTAAAGACAGGAAAAAAGAATTGTCACTTCTACACTGATTATGTTTTTTAAATCGTTTAACGTTAAACACGCTTAACACAATAGTTTGTGTGATAAAATTTAAGGATCTATTCAAAACAAAACTATTGACATTCTCAAAAACTTATCAATTCAAACATTTTCTTGCAGCCTTGGATGATGGCTCCAACAGAAGTTCATAATAGAAGAAGGAAAAAGGTCTGACTGAATGAATATATGAATGAAACTTACGCCAGCATTCTCACAAGCTCACTGTTTCACGTTTTCTTCTTCAAACTTTCTTCCCTATCTTTAGTTCATAAAAATGGATGCCATTTGAGCAGCTTCAGAGCAGAGGAAAAAGCGCACAGCAGCAGTAATGTAAAACAAACGAAGTTGTGTCGCGACATGGGAAAACGTGGACGGGAATCGAAGCTATTAGCATACAAGGGCACTCCGAATGATCGGATTTGTGGCACTGAACTAGTCGGGGGAATGGCAAGTAAAAGAAATGGCGAATGGCGGCAGCAAAAATGCTAAATCGCACCATGTTCGTCTCCTACACGCGCGTGCCGTCAGTCGGATGTGTTTATGCCAAGAGAAATAGAAACGTTCAGCAGTTGTCAGTGCATAGCCTTTTTTCACAGGCTAAGAAATGGTTTCTGTTTTCCCGATATAGCCCACCTACCGATGAAAGTTCTACCTTAGATCTCCTAGATCCTGCTCTAGTTATTGCGGAACAAATTGATTTAATGGTTACAACTCCCTGACGACGGAGAAAGGCAGATGCTTATCTATCCGGTGCGATGATGACGGATCAGTTGAGGTGTAAAATTTAACTGCCACTGTTTTGATCGCTGCGTAAACGAACGCTCTGACAATCAAGATTACTACGCATCAACGCACGCATTGAATGAAAGTTAAGAAGAAAGTTTTGTAACTTCATTCAATGAATTCTTGTGAATCTTTAACCCCGTAAAACAATAATGCAACCACCAAGAAACGAAGAAGCCAAATTAAAACAAAATTAAATTAACAGCCAGCTCAAAAATTCTTAGATTCGCCATGAATTACTTGAAAAATACATTAAAAATCAATCGACAAACTACTGTTGGGTATTTTAACTTTCCGAACAAATATGCTATAAACATGCTATAAAACTGCACTTTGTATCCTATTCCGCTAGATGGCGCTTTCCACTAGTTGAGACAACATCCAAATGTAACTGCCATATGTTCAAATTTTTCATTTGAATCGACATTATTTGTAGTGCTCCAGAAATATTATTTGTCTATATATTTTTCAGTTCGTATGATTACTTGCCCATTTAAATACCCTCAAAATAGCAAATTAACTCATTTTTGGTATATTTTATAGTGTGTTTTACGTCCGCTCAGTCCGCAGACATGAAATGATACCATTTGCTGTAAATGCATATGCCGTGTAAAATAAAATGTCTTCATTAACAGCATTAGCAAACATCAAACCGTTAAATTATACTCCTAAGCTTCGTCTCGTCCCCTCACCAGTGATGTACAAATTGTCGTTGTGAAAATACCGATCCCTCTTTTTTGCATTCTTTCGGGATCGAGGAAGTCGTGAGGAAAATCTGTTTGCCTTCGCAAATCCCTACCCTACCCTGTCTTTCTCCAGTTTCATCTCATTTTCAACTCGCCCTCCCACCACGGCGAACTCGTTATCATTTTCCACTTCTGTATGCTCGTTCCCGCTTCGCTACGCCCGAAACTTCTCCACGTCCTCCTGCCAGGACGCGTACTACACGCTCGAAAACAAATCAATTCCTGTTCTACTGTTCCGGTTTGGGAAGCTCATTCGCACGTCCTGGGCGTCCGTCGCCCTCGGTACCACGTTGTGTGTGGGAGTGTATCGGCTCTGTTGTGGGTGTGAGCACGAACTTCCAGGAGCGATGAAAAGAAAGGCTTCATCCCTCATCCGATATTGATGCGTCGTGGTGTTGGTCGACTCCATCGATCGCTGGCAGATGATTTCCGACCGCCCGAGACTGGATTTCCGTTTTCCGTTTAACACAACCACATAGCCAGTCGTCTGCCAGACGAGCACCAACACAACAGCACAACGCGGGGCTACAACGGTCGCGTGCAAAACGAGGCGACGCTTCTTATCGATGAATGTGTGAATGCGCGCGCATCCCCCCAAACATAGGGTGAAATTTGCCGGAGCATACGAAACGTTTCTTTTTTTTTTTCTTTTTTTTGTATGCTATCGTCCGGCGACTCGCGGTTCTGTTGATGGTGGAAATACACCAAGGGGTATAAATATCGGTGCACTTGCGAGCAGCCGGTTTTCTTCAAAGAAATGTTCTCATCTCGTCCAAGATGATCACTTTTTTCTTTGCTCTTGAACATAGACTTCTTTATAAATTGTATCAGAAAGCATGTGAAATAAGAGACAACACTTATTGGAGTATGAAAGATGAAATACAAAAACCAGCAGATTCCAATGTCTTTCTTCGAGTAACGAAAAAAGTCACTGGTGGATGGAAAATCGCTTCTCACTGGGGAAAAAAGCAGCCCCCCTCCCCACCTTTCACCCTCTTGACGGGGCCGAGTAGTGGTGGGCGAATTTGTGTGCCGCTGTAGTGTTGGTGCACACTCCAGAATCGCGAACGCCGACACTGCCGAAGATCGTGGCAGCCGAAGTGCAAAATTTTCCTTCCCAAAACCCGAACGGCGCGACTCAGTTGAGGTGCGCTTTTCTTCGGAGCAACACACCCGGTGTCCGGTCCGGTGCTGGAGCAAACCTTCTGCGTGCGCGAACGTGAAAAACTTCCCCACCGTCCGTCGACGGCCCAGCCCATCCCTGCCGCTCCCTCCCTTCAAACCTACGCACCGGCCCGTACAGAGCGAAGCGGAGTGAGAGGGAGAAAAAGGTATGGAAGAAGCAGTGAAGTGAAAGCGTAACACGGAGCACGGGAGCGAAGAAGACAAAAACAACAAAACCCTTTTAAAAACGGCACCGACCGTGAGTGGGATTTTCCACCAACCGGTGGGAAGCAGTGCAATCCGCAATCGGTGTATTTGTGTGCATGTGTACGTAACTGTGTATGTGTGCATGTGTTTGTTGCAAGACGAAAATAAAGGAAAAGCATTGATGCTTACATGTTTCATATTGAACGGGAGTGTTTATTGCCAATATATCGTGTTTGATTCTGTGCTAGTGTGCATTTTATGATTCCACCCACCGCCACCCACTCGCAAGGACTACGAGGCAGAGGTTTCCCAATGTATTTTTTTTTTCATTCCTTCTCCTTCTCGAGTCCGATCCCATTCCAGAGGGCCAGTTAAATCGCCACAATGGTGGGGCAGTCCTTCCTCCTTTTGTCATGAATAATACAGGCTCTTCCGACATAACAATCATTTCTGGCTCCATTCGCATTGTTTAGTGTTCGGATCCGTTCGTACATTGTAAGCACACATCTTTGCCTTCTGATTGTTTTTATGTTTCGAGCATGATCGTTACCGTCTTCCTGGAGGCGAGTTCATATCATCAAAAATTGAAAGGAAGACGGAACTGGAGCTCAGAATGGAAAAGAAACCAAAAGCTATGAAACATGTGGAACCAATGAGGGAACCTTCCAGCTTTTACCTTAGCTTTAAGGAAGTATTTGAAAAGAAAGTAAGTAAAAAGTACATCCTTTCGAGTAGCTTAATGGAAGAAGATTAACAAAGCTATCACTCAAGCTATTCGAACAACCGGCATCTCAAGAGAAAAATAGGAAAAATTAAGAAACATGTGTCCGAATGCTTGTCCCTCCTGCCTCCCAACCGCGAGAGTTGGCTACGTGAAGGGCTCTCCAAAGTTGACCGTTCGAGGCTCTCCCACCTCACCTCTCCATAGCCCTCTCCTCCTCCTTCGCTAAACAACCCAATTCCTCTACCCGCGACTCCCACGAACTTCATCGGAACGCTGCGAGACTTTCCCTGTCTTGCGCATCGCCGTTTGTTCTCGGGCAGGACAAAACGATTTTGCACTTTCCCACATCCCCATCCCGACGGCGAAGCGGAAACGGTGGAAAAACCTTTTAACCGAACGCCCACGGGCGATCGGAAAGATTTTCCCACCACAAAGCCAACCATCGCCGACGGGACGCGCGACGACAACAGTTTTAGCGAAAATAAGCGACATTTGATAAAGAGGATTTTCTGCCCGTGTGTGGCTTCGTGTGCGCCTTAGACCATCCTTCGTGACTGTGTGAGAGTGACTGTGAACGTATGTGTGTGTGTAAACTGAAGTGCTTAAATCAAAATCAATCTAGCGAAAAGTTTTAAACCGCTGCCGGAAGGCACCATTCGACCCTTTTGCGTGGAGAAAACGACATCCTTGTGCTCGGCGGGAGCAACGACGCTTTCGGAACGGTGTTAATTTCCCCCACCGGATAATCGAACAAAACCGGCTGGTTGGGAAGCATTTGCAGTGGGGGGAATTCCGCGGGTGGGCGAGTGAGTGAGCCTCAGCTAATCCTGTTCCGCGGGATCGAGTGGATACAGCAACTTTCCCCGTGGAAACATGCCGTATGTGACACACGAAAAGGGAGTTGTTGCAATGTGCTTTTAATGTTTTTAATCCCTTCACCAGTACAGTTCTGTTTTGCAACTTCAATAGAACCACGATGTGAAACAATTTATGTAAATACTTATCTGGTGTAGTGTCGGGTACTATTTGGACGATTTTTGGATTAAATGTCATTAAAATAACGGCAGTCGTGTGTGAAAGCGTCAGGTAGGTTTTAGTAACACAAACTCCCCTTTTCCTGAGCTCGTTTCATATCAATTTCCTACTGCGCAAACAAATTGGCTCCCCAAGGACCGCATCTATCTTACCACAGAAGCGCTTCACTTTCACTGAGTAAATGAAGGAAAACATACAAAGAACTCATTCTCACCAGCCTACTCCCGGGCTCATCATTTATGACACATCGTCAACATTATCAACAACTTTGATGAACTGCCACCGAATGACCCGGAACCCGTAAAAGGCGGCAGCAATCAACGCAGGCATTGTCCACGTCATCATTGACCAACCGAGAGGAAGGTTTTCAGATGATCTTTTTTGATGCTGTCATCTGCCTCTCCCTCCCTCTCCTTGGCTGACTCTAGACCACCATTCTCTCGTCTTTACTTGTGTGGCACGCTGTAGACTTGACTAGAGGGCCTCATCAAAAAATGTGATTTGGTCCGAAAGATGGTGATTTTGTGTACGTCATTCTTCTTCTCCTCGCGCACCATAACTTATCTGTTAGCCTGGCGGAATGTGACCTCCTTGTGAGAGGCAGGGAAACTCTAGAACATTCAGACGCATATCGTGTGCGGCCTCAAAGTGTCCCAAAGAGTGTTATAAGGGAGAGGTAGGAGCCGCAAAAAAAAGCTTTTACCATCCATTAGAGCCGAGGTTTCCGAGGAGCCCACATTCGTTAATGGCATCGTCTGCAGCGCCGCTCGGTCGATGGTTGGGAAATACATTTTTCTTTCCCACCTCGTTACACCGCGCGGCAAGGGAAATCGATCGGCTGGAAGGAAGCTGGCTGCCGGCGACCCCGGCCCGAATTCGTTGGGATGGGCGATGAAAAACGTGTTCTTTGCCTGCATGCTTCGGGATAGCGACTTCGAGGAGCTTATCAACAATTTAACACCGCACCTAATGGGCTCGTGATTGAGTAAGTCCTCGTCACTTCCAATGGAAGTTGGCAGCGCGAGCACCAGGATCGATTGGCGATGCAGAGCAACAAATTGAACATGTGTTTCGCCCGTGCACAACTTGATCCCATTGCCACCACTCTTTGCCCCGACAAGTTTGAGGCGCTTCTTCTCGAACCAGACAAGATAAATTTTGACGTTATACAACGTGGAAATTGACTGGGGAAACAAGCATGGCTTGAAAGATTTTTCTCGCTCTCAAATGTTTATAGACAACCCGTCTCGATCGAGAAAGCCATCGAACCGCGAATAAAAACAGCGTCAATTTCATTATGATCGAATATTCCACATTTATTGCGTTAAATAAATCAACCAACATACTGTCCGGATCGAAAACAAAGGCATTTTTCCATTGATTGCAACTGCTTCGTTCCACATGGCTGTCATAAGATCCTACCCATTCGACGTGCGGGTGTTTTTTTCCCCAACCATTTGCAGTTCGACATTAATCGAATGTCTGCCTACCTCGAGCTAATCCACTTCCACCATGTGCGAAATTGGGCCGGTTTTATCGAGGCTATGGTGTGGTTTTGCCGACTTTGTTTGTTTGTTCTTTTCCCATTCCCAGCCGACAATCCCCGAAACGGCGTACCTTTTATCCATCGTTCACGCGGGTGCAGCCAGCATCCCGCACCGCTGAACAGGGACATTCGATTAGGAGTGTAAAAGTAATCGATAGTCCTAGCGCTAGCCAACGCCATCGGGGTGGCCAGCAAGAGGAGAGGAGGCGATCGGATTAATGAACAATAATCCACTTATTGCGCCGAGTGCGGATGGCAAGTGCACGCTAACTGCTCGACCGTTTCGTGTGCCGAAGGCAACGAACCTCGGTGCCTTCGAAAAGGAGCAACGGCGATGGACACGCACACCAACACGGCCATGGGGTGCAATGGGCGAATCAATATTTCACAGGCCGCGTAGGACGACGAAACAGTTTGCCGTCGTTGCTTTCAGGCCGGGGCGAAGTCCCTCTTGAATGTTTTACTTATGGTAGTCCATACTCATTCAAATTGTTACACGGGGAAGCTGTGATCAAATTCGATTGACTTTTACAGAAGTTCCTCATTCGAAGACCCAAAAACACTCAGTTGTCGCGACTGGAGGAAAATCCTTTGTAGCTTAATATTTCTTCGGATTGGATGTAGAATTGAAATCATGTTTAGGGGACTAAAAAAGCGTAAGCATGAAAAATAAAGAAATAAGGACGAACGATAACGAAAGTAAACTTTTGTCTCGAAGTGTTCGTACCAGTATCTCACTAGCCTGACACATGCTGCAGACAAATGCAGACATAAATGGAATAGAGAAACATTAAAAATGAATCACAATGGCCCGACCGTGCAGGACAATCGGGTTACCGACCGCCGAGCGAAACACAAAGCCGATGTCTTAGCGACCGAGCGTAGAGCGTCTATCGAAACTGAAACTGAAGTGTAGGTGGCAGTCAAAGGACTGAACACTACTTTCGCAAGTCCTTTTCACCCACGTTAACACTCGCCCCTACGCCGCACGGATCCAAGCTAATCATTCGATTCGGCACGCCCTGCGCCGGTCGAGCCGTAAGACGAAGCCTGTCTTATGCCGAGCGTTCAAGAGGCTGCTGCTGCTGCTGCTGTTGCTTGAAATGGGAAATCCGCTTGCCGATAGCCCGTCTCAAGTAATCGACGGTCTTCCTTTAGACCTGCTACTGCCTGTTTTCGATTCTAGCTTGCAATCACCCGGGAGACGCAGTCGCTGTATTCGGTATCGTCGTTGGAGGACACTCGTTCCTTTTTTTTTTCGGAAGTACACTCGATTTCTTCCCTTCTGTCCTCCTCTTCCGCTAGTTGCCAAGTCAACCGGTGTGGCCGATCGACACGGCGAGATGAAAATCTATCCTACACCGGCTTGGCAGTGTTATTATGAAAGATATGGCTGCTCGAAAGCTGCGCGCCTTTGTTCCAACGAAAACGAAAATTGAAAGCTATGTTACGCAGAAGGACGAAGAAATGAAAATATTTCACAGTATCATCATAAGCACGAAAAGAAATATGTTCTTTTCCACCGCGTATCTGATGGTTTCACGAACTTGTGAAATTGCGAGCAATAGGAATGAACTTGGGGTGGACCGAGTACTGAGAAACATCTAAATTCTGAAAAAGTCAGTCGAATTTGGTAACGAATAGTTTTCCCCCTAACGGAAAACTTACATTTGATCCTAAAAACAATTATAACAGCTTGCCATCTTTTAAATTGTCTGCTGCCCAATTCTGAAGCCCCACCCATTAGTGTGATCGCTTAAAAATGGAAAAACCATTAAAACAATGCATTAGCATAACGTTTCCAGGAAGAAAATACAATTAAATTTAACCAGTCCACTGAGTTTCCCCAACGGCTGTCGCGTTACGCAACCGGGCATGCTCCCCTAAAGTGAGCAAAAGCTCGATACTATTCTTCGAAGGCTCGATTTTAATGGGGGAGCTTCTTCGTCTTCTCTTTGGTATCTTTTTAACCTTCCCTCTAAGGGCAAACTTGATCGCAGCCTTTCTAATCGATGCGTCTTGCAGGGAAAGGCAACGAAGAGGACCTTTTCCCGTTCCAACATTAATGTTTATTCGTCGCATCTACCTCGGTTGAAGAGTGTGGTAAAACGTTGCCAATTCATTCCCCTTAGCATAACATTCAATAATAGTCTTTAAACAAGCCGTCGATTGCCCCTTTTGCTTCATGGAAATGCGCCCCATTGAAGGGCCTCCCTTTCGTGGAAGCGAAAGGATATTTTGTAAATTAAATCCCATTCGTAGTGCGCTCCGGGAATGAGCGAAAGTACGTGTCCCGTAAAATGGCTCCCGAGCGCGCGACAGACCGTTTGCATCCGTTTCGGGGGGAAACTTACCACACAAACGCATTAATGCGATAAATTGCCAGCGACAGATGTTCGTCAGCGCGGCCGCTCTGTGCGTAGCATAAAATTATGCTCGACTGCTTGACGATGCACGTGACAGCGCGTGCCGATGGGAAACTGTTCGACATTTCCCCTCCCGTCCCGCGTGCCACAATGAAGGGAAAACTGTTATGACTTTATTTTACGAGCATTCTTTCCGCCACTGCGCCTGGCCTGGCCCGACGACTTTGGCTGTCGCGAATGTTTGCCAATTAAGCCCGGTTGCCGAATCGACGGCAAATGCGCTGCTCGCCCGGATGAGTTGCAGGCAACCGTGCGCGTTAAGTAGGAAATTTTCTTGTTCACGTTAACCAGGGGAAGCAGATTGGTGACTTCCGCTCTAGCGACTGCCAGACCTTGTTTGCTAGTTTGGCAAAGTGGTGAATAACAATGTTTGCTGTGTGTTTCAAGGATCATTCGAAATTTATGTATCCTTTTCGTCCCTGTTTCCCGCTACCTGCTACCTTGCGAAGACTAATTTTGCCGAGCAATCCATGAGTGAATTTAAGGACTCTTTGTAACGCAAACCTATTATCTACTCACTGAAATAAAAGGAAACGTAATTTATATCTGCCCATGTTCGATGACTAAGTAACTTTTTCAAATCATTTATTACGTTTACGTTCAGCTCCTTTCAATATATTTTTAGGTGGAAAAACGAGTCAACCGTTTTTTGATTGTGCAAGTATTTCAATTGAAAAACTGAGATTGCTTTTGACAAAAAAGCAAACAGAGGCAATCAACTAATCTTTTTCAATAAGCATCTCAACGAAGTTTGCGTCCGTAGCTATTCGTGTTTTTCCAGTGCTAAATGTAATGAATGTTATTGCTCGTTACATTAGGATTGCCATTTCTCATCCCAGCCCAACTACTTCAAGTTTTTTCTCCATCTTATTTTTGCTCAGACAATCGATAAAAGTTTTTCGATTCTCCCGGCACCCGAACGTGCATTTCCTGTTACCATTTTCCACCGTCAGCGATAGGTTCAGGTGGTCATTAATTTGCCAAAACTCGTTGCCCATAATTAGCTGCCGTCCCGCGGTGTAATTATTCCATCCCCTCTACCGCGTCCGTCAGCACGGTGGTGCAATGTCGGGCGGTCCGAGTGTCCGTACCGAGAAAACATTCGCGCACTGCCGAAGCGTTCCTTCGCCCGTTTCCTGCCGGAAGCAGCCGCAAAGCTGGCATGACCCAGAAATGGGAAGCCCACGTTGCCGAATCCGCAACTGCTCGCACGGCTCGGCAAACGGACGTGATAATGAGAGTTTCGGGTAGTCGCCGGGGGACGAAAAACCGATTTCCACTTTCAGATAATTCCTCAATTTATTGCGACAACTTTACTGCGTTACGGAAATCTACCTTCTGCCGGAAGGAAGCTAGGCGAGCAGAAGAAAAAAAATAGCCAAACGAAAGGATTCGAAGGAGTTTGCCACAGGGCTCGCCCAACGATGACCGTCCGAATGAACTGGAGCATGCTCACGATGGCTGTAAAATAGAACCAAAAAGTCAACCACCAGGCGCCTCCATTTGCATAAATACGGTGTGAAACCCGATCCACCGCCCCGGGAAGAATGGGGCGAAAATCTGCCTGATGCGTGGAAATGGGGGCAAAATGAAATCGCCTGTACTTGAAATTCATCCCCGCGCTCCCAGAATGTCGTTTATACGGGCAGATAGTTTATCACGTAATGTTTTTCTTTCCCCGTTTATTTTCTATCGTTCCTCCAAAACATCCCATCGTTGCGGTTCGCAAACTTCTGTCCGGGCAGAAAGCAGCCTTTTTCAACGGAACATATATTCTACCACAGCTCTATCACTTCCTCGCAAAGCAATACACGTTCCCCGCAAAGCCGACCAACGTGTGCTCTCGTTTATTTTGTTTTCTTTTATTTTTATGTTTTCGTACGAGTCAAACGTCCTTTCATGACAGGATTTTCTGTGATTGTTGCTTCGCAAAGCCGACGTTCGCAGCATGAGCTCAGTTGGCGTCTGCCGCTCGGTCACTGGGCCGGGCTCGCACTGAAACTCGGTTCACTTCGGTGCGCTTATGTATGCGTGCGTCGTAGCTGGGTGTTCCTACGTGTGCTGGAGATTCAATCCGTAGCCATCTCCAACGCTGTATGCCCATGTATGGAAAATCACGCTTCCAGCGATGTATCGATCGGGTTTCCCGAATCGGAAAATATGGACAAAGAGGATGAGAACGTGAGTGATGCGACTGACTCAGCTAAACAGGGAGATAGAGTGCCCGTGAAACGGTGTGTGGCTGAGAGAGACATTGAATTGATTTGGTTTTCGCGAATTGTCGTCGCGACGTGACGACGAGAACGTATGAGCATGAGAATATACAATGGAAATTTTCCTGTCACCAGGGTGGCACCTACTCCCGTTCTCCTTCTGCTAACACGACACACTGGAGGTACACTTTTACTTTTATGTTTCCACCAAATTATACGCTTTCCTTTTGACATTAGATCCGAAATTTCCCTGACATCCGTTTTTCCCCGGCACTCGTTGACGACAAGATGCATTTAACTTTCTATAACTGTTTTTCTTTAGCTTCAAGGAACAGAGAAAACCCCGCCATTCTTTCCCTGGCCAGATGAAAGAGGGAAAAATTACCCTCCAGGCTCATGGCCTAACAAACGGAAAACTGTTGCTCGGCAAACGCAAACAGAAGCAACAGATGCGTTCGCCGATTCGCTTGCTGTTGAGTCTGCGAAACATTTCCAATGCACAGGACAACGGGTTCTTTTTTTTTCCTTTTGCTCGTATGCTTCTGAGGAAATGAAAATCTGCAGGGTAGGGGCATAGATTTCCTTCTTCCACGATTATGCCTTCCTCTAAACCCATCCCGAGCAATCCTGATCCCTCCGATCGATTCCGCCGCACGATCCCTATTTATAGCAACGATTTGCTCCGTTGCATCGATCCCGAAACCGACCACTTTACTGCCTAGGAAATGTTCACACACACACACAAACGGAAACAGTGCAGTGGGGCTCTGGGTAGGGTGTCGAGTGTCTGCCGTTTTATTTTCAACATGATGAAAAAGTAATTTGCACCGCTCAACTGGGAAGGAAGCAAAGTAGAGCGAGACGAGCAAGCGAAAAAGGGAGAGAGAGAGAGAGAGAGAGAGCAAGAGATGGCTTCCAAAGGCAAACATAGTTCAAAGCAATGGCCTGAAAATCGATTGGAAATTATGGCCCATCGGTGCCAGCAGGAGCCGTGCGTGAATCCTGCCCGTTGCTGGGTCGGATTATGTGTACGAGTGTTCCGTTTTTCAATCCCCAGCCGTGTTCAGCAGCCTAATCCTTGCAATAAATTTTCATGAACGACTGAGGCGCCTTGCGTATCTGTGACACGGACAGCAAAAAGGATCTGCATGTTCTGCCCAGGTTTTCACTTTAATCTTTCACATCATTTGACTCTAATTGTATCGACAGCCAGCGTTCAAGTCAATATGTGTGTGTGTTGTGTTTATTAACACAGCCAGCAGATTTTACACTTACAAATTAAACAGGCCCGATCGAATATTACGCATGAGTAAGTTTATTCGATTGATCATTAGGATTGTTTCGTTACCTATTTTCTATGCTTTATTCGTTCTAAGAATGAGAGCAAATTTCTTCAAAATACAATTGATTGAAAACTAAAATAATTCCTTACCACTCAAACATGCACGTTTGAATGTGCTTTCTACTGGTTAAAAACCCTTATCATTTATTTTTTTGAGTATAAAAAGTCATGTTCTCTTAAATTTAAATCTACATCGCTATTAAAAACATATCATTTTAAGTTATTCCTGGCACATGTTCACCGCGCTCCCGAAGCCGTCCAACAGTTAACGGAAGGGTTTCCAAGATGGCAAATGATTTGATCACCAACGGCCCTCGTCTCACGCTCGGCTAACGAATCTCAACGACCCGTTTTCCCTGTCGTTTACCGTCGTCGAATGCGATGCGTAACGTGTGTGCGTTCGTAGGCGTTGTTGCCTTTGTGCTAGGGTACGCAGCAAAGAACATCGGGCCCGACATGCGAACGCCACGGCTAATTCCCATTGAGAGTGTATTGCCTTCGTAATGGCGAAAGGGTTACCATGGGAAGGACGTCCTTATTACTAATAAACGATCGAAATGGAAATTTGGCACTGGGAACGTCTGTTTCTTCTAAAATCCCTACAAAGGGAGCTAACGGCAATCATCGAGCCGTAAGTGGTCTGTACCTAATTCCAACCCGTATTCGTACGACGAGATGAGAAGGCAAGGACAACTGCCTTTCTTTTCTATCAGGACTGAAAAGTCCTCAAACTCGTTCAATCGGTCCTGGGGGAAAACAGTATACACATTTCAGGGTGGACGTTCCTGTTTATCGACTTATGATCCAATATGACCCACCGGTTTTGCCTTGAACCTTTTCTACCTTTGTGCACTTGGTCTTCTTGTTTCCATCAACTTTTGTGGTATAGAACATTTTACGATCATGAGATGTAGTCCAAATGCTGAGGAGCATTAAGGAATCAAATACACGATTGGCTTTGATTAGTTTGAACACATTGATAGTACGTCCATTTATCAAATAATTTATTATGCCATAACTTTTTACGAATAGACATTTACACAAAACAGTACTGACTTCAATCGGTTCAAATGCTACAACCTTTGCTCCACGACTTCATCGGGGCAAAACATCATCGAATGAAATATCTATCATGAAAACGTAATCGCCATTAGGCAGTTTTCCGTTCGCCAAAATCCTGTGACTTCTGTGTCATACTCCGGCACTCCGAAAGCGTATCATCCGGGCTAAGCTCCAACAGCATCAGGATAATTGACTTTGCCCTGACACTATCGAACCGTTCCGATCGAAGGACGACTTTTATCTGGCGCAGGGACACGAGCAGAAAGAAACAAAAACATCGAACCCTACCGACGAGAAACAAATGGCTCTGTGGGAGAGGAGGGCGAGTGAGGAGCGAGAAGTGCGGTGCAAGTTGGTGCCGTATGACCGCAAATGACAACGACACTTCACTTTCTACTCCTTTGTGGCAGCTGATCGAGGGCAACAGGCAGCATCTTGAGATTGGCAGTTATCAAGATTCACGTCACTATCATTTACTAGCCCCTCCCTTCACGACGGTATTCTCGTTTCATCGAAAAGCCAAAAAAACAACCGCTCCAAAACAACTTCGAATGCGGGATGGGGCAAAAAACACCCACGCCGTCCGCCCGGCTCGGTGTCGATGCTCGCGTAATAACAAAATCGACTGCGAGTGGGAAGGATATCGGGTCATACGTGTCCTCAGTGCGGCACACTCGGAGGATGAACGAAAACACATCAGGATTATCATAGAGCGCTCACGTCGGCTGATAGGTTTTCCGTCGGATACTTCTTTACGTTCTTTTTCTTTTCGGATTCGGTGTTGTTTTGTTCATTTCCTTGCCCTGACCTCCCATGCATCGATGGAAAAGGGCAAAAAGGGAGCAGGAAGAAAGGTGAAAGCAAACGAGAGCGTCCACGTCCACGCGAAATGCAGAACCATGCGGTGCGGTTGAGTTTCAAGGAACGTGGACGACGAGCGGAACGGCATCATCATGCATGCGAAAAACCATGTCAATGTCCTCGTCTGCGTCTTGCGCTTTGCCACTTCTTTATTATTCAAGAACCTTCACGTGAATAACTGAGTGTCGGCTGCGGTAGGAGCAGTTTTGCGTGCTTTGGGTGGGGGGGGGGGATGGTAAATGTCGATGGTGAAACAGGGAACATTAAGATAAGGAGAATGTGGACCACTTTTGGTGCAATGAAATGATATGGAAATGTGTTGCTCTATCGCTACGATAACGATCGCAAATCTGAAGGCGAAAGATAGGGTTTGATGCAAGCTGACGACATGATCGAACAAGTTAAGTTGCTTATCACGTTTTATCTATTTAAGCAACCGGATCCGGAACAGAATGAATAACCATCAAGAGCATTATAATAGATGTTTTTGACAATTATGACAGCTATCAAAGAAGAAACCAGCGGGGATTCATTCTGGTTACTAAGGTGAAGCAAAAATCAACTTAATTCGTGTTTTACAATCTAGAATACCCTGATATTTGCAACCTTTTTCACTTGATATTTAAAATTACAATCACTTAGAATCAAAATTGTTTTTCTTTTTTATCTCTTTCCAGTAAACCTTCTCATCTTTTGACACAACATATGATACTACTTCTTCGCGCCAAACGTAGCAGTCATTTCTTTCACAGCATCCAGTTGTATTAGGGCAACACCGAAGGGCGTGTGTCTATTTGTGCGTGAAAAAAAATTGTGTTCGACTCGCGGATGCGCCCGGGGGTCAGTTTCGAAAGTGCCGCGGGTGAAGCAAACCAGCGCGAACGGAAGAATCACATCGGACCAACTTGCAGCACCAGCATCTTCTGCAATAAGACCCGAACGGCAACACCGCCGCGTCACAAAACAGAGAGGGACGGAAGCGCCTAGGGTGACTTGAAAAACTTGTCCGCATCATTGGCTTAATCGTTTGAAGGTTAATAAAACACGAGCCGGGAAAAGGAAACACACGGACGCTCGTGCGGCCAAGCAAAGCATCAAACCGCTCGGCTCCAAAACGCTTCGAAACTGAGCATCGGACGAAAATAAATCAAATTCCGGTAACGATGCCGATGCCGCTGGACAGTGGACGACCGGTGGTCGGTATGGTCGGTTCAACAAGTGGCTCGACCTTATCGTCGGATCGAGCGTGAAGAGGGTAAGTGTTTTTCTTTTCGCCCCTCCGCGCTTCCGTGGAGTTTCCACTTTTACGATTCTTCCCTTTTTCCACCCACCGACGGATGAGTGTTTGCCACTGCCGCATCTAATAAGGTTGAACGATTTTATTTATTGACCAACGAGACACGACTGCCGGGGCGAAGATTTTCCAACCGATTCTAGTTTTGTTTTTCCTCCCTACCAGCTGAGCGCAGCGGGCGCCGCGAGAAAACCAACACTTAGCTAGCTCTTTGCTCTTGCATGCACTAAAATAAGTTACAAGCGCAGCGAGCGTCTTGCAACCGAACCCTTGAGCTTCTTTAAGGCGGCAACCAAACGTGAATGTAAAATAAATTTGATATTTTGTGCACAAAAACAAACCATTAAAAATGCATGTACACGCATCAGACGAGATAGACTGAACAGATTTGGCCACTGTTTTCGGTAAATTGCCAGTAAGCATCACTAGAAGGTTGAAGGAGATTCGTAAAACGTGTGAGTGAGTAAGTAAAATAAATTTGAAACAATCGCAAGTTAAACTCAGGACAAAAGAGCAATGCGTCAATTAAAATAGAGTCTTGTAAAATCATTCCAAACCATGTCATCGCCCTCAAATCATTGGACACGTACAAATTCATTTCAAACAAATGATTTTTCCTCGAACTTTCAAGTGTATCGAACCATGTACCACCGAAGGATTGATGGAGCCGTTGAGTGTCCGCGCATTAATTCGTAGCAATTGCGATCGTTAAAAGTGTTCGCATCACTAGAGCATGCGATGGAATGAGAAAAAAAAACAAACGCGGCAATCCTTTTACATCGCGTCCCATCAAAGGCTGACCGATTTCGATCGTTTCATTTTCTTCTGCTTCGGTTTTCCCCCGTCCTCGCTCTCAGCATCCCGGTCGCGCCCGGGGAGATGTTTATTTTGGCAATCGCTCAAATGAGATGCAACACGGGCGCGCACACGGCGACGCCGTCCATCGCGCGTTGGTCGGGCTCGGAAAATTGCTTTTAATGAATCATAACGAAAGGTTTACGGTTCACGGATGGGGTTACGATTTGTTTGCGCGAGTGTTTTGCGTAAACAGATCGGAATTATTTTTATTGAACGGACGGTTGGGCGGTCGGGTGCAAGGGGTTGGAGAGTGGGCACGTTCAACAATGCGAAATATTACCGAGCTTGCGACCTTCGTTGTCTCTGGAGTCGCGGGTTTGATTGCCGTCGCTCATCTTACTTTCCGTTGCCATTAACGTCGCGATGATGGCAATGCACGCTCGTAAACGAACGGAAGTGGTTTTGGTATTATATAAATGTTCCTCTGCGTTTGCTAGGTCCAGCTGATGTGTATGCGTTGGAGGTTTCAAAATCTAGGTCAGGCGGCATTGGATCGGGAGTGCATGCAAATCGCGCACGTATATAAAGTCGCATCTTTCGCGCCCACCAGCTCGATGTCGAGTACACTTGCTCCGCAGCAGTAAAACAAATAAACCAAAGAAAAGCCAGGCCAAACTGCGCAGCATCCACGGCTCGCACGGAACTGCTTGTGTTTTGATTTATCCAAAAAGTTGCCCGTCGCTTGCCCTGCTTTGTGTGGGTGAAGTATCTACGATATATCAGCAGCATCCGGGCGAAAGCTCCGCACGTAGGAGTGAACCCATCCGAAACTCCCGTCTCTCGAGTAGTAGGATTTTCGCGGAATTAGCGAATAAAATACGCTTTACTGCCTGCGAGACGGTGCGCGATAATGAAAGAGATCATTTTTCATGCCCACCATGTTGCCCTTCTCGCACGTCCGACCTAAGCCCTCAGCGCCAACATCCGTCTTCTTTTCCCGGGGTTTTTTTTTTTTCTTCTGTCGTCCTGGGTCAACAGGGAAACTGATGACGCTTGGACGACCGGCTGGACATTGTTTGTCTTGCCGAGACCGGAGCTGGAAAATAACAGACTGAAATCCATCCGCGTGTCAGAATACCACCCCCCCGCTCCCCCTCATCTTCCCCATGACCATGTCAAAACGCAAACAACCGTAAAAGCCGCAGATAATGTTGGAAAACAATACGCAAGGAAGCGTTTGCTGCGAAGGCAGCGTAGACGGCTGTCCCGGGAAGGAAAACACCGCCTGCTGGACTCGTCATTTCAGCGCTCCAATGAGCTAAAGGTCAGAACACTTTTCGCATAATGCGTCGGAAAAGAAACTGCCGACATGTGCACACATACGCACATGCAGCCGCTCAAATTTGCTCCATAAAAAGTTGATGATAATGCCAACGAGGATGATTGTAATGATGATGACGGTGGTTTGAGTGCTTTTTGTTTGGCCGAAAACTTTATTGTGATATCGAAACTCTCCATTGCGCAAAGGATGTTGTTCTGCAAACAGTGTTGAATTGTAATGTGACTAAATTAATGGTAACCTGCTGCAAATTATACCCAGTTACAGAAATTAACTTCACCAGATTCGTCGTGCTTTGTGCTTTGTACCATTCAATTGATTACCAGCGCTAGATGTACTTTCTGGATGTGCAAGTTGGCTTAATGGTAGCTCATAAAAGTGACGAAGCCCTTAAACATGGAGCAACCGATCATTTTGATATGCAGCATCATTCCTGTATTTGATAAAAGTTGAACATCGATTAATGGAAGCATGAACCGGTTTCGAAAAGATGCTCTGAAATCGATGAGGTGGAATCTGTGAATATTTGTTTAGATTTTTTCATTTATTGAACCTACAGAATTCATATCACCGAAGATCTATGCGAAGAGAAAAGTAATTCCATACATTATCTGTTAGCTGTCATTTTAAAACAGCACAACGAACCAAACAGATACACGTTTTCTTCGAATGTCGAAACTGGCAAGTTAAACCAGCAGACTGAAACGATCCGGTCGAAGAAAGTCGACCTTCGCCCGGTTTCGGGACAGTTGTGTGGAAATGAAAATGAAGGCATGGCAATCGCTTCACATCCGTTTTACTGCCACTAACAATCTCCAACCGCCTGTCCCAAGGAAGACTTCGGGCTGGTTTTATGAATATGAATGAAGTCGACGACGTTGGGAACCGCACGTTCGCGGATTTATCCACGGAAGAAACTTCGTTCGACGGAACCGTGCGCATCGGGAAAGGAGAGATTTGCTCCATCCATCCGGGGTGATGGGGCCTGTGGATGGATTACAAAAGACCGAACGGGAACTAGGGATGCTTCCACCCACACAGATGCACAACGAGCAGAACAACGGAAGGGAAAATCTCGCTCACACATTCGAGCAACATTTTACCTACGCCTAGAAACGAGTCTGTCGGAGCCTTCTAGCTAGAGTCGGTATCCTCTTACCGCCGGGACACAGGAAAGTCTCGGAAAACCTCCGAAGAAATGGTAGACCATGGAGGAGTTTGAGTTGTGATTCTTAAAACCTATGTAAATGGAGCTTCCGATGCTAACAGATCGCTTGATCTTCCTGCGGCTAAACCGTGGGAGAAACAAGCTGCTGGATGTGCTCTTGTGCTGTTCGAAGTGTTCCACGAATTAGAAAACATTTCAGTGGATGTGCATACATTTCTGCCAGACGAGCGCATTTGCCAATACATTCATCATACGCCAACACGAGTATTTACATACATTACATGCATACACATTACAGGCTCGTGGATGGTACGAGTAAATGAATTTATTAGCAGTATCCCCAGGCTGTTGGAAACTTATTTGCAGTGTCTTCTATCTTCGTTTTATTCAGCAGGAATTTTCCCCTGCGCTTTCGAGCGGAAGCAATCGAAGAGATGAAATAAAACAAAATCAATTCAATTTTTTCGTTTGATGCTTCTTGGCCTCCGGCCTACCCCATCACGGGTGGCGATCCCTGAGAGCACAAAGTTACATGAAAACCATCGCTTCAATTGCATTATTCCTCTTCGGTTATGGTTAATTTAAATAGATCCCCATAAATTACATCCCGGGCCCGCGGGGCGCTAGCTGTTGAAAGACGAAGAGCTTACGAGCTCGACGGGCAATTACTACCACTTCCATCGTTTTCTCTCTCTCGATTGTTCGTTTCGCTTCGATTTCGTTAAAAATAATGAGATCTGGTTTGTCCCAGCGCAAGGACACGCCTTTTGTGCATCATAAATTTTCTTTTATTTTGGTCAACTTTTACCTATATTCTAGGCAGAAACAGAAAACTTCTGTCACCATCTAGCAGTTTGCTTATCAACCTACTTAAAACAAAATCATGGAGACCATAAGAAACGACATTCATCCTTGCAGCAAGTAGATGAAACCGTTGACCGTTGACATTGCCCACAGGTGTGTGCGGGTTTGCTGGAGTGCTGCCCTCGGTTGGTTGGCAAATATTGTGAAAATTACCTGTCAGAATGTGCGCTCTTTGCTTCAATGGTCGCCTAATCCTGTCACCGGGACACGGGATAACAATTTATCAAATATTTACCCAAGGTACGAGCGGCAAACCAGCGACACCAGCACCAAGCAGCCCATCGTAAGGCGCCTGGATCCTTCCTCGTACCATCCGACATGGGGTGTGTGATGATTTTTGCAAGCATGGCATGTGCTACTATTGTTGCATGCACCGCCCTTGAATGTGAAATGTAAGTCTTCTCCCTCTGACAGCGATACTTGTGATATCTCTGGGGCACCGAGTGAAGGAAGATTAAAAGTTGTAATTACTAAACCATAGTCGTATAACTTTTGTGAGGCAGAGAGAAAGTCATTCGAAACACAACGGGGTCGCACCGAGTAACACATGCGGGGGTGAAGCATATATTATTTGAGCTCCTCACCTTTATTACTTGTGGCAGCAAAAAGGTACAGCAAAGAAACCCTTCACGACTCCGGGCCGGTTTAATGTTTCTTTCGAAGGTATATTCCGCATGTATTACACCATCTTATGGAGAAAAAGTGATATCATAAAAACTTTTTAGTTTGGTTTTAATTCTATAACCAACTCAAACTTTACTGGTTGAAATCGAATGATTTATCAATAAAACAAGAATAAAGCATAAACATAAAACAACACCAGAAGGAATAAAAGATTAGATTTATCCCTCGATGAGGCTTTCCTCAAGTCTTATTCCGTGTGTAATAAATCAATAAAATGATTAAATTTAATCTTTGCATGTCCTTCGCGCTTCCCCGTACAAACACAACGTGATCCGGAAGCCCTAAGGATTCACTTCCCTAGATCCAAAAGATCCCTTTAGGAAACACTGATTTATTACAACCCGTTGTCTTACTTGATTGTGTTTTATTTCCCTCCCCCTCCTCCTTCCCTAACAAGGGGAACAATACAGCACCATAGAAAAACAATACCGTGCGTTTATGTTGACTCTTCCCTCCGACGTCGTATCCAACGGACGAGCGCCATTTTTTCGAAAAGGAAAAAAACTGAAGCAACATACTCGCTGTCGACCACCAAACCCCAAACGCCTTCCCAAAAACTCGTATCGTAGATAAAATTATCGAATTGCTTGCGGCTCGCTGGCGCTCGAGCTTTCGGATTGGATTTTCAATTTATTCAACACTCGTCAGAGAAGGGCGCAAAGGAATTGGTTTTTTTTTTTGTTCTACTTTTTTGTCACCCTCATCTTTCGAGCGCATCCATCTGTCCTTGGCGCGTGATGCGTGCGATTTTTCTGACGGATTGCTGCCTCATCCGATGATTGAGGACAGAAAACTGCCGACTCGGTTGGAAAACGTCACTCCCGTCGTCGCCTCACCAGCACCGCAGAATATCGTCGGTAAAACATCCGCTTGTTCTCGCTCTCCTTTTCACAGCCGATTTATCCAGCTCGCACATGACGGCACAAGATGCGCGTGATTGATTTTGTTTGTTCAAGATTTTTCACCACATTTTTTCCCAGCGTTCTCAGCTGCACCACTTCCTCACCTGGCCACGATCAATCCTTCGCCAGGAGAAAGCCTTCGAGAGGCACGAGCGAAAGGTAGAGAAATACACTCTGAAAAGTAGACTACGGAGCGCTTTAAAAAGGAGTCTTCATGTGCTTGCATAAAATGATCCAGCGCCACGTCATGGCGTCATCGCACCGAAAGACCACTTCACGCCCTCCGTGTAGGAACGTGCAACCGGAGTGTCGCAGTCGAGTGACGGAAAATTGCGAACGCTAGCACTTTCCTGGGTGGCAAAAGGATGTCGTTTCATGCTACGCCCAGTTTTTGTTTGGTATGCCCGATGAAACTTGGTGAAAATGAGGCGGGAATTCAAAGAATCAACTCACCGCGAATGACTGAATCGTTTCATATGGTTTACCTCCTTAAACTTTTCCAATTGCCAGAGGCCGCTTTACCACTGCGCCATACATCGTATTGAATGTTTGATTATGTTCCCTTTCCCTCATCCGGGTCCGGGGGTTCCTGTTACCGTCGTCAGCGAAAGGTCTTATCTAAATCGTGGATGTATTGTGAAGAAAAATGAACCTTTCAACGCAATTTCCTTCACGACGTATCTGAGGGCTTTAGGTTGGGAAAAATAAACTTAAACCCGTCATAAACGATTCGTTACGGATTGTAGATTCTGGTTTCGCCCGGTGCACCCACGGGAAGACACACACACACAAACAAACACTTTTCCGGAAAGACAAAACGTGCCACGTACGATTCGCTTGGCCCCGGGAAGTACACTTTCGCTTTGTCTTTTGCGAGATGTAAAATTGTAAACTTCAGCTAAGGAGGAAACTTTCAGGCCACGAAAAGTTCGGTCGGTTTGATAAATCTCCTCTAACTCTTGGAACCCGCCAGGTAACCGGCCGCCTGATGGTAATGATATTGCATGCCATTTTTCGTTGCAAATTATGCTGTTCTCGGTGGTTAAGCATGTTCGTTTGTGGCTTTTACCGGTTTTTTTATCCGTTCCAGCGAATCTCGACAGGGCACATGAGAAAAGAGGAAAGAAAAACAAAAACACCCAATTCTCTTTCATCGAATTTTTATTCCATTTGCATCCCGCCTCAACGGTGGTTTTTTCAAAAGGCGTGTGCACCTACACAGCGCTACACGGAAAAATCTCTATGACAACGCTCGAACATCCGGCTGCTGTGTTATCGTTCTTCTATCAGCGGCTTTGAAAGGATTCCGCACGCAGCTGTCACGGCATTGCAATCGATTCTTAGGATCAGATCGCTGCGGATCAGTGCCGATCCCAGGTGTGGATTTCGATGGGATTCTTTTGTGCCGGGTTTGCGTCCGATCAAGAGTAAACCATTTATGCAGATTGTGCGGTCTCGTTTCGAGAGATTTTCACAAGGGATTTGCCCAATGTGCTGTTTGGAAAAAGAAAAATTCAACATACGTATAATTTCTTTTCTGATAAGAGATAAAATTGAGTTATTTTGTGCAAACATTTTTGAAATGTGTAGTGTAATATATGTATGTATACATATATATATTCCTTATATATCCTTATGATAAATAAGATCTGTCGGTTAACACCAATGTGTAGTACATTTTACCAACTCAATGAATCTTTTGGTTGATTTGAATGATTTTATTCAATTAAACGTAAAACAACTCCACACGGTGTAAGGTGGCATTGTTCCACTGTTCATTGGAATATCCTTTTTAGAATGAGCTATTTGGAGATGATAAAAACCTAAAACGAAAGAAAAATGCAAAAGCCATCTAGAGAAAGGAGCGTTAGAAAAAGAACTATTCCAAACCGAACACATCATGAAAGATGGATAGATGGCGATACACGCCAAGTATCACCTCCAAATGAATATCCGATTGTAATCGGCTCAGGATTTCAGAATTGATTAGGCTCAGACCACGCTGCTGCTTCTGTGGCTCCGATTAAAAACCATAGAGTCCAGGAACGAAGGCGCACAGGATGGCGGCGGACGAGAGAGCGAAAAAGGAAACTCACGATACTAATCTTATCGTGGCTTGACAGCCGTGGCCAAAGCCCAATCCCAGCGAGGACGTTTGCCGACGAGCCGATTGATGAGATATATTGCTGGAATTGTCATTCCAGCTGGATTACATTTCTCCTCGTTCGTCCGAGCAATGATTGATCCGAAGGCCGAAACAAGCGAGAACCAGAAGCAGCAGAAACGGACGGTGCATCCTCCCAATAAATGTCCCCAATTGGCAGGGTTTTGGAATCGGTTTTTTCTACCTTTCCCATATTTTTTTTCTTCAATTTTGTCCTTTTCCATTAAGCATGGCGTTGTCCGTTTGAAAAAGTCACTCATTCGGGGAAAGACGGGACAATCCATCACTTTGGGAAGGACAAGCCATTTTTTCCACTCGATTTGACTCAACAGTGCAGAAAAATTGAAACTTTTCAAATTAGAAAGCATCAGGGAGAAAGATGGAAAAGGGATTTTATAAAACAAACAAAATCTTCCACTTGCGGCGATCGTACTCTTTTTCCTTTTGGCAAAAGTTGTTTTTCCGGTTTCACTTGTCACTGACAAGTTTTCATCTAAGTTCGTTCTTTCAAACGATTTGATCACGGCACGTCCAGATGCAGCATGTCGAGATAGTGAAGCTTATTTGAAAAGCACCGCAAAAAAATCATCTGCCCGCTTCTGGGGTGTCGCGTTCGGAAGAAAGAACAAAGAAACACCCACAAAACAGATCGCCATGATAATAGGCATTCACAGTCCTCGCATTGCAACAACATGCTCCACTTGAGCGTCTCTTATATGGCCCATGATATCTGTCACCGTAGGCACATGGTCAGTTTAAGAAGGAAAGGGTTTTTCGGTCAGGTCCGCTCTGGATCGTTCACCTAGCCACGTCGTTCTCCTTTCCCGCACCCAAAAAAGTTTCCCGATACTGGCCGGGGCTCCAGTGGAACTCCCACACCCGGAATCGAGAAGCCACTCGAGCGAGCGCGCACGTAGCAAACAGCGCCACTAATTAAAGTGATAAAATTTTGAGCACTTTCCTCGAACGTTCCCTCCCCAGGCCTGGCTCCGGTTCGAGGGGTTGCGTTTATGATGGGCACGCTGGCAGATGATTAAGATAGTGGAATAATTAACACAAAGCGTTTTATAGTTCTCCATCCGGTAGTGCTTGGCCGGGTTCGACTGTTCAACATTCCGGGTAAATTGTTGGACTCCGGTGTGGAGTGGGAGCTGGTTCAGGGAAGTACAAAGGGATTAGTCCATTTTCCCAACCGGTTGGGTGGAAGGAAAATGAATTTACATTGTTGTGTCATGTCAGCAGAGTAGGTGATGCTGAAAGGGCATAATTTGTGTCAATATGAAACCTTTTTAATCGTGACATGACGTACAAATGAACGGGTTTTAACAAATTCAATTTCGAAATGCGCAGTAATTACTTCACAACTACTCCCTACACCATGGGGCATATGTATGTTTTTTTGTTCATTGCTAAAATGTAGTAGAAAATAGTTCAAACAGCAATAAAAACTTGTTTCGATTGAAAACATCCATACAAAATCTACCCAAACGGGATGTAAAATACTCGATAAATAAAAAAAGTCGCACTAGACATTTATTCAGACATTATTTATTATACATGACAATATTCTTTCAATGGGGTTTTAAGCAACAGTGAACTCTTGCTCATTCATTTTGTCATTCAGATTTACACCATTCCTCCAACGAACGACTGTTCACTGCTTAAACGTGATCCACCGGGCGGCTCCATAATGACTATGATAAATGTCCAAGCCATAGAAACATGGCTTCTTTTATGAGAGAAAACATTGCCCATGAGGTGCGTGGCGGATGCTTGAGACGCTGTGGGTACCGCAGCGTGACGATGAAATCATATTATAAAAGCAATTAAAACATTCAAATACTTGGTATATTTCGAAAGAGCCACTTCAAAACTTTTGCTTTTAATTAGGATGGCTTGCTTCGCTACCGGTTGCCCCAGGCAACGCATCGAGTGCACCGAGGGCAACCGGCGCCGGGAACATCCAAGCGTGCCACGCGTTGGCACGATAAACAAGAGCGACGGAAAGGGAAGCCAAATACGAAGTCGGGCCAGCGGCAACCCCACACTTGGCTTGTGAAACCACTTGACGGCTCCACAAGGAAGTAGCAGGAAGGAGATTTGGCATGGAAGTACAAAAGCAACGCCCTGTGCACAACCTGCTCTTAACCAACGTACCTTTCCTTGCAGCAGAAGTGAGGTTAAATTGCACATCTCGGGTATGAAGAGCCTTCCCAAGGTTGCGGCTCGCTCTTCTCATTCTCCTCGCTCCGGTGCACGTGCAGCCTTCGAAGATGCTGACCGCACGCTGGCTCCCACCTGGGGTAGACTTCAAGCGAAGGAAAACAGTCAAGAAGTATGTAAAACGCCAACCATCACATTTCCATGCGGCAGCAGAGCAGAGTGGGAAAACATTCAGCCACCGTTCACGTTGCAAACCGGCGACGAGAAACGTGTGAAAACAATTTGCAGCCCGAAGCAAGTGACTGTAAATTATTTCCACTCGAGCGTGCAAAAAGAAACAGTTTGGTGGAAACCATCTGTGGGTTGCTTTTCCCCCTTAGCAACTCTCACTATTCCAAAGCCGGTGGGTGAAAAAAATCATATGCCGCCATTTTACATGCCATCATTTCATTGGAAAAAACACATTAGAGGAGATACGATCGCATATTATCTTCAGGATATGTTAAATTTTTGTGATTGTTAATTAGAAATGATTTCTGCGGTTTGCGAATTCAGCATAAAAACTCCTAGAAAATTTCCAAAACAATACGTCAAACAACCAAACAAAAACGCAAACTGGCATCAAGAGAACCAATAACTTCTCAAACAAGAAAACAACTTCTGCTATGTGTTTCAAACATCTGTTCTTGCAACAAAACCATCGGTGTTTAAACAGATTAGTATTCCACAAACAGCATAATTCCATTCCTTCATTTTGCTACTTTCCTATCGAATTGCTTGGTCCTTCAAAACAAAAAAGAAGGTTATGATCCAAAATAATTGCTTCCAAGTACGCCAAACGGTCTCGGTCCGGCCATAATAAACTGCAAATTAAACCTTCGCTAACAACACTTACATAAATCTTAATGGAACACTTCATCTCTCTGCGGAAGCTCGTTTCCAAGGCTCACCATAATCCCATCTTACGAACGGTACGATAACGGAAAAAAGCAACATTCACTGTTGAGAAAATCAATTTTCATCTGTCCGTCCGCTTGCGGATTGTTTTTTGCTCTCCGTTGCTCTTCGTTCCCGGAAAAAATCAGGATTTACCGAAAACTAATTACAGAAATGGTTCATATCGAACGCGCGCGCTTCCGATTGCAAGTTCGCAAAAGGGACCGGAAAGAAAATGAAGTTTTGCAAAGTTCACCCTCTCCGCTTATTCCCCTCAGAGTGAATGCCGTCTCGCTCGTCGCACCTCCCCTCCTCCCAGGGGATGCGCGCCATCTTCACTTTTCCACCAACGATGTTTAAACCGGGCCAATGCTCGCCCTCGATCGGTGTCAGACATGATTCATCTCATTTCAAGTTTTGGAAATAACTCGATTAAGGTCTTGAAAATGTTCGTCTGTGTCCCTTTGTCCCGCTCCATTGCCACTGTCCACGAAGGATGGCACACCGACCGACGGTGTTCCTTGCTTTGGCCCAAAATTCGGGCGTCGAACCACGGACAAAGCGGTTTCTTTCGAGGTGACCTTTTTCCAACTGACCCCATTTTAACTTCCACCCGGTCGAACCAACCCAACGCTCGAACCCTTTCCCATCGTGTAAAGCGTGTCACCCCGTGGACAATCTGGAACACGCCAAATACTCCGCCCCTTCCAGCCAAAACGCCAGACGCCCGGTGGTTGTTCGGAGCGGAAAATTGGCTTACACGAAACCCACAAGTTTTTGCTGGCTTCCGGCGTTGGAGGATAGCTCCGAAAAGGATACTCTTGCTTCTCGAATGCCAGCGAGACGGGGCGAGCGAAAGAACGCCCTGAGCATATTATCCAGCTCCATCCGGTTCCGAGCGCAAACAGGAACTCTACGCCCCTGGCGGAGATGGGGGGTGTTTGAAGACTTCGGTGCCGTTAACGAAAAATCGCCTTCCGCCGAAGGCGAAGTGAAACACGAAACCCGGCCGTCATCCCCCGGCAGTCTCTAAGAAATCGGTCAACCGTGAAAGTTTTGACCGCCCCCTCGGGCGATGGGAGTGGTTGAATCGACCGGCTGGCCTCCCTAAAAGCCTCCCAGGTGCAGCAGGCGCGAGGGTTCCGCACCCGCTCAAATAAGGGATGACAAATGACAAGCCTGTCAACATGATGCATGATTAGGATGTATTTACTTCTCCAACTTCTCCAACGGTTCGTTAGACCGTCCCGTGTGCAGTGAGCGAGGAAGGGAGGAAGGGAGCGAAGAGTAGCCTAAAACTGGCCTAGAATGGTGGGTCAAGATGGATGGTAAAATTTTCAGCATAGTTGCGAGCGAACCCTCTTCACCCTGCGCAAAGGAATGTTGACCGACGATAGTTCCCTACGGTTCGGAGGTTGAATGTGCTCCCATGTGGTGCAGGAAGCTTAAACGGCCATAAGACACCCGCTTCGTGTCAAACCAACATGGGGGCCTCACTCTAACAAGTTAATCGATTCGGGGCGTTCGGTAAGGCTTTGCCTATTATGAAGCTATCAATAGGTTCCAATTATGTAGTGAAGAAAAATACTATCGCATTTTGGGACAAGCATTTCCGAGCATCCCGTACGCTTTAATCGCTTTGCAGCGGTACTTAAACTCACTTGGGAGCGCTCTATGTTTCGCCTCCTTCGCGTCACAATCGTATTGATTCCGGGGCTCATACCTTCCACACAGGTTTCGCATTTCAACACGAACATCATTTAACTAATCGCTCGCAACCTACACCGGCTCGACGGTGTGAAATAATTAATGATGCGTTCGGGCTGGGGACGACGTTCCGTTCATCGCAAGTAATTACCCTTTCGGACTAGTTTTACGGATTTCCGCTTCCTCCCGGAGCCACTCGCTGGTATCTTGGGCCGATATCGCCCATCCGCTTAAACGGTTCATTTACCGAACGATCAGGATAAGACCGGTGGGCCGATGGAGTCAATGGTTTCAACCGGTGGCTCCGATTTGGGTATAAATCTTTCATGAGGTTCCTGAGCCACCTCTCGAGGAAAAGGAGCAGAAAGTGAAGGAGAATGCGAGCCGCTCAGCGAAACTGCTGTGTAGCACGCGGCAAGTCATTAAGTTCGATTCAGCTATGGAACGCTACGGAAAGCCGATTGGACGGCAACGAAAAGCGGCTTCGAACCTCCGCGAACGCTTGCGGTGTCGAGTGCCGGTTGTTCGATGTACTAAATCCGGCGTGTCATTCCGGTTCAACTTTATCGCCACAGCCACGGTACCGTACGTGCTCTGTTCATACCTTTTGCTAACCTCCAGCATATTGTGCTTCGAATCCGTTACGCAAACAGCTTTTCGTATGGCAAAAAACACACACCACGACACACCACGGGCAAGCGGTGCCATTGTAGCGAATAGCAACAGGAACTACGGTGCGTCTTGTTCAAATTTTGTCACCTTTCAACGGTCACGACTCGTTCGCATCACGCAATCTCGGTGCGAACGATAAAATGCCTATCGTAACTAAGTACTCGATCGTTACCGGAATTAAATCTTCCTCGTGTGCTAGGTTCTTTTTTTTCTCTTCAGCAGAGGAAACTTGTAGCTGCTGCTTTTCTGACTTTGAGGAAATATAGTTGAACAAAATACATAAGGAAATTGTTGCTTCATCGTCTATGTTGAATGTGTAGATTTTATTTAAAACTCAAATATTTGGAGCCAGAACTAGATCGATGACAACAATTGGCAAGACCTTCGAGGACGTTTTATGTGGACGTTAATTTTTATTTTTATCAGGCTTCTGTGACAGCTCACATTTTAAACACACTGCAATCTAACTCGCTCAACTGTTTCCCTCTTCCAGATGCTCATCGCAGCTGTCTATCGCCATATCCAGCTCAAGAATCACCGGTGATGGGTCATCGTCATCGTCATCATCACCATCGTCATCGCCACCTCAACCATCTGGCCCGTGATCAGCTTTCGCGCGCAGAAAAGCCCGAGACCTCCCCTGGTCCACCATGCTTAGCCTCCCGAAGCCGCAGCACCCAGCCGGTCAAAGGCTGGCTCTGGCTAGCCGTCACCCTTACCCTCCTGATCCAGACGGGACTTAGTCTCGACCACCAGCAGCCACCACTTCCGGACCAGCAGGAACCGCAGGCGGACGAGCAACAGGCTGGCTTGTCCACCTCCACCGCCACACCCCCTCTTCCACCGTGCGAGCAGCGTGCCCTTGACGAGGTCCCGCCGGATCCGTTCTACGACGTTTCGGACATCACGATCGGGGCGGCCAAATCGTTCGCCGATTTCCTCGCGGGGCGCAAGATCGATGGGGCGGCTCGTGACGAGCGTAAGTTTGCCCTGGCGCGCGAAAAAGCGAACGAGCTGGCGAGCAGCGTGCTGAAGCAGGACGACGGGCTGCTGCTGGCCGTCGGCATCGCCTCGCCCCGGCTTCCGCTAGCCGTGGTGCAGTTCCGCGATCAGATCGACGCCTCGCACGTCAACCTGTCTGAGAGCAAGAGCTTCCTGTCTACGTACTGGCGCGAGCTGGGCGCCGCCTGGAACCAGAGCAACGGCGCCCAGTTTTGGGGCGCCCCGTTCCGGGACTGCGGTCCACTCTACGGGCGCTGGCTCTGGCCGTACAGTGTGACGGTGGAATCACAGGGCTACAAGTGAGTACTTCCCGCTTTCTGTTTCAATTTTTAATCCCCCGTATATGGCTGAATCATATGTAACTTAGTCATCCTAGCATTTGTGTCTAATATTCTGTCTTTATTAAGTTTCCACCCTCGAAATGCCCCATAACTTTTCTCCAAGCCGATGATGTCCGCAAATATCCATTGCATTCCATCCGTTCAATCGACGATGCTGCTAATGTTTTTTGCCTTCAGGCCGCTCATCCTTGGACATCCGATAGAGTTTCTTCGAGAAGAATACCTAGAACGTCCAAGAAAAACATTCATCAAACCATGCGACTGTCCGTTTCTGAGGAATCTTGATATCTATACCTTCCTATTTTTCGTTAAAAAAGATCCGCGGGCAACGTCTGGTCCATCAGTGAACCGTTACAGTTGATTTCGAGACACGAGGCACATTAATTAGTTGTTTGGCTGCGACCTAGCCCGAAGTTGCCCTTTTCGGTTCGGAGAAGTTATTCAACCGCAACGTGCCCTGTTTGGCCGGGGGAAGTCGCGTCAGTGTTATGTAAAGTCTAAATTCCAAACTACTGGAGCGGTTCTGCTAAGGACTATGGTCTGCAAGCGGACGCCCAAACGCTTTCGTGGGCTATTGACTGCCTGAAACGAAGAAAGCTCTTCACGTCCCAGCACATCACTATACAGTAACTTTTTCGTTCGTCTTTTTTTCGCCAAGCTGTCTATTTGCAACGAGTCCAGTTTTGTTCCAAGAAAGTAATGGGAATACATTGCAGCCCCTCCCGTTCAGGTGTAGTGAAAAAGTTATCTCATGATGCCAAGGATATACTCGTTGAGCAACGACTTTGCGACACGCGTTGCTCCAGTTGTTCCGTTTCATAGCATCTTTTGTCCTGTTATTATCCTTCTTGCTGATCCCAACCCCTGTCGTTCTTTCTTTCGCCGTTGCGTCTCTCTTTCCACCCGGTCCCTGCAAGCAACCAAAGTGGTTCCGGGGAGTTAATTAACATTATCATCGCTCAGCTCTGAAGTACAAAAAAAAACTCTGCCTCGAGCAAACACCAGCAAAACGGCAACAATTTCCAGGAAGAAGGAAAAAACCCCGATCCAACTGCAACTGTTACCCCCCGCAGTCCCAGGCTCGCCGGGCATCAAAGGGCAGTGGGCGATGGGCGGAAAACATCTCGATTCCGGTAACCGTTGACCTTTCCGGTGGGGTCGTCCCGTTGCCCTCAGCCCTCAAGCCTCGTATTGTTTCGGGCGGAACGGCTGAATCCTTTTGGCAGTTTATTCGTTGATTAAATTAAACCTGGACTAGCTTTTCTTCCCCTTTTGTTCTCTCCTTGATGTAAGAGTATTCCTATTCGCCCTTCCTTGACCAGTTCTTGGAAGGCCCCGGACGAGTTCGCAGCGTCTGGAGAAAATAAACCAACATTGTGTTCTGCCTAATTGTGACGGCTTCAAAGCAGCAAACCGGTAACGACCGGCCGCCGTTTGTCACGGGCACATTACTGCGGCAGAAAGATATTTACATTTCCTCTCCGTCTGCAGACGCAAGACCGAGCATTCGTGGTGCGTGGTGCCACTGGGTTCTTTTAAGAAGATTGAAATCGCGTACCTTCCATAATGGACCAGCGTCCCGAGACGTTTGATGTTTCAACGAGGGAGGCCAGCTTTTTCCTTTTTGCGCCATAATGATGGCAGCTCCGCGTTCATCTTCGTTCGTGTAATATTAAATGTTTAATTATGATCCTGTCCCGAGCAGCACCGCGGGCTGACTTGGCCTCGGGAAGCCAGTTAGGGCACGGGCTTCAAGCGTTCACCAGGGTGGCAGAAAAATGTGCGTTATCGTGGTACGCCCGCTGCGTTACTTGCGCTATTTACGTCGTCTTTTCTCCACGATGCGGTCAATGTAGTGTTTGGCGCAATCGTTTACGGTCAGCCTTTGAAACACTGTGTCTCTTTCAAAGCGTCCTCCACAGAAGAACGGTCTTCTCCGGCACGGTTGGCTCGCGGCTCGCCGTCTTATCACTTCACTTCGGACGCCACAGAGGAAACCTTTCAAGATGAAGATAAATATTTATCTGCCACAGCCTT
Source organism: Anopheles atroparvus (assembly GCA_914969975.1). Taxonomy (NCBI): domain Eukaryota; kingdom Metazoa; phylum Arthropoda; class Insecta; order Diptera; family Culicidae; genus Anopheles; species Anopheles atroparvus. Next base: position 5,149,013 of record CAJZCY010000003.1, on the reverse strand, counting down.
CCCCTCTTTCCCTGTGTCTCTTATGATCCACTCGAGAAAAACGAGTTTCTGTGGTTAGCAGTTCAGTTCTTTTTTTTTTTTAATTTTTCCTTTGTTTAACTTGTGATGCCGGTTTTAATGCTCGTTCGTCTGAAGGCCCTTTTTGCGTACAGTGCTTACCGCTTGGTTTCCCTTAGCTTATCATTTACACCCTGCGGCCAAGTGGAATCGGTTTCAGGATTTATTTTTCACAAGTTTTACACAACGACTACCAAGCCGGTTGATTCACAAAGTTTGTTTTTCAGTTTCCCTTTTCAGCTTGGAAAAGTGAACAAATGTGTAGGTACGAACCAATACACCATGAAAATGATGCTTTCTATCGGCTGTGTTTCGCCCTTTTCACTCCATTTACAAACGTTTGATAACGAAATAGGGGTGGTTTGAGAAAAACTCCCTTGCAATGGAGACGCCTGGTGGTTTGTGATTCTTTCCATGAATTCCGCAACTGAACTTCTCTTCTTCGCGAGGGAATCAACCACATTGGCTCCTACTATTGCACTGTCATTTTATTCCTCCGATACAGAATCGTGGCCTCGGCGTTCATTGCAGCGGACGTGGATCAGTGCAACGATGCGCTGGAATCGATTTTCGGCCGTCGGCACGTTTGCGATCGCGAGTCCACCTTCTGCCTGCTGGCCGAGCTGGACGCCTCGAAGCCGCGGGGCAAGTACACCTGCGTCTGTCGGCCCGGCTACTATATTCCCAACGAATCGATACAGGGTTTCTCGTCCGAGAAGAATAACGATGGCAACGTGGGAAACTTTAGGTAAGAACCAATGTCTATGTTTTTTCCGTAAGAGAAACAGGTGGACGGAAACGTGCCCCTCACTGTTTCAAACTTCTTTCCGGACGCTTCTCGAACCGTAGCTGCATCCCGTGCCCGAGTGCGTGCGAGTGCGACTCGGCCGGAAGCTGCAGCAGCCCGGACGAAGACTTCAGCACCGAAACTCTGATGAAGGCAACGATCGGTGCTATCTTAGGAGCTTGTATGCTTTGTTGTTTAGTGTTAGCGTTAATTGTGTTCCGTCAGCGGAAGTGCAAGGTACGTACACTGTGGGTTTTCATGCAAAAACAATATGGAGAGAAGCTTTTGTCATCGTCCAATGTTTTCTTATGTAATTAATTCTCTTTTTCGCTCCTCGCCAGACCATTGCCACCGGGATGTGGACCATTTTAGAAACAATTTTATTCGGCATTTTACTACTATATATAGCGGTAAGTTTAAAACAGATCTCACATACAAATTAATGATAACATTAGTAGACAGATATATTGAACAGAAAAGTTCAACCCGTCGGCTGGATTAAAACATAATTATGCCAAATTATCGTCGATAACTAAAAAAATCGGCCACAATTTAATGCAATTTATAAAACTGTCATCAATATTTTCTCTTCATAACCCTTCGCTTTTCACGTAAAATGCACACTCACGCCCTGTTTTACCATTCGTGGTTAACTCTCAAACGAAGAACAAGCTGTTATGCGAAAGATTTAACAAGGCACAAAAAGGATTAAAAAGGCCACGGCAAAGTGAAACATCATCAAAAATGCAGGCTCTCACGCTTGCCGCTCCAAGGCAAGAATTGGTTCATGGAATGCAACAAAAAGCGAACCCTCTCGATGGACCCATTCGCAGGGAAGCGCGCCGTTTGGGTTGAACGAGCGCTTTATGCTCCATTGGTTAATAAAATGGTTTAAAAATAGAGAAGGCACTGCCACTCGGCTTCGGAGGAAACTTTCGAAAGAGGCTTTAACAAAAAAATGACACCCAGCGTGGAGCAGAACTCCCCTCGGTCGGTTTTGCTTTTTCGTGAGCAAATTGAGTGAGTGGAAGCAGATGAAAATTAACCCCAAAAAGAACCAAAGCTCGCTCGACCCTCGTCATCGCCGGTGCCAACGCTCGGTCGTAGCGGCGGAACGATTTTCTTGCCGTTTTACTTTGTCCTCCGAGATGGATCCTGATCACGTCACCAACGACAACTTACCAACGGCTCTGCTGCATACGCTACCTTTATTGTTCTACAACAATTTTAATCAAAAGTTTCCACTTATCATTAAAGTTGCAAAGCGACCTGCTCACACCAACAGCCACCCACACAATATTCCGCTCCAGTTGTTGTTTCAAATTCCATTCTGGTAGCTTGCTTTTGGTTCTTTCTTTTCCGGTGCGTTTGAAAGCTTGAAGTGAGCCCCAAATGTATGACGAACTGTCCCGTGCAACATCAGGCAGATGCCGATAAACTAGAACGGGAAAGTAAAGCTATAGTTTCCCAACCCGCATCGTATGGGCGACATTATTCGTGCAACTAGCTCGTTCTACCGATACGGATAAATCGCTGATGGGAAACTTTCGAGACGCGAGCACGAGACAATTTTGTCATGCTTATGATACACAGTTGCCGTATGGATGATGTAGACAAATTAAAAGTTTCTCGGTTTGAGAAGCTAATTAGTATTCGGAGTGCATACTTTCAAATGTTCACAACTTGCATACATAATGAAGTTCGGTGGTATCAAATAGAATACGTAAATGGAAAAACTGTAGTAAAACTAAAAAGCTTGAACTCTATGCAAATGGAAATCCCTCGCTTGAATTAATGGAAATGTTGGAGGATATTGACGTATACAAGTTGTGCTCAATACACCTGTTGTTTCACATATGCCTAAAATTAAGTGAAAATATTTACTTTTCACAACACAATCGTATTCTTTTACCTATCGGTTCAGCACTAACTGTTTAATTAATGTACATTTCTGCATTTGTCAACAACAGTTCTACTTGTTGTTCCGTGGATTATGGTATCAATGCCAACTCCGTGTTTTATGCTCTCCTCCCTTGAAATATATCTCCCTTCCACTCTCTTTCACCTGCCTGAAGTTGGCTCACGCTTGTTGCACCAAAAGAAAACCCGATTCACAAAAACAGAGCAGTGACTGCAGGACACTCGGGGACCGACACTCCTGCACAAACATCGGAACTGCCACGTTGTGCTCAAGCTACACACACACTGCAAATAGACGACCTTAATTGAATGGTACAATTTATGGATCGCTGGGCTAATATTGACGCTTTGAATCGATTTGTGCTTCCTGTCTGAGGCCGTGAACCACTTTCCTATCCCACCGTGGTGTCGCTCGGTGGAATGGAATGGAAATGATGCCCATCGGCAGCCATAGAGTCGGCTAGAAGGGAAAAGGCATGCTAATCGTGCGTCTAACAATCTGTGTGTGTGTGTGGGTGAGCTGGAGGTGCTGAAAATGAATTTATAACGGGATGATTAACATATTGGTTCGATAAACCGCAGCTAATCAGCGGGTTGGAAATGTTCAACCCAGCTGGCTTGCTAATCGCGCTGAGATAAACTTTGACAGACTGATAGACAGACGGGCCGAAGGATCGAAGTAGCCCGAGGCCCGATGTTGTTTGAAGATGCTAATCTGATGCGTTTCTTGGTGATTAATCATTCCGTCGTGCACACGCGTTTGCAAACGGTGAGGACAGATGGGCACATCAAACCATTTTCGCACTTCATTGACGATACAGATTCAGATAAACGGATCCAATGAATGGGATTGAACCAGAATAAGCCAGTTAGTATCGAACATACACTCTATTTAGATGACACAGCTGAAGGTTTTTCATAAAACCATTTGTTATTCCAAGTTGGATGAAATTGAACACTGAAACAAGTGGCCAAATGTTTATAATTTGGAAATAAGTGAAGAAAATCTGGACTGTGCCGTTGAGAGCATCACATGTTGTAAAATCTCGATGCAATGGAGGAACTACCATTCCTGTAAATTGAAGAAATGAAAAGCGAAGGCTGGTGTTCTTCTTTTTTTCTCCCTCCATCATAATCAAATGATAGATGGCGTGCTATCAAATCGCACACACCGCCATGTGCCGTCCATATGCTCGTCGCATTGACAAATTACTGCACCACCATTCAATCCAAGGCGGGACGAGGCAAACGGCAAAGCACGAGGGAGATCGAGAAAAACCCATCCCATCCGTCGATTGTGATAGTGATGGCACATGCCCAGTATACGGACGACGTTCAGCGGTGCTGGAGGGTGGAACATAAATTTCATCTACACTCGCCATCGAACTGCCACTTTTCCGTTTCGAACGCCGGTGGCCGGTGCAACTCATCATGGATCGACTATCGAAATACGTCTAGTTCATCGAAAAAGAAATCCAACCCCAAATGGATTATTTGCTGCCGGCAAAGATGGATCCCGGGCGATCTGACCGACGGCAGGCCCTTGGAAGTCCGCATTTTGCTGGTGGTTTTCGCCACGCCTCAACGAAAATATGAGCCCACGATGGATGCCGACTGAGCAAGTTGAGTCTGTCGAAATTTTTGAAGAGTCATCCGCTTTTATGCCACACACACACTCTCACACACAAACTCATAAACTTAGTCTCGGCCTATCCCTCCCACTGCTGTAACCTTCCACCAGGTCCTGCTACAGGAGTTGTATATCCCAGCCGAATAAAAAGGACTAGCTTGTTAGCTGAGGGCTGAACCCCAACTTTGGTGGAAAATCCAACCCTGCACGGAGCCGTGGGGGGGAAACGGGAAGCAGAGACAAGCGGGGAGGGGACAAAACTGGAGCCAAAAATAGAAAGAATAGCATCGAAAACATCATTTGAGCTGTATGTCAATAAATTTTAGTCAGCTATATCATGCCCGTACCGTAGATTTACTTTTATCGGACGACTGGAAACGCAGTACGTCTAAAGGCAGTAAAAATGAAAATGAAAAAAAACTGCGGCGAAACCAAATGTTGACTTTGCGGGATTTTGGAGTTATCTCGTCTGTTTTTCCCCCGAGCTCTGTCGAGTTGAGCCTGGCATGTGGATTGAGTTTGATTTCGTTTTTTATTACTATTTTGTTGCTAGCCTTGAAAAAGATAGAACACTTCTCTACCGCGGTTGCAATCAATAATGTGCCGGAGGGTCATTTAGACATTATCTATGAGTCGATACATTTCAAGTCACATCGATTTTTTTTATTTTTGCTCCCTTTTTCCATCTCGTTGAATAGATTAGAGTGATTTTAGCTTTTGCACAGTTGATTCTCATTTTATAATAGGTTCGATGTTTTTGAAGGCCCATGTTGTATTTTAAATTCATTTATAATAAAAACATGAACGGCCTTGTAGAACCCTTATTTACTGTTTGAGTCGTTGAGGTTAATCATAGATCTTCGGTTAGCCGAAACCGCAAAAGCGAACACCAGCTCAGCATATTCCTTTCGCCAATGGCCAATAGATCCCTGGAAAACCTTCCCAATTCAGCGGCTTACGTTTTTCACCGGTTGTTTTTTCGACCCCTTCGACAAAGCAGCGGTTTCGTAACGAACGTCACAAAGTCAGCACGACCAACAAACTAACCGCAAAAACCGATTAAATTTACGATTGATTTTTCACCCCTAAACGGGGAGCGCGCGTAGCCAACGCAATGATTCATCCCCCACCTGCCATAAAGGGAGGGTGTGTGGGACGGAGTTTCCGCCAGCGAAACGAAGAATAAGGACCTTCTCTCCCTTCCTCCGAAACGAGCGCCACCGCGCGATAATGATGTCTCCGACAGAAAGCATAACGATGCGCTGACAGTGACGAACGCCAAACGACGCTGGGTGGGGTGGCTGGGTGTGGGATAAGGACAGTTTTCGCGTCCGGGGTAGGAAAAACCTCAACGGCGAAACCCATAACGACGTAGGCACGCGTCAACGATTCGAAATGCAAAAACCTGTCACTCCACCGCTATCGTGTCGCGTTTGGCCGGACTTGCTGTTTCCTTTTTTTTTGCCACTGACTTTCCCCTAGCGCTTCTAATTCCATTTCATTTTATTGCTTCCCATTCGAGATGATTTATGGTGCGGTACGGCCAGCGCCGCCGGCTTTGACACAGTTATGCATTTCCGTACGCCAACGCCGCAAAAAAAAGCATACGATACGAGCTAGGGGCACCGTTTTCCACCGCCTTTCCGCCAGCGGTTGCCCGCTGCATGACGGGGGGTTGAAAAGAAAATTCTTTCCCGCAGACTGGCCGGCGTCGAACGCTGCTTCGAACGAGGACTGGGCTGTTTCGCCAACAGACGGCACGAATAAGGGGCAGGCGCGAAGTGTGCAGTTTTTATTTCCATACTCTTCCGGACGCCTTTCTAGCCCTTTCGCGTCATGAACTACCCACGAACATCATTATGGCAATGAAATGGAAGCGCAGGAGAAAGCACCTTCAATTGGCAGCTGAAGAGGTAGAGGCCTGGAAGGGCTGGAGCTGGAAAGCACTTTCTCGTCCGTAAATGCAATGCGGTTTATGGAAAATAAATTCAAGAGTGTATCGTAGGCTCTTATCGCAAATGTAAATCATGCTTCATTGCGGATTGCATTTCGATAGGCTTGCAGTTGTTCGCGTATTTCGTCTAATGTAATAGAGCTTACTTTATTTACTTTTACCCGTTGAGCATTGAATTCAGCATTGGACTTGGTTATCCGACAAGAATAAAAATTTGGATTTACAAAAACTGCAAATCGTTATGATTTAACGCTTCCCACCGACAGGTTGCACTACACTTCCTGCAGGCGTCGACCGTGCGGTGTCTGCTGGAGCCGTGGTGCCGCGAGCTGGGCTTCATCATCTGCTACGGTGCGATCGTGCTCAAGCTGTACCGTCACCTGGTGGAGTTCCGCACCAGGAAAGCTCATCGATGGGTTGTGAGAGATCTGGATCTGCTGCGCTACCTGTGCGCGATGATCGTCGCGGTGCTGTGCTACCTGGCCGCCTTCACCGCCACCAGTCTCGACTTTCTGCAGTACAGCGAGCTGGTGTGGCAGATGGACCAGCCGCAGTCGATGGCGCCGGCCGAGCAGGTGGCGTCCAACATGTGCCGCCCGATGCGCTGGGACTACGTCACCGAGGCGGGCGAGCTGCTCATACTTGGCTTTGGCCTGCAGCTCGCAATCGCTAGCCGCAACGCCAACACACAATTCCGGGTAAGTAAGTGCCGGTTGGGCTCAAGTTATTTGTTGAGCCGAAAGACTCATAGAACATGTTATCGTGATATTATTCCATCATTGCTTAGTTCCACCTATAAGACGTGCAGAATGCGAAAGGATAGATTCTGCAAAAACTGCAGAAGACTTTGTTCCATGCTTTGCGTATGCACTAATTGTCTTTCATCTTCTCCCAATTTCCCTTGTTTTTTCTCCGCTTTCGGCAGGAACGGCAGTTCCTGGTAGCTTCGATATTGATCGAGTTTCTCGTCTCGTCCACCTTCTACATACTGCGCTTCTGGTATCTGGAGGAGTTCAATCCGTCTACACTGTTTTTGGCCCTGTTCGTGCGCTCGCAGCTGACCAACACCGTGACGCTGGGGCTGATCTTCCTGCCCAAGCTCTGGTACCAGCACAAGCAGGTAAATGTCGAAACGGGTTCCCCTCCCTTCATTCCCTCCCAGATCCCCCGTCCTCACCCGGCCTTCTATCCTTCCCGTCCTGGCATTTGGTCCATGATCCGAGGAAACGAAATTTAAAGCAACCCGAGCCACCTTGCATACAGGAGGAAAATTGGCTACACCATAGAAACGGGTGATCGCACCAACTCCTTCGTGGAAAACTCACCCCTCTCCCTGCTGCCTCTTCCTTGTCTTCTTGCCCAAAACCTTTACCGGGCCCGTTCTGACGGGCTGGAGACGCTAGAACACTTCGCTGCCTCGAATTGAGGGGCTTCGAACCAGCAAAGAGAAATATAAAAAGACAGTTGCCCACAAACGGAAAAAAGCCCCTTTTTCCAGCGGCAACATAAGAAAAACACCTCACCAAAGCAAACAACATTCGCCCGCCCAACCCTCTTGCGTTCTAGCAGAGAAAATTGGCCCGAAATATCCTCCTGTCCCCAGCATTACTACAACCACCATCACTACCACTACTACCGCCACCACCACCACCATTCGTTATGATTACAATCAACACCGTAGCAATAATCAAAAAGTCAAGGGAACCAATCTGCGCAAGCACGCTCTGTTACGTTTTTTTTTTTCATTCTCGTTCTTGTTTTGTTCTCTTCGTTAACCATATGTTGTAACAATTTCTGTACAATGTGCTAACCATGTGTCCATATGTGCATAGACAATCACCAAATCGTATGTGTAAAATGTGTACGTTTCCATCGCACACGGCGCAGCACACACATATACACACGGGCGCCTTTTCCTGTACATCTCAAACACAGGCGCCCATCCAAACGCCACACACAAACGAAACATATTTTGCCAAACCATTTCATGCTCCACTTCGTCCCCGCGTTATCATCTCCCGCACCGGGTTATCATTTTGTCAGGACCGTTGTGCCTTGACGATCCCTTGATCCTTTTTTTTAAATATTTCCGTTTTCAATTACGACAAAGCCAGCAAACGCGTACAGACACTCGTGCACACGACAAAATGGTGGGCCTAAACCATGTGAATAAGCAAATTCGCCACTCAACGTACAGTTTTAGCTCATCATTTTCCTTGCATCGTAGTGCCTGGGAAATCTTGGCCTTTTTGTTTTCTTTCATAATCACCTCCACAATTATGCTCCACCCGTTGCCTTCGGTACGAGTAATTTACTTACGTCAACATTGCTTTGACCCTTGTCGGAGGACGGGGATGGTATGGCCAGGCACGCAGCACCATCTTAGCTAATTATTTTAGCATTACGCTAGCAAATCGTCAGCATAATAAAACCACGTCAGCGTCATCCACCTGCCGCAAACCATTCTGTCAACCAAACCATCAACCCAGCAGCCTCCCGTAGGAATGATAAAAATAATCACCATCCAAATGGTTCCGCCATTTCTACCTCTGTCCCGGCTTCGCGCGAAGAAGAACCGAAATGGAAGTCATCTTTTACGGCTTAACAGGCAAAACACCGGGTTTCTCGAGTGTTGAGATGCCCTCTTCTCCCCGACATTCCCGCATCTCCGGTGTATGGTGATTCACTACGACTTTCTTTGGCATCATTGAAAGCCTCTCTTCTTTTATCTATTTTATGTTTTTCCATGCCCGAGAAGTGTGTCATGTTTTCTTTGCGAGACAATAAGTTACACAATTTCAACCTTTATTTTTGTTTTTCGCGCAAGTTCAAATAGCGTCCCTCACCATCTCGCCCTCTGTCTACTCGCCTTGCCGGCTACGAACCTGCCACCACGGGAAACCATGTTGACGGGGAAGGGGTTGTTTACAGAATTAAAAACCCCTCTCCGTCAAAGGCCGGCTGTTGTTTTTGCTTTCCCGCTATCGAGATCAAGAGCGCTGTTTCACGCGACTTTCATCAATTGCAAACACAAGACGCCCGAAATTGCTCACGCTCAAAGGAAAACGAAAAAACATGGAGTGCGTGGAGTGTTTCTGAAGAAATTCAAACAAACCCTCACAAACGTGTTTTAAAGCTCTTTACTTTGTGCACTTCTTCTTTCTGGCGTACACCAATCAGATTTTTTTTCCGGGTGTACACACCGTCTTCAAACGACGACCGGCGGTGCTTCGTTCCGCTCCGATGCTAAAGACGCTCGCGAGCAGGCCCATGCCGCTTTCGGGAATTGGCCAAACTTTGACAAATTTGCCATCAAGCCACACGCGCGTGCCGCCGGTGCTGGTGCTGCCGTTTGCTTGGGCAATCGTGGAAAATTGATTGCGTGTTTAGCCGACTGAAACAATGTAAACGCAAAGACTCGCAACGTAAGCTCCGTATGGCATGAGAGGGGACTTCCGGGCGACAAAGCCGGCGACGACGACAACGACGAAGGGAACACGCAGAAGACAATGTGTTCCTTGCGATGGGGGAGAGGTTAGTCGCCCCCGGTTTGCCACGGCATCCGGTGTTTGGAAGGTCGCAAGCGAGGAGAGTGGCTACGATCCGGCCTCAGGTGAAAGGTTGTTGGTTTTAAATGTATCGCTTAAACAACTACTCGCGCAAGACAGAGAGACTCACTTAATTACTTCACAAACTGTTTGGTTTGTGCCTGGTTTGTCGTGGATAGTATCCTCACAGCTACAGTTTAACTATAATCTTCCGATCAACGCTGTTGCTGTAATGGTTCTTGCTATCTTCAGTTTTACTTGAGTAACCTGAATCGACTCAAATTTTTCAAAATTAAAACCTTTTTATAAGCTATTATTCATTTCAAACCATTCAAATAGAAATTAAATTTTGAAAAGGTTCCTTTACAAAAGACAAACAACCTATAATTTATCGATACAAAAAAGACAACGAGAATAAGGAACATATCTTCCGCTACCTGAGCATTCTTTAAACTTTGCCAACGCTCCGTATAAGTAATTCCAACCACGAAAGAGAAAAATAAATACCAAAAGTATCGTCTTATCAAGGAATTTAACAAAGTTTTAGCTTCCTTTTGTCTTTTGCACCACTCGTGGATTGCCTTGCAGTGCGTTGGAAAAACTTTACGACACAACAAACTCCTGCTGATGGATAGTCAACCATCGGATCCGTGGAAGTCCCATTTGGAAAGTTTCAAAACTTCGCCCCTATCTTTCTTTTTTCATCACTTTGATTTGCTTTAGAGGTAGGGAAAAAATTTAAAACCATTACTATTTATCGGTGGCGCAGTTGCACGTGCTCGCGCGTGCACACAAACCGGAAAGCTAGTTCGAACCGCGACCGAAGAGGGAGGAAAGTGTTGGAAAACATACCTTACACATCGATGCGTTTGGGCAAGAGAGAAAGGGGAAGGTTGGCTGTTTGGAAGGTGGATTGAAAGCAGAGAATCCGAAGCGATCACCACCGGAAATAGAAAGTTTTGCTTATGTCATTCTGAACGCCCGAACGCCTCTCCAACTTCGTCTTCTTGCAAAATGTCTTTGCTACGCAACTCCGAAACAGCGCGATTCCAGCTTACAACACTGGCACTGGCAAATTTGTTCGCCCTTGGACTTTCCTCCAGGAATTGCGCTCCGCTGACAATTTCGGGATGCACCAGAGAACTCACACTCGTGGCAAAATTGGATTCGTGCTGCCCACTCCCACAGCCAACAGCTCCTGCTTTGGAACGCCTGCCGGTACGAAAGGATGGACTTTTCGGCGGACGAACTCCCGTGCGAGGATAATCTTGGATAAATGTGTAATTTAACACTTTACCCGTTCTCGCATGAACTTTCGCTAACTTTCCCAGTCGTACGAATCGCGCCCGGGCGAACACGTGAGGATGGTTACATCCTGACGTTTCCTCAAACGAGCGCTCAAGGGCCTCGGTCGCTTGAAGTGGTCGGAACTGAACTTTTCCCAACGCCACTTAACCACCGACTGCTGTCAAGCTCGGGAACCCCGGGAAACCCCCGCGCCCTGGTCCCTTCGATGCGTGTGTTCGGGAAGGACAGGCAAAAAACTCCTAACGAGCATCAACGGATTTTATTAAATTACATAAATCATGAGAGCAAAATTGAATCGAAAGGACATCTCTCGGTTTCTGGACGCGCGCCACGGAGGCTGCGTTTCTCCTTTACGATGCAAGGAGACCTTGAGAAAGTAAAAGACCGCACCGACTTTCCGGCGTTCCGAACAAAAAAAAACAAAAGGTTCCCACCGAAGGATTTAGCACCATCGAGCGCAACGGCAAGTCACTTCCGCTCGCCGAGTCTGTCGACCAGCGGGAAAACTTATTCCGGCGAACTTCTAATCAAATTTTCATGACAATATACTTCGGCTCTGTTGCGCTTCCGAGGAGTGCGCACGTGGACCGAGTGTGTCACGTACGATGGGGCCTGAGCGAGTTGAAAAGTAGTGACTTGGTGGAAATGGAGAGAAATGAAAGGAAAAACCTTTGAACGAAGAGATTTTCTTCGAATGTACCGCAACAGCGAGTGCTATGGTAAGCATGGTGGAAAGCATGCACGAACGGTGTACATTTCCCGGTAGGTTGACTGAAGGTTGTAATGCGAGAGACAAACAAAAAACAAGGACAAGACAGTCGAGCCTGGCGTCGTTGATTGTCACCTGGCGCCGATTTTGCGACCGTCCGCTAACGGCGACTCCCTTTTGCTTGCTTTCTAACACCGAGATCCACTCTTGTCTTTTCGTACCATTTTCCGACGAGACGATTACCGAGTGAGATAATGAAGATTTTCACTTCCACCGTCTCGAGCCGACTTCTCGCGGGGGGTACAACTGCTTTCGCCGGGCGCGAAGCGTAAAAACATGCGGGCGTACCGTTACAGGTTTTTATAGCATCCACCAAGCGGACGGGAAACTCTCCACTTCGCTTCCTGAGCTGAGATGTCTCGAGGTGCGTTTCTTTTTGGGCGCACGTGGCTCTTCGCCATTTATTATGCCATCGAACGAGCAGCAGAGAGTTAACGTGCGTGCAAGGCAAGGTTGGAGACGAGACGTTGAAATGTGGAGTGCATATAAAAAGCATATTGCGTTTTCATTACACAAATTGATGCCAAAAGAAGACAGTCGAGTTGTTTTTTTTTTTCACCCCTTATACATTAGCATTTGCACATGGTTTAATGCCACAAGCAACGCATTTATGGGATGGAATTTAAAACAGCACTATCGGCATTGTTTCTGAAGCGTTAAAACTGCATAAAAAGTCAAGGTACAAAGGTTTAGGTAAAAGTTTTATGGAATATTTTTAAGCTTTCAGTTTTCATTCCACAATGAACGCGTTTAACATACCTAAAACTTTGCCGCACAACTTTATTATTCTTTCCAACAAATTCATATTCATATACTATAATTCAATTTCATATACTTAATTAAGTTGAAGTCTTTATAACCCCCAACTATTTTTTATATTTCGACAGCCGACCGATCGGTAAAGGCAGTAAAGTCTTAATGAAATTTGAAATAACTAACGCCCAAAGCATTGCCAGCTTTCTCAGGTTTATTATCTTAACATACTCACTTGGGCAAACGTACACGGAGGCAAAAGTGTTCTTGCTGTTGTTCTAATCGGCCAATCTTTCCCCTCGTGCTGTTGTATTAGCACGCTGTTTCGTATTAACTGGAGGTTCAGCCTTCGGGCCTCATTTCCATCTCATAGTTTGCATAATCGCGTCTAACGCCGTCTGCAGTCTTAGTGGAGCTTTCATTTTTATTTATTTTCTTTTTACCCGGAACCATCGACAACGGCGCATATTCTTGTCTCGCTGCGAACTCGCTCGGTCTTTCAGCGGCATGGACAGGCATCTTCCAACGATCATCGCTTCTCCCAACGAACCACAACGAATCACCAACAAACACAACCTATTCACACCAAATAGACCTTCAGCCGGGGCGGAAACGAAAACAAGATCTTACAAAACACATGCAGGCACACTAGAACGGATTCCAAGCCAGACACAGCACACGAGCCGAAATTAGCAAATTTGCGAAAACACAGAGCTTAGGGCGCGCGCCGCATTTGAATAGATAAATGGATTTGTGTACCGGAAAATTAGTCCGATCAGCGAGCACCGCAGAGAAAGCGTCTTGTTTTCGCAGGGTGGCTTCGTTTATTTTCCATTTTTTTTTTTTTGCCGAGGTAGGGAAATTGGCGAAAGTTCTCGCAGGAAATTCGGACCGCCCTGGGAAATGTTCTTTCGGGGCTGTTTTCTTTCCCGCCTCCATCATTCCCCGAGATTCATGCACATCCATCTCATTGCATCCTCGCAAAGCATAAACTACGCTTGTAGAATCTGTGCCTCTCCCTCCCTTCGCCACTGTTTCCCTGCCGCTCTATTGGCTCAACGGTCTTTCACTCCGTTTACCGGTAGTCAGTCCCCATAATCCTACCTACAACTTCATCAGCACCAACTATTACGAATGTTAATCACCTTCTTCGGTTCGGTGTTTGCTAGTTACACGATGATTGTTACTCGATGTGTATTCTCTTAAAGCTGTCTAACTCTTGAATCTCCAGTATTAGATCCCAATGTGGAAGAGAAGTCCCTGTATGTTCTTGTATACATTCTCCGGGAACCGGAAGAAGGCTTAAACCATTCTCTTCCGGAGGTACACCGGTGAGAAAGATTAGCAAATATTGACCTACATTGGGCGTACCCATTTGGGAGGACGTTCCGAATACCCTTCAAAAACATCGTATGGGCGATCCAAATTCGCTTCAAGCGCCAAAACCTATCGCACAGCGTTGCCTTCCATCAGACCGAAGCCTGCTCTTCCTGCTCTCGATCTCTTGATCTTTTCTGATTGCGATGCACGCGGTTACGACGCGGGTGCGACGGGCTAATGCGAGCCCTATGTGCCCGTTTTGCGAACGTTTGTATGCCCGTTGTTGCCTGTGTTTCAATGTTTATTCTATCTCCCTCTACTCGCTCCGTCTGTCCTCGAGCTCACCAGCATCCCCGTGCATTGCTGTATGCCTTGGTTTTGGTCTCCTATCCTTTTCCTTTCTCCTCTGAATCTAGAATTCTCTCTATCTCTGCCCGAGTGATTCCCTCTCGCTCGCTGTCTTCTTCCCGATGCTGTTGGGAAATTGGTGTTGTTAGTTGTTTTCTATTAATTTCTATCCGGGTAGTTTTGGATCGTCGTTAGACTTCTTTCTTGTTTGTCTCTGCTGTTGCCCGCTCTCTCCATCTTCCTCCGTCCGGGGTGCCCCCGTTCCCTGTTTCCGTTCGTTTGTGTGTTTCTTTTTTGGATGTTTCGTGTGTGTTGTTGCATCGTCATAGCTTGCAGGTTCGTTCCCTTGCCCATGACGTATCATTCCGCTTACCTGTGGATGCTTTCAAGGGCGCACATGAGAGTACACATCATGGCGGAGCGCTCGGCACCTACGCCGGCATCTGCATGGGCGACCCGGAGGTCGGCGACGTCACGATATCGGAGATGAGTCCCGAGGACATCAGAGCCGAGCTGAAAAGGTAAGGTGGCAAGGGGTGACAGGGAAGCAGGTGCACCGGTACTAACAAATCTTTCTTTCTCCTCTTTCTCTCTTTCTTCTTCTATTTATTCCCCTTTCTTTCTTCGTCCTTCATTCGCCACCACTGCACGCCACATACGCTCCAGACTGTACACACAACTAGAATATTTAAAAAATAAAACCCTCCGCCAAGACAATCCTCACATAAGCAAACGAAGAGGAGGCAGAAAGGTGGCCCATCGAAGGTTCTCGCTGCAGGTAAGCCCGCGTGTATGTTAGTGCGCGGTTCGCCACCGCCCCGCTGCCCCCTTTGTTTGTCCACCACTGAAGCGGCGCCCTTTATGGGGAAGTAACGAATTTTGGAAACGCTTTTAGTACAGAACACGTCTGGATTCACAGACACGATGCGCACGGGGAAATTCGGTAGATATTGCACCTCCACCTTAGAGGTGGCCAGTGTTGCAAGGCACAGCCTTTTAATCACGTAAACCCACAATCTCGAGTTTAACTTGCTTTAGAACATCATGCAATGGAGGCGCCTGGTTGCTTGTAGACTTTTAGTACACTTTGGAAATAGGAGCTACTTTTAATCCACTCTAACTTGAACATGTTTAAACAGACGTACGCTGTCTCGCTTAATCTTCCCCACGCACCCAGTGTTAGGTTATGGAAGCACGAGAACGTAAAAATGTAATATATCAAACTGTAACTTAAAACCACTCAGATGGCTCACATCACCGGGCTCACCCCTCGCTCATCAATAATTCAAATGAGTTTAACTAACATCAGCTCTACCAGCAGCCAAACTCACCGACAGTCCCTCCGAGTTGGAACCGAGCGCACCGTTCAAACACAAAAAGCACCGGTGGCAGTCGCCGTTTGGCTTGATTCTAGTTTAGCACCGCCATAAATTGGAATTGCAACACGTCTGTCAATCGTGTAGGTAACATAAGTCAGGAAGTGTGCAGGGATGGGCGACGCACAGTCAACCTCACCCTAGCAATCGGTTCAGTGTCAGCACGTGGAAACTCGTACGTGTGACCGAAACTCATAAAACTTTTAAAACCAACAAACCTCACCTCGTCGGGTGCATCCACCCGGGAGTTGTCGACGATTGCATTGCATTGGGCAGGATTTTGTGAACCTTTTGGCGCTCAAACGAATTGATTTTGGAAATCAGCACTCATGCAATGCTTCCACCCCAAAGCCCACATGGATGGACAACTGGAAGCTGGACTCTTTTGTTGAATTGTTTTGTTTATAAATGTTTATTGTTTTATGTTTGACCCCCTTTCAACTTAGTTTCACAAACATTTTTACCAAAAGTAGCAAGATTGTGTTATGAAAGGGCAAAACTGTATCAGATTTTCATGGTTTTCGTGGTGTTTCTATAGTTTTTTTGTTTGTTTTGTATCGACTTGTTTCGGCTTTTCCATTGATTGTTTCACAATTTTTACGTCGATCTTTTTGGCCTACGATGCAGTTCACGTTTTTTGTTGACTTTTCGTTCAGTTCTTTATCCACCGAACTTTGCACGTTGCTTTGAGCGGTTTGCTTTTCATTCGCGTTCTCGATTGAGTACCATTGGGGCAGCCCCATCTTTGTTGTACCTTGGAGAACCAGTGCAGCCGCTGTTTGACGTTGTTCATTGCAATTTCATTTTCCTCCTCCGAGTTCCAAACCATAACCCCCCCCTCCCCTTCTCCCCACCATTCCCCTTCAAGTAGTCGGTGGTGATTGATTCCCGAACCCGCACTCCGACGTTTGCCACCCGTTGATTGTGTTCCCGGTTTTCCGGTTCGTTTTTCTTCATTTTCGTGCTCAATACTCGATTGTAAATAAATTTTCGCGTCCCAGTGTGCATCCATGAAGCTTTCCAAAACCGTGTACTTCCGTGTATTGTGCAGCTGTGCCGTGGACGGCCAGGATGATGCTTCCGGTGGTGGTGATGGTGATCGATCCGTTACCGACTCGAGTGTTCCGGTTGTTATATTTGTTTCCACTTTTACTTATTTTTTCTACGCCAGTAAGTAGCAGGTAGTTTGTGTGAAGATGGGTTTGAACTTTTGCATTACATATTTTAATGAACCAGTTTGTTTCGTTTACCTTCGCCCTCATATGAAATTTGTATGCGTAAGACTAGCTACAGTACATACATCTCTAGTTTTTGCATTGTGTTGGTACTATTTTCATTTTCCACTAGAAAGTTTACTGATGCACGGAGCGAATCGAAATAGATCATTAATCGGGAAGCCAAACAGTCACGATGTACTTGACTCGTTTCGATTGGCAGGACTCTTTCGATTCGCTCGGTCTTCGTTATTAGAACGAGTCTCGTAGCCTCTCTCAACAAGTAGCGTTGAGTAGCAAACCGTATTTTCCAACTAACCGAACCGATTTCAAGCTCATATAACTGGATGTTTTTGTATCTCTTTTTCTCTCTTTTTACTCTCTTTCTCTTTCTCTCACTCTCTTTCTCTCTCTTTTCTCTTCTCTCAACGTTTCCGTCGTTTTGTTACTTGTTCGAAACGTGTCCTTAAACAATTTAAATACCATACCGATAAACACAAATATCCAATCCCTCAATTTCATCCGGCTCTTCGCTTTCCTTGCTCGATTTATCGAACCCCTGTCGTTACTGTCTCGCTCCCATGTTTGAATCCCTCCAATTATCTCCTTTTTGCCGACCCATTGAACTCTCCTCCTCCCTCACTCACCTGATAATCATACATCCAATGTTCACCCAATACAAATAAACGCGGAACAAATCCCGAACCTGCGAATTAAACAAAACCCCTTAAAATTAATACCAAAAACCCGGCGACCGTCGCTGATGCGTGTTCCCTGTATGTTGCTTCAACGTTCGCCGTATGACATAAATTAATTGAAAACACCAAACGCGACTCGATGCAATCGAAACGAAATCACACTCAAAACAAACCCTACCTCCACTTCAGAAAAAAGGAAGCCGAGAAAAGGTAAATGTTAATCCATTTTTATGTGTCAACAAGTTGCGTTCGTTTCTCCTTGCGTTTCTGCTTTTTTTGTTTCATTTCCTGGAAGGTACTTTTCGCGAAATTCTTAGGAGCGTGCCTGGGAGGATTGGGGTAAAAGCATAACGTTCAAGCTGAATGGCAAAATTGTATTTCTCTATGCTGTACATTTTAACACCTGCAAAGAGCATTTCTCACGTTATCGCGTTTGCCGTTCGTGCTTCCCGCATGGTGAAAGGATTTTCCGGGCTCGCATTGTGCATTTGTGGCCGTGGGCGGTACACGCACACACGCGTCGAGGTCAAACGGAAATGTCGAGCCATCGGAATCGGGCCCGGACGGTCACAATCGCCTTGCTTTGCATATAGATTAGAAAATTCATGCGAATATTTTGTCGCTTTCCATTTGCCTTTTTTCCTTCCGGTACTTCGACCCCTCGTGTCCGTAACGATCTCTCCCTGCGGCGTAACTGTCCGCGAACAAACACGACATGATTTTACCATCTCTCCGACAAACTAAAGGCTGGTAGGATTAATTTCTGATCACTGCCATGCTTTTCCAGTGTGTTATTGTTCAATTTTCCCAAGTGTTGTGTCGACCACTAAAATCGAAAAAGGGAGAAGGGAAAATGGGAAACGTCTTAAATCGGCTTTCTATCAATCCTTGCCGCCCTAGCACCAAACATACGAACAGATGAATGCGTGGTGTACAGGATGTCACATCAAATACCTTCGGGCGCGACTTCTTCTGCCGCTGCTTGTGCTTGCCTTTAGAGCTTTTCCCTCCCTCTGCGGACACCCAGCGGAGCACGCATGCACGTAAACCTCGTGTCGCCCCGTTGGCAGGATGATGAATTTATTTTTTGCCCCCCGTCGCCCCAGCAGCCTTTCGACCCTTTCCACTTCGGCTGGGTTCGCACAAATTGCCATCACTCTCAATCTACGACTCTGCCCTGCAACAAGCCGACAGTCGCACAGCGGCGTCCCACTTTATTTCCTACTCTTTAATTTATTTCTCGCCCCACCCGATTTCCCCTCGTCAGCTGACCCCCTACTGTCTGCTGCGGCTTTGGCCATCCTGCTGGAAGGGAAAAATGGGACGACGAGCACGATGTCAGTCGGTCGGTGTGCCAGTGGAAAATGTTTCACATTCCAATCATTCCCGGACCGCAACTACGATAGTCAGCTAGCGAGCGCCACGCTGCTGGAATTAATATTGACAACCTTATCCACCGAATCTTCTTTCTCGCTTTTGTGCGTTGAGGGAGATAAAGCGAGCGGGTTTTCTTTCCCACAGCCCTTCTGCTGCACAGCGGTAGCTTGGTGAGCTGTAGAAATAATCGTCCGACAATCACCATTTGGAGCAGCTCCTGTGGGGCCGCGGGAGTGCTTAGCTAACCACGCTTCCACTTACTCCCACTTTCGGGATCTCGCATTTCCGGAGTAAAAAAACGTTTGCGAACACGAACGACTCGAGTGCTCCGACTCGTGCTCGCAATTGACAATTAGTAGTGCGTGGCCGTCAAACGACGATGGGATGGCTGGACGTAGCCACTAGTAGGTACCGGGCTCACCACCCAGCCCGGCAGCCTCCGGGCCCCATCCTGAGGCGAACCATTTTTCATCGATGCTCAAGCACGTCCCATCGTGCCGGTTTTACGTCCTGGGAAGCGCATCCCAGCATCCCAACGGGGCAATCCCGACCCGTGTGATCCCGGACTCCAGGCTGGGACGGCGCATGTGGCGCTACTTTATCACTTGCTAACCCACTCCCCCCGCGATGGTGAACTGTTGACCGTCCCCGGGAAGATCGATGGATGCTGTTTTCGTCCGGCGTTCGTTCGGCGATGCGTTCGGTAAAATTTATAGGCATTCCATTGTTGACCTCAATTATTTATACATCTCTTGACTTTTTTCGCTTCCATCCCTTCGCACGCCATGTCCTACGGTGTATCTCACGGTGCGAAGGGGACAGGAAGGTCCTTGGAACGGACTGGTCTGAGAAACCGATCGAAGCTATCCTGTTTCGCCGGCAAGTTAACCCCTCCGGCCATTCGTCACCGCGACGGGCGGTGAACCCACATCAATCGAGAAGGAAAGTTATAGTTCTTGTCTTCCAAACACTCATTACGATCCATAATTTCGAGTCAATTAATTTTCCGACATCGAAGGGGTAGTGCCGTGTGAGCAGAGCCGTGGCTCGTTTCCCGGCGGAGAGTTGATAAATGTTACCGATAGGTTAGTTGCCCTTCGCCTTCGCGATGAAGTTTCGGTCGCTCCAAAAGCTGCCGATTTTTACTGACTCAGTGTTTTTAAAGACACGGTTTGTGAAACGAAAAATGAAATGATGTTTTGCATCTTTTGTGTGTAAGTAAACGTTTTGAACAGGATGCACTAAACACGGAGCAGAAGCTTTCTCATTTCCTTAATGTTTGTTACTTTTTTTTTTGCAGTCGTGTGTATAAGTTGTTCAGCAATCAAGCAAGAATTTTACATTAAAATTTACGCCCTTCTTCTCTGCTCTGCTTATGCGTCTGCTATAAAGCCTAGACAGGACAGTTATTATGAGGTGCATTTTGTCAGTAGAGGTGTGATTTATTTTAAGACCCTGCTTTAACACGCTTATGCAATATATGCTCCCTTTTCCATGGTGAGGATTGGGGCTTTGTCGAGAGCTGACGCGGGAAAAGTGAAGTCCATTTTAAATTACTCTCACCGGTGGGTTCAATAAGTAATCAAGGAGGAGTGACATCCACATTCGTATATATGTTTTTCTTTCCTTTTACTACACGTGGCCTGTCGCTTCCTTCTCTAACCGATGCTTTCCAACGCATGCTTTCCGCAGGCACTGAGCGCGAAGCATCGCAACAATCGTCCAGCGGTGAGCGAAGTCGAGGTGACCGAAGCCGAACCGTCCCGTACGCCCGAGGACAGCGTGTGCAGCGTCGAGGGCCCGACCGACACCGGAACCGGAACCGGCGAGATTTCCGGCATCTCCAGCTCCAAATAGCCATCATCGTCCGGGGCGCAGCCGTCGGGAGCAGGCAGCGGCGTCGGCGGAGGCGGCGCCAGACGATCGCGCTACAAGGAGTACAACTTTTGAGGGCGGCAGCAAGGGGAGGGCCAACGGGATGGCAGCTTAATGCCATCGGCGCCCGGATGTCATCGGAAGCATTCGTACGTCTCGCAGTACTGGTGAATGAAATGAATCTCCAATCCGGATGCCAAACCTCAGTTCCGGCGCTCGGTAGCGGTCGGGTTTTCCGGACGTTGTTTTCAAAGTTGATTGGTTGAGGGAAGCCAGAGAAAGAAGAGAGACAGCGAGGGTGACACGTGGAAATCAATTGTTGCGCACACCGTTGATACGGTATCAACTGGCAGGAACGATTTATCCGTAGAGGAAACACTGAAACCCCTACAGATTTCGCATCGTCCTGTTAGGACAACGGACGAATTGGATCATCGGAATTTTTGTTATGCATTTCACAAAATGCTTCCTTTCCGAACGCTGAGCCCGGCGGAAATTGAAAACTCAATAATAATGATATTACTACTCCGAGGAGAGTGACATGCGAACTATGTCGAATTGGAACGAATATAGGTTCACTAAAAGGGTGCAAACATTCAATTTGAAAGTACGCTACAGACGGATGGAATGTGTAAGAGAAATTAAACTTTTTGTTGTTAGGAGCCACGAAAGAAACCTTCAAGGAATTGTTGCAAGAGTAGTTGAGAATGTTATCCATAAATTGTCTACGCTCCTACAAACAGAGAACTTTCTTCTATATTAACCAAAAGCCAACCAAACGTTTTGATCACAGACACGGAATATGTGTGTATACACTATGACACAATGTTCTGGTATCTAGCATGATTTACACAAAGATGATTTAAACAAATGTATCCTCTCGTAACAAATCTCAAGTCACTCGGCAGATGTTGAAGGCACACGTGTTGATAAGATAGATTTTCTATTTGTTTTACTTTGTCTCACTATCTTTTGCAACAAATTTAACTGGGAACAAGGACGGGAAAAGGGCTGATCAAAGACAAACTTACCATGCTCACATACAGTTTTGGACGTCAGCTAGACACATTTTGGACGTTGAGGAATCAACCGTTTGAAGAGCACCACAAAATCAACCAACATATTACCATAGTAGTGATCGAAACGAAGACCTATAGCAAAGGAGTATATGTACATAGAGCAGAAAAGCCCGAAACGTATATACAAAACCAAAACCTAGCCGTTTTAACATGGACCCACATTATTTAGGCAAAATGAATATTGTTACGACGGTCGTAAAGTATAATATTAAACAATTATAATGACATTAAAAACGAACGAACCGGTGAAACCACCATAGGTGATCACGGTCGGACAAACATCCTAGATTAATATTGAACGACGGGGGGTGAGTTAAGCTCATGGAAGGAATGTGGAAAACAAAACCTTAGAAAAATCTCCTTCCAATCGCTAACGGCAAACGCAAAGCGGAACACAAGCATTGGTGTAAGTTCGTATCCCGAAAAGAAGCGAATCACAAATTGGCAGCACCAATTCTATGCTAGCGAATGCCACATTTGTACCATACCATTGGATTAGGTAAAGAAAAATAATTATAATTATTACGAAAATTACACAGACACCGCTTATTATGAGCTTAATCAAATATTTATTCAAAAGAAACGGACGAAAATTGAACCTTCGCATGAACCAAGAAGAAGAGCAAACAACTTTCGCAAAGATATTCTATTGGCTTATTCTATGTAAGGCGCATGAAGTGATAAGGCAGCCAGCAGTATTCGAACGAAGAAATAAAAACCAAAAATACATAAAACGCCGTAAATGAGAGACCATTTCATTGTTAGTTCCAGGGAATATCGATACCGGAATAGGACGAAATTGTGTGCATATGCAAACAACAAATGAATCCAAATAAGACGATAAACAGGTAGTGTAGACAAGATAAATAAAATCATTAGAAGACATGTAAAGATAATAAGTTCGTTCATTATTAAAATGGCTACGAACGGCGTGTGTTTTCTTTGCTTGAGATCTGCTTTTGCGTCACCTTTCCAAATGTTTGTGACTTTAGTTTATTTGTTTTTCATTTCAACGATTCAAAATTCCTCGTCGGTCCGTCGTTCATCGCAATTCCCTGGTTCCCTGGGGGATACGGGTGAGACGCGCCACGGAAGCGAGGAAACGTGTAACCAAACGCCAACACCGAAAGATGTATCCCCGCCGATGCGACTGTAGCGGATGCTGCCCAATGTTGGTGCGGTGGCCGCAGTCCACCACCGTCCCCGGGTAGCATCGCACAGCCATCGAGCGGCGACATCGATGAGGGACGGAAAGGTATATAGAAGTTGTATATGTGTATATGAGGCAGCATATATGCGAGATTAGTTCGTTCAACTCACACGGAATATATCTTACACTATCGTTAAGTGGAGCTACTACTATAACTGTCATTATAAGAAGTATTATAAAATGTTTAACACGGTGTCTATAGGAACGGACAGAAGGTGCAGTAACAACGTAAGGGGGGTAAAAGAGACATTGAAAGAGATTAGCATAGACGAAAAAACAAGCTAACTCAAGATGATAAAGTGAGA
Organism: Anopheles atroparvus; assembly: GCA_914969975.1. NCBI lineage: Eukaryota > Metazoa > Arthropoda > Insecta > Diptera > Culicidae > Anopheles > Anopheles atroparvus. The sequence goes on along the minus strand of CAJZCY010000003.1, from coordinate 5,125,485 downwards.
TCCGAGTGAAATAAAGAAAAGGCTGGTATGGAAGAATGAAAAAAAAAAGTGAAAAAGCACAAATATGACGAAATGAAACTATCCACCTAATAATTTACAGTATCTAATTCATAACAGCAGAGGAGCATAGAAAAAAACGACAAACAAAACGAGTAGAAATTTTACAATACAACCGAACCCACACAAACAAGAAAAACAAGGGGCAGGACGATGCAAGTTGAAAGCAGACGGAATCCCACACGATCACATACATCCTTAGAAATAGGTGTCCTACACCGCATCAAAGGTGAGGTTAGCATTAGCTCGCTGGTACATGCGTCTACTAGGATCTTCCTGAATACCATTCACTCTCAAATTTTGAAAGTTTATTCTTATAGATGCCACAACCCCTACCAACTTTTCCCTCGTACATTTCTTAGTTAGTTAGCCGTTTGAAGAGGAAAGCGGTGCGCATGGAACTATCGAAAAAAAATCATCCATCTCCCAAAACATTACGCCACCCGGCCCATCGTAGAATCGCTGCTCGATGCGACGACTGGCTCGAAAGAGAAAGGTCAAAAGAAGCGCAAGATATGCAAGTAGTTGGATGAACGAGAATGAGGCAACCGATCCGATAGTACAGAAGAATGCTACAGTACTTATGTACGAACAGAGGCAAGAGGATAAGACAACATAAAAAGGATAAATAAAAAAATGTCCCCGATCATGAGAAAGGATAAATGTATAAAAACTAAGTCGTTTCTCTGTGTTCGTGCGATCTGCGCTGGAAAGAAAAATTTTTTAAACTAGGGTGCAGTTGAAATATTGAGGAAATCGATTGCACATCTGCTAAATATTCAAGTTAATGTGTTAACCTTTATTTAGTACATTGTTTGTCTTTTATATGTGAGCTCTCTCGAAGAACAGTCAAAAAATGCGTGTGGTTTAACAATTCTCTCGACGAGATTTTGTTATATCTGTCGCTTGCAGTTTCTCTATCTATGTTTTACTTTTTTTTTCTCTCATCGTTTTGGTATAGTTCACCTGTGCTTCGCTACCGGTGCCAGGAAAATGTCCCTTGTGTGGTGAGTGTACCCTGCTCAATTTGTTCAACACGTTAACTACGACGATCGCCATTTGGCCGAGAACGAATTGAAAACCAAAAACCGAGTATACCCACCGTCTGCCCACCGTCCACCGATTAGCATCGAAGCGCTTTTGGTGTTCTAGGTACATATATCCAATATAAATAAATATTTACAAAATAGCTTCAAATATAATTGCTCTGTTAATTTTGCTACTCTAGTTTCCTGTCGCGTTCTCTTGCTTCCTGAATCCTATCCTCTTCCGATCAATAACTGTTTTACTTCCTTTTCGTTTTACCACGCTCTCCTTCTCTCTTTCTTTCTCTCTCTCTCTCTCTCTCTTTCTCTTTCTCTTTCACTCTTACGCGATAATTTCTTCCGTACAAATTTGCTAATGTCCACCATTTGATGGGGGCATGTGAATGTTTTAACATTTTCCTATTGCGGATCACTGTGAAATCGTTACGAAGGATCAAAAACGGGTAGACTCGACCGGAGGACCTTCGCTCAAGAAGTGTTCATCTCTGTCGGCCAGTTCGCTGGCGAGAACGAAAAGAACTGCAGCAGCGGCGACAGAGACAGCCCCGACTCCTAGAAAGTCGGTGCGGAAAGGATGAACAAGCTGTTCTCCTCCTTCTTGATCCACTTGAGCAGCTTGTTGACGAGACTGATCACTTCGTTCTTCTCTACCGTCGGCTCGAACGTCACAAACAGTTCGTACGCTTGTGTTACCTTAAATAATATTTGTTACAGATGGGAAGAAATGAAATTATTTTATACCTCTTCTCCTCCATTTTCGACCGAGTAAGCAATAGAAATTAACATAGCGAATGAAAAAACGTTGTATAGCATCACTTACCCAAGCAAGGAGCACCTCCTTTTCCTTCATTTGATAAATCAGCTTCACCGGTCGGCCAGCGTTGTGCACGCGATGGTGCAGCTGAAAGTACATCCCTTCCAGCCGCTTAAACTGTTCCGTGCTCGAGTATGGTACAGTCAGCTCGGAGCAGAGCAGCTGCGCGTTCGATTTGCTCTTGTACAGAAAGTGCCGTATCTCCGGAATGCCGATGTTGAGCAGTTTGATCCCTTTATTGTTGACCGCATCGTTGATCGCCTCGAGACAGTTACTTCGACGTAATTTCTATGGTACGATAAGACACGATAAGTAACAGATTGTGCCATAATGAACAGTACTGTTACTGCACAACCATTACCTCAGTGATTTTGCGTTTCGCTTCGGAAAGCGTGTAGAACACGTCGCGCTCAATGGACAGCAGCAACAGGCACGCCTGACAGTCCTCAGCCAAGTAGGAAACGTGCGCGTGCAGAAACCCGGTCGAGTCAAACTTGGGCAAGCACAGCGGCGTCCAGCTTTCCGCCGCCTTGAAGCTCTCCGAGCACTCGATCAGGTTGAAGATCAACCGCAGGTCGGCCGGATGGATGAAATACTTCTTCATGCGCACGAGCGCTATCAGCTTGTTGTTGGCAATTAATACTGCAAACACCAGATTCTTGATCTTCGCACAGTTGCTCTGTATGGCGGACACGATCGTTTCTCGAACGGACGGTTGCAGCGGAAGTATGCGCACCGAGTGCGTCAGGAAGCTGAACGGATTGTTCGACACCTGCTTCTGGTCGCACTTGTCGCTGACCAAAAGGTGATCGATGAGTCGCTCGCTGCCGGCGAGCAGTCTCCGGAGGTCAAAATTTTTTCGCTTCTCAAACGTCTTGATCATATGACTGAGCGTGAGCGTCGAGAGGATCTGATTGTACACGTCACTGAAATGTGGACCATAAAATGAAAGGAGAATGCGGTTGCAACGAATGGCCTTGTGCACTTACGTCAATTGCAGTTGGATCTGTTGCACACTGTGCGATGTCCTAGAAATAGCCACCAGTATAAGGGGCGATTTGACCAGAAACACAAACTTAACACCCGCAGCGTGGATCGATTTGATCGTATCGTTGCCGCTCTGGATGAAACTAACTAACGCTTGCATCACACCGAACAGGGTGGCCAGTTTATCCTCGTTGCCGTGCATCGAGTAAATCGGCTTGCCGGCCGTGCTCAGAATAAATACGTGCCGTTTTCTTCCCAAGAACGCCTCGTCGTGCAGATAGTCACCGCTATCCAGCTCCGCCCCAAGGGCCACCGTGGAGCTACCCGGTTGCTCGGGTTCGGCGAGGCTTGTCGTGGATGCATCAAACTCTCTACTTTTGGCGCTGCTGAACGAGCTAGATTTGCTCATCGCTCCATCGGGAGGATGATCGGTTTGTAATCCATCCTGTATCTGGGTTATGTTACTGCTGTCCGGTGCAGTGCCGATCTCGCCAGGCCGCTTATCAGCCGTCGGGCTCACCGTTTCATCGATTTCGGTACCCATGATATCTGGCACTGCCGGAAGGCTGTTTATCTCGTGGGAAAATTCTTCGAACGAGTCGGTGGTTATCAATGAACTCTCCTCGCACGCTCCCGGCTCGCACTGGTCCACACCATCTACCCGCGGATCGGTCATGTTTCTTTCGATTGGTAGTGCTGCACCTCGGTCAATCGATGACCCCAGCTGAACCGAGTAGATTAGAATTACTAGCGGTCACTAATTACTGTTCATCACAAACTGGGCAGAAGGGTGTCGCGTTAGTCTCTATCGGTCAAAAGCAAAACACGGAAGAAAAACAATCCGATACGACGAATCAGTCGGATTAAGATCGCAGACCAGAGAAATCTCATTAATTAGGAATGACGTTTGACATGCAATGGTAAACAAATCCCTTCAGGAAAGGTACTTGTATTTTTTTAGAACAAAACCGTTGAGTGGGTTGTAAAAATAGCACCCAATCTTGAAAATCTAGAGTAATCTAAATCGTAAACTGATCATCCCATTTTCTGTTGTTGATTCTTTAAAAAAACTATTAGTTTATTACATTGATTTACGGTTTCTGTACATGGATCTTTTGTTGTTTAAAAGTCTCAAGTAAATTTGTACATTCGTTTTAAACTCAAGGCAATCTTATCGAACACAGCTGTCCACATGTACTAAAAGGAAAACAAAAAAAAGCAAATTGCACCTAGTGATGAAACAGGTTTTAGAGAACATGGTTCAAAGTAGGTGAATTATGTTGGTTTGTCCAACCATTTGTCTCACAGTGCATACTTTGTTCGATCGGTTTTTCAAACAGATCATAAAGTTGGTGTGGCAAATGGCAATTTTATTTTAATTTTATACATTTGCGCTAAGTTCAAATCGCCGTTCCCGTTTGATGAGCTTCGAGAAAGTTCCGAAAGTTGTGGTACAGGAATCTGTTGGGTGCATATCCCCTCTCCCATCACTAGTCAGAATAGAAATAAAACGAAACAACAAGGGCAGGAAAGAAGTTTTCAGGAGCACAACTTTTCTGGACCTTTGTTTGCCTTGCATAAAAATTATCGGACCCGTTTGCTTACCATTCGTGTGTGTTTTTTATGCTGTGCGAGTCGCTGTTTGAAAGAGATAAGCTCTAGCGTTGTTTTTTACGCTTGAAAAACAAAACAATAGAATGAGTTCGAGAACCGTGGTAGTCGAATTTGGCCCCAGTCGCCCTGTTTGTGCGTGTATGTTTGCATCGAAAGTTTATTAAAGTTGTTGGCCCTGCAGTGTCACCGTGCAGCAGGAGCTCACAAATCGGCCGATAGTGATGATAGTGAGATTGCGAATGCCGGGAATACCAGCCCTAGAAACCTCACGGCACCAGTGGATGTCTCTTCAGCCTACTATGAGCCTACAGCGGAGAGCTTAGAGAATGCGAATGGCAGCGCCTAAACTAACTAATGCCCCTTTTTTCTAGACTTTTCTACCATCACATGCACTGATAATAGAACTCGGAGAGGTGCGGATTGATGAAATAGTAACTATCAATGCAGCTAATCTATACGGTTTCTTGCAGGTGCTCGTTGATTTCGATGGTCCTACCAAGCGCCTAGCGAGGGAAAACGCATCTAGACCAGGTCGCGCCGAGAGACAGAAGATCATGGGTTGCATCAATTCGAAGAAGGATATCAAGGACGTCCATTCGAACATCTTCCACGTGATCAACATCGACAATGACGGGACGGAGCTTTGGAGCGGTAAGCTGGAGGTGACCCGCCTCGAGCTGACTCTCTATCGGAAGGGCAAAGAACCAACCAAGTGGCCGCTGAAGTGTTTGCGCCGGTATGGCTACAACGTCGACCAGTTCAGCTTCGAGGCTGGACGCCGCTGCACGACCGGGGAAGGAATCTACGCCTTCCGATGTCGTCGGGCCGAGGCCCTGTTCTACACCGTGCAAGCTTACATCCAGGGGCGAATCTACAGCGATGAAAACACGAACCCCAACGACCCATACCCAATTCCGGTGGCCTCGAATGGGCCTTCGGTGGCAGCTCGTAGTGTTTCTCAAAATAATACCGCCACGAGAAGCGGTGCCGGACAGGGGCAGGGCCAGGGACAGATGCAATGCACTTTCGTGATGAACCGTACCGGAATAGCGACGAGCCAATCGCTCAGCCCCAACGGAACAATTCATTCTAACTCGAACCAGAGCCGAAGCACGGACACGCTTCCGATGGAGGGGAACTATCTAGAACCGACCCCGAACCGATCGGCCACTGGTGGTGTCGCGGTACAACCGCACACGATAACGACCCGCTTCCAGCAGGGACTGCGGTTGAGCTCGGTCAGCAGTGGCCCGATCTCACCGGACATCACGTCCCCCGGGTCGCCGAATAGCATGACGAACATACTCGAGGTGACCACGCTGAATCCCTTACCAACGGCGCACAATAACGGTGGGGGTAGCATCCACCATCAGGGCGTAAGCAACGTCTATCAGGAGTTTCCTATGAAGGATTCAACGATGGCCTCCCTACTGCACCATGCGCACCATCAGCATCTTCTTCACCAGCATCACGTGCACCATCCGACGGCAGGAAACTCGGCCATTGTTGCCCCACTCGGGGGTTTGGTCCGTACGTCGATGGATGTGCCCCCGCAGGAGCTGGCCCCAGGTACGACCCCATCGTCCGAGCAGATCACATGTGTCACCTCCACCCCGAACGATCAGGCCTCGGGCGAGTGCGATCAGGCAGAACCGTCCACGCCAGACCAGGTCGATCCAGCGCGGATGTACATGAATGTAAATATCAGCAGCACGGACGGAGGCTCCCTCTCGGCTGCGGGAAAGGTTAAAAAGCCAGCCACGTTCAGTAGCAAAAGCAACTCTAGTCTGATTTCGATTACCAATTTCAACAACAACAACAACAGTCACAACAGTACCGGTTCGTTCGACGAGTGCCAATACCAAAACGTACGGACTCACACGGTCTCGGCGGCCGCAGTGGTAGGAGCAGTTGGTGGCGCATCATTGGCACCCCTGCTTCAGCAGAACATCGCTGGTGGCAACATGTTTGCTCAGTTTCATCGACTGAACAGTGGCGGCGCCAGTGGCCAAACTCAATTCTCGATGGATCCGGGTCGGTTCTACGAAAACCTCGAACCGGCCGAACTGAAAGCAGTACTGCTGCGGGGCCGCTGCTCAAAGCCAGATATTTTCAGTAACGTCGATCTCCCCCTGGACCACTCGGAACCGTGCACACCGACGGCGACGGCCGTTGCGAGCAGCCAGCTGCGGAAGGTGAATTACATCGTACTCGACCTGGACCAGTCCAACTCGTCGCACAGCATCAGCAACAATGCGAACGGGACGGTAGGAATCCTCTCGCCGACCGGATCGGGGCCTGGTGGATCGGCGTTCAATGGAAATACTATTACGCACGGAAATGGCATCGGTGGTACAACCGGAGGAAGCGGTTTCAACAATAACAACAACAACAGTGCTACAGTTAATTTGAACAACGTCAATGTCGCCACCGGAGCCATGTGCAACTCCACGAGCGGCGGCATGACGCTGGGTACGATCGGAAACGCGAGCGGCGATCGTGCCTCCACGACGGCAACAACACCAGGCAGCAACGGAAACTGCATTAGTGGCATTTGCGGGCCGACCGGCACTACGGCGGGACTCGGTAGCGTTCTTGCGCCCGCCAGCGTAGGCCTACTTCCGCCGGAGAGTCCGAAAAAGGCATCGCTCGGCTACGCCACCATCGATTTCAACAAAACCGTCGCGTTGAGCAACTCGACCACGCCATCCTCGGAGCTAGACAGCGAAGGTTCACGCAAGACACGACACAACTCAACGGTCACGCCACTTGCGAGGCAAAGTAATTCCGTCAGCGATTGAAGGATCCGAACGGCAGTGGTATATTTCATTGGCGAAATGCGTTTCGGTAAGTTACGGCAAGGGTCCGAGAGCGATGGAGAAATTGAACAAGGCACGCAGTGGGAATCAAATGGCATTGTCAATACTAGCAGAGCCTTTTCTCTAAGAACTCCCACCTGTAACTATGTTTTAATTCCACCTTTCCACTTTTACGTGAAAGTCTCCACATTTGTTTGTCTTATTGCAATTTTGCTCTCGATGTGAATCGAAGACCTTTACTTGGTTCATATTGATGATTTTCATAGTTTAAATATAGGGACGATATTTTAAGAACATTTCGTATTCACCTGTGTTTACGACGTGGGGCAAACTTTTGTTCAATGTTCTTCGTTTCATTATTGCAAACACTGACAAAGGAACAGTTAAATTTTTGGTAAACTTTAGTAGAACTCTTTTTGAATCGACTTTACATAGAAAGTAACACATGATGAAAGCAAATGTCGACTTTATTGCTACGCTGTATTTTAACTTTCTTATGCCAATGTTGAAACTTTTATGACAAAGTTTTGAGAATATCCCGTTAGGCTTACTTCATTTGCTAAAATATTATTGCGCAAAAACGAAGTGGAAAAAAACACAAATTTTTTTAGAGAACTATAACGTTTTTTGTAAACTTTAAGTTAGTTATCTATGACAAAAATCACACGCAAAATCCATTGCACGTTTCAATGTGTGTCAAAATGTATGTAACTCTGTTCTTTTCGCACTCTCTTCGGAAAACGACGGAAAACAGATAAATGAACATTTTCAATTCATACTACTGCTGTAGAGAGGTGCAATCTATGCAGTCCATGTTGTACGACAAATAGAAAAACGCTCTCGATCAACGTGATAGAAAGGATTATACTGTTCGGTGTATCCTTTCAACTAATTAATCTTAAGTCAACCGTATACCAAAAATATTTGTTTACTAGCCCCAATATCAAGTCGATCGTTTCCTCGCCGGTTTTTTGTTCTAAACAAGTGAAATTGGTTCGCACAAATCATTGCGTTTTTTAGTTCAATTGCACAACTACTGTGTGGCCCCTTTTCACCCTCTGTGTTTTTAAAGATAATAATTTATGTTAAGTACATTCAAACCATTTCTGCTACTACGTAAACATACACACTCTATAAAATCCCAAAGCTACGCCAAACATGCTCCTGAGAAAGGATATTACAGAAGAAAAAACAATGACCTATGAACCACCAAATGTAATGTTAATTGTCGCTTGTAGATGGTTGTTAGTTTTAAGCGAGAGCGGAATGTGAAACGAAATATTAAAGCTAACCTATGCGAGGGTAATGCAAGTTGTTCGCGGAAATTTACATTCAATTGTTCGTAGTTAATTGTGCCGTTAAACAGTACCGAAGTTTAAAAACAAACTTAGTGTATGTACGCTGTAACGTAAACTACAAAATTCATATGAACATGAAAAAGATAGTAGAATCCTTGTTAAATGAGAAAGACGACAGACGATACTGTTCATGATAAGCATTGTACACCATATAGTAGGACAAAACGGCTCATCTCTAAGATATGTGGAGACTGGTGATAAACACCGCATGAAAAAAGACCGAAATAAATGGAAACCCCAACAAAACAACACTAGAAATAAATTAAAACAGCCGATAGTGAACTACATATGTAGAGTAAGAAAATAGAGATAATGTTGTGTACACTAAAATAATTGAACTAGCCGAATGAAAGAACAGCGAAAGGTGGAAATAGAAACGAAAAAAAAAATAACTACCAGTGATCCGTTAAGTTTGTTCATTCTACATTTGAACTGAGACATTAATTATTTAGGAAATGGCGAAAGTTTGAGAGAAGCGCAAAAACGGCTGTAGACACGAGGTCGTGGAAAGATTTTGTTCGTAGTTCTATTTTACCTTTTTGTATCTGTAAAAACAAAGTAAAAAGGCAAGTCTTGATGAGTCAGAAGGAAAACGGAATAATTTATTGCAGCTTGGCAAACTGGAGGAAAAAAAAACGCCAAAACAGGCACATGATACTGCATCACGACAAATGCATACAATGAAGCTAATAAAATATATAATTTACATTTAAAGTTAAATTTTATTTTTATTTGACTGTTAGTACTCACCTTCTTTTACTTCTCTTTTTTTACCTGACATCACAAAATTATCAAACGGTTATTTTAAAAATTGACGCGAATCGGATTAACCTGCTTGGAAAGTGGATCGTGTGGGTTCAAGATTAACGATGGCGGAGTCAACGAAACACCGACACCAGACGGAGCGGATCGGACTTGAGAATCTCCTCGCGACTTCATCAGCAGACGGACGAAAGTTTTAGAGTGCGGAAAGTGTGACTGCGAATTGGGTGCTGCGATGTGTGAGTGAATGCGTTCTTGTTGACTTTGTCGCGAGAATTGGAAAACGTAAGAAATTCTATTCGAAAATACTTCATCTTATTGCCCTTACGTTGCGCGAAAGTGTGCCTTTAAAATAGCCCCAAATGTATTGACCGTGATTGCGAGAAGGGAAGCGCGTTCACGCCAAGTGCTTCCATCCGACTCGCCTACTGGGGATTACCGCACAATGGAAGATGATGAAAGGCGAAGAAAAAATGTGACCTGACCCCTCAATTTTTCGACCGCTTCGCCTCGTTCGGGCAGCTGTTGCTGCCGTGTGCCTGCCGTTCAACCTTTTGCCGGAAAACGCAAAATGTGGTGCACGAGGCGCCCGAAAAAAAACCCTCCAATCCCGAAACGCCGTGCGTCCAATTCTACCAATACGTGTGGCCGTGTGCGTGCGTGCTCGTGCGTGTGTGAACAGGAAGAGGCATCTCGTCGTCCTGGTCCGGGGAAGGAAGTGCACCCAACCGCGTCAAGCACGGGCATCAAGGGTGGCCATGAAATGTTGTCTGGCGCGATGCATGAGGGTGAGAAGTGTAGAAATTTCCATCCACCACACTCACGCACCCGTTTGTCAGCAGCAGAAAGAGGTCTTGCGAATCCGAGGGGCCATTTGCCCGATGCGTCGCAATTGCGCCCTTCCTTTCTGGTGCACCTGGTGCTGTGCACGACCATACGTATATTTCTCCTGGCAATGTTAAACACCAGCATAGTTTGCTCTTCGTGCCTGCCCTGCCGAAGGCAACGCGGTGCAAAATGGCAAATCATGTAAAAGGTCGAAAATTTGGCGGAACTGTCAGTGAGGCTGAAAAAATAAATGCGGTCCCACAACTGCGCTCTATCCACACTCTCATCGTGGTCGCCCGTTATATTATAGGTTAGGGTTTCCCTCGCCGCGACGGGCGACAGCGAGACACAGCCTCGATCGAACAAAGATGAAAATGACGACGTTAGCGCCCGACCAGCAAACGAACGGGAAACCTGGCATGGAGGCGATGATGAGCACTCGACAGCAATTGTGAAAAGCGGTAGTCGGTTCTGAAGCTTCTTTTTTTTCATCCGTCGATGGAGTAGCATACCGTCGTCGCTCCGTCATTTTGCGTTTTGGCGAAGTGGAAAATGTTCCGTTCAGTCCCCATGTGTGTAAATGTGTATGAGTAAACGTCATGATCGTGTGTGTGTGTTTGTGGGAGTCGGTAAGCCTGCATGTTTAATAGAAACATGGAAACATCGAAACAACAGATCGATGTAACGTTCTCAAATATTTAGCTCCTGCAAGTGGTAGCAGGAAGAAGAGCACGTAAGCGGCGGTGGAGGTGGATCACGTTCCAGTCTGTGGGAACACCGTGCTGGACTGATCCCTAAAATGGCCGTCACCGCACGGACCAGGTGCGGGAGATACGGAACGACGAGCGCACGTTATTCGTTTGCCGTTGAATTGTCCCTTCTGCTCTCAAGTGCGGATACAAAGCCCTCTTTTGCAAAATTGCTTTCGCGAAAATCAGCAACAACTAACTGAAACGGCAAGCCCTTGACGGGTGGCGGTGCGTTTTCTCGCGCAAGGGCTCCGTGCGATAGTGTGCGTGTGTGCTTGTGTGCGGGAATAGTTTTTGGGAAGATGGAAGTAGCGCGAACACGATGGAAAGATACCGACCAGCTCCGCGCGGTGGAAGTCGCTGATGTGTGCGAGCAGCAGCGACGCAAAAGTCGTGCCCGAAAGAGAGAGAGAGAGCAGGAGACAAGGTGTTCATCGCAACCGTCGCTATGCATGCAACGAAATTCCCCTTGCCTTCGATCAGGTCGAAGATGTGTGAAGGAAGGGACGAACGGGAGGAAAACAGAACGCGCTGCGAATATGCTGGAACGAAAGAGAAAAGAACGAGTGCAATGGCGCGGGTAGAGTGAAATTAGTAGTGGAACATACTGACGAATTTTACCAATCGCGCGCGCGGTGTGTACTGAGAAAAATGCAGTGAAGAAGATGGAAGGCACCGCCAGAAAACATTGCCAAGCAAATTCGTGTTGGTTTGGAACAATTTCAGTTTGGTTGCTGGTGACATATTCGAATTGCTGGTCATTATTCAGTTTACTATCGCGATCCTAGCAAGCGAAAAAGGATTAATATACGCTTGCAACGGAAATGTTGGAAAAGTTGGTGCGCAGAGTTGCTGAACAGCATCGGCAGAAATCGTAGAACTTTGCAGAAAAAAAAAGCCATCCGTCCTCCCGTAGAGTGGTGCTATGTATTTTTTCATACACTGCTGAAGCGCGCAATTTTTGCGCTTATGTTGCTGTGGTGTGCGTTCGGCTGCGCGGTGTATGTTGTGCCCTTTTCCTCCCTCTCCGCAGCGTCATCTCTCGCTTCGCTCCTTTTAGCTACATTTTTCGCCGTTGGCGGTCCGGCGAATCTTCGCGCGATGCCGAACTATTGGATGCTGCTGATCGTTCTTCTGCTTCTTTCGTTGAAGTACTGGCAGTGGTTGGCCGTCTTCCTTGCCTTGTCTCTTTTGTTCTTCCCGTTCGCGAGTTCATGCGGTGGAATTTTCCGTTGCCATATGCATGGGATTGTTTTTGCCTTCTCGTTTGTTTGTGTCTACACCTCCCGATCTTTCCTTTTCTTCTACGGTTCGTGTGAAGATTTTTTAATGTATGGTATAGATAGCATGTTTTTCTTTTCACCGTGCACACAGCCCAAATAAGTGCCTGACTACTATTCCCCTGCTGACGTTCTTTCCCCCCCATGCACAAACACAATGCACGGCAACCAGACCCGATGCTGCTCCTGGATGAGCTGAGAAATGCACTTCCGATAGCGTTCTCGAGATATACAGCAGACCACCAGGACAGCAGGAGATTATCCGCGGCACCGGTTGGCACTACAAACTGTTGAAAATATTTAAAAAAAAATTCGAACTTGAATTGATTGAAGATTTGTTTAAATCATTTTGTCAGAGCGATGCGTTGTTGCTCCAGTTGCTCCATGTTGCTTGAATTAGTCCTTCAATACGATCCAATAGCTTATATTCTGCTTCAGGATATCTACTTCCTCATTCCCCTCTATTCCAGGCTCAACATCTTCATTTACTTCTGCAGACTATTCTGAAAAATGTATTTTGATGTGAAATCGAGTAGTCTTTGTAGAAACCTTCGTTTGACCTGATCCGTTGATTGGTACGCTAAAACTTTATTAAACAAAAGTCCAGTTTTGAATCATTGTCTCCATAAGCTGGGTAAAAGGATCCCTGTTTTTCAACCCTGCATTTGAACAATTGAAACTGGACAAAAAGGCCACAAGGAAACGAGAGTCGTATGTACTTTATCTTTATCTATCTGTCCATCGTGTTACCCAGCCCACCAAACACAGGTGGCGACGTTAAAAATGGGTTACAACAACGGAAAGGAAGGGATTTCATAGCGCTTTTTTTTCTCTTTATTTACATCATCGCGCTCGGTAATGATAGAGCCCCAAAATGCAGCCCACACAACGTACCTAGAGAGCCGCAGCTTCTTGAAAGTAACGGTGTTGCTCAAGATTAAATACATTTATTCCGTAAGCTCCTCCCCCGTGGACACCCGCCCGCACGAGGTACATCGAACGCCTTCCCAAACCCAGAAAAACTTTCGTTTTTTGACCGTGATCTGATCGCGTTGCTGTCCACCAAACGCCCGCCGAACACATGTGTTTCATCTCCTCCACATCTGCGCCGTGTGCGTGCGTGTATGTGCTCTATTTGTGTGACGGTACATGCGGTAGAAGATGCTTCCCATGGTCTCTCCATTCCGGGCGTAATTCTCCCCGATCGTTACACCGTTCACTGCATTGCCTCAGCTCCCCCGGCGCTGCTTTGCTGCACGCGAAGAGCACCAGGGAAGAAGGAATTAAAAGCGATTCAACCCAACCGAACGCGCGGCGTGGGTGAAAAGAAAAACAACATCAACAGCTAAACAGCGAGGAGGAAAAAGGCCAGCTTCTTTCTTTCCCATTTTCCCGTTTCGGGAAATTGGATATCTCGCATCGTTTACCGTTAGATTTGCCACAGCTTCTTTCGACATCGGCCGCGCGACGACGGACGTACCTGTTTTCCATTGCACTTCTCTCTCTCTCCCTCTCTCTGGTTCAATTCTTTTCCCCGTTCTCATGGTTGCTGCGATGGTTGTTGAGATGGTTTGCACATAATTGGTTGCTAGCCATCACTTGTTCAGCCAAAACGGCGCTGCTGCTGCAAGCCAGCAGTACCCGATCGCCGCTGGTGTGTCCGGGCTTTATGGTATCCACTTTCCAGCGGAAGTAAGCCAAGAATAGATGCATTTTGGATGGTGATTCATTAAATTACGAAATTCAGCTTTAACTATACTCGATTGCCAGTTCTAGTACGAATCGGAGGAAAATTGCCCTGAAACATGGTTGTTGTATTTCAATTGTATGATTATAGTTTACCCGAGAAATTCAAACAAATGTACCTGCGGATTTGTGGCATCGTCATAGAAAATGGCGCCGTAAAAAGTGTTCCCCTGGTTTTCGAGTACACTAAGTACTCTTGGCACCGGCCCCCCCTTCCTCGTCACCATGGCCAGCAGACGCCAGCATACCTTCTGAAAAGGTATCGTTAAGTTTACTCCTCCGCAATCGAGCAGGCCCTACCCTCCTCCGAAAGGCTGTCAGAGCCCGAGTGCTATAGGGTGGCGGGGTGAATACTTTGTTTTACGTTATTTATCTATGACGTCAGCGGAGGAAACGTGGTTGTGACCGTGGATGGGGTGAAGGGGTCGACAAACGAGAACGGGTGTGTAGCCGCGATTAACACGAGGTTGGTTAATGCCAGTATGGCTATTTTGGACAGGGTAGGGTTTGATAGTGTGAGACGTCAATTCGATTATCGCCAGCAGAACACTGCAGGACGGTTCATCGTTCACTACATGTACTATGTTAGTCAACCCTGCCGTCACCTTACGGAAATGATGGAAACGCTACCGACGAACCTAATATAGCACCTCCAGCTACGATATTAGTCGAGCCGCGTCCATTCGTCACACTACAGAACTGCTTGTTTATTCATGCGAGTTCACTACTTGCACTACTGCTGCTTCGCGTTTGTTTGACGTCTCATCTCTTTACCACGATCTGATCCGGCTCGTTTTTGTCCAGTTTTCCTCGTTACCTTTTATGGTGATTGCAATTTGTCACGGGCACACACATTGGCATTGGTGTGCCACACCAGCGACAAACACACACGCGGCCCGGACTAAAAATACAAACAGCTGTCAGACGGACGAGTGCTGCCGCGCGGCCTAAAGAAGCAGTTCACTTCCCGGTGAACTTCCCCGAGAGTAAATTGTTTCGGTTAACAATATAGATGCGGTCGGGGTTGTTACTGCGCCGCTCGAAGGTGATCTTTGATGATGCCATTAAGGATGCTGTACAATTGTTACGTCACATCTGTGTTTTTGCGGGCCGCGGGAGCGTCAATTTGTAGGCGGTCAATACGCGTGTACTCCGGCCATTGGATTCTCATTATTAGTTACACAAATGTTGTCCCTTAAAAAAATATTATTACTGTTTCATACACATCGGCTGATAAGTCCGTAGGAAGAGTATTAAAATGGCAACTATTTTATAAATTTTTACTTTATTCATCGCCATAGTACTCCTCAAGAGCAACGATATCATCACTCCTTCTTCTTCTTCTTCTTCTTCTTCGTCGAGGATTTACCCTAGTACGGCTACCGAATCCGGCTTCCTGGGCCTTCACTCGCTACCCTGGGGATGTAAACCTCTAAAAGGATTAAGGACCAGCTGCTAAGGCTATATGTCCTATCATCACTCCAACACTTCTCCAACATTTCGATATCTTTTACAAAGAAAGTTGGATTCAGTTTTCATGATTGAAATCTGTTGTCATTGTTTCGATGATAACCTCTTCCCGTTCAAGTCAATAATCTGGTCAATTCAGTGGGTGCGGAAGCAACACAAACTGCAATTCGTTCAATTTCGCCAGCGAAGTCAGCGACGAAACATCGATTTGGTGAAAGAGCACTTTATCTTCTTCAAACGGGCCCGCTTTACCGCGATTTCCTTCTTGAGACGTAGAACCAGTTGATTCATGCAGGGTGATCACTGTTGAAAGTCTGGCCATTTCAAAGGTAGTCGTTGCAAAACAAAATAGAAACACTACACACATTTAAAAATACCGAAGCCTTTAGCTCCAAAATGTATTGGATCTTTGTCAGAGAACTGTTGAAGTTTTTCTGGCTTTGGGCTGTTTGCAGATCATGCGAAGGCAAAGCGTCGTGCAAAACAGAGCGTGTGGATCGGGCTTTAGGGGGCTTCTTTTTTGTTTACAGCTACTTACTTATGGCTGGCATTACTTTAGCGCAACATTTTTCATTGATGATTTTTGGTAATGCTTAAGCAATTCACTTAATTCATATTTTTCTCCTCGTTTTAGGAATGTTGAATGTGAATACGTTTTTGAGTTAATCGAAGAACCAACGAAACGAATCAAAGCGGTGAATTCTACGGGGAGCAGCTGTGTGCAGACAAACCACAACCGAACAACCGAACGGAACGAAACGGGACGACGAGAGCACAACCGCAGACGAGAGAGCGGAACTAGCCAGCCTTCCAACCCGTGTAGTAATCGAATCGGATGAAGGGACGGAAGGATACTGCACCTTTTGGAGCTTATTGAGAGCCCCTCCTCACCCTGCGCAATCAGCTACCTCTGCTGGTCGTGCTGACTGGCGGGATCCCTCGTCGAGAGTGTGAACATAACCGCGCAAAACCCCCCAAACCCCCAGGAGAGACGGTTAGCATCATTCTCCATCCCCCGTTATTCGGCGTCGTCGGTTTCTTCGGCTTCATCGGCAAAAGAAAGGAAGCAAAAGCGTGTGTCGTCGCCAGACGAGTGAAGGCTGCTGCTCCCCTATCCATCCACCCACCCGTCCTTTCGCTCGTGGGGGATAACATTGTGCCGTTGAACTCGATATGTGTGTGCGTGTGTGAACGAGTGAGTTGAGTGTGTGCGCGCGCGTCTGCAGCACCCATAAATTGCGCGCATGTGGCCGCCTTTAGAAGCGGAAGAAGGATGCGCGAGTCTATAGTAGTAGTCTACACTGATATCGGTATGCTTGTTGAGCGAGATTGTGCGAATGTGTGCTGAAACCCGGAGAGAACGAGCAAGGAGAAAGTGTGTCGTGTGCGTGTCCTGTGCGGAACCTATAAGTAAAACATAAGAAAGAGAGTGCAAACCACCTTCCCAACTTCATCTACCACTACGGCTACAGCCCAAAAAAAAAAAAATTAAATAAAAGGATGCTATCGAAGGGACGTCTGCAACCGAGAGCACAAGACTGAAAAGCAACGACTACACTTACCTACCTACCTACTTATCTACCTACCTACGTACCTATCTACCTACCTACTTCTGATATGATCCGATCCTTGATCTAAAGGAGGCGGCAAGCACGCAAGGACGAAAGAAAAGCGAGCGAAAGAAGAGTGTACGCGTGAGTTTGGGACGAAAAGAGAGAAAGAGGAGTTGCGAGCGAGAGTGAGTTTATTTAGTAGTTAAGTTTTTTTTCTTTCTTTCTTACGCATTGATTTAAGTCGCCATACATTATTTGCCATACTTGTTACGAGACAAGAGACAAACAATCTCTTGCTTTCATCATCACATACCGTTGTTGCTCCGGTTGTTCTAATACTAAAAGTAAAGGAACATGGTTGTACTTACTATTCATTTCTCCTTTTCGCATGGAACCATGCTTCGGTTCTCTTCCTCCTCCCCCGCCCCCCACACCGCCCACCTCCCTCAATAAAAATTCCTCCTTTCACTGTACTTGTAGGGACAACAGTGGTCTGTCCTTCCCCTCTGTCGCTGTGTTCGATTGAGATTCCCCATCTCTCTTCCTGCATTCCTTGCCACACCAAAACGACACCTACAACCGCCTACCGTGTCAAAGAGCGGAGGGGGGAGAAGGATGATGAATGCGTAACCAACGGCGATGGCAAACCAACAAGTCCTTTCACTGACTGACATGTGTGAGTGTGGAAAGCGTTGCCTGCTGCGCTTTGCAAGCGAGAAAAGAGTTGTATTCGCGAAAGAGCTGGGCGTACTGTGTGCGTAGCCATGTGTGTATGTATGTGTGTGTTTGTGTGCGCGCGCTAGTGAATTTCGATTTGATCGAAATGCGAATGCGATCCTCGATCATGCGAGGGATGGTCGATAGCATACTAATTTATTCCTTTTCTTCTATTATCCGTTTTGGGCCCCCGCTTCGCTTTGTACTGCTACTCTGGATGTTCTGCAGCAGCTGCTACCTGATACTGAC
This sequence comes from Anopheles atroparvus, assembly GCA_914969975.1. Taxonomy (NCBI): domain Eukaryota; kingdom Metazoa; phylum Arthropoda; class Insecta; order Diptera; family Culicidae; genus Anopheles; species Anopheles atroparvus. The sequence goes on along the minus strand of CAJZCY010000003.1, from coordinate 5,107,436 downwards.
CAAAACAAAGAATGCTGAAAACGTCGCAGCGGTGAAAGGAGCGGTATTCTATCCTGACGACAAGCATCGGTTGACCATCAACCCGCTGAAAGTGAATCAGTATCAACAACGCAACAACCATAGACTTTGTGCGGAACGGCAGGAACAATAGTTACTACGAGCAGAGAACGAAGACACCAACAACCAGCGACGCGAAGTGTTCGTGTATGTGTGCAAAAGCGAACATAGCGTGTGTGCGTGTGAGTAGAGTGTTTGTGTGCGCGCAAGGGAATCGTCGTTGTTGTCCGAGCACGAGAAAAGTGTGCGTGTGAGAAAAGCGTGAAAATCGGCGAGCGGTGAGTTTTTGTTGTTGCTGTTGTTGGTGGTGGAGAGCAAGATCTCCGATCAATCGTTGAAAGGAGGGGTGAGCAGGATAAGGGTGAGCCGAACGTAAAGGATGGCACTACCGATGATCCGCCTGGAGGAGGCGAACCAGCTGCTCGACTTCGCCAAGAAGCTCGACATCGACCTGCTGGACAACATCGTGTCCTGCCTGTACAACAGCACCGGCGAGCAGTTGCGGCTGGCACAGACCGTCCTGACGACACTGAAGGAACACCCGGAGGCGTGGACGCGCGTGGACAGCATCCTCGAGTACTCGCAGAACCAGCAGACCAAATTCTACGCCCTGCAGATCCTCGAGGAGGTGATCAAGACGCGCTGGAAAATCCTGCCCCGCAACCAGTGCGAGGGCATCAAGAAGTACGTGGTGGGGCTGATCATCAAGACGTCCCAGGACCCGGCGATGATGGAGGCGAACAAGGTGTACCTGAACAAGCTGAACATCATCCTGGTGCAGATCCTGAAGCGCGAGTGGCCCAACAACTGGGAGTCGTTCATCAGCGACATCGTCGGCGCATCGAAGACGAACGAGACGCTGTGCCAGAACAACATGATCATCCTGAAGCTGCTGAGCGAGGAGGTGTTCGATTTCTGCTCCGGGCAGATCACGCAGACGAAGGCGAAGCACCTGAAGGACACGATGTGTTCGGAGTTTGCCCAGGTGTTCACGCTCTGCCAGTTCGTGCTGGAGAACTCGCTCAACGCGCCGCTCATCTCGGCCACGCTCGAGACGTTGCTGAAATTTCTCAACTGGATCCCGCTCGGTTACATCTTCGAGACGAAGCTGATCGACATGCTGGTGTGCCGCTTCCTCACAATACCGATGTTCCGCAACATCACGATCAAGTGTCTGTCGGAGATCGCGGGCCTGCAGCTGCCGAACTACGATCACGTGTTCGTGGCCTTATTCAAGCAGACGATGGAGCAGTTCGACACCATGATCCCGCCCCACACCAACATGAACCAGATCTACATGAATGGGTCGGACGACGAGCAGTGCTTCGTGCAGAACCTGGCCATGTTCCTCTGCACCTTCCTGCGGGTGCACGCGACGCTCGTCGAGAAGCGCGACACGATGGAGGTGGTGCTGAAGGCGCTCGAGTATCTGGTGATGATCTCCGAGGTCGAGGACGTGGAGATCTTCAAGATCTGCCTCGAGTACTGGAACAGCCTGACCAGCGAGCTGTACAAGGAAGCGTACACCTCCAGCCAGCGGCGCACATTCTACCACAAGATCCTGTCGAAGGTGCGCTACATCATGATCTCGCGCATGGCGAAGCCGGAGGAGGTGCTGGTGGTCGAGAACGAGAACGGCGAGGTGGTGCGCGAGTTCATGAAGGACACGAATAGTATTAACCTGTACAAGAATATGCGCGAAACTCTGGTCTACCTGACGCATCTGGACTACGCCGACACCGAGCGTATCATGACGGACAAGCTGAACAACCAGGTGAACGGGACCGAGTTCTCCTGGAAGAACCTCAACACGCTCTGCTGGGCGATCGGCTCCATCTCCGGTGCGTTCTTCGAGGACGACGAGAAGCGGTTCCTGGTCACCGTCATCAAGGAGCTGCTGGGCCTTTGCGAGCACAAGAAAGGTAACTACCATCTTCTTCGTATCAAGGAACGTACGTTTCGGAGACGTCAACGTCTTAAATGACTGCAAAAAAAATTAACGACGTCTCCGAGGCGTAATTGAATACCAAGTAGGGTACACATTCAGCGCAACACACATTGTCAGTCCAGAACACGTGACAGAACTTGCTGTTGTTCTTCTCTCTTCCATCTTGTCAAACAATTTCTTTATGCTGTTTGCACTCACAACCACTCTTGCAGGTAAGGACAACAAGGCGATCATTGCGTCCAACATCATGTACGTCGTCGGGCAGTATCCACGTTTCCTGCGGGCCCACTGGAAGTTCCTCAAGACGGTGGTGAACAAGCTGTTCGAGTTTATGCACGAAACGCACGACGGCGTGCAGGACATGGCCTGTGATACGTTCATCAAGATTGCGCTAAAGTGTCGCCGGCACTTTGTGCAGCTGCAACCGAACGAGTCCTGCACGTTCATCGAAGAGATCCTGGCCACGATGAGCAGCATAATTTGTGATCTTCAACCGCAGCAGGTAAAGGGGGTTTTTGCTTAGGTAATCACACGTGTTCCGCGAGATGAAGATTAATTTCCGTCCCGATCTCTCCCCTCCGTCAGGTGCACACCTTCTACGAAGCCGTTGGTTACATGATATCCGCCCAGGCAGACCAGGTGCAGCAAGATATTCTGATCGAAAAGTATATGATGCTGCCCAATCAGGTGAGTTGACGGACGACGCTGGACGATGTTCGTCTGCTGTGTTCCCCAAATAAACACGTCTGTCCCCCCTGTTGTCCTGGTCCTGGTTGTAGGTATGGGACGACATCATCTCGCAAGCGACCAAGAACGTCGACGTACTGAAGGAGATGGCCGCGGTGAAGCAGCTCGGCAGCATACTTAAGACGAATGTGCGCGCCTGCAAGGCCCTCGGGCACTCGTACGTGTCCCAGCTGGGTCGCATCTATCTCGACATGCTGAACGTGTACAAAATCATGTCGGAGAACATCACGCAGGCCATCTCGGTGAACGGGCCCACCATCAACAACCAGCCGCTCATCAAGGCGATGCACGTCGTGAAGAAGGAAACGCTCACGCTCATTTCCGAGTGGATCTGGAAGTCGAACGACCCGCAGATGGCAATGGACAACTTCATTCCACCGCTCATAGACGCCGTGCTGTACGATTATCAGGTAGGTGGAGTGGGGCGTCCGTGTAGCTTGTGACATGCGCAATATAACATTGATTCTGTCACCTCCCAATCCACAGCGTTCCAAGCTGCCGAGCGCTCGGGAACCGCTGGTACTGAGCACGGTGGCGTCGATCGTGAACCGGCTTCAGGGAGTCTTCACCCCGGAGATCCCGACCATCTTCGACACCCTGTTCGGAAGCACGCTGGCCATGATCAACAAGAATTTCGAGGACTACCCGCAGCACCGCACAAACTTCTACGAGCTGCTGCAGGCGATCAACATGCACTGTTTCAAGGCGTTCCTCAACATTCCGCCCGACCAGTTCAAGCTGGTGTTCGACTCGATCGTGTGGGCCTTCAAGCACACGATGCGGAACGTGGCGGATACTGGCTTGAACATTCTCATGCAGGTAGGGTGGTTTGGTTGGAGCACGGGTGGATCGAAATCGATGAATGTGAGACTAATTCTCGTCTAAAACCTTCCCCATCAAATGCAGATGCTCCAAAACCTCGAACAGCATCCGCAGGCGGCGCAAAGCTTCTACCAGACGTACTACACCGACATCCTGATGCAGGTGTTCTCGGTCGTGACGGACACGTCGCACACCGCCAGCCTGCAAAACCATGCGACCATTCTGGCGTACATGTTCTCGCTGGTCGAGGCCGGCCGGATCACGGTGAAGCTGGGCCCGTCAGACGACAACGTGCTCAACATCCAGGAGTACGTCGCGACGCTGCTCAAGTCCGCCTTTAGCCACCTGACGGACAACCAGATCAAGATTTTCGTCACCGGACTGTTCAATCTCGATCAGGATGTGCACGCATTTAAGGAGCATTTACGGGATTTCCTCATCCAAATCAAGGTGCGTGTTTGCGATGATCTGAAGGATGCGATGATGCGATCCTCATTATCTTAACGTTCCTTCCCCTTCCTTTTGTGTCGCTCTTGCAGGAAGTGACCGGAGAAGATGATTCCGACTTGTACCTGGAGGAGCGAGAAAACGAACTGAAGAAGATACAGGAGGAGAAGCGGCGCATGCTGATGACGGTGCCTGGAATGTTGAACCCGCACGAAATGCCGGAGGACATGCAGGACGAGTAGAGAGCGCGAGGGAAGCTGTCCTACGCAACCAGACCATCCCTCCCCCCGTTTGCCCCTCTCCGCATGGAGCTCCTTTCTCTCCCACCCCGGAGGGCTTTTTTGCGAGTCCTGTTCGCGGGAAAAGTTGATGCTGCTGCTGTTCCAGTTTTCCTCCTTTTTTTCCTGCTCCTATGCCTTCCTTGCGCTCCCTCAAACTATCAACAAATCATCCTTCCCCATCCAACGAGGAACCGAGTGGTCGAATACGCTCGGATAACCCGGAGCATCAGGCGAAAAGTGAAGCGAGAAGGCAGAAAAAAAGATACAAAGAACGAGGGAGGAAAGGAAAGGAGAGGACGGAGCGTGCGAGCGCTAGCGCGAAGGAACATAATATGAGGATCTAGAATAGAAAAGACGTGTTGACGACTAAGACGAACGGACGATGAGACGATGAGACAGGAAGGAGGGACGTCATGGGCGGACGAACAGGGATGATGTATGCGCGTAGCTTTTAAGTTAACGTTTAACTTCTTATTATTATTATATTTTTTTTTTTGAAATGCATGAAATCATCCAAAACACAAGGATCTTTTGCGACGAGTGTGTGCGTGCGTGTAAGTATGTGCGTGTGCGTGTGCCCTTGCGCGTGTGGTGTTTGTACGTGCGCGTTCATTAGTACGTAATGATATCAGGATAATAAAAGAGAAGAGAGAGGAGCTAGGAAATAGGATGCGTAGACGCCGCAAAACGGCCAGTGTGTGCGTGTCGGAAAAGTCGGAAGGGAATAACATGAAATAACTGTAGGAAGAAGATGTAAATGTGCGCTAGCTACTACAGCAACTACTATTACTACTACTACTACTACTACTACACAACACTACACCGCCACTACTGAACTACTATAGAGGAACTACTTCAACCATCATCCCTTCTACACATCAAAATAGAATTGGCAACGGGAGGCAACGGCACACATGCCCATACCATCCCGTTGATCGTTGATTCGCCCAAAGGACGAAAACTCAGCTATAGAGAGACATACACACACACGCCCGCACATAGGCGATGATGCGAAGGCCTCGGGAAAACGCTCGAGCTGTTGTTCGTTTACACATTTGTTTAAAGAGCATAGGGAATGCGATGGAAATAATAAAAAGGAAGAATGCTATAACAAATAAGTCACAAAATCGCTACGGCTTGGAGGACTCTTGTCGCGCGAAGGGAAGTGAAGGGAACAACGACATGACTATTGATCCCTCTCGGGTGGAAGCCATCAACACCCCATTCTCACGACGTCGGACCATCGTAGATAATCCAGCGTTCTGTGTCAAAGATAACTTATCACTTTTCGCCGAGTTTTTCGCGTTTCGTCTTTGAGGGAAAGTGAAAAGCGAAGATAATTTTTTGTTCTTGTTTTTACTAACTGCACCATTTTTTTCGCCTATTGATGAATAGTCATGAAGTAGTAGGAAATTCAACATACAAATGACAAGTTACTTTAAAACATTTTTCTCCTTGCACTTTGTTCTCTGTGTGTTCTGTAGATAGATGGCGCAAAATGTGCTCCAGTCGGCCCCGGGAGTCGTTGGTCGCATGAACGACTTGGGGAGCTATGCATTTTTATCAGTAGATTTATGTGTCAACAAACACCCCCAAACTAAAACATACTTGCGTTAGAAAATAGTGTTTATCACAACAAGCACCGTTGCATCTGCACATTTGCCGATCCTTTGCATAATTATAGTGATTGCTCTTGGTTTAAATATGTGTCCCCTTTTGCTGGTCTAACCTTTAGCTGGCTCTTGAAATGGTTCGTTAATCAAAGTTGACATTGGAATCTTTTCCTGCTTTTCGTGTTTGAGCAGTTTTCGAGCACGAGATTAGGGAAACAATCATGCGTTTGAATCTTCAGAGATAATCTGCTGTTTACAGTTTTCTTCGCATTTTTTTAAATATGACAACGTTTAAAGATTTAACTTCCAGTGTTTGATTATAACCGATCAGAATGATGAATAATGTTTCTTTTGTTTCACCCAAGAAGTTTGTGAGGATGCATCTCTTCCCCTTTTTGAGCGCTAGGCAACAACCACACCCTGCCCTCTTATCTAGTAGCCTAAGGTGTTTAGTGTAGTTTTGGAGGGGGAGAAATAGTAGCCGGGGAGGATACACAACAGCAGCGGAGTGGTCGTTGCCCGGAGGTACGGTGGATGCCGGGTAGTTTTGCGTGCAAGCCTTGATGAGAATGTGTGCGTCATCTAGTTGTGGTTGGAAAATGTTTTATTTTATTTTTTTCCGTAAAATTAAGGGAGGAACAAAATGTCAGAATGAAGGGTTGCGTGAACGTGTTTTTTTTTGTGTGTGTAAATGCGCGATTGTGCGAAACTGCATTACAACAAATACAAATATACATTAACGACATACAACAGCAAAAAATCACAACGGTTCGTAAATAGAGGAGCAACAGCATAGCAACGTAACGTTGAAAATACCGATAAAAGGAAAAGCGGTGAACGGAGAAAGATACAAAAAGCAAAAGGCAAGAACAAACGCGCTGCAGAATAAAAAAGCGATGAAGCGAAAACGTGACAAAGTGTGTGTGCTGTGCTTTGGGCTGGTACTGATCAGAGTTTATCTTTGAACATTAGCATTCGACTAATACAGCATCGGGCTCGTCCCTTTTCTCCTCCTCGTAGGAAACTGCTAGGGTTACCTTATACTTTCCCGATTAATTCGTCTTCGTCTGAGTTATGGCGCAGCAGTTGCTTCAATTCCGCTGGTGGTTGCGTTCAAACGTCGACTACCATTCCGGAAACAGCTAGTGCGTTTGGAGATTAATTTACTACGGGACCGGAAAGTCTGGTACATCTGCAGTTGGGAGTAACCATAGCGGCGTCGGAAGTGATCTGTACCGCCTGTTCGTGCACTATCGTTGCTTCTTCTGTGGTGTCTTGATGAACTGCTGAATGCTGGGATTTTCCCTGCCATTGCTCATGGCTCGTTGGTTTGTGTCGTACACCCGTGCTGCTTTTTTAAGGTAAAAATAAAACGTAAATCTCAGTTTTCAGGCAACCCTGCACTTCTTCCATCGGTCTTCCAACCCCACTTACCGTGGTGTTGTATTCGATAATGGAACAAAATCGTCATCCGCTTCCTCTGGGGGACACGCTGGGCTGAGTTTAAGATTCCTGGCATGTTGTTCCAGATTTTCAAACACCAAATTCCTTTGGATCCTGTTACCTACTATCGGTCGTGGAATGCGCAGCATAATGTGATCCGTGTGCCGGTACTTGGCCTCGCACGTCATACACAGGTCGTAGTCGTAGCACGTCAGACATCGGTAACGATGACCCACAACCACCTGTTCGCAAACATCACAGGTGACGCCGTCATGAACCGGACCAGTGGCATGAGGCGCAGAGTCCGCAGCATTACGCACCGGACGAGCTGTGATGGTGGCTGGGTCAGGAACAGCCTGCACCGGACTGGCTAATGCGTACACTCGCGATGCTTCCCTGTCCTCAACATACAAACGACGCTTTTCCTGTTCCGTTGCGAGCAAAAAGCTACGATAATCGCTCCTGGTTATGACGCTGATCTCTTCGCCATCTTGATCTGGCAAATAATAGCGAGGCAACATCGCAATATCATAGATAGACGGCGCCGAAGCATTCTCTAACGAACGCGTCTTTTGCTATTGCAACACAATTATACCTACCGTGCCAGTAGAACCTTAGATCTTTCTCTTTTTTCAAACGTGGGAAACGACAAAACAAAACGCCTTTAGTTCTGCCACGGTTTTGCAAACATCTTCCCCATGCGAAAGAAAATTATACTGTCGCTCTCCGATGCGAATGATTACCTTCATCGACATTCTGTGGTACTGTGTTGAGCCTCGTGCGATGTTGAGAAGACGAATCAATTTGTTTTAGAGATTCTCAACCCTAACGCGATGTAATTGGACAATTTTACACTGACACAGCAACGCTAAAGGTGAAATTTGGCACAACATAAAAACAGTGATCGACAAAGACAACACAACAAAGGATGGAGTAGCTAGAGGCAAGATAGGAATATAAATGGTTATCGGTTGATAACGATATCTTTTTATTCATTTATTTGACGAATTCTATCATTCTGCACACTTACAATGTGATTAGTTAAAGACGCATGGTTACGTCATGCGAATGTCCCCGGAAAACACCGTCCAAATTAATATTATGTGTTTTATTGGTTTCCTATAAACTAAGCAGTTTTCAATGCTGCTAGATATCTACTTCAAACGATTTTTTTTTGTTTTTTGTTAGAAGGGTATCGAATGCAAACCTCTTAGTCCAATGATAGCTTATTTATACTACGTATACATACTACACATATGTAATGCCTGACAAACCCCCAGAAGGCATTGCGATCTGGTGGCCCGACTGGACGACAAAATATGGGGTAAACTCTTGAAAAAAGAAGTTGCTGTCAGTTCAGGAAAGCTTCTGCATCAGCAAATCGAGGGCCCGCGGGATGTCGCCGTCCATTGCCTCGAGCAGCTGCGTAAGATGACCCTCGTTATTGCTGAATCCCATCGTCATCATGGTATGGATGGCGTGGTTCACATGCGGCCTCTGACTGTAAGTTCGAGAAGATGCAGCAGGTTGGGTTCTCGGGGCTGCAATCGTGACATCATTTGAACCGCTCGGAGCAGATGTAGAAGGGGCTGGCGATGGTATGGTGGCTACAGGCGCGGCTTTCTTCTCGTTCGTTGGTTCCGGGACGCAAGCACCGTCTGCGCTCTGCTGCTCAATCTGCCGTTTCCTTTCCTCCTCCATCTGGACATCCTTGTCATTTTCGAGCTTTTCGAGCTCCTTGGCTACCTTATCCAAAATATGCTTGAGGCTATCATCCTTCGGAATCGGAGTCTTCTTCTTCAACATTTCCAAACGTTTTTTCGTGAACTCGAGCAAATTGAGTAACGCAGTCTCATCAACTTCTCCATGCTCCTTAATATCCATTGATCCATCCTCTTTTTCGGTAGAAGTGGATGAAGTTGTGGATCCCACCGGTCCGGATGATGATGTAGCAGACGAAATCTTGTCCACATTCTTTTTCATCTCTTCCGCTTGATCGTCCGGAAGATCGACCAAAATCCATGGTACCGCTCGGCGGCTAGATGACGCTGCCGGAGGATTAGATTGTTCGGCGGTTTGCGCCGCGTCCAGGACGTCCTCATCGTCATCGGTCAGCAACGAGGCGGAAGACGTGTCGGCAGAACATTCTTCGTTACCCTCAATCAGCCCTTTTTGCTCCTCTACTAAATTGTTTCCATCCAAGCAAGCCCCAACGGCGACGCTGTCAGTTTCCAGCGTAGGTTTGCTGCTCTGGGATGCTGTTTCCTGTTCCGTTCCAGCAGCCGTGCCCAATGATGCGGTGGAAATTTCGCCATTATTCTTCGCTTCCTCGGACGAGGTTGATCGCGAGCCGAGAACCTGTTGCTCGTCCGATGGCTTCTTCTGTGCTTCGTTGCTGGAAGAGCCCGACGGGGACGTCGCTTCTTCATTCTCAGCTGGCGGCATATTCAACTCTATGCCAAGTTGGCTGAGCAGTGTTGATAATTTTTCACCCAACCGATTCATTTCGTCTTCATTGGGCAGAAATCCCTTCAATTCCGGCGGTGTGTGTTTTAAAACTTCATCAACCAATCCGGAAACCACCGACGCGTTCGATGCAGTTCCGCCGTTCGCCTCTGACGTCGCCTGTTTAGGAGAAGCTTTCTGGTTCTCTGCTGCCCCCATGGTGGTAGTGCTGGACGTCGGCGATGGGTTTACTACGGGAACGAACATGCCAGCACATCCCATGAAAGTGTTCCAAGACGCTGCCGCAGCGGCTGAAGCAACCTTGGCAGCCTCCGAGGCAAGCTTGAGAGAACGTTGTGCTTCGGTCAGCATTTCCTCATTTGCTGTCGACGGAGGAGAAGGAGGAGCAACGTTCGCCCCAACATTGGCCGAGGACGCCGGCGAAGACGATGACGACGGTGTCTCGACGGTGCCGCTGATGTTGGCCGGGTCGACGTAGCGAGACAATACCTCCCGAAATCTGGCCTGCGCGCGTTCGTGCACCATCGCCGCTGCTGCTGCGTTAGCTTTACGCATTGCCGAAAATCCGGACATTCCTGGGCATCGCCCTTGCTGGCTGATCGTCGGTCGATGGCGATGCTCTGTGCTGGTTTTTTATATAAAGAAAAACATTACGTTAATTTACCCTTCCAGCCTTAGCGTTCCTTCTACAGTATTTCCCCCTTCACTTACCGTGGCGTTGTTTTCGCTACCGGGACAACATTCGCTGCACTTTTCTCTGCGCGGCCGCAGCTACCACCAACATCACCGTTATCCGCACCCTGCGATGGGCTTTCTGGACTGAGCTTAAGCTCTCTTGCATGATGCTCCAAATTCTCAAACACCCGGTGCGTTTGCATCCTAGAGCTCACCGTCGGCCGTGGAATACGCAGCATAATGTGATCCTTGTGGCGGTACTTGGACTCGCACGTCATACAAAGATCATAGTCGTAGCAGGTGAGACATCGGTAACGATGACCCACAATCACCTGGTCGCATACATCACAAACGACACAGTTGTGCACCGGACGATTGGCATTAACTGCAGCATCTGGTGCATTTTGTACCGGGGGTACCGGTGCATCCACTTGTGTCGCCACCGTGCCCTCAACGTACAAACGACGCTTTTCCTTATCAGTAGCGGCCATAAAGCTCCGATAGTCGCCATCGGTTACGACGCATATATCATCGCCATCTTGATCTAACAAATAAGAAAAGGGAAGTAAACAAACGGAAACCCGGTGTAATTGGAGGTGAATCACAATCGGTTGCTAATGCATTTTTCTACAATGTTTTTATTTTCATGTTGCTACAGATGATTTTTAAAGTGTGTGTGTGTGCAATGATGTTGGGATTCGTTGTGTGCACTTCCAGATACCGTCGCCTACGACGCCATATTACGCCGTAGCCGCGGATTGGAGCAACGATTGTTTTTGTTTTTAAGGATTCAATTCTACTCACCGATCCAGTAGACCTTTAGATCTTTCTCGGTTTCCAAATGAGGAAAACGACAATAGCAAAACTCCTTCACTTCTGCCACAGTATTGCACACGTCTTCACCATGCAACAGAAAATTATGCTGTCGCTCTCCGATGCGAATGATTATTTTCATCGACATTTTGCGGTTCTGCGTTTGGCTCAGTATGATTTTGAAAAGAAGATGGATCGGATTCTTTTAAAGTTTTAAAAACGACACGTTCACGATGCAGGCTTGATGAAAATAAATTTTCCACTGGATATCAAACAACACTTCGTAAGTTCACTTCGAATGGTCGGGCACGAATGGTTAAAATCTTTGCTCGGGTTCTTTATATATATATCATCAGACACTAAAAGCGGATTGCATCAGCCTGTCTCTTGACTAAGCACTGCCAATGGCTTGAAAGGAATGATCGTGCGTAAATTTCGGTCCTGTTTCTCCAAGTCACAATCGCGAAATGGCTGAACTTGCTTCTGGTTTGTTCGATGAATGGTAATAGAATGAATCAGTTACCTGCAAACAGGATACATCTTGCGCTGCACCCTCACTTCAAAACCAAACAAAGTGCATTTCAAACCAGATTGAAAGTTCATCACCTACGCGCATTGAAGCGAGGATGTTGAAGCTTTTATTTGATGTAAACAACCTGAAACAAATAAAAATAATCGAAAATTATCATTTCTGCTGCCGAAGATCACGGGGGGGGGGGGGAGGGGGGGGGGCGGTTTGAAAGAGATGTAGTACAGTCAATCGATTGTTTTTTTTTTCTAGCAACATCGAGTATGTTGATACATTTAGACGAATTGGACTAGATTTTATAAGGAGCAGTATACGAAGGAACATTGATGCACTTGAGATGGGAGCTTTATATACATTAAGTTGGAAGATTTGGCATACAAATAATAATACAAAGTGACGATACATCTTTAAGTAAACTCTACGACTTACATTTATAAACTAGATTCTTCTGATGTTCATTCTGAAATAATGTTTTGGTCTGAAGGTGCGTTTAGACGCGCTTCTAAAATGTCGCCATCGGTACAACGTCTGTACTGAATGGAGCTTTTATGGTGAGCACTGACTGCACGAAAATACGGATCAAGATGGTAAACGTTCCCAACTATTGAAAATTTAAGCATTCTAACAGGACATTTAGCAAGATGCGAGCATGTAAAGCCCATTGTTATGACATCGAATCTAAGCTTTGACCCAGCTTGAATCCAGAAACACGGTTGGGATTAGAAAGAAGCCCGCAGCGAATGGCAGAGAGGCCAGCGTTCATTCTGGAACGCCTTCCATTCATTACGTTACCAACAAACGAACAAACCAGAAGCAAATTTCATTCGTCCGTCTTGCGTGACTCGGAGAAATAGAACTATAAATTGTGCTCGCTCATCGTGTTTAAAGTACCGTAGGCTCATATTACTCATCGTAGTAAGCTGATGCAAAGTATTGTATAGTGTTTCATATGTGTGAAAAATAAAATTACGTCACTAAACGTAGCCTTAATAAATCATGCCGATGAAGATCATCATCAACGTTGGAGAGAAGCAGCATAATTTTCTGCTGCTGTGTGAAGACACTTGTCAGAACGTCGCCGATGTGAAGCAGTTTTGCTATTGCCGTTTTCCCCATCTTCAAAATGGGGCCGACCTACGGATCTTCTGGAATGGTAAGTAAGGTTTTAAAAGCATAAAATCTATTTTTAGATTCCAAATACATACCACCCGCGGTTGCGGCGCAATATGGCGTCGTGTATGCAGCGGTACCTGGAAGTGGATCATTACACCCACACTTTGAAACAATCTGAAATGGTGTGAAGAATGCATCTGCAGCCGACTGCGATGTGTGCATTTTTAACCGTTGGCTCACATCTTCCTTCTTGGTGTTTTTGGTTTTTCCATTCTCTCTTTTTGATTAGATCAAGATGGCGATGAGATTTGCGTCGTAACCGATGATGACTATAAAAGTTTCATGCTCGCAGCGGGTGAAGACAAACATCGTCTGTACGTTGAGGCCAAGGAGGCGATGCAGGTTGACGCATCGGTATGTCCGGTGCAAAGTGCTCCGGACGATTATGCTGTTGCCAGTCGTCCGGTGCACCAAAATATCATCTGCGATGCATGCGACCGGGAGGTTGTGGGTCACCTGTACCGATGCCTGACGTGCTACGGCTACGAACTATGTATGACGTGCGAGTCCAAGTACCGCCACAAGGATCACATTATGCTGCGCATTCCACGACCATTGCGCTCACGGACGCTGTCGTATCAGGTGATCGAAAGGATGGAGCGTTACGCGGCCAAACTGGACCTCATGCTGGCTGACGTTGAAGTTGATGGCAAGAAGCTCGTCACTGTAGAGGCCGATTACAGCACGGATAAAAAGCGGTAAGTAGATTTGAGCTCATGTTTAAAATGAGTTTGTTTCGTACGATTTCTTAACTTTCTGAAAAATTAATACAAACAGCGACAAAGCACGGCGTGAACGTTGGGAAATGGTACGCTCAGCGAGGGACCATAATAACGCCAAAGCAAACCGTAATTACGCCCATAATAACCATAAGAAGACCAATAATAACCATAGGAAGACCACAATAACGCCGACGCAACCATTGCTGAAAGCTGGATCATCGACAAGGTCGCGCGAACAAACGAAACGTTGCAGAACCGCCAAGGTGGTCGGCGAGGTAGCAAATGAAAAGGTCAAGGAAAGCGCTCGGATTCCCCATCAGTCGGTAAACGACGCTGCCGCTAAGTCAAGCTGCTGTAGAAGAACGCATGTAGATCGCCTTAGTTGCCCGTACTCTATCAAACCAGAGGCTGGTTCGTCGCTGCCATTAGAGTCGCTGCAATGCTCCTGCAAGAGGGCCAAGCATGCCAAGCAACCAGGCAAAACGGCGGCAAAGCAAAAGTCTTGCAAAATCATTACTGGCCACGTTTCTGCACCGTCAACGAAGGAGAATGCAGCAAATGTCACGTCCCCCACTGGGTCCATGGTTTCTGTGCTGGTAGATGGTGTGTTGAAGCACACTCCTCAAGAATTCAAAAAGTTCCTTCCAACCGACGCAGAAATGAACCCGGTGGGCGAAAAACTATCAAAGCTGTTCGATCAACTGGGACTAGTGTTGAACATTCCGCCTACAGAGAACGAGGAAGCATCGTCATCAACTGACACAACAGTTGCCGAAGCAGGATCGACGGTTTCCGCGGAAGCAAAAGAGGACAGTGAAGTATCCGTCGCTGCAGCGGATAATGACAAGGATCAGTCGGAAGCTATGGTTGCTGGCAAGAAGCAGGAAACAGTATCCCAGGGTAGCAAGACTGCGCTGGAAACGGACGGTGGCTTCGTCGGACCCTCCTTGGATGGCGAAAAGGTTCTGGGGCAAAAAGGATCGGCAGTGGATAGTGACGATTGTTCAGCCGATACATCATCCGCGTCGAAGCTGACTGACGACGAAGAGGACGAGGAACAGGTTTCTAAACAATTTAATTCTTTGGAGGCGAAAGAATTACCCTGGTGTTGGGTTGATCTTCCGAAGGAAGAGGTGGAACAAAATGAGGACAATATTTCGCCTACGACATCAGCGTCGACCCTGGCAGGATCGGCAATTGCTTCCGCTTCTTCCGACAACGAACAATCAATGGAAATCGAAGAGTCAGAAGGGGAGCCTGAGGTTGTCGACGAAGATGATGCTATTCGCGACCTGATCGAGTACACAAAAACGCGTCTGGAAATGTTGAAGAAGAATTCTCTGAAAGAAGGAAAAGTGGATGAAAGAGTCAAGGTTGTTTTCGAACAGTTATACAAGGATCTCGAGAAACTCATGCTTGACCAAACGGGGGAGGAAAGCAAAGAGCAGATGGAACAGCAGAATAGTGGCGTCGCTTCCGTTTCGGAGCCGACGAGCGAGAAGAAAAGCATGCCAGAAGTCACCACATCATCGTCATCATCCTCGTCCACGACGCCAGTCCCTCCAGTCCGCACGTCATCTGTTCAAACAGGCTCGAATGCGGCCGTGATTGCAGCCCCCAGAACCCAAACAACTGCACCTTTTCGATCTTACAGTCGGCGGCCGCATGTGAACCACGCCATCCATACCATGATGACGATGGGATTCAACAACAGCGATGGACGTCTGACGCAGCTGCTCGAGGCATTGCATGGTGACATCCCGCGGGCGCTCGATAAGTTGATGCAGAAGGTTCCGTAAGATGAAAGGTCAATCTATTTCACTGTTTGATCATTATTTGTTTCTCTCAAAGCCGTTGGTGGAAAACATTTTTTAAATCGGAATATTACTTATTATTGTACTTGTTTTACTGACAAAAAATGACAATGGAAATTATTTAAATTCGTTCCTGGTTCACGCCAATCCCGTTGGTATGAGGGTAGCCTTACGTTGAATTTATGATCATAACTTTTTCTTGAACATGTATTAACTTCCTCAGACTGGTGGTCTGTTAGCATAAGCTCGTTTTTGATTTATATGGAAACCCTTACTTTTATTGAAACAATAAAACCAGCATTTTATAATAATATATGTTGTAGCGAGCGTTTTCTGATTGACATGTTAGGTAAAATACTTAAAGAAAGAAGGAGGGAGGCGAATTGGTATGCTTAATGATCGCTGCGGGCAGACACAAAACCAGTTATTTGAATGAATGAATGAATGACCAGAATTTGAAATTTATTCACGATAGAGTTCGTTGTTTGTGAGATAGTTTGAAGCGTAAGCAAATGGGTTCTTCCAAGGACAGCAAGTTCCGATAAAATGTTGAAAATTTCTGGATGCTCTAACAATACATACAAAACTCCAAGAACAAGCAAGATTACTGTAATATTAGTGTACTTTCATGTCCCATTTGCCTTCATGTGTTTTGCCTGTAAATTAACTTCAATAAAACTAGCTTCAAATTAAATTTTTCGTTGCTACTAAGTTTTCTTCAGATGGTTAAGTAGCTCTTTTTGAAATTTCAATGTACCATCAACAAAAGTTCTCGCCAGCTCCATAAACTGCCCCATTGTTTGCAGCATTTGATCGTTTTGCTGAATTAATATCTCCTTAAAATCTTTTTCAGTCGTTTCTTCGCACCCTTTGCGAACGTTTTTGGTGGATCCCGCTGGCTGCTGCTCGTCGCAGCACAGCATGGATGGCCAGGGCTTCGTATCTTCTAGTGTTTCCTCATCTTCTTCCTGTACCAGTGTACACGGTTCCGGTACACACGGTTCAGGGGTACACGGTTCTGGTGTACACGGTTCCGGTGTACCTGATGTACTTTTATCGATCTTTGAAATGAGTAACACCCGCTCATCGAGTTCACTAAGCCCGGGATTTGTAGCAAATTGTGCGCCGGGTTGGTTTTGCTTCTTATATTCTGCTAATTTTCTTTTCGTGGCGTACTTTTTCTCCATCCATGCCTATGTAATATGGGAGGTTTGGTTGGAAAATGTAGTTAATGAATTGCATTTCTTTATACTCACTCTTTTCCACTCCATTGCCGTTTTAGTTGGAGGACCTAAAGAGTTTAAGGCTGAGGCTACTTGCTGCCAGAAGCTGAAAGTGTGCCGTTTCGAGCCGTTGGCCAATTCCGGATTTTGCTCCAACATATCTATCAGCTTTCTATGTTGAATTTTGGTCGCCCGACTTCCGATGCTTTGTCTGAAATCATACGAACGCTTAATATTGCATAACATAAAAGTTATTCACGTTATTTGATGCACTTGTTTATACATTTTGTCTGAACTTTCTTTGGTCGGCGTTTCTTCTAGTGGGTCCACATCTTCTGCCTGTACCGGTGGACACCATCCCGCTTTACCGGATGTACATTTATCGACCTTTGAAATGAGGAACACCCGCTTGTCAAAATCACTAATCACCGAAAATTTAGCAGCTCGTCCACCGCTTTGGTTTTGCTTCTTATTTTCCGCAAACTTTCTTTTTGTGGAGTACTTTTTTTCAACCCATGCCTATGTAAAAACAATTATATGCGAGGTTAAGTTTTGGCAGTATTATTCGATAAATGAGTTTCATTTCTTTATACTCACTCTTTTCCACTCCATTGCCGTTTTAGTTGGAGGACCTAAAGAGTTTAACGATGAGGCTACTTGCTGCCAGAAGCTGGAAATTGAATGATGTCTCTTCGAGCCGTTTGCCAATTGCGGGTTTTGTTCCAAGATATCTATCAGCTTTCGATATTGCCTCTGGGTCGTCCGACCTCCGATACTTCGTCTACAATCATGCGAATGCTCAATATTGCAAAACTTAAAAGTTATTCCAGGCACTTACGCTGTTTGATCCACTTGTTTATTCATTGTGGCGTTTAAAATTAAACGCAAACAGTTACCAGCTTTGCGACACAAACTGAACTGACTGAACTCTATCGAAAGATGCATAAATGTTTGCATTGTGAGTTTACGACCATTTATCGATCGTTTATGCCAGTGGATTCGGTTTGTCGGCTGTACTGTTGTTCATCCAGAATGAACCATTTTAAACGACTGTTAACGATTCGTTAAAAATAAACGACAGTCTTCACGACGGTCACACACGAAATGTCCGGTTTTGTCCGGGTCCAAAACGATATGTACAGATTTTCGGACTGATTTACCCGCGAAAGAGGTGATCTGTCCGCAATGTCCGAAAAAAAAGCCTCGCTTGATCACGGTTCGGTTGTCGGACACATCGTTTTGAGACCGAAATCGGTTCTTATCGGGGCTCATCAGCGGCGAATCGAAAAAAAAAAGATAAATTAAGCAATTTTTTTGCCAATTTGCAGGTTTTTGTCACGTTGCTGAAACACGCGTGTCGATTGTTATTGTTTACATTTCATCCGATGTGCGCAGGCTGTGCGCGTTTCTAGTGAACCTGAATGTTTCGCTGGTTCATGCGATTTTATCTACCGACTGGTTAATTCGGAACCGATGTGTGTTTTTATCGCGAACACTGGAAAGATTGTGTGCGGCAGTAGCTGTTCCAGAGGTTATCTAAAGGAGCATTACCAATTGTGTGAGCCGTGTGGAAATAATGCGTAAATACGCAAAACACTGGCGTGACTCGGCATCGCTTATAGTGGTGGCCCGCAACGAGCGCAACGTTAAAGACGCGGATGGATTCAACTATAAGGTGATGTTGTTTTTTTGTAAAACGAGGCTCCTCTCTCTCTCTCTCTGCTTCCCATTACACCAAGTTTCACCATCCTGCAGGTGCTGGTATTCAAGCGGACAGAAAAAACAAGCTTCCTTCCGAACCACATCGTGTTTCCCGGTGGCACCTTCGACCCGCAGGACGAATCCCCCCGGTGGTTGTCACTGTTCGCTCAACAGGGCATCCCCGAGGAGGCAGTTCGTTCCGTCGCTACCGTTTCCGGCCCTCGGCCCTACATTTTCCAAACCACCGCCGGGGACACACTCGATCGCAACCTATCCGTTCGACTGTGCGCCCTCCGGGAGTGTTTCGAGGAGCTGGGTGTGCTCCTGGTGACCGACAGGCACGCATCGTCGGCACCAGCTTCGGCAAAGGGGTTCAGCCTTGCGAAAGATGGTTTCGATGTGGTGACGTGGCAAAAGGATGTCCACGACGGACGCAAGACTTTCCCGGAGCTGTGCGCCGAGTTGGGGGAAACACCGGACCTCTGGGGGTTGTACGAATGGTCGACGTGGATCACTCCGACCCACTTCTTCAAGAAACGGTTCGAAACGGCTTTCTTTCTGGCGGCGCTGAACAACATTCCGCCGGTGTTCCCGGAGGAGTACGAGGTGCAGGAATACATGGTGGGTGTTTGTGCGGATGTAACGTACTGCGCTACCAGCTGGCATACATGTGAAACGAATTCTTTTGATCTCCTTTCGCAGTGGGAATCACCGCGAACCCTTCTGGATGCACATGCCGAGGGCAACCTGTGGTTGGCACCGCCGCAGGCGTATGAACTGCAACGTCTTAGCCACGTACATGACATCGACGCGATCGTACAGATGGCCAAGGGACGCACGTTCAACGGCACCACAGCCTTCTGCCCCATAGTGTACAACGTTGCCGATGGCTTTATCGACGTGCTTCCCGGGGACGACTTTTACCCGAAGGATTACGATTTCGTTTCCGGAAACGGCGATCTTAACAAATTTGTGCACCTTTCGGCGCAGGAGTTTTCGGATCGCACACGTAACCTGCACCGCATTGTGTTCCAAGGATTGAATAATCAAACGTTCTTGCACAGCGGTCGTCCGGTGGATGGCCACCTGCATGTGTGCGGGAGCAATACGAGGCCTTCGAAGCTGTGATCGATGTTTCCTAACGATCATCTTTGCAATAAACCGGGGATGGATTTGTTTTTGTTAGCTTTTTTTTGTTTCATATTATTATTTGTACAAAAATCCTCCTGTAACAATAAAGATCCTTCAGACCGCAACCAGGTGCGCATTGTTCCCTGCCACGTGGAGGTGACCATCGAGCGGCGTTTGGTTGAGGAAGAACTCCTGATGGTGCAAACCCTGGTGCTCCACGCGGTGCAATCGCTGCGCCATCCTGCGCAACTCTTCCCGCGTCATCTCGCCGTACTTGTCCACGTCGGAATGGTGGGTAATGTAGTCGTAGGTGGCCGGGTAGAGGTCGTCTCCGGGCAGCGTGAATACCACCCCGTCGGCAACGGTGAATTGCACCGGGCAGAGCAGCGTCGACCCGTTTCGGTTCCTCTCGGCCGCAAATCGTACGATCTGGTCGATGTCGTAAACGTAGCTGAGCCTTGCCAGCTCGTACGTTTGCGGTGGTGCAAGCCACAGCTTTTCCGCCCGGTGTGCTTCCAGCAGGCCCTCCGGTGTGTCCCACTGTGTCGGAGAGATTGGTAACGGGGGGATATGCTTTACACAGGCGCGTAAGTTTGCACGCTTCGTCAACGTACGAGATACTCTGCCACCTCGTGCTGCTCTGGGAGGACGGTCGGTATCTCATTCAACACCGCCAGGTAGAACGCCGTCTCGAAGCGCCGCTTGCGGAACATGGTCGGCGTGAGCCAGCAGGACCACTCGTACAGGCCGAACAGATCTGGAACCATGCCCAACTCGGTGTGTAGTTCGCGAAATGAGGCGCTTCCATCGTGTATCCGTCGTTGCCAACTGGCCACATCGAACGTCTGCTGGCACTGGCTGTAACCGTTGGTCTTTCCCTTAAGCGCGTCGCCAATCGGCCCGGCCAACAGAATACCGAGCTCCTCGAACGCTTCCCGTAGCGCACACAATCGTAGCGAAATGTTGCGATCGAGCTGGTCGCTGCTTTCGGTCTGAAATATGTACGGTCGCGCTCCGCTCACCTCCGTGAGACTGCTCAAGCGGGCAGCGGTCACGCCACGTCCGTTGAAAAACGATGCCCATTCGAGGGCAGCATCCTGCCGGTCGAAACCACCCCCCGGGAAGACGACACTGTTCGGCATGAAGGAAGTTTTTGCGGTGCGCTTGAACATGAGCACCTGAGGAGAAAAGGCGAATGGTTGTAAGCGACAGAATAGACCGTTTGCCGGAACATTCCCACCGTATTCTCACCTTGTAATTATATTTCGCATTCGTAGTCGTCCGTTTGTCTCGTGCTAACACCATTAAGGTCGCTGAATCGCGCCAATATTTTGCAAATTTACGTATCATTTTCTAACCCAGCCGTCGTAACCGTGCAATACCACCACTAGTTCAATTGACCACCTTCCGCTGGATGACATTCGCTTACATCATCGGCTGCGGAAGGCAACGCATGAACATAAACAAACCGTTAATGTTCATCCGTTACCATGCGTTACATCAGCTGTTCAATGAACGCCCGCATGTACGTAAACAATCGAACGTAACGCAAAGACGCGGAATCAAAGCATCATTTTTCGATGAATTGAACAGCTGTTTTTTTCTTGATTTCCTTCCTAGTGCTGTAAACAAACATTTAAACATATGTTTGGTGCTTTCGTTTGTGTTGCTGTTTACGTGGGGACTCCACTTAATATTTCTTTCGGGGTTTGTGATACCATCGTGCTACAACAGTTTACATTTTCTCTTTTGCATTCAGTGCATGAAATGATAAATGCATGATAAATGAAGGAAAACACCGTTTGTGTAATTTTATTGCATTCGCGTTTATATGTATTATCGTTGTGTCTATGCAATTACGAGCGATACAATTGGAACAAACTCTTCGTGGTTAACGCTACTGCTTGCCAATGTCTCAAAGAAATTATGGAAACAGCGCTCTTGTTTCCATTCGAGACGATGGAAAACGCGTGGGGTTTCTGTTAATTGTACGTAATTATAATAAATAAACCTTATGCTCATATAAATCGTACAAGCGCATGCACATTCTTACTCATTCATACAACTCACACATAACTAACAGACAGACAATAGATAGGGGGACTGAAAGCTATTTAACAATCAAATTAAAAATAGAGTGGAGACAAAAACAAAAAAAATCTTCAACATGGAAATGTAATTTTGCTCCTCGACAGTTATTGTACTGATTTGTACAGGTAGTTTTCGTTCAGGCTGAGGCCAATATGTTGTAAGCATGTTCCTTCTTCGCACACAAGGTGCAAAGACGGTGTAAGCGACAATATACTATTTGTGATTCTGCTTGCATTATTTCCGGACAAAGCTTTCGATAGGTACCGGTGATAGACTCTTCCAACGGTACCGTGCATATTTTTCCTTTTCTACAAAGCTCGCCCTGTCCGAAATCAGGCTTCATTTTCTTCGCTAGGCAATATACTACCTAATATATTTATCGTGCCTTTGTTTCGTTTTTAATGGCCGTATTTCGATGCTAGAAATCTTTATTCATTTTCTTTTAAATTTTATATATCACCGGAAAGAGGGTGAGCATGTATACCGTTGCCCCATAAACATAATATTCCTGTTCGAGTAGATATCCTTACTTGTTTGATGAATTTTGTAACAAAAAATTAAAGAAAAAACCCTCCACAACGATATTCCAATCGTTCGTTGTAAATTTCGCAACGTTTTCAAACCTCCAAAAGTATACTAGTTTCCTCCAAAACCGTCAATAATTTTGATTCTAAGCTAAGCTATAAAATTTTGTCTTACAGATACATACCCCGTAAATGATTGGTATCATTTACGAATCCCCCTCTAACGTATGCCTTTGTTGGAAACCAAGTGTCGAAATTGTTTGTAAAATGGCCGTGTAGTTAACAAAAACGGGTTGGGATTGTTTCTTGTTACAGATTAATTTTGTTTGTTTCGCTTTCCTCCAGTTTTTTTTTTTTCTTTAAACAAGAAAGCTATCTATCGATCTGATTCGACGCATTAAATAACAAAAAAAAAAGAACTGAAGAAAAATAAGAAATTGTTGAACAAAACAATAGTCAGGGCACAAACAAACATTCATTATTACGATTTAATAACATGAAATCAGTCTTGTAAGTTTCGTTTTTTTTTCTTGTTTCCCCTCCCAATAAGTACTCCTCCCATCCTCATCCTCATCACCAACGGCGGTGTTTAGGATGGTTTTGTTGTATTTCATTTTTTTCATTATGTACACAAGTATGCACTTGCTGCTAAGCGCAACAATGGATGGGGGACAGGGGAAAATGCAGGGTGTTATGATTTGAGATGTTGCGCGAATGATGTCAAAGAATGTGAGTAGTTTAGAGAACGGAGCAGTGATACTGAGTAATGGCAATTTTGAATTTAAAAAAAAAAAAAAAGACGACCAAAGAAATAATGCAATGAGCTGAGCTCAGGGACTGAAAAAGCTGTAGACTTGATAGTCAAAGAACTATTGTGAAATACATGGCGCTTAAGCGGAAACATGAGTCGTGCAGTATATGCATCGTATAGCTTATGTTGTGTTCCGTTTCCTTCTCCCTTCGTTTCTCTCTCCCTACCTAGAGTTCGATGATTTGGTTCCAACTAACAAAATAAATAGCACTAGCACTAGGCAATAATTAATATAGCAATACTTTTATGCACTTCTAACTTCTAGACATTCTTTTCCTTTCTTCCCCTTTTAATAGTTTCCTTCAAACGCGATAAAAGCGACGGCTTGTATCGTTTGTGAATCTGTACAATATTCCCACAGTGCAAAACATTCCTCCAAAGCTCTCTCTAGGTGCGTATACACAAGTTTTACAAACCTTCCGTTCCGTTAAAACTTTTATAACCATATTCCCGATTTTCCGACCGCGTGGATCGCCATGAGAAGACCAGGGCTACACAATTTAAAACCCGAAGCGGCCCCGTTTATGTCTGTTAAACGTTTAAATTCACATCTTCTGTACATTCCAACAATGCGCTTGTTATTTTGTGGGTTTTTTTTCTCACGGATGTCTGCCACTCTGATACATTTTCTTTTGGTGTTTGGCAGTAGGTGTTTGTTGATTTTGTCGTGCAGCTAAAGCAGATAGCGATGATGAGATTCTTAAGTACAGGTAAAGCGAAAGTGTATGCGAGAGAGAAGGAGAGAGAGTGTGTGTGTGTGTGTGTCGAAGGTGCTAGAAGCAACAAAACCACCCGGCCGACGTTCGACTACGATGCTCTTCATGGGTAGTGATCAGCAAGGATCACGGTGGCGGTGGTGGTGGTGAAGGTCCATCGGTTGACGGTGGTCCGTTAAGGGCTAACCAGGGGCCGGGTAGGGCGCGAATGGTCCTGCTGCGACCCGGTAAGTACCACCAGGATCAGGACTCGTCCGGGTCGTTCTCGAAGTGGTGATAGTGGTGGTGGATGTGCTCGTGCACGTACCGATGTACGGCCGTCGTCGAGGTGACCGAAGCGGAAGAAACGGAATGTGCCCCACTAGTCGCCGGCGCCGCCGTTTCAGCCGGCCCACAGTAACGCTGCTGCTTCGGATGCTGGTGGCTGTGCTGCGGCGACTGTGGTTGCGATTGCGACTGCTGGTGGTGATGATGTGGTAGCGGTAGCGGTTGCTGCTGCTGCTGCTGCTGTTGCTGGCGCACCGAGGACAGTTGGGGTAGCGGCAATTCGTCCTCGCCTTCGTCCGACATGCGGATGAGGTTCTCGCACTCGATTGGATCAGCGTTCACCGGCACGGAGCCGTACTGGAGCTGCACCACCTGCTCGCTTTTGGCCGTCGCGGAAGCTCCTTTTTCCGTCGTGCGTGCATGGTGTTGGTGGTGCGTCTTGATGTTCTTCTTCGTGGCGGACGCGATCAGGGACTCCTTGTTGTACACCTTCTTCGGCGTAACGACTGCAATCTCCGCGATGTCCTCGCTGATCTTCAGGTTCTCCAGCAGCAGCAGGTCACCAGTCAGAACGCTCCGGTTACCATGGCTGTTTCCCTGCAGCTGGGTCAGTTCCTCCTTGCTCTTGGATCGCTTGAGTGCTACCGCAGGCCGTAGGGGCGTGTTGTTGTTGTTGTTGTTGATGTTGTGGGGAGTCCGCGTCGAGGCGACCAGCTGCATCGTGTCATCGGCCAGCTTCACCTTCGAGAGCAGCACCTTCGGGCTGCGATGGTCGAGCCACTGTTCGACCTGGTTGATCGAGCGCGTCAGCTTCTGCTCGGCCGAGAGATTCGGGTACTGCTGGTTGAGTAGGGCCGTGCTGAGCTTCACCGGCGCCGGATGGGAGTTGGAACGAGCCGCCACCAAGGCACCACCAGCACCGGCCGTTGTCGCCAGTGCCAATCGGTGTTCCTTTCTGTTGGGGGGAGAGAAATGATTGAAAACACTTTTTCTACCAACAACGTTTGTCATTGCTACGAACCTTTTCGCCTTCGAGTGGTGATGGTGCAGCAACCGGTTTGGGGTGCTGGTCGTCAGTGGTTGGATCGCCGCAGCCGTTGTGTGTGCAGCAGCCGTCGCAAGATGGATAGTTGCCGCCGTCGCGTTTCCTCCGTTGGCCGCCGCGCATATCGTTTGGTGGAGGTAGGAATCGTACCCGCACAGGTTCGCCTCATGCCCGGTGGCAGCCACCATCGAGACGAGTGCGGTATTGGCGGCTATCTGTGTCCCTCCAGTAAATTCGGTCGTCAACGGTACCGCACCGTTGGACGCCAGCAGCGCCGGATGGTGGTGGTAGTTCAGGAACACCTGGTCCCCCACGCGGGAAGCGATCGTGTGCGAACGGTGGCGATGCTTCGGTGAACTTTCCATCGCTTTTCTATCAAGAGAGAGCGATCGTCGTTAGGAAATGTGGTTTAAAAAAAAATTGCTCATTTATAACATTTTCTTCTAGCTGCCCACTTACCTATTGGGTTGAAAACAGAGACTGTTCTTCACCATGCTCTCGCGGATGATCTCGATCAGCTCCCGGCGGCACAGAGAGCTCTTCCAGCATTCGCCCGGTGCGGCCGCCACCCGCCCGATCACGTTCTCGTAGCAGTTCTCGTTGCCCACCGAGAGACTGCGGGCCCGCGGCCGCCCGGCAAAGTCCTCCACCGTCAGCTTTCCACTGGCACCGCCGATCACCTTCCGAGAGGAGCGCGTCTTGCGGACGAGCTTCCGTTTGCTGCGTCCGTTGGCGAGCGCGGCTGACGTAGGGATGACAACAGCGTCCAGAGACGGAAGGGCTGCGGTGGCCTGTTCTAGATGACAGCCCGCGCCCACCGCCACCATCGGCCCATCGATGCACTCACGGCAGATGAGCGCCGCCGTCGAAGCGGTCGAATGATTAAGATGACCGGGGCCCACCACCGACAGCGGACTCTGCACATGGGACGCCGGTTGGCTGGTGTTGTTCGACGAGGGCTGCTGTTGCAGGCTGCAGCACTTAAGATTGCTAATACTTTCGTACACGTTTTCCGCCTGCTTTCCTCCGAGCGAGATAACGTTGTTCAGTCCACTTCCCTTGCCGGGCGCCACGACCGTAGGGCTAAGATTGTTATGATGGTACGCTTCCACCGCGGGCCCGGCCCCGGTGGTGCTGGTGGGGGCTGCTTCGGAGCTCTTGCTTAATCCCGTCGAACGATTCACCAGTGCGGTTTCTGTTGCTGTTGCTGCCACCGCATGGGCAGTCGCTTTCGACAGGTTCGATTCCTTCACCTTTCCCAAAACAGCACCACCGCCACCCGTGGCCGGCAACGCACCGTTCGCGTGCTGATGATGATGATGATGTGTTTGATTAAGATTGCTCGTTGCCACCGAGGGCGACAATCCAGCGGGGGTGTTGTTGTTGGTGGTGGCCGCCGCCGCCGCCGCCGCCGCCGAGGAGCGATTCCGCAGCAGCATCCGGGGACAGTTTTCCGACGTGTCGCTACCGTCGTCGTCGGAGATGAGCTTGCGCGACCGGTAGCCCCGGCGACGCGGCGTGATGATGGCCTTCTTGACGGCCGGCTTCGTCGGGGCCGTCTTGCCGTCCGGCGACACCGTCAGCCGAACGTTGATGGTTTTGCTACCATAGTGAGGAACTACTACCGATTTGCCTATAGATTCATAAATTGTCGACACTATTCCAGCGATGTCCTATGGCGAAAGAAGGCAAAGTAATCGTCAGTACAAATTCTTGCAGCGTCAAATCATGTTCCCCCGAGAAACTTACATCTTTGGTTATTTTACCGTGACCATCCAGATCGTAGAGGGTGAAGGAAAACTGTAGGGGCTGTGGCTTTTTGCCATCCTCCAGTGACACATCACAAGTGAATTCCTGGTAAGTGGAGAAGCAGAGAAAAGAACAGTAAGAATAAAACAAGGCCGCATTCAAGGAAATTATGTTAACTGCTTAACACAAAGGATTTTCTCCGGCTATACAGTGAGCCTTCCATTTACAATTATTCCCATTCTAGAGTTTGTTACAACAACGGATCGCATCGATATTGTTAAACACATGCCAATCATTCCTCGTGAGACCACCCGGATTCAGCACGCCACAGTCCCCGTTTGAAACCGGAGGCGCCAACAGACTGATAAGTTCCTAACCCCTTGTCAAACATGCTTCCGGGACCTGCACTTTCGTAACTTTTTTTTAACCCGGAAAACCTTCCCGTAAAACGTTGCACACATGTTGGCAAGGTCGTTCGCAGTTTGACGGAATATTTGCTCCCTTTCTCTTTGCTGAAATTGTATTGGCTTTGGAAAATACGGTCAGTGTATCTGCCGGCAGCGATAACCACCCCCTCTCTCCCTGTCTATTCATCGTCGGAAGATTCGTTTCTTTTTTGTCAACATTCATCAGCAAAACCCATTTAAGGTGCCGTGGACAAGACGAGATAAGATAAGACCCCACAGGAGTGGGGACAAGGTTGGTGCTGCCTCACATCCCGTCCACTTTCCTCGTGAGGAATCAATGGCCGGGTTTCGATTGGTTTTCCGGGGGGGGTCGGTCGGTAATTGAAGCGCGGCTCTGTAGTAGGCAATTTATCGGCCTATTAATTAACAACAAGCTTAGCAAGATGATAGGATGTAATACATAATGTGTAGGAAAAGAGGGGAGAACTTGTGGGTTCTCTTTATAGCAAGCAAGCAGGATATGTGTTTTTTTGCGAAGATACACAATATAAAAATGGATATTTTGTTTCCATCCACCACCGTACACTCGTTGCGCTACTCATGCTGTCACCTCGATAGGACATCACAAATTGACCGCGCCAAAGCCGAGATAACGATTGCATCATGCCGCATTACATTATTGCCGTGCCATTTCCCTGCCATCATAATGGCCATCTCTGATGGTGATACGTCGCGAGTTCAATGTTCAATGAACGGACGTGATCTTCATTTCGTGCGTTCCGTGTCGTTACACGCAGTTTCGTATCGTGGACACACATGCGGCACAGACTTGCCCTATCGGTCCACTGCCTATCGAAATAGCACATCTTTTCCCCAGCTAGCCTGGGCTTCTCTTATGTTGAAATAGGAAAAAAGAACATTAGAGAACCCATCATCATTCCCACCGACCATCAGCTGCGCAAACTAGTTTCATTAGTTTCATGGCGTTTTTGTTTTTCGTTCCGCGACAAACCAGGCCATCTCTCCCATTAAGTGCGTTGCTTTACGGTTTTTCAGCCACCGTCTTGCTTCACGAGGTCGATAGTTGACGCGAGATCAGCCATCTAAGTTCTCCCGGGCTGACGTTGGGCGTTCAATCGCGCAGGAGGGCGCCGTTATGGAACCATTCAGATCATTAGTGACTGCATCTGGTTGGGACTTGTGGGGAAATGTCATCAACATCGCACCTTTCATTCCCATTTTCTCGAATGGCCTTATCTATCGTTCGCAATCAAATGAAGCATTAGGATATTTTATAAAGATAAAATGAAACGTAGGCATTTAAAATTCGACCCCAAGCGCCGCGATGGAAAATAATGATGTTGAATACAAATTCAACTTTGATTGCTGATGAAAAAAATGTAGCAAGCGTTCAGATGAAATTTAAGGCAATTCTGTACTTACATAAAATTTACCTGCAGAACACAACCATCTATCGACATTTGGTAGGATATGAAAAACCAATTTTCGACTGTTAACAACAACCTTCTCTATTCTCTACAGAATTCCCCCATTCAAACACGTGGAATGTGAGTGCATGGAGTGCGGTCTTACTTTAGGCAACGAACGATTTGAAAGCTATTTAAACAAGCCAGCGCATCGTTTTCTCCATTCTTGGGTTAGGCAGAGACCGAACGTAAAGAGCAGATCGAAAGGAATTTGGAATGGAATTCGTGAGATGGTGGCCGATTCTCCCGGCGGCCGGAGGAAAGACACCTTGATTTCGATCGGTCGGAAGAAGGGAAGAACTCTGAGGTAGCTCCGGCACCAGAAAGAAGCGTTCTCCGAAAGGTGTTCACCACATCCGTGGCTTTGTTTCGCGGGGTATGCTGTTTCGTTTATTACAGACAAGCATAGCGAAATAGCGTTGATCGTAAAATGGGCCGGAGAGGTTTGATTTACATAAATACGATCGCACATACTTAGGGGTAGCAGGAACTCCCAACCAATGTCGCTATCCTTGAAAGTTTGAAAGGAATGAGAGAAGAAATCTATGAAGACCTTTATTTGCTCTTCTACCTTCTGGGAATCGAACGAAACGTTTTGGTCAAGGTAAACGTCATTCGAATGGCAAATATATCCCAATGGGTAAATGCCATCTTTTGGACGTTCTTCGCAGAGTATGAAAACGTGAAAGAAGGGTTACATTTGTTTAAGTAACACACACCGAAACATTTCACCCCTGCAATCCATCTTCTTTTATTCCCCTCTTCCTCCCACCGTTTCGAAAGCCATCATGCTCATAACCACGGATCGCGAATTCTTCCTTTTTTTCAAAAGCCTCCCCCCATTCACCTCTGTTTATCAATGAAACAATTCTTCCATGCACTCCTCCCAAGCACCATCTGCACACGTACCCCTTCAGACTAAGGGTTCTTTTTGGTTCGGTTAGCGGATTTCGGCTGTTGCTTTCATTTTTTTCCGCTCCCTTAACCGCACACGGCGCTGCCAGCCTTTCCCTGTCGGTCGAAAGTGACGTCATTTACGCTGGCAGCTCCACATCGCGCATTTGTCGAAAGTTTAATGAACCAAGTGCCCATCATCAAAGGCAATAAAAGGATGAGAAATTGATTAATGTAAACGAGCGACAATGGAGCTAAAAAAAAAAGCCAAAAATCAAACACACACAAAATATCAAAAGAAAAACTTTCAAACGCAATCTCGATGGCCTTAGTCCTCGAGGGTGAGTTCATCGGAGGGGGAATGAAGGTGTGTACTCAGTCATCTGGGATTCTTTTTTGTTTTTTCTTTGACGGGGGGCAAAAAGTAAATGAAACACTTAATAATAAAACACACCGAATAATGGCGGCCTCTAGACGAATTTCACGTCCACTCACTCACTCACTCATGTCCACCGACCATTATTGGTTCGAATCAAGGCAAGGCAGGGCAAGTGCGATCGGCTTGTTCCGGTTCCTCCGCCAGACACACGTGCACGAGGGGGAGCGCCGTGCAGCAGGAGGAAAGTGGCTTCGATACGAAAATAAATAAATCAAATCATCAACGACCACGAATTCCGCCCGTCAACCCGTCGCCGCCACGAGCTACGTGATTCCTCCTCCACTGCTCTCCGCGTGGCGATTGGGAAGGCGGCTTCTTTTGGCGCGGCACAAACACGGCATTCTCCTGTCATCTGTTGACCGCTCGCTCTCGCCCCGCTCTGCTCTGCCTCCGCGACCCGCCTGCTCGCTATCAGCAGCGTGTCCACAGCACATATTGTCGGCGGTGTGTTTCACAGAGAGACGCAAAGAAAGAGCCGACCGACCAAACGACCGACCGCGAACACTGATAAGCAGTCTGACCGGCTGTGGTGCACCGTTGTCAAATGAGTGAGCTACCACCGTCTCACTTCCCGCTGGCCCTTCGCGGCGGACTGATAGACGACCAGACGGTGCGGACGCTCGAGGAGGACCGAGCGAGAGCAAATACTTACGAACACGTTTCCATCAGCGATTTTTCGATCCGAGCAAAGTCAACGGTCGGGTGTGTGTCACGGCGAGTCGTGTGGATTGATATGTTTCTGGGATGACGTTATGGTAACGTACTAAAAGAAGGCTGTTAACTGAGAGGTAAATATTTTTTTTTTTAACTGGTTCCTTACACCTCAACTAATTTGAAAGCAGAAGAAACGATTCTTTCCGGCATAAGCTTGCATACTAGCTGCATCATTGGAACATCGCAAATGCTATTGAGTAAAACGAGTATAGTTTTAAGTTCATATATATATAAGTTTGGATACTTATATCAGAAGGTAAGATAGAATTGTTATATAACAGCTTTCTCGATACCTCTTGGCTTACCGGGTAGCAGATTACCATCGACTCCATATCTCCGGCACCACAGAGCGAAAAAGAAGAACTTATCAATCCATACACCAGATGCTCCCTCAGACACACCACCCCTACATCGTCGTACTCTCCCTCGCCGGATGACATTCCCGATGGGCGTTCTACAGAAAGGGCATGCCGCGGAAAACGTCCTCGATGCCCGTGCGTTGTGTGTGTACTCATTGAATGAATGTAATCGCGAATCATAAAAAGTAGTACAATAAATCGGCAAACTTCAAACAGGCCGCACACAGCCGGCTCTCTCTCATTCCCTTTCTCTCTTTCTTTCCACCGCCCAGCGATGAGTGTGTCCATCGGAGCCGACGGTGAGTTTCCGCCTCTGATCGATTCCTTTGCTTTGCGGTTTGTTTGCCCTTTTGCTTCCCCGCACGGATCCGATATACAGTATCAGCCGACAGCAGGAGCGGACTTTAGAGTCAACTGATGCCGTGGAAGAAAGAAGAGGAAGGGTGGATGGGACTGCCATCAAGAGGCATGTTCTCGCGATGTTATGCACTCGCGGTCACGCCGGCATTCATTTCATCAGGGCTTGCCGTTCGTATAGAGTTTGTGTTTTTTTTTCTTAGCTTTTTTCCCTGCTGTTGCATTTTTGCACGGCTTTGTCCATAAAATATGGGGCAAAATAGGGCCAGAGAGAATCCAACACGGTGCCTTAGGACCCCGCCGCCGGGTCGAGTGTTATCTCCCGCAAGAAAGCAGCGCAGATGAACGGTTGGATTGGAATCAATTTCCTGAACAATTGGCGATATCGGCGAACGGCATGCCTCATAAAGCTGCACTATCCTGACCACCGATGATCGGAGGAGGCATCTTATCCCGAGGAATCCATCCTCCATAAAAGATGCTATAAATTATTTTTTTCGTTTATCGGTGCAGCCGCGAAGCGGTGAGACTCGAAGAGGATTGAAGAGGGCTCTAATTGGTTCTAACGAAGTACGACTCCCAGACAACTTCCAATTATACGGATATGAAAGTTTAAAGGCAATTTCCACTATGGCAATTCTCACTACGAGTTTTAAATAGAACAAGTCATACGACACAACTTCCAGGGAATAGCTGACTTCCAGTACTGCTACACGAATGCTTCATCGATGGTATGACAACGTAAACATATTGAAGTTATCTCCAGAAGTTTGGAGACTCAATCTTTAGACTGTAAAGTCCAGATACTCTAAACCCTAACCTAGGCTAACGTGTTGCTGATGAGTAACTGTCCGCTTGATGATAACCTTCCAAGGTGAATCGCACTTACCTCTAATCGCACACGATCGGGATCGCTACGGATAGTGGCTGCGGTCGTGTTGATGGTGTTGGTGGCACCGCCACCGGAACCACCGGCGGCCGTCCCTGCCATCGCCGCCGCCTTGCCGGAGCACTTCCGGAACGCGTCCTTTTGTGATTTGTGATGCTGCTGCTGCTGCTGTTGTTGCGAGGCATTGGAGGTGTGAAGGTGCCCATTGCCGGACGACTGCGTCTGGTGATGGCCGCCGGAATTGTGCTGATGATGGTGATGGTGGGATGCTTTGGTCTGGCAGGTGCCGGCACCGGCGCTTGCGGACGACGACTTCACCTTCAGAATCTGCTCGCGGTCGCTGGTCAGCAGGAGGTCCGGCGGGGCGCTACAGGCCGACGGGGCCCGCCCGGGGTAGATCAGTTCCTCCGAGTCGGTTGCACATTCCTGCAGGACTGTGGATGTGGACATGAAATAAGCGGGAAGATTCAAGGTTAGAAAAGTGGTCTAACAAGAGGTCATGTACTTTTTCCTTTCAGTACTTGTTCGAATATTTCATGATACATTACGAGAGCTCCATTTCGATGATCAAATGAACTACCAGAGAAAATGTGGAAAAAACCCGCCACTCTTTGCACCGAACCTGAAACCAATTCCCCAGCCAGTAGCATGACGTGGCACAAGGGGGAAAGAAAATGACGCCTTGAGTTGAGCCGTAAACAACTGACTCGGTTCGAAACTTGAAAGGCGCGAAAAATCAAAGCACATCGCACACACGACTCCTCTTCACAACACTTGCACATCACATCCCCGCGGAAGCCGTGGTGGCTCGCTAATGGGATCTATTTCCTTCCCCCTCGAGTAACCGCCAACCTCTCCCCCACTGACATTTTTCCCTCAATTATTTCGCCCGGGCAGCGGATTTGGATATTTGTTTCCTATTTCTGTTTCCAGTTTCTTCTTGTTTTCGGGCCGCGCAAGTTGGCGATTGGAATGCTTCACTTTCAAGCACCAAGCCAGCGCGACGAACCACCGTGCCGTGCCTTTGATCTTCGCTTCAAACGGATGCCACACACAACCGGCCGTGCGCGGCCGTTCGGTTTGTCGAACGGAAACTGGGGCGAACGACAAGACGGCGATCGTCTTAATGATGATGGCCTGCTTTTGCGTCATCGGGTGTGTGCGCTCGCGTTTCGGACGAAAGAGTTGTCACTCCGACGAATGCCGGCCCCCTTCTTCCCCGCAGACGCTAATGGTTCCTCTTCCTCTCAATTCGGCATTGCGTCGGGCCAGCGTCATAGCAGCGAGCGCAGCTGTTTCGCCAGAAGAAGTGTGGGGTCTCCAATATTGAACCACAAGATATTTATTTGATGGGCCAAATTGTTCGCCTTTTTTTTTTGAAACTCGTCAAACACACACAATCTCGGACCGGGAAACGTTGAAGTGGTCTCTCGCGGAACCGATCCGCCGAAAGTCGGAAGGATTTTGTTCTATGCGTTTCGTTAATGTCCTTGTTGACAAACGACCGGGAAACTGTGGAAAAGCCTCTGCCGCAACGTGATGGTGTTGGCGGACGAAAGAAGAGTGAAGTTTTTTTTTTTTCGTGGCAAACATACTCTTTATTTCACACTTCCTTGCTTGTTTCTTTCGTAAACGGGGTCCGCCCGTTTGTGAAACGCAAAACCTCTCCACATATTTAACATCCTCCCACTGGGTGGCAGCGTTTGGGGAGGAAATTAATGAAAAAATAAAACCCGTTACCTAACAAGTGGCTCACAAGTCGAAAAAAGTGGAAAGATAAATCAATTTGCGGATCAAGGGGATTTTACGGATTTCAGCGAGAAAACACATCAACTCTATGCGCTTGGAGAGTTGAAAGAAAGCTGTTCGAATGAACGAACACGGGTGCCATAAATTCCTCGGTGGGAATGCGATCGCAAGATCAAAGACTTCAAACCGTATATGAGCGTTTTTCTTTCCCGATATTCTCCCGAGGGAGAAGGGGAGGTTTCGAACTGCACTTCCTTTGTTTCTGTTCCTGAACGGGGTTTCCTTTCCGTTTCCCGTTCTGCCGTTGGAGATCGTGAATATGGAAACCCTATCTCCTTTGTGGCCATCACGGGATGCGTTCTCCCTTAAGGTTGACGTTTGAAATGAAATTCGTTCAAGACGAAGTCACGTGAATCGGTTGGCTTCGCTGCACCGTGAAGAAGTCGTCATCCATCGGTTGCCGCTCGTCGGGCAGCCGTTGGATGCGGGGGAATGGTTTGTTTAATTTCGACAGAGCATAGAGAACGAACCTGAACGATTAAACACGGCAACACGCTCATGTTCATCCGCGACCCACATTATGGTTCTTTTTCCAAAAGAACAAAATGGAAAAAGAAACACTACGCATTCTCCATGCACGAAAGATGAAAGGATTCCGGTGCAGAGCAGCGGACGCGAAAAGTCGTATCGGTCGGGCCGTTTCCTTTTCTAGGTCGTCAGCACGTCATGCCGAAAGGAATTCCAGCAATTTTAAATTGCTTTCACGGTACAGAGTCCAATGTAAGGGAGTTTCACATAATGATGGAAGGGCCGCTCTTGTAGAGTCCTTTTTAAATGCGCTCCAGGAATGACCGAGAAGTCGTAGATCCTTCTGAGTTCCTTAAGGACGAACATGCTCTCATTAACGTTTGCCTGTGCTCGGCGTGAAAAAAAAACTAGGAACAGTTTTTTTTTTCATTGTTGAAAAGGTACAAAAAAGGACACTTCAAAGCCGTTTAAAGGGGGCCACTCGCTATGGAATGCAACGTATTTAATTAAATGCGTTCGTCGAGGGGATTATCTACGATCCATGTTGTTCAGCGTTGATCCAATAGAGCGGAAATAATTACCGTCAAAATCCATCATTGAACGTCGACAACAAGGACCATCTTCCTTTTTTTTATCATCCTAATAGTAATTATTTTCCCTACACTTCTCATTCCTTTCGTGACTTTCTCCATATTCATCTAAAAACCTGTGTGCCGAAATTATTTCCCACCCTACCCAGAAGCAATCCCGTCGCCCGAAAACGATAATACGTGATTGTACAGCACGCTTCATTTAACTTAATCCGAAATTTATCATTCAATTTGCTCTCAAATTTGTTGGTATTCGGGCTCCACGGTCCCCCGTCCGTCCACTCCTTCTTTCATTTTTGGCCTGTGAAAATATTTTCCGGGAAAACCATGTTTTGAAAACCTTCCGCACATTCCGCTAGTTGCAGCGAAATGGAAAATTATGCTCCGATGCTTCGGCATCAGCAGCTCTCTCAATTGCTTGCGATCGACCGAAGCGTTTGGAGCACTATTATCGGTCTCTGTTTGTGCAGATGTAGGCAATGTGCATGAAAGCTGCATTTACCCGCAAATGAAATGTTTAATTAAAATTTTAAATTGAATTTCGCCGGACTCTTCCACTCCAGCCTATGTGGAAAATATGTTCCCGATTGGCCAGGGAGAATGGGGAAAATTATCATGCGGGACTCTTTTGGGGGTTCAGAAGAGGGGGTGGAGAGGACGAGGTCCATGTCATGTGTCTAATAGAGCCATCTGTGGTGTGTCGAGACAGAAGAGGAAATCTTTTCCCTAGGTCAGCATATATTCACTGAGAATTGCCCCTAAAACACTTCAATCTATTAGGAAAAAAAAATTGGCGAGTGAGAAAAGAAAATGGAAAAGTATAAAGCGCAGTAAAATTGATATTCAATTCAATTTTCAGCAACGAATCACGCCGGAAAATTAATAGAGGAGAAAAGTGGAAAAGCGACCGAGTATGTTTCAAGCAATCCTTTCGGGTTTGGTTTTTTTTTTTTCAGCAGGTGGAAAAAACCCGGGAAATCAGCTATAACTGACCCGTGAATGGAGGGAAAATATCAGGAACGGCTTCGTCCCGTAGTTCGAGCGATGTGTGCACCAGCCGGGTACGTGATTGGTGTGCTTAACGAACGGATTAGCAACGGCTTTGCCCATTTTAGGCAAACGAACGGGTGTCCAGACGTGTTCCCGGGAGCCTTTGGCGATTCGAATGCAGTCCACATATCGATCCGGACGGACGGGCGAGAGATACGGACATCCTTTTCGATGGAAGGCGAAAAAAGCTAAGCGATGTTCCGACACATCCCCCAAAAATCCATCATTGCATTGGACAGAATTGGGGAACGCTGTGCGATAAGCCGCTCGTGCAGAAACAGACAGACGGGCCCGGCGCAGTTGAGACAGACAAACAGAGTGAAAGCTATCGTTTTTGGCACTCGATTTAGCTGCCACCCCCCCCCCCTGGGATTGGCCTGCCGCGGATGCAAGGAAATCCAACCGATGACAGCAGCTTCACTAGACCAGAAAGTATGCAGTAACTTGTCTGGCAGTTTCCCGTTTGCTTCCCAAGTGAATTGTTGCCGTGCACAGGATCGAAAAGTTTTCCCATTAACTGCAGGGCTTTCTCTGCAGAAAGAGAGCGCACTCGAGAAAATAACGTACAGTTTAGAAGCATTTAGTTGATAGACGGGAGTCTATCTCCTCTCAGGAAAAGTCAATTCACGAAACTGTTTATTTAAATCAAGCTAAGTTTTGTTCTCGCGTGTCCGATGCAAATCTGTTTTATTAGCATTATTGTTTCGTGATTTTTTATCAGCGTCAATCACACCGAATGTACGATGGAGATTTTACATTCCGAACGCGTTGGAGGAAACTTTACGATCCCTTAGGTATGCAATGGGCAGCTCGAGCGTAGCGTACCCCATTAAATTGGTTTACTAATCGTGCGTCCTTTCCGGTGCCAAGGAAGGCGGCAATAAAATAAATCGATTTGTACGAGAGAGTCGAGTGGCTGGTGAACAGTAGAAGGATTGCCAATTTTTCGGTCCTCCAAATCCATTCGAGCCGCACGAATGGCATCCGTCGAAGCAGTGATACCTTGCGTGGAACACCTACTCTTTGCGTGACGAAATTATTGATGGAGAAAACCCGAAAAAAAAAAACTATTGTCGGAAACGATTGATGGGTTTGGGGAGTGGGAAATCAAATCAATTCGTCACCGCCAGATGTGCGGACGGGAGAAAACGGAGTCGTTGCGACTTCTAAAACGGTGTAAAGCTCTTAGTCACGACGCACACGGTGACTATATTTAACGCTCTCAGTATAGAGGAACACAGAAAATGTTAAAATTGATGCCCTTTCGAAAAACATCAAACGAAATGCCGAGTGTGCCGTCGACCAGCAAATTTTTAGTCAGGGTACGTGCGTCGACACTGTGGCTAAACACGAACGGTTTTCCAGCACCCGGCCCAGCCCAGGAATTTTGGCCTTGTTTATTTGTCGCATCGACTTTAGCTACAACACACCTTCCTTTACTTCTTACCGGTGACAATAAACCGATCGCAAGGAAGGCTGAAAAAACGGTCGATTATGGAAACGGAACCACAACGTTACCGAGGAGCCAAAAACAAAAAAAAACCCCCCGTACCGTGGCGCATAGCATAGCGCACGGTGAAGAAGAAAAACCATCTTAACCATCGTGCATCGAAGCATAACTGTTGCGCGCTCGCAGTGTTGATGACGATGTTGAGTTGTTGGCAGGCGAAAGGAGGAAAACCACTCACGGCACCACCCCAAAAATACAGCTGCAACGAGGGAAAAAATCCCCCGAAAGAAAGATCCACAGCGCAGTAGCAAAGCGCAAACGACAGAAATGGACCGAAAAACTAATAGCATGTCAGCGGTTCATCCATCCATCCGTCCCGGGGCGGCAATGTAGTCCCACCAGTGCAGTCGTGCCCGTTTCATGGTTCGATAAATGTCGTTTATGTTGGACCGAGGAGGTGCGGGGTAAAACCATCTCCGTCCAAAGGATCGACTCTCTTGTGTGGGGCAGGAGAAGGTATCGGGCAGCTTTGAAGTTTCCGCCGCCAGTTTTTCCGCGGAAGGGAGCTGCTCAGGAGGTTGGTGGCGGCATACATGTGGATTCATTTAGTTTTTTTTTTATGCTCACGAGTCCGCGTTTGATGCGACAATAAGAAACCACTTTTCGCCCAACTCTGCCTTGGCGGGAGAGGAAGACGATCTCTCCAAGAAGGAGATGGCCATCAAATATGTCTTTCAGCGTGCGACCAACAAAAAATATACAAAAACTGCACTTTGCGCTTCGCAGATGCAATTTACAGATGCAGAATTTTTATAGCTCTTTATTGCGCAAAAAATAAAAACAACCGTTCCCCTGTCTGCAGAATGTAATGCGATGAAATGCTCCGGTGTTTTCTTCTTGACGCTCGACACAAGAAGAAACCGTGCAGCGACGAGGATGAAAATTGAGAAAAATTAAATAAGACGCGCCGTACCGCTATGGACAATTAGTTCGGGTCGTAATTTAAGTCCTGGAGGAAGGTTCCCCGGAGGGAAATCCATTACGTTGTACAAATAAGAGCTTCGTGGTTTTGGAGGAGCGCATGACAATCAATCGTTTAAGTAAGCGGTGAGATTCGAAACGAAGAAGAATTTTGATGATAAACATGATCAGGATTAAGAGACAAACACAAAATCCCAATAATGACAGTATTTAATCAGCTCCATGAACCCTATGGGAGCGAATAAAAGCTAAAAGTGTTTTCCCCGTTTGGAACATACCCATAAACCACCGTTTCTCACATGAAAAGACACTTCTGACACTTTCCCATGACAAACACATATGGCATAAAAAGACATGTGCATGCTTTCATTCCTCTCGGTGTTTGTTCTATTTTCTTCTTTACAGCCGTGTCCACATCCCTCTTCTTTGAAGGGGGCCTGCGAGAGTTCTACAAGCAATTAAAAACCATGCCGTTGCAACGTTGTTTCGTTTCTATCGTTAATCCATGCATCTAAAAAAAAAAAAAAAAAAAAAAAAAAACACCCGAAAAGAGCAACATTCTAAAACAGCATACTTCAGCTGCCATCCTGCCGATTCGGTGGCTACGGTGTCGATCCGGCGGCGGCTTCTTCCAAGTGGCTGCCTGCAGATCGACCGTTGGCATTCCGGGACCGGGGGCAACGGCACGGAATTTCGATTGATGTCGAGCTGCGCCGGTTTGTACCGCGTGTGCTGGTAACTTGTAAAAAGCAGTTGCACGGACCATTGGAAGGATGAGCGCGTCGCGCAGGTGAGGAGGGGGAGGAGTGGGGGGGGGAGATGCGGTTAACAGGAAGGGTGTGCTGATCTTAAGAAAACAACGAAACCGTACACAACCGCGTTACGACAGAAACCAGGGCGGCGGCCTATTTTCAAGTGGATTTCCCGAATTTTCTCCTGCTGAACGGGGTAGGTAGGTAGTTTTTTTTTTTTTGCTTCCTCCAACGGTGGGAAATATTGGGAAGGAATTTGTTGCTTGGACGAAAGTCACTTGAAAAAGACATCAAATATCCGCACGAAGCAGCAACTAGTACGCTCCCGGTGGGATTACGTGGTGTTTGCAGATAGAAACAACTCCATTCTAGAGTACCCCGTAAAAGAAAAAGGGTTTCCATTACCATCGAGAAAAACACTTGTTTCATTGAAATTTCATTTTCGGCTCTGAAAAAGGATTTTGACTAGAGCTAACTCCGTTGGAGCACGATGGAACAGAAAACAGAAGGTTGAATGTGCTTTCATTGCTACTTGAAGAAACATTTGGAATGAAGAAATAAAATTTATAAAAGCGATGTCAACATTCCACTCGACTCTAACGAAACTAACTTTACGCCTCGATGAAGACAGTAACATTTCCATCGAAATAGTAACGAAAGTTTAGCGAAATATTTTGATGTTTCAAAGCACTTAAAAGTAAAATGTAATAATTGTTGTCATTTCTCAACCTTGAAGTATAGTTTCAAAATAGTTTCATGGTTTAAAAGTAGTCACATTTTCGAAAATTAAAAAAAAACAGTCTCTTCGCGTTCGTTGCAGTGGAATGAACATATTTGCCTGTCAACGCGACGACCGCTCTTCGGTTCAGGTTCAACTGACACATGCCCACGAGTCAACGAGTAGGAGAAAACTTTTAATCGAAAAATTTCACCCGATGTCCTCTTCTCGGTCTACGTCCCTACGCCCCCTCTTGGTGGATACAAGGCGGACGAACATTAGAGGTTGAAGAAATATGCGCCTGGCGTTTGGGTGCTTCGGGAAAACAGGAATGCCCTAAAACTTCTTTCCCAAGGGAGCAGCCGACCGACCCCCATGTCGGGTGTCGCTTTCCCGTGCAGTCGTAATATTTCAGGGCGATGAAAACAACCTTTCGACCAACAACTCCTCCACACACAAGAACGCAAGAACGCACGCATCTAGCGGACATAACAACGCGATGACATTTTCCTTCTGGGATTTCATTGACTGATGGAAATCTCCTGCGGCAGCCAAAAATGCATGCTTTCGCGCTGCTGCTAGAGTGATAAAACTGCGTGACTACGACTAGAAGCGGCCTGTCAACAGTCCTCCGAGGTTGGAAGGGTTGGATGTGTAGATTAATTAAAATGTATCGCACAACCACGACGACCAGTCACACCAGATTCGAGCCAACGGTGAGACAACGGTGAGGATGACGAAAACGGCGTCGGATACCGTTTTAATGGCGCTCCAAACACGGTTAGTCAAACAGGAAGAAGCGGGGGGGTGAGGTGGCAAGAAAACCAGCACGCGGCAAAGTGTCAGCCAAGTCCGTTCGGTTTTCCGGCCAGGCTAGAAATCAATTAACCGGTGGAGTGAACGCCGTAGACCGATTCCGATGCGGTTTGGCGTCATTCAGTCGGTGGTGTAGCCCCGTTTTGTCTGCACAGCGCGTTCCTGACAGAGTACTAGATGAAATTCCCCAACTGTCACTCAATGGCGACCCTCTCATTTGGCACCCCCTCCAGTCACTCCGGCTCAGGGATGTTTTTTTAAACCTCGTTAGAGTGGTCGAGCTGGACGATCATGATTTTCTTTTTTCACACTCGCTGCACACGATAGCTATGTGACACAGCGGAGATGGTGTCAAAAGGCCAGCCATATTGCGTATATTGCGACGATGACACAGCTTGCAGAAATCGAGTACTCATCTCGGTCGGCATATCGAAAAGGCAGAAACGCATGCTTTGCGCAGCAGCACTGGTACAACCAAACCTTCTCACGGCGCAAGGAAGCTGCTCGAGTACTCGAGTTGAACCGTGAATATAATTGGACAAATATAAAGGAAGAGGAAAAAAGAAGACGCACACCTCACGAGAGGCGCCCGCGATTCGCTACGTTGCATCGGCAGCTCCATTTCTCCAAACGCGTTGAAGGGCTCGTTTTTTCTTTCGTTTATTTTTATTTTTGATCGACGTGAAATGCTATCCTCACGACAAGCTCCATCCAGTGTGACGCCTGGCTCCACCAAGGGCCGGCATCATCGTAACGACACCATTCTCTCCATATTATGCTGCTCCAGCTGCTGGCGGCGATGGCGAGACTGACTGATGAGAGGTATTGGTGCTGTGCGGCCGTTTTGTGTCATTCGTCGGCCGGAAGAGTTTTCTACAGTCGAATCACGCCGCGGTACAGATTTTTCCATCCATTCATCCAGCGGAAACACACAACGGGAGGGTGCTTTTCCTGCCAGCGGTTTTTCTTTTATTTTTATTTATCTCCTTTTACTCTACTGGACGGTCGTGATGGAATTTCGCCGTAACGTGTCATCAGCGAAGCCCATTCCGTCTGCACACGGAACACACTATAACGTTGCTTTTTCTTTATTTTTATTGGTTTTTGTTTGTGTGCCTGCTGTTGGTTGATTCTATTGCTCGCGTTACCTTTTTTCTCCCTCCAGCCACCCCCCGCATGAGGGAATGTGGGATTAAATCCCTTGGATCACAACTGCTCAGCCATCATGGCATGGATTTGGTGGCGGTGGCGAGAGAGCTGTAGCCACGAAAATGACATTTCCAAACCACAGAACACACCAGCGCCGGTCGATCGTGAGTGGGCGATAAAATTAAACGTGGCGAAAATCGCCGAAGCCGTTGGTATGGAATGCTGCTCACGCAGCAGTAATCTGGTTCGCTTCCGCACGTTCGCCACGCCAATGCCGAGGTGACGCTGCCGAGGCTGATATCGAGGAGAGGAAGAAAAGTGCACCCGCGGAAGGTGAACAATACCTACTTAAGGGCGATGCTTTTATTGGCGGTCGTGATTGGGGGAAAACAACCCATAGTGTTAAAATAATGTTCATGACGATAAAGGAAAAGGATTATCTTCTTCAGTCAAATTAGAATCTTCGGGATTCAATTCGATATATTCAACTTTTTACGAAACCTAAACCAATCCTAGGATGTTTAATGTACACATAAGCTTATTACTCATGAGAAAGCGTTTACAAAACACTTCCAAAGAATTCGATGACACACTAAGGCGGCGCCAAAGATTCGCTAAACAGTGAGTTAGCATGGTTGGTCTAATTTAATAAGCGGACATATTAGCAACCAAGAGGATACGTGGCGCCGTCTGATCTCGTCTGGCGAGCAGCATCTCTGCACTACAGAAGATTTCGACGCAACTTCAACAAACGTTCCGATGTTTTACTGACCAACCGCCCCG
Organism: Anopheles atroparvus; assembly: GCA_914969975.1. NCBI lineage: Eukaryota > Metazoa > Arthropoda > Insecta > Diptera > Culicidae > Anopheles > Anopheles atroparvus. The sequence goes on along the minus strand of CAJZCY010000003.1, from coordinate 5,064,516 downwards.
AACCTTGCTAAATAAATGGTGCAAAAGTTGATGAAATTAGTAGCACCACAGATAAATTCATCACCTCCTGGCCGAACGGCACAACAAAATGGATTTAAAAAAATCGAGGACGGAAAAGGATCCTCCATGTGGAAGCAATTATGAACCGTCATAATTGTAAAATTAAAACACCTCCCCCCCAGTCCATATCCCTCTAGCAAATCCTTGGCACGATTAATGACCGCAGGGCAGCATCGGGTTGCAGTGCCAAAAAGGAAACCCCCGAATGACCACAGACCCCCGAAAAAGGTTAATGGAATATAACGAACGCCATCGGCAAACGGGGCTAGAGGGGAAAAAAGATCGCTTAAATTGGGGGCAAAGGCGAAAAAAGAAAGTATTTAATTTAAACTGCACATGAAATATGAGCTGCACACATGCATTCTGGTGCTGTGCCGTGGTGGCTCATCCTCGTGCTGCCACCGACGACACACGACACGCGGTCGTCTTACAGGCTTTCCACGGGCGGGGGTCGACTGACGTTAATGGGGCTCGCCGGCGAGATGGATGATAATCGCCACACGAAAAATGGAGAGAGAAAAAAACCCACACTTGTGCGCGTGTGTGGATCGAGATTGAGTTTAAATTGATTCCACACGCCTTGCGACGCGCGCAGGGAAGATCTGTGCCCGAGGAAGGGAAAATGTAATGATAATAAAGGCGGCAGGGGACACATGATCACTTTTTGGTGGTTTTACTTTATGACTATTGCATCGGTTTTGGCTCCTTTTTTGCGCCCCAGCAAACACGCCACAGCCTTCACCAAAGCCGTCTCCCGGTGCTGATGGTGACGCTAATTACTGTCACATTATGATGAAATCGGACGCCAGTTGTGAAAAGAGTGATGAAGTCCAACCGAAAGGAAAGATGGTATGGCGGGAAAGAAAGTCCCGCCGAAGCATTCGTCATCCTTTCACGCCGGAAAATTAATTGACTTTTGTGGGGTAGTTTATGTTTTTTTTTCAACGGAGCCCGCAAACGCATGTACTTTTCAATTTGCTGATGCCAAATGAAGGCTAGAAGGGGATTTACACGCCGCGCCGGGCAAGCAGTTTTAAGAAGGCTTTTTCCGATCATATTTTGTCAGTTTAAGGCTTGCAAGATCGAAAGTAAATGTATGTAAATGTAAAACATTATAATTGATTAAACTTCTTCGAAACATCGAGTCAAAGCCAATCCTTCAAGTTCATATAAGGCAAAGAGCTGGTTCGGGATGATAACAATATGTAATGGTGTTTTGCATCAGGAAAATAAATCCCGAAGAAAGGAATAGCTTAAAGCAGCTTTTAAACCTGAAGTTTTTACACGAGAGGAACGCTTAGGATGCTTTCAATGTGCTAACGTTCATCAGGTCGTCCCATCAGGATGGCAGGAAGGTGGTTAGGGAAATGTGATAGAAAGGGGAAGAAATACTCCAACTAAGCTGGATAGTGACTGCTGTCCGGGGGAAAATAATCCTTATTTAATTCCGCTCGTCCACAGAGCAGTCGAGCGCGTTCGGGTAAAAAGTCAACAGAGAAAACAACTCCGTGACTTGCCGTCGAAAGGATGGAACGATGGGGAAGAAGTAGGGGATGCAGAGCGGAGGATACTTCTTGTGCACAAACCCCCCCCCCCAAGGACCGGCTGACCCGAACCAACCAAACCGCAAGCAGATTATGATGCTGGACATACATCACAAGCAGGCGCAAAGTCCGATGTGTCGCTTACTTCAAACGTCTTCGCCTTGCCGCGTCCGCCAAAGGAATGTTACGTCGAGCTGGAGTGGGCAGGGCAAGGTGGTAGGATTACGACTTTCCCGGCGTCGGCAAAGCTCCGAAAAAGCCAAGGCCCTCGGTGCGGGAAAGAAAGGGACAAAAATATCATTCTAAGTCATTATTATTGTTATTTCGGCTCAAGTTTTGATGAAAGATGAAGCCAAAGGGCCGCGAAGTGAGTCAATTGGGGACGCGAGAGGATGAGATAGAGCGGGGTAGG